>OX451738.1:413028485-415428485 GCA_948472305.1 Vicia faba
TACCTCACTACTTCTTCAGTAATGATAAGGATGGTTTGATCTCCATGATCCTAATCTTCCAGTAAGGCATAAAAGCATTCAGGTCACTAATCTTCCAGTAAGAGTAAGATTGATTTGATCTCCATGATCAAAAGGGTATAATCATTCATACATGTCATATTGTGCCTAAACATTAATATGTTGGTTTTATTTGAATTTTTATGATTTTATTTAATGTGTTCATGAGGTTCAACACTGCAGATTTAGACAGGATCCCATGCAGGTTCATTAAGGAACGTTGAGGCCAAAAGCCAAATGGCCAAAAGGCCAGAAGCCAAATGGCCAAAAGCCAAAAGCCAAATGGCCAAAACAGAACATTTTACACATGACACCAATACATGGCGAGGCAGACATTAAAGGAATGTTGAAGCCAGAACGCAAATGGCCAAAAGCCAAAAGCCAAATGGCCAAAGTAGAACAACTTATGCATGATGAGGCCAGAACACAAATGGCCAAACCACTCCAATTCACCTCCAAAAAGGGGACAGAAACCCCCCAAGGTATTGTATTTTCTTTCTTTTCCTTATTTTATTTATTTCAATTATTATTTTTTTAATTAATTCCTTTAATTTAACTTATTTTCATAAAATATAAAAAATAGTAAAAAACAGAAAAGTCATAAAAATCAAAATATATTTATTTAATTAATATTTTTTGTAAATAAATTTCACTAATAATTAATTATTTATTTTTATAAATCAAAATTGCATGTAAATAATTAGATTAATTTTAGGTTTAATTTTAACATGTTTTTCTTAATAAATAAAAAAAATTAGAATTAGGATTAATATTTTAATTTCATTTAATTCTCATAAAAAACCATAAATACAAAAAACCTCAAAAATAATTTCTTTTTTATTTTAATTTAATTAATTTGCTCAATATAATTTAATTTCATTAAAAAGGGTCCAACGCCCTCGCTTTCAATTTCAATTCAATTCGCACATTTATTTTCTTTCAAATATTATGTAATTGCTCAAGCCATGTAACTCGGACATTTTATATTTCCCGCACCTTATTTCTTTATTTTATGTCAAATCGGGTCCTGGATTAAATTTGGCGATGTGGATCCGCGCCTTTGTAATAGTTTAGGAATTTTATATTTCTCGCAATTTTTTAACTGTTAATTAATGGCATGCAAGAATGAATGACAAAATAAAAACAAACGCGTAGATCACCCATGACATGACAAGACAAAATATCTGAAAACGACACACCAATCACACACCACCCCTAGGGTACGCCTCACTGTTGCCTTGCCTCGAAAGGTGATCGTCGAGTAGAGGATGTCTTAGTAAGTCCTCATGATCCGGGAACCTGGCATGAGGGTAGCTTCTAAGGTGTCTTCCCATTGCTCTGGTGATCACCATGTCCCGAACCTCGAATTGACCCGAACACCTCCAATGGTGGTGCTACCTACCTCTCAATGGTGGGATGGCACTACTTTAAAGGACATTTACACAGACGAATTCCTTAGGGTAGGTAGGTTCTTATAGATACTTGCTCTAATTTCAAAAACAAATCAAAAATACTTTTCACACCAACACTTTTCAAAAGCTTTCAAAGCAAATTTTTCAAACACTCTGACGTACGAGTCGAACTGAAATTTTCAAAAGAAACTTTTTTAAAACCCACATTGAAAAGCAAGCAAACATTTTTGAAAACACATTGAGCAAGTATCTAAGAGCCCATGGATAACCATGGATAGAAAGGGTGCTAACACCTTCCCTTTCTATAACCTACCTCCCGAACCGAGAGCAATCTCTTTAAGGAATTTTTCTGTGCTTTTGTCCTTTCCATTTGGAGAAAATAAAAGACGGTGGCGACTCTTGCTTCCGCGACATTTCGCGAACCAGCGTTAAACAGTCAGTTCCAGATCCACCGATCACAGAACTGGCGACTCTGCTGGGGAATTATCTTAAAGTGAGGTGTACCTTAGGACTAGGATCACTGTGTTTTCAATTGCTTTCCTTGTTTTCTTTATTATTGTGGGACTGTCTCGGGAGTTCTATAGATCCTAACCCGGATCTGGGGGGATACCTTCTTAGAAAGTAGCAACAAGGCTGTGAGGGAACTGTGCGGGGTATACCGACATGGTTGAAACAGTCTGCTACGTTGATGTGGCACTTTGGTGTGTACCGGTAACCCTTGAGTTCAGTCAAGGAGAGTACGGGGCCTCCGCGTGGTGTCATGAAGCATCAACAGACCTTAGGAACCTTAATTGAACTATCTTGGCCTCTTTAGGGTAGTGAGATAACTGACTTTGGTGCAGTCCGAGGTTGGTTGATACTCGATACTACACTCAATTGAGGGTTGCTTTCCTGGAATATTTCGGTTGCCAGTTCAGTGGCTAAATCGAAACGATGAACAATGAAAGCAATCCCGTGATATTGGGACCCTTAGAACCCGGTTACTTCTAATAGGACAGGTTGAGCCCACCAACTTCAAGAGGGTAATACCTAGACCTCATGCTGGCCTAAACTCTAAGGGCTTCTCTTGTGTGACTTGTGTGCCTTCGTACTTGACTACTTGCATGCTTGTTATCTGACACATGAACTACTTGTAGGTTTTGTTTATAGTCCTTAACTAGGACTCATAACAGGGTTTACTGAATTTCCTGCAGGTTTTGTTTTAGTCCTTAATTAGGACCCATGACAGGGCTTACTAAGTTTCTCGCAGGTTTTGTTTTAGTCCTTAATTGGGACTCATGACAGGTTTTACTTGATTTTCTTGCAGGTTTTGGTTTGCAGTCCTTAATTGGGACTCATAACAGGGTTACTTACATTACCCCATGCATAACATAACATCATACCATTGCATACATCCTAACCCATTTCAAGGATCTCAAGGGCTTGTGATGCAGGTCATGATAAATCAAACATTTAGCAAGGGGCAAAGAGGATTTATTTTCCTCTAGACAAAGTTGTCAGGGGCTATGACCCACTTGATATGGTGAGCCTTTGACCCTTGAAGAAGAATTCTCAACAACATGGGTTTCCTTCAATCAAGCTACAAATTCCAATGCTAACAATTTTCTTGTTTACCCCGCGAGATCCTTGGAAATATCGCATGCATACATACATATCATTGCATAACAGGTACCCTTGTTGCAGGTCACTTACCCTCCCTGCTGTTTATTTCAGCCATGGCTTCCCAACAAGATAACCAGGACCTTCACACTCAAGAGACTCAGTTCAAAGAGATCTTCCTAAGCCTATCCAAGGGGCAGGAAGAGTTGAGGACACTCCTCATGGGGAATCTGATCAGAAAGAGTCCTGAAGATGACAAGGACGAACAGCTGAAACGTCTACAAGCTGAGGTAGACACACTGAAAACCCAGATGCTGGGGAAAAGGGCACTCATTCAAGGTTTAGCTAAGGAGCAAGGAGAGCTGAGGGCCATGATCAGTCAGCTTCATCAAGACATGAAGCAACCAGCCCAAGTCAGGAACCCAGACATTAATCAACTTCCAAGAAGTCAAAGGTTTGGGCCTCTCCAAGCTGCTATTACTTCACAGGTCCAACAACGACCTCGCCCAGAACAACGGGCTGATCAGAGCAAACCAGACAAGCCTAAAAGGCAGTTCACCAAGATCAATATGTCGCTGGATCAGGCACTACAACAAATGTTGGAGGCAGGGCTGATCACCTTAAGGGCTCCTCTCCGGAATCCAAACACTTCTGCTCCTAACTATCATCCCAACGATAGGTGCGCATACCATTCTAATAGCCCGGGGCATACTACGGACAACTGCTGGCCTCTCAAAAACAAGATTCAAGACATGATCGACGCTGGAGAGATTCAGTTTGAAGTACCTGAGACTCCGAACATAATCACTGCTCCCTTGCCAAAACATGGCTAGGATTGAGAAATTTTTGTTCATTCGAATGTTCAAGCTGCAATTTTCTTTTGTTCAAACATTTACTCATGTTAAACGTTATTATCTCATTAATGCATCGCATATGTCTGTTTTGAAGCAATATATTCGTATTCACTAGATGCAAATTATTTTCATATTTTTTCTGATGTCAGCTCTTGATCTAAAATTCTAAGCCTCTTGAGGGAGGATGACGAAAACGATACCACGATCTACAGTATGCTTTTGAACAGACCCCACTGATGAGGTACAGGCATTGTTTCAATTCCTAAACACTGGAGTTATAAGGATGATAATCCCTCGTCAACCCCTCTGAGCCAAAGAAGTAGGAGTTTTTTTTTCTTTTCGAAATTTAAAACCCTTAATCATAACCTGGGGCAGGGTAGTCTCTCAGTTGATCCAAGTGCATAACGAATGGCGCCAAAGAAGTCCTTACAAAACGAAGAAAGACAGTGATGGTTCCGAATAATCAATAAAGAACAGGCAGTCATTATCAAAAAAATCATAAACGAAAAACCCAAGAAGTCAAAACCTATAAGAAGGGACTTATGAAATTGGGGCATCCCGCTGACTGTAATTCCAAAAAGGAAACAGTTCAGGCAAAAAAAAATAGGGATAACGAAATCAGAAGAAAGAGGTCCTACAAACCCTCAATAAAAAAGGAAATGACTGCCTATTCAAAATAAGTTATCAACATCCGAATCATCACCAGAAAATCAGAGCAAAGACTCAAACAAGGTCTAACGTATGATCAACTGAGTTTAGGTTTGGAGAACATCACGAAGAGCGGGTGGGTATAAATAATTTGAGCCTTTATCCTTTGTTTCTTAAACCGTGAACCAGGCCACGTTATAACCCTTAAAAGTCCTAGCTGAAGCATGGGTTAGTTCGAAAGCATACTGTTACGAAAGGTATCCTGACTCCTTAAGGCTTACGGTAAATACGGAGTTGACATCACGTTTTACAAACATTCACTTGTTTTATGAAAAAAAAAGGAATGCATTTTCAAAATCTTCGAGACAGACATAAGCGTTGCATTTTTAACATAACTTTGTTTGCATATGACTTTTTGTTTGAACAGCATAGAAATTCGCACGACGAATGCCTAGTGAACAAAAGTGCTTCCAATCAAGGGGCAGACATGACCATGGTCCATTATCTGGGGCAGCCCAATCAAGATTCGGAGAATCTCTCAAAAGGCCAAGTAGCCCGGGGCAAATCTCTGCCTGAGTCACTTAGGGCATTCCAACAATGAATCTTGCCTGATCAAACACTTTCTGGTGGCGTGACAAAACACTTCTAACAGGGGCAACTCCCTACTTTCTGAGAACGGACATAGTCGAAAAGATACTACGCAAAATCAAAGACCCGCTAGGTTGACATACCTAGGCAAAAATAAGGGCTTCCCGGCGAACCAAAAGGGTTCGGGCAAAAATAAGGGATGAAATGAAAAATCTGTACACCCGGCAAGTCGAAAACCTGAAAAGGCGGCTTGGGCAAAAATGGGTATCCCGGTGGACTGAAAACCCGAAAGGGCGGTCCAGGCAAAAGTTAGGGATCAAAGCGTACGACTATGTCCTGTCATCTTATCACCTGCCTATGAGAAGAAGGTTTGTCCATCAACCACTATCAGCACCCCACAGATGCCTTCTCCCATAGAAACAGGGGCAATAATGAGTCGTCCAAACAATCTAATGGCTCTGTCCTCCAAGGTACCAAGGTAGGTTCAGCTAAAGAACATGACCAGTACATCTTAAACTCCCCAGAGAGTCAGCAGTCAGTGCATTCTTCTCCAAGCTATTATCAAACCTCAAGGAAGTTGGGTTACCCTCCCGTAGAGCTCAACATTCCCCAGCAGCAATACATATATTCTTAAACAAGCATCTCCGGCAGTCTTGGTCTAAAGATCGTTCCCCGGCGACATACAAGAATTCAAAGGAATCACTTCCCCAGCATATCAAAACTTCCCCAGGAAAATCCAATTCCCCCAGGAAAATTGGAATTCATATCCCCAAGCAGTAAGCTTATCCCCAGTAAATTCTGGAAGCTTATCCTTCGCAGAGCACGAACGCGTCTCCCGGCTTTATTCAAAGAGTTATTTCCTTAACAGGATATAACTGGGTTATCCTCAGCCAAAAGCCACGGAAAGAGCGTCCTCGACGAAGTCTTCTTATCCCCAGCGAAGTCTATCAGCACTTCCAACACAACAAGGGTATCCCCGGAAAGTTATTATCAACAGCTTAACAAAGTACCTCTCTCTCCACAGAGTGTTGCTTCCCAGCATGGTCGTCTGGAGCATCTTTTCTCCCCGCAGAATCTTCCATTTGCCAAGTTTATTCCGCAACGGAGTCGTCTTCTCCTACCGGTATTCTTGCAGTTATCATCCCCCGCGGAAGCAAAATCTATTCTTCAACATCAGCCCAGGATACGACTTCCCGGCACCCATCAAGGATTTACTTTCCTAGACGAAAAACACATTCATAAAACGTCACATACATCATTATAGCATGCATAGACGCATCATATCACCCCAATATCATTTATTTTTGAGAACATCTTAAAATCAGGCAATATGACATTGCATACAACTAATTCGTTACTTTTTCAGGAAAGAACGATCAACAGATAAAAGTCTTTACCCGTTGAGGTAGTAATCGTCCCAGATTCCTTCATCATCCTGCTGAGGTAGTAATCGTCCCAGATTCCATCATCATTCTGCTGAGGTAGTAATCGTCCCAGATTCCTTCATCATCCTGCTGAGGTAGTAATCGTCCCAGATTCCTTCATCATCCTGCTGAGGTAGTAATCGTCCCAGATTCCTTCATCATCCTGCTGAGGTAGTAATCGTCCCAGATTCCTTCATCATCCTGCTGAGGTAGTAATCGTCCCAGATTCCTTCATTATCCTGCTGAGGTAGTAATCGTCCCAGATTCCTTCATTATCCTGCTGAGGTAGTAATCGTCCCAGATTCCTTCATCATTCTGCTGAGGTAGTAATCGTCCCAGATTCCTTCATCATCCTGTTGAGGTAGTAATCGTCCCAGATTCCTTCATCATTCTGCTGAGGTAGTAATCGTCCCAGATTCCTTCATCATCCTGCTGAGGTAGTAATCGTCCCAGATTCCTTCATTATCCTGCTGAGGTAGTAATCGTCCCAGATTCCTTCATCATCCTGCTGAGGTAGTAATCGTCCCAGATTCCTTCATCATTCTACTGAGGTAGTAATCGTCCCAGATTCCTTCATCATCCTGCTGAGGTAGTAATCGTCCCAGATTCCTTCATTATCCTGCTGAGGTAGTAATCGTCCCAGATTCCTTCATCATTCTGCTGAGGTAGTAATCGTCCCAGATTCCTTCATCATTCTGCTGAGGTAGTAATCGTCCCAGATTCCTTCATCGTCCTGCTGAGGTAGTAATCGTCCCAGATTCCTTCATCATATATTTGGAGTAGCAATCATCTCAGATTCCTTCATCACATCCTTATCAAAAAAACCTCCTCTGGTTCAGTCAGATCGACCCTAAGATCTCCCTGATTCTTATCCCAGTAGAAGACACCCAAGATTTTTCTCAACGAGCGTTGTTGAAGTTAAAGTCACCCAAGATTTTTCTCAACGAGCGTTGTTGCAGTTAAAGTCACCCAAGATTTTTCTCAACGAGCGTTGTTGAAGTTAAAATCACCCAAGATTTTTCTCAACGAGCGTTGTTGCAGTTAAAGTCACCCAAGATTTTTCTCAACGAGCGTTGTTGAAGTTAAAGTCGCCCAAGATTCTCTTACCATTCATGCTAAGGCAGTAACCATCCATGGTTCATTCATCGCCGTTTGAAGCTCCAGACTCAACTCCTGTAACCAGTCAGGACCCATCTATACCAAGCATCTGAAAACCGGCTCCTGCAACGTGTCAGGTACTCATTTGTTCTTTTGCAGGTATGCAGGTTCTCGCTAAGGAATCTCCTACGCGATCAACATCCAGATGGCATCTATAAGCCCATCATCATATTTCATCAACCTCTAAATGGCATCTATAAGCCCATTTCCACCATCACCGCTACTATGTGAGCGCAAATTTCTGGGAACTCTAGTGTTCAATCATCTTCCACCTTCGGATTACGAAAGGCACGTCAGCCAATCTGCATCCTCAGGTCTAAGAAGATTGAACAGGGGCAACTGTTGTACCCCAAAATTTGCCCTCCCATATTTCTCAAAACATTTCATGAAAATTCACAAGTCCAACCTGGCGCGTCATATTCAGGTATTCTTTCGCCAAGATATCTCTGATAACGTATTCTCAAATTCAGGTTCGGCTCAAGAGTCAATTCTTTAAAGAAGGTATCCGAATGTGTGAGTTTTCTTGAAGAAATATAGTGAAAAAGTGTGCTGAAAGTGCAGTTTTTACGCGCTAAAAAATTCATAACTTGAAGATCGTGACTCGTTTTGAACCCGTTCCGGTGGCCAAAATTCCGTCTTGACATTATCTACGTTTTCATCTCTCACGGCTGGAAGCCAATTTCGATCAGAAGGTCTTCAAAAATGTGGATTTATCAAGTATTTTCGTGCAGAAAATTTGTGACAGAAGTTTATTTGCGTCATGTTCAAAAAATCATAACTTGGTCGATTTTCATCGTATCGAGCTGGTTCTGGCGCCAAAATTTCACAAATTGAGTTGGCTACATTTTCACAGAAGGTATTGAGTTCAAACGGTATTCAAAAGGCCTTCGTTTTTTGCTCAGAGTGCGTGACACGCTGAAAATCCTGAATGCTGAATATTATTTCATCTGAGCCGAAACTTCGAAAATTCATAACTCGGTCAATTTTTATCGGATTGGACTCATATTTTTACACAAGGTCCCTGACTCGTAGATCTACAACTTTGCTTCAAAGGTCGAGACCAAATTATGCACCGATCAATACCAGTTTTTTATTGAAGAACGTGTCAGAATCGACACTGAAGCCCAAAATAAGTTTGTCTGAGCTGAAACTTCAAAAATTCATAACTAATTCACCGTTTATCCGATTGAGTCGATTTTCGGACAGGAGTTAGTTCTCGATGCCGGCTACATTTTGTTTTCACATTTCAACTTCAAAAAATGCACTTAAGTCCCTGCGATTTAGCCTGGAAAGTGACGAATTCAAGTGAATATTGGAGGCCCAATTGCACATTCAAAGTCCATTTGCTTTACCCTAATTTCCCTTATATAATCACCTTCTTTTCACACAAACCAGAGGGAGAAAAAAAGAAAAAAAAGAGAGGAGGAAAAGAGAGAAAAAACCTTGTCACAATACTGTTAGAATATCAAACTCTTTCAAGAACCCTAAAACCTTGAAATCCTTATTACAAATCCCTCTCTCACTACAAACAAGCCATCACAGTTATAAACCAATACCTCACTACTTCTTCAGTAATGATAAGGATGGTTTGATCTCCATGATCCTAATCTTCCAGTAAGGCATAAAAGCATTCAGGTCACTAATCTTCCAGTAAGAGTAAGATTGATTTGATCTCCATGATCAAAAGGGTATAATCATTCATACATGTCATATTGTGCCTAAACATTAATATGTTGGTTTTATTTGAATTTTTATGATTTTATTTAATGTGTTCATGAGGTTCAACACTGCAGATTTAGACAGGATCCCATGCAGGTTCATTAAGGAACGTTGAGGCCAAAAGCCAAATGGCCAAAAGGCCAGAAGCCAAATGGCCAAAAGCCAAAAGCCAAATGGCCAAAACAGAACATTTTACACATGACACCAATACATGGCGAGGCAGACATTAAAGGAATGTTGAAGCCAGAACGCAAATGGCCAAAAGCCAAAAGCCAAATGGCCAAAGTAGAACAACTTATGCATGATGAGGCCAGAACACAAATGGCCAAACCACTCCAATTCACCTCCAAAAAGGGGACAGAAACCCCCCAAGGTATTGTATTTTCTTTCTTTTCCTTATTTTATTTATTTCAATTATTATTTTTTTAATTAATTCCTTTAATTTAACTTATTTTCATAAAATATAAAAAATAGTAAAAAACAGAAAAGTCATAAAAATCAAAATATATTTATTTAATTAATATTTTTTGTAAATAAATTTCACTAATAATTAATTATTTATTTTTATAAATCAAAATTGCATGTAAATAATTAGATTAATTTTAGGTTTAATTTTAACATGTTTTTCTTAATAAATAAAAAAAATTAGAATTAGGATTAATATTTTAATTTCATTTAATTCTCATAAAAAACCATAAATACAAAAAACCTCAAAAATAATTTCTTTTTTATTTTAATTTAATTAATTTGCTCAATATAATTTAATTTCATTAAAAAGGGTCCAACGCCCTCGCTTTCAATTTCAATTCAATTCGCACATTTATTTTCTTTCAAATATTATGTAATTGCTCAAGCCATGTAACTCGGACATTTTATATTTCCCGCACCTTATTTCTTTATTTTATGTCAAATCGGGTCCTGGATTAAATTTGGCGATGTGGATCCGCGCCTTTGTAATAGTTTAGGAATTTTATATTTCTCGCAATTTTTTAACTGTTAATTAATGGCATGCAAGAATGAATGACAAAATAAAAACAAACGCGTAGATCACCCATGACATGACAAGACAAAATATCTGAAAACGACACACCAATCACACACCACCCCTAGGGTACGCCTCACTGTTGCCTTGCCTCGAAAGGTGATCGTCGAGTAGAGGATGTCTTAGTAAGTCCTCATGATCCGGGAACCTGGCATGAGGGTAGCTTCTAAGGTGTCTTCCCATTGCTCTGGTGATCACCATGTCCCGAACCTCGAATTGACCCGAACACCTCCAATGGTGGTGCTACCTACCTCTCAATGGTGGGATGGCACTACTTTAAAGGACATTTACACAGACGAATTCCTTAGGGTAGGTAGGTTCTTATAGATACTTGCTCTAATTTCAAAAACAAATCAAAAATACTTTTCACACCAACACTTTTCAAAAGCTTTCAAAGCAAATTTTTCAAACACTCTGACGTACGAGTCGAACTGAAATTTTCAAAAGAAACTTTTTTAAAACCCACATTGAAAAGCAAGCAAACATTTTTGAAAACACATTGAGCAAGTATCTAAGAGCCCATGGATAACCATGGATAGAAAGGGTGCTAACACCTTCCCTTTCTATAACCTACCTCCCGAACCGAGAGCAATCTCTTTAAGGAATTTTTCTGTGCTTTTGTCCTTTCCATTTGGAGAAAATAAAAGACGGTGGCGACTCTTGCTTCCGCGACATTTCGCGAACCAGCGTTAAACAGTCAGTTCCAGATCCACCGATCACAGGTGGAATTAAAAATTGTAAACTGGAGGCTAACCCCGAATATCTTTTTGGAAATTACGCAAAATTTGCGTAGCAGATTTGATGGCAAAACTGCGCAAGATACTAAGATCGTACTATAAGATGGTTCAGCGTCTCGCAGTTTTAGATAAACTTTTGATGGCTCCATGAGCAAAAGCCCCTGTCATAATAAATCCTGCAATGTATTGATGATGAGTATATAACGCAGCTTGAGTAGTAAAGTCTTGTGCTATAAACGCATAAGCAGGTAAAGAGTACATGTGTTGAGCTACCAAAGAAGTAATGACCCCTAACGAGGCTAGAGCAAGGCCTAATTGAAAATGAATTGGATTATTGATTGTGTCATAAAGACCCTTATGTCCACGCCCCAATCTACCCCCCGGAGGAATATGCGCTTCTAAAATATCTTTTATATTGTGCCTAATACCGAAGTTAGTTCTATACATATGACAAGCAATGAGAAAAAGAATTGCAATAGCTAAATGATGATGGGCCATATCGGTAAGCCATAAACTTTGCGTTTGAGGATGGAATCCCCCGAGAACTAAAATGCTGGAGTAGATCCCAAAGAGATCCCACTTCCTCATGAATTTCTCTTGAATCGGGATCTTTTGGCTCAACTTTATCCAAGTTTTGCTGAGGGAGCAACCCCATTTTTTACCTTGAATTGGTCAAAATACGCGGACTTTCTTACTTTTCGTGGAGGATTAGACCCACTAACTGGTGGTCTATGGCTGACTGATATTGCACATCATCATTTAGCTATTGCAATTCTTTTTCTCATTGCTGGTCATATGTATCGAACTAACTAGGGTATTGGTCATGGTATAAAAGATATTTTAGAAGCCCATAAAGGTCCATTTACAGGCCAGGGTCATAAAGGTCTATATGAGATCCTAACAACGTCATGGCATGCTCAATTATCTATTAACCTAGCTATGTTAGGCTCTTTGACCATTATTGTAGCTCACCATATGTATGTTATGCCTCCTTATCCATACCTATCTACTGACTATGGTACACAATTGTCATTGTTCACACATCACATGTGGATTGGGGGCTTTCTCATAGTTGGTGTTGCTGCACATGCAGCCATTTTTATGGTAAGATACTATGATCCAACTACTCGATACAACGATCTATTAGATCGTGTTCTTAGACATCGTGATGCAATCATATCACATCTCAACTGGGTGTGTATATTTTTAGGCTTTCACAGTTTTGGGTTGTATATTCATAATGATACCATGAGTGCTTTAGGGCGCCCTCAAGATATGTTTTCAGATACCGCTATACAATTACAACCTGTCTTTGCTCAATGGATACAAAATACTCATGCTTTAGCACCTGGCACAACAGCCCCTGGTGCAACAACAAGCACCAGTTTGACTTGGGGCGGTGGTGATTTAGTGGCAGTGGGCGCTAAAGTAGCTTTGTTACCTATTCCATTAGGAACTGCATATTTTTTGGTACATCATATTCATGCATTTACTATTCATGTAACGGTATTGATACTCCTAAAAGGTGTACTATTTGCTCGTAGCTCACGATTGATACCGGATAAAGAAAATCTCAGTTTTCGGTTCCCTTGTGATGGCCCTGGAAGAGGGGGGACATGCCAAGTATCAGCTTGGGATCATGTCTTCCTAGGATTATTTTGGATGTACAGTGCAATTTCTGTAGTAATATTCCATTTCAGTTGGAAAATGCAGTCAGATGTTTGGGGAAGTATAAATGATCAAGGAGTAGTAACTCATATCACAGGAGGAAACTTTGCCCAGAGTTCGATTACCATTAATGGGTGGCTTCACGATTTCTTATGGGCGCAGACATCCCAGGTAATTCAGTATTATGGTTCCTCATTATCGGCATATGGTCTTTTTTTCTTAGGCGCCCATTTTATATGGGCTTTTAGTTTAATGTTTCTATTCAGCGGGCGTGGTTATTGGCAAGAACTTATTGAATCCATCGTTTGGGCTCATAATAAATTAAAAGTTGCTCCTGCTACTCAGCCTAGAGCCTTGAGCATTGTACAGGGACGTGTTGTAGGAGTAACACATTACCTTCTGGGTGGAATTGCCACAACGTGGGCATTCTTCTTAGCAAGAATTATTGCAGTAGGATAATGGCTAGGAGGATTTGAAAAGCATTATGGCATTAAGATTTCCAAGGTTTAGCCAAGGCTTAGCTCAGGACCCCACTACTCGTCGTATTTGGTTTGGTATTGCTACCACACATGATTTAGAGAGTCATGATGATATTACTGAGGAACGTCTTTATCAGAATATTTTTGCTTCTCATTTCGGACAATTAGCAATAGTTTTTCTGTGGACTTCCGGGAATCTCTTCCATGTAGCTTGGCAAGGAAATTTTGAGGCATGGGTACAGGATCCTTTACATGTAAGACCTATTGCTCATGCAATTTTGGATCCCCATTTTGGTCAACCGGATGTAGAAGCTTTTACTCGAGGGGGTGCTCTTGGCCCAGTGAATATTGCCTATTCCGGTGTTTATCAGTGGTGGTATACAATTGGTTTACGTACTAATGAGGATCTTTATACTGGAGCTATTTTTCTATTATTTCTTTCTTTCATATCTTTATTAGCGGGATGGTTACACCTACAACCAAAATGGAAACCGAGCGTTTAGTGGTTTAAAAATGCTGAATCACGCCTCAATCATCATTTGTCAGGACTATTTGGAATCAGTTCCTTAGCTTGGGCAGGGCATTTAGTCCATGTGGCTATTCCAGGATCCAGAGGAGAATATGTTCGATGGAATAATTTCTTAAGTGTATTGCCCCACCCTCAAGGATTAGGGCCACTTTTGACGGGTCAGTGGAATCTTTATGCTCAAAACCCCGATTCTAGTAATCATTTATTTAGTACTTCGCAAGGCGCGGGAACTGCCATTCTAACACTTCTCGGGGGATTCCATCCTCAAACGCAAAGTTTATGGCTTACCGATATGGCCCATCATCATTTAGCTATTGCAATTCTTTTTCTCATTGTTGGTCATATGTATAGAACTAACTTCGGTATTAGGCACAATATAAAAGATATTTTAGAAGCGCATATTCCTCCGGGGGTAGATTGGGGCGTGGACATAAGGGTCTTTATGACACAATCAATAATTCAATACATTGCAGGACTTAGGGAATTTTTTTAGAATATAAAGAAAGAAGCCAATTGATTTGACCTAGATTAGATATCCATCGACAAAAAAAGAATTTTTCTATTTGAAACCCAGTAGAAAAGAGGGGACAGTCTACGAGAAATCATATCATATATAAAATGAAAAAAGCCTCGGAGGTTGCATCCTTGAAAATACTAGTAGGTGTTCGGAAATGGTTTGAAGTAGTTGAATAGGAGGATCACTATGACTATAGTTCTTGGTAAATTTACCAAAGATCAAAATGATTTATTTGATATTATGGATGACTGGTTACGGAGGGACCGTTTTGTTTTTGTGGGTTGGTTTGGTCTATTGCTCTTTCCTTGCGCCTATTTTGCCGTGGGGGGTTGGTTCACAGGTACCACCTTTGTAACTTCATGGTATACTCATGGATTGGCAAGTTCCTATTTGGAAGGTTGTAACTTCTTAACTGCAGCAGTCTCTACTCATGCTAATAGTTTAGCACACTCTTTGTTGTTACTGTGGGGTCCTGAAGCACAGGGAGATTTTACCCGTTGGTGTCAATTAGGTGGTATGTGGACTTTTGTTGCTCTTCACGATGCTTTCGGATTAATAGGTTTTATGTTACGTCAATTTGAACTTGCTCGATCTGTTCAATTGCGGCCTTATAATGCAATCGCATTCTTCGGTCCAATTGTTGTTTTTGTTTCTGTCTTCCTGATTTATCCACTGGGCCAGTCTGGTTGGTTCTTTGCGCCTAGTTTTGGTGTAGCAGCTATATTTCGATTCATTCTCTTTTTCCAAGGGTTTCATAATTGGACATTGAACCCTTTTCATATGATGGGAGTTGCTGGTGTATTGGGCGCTGCCCTACTATGCGCTATTCATGGCGCTACCGTAGAAAATACCTTATTTGAAGATGGTGATGGCGCAAATACATTCTGTGCTTTTAACCCAACCCAAGCAGAAGAGACTTATTCAATGGTTACTGCTAACCGCTTTTGGTCCCAAATCTTTGGGGTTGCTTTTTCCAATAAACGTTGGTTACATTTCTTTATGTTATTTGTACCAGTAACTGGTTTATGGATGAGTGCTCTTGGAGTAGTCGGTCTGGCCCTGAACCTGCATGCCTATGACTTTGTTTCTCAAGAAATCCGCGCAGCAGAAGATCCTGAATTTGAGACTTTCTACACCAAAAATATTCTCTTAAACGAAGGTATTCGTGCATGGATGGCGGCTCAAGATCATCCTCATGAAAACCTTATATTCCCTGAGTAGATTCTACCACGTAGAAACGTTCTTTAATGGAACTTTAGCTTTAACTGGTCGTGACCAAGAAACTACTGGTTTTGCTTGGTGGGCCGGGAATGCCCGACTTATCAATTTATCCGGTAAACTACTGGGGGCCCATGTAGCCCATGCCGGATTAATAGTATTCTGGGCCGGAGCAATGAACCTATTTGAAGTTGCTCATTTCGTACCCGAGAAGCCCATGTATGAACAAGGCTTAATTTTACTTCTCCATCTAGCTACTCTAGGTTGGGGGGTTGGTCCGGGAGGGGAATTTATCGACACCTTTCCATACTTTGTGTCTGGAGTACTTCACTTAATTTCCTCTGCAGTATTGGGCTTTGGCGGTATTTATCATGCACTTCTGGGACCTAAGACTCTTGAAGAATCTTTTCCATTCTTTGGTTATGTATGGAAAGATAGAAATAAAATGACTACTATTTTAGGTATTCACTTAATTTTGTTAGGTATAGGGGCTTTTCTTTTAGTATTTAAGGCTTTTTATTTTGGAGGTCTATATGATACCTGGGCTCCAGGAGGGGGAGATGTAAGAAAAATTACCAACTTAACCCTTAGTCCAAGCATTATATTTGGTTATTTACTAAAACCGCCTTTTGGGGGAGAAGGTTGGATTGTTAGTGTAGACGATTTGGAAGATATAATTGGGGGACATGTATGGTTGGGTTCCATTTGTATACTTGGTGGAATCTGGCATATCTTAACCAAACCTTTTGCATGGGCTCGGCGTGCACTAGTATGGTCTAGAGAAGCTTACTTATCTTATAGTTTAGGTGCTTTAGCCATTTTTGGTTTTATAGCTTGTTGCTTTGTCTGGTTTAATAATACTGCTTATCCTAGTGAGTTTTATGGTCCCACTGGACCGGAAGCTTCTAAGAGCATGCTGGATCATGTATATATAATATATACGGATAGAGAACTAGACCAATAGATTCACACTAGATATCTTTCTCATAGATAGATAATAGGGTATGAATTCGTATGGTCATATTCTCTTGAGTGAAATAAAGATAAAATAGAAATTAGCTTTTGGAGAGATGGCTGAGTGGTTGATAGCTCCGGTCTTGAAAACCGGTATAGTTTGAAACAAAGAACTATCGAGGGTTCGAATCCCCCTCTCTCCTTTTTCTTGGCGAATGGATTTTTTTTATTGATTCTTGATTTAGGTTGGCTCGGTTTTTTGGGCTCGGCTAAGTGGTGATATAGCCGAGCCCGAAAAAAGATTAGATATAAATGAATTGAAAAACAAAATATTTTTTCAATATGATCTGCTCGACTCAACCCAATATGTATACTAAAATCAAAGTGATTCTTACGCCAAGCATTGGATTTCATGTCTCAATTAAGAGGAGTCATGGAAAGAACAGGTTCAAAACCTCTATCAATTCCTTTTTCAAATCCTGCGGAAGCTGCGCGAGCTCGTCCCGCGTGCCATAAATGACCTACGAATAGGAAGAATCCTAGAATAAAATGAGAAGTAGCTAACCAACTTCTAGGAGATACATAATTGACTGCATTAAGCTCTGTAGCTACGCCACCGACGGAATTTAAAGAACCTAAAGGAGCATGAGTCATATATTCCGCGGAACGACGTTCTTGCCAAGGCTGTATGTCTTTTTTCAGTCTACTCAAGTCCAAACCATTAGGACCTCTTAGAGGTTCTAACCAGGGAGCACGCAGATCCCAAAAACGCATAGTTTCTCCTCTAAAAATGACTTCTCCGGTCGGAGAATGCATTAGATATTTACCTAAATCGGTAGGCCCTTGAGCGGAGCCTACATTAGCTCCAAGACGTTGGTCTCTAACTAGAAAAGTAAATGCTTGAGCTTGAGCCCGTTCTGCCATAAGTATCTCCATATTCCACTCAGTGTTATTCGGTTCGACAATGGATTTGAGTTAATGATTGGAAAACTTCCTTTTCTTTATGTTTATTCACGTAGAAAATTGAAAAGATGCTAGTTTACCTGAATTTACACCAGTATCATAAATTGACTTAGCGTGGATACCAACACTAACCATTATATGATTAGATACCATATGAATCGGCTC
Organism: Vicia faba; assembly: GCA_948472305.1. Taxonomy (NCBI): domain Eukaryota; kingdom Viridiplantae; phylum Streptophyta; class Magnoliopsida; order Fabales; family Fabaceae; genus Vicia; species Vicia faba. Next base: position 413,046,217 of record OX451738.1, read on the forward strand.
GAGAAAAACCTTGTATAGCTTCTTCGATTTCTCGATAAAAAGAAATATGACCAATAGTGGTTCGAATGTATATACAACGAATTTCTTTTTTTATACTTCTTATTACTAAATAATCCTCATAAATCTCATAATAGGTACCAAAAGATTCATAGTGAACTTCGATAGGAACTTCTCTTGAAGACATAATGCATTGATCTATTCGCCACCGGAGCCAAAAAGGACTATCGAAATTTATTCTTTTCTGTCTATAAGCTCCAATTGCATCATAGGAATTGCAAAAAAAAGGTTCTTTTTTTTCATATACTTCAAGTTATTATTGCTAATTTTTTCATTGTGAGAATTTCGGGAATTAAACGAATTATACCTGTTTGCACAAATACCTCGATGATTTCCGCTAGTTAATACGTAAAGTCCAATAAGCATATCTTGAGTTGGTACACAAATGGGATCCCCAATAGCCGGAGACAAGAGATTCGTATGAGAAAACATAAGTAAACGAACTTCTGCTTGAGCCTCCAAAGATAAAGGCACATGAACAGCCATTTGATCCCCATCAAAGTCTGCATTGAATCCCTTACACACCAATGGATGTAAACAAATAGCACGTCCTTCGACTAAAATGGGTTGAAATGCCTGTATGCCCAATCTATGCAAAGTAGGCGCTCTATTCAGCAATATTGGATGCCCCCGCATAACTTCTTGAAGTATTTCCCATACAATGGGTTCTTTTTCCCGAATTTTCCTCTTAGCAACTCCTATGTTCGAAGCAAAATGGTTTTGAATTAAACCACGAATTAGAAACGTCTGAAATAGCTCTATTGCTATTTCGCGGGGCAATCCACATCGATGTAATGAAAGAAGCCAAAAATATTTCTGGATCCACCATGAAATGATATAACCCATTTGGTGTTCTCTAAAAATCACCAATGGGTTCGCATACATAAGATTATAATCTTGAGTCCTATGTCTTTTTTCCAGATTACTTACATATTTTTTCCACAAATTCGGATTTTGCAAAACACCTATTGGGATCTGTAAGTATAAAGTCGAAGGAAAGGGTTCAAGTCAAAAAAGAAAAAAATAGTCTTTTTTGTTTCCTTGATTGATTGATTTTTTAATCAAGTTGGCAATAACGAACGGATTGCGAGTCATCAGTGTCGCTAAAGCGCAGACCCGTAAAAATATGAATATATATATATAGAAGTCCGTCTTTAAAAGAGGCGTTCTCGAATCTCAAATAGAAAAACAAAGAGTTAGAATGAAATTGTAAGAATATGTGTGTATACTAGACGACTTTTTCCCTGGGATTGTAGTTCAATTGGTCAGAGCACCGCCCTGTCAAGGCGGAAGCTGCGAGTTCGAGTCCCGTCAGTCCCGATGGATACAAATCCAAAAAATATCAATTGATTTCGTGTATGATAAGGGAATAAAAAAAATATCATTTCAAACAGGTATCCCCCTTTTTCTTTCTTTTTTAGTTTAAGGGAAAGGTTCGGACAAAGAAAGAAAAATGACTTTTTGATTGCATCAGCAAGTCATTTTCTTATTTGGTTTGGTATGGATAAAACATCTTTCGATGTTATACTATGAAATTCTCGACCATGAATTATTGATTTGATAGCTCAGATATTGTTATTCATGATATTGATCCGATTTGATATCATCGAGATCCAATTTATCCCATTGAATTTAGTGACGAAAGATTTTTCATTTCTATGGGATTAAATCCCAAAGTATTTATTAGAAATTAAAGAGAAATAAAACATAGAGATTATGGAAGTAAATATTATCGCATTTATAGCTACTGCACTCTTCATTTTAGTTCCTATTGCCTTTTTACTTATAATTTATGTAAAAACGGTAAGTCAAAGTGACTAAATTTTTCTGATTTGTTATTTAAATTTTGAAAAACACTGGAAATTTGGAATATCTGGTACCGAAAATTTCAAATTTCCGATAACAACCAAATGACACGATAAAAAAGAAATTTAACCAAATTTTATGTATTTGCATAAAATTTCCGGTATAGAATTGGAAATTTTAAAAATTCCGATATATTTCAAAATATTTTTGTAACTGTGTCATATTTGAGAGTAACATATATAAAAGGAAGGATGACATATTAATTTCTCTTCCTTGAATTTGATCCAATATGTATTAAAAAAAAAATTATTTTATAAAGAAAAATTAGATTTTATGACTGATATTTATATCGTTATTTTATGTTAATATATATATTTTAAACAAACCGGATCAACAATGATGCAATCCGACCCACATTCGATAAGTCTAGGGTTGTTTAAAAAATTATAAACTAAATTGAACCACAGAATCAAACTGAAATTAAAATAATCAAAGTTAATGAATTAAATTATATTATACAAACAGTTTTAAAAACGAACCGAAATTAAATATGAACCGAATCAAAATTGAAAATGAATAATACTAAAATTAAGTTTTAATTTTTTCTTAAAATAATTTAATAATTCAGTTCTTTAATAATCAATTCGACTTGAGAAAAATTATTTTTTAACAGTTCGGTACAATTTATAATTTTGAAATAATATATTAAAACAATAATTTTAATTCGATTCAGTTTTTAAATAAATTGAAAAAATTCGAGTGAACTTTTTTTAAAAATTAATTTAGTTCAGTTCAGTTTTTCACCGGGATAAATGTAACCCTTAATTTATCGGTTTTCCACCCTGGATAAATGTAACCCTTAATTTGAATTTAAAACGTTGCCAGTTGCAGAGACAACCTAGACATCAAACTCCATAGTGCCAATAATTCTCATCTCTTCTAGACTCTTGACAATTATAAAAGCCAAGAGCCGTATAAAAGTACAGATTTTGAAGACTTTAAGAGAAGTAAAGTTTTAGCTCTAAAATTTTAGTTTTTGATATTTAAATCTAACTTAATTAATATTTCTGAAACTAATATCACATTTCTTATTAAGTTATAATATCAAGAGAAATGAAAAAGAAGTAGAGTATATTACTTATGTCTGTCTTTCAAAATAAATTGAGTGTTTTATATTTTTTAAGGCTGGGCGTGAGTGTGATGCAATTTATTCAAAATATATATTTACGCACAAAGGCAGTGTGATGCACACATGGAATAATTTCTTTTCGATCATAAGTTCAAGTTGAACATGCCAATTTTCGACAAGCATTCAAACCACTATACTTATGTAAGAACAGCTGAAGAATTGGCAACCACTAATAGGCCATGCAACCAAATATATCAAAGTAAAACATCGACACAGAGAATACAGTTGAGTTGGCACAGAGAAGTTTTCCTCTACTAATAACAATTCCAAGAAATATTCACTGAAATTTATATATATATACTGATCTAAATTCTGTACGGGATATCATAAAATAAATTATAAGAATTTAGCAGGGAAAAATTTTGACACCACCTAACTTAAAGTTATACCTCTCCCACAACTCTACAATGACTCTTCCTGTTCTGCATTCTGCAAAACAGGCTTAAATACATATATACAACAAATCTAGTGATACATTCACATGTCATGTGCAGAATATGTTGAATCCTCCTTAAAGGAGGGAGTCCTGCATGTACAGAATGATGGACCATAAATACCTCCTAAACAAAGCCAGAGTTCCGGCAGAAAAAGACGGTTATACCAGATTTGGAAGGACAACTCAACAGTTAATCAGAGCCATACCAGATTTGGATCCTTGGTTACTATCACCTAGGCCGCCAAAAGTTTGGACCTGACATGCAAACATGATTTTTCAGTAATTTCCAAAGAAGTCAAAGGGTCCAAAAAGATCATCTGATAAAGAATTATCAAGGTAGAGGAAAAATAGTGGTAAGGGGGAGTGAACCTCTGTTTGTAACTGGAATTGAATCTTCAAAGGGTGGTCTAAATGGCATGTTGTTCCTGTGATTCATTGACCGAGGAGGAAATCTCCACCCATGACCTGCTACTCTAGGTGGTTCACATGGATGACACCCATATGGGGAAGGCATATCTTCGTCCTGATATCTAGGACCTACCCAATAAAAAAAAACTTTATTTCAATATACGAATCAACAAAAAAGAAAAACCATTGCATGGTCAATCAACATGAATATTCAGTACAACCATCAAAATAAGTATATCTAGTATCCCAATCTTACCAGGATAAGGTGGGGGTACATCCCATCTCTCTCGGTAATCATATGGAGGTGGTTTTAATCTTTCATGATTATTATTATAGAAGTGCTCTCTCTCCAAGTTCTCTGCAAAGTGTTGCCTGTTGGAGTAAGGAGGTGGTGGTGGTGGTGGTGGTGGTGGAACCTCCCTTCGATGTCTCACATGATGTTCCTCGTGAACAAAAGAAAATTGATTTGACGGCACATGACATGGTGGCCTTATAGAATATCCTCTATTATTATGCATAGCAACACCATCAGAATGTTGATAATTTACTGGTGGTACAGGGAAACTGTTGAAAGAGCAAGTAGACTCCGGCATGTGCACTTCTCTATATTCTGGGACATGATAGTGTACTGCATCACTACTAGGATGGTTACTTATTGGTGCAGCCGATGGCTGAGCCATATGGTGAAGTGGGTTGTCTTTCACACACTACAAAAGAACAGAGTAGAAAGGACACCATAAGTTATTACTTCTTGGTGCCACTGATTATTGTATGAACTCTTGAGTTAAATACAGTACAATATGGATCAGAAGTAGATGAAACAAGGTGCGAAATCTTTAGAGAAATTGTGAAACATACCTGTGATTCTGCATGACCTCTTGAATTAAATACAGCACTACATGGATCAGAGTTAGATGAAACAAGGTGTGGAATAGGAAGGGGTGGTGGGGGAGGAGGAGGTGGTGGTGGAGGTGGTGGGGGTGGTGGAGGGGCTGATGGTGGTGGTGGGGAAGATTGAGGCACAAGCTGAGGTAGAGGGGCAGAGGACAGGGAGATATTATTCTCAAACTGTGTAGTATTTCCTCTTTCAACATTGCAAAATGAATTCATTTCAACATCCCGAGTGGGAGCCACATCTTCCATTTCAAGCTCGCCATCAACATCTTCCAAGATATGCCTGTGTTTATCAATTGTAGAAGTAATTTCATGTACTTCAGAAATATGCTCAGGTGTGACAGCCTCAAAATTCCCTCCATCAGAATCACTCCCTTCATTGTCATCTTCATCTTCATCTTTGAGCATTCGGGGCATGCAAAATCCAGGTAGCTGCAAACTTGAGTTGCTACAAGATCAAATGAATGTTTAAGTACACTACCTTGATCACCAAAAAATATAAAACTCCCAGCAGTGTATACAATATTAATAGAAAAAAAATTCTACAAACAAAATCAAACCTTCCATATTCGTCAACATGCATACCCTCCATTTCTCTTATAGGGTCATCCATAGCCCTCTCTGTTTTTAATGATCGCCGTGAAAAGACCCCTGCAGAAATTGAACTATACAAATCTAATTCCCGGATATGGTGGCGAACCATGGGTTCTGGTAGGATTTTTCTCTCCAACCACAGCCTTAAAACCTATACAAAGTTAAAAGACAATATTAACAAAGAATTATAATAAAACATAGTAGTAACAAATAAAAAACATAGAGTTCTAACTACTTAAAATGAATCTTAATTAACTTGCCTTAAGACATTGCCTACGGTTCTCTTGTGCAGCATTTCCAGGAGGAACAGCAGCAGATAATAGTCGAGGGAGGACTGCTTGGATAGCGGAGGAATAAACTAAACAAACATCACCTGGAAAAATCGGACATATTAAATATCAATTATTTATCAACTGTTGGCTTCAATGTATTCTTCCTTCTCGTTTGGTCAACAAGACTCAGGCAGCAAAGCAATAAACAAGTTACCTTTTAAGCCTCTAGAAAACTGTGCAATAGAGTCAACAAGAAAAAACAAATCTACCCTCCGATGCAGACTTGATTCATTTTCAAGATTGTGGGCAAGAATTTCCATGACCTGTAACACAGCCCAACGTCCCAAAATATGCATATGGTATCAATAAAAAACATGGAAAATTTTATAAAATAAACAATTTTGTAGAAGAAATAACAGCAACGCCCATTTAATGATTTTAACTCCCATTGATGCCCATACACCAAAAAAATAATAACAGAACATACAACAACAACCAAGCTTTATCACACTAAGTGGGGATCAGTTACAAGGAATCATGGATCAAATACCGCCATAATGTTCTCTTCATTATCATGTTTCTATCTAATTTGTTAATCTTGAGATCTTTCTTAATAACTTATCTTATAATTTTTGATGTCTTCCACTATATCTAGTTGTTTGACTCCACTCCATCTGATCTACTCTCCTTACAGCAGAATCTACAGGTCTTCTCTCTACATGTCCAAACCACATAAGTCTATTTTCCATCATCTTTTATACTATAGGTGCTACCCCCAAACACTCTAATATTGTCATTTCTAATTTTATCATGTTTAGTCTTACCACACATTCAAATAGCAACAGTACATACAAGCTCCAAATTATATGTTACACTATGACAAGCAAACTCAATAAATCTAATGTGGTTAGAACCCAATCTTTCTGTTAGACCTCTTATTAGTATTAATATTATATTACATTAGGGTGCAACTATTATGTTATGAGGTAACAGCCAGCAAGAGATCCAATGATATATTATAGAAGAGTAACTAAAATAAAATAAATTAATCGAATAAAGTAGGCTCAATCTCAATGCAAGCTTGTATTTTATGATTGGGAAGGTGAAAAAATGGAAAAACAGTGAAGACTCGGGGCAACGCATTAAGCAATAAACAGTCTTCAAGAGACCTTCCCTCCAAATTGTGGGTCTTGAAAAATCACAATGATCCTCCCTATGGAATCCATACCTAGACACTCGTTGTCAATATTAAACTTAAGTATTAACAGTCCAACATTGGGATGCAGAAACAAAATTCCTATTCGCACCATACACCTTGAGATCATTTTTAGAAGAGGTTAAAAAATCAATTCATATTTAAGAACAAGGGCAAAAGAGACAACTGAATTATACCCACTCTTTTTGTAACAATATCCCCCTCTTCCCCTCAAAGTGGAAACAAAACAGAACCAGAGGAATGTGATTATGCAGACCATATATTCTTTGACTTGTTTCTTTTAACAATGTACATGGAAGATTCAGATTGCATGGATCAATGGTCACAAAAACTTCCAAAAAATCATAAGTAGACAAATTACAAGGATAAAAGTAGAGCTGATCTAAATCAACAAGTATTCACTATTCAGATTCAACAACAGAACATTTTCAGATTAGAAGTGGGAAAAAATTTTAAAAGAAAAAGATAATTGTATTACCTTAGCTGCAATGCCAAACTTTGCACAGTCAACAGCTATACGTGTTGCTCGGCCAATACTTTCCTTTGTCCTTTTCAATGTTCCAAGCATCGCTTCAAAATAAAGCAAAGCAGCCCGACCCGCTTCAGTTGACTTGCCCATTGATCTTGATTGTTGAGTTGCCTCAGATCCATACTTATTTTCATCAACGGGACCAGAAAAAGTTTGTTTCTGGTGTAAATGTACATCAGGACTACAACTTCCATTGTGAAGCATATTACTACTGTCTGATGTGGATACATGGCAAATTGACGTGTTTGGAGGTGATCCTTGTGGAAGGCAATCTCCCCCATCTGTCAGGGATGGACTTGACCGAATGCCTGAAATAACCTTTTGACCCAGATAGTCAGATGTTGAAACAGAATTCAAATCCTCCTCGGGTCCTTGACATTTTACCTCTTTTATGGCCTCACTCCTGAAATTGAAGAACAGTCACAGGATTATTCTAGAAATAAATGAAATGGAGCATAAATAACTTTTACTCATTAGTTGGTTTCATTTAATATTTAGCTATAACTGTAACACGAATAAAAGATATCAAGTCACTCCATAGGATTCCACCATAACGAACTATCAGTATGATCTAAATACCAAAATGAATATAATCTAAATGAGGAAAGCAAAAGTCTACCAAGGCAAATTCTATAACAATATATCATAACAGACGAGAGATAAGCAAAAATTAATAGTTTAAGACTATAAAGATTGTTTTATTTTACATTCTTTTTCTAATTTTGCTGTGAAGATTTGTATCAAAAAGATTAGGCCCAGAACTATAGAAAACAACAACTAAGCTTACATGTCATTTGCTCTGTTAACATCCACAACTACTGGCGTCAGGCACTTCGTATCCTCAGAAATAGCAACCTCATTCCGAGGCAGATAATTATCATTTTGAGGGGAAATAATTTCTTTCTTCATCACATCTGCCACGGAAAGAAGGCTTATTCCATTGTGCTCTGATGCATCAGGTGTTGTATTTGAATGATTTGATGTTATAATATTGTCTTCACTAGTTGGTGGTAGTGACAGGTCAGGTGAATCTTGATTGCTTTCAACTTCACAACATTTTGAATCAAGAATTGGAGAAATTTCCCTATGAACCTGAATTTCCAAATCCGCATTAGCAGTATGACAAACCACAAAATCACCGAATTCTTCAACTTTATCTGCAGCACCTGGGGGAACATCTGTGCCAGTTTCTTGTGGTTGGAACCTGGTTGACAGCTTATCCACTTGATTTGAATTAGCTGGAAAACTATGGACAATGATATGAGAAGAATCACCATCACAGGCATTGGACTTTTGCAGCTCTAAACCACCACCTTCTTGATCATTAATAGTCATATTAGGGCTTGTCTTGATAGCAGATATACAACATGTGCCAATTGATGTCATTCTGGAGGCTGATGATTCTATACGAGCCTGACCTTCTTCCGCAGCATTAGCTGACATGGCTTCTAAAGCTCGATGAAGGCGTTTAGATGGAGGTAAAGCAGCTTCACAATCCACAGAGCAGAATGTTTGATCTTTCTTATTATTACAAATCTGATTTTCAAAACATGGTGCAAAATTTTGTGAAGGAGATATATATTCCACAGTTCCAGCCAGGACAGATGAGCCTGCATCAAGAGAGCTTCCATTTTCACGATTTGAGGAATCTATCATCTGGGATGGTGGGCTAATATCTTCCTTACAGCTTTTCCCTGGAGCATTGCTTCCATTTTCACAATTTGAGCAATCTATCATCTGGGATGGTGGGCTGATATATTCCTTACAGCTTTTCCCTGGAGCATTGCTTCCATTTTCACGATTTGAGGAATCTATCATTTGGGAAGGTGGGCTAATATCTTCCTTACAGCTTTTCCCTGGAGCACTGCTTCCATTTTCACGATTTGAGGAATCTATCATCTGGGATGGTGGGCTAATATCTTCCTTACAGCTTTTCCCTGGAGCATGTAGAATGCTATTGAGTTCTCCCTCTGTGGAAGATGATTTACCCATTCTGACCCGTGCTCGTTTCACAAGGGGCAGGTGTTCATCTCCATCTTGCTCAAAGCATCTTTCTTCAGAATTTCCACAAATATTCTGGGAACTTTGACTGGAATTCCGTAAACCAAGTTCCTCCTCAAGTCTAATGGTTGGCTTGGAAGAATCAATGGTTGGCTTGGAAGAATCATTGGTTGCCCTCTTCCTATTAGGGTTTCTTTTCTTCTTATTGACCACACCCTTTATTTTTAGATCAAGGCCTTTGTTCAGCTCATCTTCTTCGGGGCATTCAATAGTTTCTGTGTGTTTAAAATTTGAATCCATTGCACTATCCTCATTCAGGCTAAATTCATCAGAATCATTTGTAAGAATTTCAGAGCTGATGCCTTTGTCCTCCATGCTATCATTCAAGACCAAAGCAGATGAATCAAAATCATTACAGCCAGAAAGATCGGGTGATTTCCTAAGACGTTTATTCCTTCGTACAGATGCACCCTGTGCTGCATTGGTTAATTGGCTGCCAGAATTTTTTCCACCGTCATTACAGGGAAACATAATGTTTTGGACCCGTGATGAGCTTCTTCTATTCCTTCGTACTGGCATATGTCTATCTGTTATGAATCCCTGTGGGCATAAGTCGCCAGCAGATCTCTTTCGAGAAGAGTAAGTAATGGGCTTAGGCGATTGTACAGAAGCAACATTATCAGTAAGCTCCTTCTTTGATGCCTCCTTATCATGACATTCATCTTTCAACACAGCAGCTGAGTCATCTTCAACTGGACATAACTCATGTCTGTCGATAGCTGAATTTGAAGATTTCATGGGTAAAGTGGGAGATGTCTCGGGAGCAAATTTCTGATCCTTGTCGTATGAGTTGAATGGCTTTGAAATATTTGCATCAGCAACGTTGCTGCCACAGTTAGCTTCACCAAGTTGTCTCTCTTTTAATTTTTCATAGCTATCAACAATCTCCCTAACAGCACGAACAAAGTCAGCACCCTTTCCTTGACGTTTCACAAGAGACTGTTTTTTCTCCTCGGTAAATGCTTCAACATCAGCAGGATTACAGAAAGCACTGCACACACAAAAAATGTAAGATGTCATGTGCAAGGGAGAAACTAGATGAGAGAACAAAGACTTAAAATAAGTTCATTATTACATTTATCAGAAGAAAAAAAAACAAGCATTTTCAGTACTCAAATTACCTAGAAGCCTACCTTGAAACATAGAGTAACTATGGCCCACTTTTTCAACCAGATAACCAATGAAGAAATAGACTTTCAAACTTCACTTTCTGATACTATCTTTTTTTTTTTGGTGTTATGATACTATCTTTTTACCCTATAAGGTTGGTTTAAATTACTTCCTTCCCTCAAAAGAGCATTTATTCGACTTTAATGCTAAAGCAATTTATTCAAATCCAACCGTATTTATCATTGGAAAATACTAACGGGTGCCCTTGGGACATTGGTAAAGAAAATAAATATATAAATTGTGTTGCAAAATGGTGCATTCAACTTTTAAAAAGGTTAAATTTGTTGTTTCAAATAAAAGCTTCCACTTTTGGCTTCTTTAACTAATGCTTTTAGGAAACTTGTTAGCATAACCTTTTATCATCGGACTGCCAAATATAAGGAGCAATTCTCAAATACATAAGTAAGCGGCTAGTTTCAAAATCAAAATTTGCCTCAACAATCTACCCACAATCAATTGAAAACCTCAAGTTTGTATAACCAGGTGTTCTTCAAGACTGGACAATGCGATGTCACACAACCATTCTTCATAAATCTCAAGAAGTAATATTTGATATATTTCAAAGTTATGAGTTATGTATAAGCCCTAATTTGTTTAAATGGACTATGTTAAACCTAATGGGCCAAATACAAGTTACTAGTATTAATAACTTTACAAAATTGTTGACACTCCCCCATTCTCAATTTGGAAACAATCCTTATAAAGTTATTGTTGTTCATCCCCTTAGTTAGAAAATCCGCAAGGTTGCCTTAGAAAGAGATATATGGCGTGCAACACTTTCTATTTTTCTTGTTGGATGAAGTGTCCGGCAATTTGAATATGTCTGGTTTCTATTATGCTGCACTGGATTATGGACTATGCTAATAGAAGACCAATCATTACAATAAAGTTCAATTGATTCATCTCACACTCACTTATCCTCAAATCCATCAAGATGATCTTCAGTCATAGTAGTTCAATCATATGTCATTGCCATAAACTCTAATCCATCAAGATGATCTTCAGTCATAGTAGTTCAATCATATGTCATTGCCATAAACTCTGACACTGACACTAGATCTGGATGGTACACTTTGTTTTTTACTCTTTTAAGTCACAAGATTCCAACTAGGAAAGTATAATATCAGAGTTTTTATCCATAATTGACCATATATAGGTATATAGGTATATGCTTCAAGACCTGCACTTCCGTTAGAAAACTAATCTACTCGGGGTTCCTTTCAAGTATTGCAAAGTTAAGAGAGCAACTTGTAAGTAAACCTTCTTTGGTTTGTTCATGAATCAGATGGCCCTGCTTTCCTGCAAGGGCAACATTAGGTCTAGTATGTGACAAGTATATAACTTTGTAGACTAATCTTTTAGACACTTCCTTATCTATTGCAACATCTGCATTTCCTAACTTTATATTTGAATCAATTGGTGTACTTATAGGCTTTCATGCAGCCTTGTCAGCCTTGTCACTGCAATTCCCAAAAAAAGACTTCAATTTTTCGAAGGCCTTAATCTCAATTTCCTTGACCGAGTATTGGCATGGCCGTAGTTGCTACATACACTGCAACCATGGTCTCTTCGACTTTGTTTGAAGCCCAAACCTATCATAACTTTAGTGAAACTTTCAAACCATGCTCGTGATTGATTGTCTTAGCCCAAATAATAAAGTGGCAATGTATATCCAAGGGCAATTCCATGTAAATCTCATCCTCATGTTCTCCATTAAATTGTTACAAGCTCCAATCACATTTAGTAGCTAAGCATAATTTCACCTTGACAGTATCCACTTTTGCAATTAGAACAAATATTTCAAAGTAATCCCCTATATAGGTTTGAGTGAATCCTTTAGCTACCAACTTTGCATTGCACCTTGAAATAGATCCATCAACCCTATGTTTTACGATGTATTTGCACCCTACCAGTTTCTTTCGATTTAGCAGAAGAACCAATTCTCAAGTGTCGATTTTCTTCTAGACAATGTCTCAGATAAAAAGGTTGGTATCATGGTAGTATTTTGGCATGTAGTGAAAGCTTTATGGATTGGTAAGATTTGTTCAAAGCATAGATAGTTGGATAGAGTGGCTTGTTGGTACATGTTATGGTATCTTTTATAAGGAGAATTGGAAGATGTAGATCTCTAGTGTAGTGGAGGAGTTGGATTTTGGTTCTTCTTTTTTACTAGGTTGGATCCTAGTCCCTATGTAATGTTAGACTAGATTTTGTTATATGAGCATGAGAGAATTCAGAAATTTAATCACTAAAGTTTGAAGGGATGAGAAAGTCAACTCATGTAATATCTAAATGGTACTCTTAAACATTACCTCATACATTACTTCAGCTCCAAGATTTGTGTCTTTTTCAGAATCAATTATAGTTTCAATATTGTCATTTCTAGTTTAAGCCTCAACTTATGGTCCCCGAGAGTGTGATGTCGAAAAGTGGAAGGATTTGTATTTCTTACATAATTTCTAATTGAAGATGTGTTTGATCAAAGTAACTTTCTTGTTCGTGAAAGGTGACATCTCAAAAAACAAAGAATTCATGATATAGAGGATGATAGCATTTGTAGCCCTTTTTGGATGTTAGAGTATCTTATAAATAAATATTTTAAGGCTCTAGAATCAAGATTCCCTCTACCAACACTATGAACGTGGACAAACAATGTACACCCAAATATTCTCAAAATATGATTACTAGAGGTCGACACATCAGGATAGAACGAGAACAAAATCTCCATATGAGTTTTAGAGGCAAGGACACAAAAAGGTGAACGACTTATAAGATAAGATTAAGCGAAACTGGATTTCCCCTAAAATTTGTTAGGGATTTTGGCGAGAAAAGAAGTTGTCGTCGACTAGATTTGGGGGGAATATCATAGTTGTTCAAGTAAAAAAGGTCAATCTATTCTCTAACATTTCCAATTGTCCTCCCCAAATTCTAGTCATAGATAACACAGGCATTGATATAAAAACTATTACATGATAGGTTTTTCAAGGAAATTGGGATGATGGACAATTCGAAAATATGAAGCACATTTTGTAGGATTATAGATGTACTTATTTGCTTGTAGTTATATGGGTACATCTGATGTGGGGTATTTCCTTGTTAGTAGGACAAGGTGAATAAGTAAAAGAAGTGTATGGGCAAGGGTGACATGAGGTCAATGACTCCAGAACCTAATACCAATACTATATGATGCCGGTATTTTCTTGTCACTAGGACAAGGTGAAAAGTATGAGAAGTGTGTGGGTCAGGATGCCATGAAGTTAGTGGCCTCAGACTCCATAACAATATTGGTTATAGAGTGTATCTGAAGCATTAAATTCAAAAGAAAATTGAGAATTACCAAGAGGTGGTGGAAACAAATATATGTACCTAAAAATACATAGATGTACCTATTGGTTTTTTACATTTTACTAAGGATTGACCTTCCCCTTTTTACTATATCTTTCTTAAGTTGAACCAATCTTGCTGACATTTTGATTAATGTCATAAGACTGTATCTTACTCAAAAGAACAAAAACAGCCAACAAATAGTAGTAAAGAGCCTCCAAGGTGTGCTCTGACGGATGAAAAGGTGAACACCCAAACCAGATAGAGGAGGAATTAGATTACAGTGCAGTGACAAGAGTAGTAGAGAGTCTGGGATAAACTTATAAACAACAAGCATCAAATAGAGAAGAAAAAAACATTGAAGGAATAGAACCACTGCGATGAACGGGGCAAATGAACAGTACTTGTATCAACAGTAGAGGAGAGTTTGTTTGGCTTTGAACAAAGGTAACAAAAACGCTGCAATGATGGTGGCTAAGGTTTTGTGCAAGCACTAATTAACAGTAGGTAAGGTTTTGTGCAAGCACTAATTAACAGTAGCTAGCCAAACTAGGCTTTAGCTTTGAAACTAAGTGTGCTGACTCAGTACAGTGAGGTAGGTAGTGATATAAATACTAGTCCCTAGTTCAATTCAATTGAAACAAATTCTAGTAATTCTATATGAAATCACTCTCTAGTCTCTATCACTATTTTCTATAACTTCTTTGGTTTCTGTTACTAATCTATTTAAATAGGCTATCCTAAACTTATGGGCCTGCCTAATGGAATAATGAGTCAAATACAAACTACTACAATTAATTATAAGAACACATTATTTGCAACAATAAATCTCAACCTCAAACGCAGCAGTTGAAACCCAACTCCACCTCGCTCATCAAAAATACTAATACAATACAAGCAATAATATACTAGTACTGACTACAATCACAACTATAGAAGTACTAATTTTTGCCATTTAGTTGATGAAATCATAAAATTTGAGATCACAAATTTTTCTCCCAGATGCTTTTGTATCACTATAAACAACTTTTACCCTTGAATTTTCATAACCATTTTCCTACCTATTAAGAATTCTAACAAACTATGCTAAGCTATGATAAATTCAGTTCCCGTAAATTTAATACAGTTCCTGCAAATGAGCTTGATCCTGTGTCATCTTATCTGCAAATAGAATTATAGACAAGGCAACCCACAACATGAGGCTTGAGGAAGACTCTCAAATCATGAATCATTTCAATACCTAATAAAACTTCTCTTAATTGAGAAGGATGGCCTAATCTATTAAGTGCCCATCATGAGTACATTTTGATACTTAATAAAACTTCTCTTAATTGAGAAGGATGGCCTAATCTAACATAGAGCCAAATACATTATGCCACGGAAAACAAAGGGAAAGGGTGTGAAGTTAAAGTGTTAGTGAAAGTTACATAAGGCATGGTGCATAAAACGAAGAAAGGTTTACTTCCCTCTAACAAACGCACACGTGTAAAAGACATTCTGCCATGACCTCAATGAAGTTTTGCCA
Organism: Vicia faba; assembly: GCA_948472305.1. NCBI lineage: Eukaryota > Viridiplantae > Streptophyta > Magnoliopsida > Fabales > Fabaceae > Vicia > Vicia faba. Next base: position 413,061,698 of record OX451738.1, read on the forward strand.
GCAAAGGCAAAAACATTGCAACAGATGCCATTGGGCAACATAAAAATACCATATTGGGTCCACAAAACTTAATCTTACCCCAAGCAAATAGCAACTACAGAAAGTTACAGGTTAGTCTATCAAAAAGTTGCTAGTAACAGGCCTTTCATGGGCGATTTCAGATAAGAGTGTTTTCTTTGTTTTGTTTTTTGGCTTGCAGGTAAGCATATTTAAGTTGCAAACAAGATGACCATCTAACATTTTTATAAGTTCAGAGGTTTGCCACGTTTAATGGTTTGAGTCCTATTGATTCTGACTGATTTTATTTCATGGCAGTTTATATAAGGTGATTTAGTTCAACCAGATGGTCTAATCCAGCATTCAAAACTATGACAATAAGACAAGGTTGTAATTATTCGGTATTGAGAGTGATCTTTGTTAAAACTTAAAAGTTCATTTCAAATATGGCGGAACCAGGTAATCACTTTGCCAAAGGAAATAATTGTGTTGTTCATCTTGGATAGCGTTCTGTAATACAGATCCCCTAAAATGATATACTGGTATTGCAAATAGCAGGATAGCCGTTATTGCGAAGACTAAAATTCAGTGTACAGAGTATACGTAGATACTCAAAAACAAAATAAAAAATACACGATTAAAGAGACCATGATATTATCATACCTAATAGTTAGAACCTAAAGTGTAGAGCATTAAAACTTAAGCAAAGAAGAACATAACTAAATTAAAAGTATGAAGAAGAACAAAACAATTGTTTGTGAGCAAGAACATAACACAGTTGTTTGTGAGCAAGAACATAACAGAATGAAGAATAGAACATTAACCTTAAAAGTTTGGATTGAAATTTATAATCTTAAAAAGACAATGTTTTAAAAAAATGAAAAATGTATTCCCAAAACCCTAATGGCGGATGTGATAATGGTTTGGGGCCGCAATTAACGGCTGCAACAATTTCTATTATTGACAGCGGCTTGCAAGCCAAAAGCATTGAGCCGAGCCCTACCACCGCCACGCAATTGCGCTATAGCAGACTATTGACAACATAACCGAATAACTCAGATGTCACATCAAAAGAAGTTAATACCATAGTGGATAACTAAATTGTGCCTAAAGAATTATCTAGTGTGAAAGGAGAGTTTCTTTGGAGTAGCCTTGAGTGCAAGGTTGTAAACCTATTGTGTATTCTATTCCAATCTCTGAACACCATTTGAATCTTTATTCATTAGACCACTATTTTAGGAATTTTATGCTGCTCAAAAGATCCTAGCTATGTTAGGATTACAACTCGGTATTATAATAGCTACAAGCTGAGTCTGACAGAGTTGGAGTATAAATTATAAATTATAACCTTGCAATAATAAAAATGAAGTGCACAAAACTGGTTGAATTAGAAAAGCAATAACAAATTAAGAAATTGTTTTTCGGTTTCTGTTTAACAACTTATTAGTATAGGCATTATATTATTAGGTTGCGACTATTGTGTTATTAGGCAGCAGTTATTATATTAGTCAGCAAATTATTGAATAAATAGGTAAATTGAAGGAAAAAATAGTAGGGTTTTATTTTGGGACAGTATTGATTGGGAGAAACCAAGTACTTGTATTTCTTAGACTCGAGACTCTCAAATTAGTAGGGGTTTTATCTAATGTTTCCGCCTTGCTTTGTGTCGTCACTGGCGAACTAAGCTTCAGAGAATGCTAGATTAAGTGTTTTGATGGGATAGCTCAACTTTGATAGGTACTGAGTCTAACTGATTTACTGTACCCTATAAGTATGAGTTGGATAAATTTGTAGCATTAGAATAAATAATAGAATCAGAAACAGTTTTTCCATTTCTCTCTGATAGTAGTATCATATCCTAGTAATCAATACCCAAAAGGATAGTAGCAACATATTCTAATAATCAATACTCAAAAGGCATGGCTTAAAGACAAAATCGTATTAAATATTCAACAACAAATGAGCATAAAGACAATCATTAATCTAAAGCTGAACTATTAAAAATAAGTCAGTAACAACAGTGTGACATGGTTATAATAGGCAGAAGAATTAAGAATGAATGTGATGAGCTAAAATGAAGTTTAAAATAGTCACATATAAATCATGCACTATTAACATTTTTAAATCTGGTCTAACTGTCTGATATGCACAACCAGCAGAGATCTAAGTTAATAGTTGCTACTACTAAAAAAATTCAAAAAAATATGTGCCATGTAAACAAACATGGTCCCCTTATGTAGCCTAAGATGGCTCAAAATTATTATCTTGTATCAAACTGAGATAAAATAGCAGACATGTGTTCTCAAATAATACAATTGTGTAAACTAAAAAGGAGAATCAGCATTTCATGTAAATTCCATAAACTATAAGATGCAAATCCGCCTAGTGACGCAAGCTCCAAGAAATAATGACAGTAAAGAATGGAAAGCTTAATAACGACACCAAAATGAATACCCATAAGATATCATAATACAATTGATATCATATGACCCTTAATCGGAGCTACCTTTTGTCAAAACAAAATACTTTAGTTGCCTTGATTATAAAATTCAAAACGAGTATATTTTCATTACTGAGTTTCTATATTTATATATCAATTGTTATAAGCATACTTACATCTGTTGGGTGCCAAAGAAGTAAACAACCACTTTCTTCCAATCGGTGGAGTAACCCCACTTCTCCGGCTCACTGACCTGCCAGAAGCAATGAACTTGAATTGTCAAATGAAGTATCAACAAACCAAAAAAAAACACGTTCTTCCAATCAGGTTTTCTAGAGTTTGAGGTAAAAACTGAGCAAATTATTCAAACACAAAAACTACGTTCTATAACTTCTAGTCAACATTTGGAAGAAATTTAAATTGAAATCCAGGGTCAAAGCCCAGATCACCACATTTCTCCATCCCTACAAGTGTTTATTTAAGTATGAGTCGACTAATAGCAAAAAAAAGTCAAATTCTAGAGGAAAAATCAGCTCTGAACCTTTCCAGTTCCACCATGATTACATAAGTTACAAACACACTTATGGATATGGTGCGTCATGTTGGAAGATGAAGGACGAGAAGGAGTGATATTGAAATTGAAGATATAAAAAACTACATTAGGGAGTAAAACCATATTTTTTCCCAATTATTATTTTGTTATGAGACAAGCATAGGATATATAGCAAATTAGTAAAATATTAAGCTTTTAACATAAAGGAAACGGAAACTACTTAATATAACATAAACTCCCTTAACAACTAAAAGGGAGTGAAAATTCAGGGAATTTCTTCATTTTAGTTATTCATCTTCCTCCTAAACTCTCAAAATCTTTCATTTCCTTCAGTTTAAGTATTACCTACCAAGCATATAGATGGGAAACTCGAAGCAGGGGTCTCATCCTATTGTCACTAGTTGTGTCATCCTATAGTCTCTAGTTTCAGCCTTATCCATTTATGAATATTTCAGTAATAATTGGTATAATTAACCAGAAAACAAAAGATGTAAAATTTATGAATAAGAAATTGAGTCTAAGACTAGGATCCACAAAAATAATGAATAATTACACAGACACACACTGAATCAATAATTCTGAAGTCAACAACATGCAGTAAAGATGCAAGTGAAAAAACAAACTTTTAATTATAAATTGCAGAAATCAAAGTAACAGTTACCGTGGCAGGCCAAGCAGGGAACCCCTTGACTTTAGCAAGAACGAGATCGCCAACTTTCCATTTCCGAGCGGCAGCGGCGGCGGCCGCTGCTTTGCTTCCTCCCTTTTTACGGCTCGGGGCCATCGGAGGAAGCCGGCAGCGCTATCGTCAGATGAGAGGGGGAAGTGATGTGAAGTGAATCGAATTCCGATATCGGTTTTTAATGGAACGAATTGGAACTGAGTTGAATTTTCCTATGGAATTGGCAGGCATTGAAACGAGATAATGGATCGGGGAGAAGAAAATTGGGGTGAGAGTGTGCAACGAAAACCCTAATTGAGAGAGAGATTTTGTGTGACGACGCAGCGTAAGTGGTGTTCAGAGAGATATGAGTTGGTTAGGTAGAAGCATGGGCTTCTGGTCTTTTTTATATGGGCTAACGTGCGCTTAGTGCTAACAATGTCTTTTTCATTATTATTAACACTACTACTTCGGTGCACGTGACTTGATACTGGACTAAATTATGGGCCTCGTATCTATTTTGAGGCTTTGATGGGCTCTGTTGGACCCAACCTGATATAGAGCAGAGTATTTAATTTACCACCTCCAAAATTAAATCCGACACTACCATATTTTTTAATATCAAAAGTGCTATTGCTACTATTTACCTTTAAAAATTATATTTATTAAAAAAAAATCACTTTTAGATATATGGTAAAATTCAAATTTCCGATAATCAAATCAAAATTTCTGGTATCCAATTTCGTGTGTATATCAGAAATTGTTCGTATTTTTAAAAATTTCAAGAGGCGATTTGTCGAAAATTTTGAAATCTTTGTCTGGTGTTTATTATGGAAATCAAAGAAACGTACTAGAAATTTTATAAATTTCTGAGAAGCAGCAAAATTTATCATAATTTTCTATATATCAAAAAATTTGCAAGAGTCTGAAATTTCTGGTATGTTTGCAGATATAATTCTTTATTTGTGTGGTCCAGAGCCGGCAGCTTCTTCTACGGATTTCTATACAGATTTTACAGAGTTTTTCACCACAAATATCGTATGTGTCCTATTGAACTAATGCAGTTTTTTATTATTTTTTCGTCTTTATGAAAGTGATAGTTTGATATTTATATGTTGTAATTTATATATTTTTAACTCCCGATCTGAAGTTTTAGCATGGACACAGTCTATTGTTAAACGACATGGTATTGTTGTTGTTATTATTCATTCTGATTCTACTAATGGAATGTCAGGGGGGAAGGATAAATTAATTATGGATTGTGAGAAAGGAGGAAATTACCAAAGAACGAATGCATCTGAAAGCACTAATTTCTCTTATGGCATTTATAGTATGAAAGTAAATGTCTGTTTAGGCTGATATTTGTTCTAAGTGGTATCGATTGGAAGGTGGTGGTTAGATGTGGGATGCATAATCATAAATCATCTAAGAATTTGGAAGGCCATGACATATTGAGCCGCCTAAAATATCATGAAAGAAAGTTTGTGAATGACATGAGGAAGTACAATATGACTCCAAAGTACATAGTTTCTGCTTTGAAAGACAAAGATCCAGAAAATCTCATAGTGTTACCCAGGTGTATAAAGCTAGAGCTACATACAAAATGGGCAAAAGTGGTTATTGTACCCCAAAATTTGCCCTCTCATTTTACTCAACATATATTCATTGAAATCCTCAACTTGCCCAAGGATGCCCAAGGATTGATCAGGCAAATGCTCTCCTAAGACAATGAACCTCAAACTAGGGTTTCCATTTTTCATCAAGATGGGTGAACTCCAAAGGTCTCAAATCTTTTCCATGGTCCTAATATGTTCTCAAGAACATTCATGTCAAGTCGCATGCCTTGCACAAGAAGTTTGCTCAATCAATTGCTCAAATGCCTGAAAATCAACTGTGTTAGGTCAAAAGTCAATTGTGGCCCTCATGCAGTCAAACTTCATGATTTTTGGTCAACATCAACATTTTGAATTAAAATCCATCATTTGATCAAGGGTTGATCATGATTCCTCAAGGAATGCTCCTAATTCATCAAAACTCAAAAGTTGCTAAATTAGGGTTTCTATAGGAAAAGTCAACCAAACTTTGACCAGGCATAACTTTCTCATACTTTATCAGAAATTTCCCATCCAAGGCTCATTTTGAAGAGAATTCAATTCCATACAACTCATCTTCATCCCTCGAGTTCAAAAAATTCACTCATGAAAAAATATGAATTCAGACATTACAGGTCATTTCAAAAAGTCAACAAAAACACCTTTTGGGTCAAAGCTTCTTACATGAGCATGGAAGATCCAATTGAAATGAAACCAAAAGGGTTGTTTAGGGGACATCTCAAGATTTCTAAAAAGTCCAAGAACCCCCTCTTAGGATCAAAATTGATGGAGATATGCATTGTCAAAGTTGGCTATTTTTGGAATTTTGCCCAAAGTCAACAATGCCCAAAATGCATTTTTCTTCAAATGGGACCAACTTTTTATGCTTGTATCTTGTTCCTAACATGGTCCACGACCCATGAACTACTCCATGCATCATTTGTTTATTTTATTTTGATTTTTAATCATTTAAAATCCAAATTAAATTAAATAAATGATATGAAAATAGTAAAGATTTGTTTTGATTGGATTTTGAAGTGAATCACAATCCAAATATGTTGTATAATGCCAAAATATTTGTGCATGCTTGGAATGGGCAAGAAAATATGCAAAAATGGAAAGATTTGAATCAAAATTAAAACTCCATTATTCTTTGGATTCCTTCCACAAATGTTACCATAATCTGATTCTCATACATAAGCAAATGCTCTCCAACCCTAAGGCACAGGGAAAAAAATGCGCAACCTCCCTCAAGAAGAGAAAATAAAAAATTCCAAAATTCAAAGAAAGTGCAATTTTCAAAAGGGCGTGATCCAGCCTCCTTCAATCACCTCCAACCACTCCATCATCCTTCTGAGGATTCCAGAAGGCGAATCAGTCCATTTGCAAAGGCCAAAGCACACTGCATCACTCCAGTCTGATCCTCCTTCTTGTGGTAAGAATTTGGATTTCAAACTCACTTAATTCTCGACATCAATGCTTTTTGAATACACGTCCATGTTACTATGATTATTTGTGAATTTTCTGACGTATTACATGCAAGAAACAAGGCCAGGGTTGCAAATCACCATAGTTAGGGCTTAGAGAGAAGGAAGTTTGAGTTTTAGTGATACAGGGACTTTTAGATCACACAAATACCACCATTGGATTCCTGGGAAAATTTCAAAGGGGATAGGGTCTTTTGGTTCCTCTTAATCCTCATGTTTTGCAGGTTTGAATATTAAAGTGGGTCGGAGAAGACGACCGGAGTACAGCTCCAGCGTCGTTGACCCAACTGACTCAGGCGTACGCATGCGTGGCAATTCCATATGTTATGACTGGTTGGTTTCAAATACCAGGGCCCCACAGCACTTGCGTGTTTTGACAACTCAACATTTACTCTTGTTTCATGTTATATTGTTGTATTCTATTTATATTCACAATTAAATAATCAGCGCATGTGGCAAGGATAGAGATGTGTGAAACCAAAGACCTGGTTTCAATCCCAGGCATGTACATTTTGCTATTTTCCTAATGTTCTATGCAGGATCCAGTGCGCCTCATGCTCAGATGTCAACTATGCATCTCCAAATCCAGTCATTGGATCTTAGTGGGTCCAGATCTGACGCTCTTAGAACGCTTCCCCAGGATGGACATCCCAGGCATGGCAACAGTGGATCAGACAGGCGTTGGGCCTGCATGATCTTGGGCTCAACAAAAATCAATAATGCACCCCCTAATCTGCTTTCACCACAGGCCCAAAACTATTTCTTTTATTTATTTCTTTTGTCTTTTAATTATTTGTTAATTATGTTTTACTAAATCAAAAAAAAAATCATAAAAATATAAAATCACAAAAATATAGAATTAGATTTTTTTTATTTATTTAAATTAATTTTATTGAAAATAAAATAGTTTAATTGGATTAACTTGATTGTTTTTTATTATTTAAAATTAATTATAGAATTAGGTTTAATTTGCAATTAAATTATTTTCTCAATAAAAAATACACAAAAATATTTTTTAATTAATTAGATTTTTTAGGGTTCTAATTTATTCTCGTATTTAATTCGCTGTGCGCGCCTTTACTTCCTTTTAATTCAAAATTATTGTAACTGTTTCAAGTTGTAATTGATTAATTAGGATTTTAATTTCCGCATCTTTATTTTCAGTCAAATATTTGTGTATCTGCCCAAAAGCCTTGTAATAGTTAGGACTTTAATTTCTCGCACTCTTTAATTTCCGCAACTATTAAACTGCTAGATGTATGGACATTAGGATTATATGCGAAAGATAAACCAACGATTAAAAAGGTAGATAACCCTAATTGTGCAAAGATAATTAACTGAAAAAAGCACACATGCACATGCTCACTCCTAGGGTTTGCCTCACTTAGTTGCCTCGGAAATAATGGTCATGTCTCTCGAACGCAGGGATATCTTAGCAATGACCCGCAATTAAAAGTCGTCATAAAGATCATAGTCCCTCATTGTCCCTCGAGTTGCCTACGAGAAATGATCTTATGATGATAGTCCCTTCGAAATGCTAAGGTATCCTTACTTGTTGCCTTCAGTGATCATTTCGTCCCTTCGAATGTCCCTTAAAACTCCAACGATGGGGCTACCCACTCCTTAATAGTAGGATAGGGTTGTCTAAAGGAAACGAGAATGAACAATATTTTTTCGAGTAGGTAGAAAATCTTAAGTACTTGCTCAAATAAACTCTTTTATATGAACACTTTCAAAACAGTTTTCAAAAACCACTTCGTCACGCTCTTGAGGACAGATACAAGAGTTATCACGAAGTTAAAACAAAACTTTTTGCAAAACACACACAAGAAATTTAAAAAATGAGCAAGTACTTAAGAGCCCGTGGAAAACCACTGATAAAAAGGGTGTTAACACCTTCTCTTTTTATAATCTACCCCTTTGTACTCAGAAACCCTCGAAAAAAGGTTTTTTCTGTTCTTTTTCCTTTCCTTAGTTGGATGAAATAAAAGGGTGGTGACTCTTTCTTACCGCGACATTTGCGAACAAAAAATACAAACCAGTATTAAATTGTCGGTTCTGCCACCGTATCACAGAATTGGCGACTCTGTTGGGGATTTAATAAGTGGGGTATACCTTAGGATCTAGGTCATTTTTAAAATTGCTTTCTTGTTTTGCTTTGCCTGCTTTATATTCAAGGGTTTTGTTGGGGTTATGTAGATCCTACACCCGGATCTGGGAACACCTTTTAGGTAAGTAGCAATAAACTGTGAGGGAACTGTGTGGGGTATACCGACACGGTTGAAGCATCATCTACTTTGATGCGACACTTTGGTTGGTACCGGTAACCCTTGAGTCAATCAAGGAGAGTACGGGGCCGTTGTGTGGTGTCATAAAGCATCAACTGACCTTAGAACCTTTAATTGCACAACTTGGCTAGTAGGACGTAGCGAGATGGCCGACTTTAGTGTATTCCCAAAATCGACAGATACTCGATGCTACACTCATTGAGGTTTGACTCTTGAGTTTTGTTTGGTTGCCAATCAATCGCCTATTAAATGAAGCTTGGGGGAAAGATCGGTGATATTGAGATCCCTTAGAACCTGGTTACTATTTATAGGACAGGTTGAACCAATCCAGCTTCAAGAGGGTATGACCTTAAAACTCATGCAGGCCTTAAACCTAAGGACTTGGTGTGACTTGTTTGTTGCTTGCTATACATGTGATTTTTTTAGCATAATCATGACGTCATAAGCATGGCATATCATACTAACCATTTCAAGGATTTTCTAGGGCTCATCTTTGCCTTGTTTTGTAGGACATGACATCCACCTGTAGGAACATTATCCAGATTAACCTTGTGAAAGTGCCTCTCCAACTAAAGGATTTGGCATTAAGGATCCCTGAAAACTCTCCCTTCATTGAAAAACATGGTCGGCTGCTCAACTTGGTCACTTCAAAACCTGATGAAGAATTGTTAAAAGTACTCTTTCAGTTCTTTGATCCTTTGCACCACTGCTTCACCTTCCCGGATTACCAGCTAGTGCCTAATATGGAGGAATTTTCTCAGTTGTTAGGATTACCTATTCTTGATCAGTTACCTTTCAACAGTATGGAAGAACATCCAAAACCTGGATAGATTGCTCGGGCTTTATCCTTACAACGCTCCGATGTAGTGATAAATTGGGAAACTAGAGGAAATGTCCAAGGAATCCCGGTTAAATTTCTATTCGAGAAGGCTTACTATTTTTGGGATACCCTGGATTTACAAGCTTTTGAAGAGGTATTGGCACTCCTCATCTATGGGATGGTACTTTTCCCTAATGCGGACCAACTCGTAGATGTGAATACGATTAAAGTCTTTTTGTCTTATAAACCAGTGCCTACATTACTTGGGGATATTCTACACTCTCTGCATGCTCGCACTCTAAAGAGAAGGGGGACCCTCATGTGTTGCATTCTTCTATTGGCTAGGTGGTTTATTTCGCACCTACCCAGGTCTATTTTGAAGAATGAGCAGGGTATGAAATGGTCGCATATGATGATGTCCATTACACATTCAGACATTCATTGGTGTTCACGGTCCTCTAAAGATGTTACCATCATTGATCGTTGTGGTGAATTCCCTAATGTCCCTCTCTTAGGCATTAGGGGAGGAATAACTTATAACCCTTGTTTGGCACTGCAACAGTTTGGTTATGCGAGAAGGGATGGTCCTCACGATACGATTATCCAAGGAATCACCTTCAACTATGAGAATGATGCTCAGGGTTACCGCAAAAGGTTCATGAGAGCTTGGGGCATGGTACATAAAATTGATAGTAAGACACTAGGGCACAAGAATTCCATCCCTCTTGAGCCTTATCTCCGATGGGTACGAGCCCGCACCCAAAGTCTTATGATGCCTTACCCTGCTGTCCTACCAATGATTGTGGAACCAGTTGCTAAAGGAGACACTCCTTATCTTGTTCATCATCCTGATATGCCAACTGATCATGAGGAATTACAGAAATCCTGGGATCAACTTAAAGAGGAGCGGGATAAGTTTGAAGCTCAATTATATGCCAGCAATAATAAGGTCCTAGAGCTCACTAGGCTACTTCATGAAGAAAGGAACATAAACGCCTACATTGAACCAAAGAGGATGCGCTCTTGGGAGACCTAGTTTTCTTTTTGCTTTAAGTTTTGTTTAATTGTAAGCCTAAAGGGCATTCTTTGTAACAATTCAAACCTATTAATACAATTAACGTGTGTTTCTTTTGGTTAAACAAATTTGAGCCTTTAAGAATCTTTGAAATTATTGCATACGCATACCATCCATGACATTGCATAAACAGGTACCATTACGGGTTTCTCATCTTCTTCATTGTTTATTTCAACAAAAATGTCTTCTTAACAAAGCATCAAAGATCTTCAGGCACAAAATGACCAATTCCAACAAATGTTCATAAATTTGGCAAAAGGACAGGAAGATCTGAAGGCCCTTATCCTGAAAGAAAAGAAGAAGAAGAAGAAGAAGAAGAAGAAGAAGACCTCTGGTGTTCTGAATCTGGGCAAAAGGTTCAGGGGGGCGTTAAAGCAACCAGTTGATCTAACCTCCTCGTCTAAAGAATGGGATAATCAATAGAGAGAGAGAGAGAGAGAAGGGAGAAGGACCCTAGCCCTAAAGTTTCTGATAATGACACAAACTACAATAATGAGCAGTATCCTCCCACCGAGGATAGATATAAACAGTTAGAGGATCGGCTGAGCGCTATAGAGATCCAGAGGATACACGGGCTGGATTTTGAAGAGCTGGGATTAATGTCGGGGGTAGTCATCCCACAAAAGTTTAAAGCTCATGTTTTCGTAAAGTATGATGGGGTGTCTTGTCCCAAGCTTCATCTTCGTTCCTATGTGAGGAAGATTCAGCCTCACATTGCTGATAGGAACTTGTGAGTTCACTTCTTTCAAGACAGTCTGTCAGGGACTCAGCTCAAATGGTTCTATCAACTGGAGGGAACCAATGTCCGTAACTGGGAGGATTTGGCTGCTGCTTTTTATAAGCAATATCAATACAATACTGACCTTGCCCCTACTCGTACTCAACTCCAGAGTATGTCCATGGGTGCAGGTGAAGGCTTTAAGGACTAGCGTAGAAGTGGAGAGATCTGGCTGGGAGAGTCCAATCCCCTTTTTTTGATAGGGAGTTGGTTGACATGTTTCTTGGGACGATGTCTGGTCCATTCTTCAATCATTTGATTGGTAGCTCCTCAGTTGGTTTCACCGAGCTGATATTAATAGGAGAAAGGGTAGAAGTTGGGATCTGGAGTGGAAAGATCCAGAAAGATACCTCTTCGAGCTCAATGAAGAAGCCATTCGCAGGTAAGAAGGAAGTTAGTGCTATTTATAGCCCAAGAGGTCAGAACAGAGCTGAACTCCATCCAACGGTAGGTGCTGTGATGATACCTAGGCCCGCGGCTACCCCACCACGTAACAATCCGCAAAGGGTAGAAAGACTGCAAAGGCAGTTTACTCAAATTAACATGACATTGACTGAGGTTCTACCCCATCTGCTAAGATCCAACTTGGCAACCTTGAAGAGGCTCCCAAGAATCCTAACACCACATCTCCTCGGTACAATCCAAACGCTCGGTGTGCATACCATTATGAGAGTCCTGGCCACGATACAAATGATTGCTGGGCTCTGAGAAATAAAGTACAAGATCTAATTGAAGCCAAGGAGATTGAGTTTGATGCTCTAGAGAAGCCTAATGTCATAACTGCTCCCTTGCCTAAGCACAATCGTGGAGTTAATGCCATTGATACTGATTTGTTCGTTACCTCTGTTGATGAAGTTTCTACCCCTCTTATGACTGTTAAGAAGAATTTGTTGTTGAAAGGTTTATTTCCGGGTTGTGGTGAAGGTTGCCACATGTGTTCATCTCTGCCCATTGGTTTCTATTTGCTGAAAGCAGGTGTTCAACGCCTGATGGACAATAGAGAAATTTTGTTTGAAAAGACTTTGATTCCAACTGTTCCGTGTAAAGATATTGCCATTATAACCATTTCTGCCAATCCTTCCAAGGTCTCCTCTAAAAGACCTATTAGGATTACACTTTCTCCAAGAATCTCCCCGCTGATAATCACTTTTCCTGGTCCCGTACCGTACTCCTCGAACAAAGCTGTCTTGTGGAATTATGGCGCCAATGTTTACTATCATGACGTTAAACAATATTTGAAGACTTAAGAGGTTGATCCTAATGTTAGTAACATTGTCGGGACCATCAAGATCACCAGAAGTGGAAGGGTTTTCTCTCATGAGATCTCCCCGGAGACTGTCACTAAGCCTGTTGTTATTTCATCTGTTGTTCCTACCGGTACTTCCGTCACTACTCCCATTCTTACTCCAATTGTTACTCCTGTCGTTGAGTCATCTGGGACTCGGGGCAAAGAAGTTGTAGGTGAGTCTACCCGAACGGAGGCACCTAGAAATATTGTTGTGGAATCCTCTAAGAAAGAGATATAGGAAATCTTAAAAATAATCAAGAAGAGTGACTACAATATGGTCGAGCAGCTGGGGCAGACCCCTTCGAAAATATCGATGTTATCTCTGTTGTTATGTTCCGAGGCCCATGCAAAGGCTTTGATTTCATTCCTCAAGATTGCGCATGTGCCGCAAGAAACCTCAGCCGATCAATTCAAATACTGTGTGGCCAGCTTGACTGCTGACAATGAGCTGGGTTTTTCAGATGTCGACTTGACACCGAAAGGGAGGAAGCATAATGATGTTCTGCATGTCTCGATCGAATGTAGGGGCACCACTATGGCTCATGTGCTGGTGGACACTGGATCTTCACTGAATGTTCTGCCTAAGAAGGCTCTTGATCGGCTAGATTGTGAAGGCTTAACCCTAAAGCCCAATAACATTGTGGTGAGGGATTTTGACGTGTCAAAGAGAATGGTGATGGGGAGGTGGACATCCCTGTCAAGGTAGGATCTCAGACCTTTGGGTCCACCTTCTACGTGATGGACATCAAGCCATCGTACTCTTGTTTTTTGGGTCGCCATTGGATCCATGAAGCTGGAGCTGTTACTTCTACACTGCACCAAATGTTAAAGTATCTGGTGAAGGGGAAGATTGTCACTGTGCATGGTGAATAAGAGTATATGGTGAGCCACCTGAATTCCTTCAGGTATGTGGAGGTGAACGGGGAATTCATAGAGACTCCTTGTTAAAACTTTGAAGAGGTTCCCCATATTTTGGCGTCAACCGAGACTATTACCAGCACCAAACTCCTCTGAAGATGGCTTCTCTCAAAGACGCCAGAGCAGTAGTTGAAGAAGGTGGGTGTACCAACTGGGGATAACTCCCTGATTTTACTCACAAAATTGACAAATTTGGGGCTCAAAGGGTTGTTCGACGTGCTCGGGCTGGAGGACCTCCCATACGCATCAGCAATCGTGGGATCAATGTTATTGAAGACAGTGAGGAAGATTCTGATATTGACAACTGGATTTACCCGACTACCAATGGTGGACCGAGTAATTGGACGACCAGAGATTTTATACCAGTTTCTTTTATTCTGCAGTAATTGTCTTACTTGTTTTCCGAGTTTGTAATAAACAATTTAAACTTTATGGCCTTGTGTCTTACCCGAGGCACAATGGTTCTATCTGTGAGGGTTATTATATGTCATTTCATATATCATCAATAAAACATTGGACGTTTCTTGCATACAAATTTTGCGCTCTCTGTTTTTCTTTTCTGCTTTTACTTTATCAATATAGCTACCCTCTTACACACACTCACATATCCAACTGCATATCCATATCCACCATGGATCCCATTGATAACAGTTCTACTATTATCAGTCATGACTTTGAAAATCTGATCAACCAAGCGAGGACGAAGGTGAGGACGATTATGAGGTACCCGGAGAACTTGCTAGATTGTTACAACAGAAAGAGAGGGCTATACAGCCTCATGAAGAGCCAGTTGAGACTATAAACTTGGGCACGGAGGTAGACAGAAAAGAGGTCAAGATTGGTGCAAATCTGGAGACTAATGTTAAACAGCGGTTGATACAGATGTTGCACGACTATGTTGAGATCTTTGCCTGGTCATATGAAGACATGCCTGGTTTAGACACTAATATTGTGGTACATCGCCTGCCAACTAAATAAGATTTTCCTCCGGTTAAGCAAAAAGTCCATCGTATGCGCCCTGAAATGTCAGAGAAGATCAAAGTGGAGGTTATGAAACAGTTCAATACTGGGTTCTTAGTTGTCACCTCCTATCCGCAATGGGTTGCTAACATCGTTCCAGTACCTAAGAAGGATGGTAAGGTACGAATGTGTATGGACTGTAGAGACCTGAACAGGGCAAGTCCCAAGGATAACTTCCCGCTTCCCCACATTGATGTTCTGGTTGACAACACTGCGCAACACAAAATCTTCTCCTTCATGGATGGTTTCTTTGGATACAACCAAATCAAGATGGATCCTGAAGACATGGAGAAGACAACCTTCGTGATATAGTGGTGCACCTTCTGTTACAAGGTGATGCCTTTTGGGTTGAAGAATGTTGGGGCAACTTATCAGCGAGCCATGGTCGCCTTGTTCCACGATATGATTCACCATGAGATAGAGGTTTATGTTGATGACATGATAACCAAGTCTTAAACCAAAGAGGAACACCTTGACCATCTGCAAAACTTGTTCGACGGGTTGAAGACATACAAGCTGAGGTTGAATCCTAACAAGTGCACCTTCGGGGTAAGATCTGGTAAGCTTCTGGGTTTCATCGTCAGTGACAAAGGTATTCAGGTAGACCCCGGGAAGGTAAAGGCAATACAAGATATGTCGGCTCCGCATACTGAGAAGGAAGTTAGAGGTTTTCTGGGACGCCTAAATTATATCACCAGGTTCATTTCACATCTGACTGCTACTTATGAGTCCATCTTTAAGCTTTTGAAGAAAGATCAAGTGGTAAAGTGGAATAATGAATGCCAGACTGCTTTCGAAAGGATCAAAGAATACCTTCAAGAACCACCAATTCTGATGCCCCCGGTTGAAGGAAGACCTTTGATATTATGCTTAACAGTGCTAGACAATTCAATGGGGTGTGTGTTGTGGAAGCATGACGAGTCTGGTCGAAAAGAGCATGCAATATACTACCTTAGCAAAAAGTTTACCGGCTGTGAGACAAGATACTCACTGCTCGAGAAAACTTACTGCGCTTTGGCATGGGCTGTTCGCCGACTAAGATAGTATATGATGACCCACACTACTCTATTGATATCTAATATGGATCCAATCAAATACATCTTCGAGAAGCCCGCACTCTCCAGAAGAATAGCGAGATGGCATATGATCTTAACTGAATACGATATACAATATACAACCCATAAAGAAATCAAGGGAAGTGTATTGGCTGGTCATTTGGCTCATCAGGCCGTGGATGACTACCAGTCCATGAATTTTGAGTTCCCGGACGAGAATATCATGCTAGTGACTGACTACGAAGAACCTAGACCGGATGAAGGACCTGAAGAAGGATCCTGATGGACTATGGTTTTTGACGGAGCTTCGAACGCACTCGGTAATGGTATTGGCATCATAATCATATCTCCTGAGGGTTGTCATACTCCTTTCACTACCTGACTTTGTTTCAACTGCACTAACAACATGGCGGAGTATGAAGCCTGCATCATGGGTATCAAAGCTGCTATCGACCTCAGGATCAAGTTCTTAAATGTCTTTGGGGATTTAGCCTTGGTGATAAGTCAGATCAAAGGCGAATGGGATACGAAGCATTCGAATCTCATCCCGTACAAAGAGCACGTGCTGACGTTGCTCCCACATTTTTAGGAGGTAACCTTTAAACATTTCCCACGAGAGGAGAATCAGTTAGCTGACGCGCTAGCCACCATGTCTTCTATGTTCAAAGTCAGGTGGGACAACGAAGCTCCCTGAATCACCATTGAAAGGTTGGATGAACCAGCGCACTACTGCGAGATTGATACTGAAGAGGTAGCAGTTAAACCTTGGTTTCATGAAGTAAAAAGGTATCTCAAGGCTCAAGAATATCCTGAAGGGGCATCTGTCAATGATAAGAAGTTTCTGAGAAGGTTCGCTGCGAAATTCTTCCTTAGCAACAGAATCCTCTACAAGCGCAATCATGACTCAACTTTACTGCGGTGTGTAGACAAGAGCGAAGCAGAGAGAATTATGACAGATTTACATGAAGGTACCTTTGGAACCCATTAAAGTGGACATACCATGGCTAAGAAGATCCTACGAGCAGGATACTATTGGTCCAATATGGAAGCAGACTGCTATCAGCACTCCCGAACTTGCCACAAATGTAAAATCTACGCTGATAAGGTGCATGTACCTCTGGTTCCCTTGAACGTCTTGATGGCTCCTTGGCCCTTTGCAACATGGGGGATTGACTTGATCGAAGAAATCATACCTACCGCTTCCATTGGGCATCGCTTCATCTTGGTGGCCATTGATTACTTCACGAAGTGAGTGGAAGCTGCCTCTTTTGCTATTGTGACCAAGAACATTGTGGCGGGGTTTATCAGGCATAACCTGATCTGTCGGTATGGTGTGCTAGAGAGAATTATCACTGACAATGGTACGAATCTCAACAACACGATGATTGTGATCGGTGGATCTGGAACTGACTGTTTAACGCTGGTTCGCGAAATGTCGCGGAAGCAAGAGTCGCCACCGTCTTTTATTTTCTCCAAATGGAAAGGACAAAAGCACCGAAAAATTCCTTATAGAGATTGCTCTCGGTTCGGGAGGTAGATTATAGAAAGGGAAGGTGTTAGCACCCTTTCTATCCATGGTTATCCATGGGCTCTTAGATACTTGCTCATTTGTGTTTTCAAAATTGTTTTGTTTGCTTTTCGACTGTGGGTTTAAAAAAGTTTCTTTGAAAGTTTCAGTTCGACTCTTGTATCGGTCCTCAAGAGTGTTTGAAAAATTGCTTTCGAAAGCTTTTGAAAATGTGTTGGTGTGAAAAGTATTTTTGATTTGTTTTGTTTTGAATTAGAGCAAGTATCCACGAGTCGTCTACCTACCCTAAGGAATTCGTCTGTGTAAATGTCCTTTAAAGTAGTGCCATCCCACCATTGAGAGGTAGGTAGCACCACCGTTGGAGGTGTTCGGGTCAATTCGAGGTTCGGGACATGGTGATCACCAGAGCAATGGGAAGACACCTTAGAAGCTACCCTCATGCCAGGTTCCCGGATCATGAGGACTTACTAAGACATCCTCTACTCGACGATCACCTTTCGAGGCAAGGCAACAGTGAGGCGTACCCTAGGGGTGGTGTGTGATTTGTGTGTCGTTTTCAGATATTTTTGTCTTTTGTCATGTCATGGTGATCTATGCGTTTGTTTTTATTTAGACATTCATTCTTGCATGCATTTGTTAACAGTTAAAAAGTGCGAGAAAGGTAAAGTTCTAAACTATTACAAAAGGCGCGGGTCCACATCGCCAAAATTTCCAGAACCCGATTTGACAGAAAAATAAAGAAAGTAAAGTACGAAAGATAAATGTCCGAGATTACAAGGCTTTGGGAGAGGTATATAAAAAATTAAAAGAGAAAAAAAAGAAATAAGTACACGAATATGAATTAAAATTAGAAACGAGGGCGTTGGACCCTTTTTACGAAATTAAATTAACTGATTAAATTAATGAAAATTAAAATGAAAGGGAACTATTTTTGGTGTTTTTGTATTTATGTTTTTTGTGAGAAAGATTAATTGAAATTAAAATACTAACCCTAATCCTAATTGTTTTTTAGTTTATTAAGAAAGTATTAAATTTTAACCTAAACTTAATCTAATTATTTACATGCAATTTAATTACAAAAATACTAGTTAATAATTAGTTATTATGAAAGGAAAAGAAAAAGGATAAAAATTGACACAAACCCTAATTCTACAAATTTTAGGTTTTTATTGCAAAAATATTAAGATGAATCCTAGATTAAAAAACTAAAATCATTTAATGAAATTTATTTACAAAAATACTAGTTAAATAAAAAAAATTTTTTTTTTATCTTTTCTGATATTTTTGTGTTTTTTATATATTATGAAAATAATAATTATAAAGAATTAAAAGAAATTAATTAAAATAAAGAAAAGAAAAATATATAAAAAAAGAGTAAAAGAAACAAACTAGAGGGGGTGCTGTCCCCAAGTGGAGGGTTTATGCTTAGCAATTTAGGCCCAAGCATCTTTGGCCTCGTTGACTTCTATGCCAGCGTGTAGCACTTTTGACTCACGTCCATGATGTTCTTCCAACGATGGCCCTTGGATTGATCTTGGCACACGCATGGCAAGCTGGATGGTGAGTAGCATGGTAGACTCCCTGTATTGAAATTGCATGGGATAACAATTAAAGGAAAAATAATATGAAAGGGGTGAGGACCTGGGGCTCGAACCCAGGTCCTGAAGATTACCAATGCCACGCTTCACCACTGAGCTATCCAACGCGCTTTGTATATTAAATAACAAATAAATATGATAAAACAAAACAAATGCTAGTGGACTTTTTAGCGCGCAAATTTGAACAGACCAATCCACGCTGGCCACATAATCATCTCCTTCCTCGCTTTTGTTTTTTCCTGAAACACAAAAGAATCAGCAACGGTTTTTTAAACGTTCCAAAATGTGCCATTCCAGAAAATAACGATTAGGCCGTGGAGGCTCATAAATTGAGCGCGAGGTGCGTTTTTAGACCGTCCAAACACGCTGAGTTGAATGGCCTAGGTTTCATGTTCCAATTTTACAGCGTTAAGAAACGCCTAATTCCAAGCTTGCAAAACCCTAACCTGCATCAATGGTGAATCTCCTATTTTGGCACGAAAACATAATCAAACCATACAGTTAGCTTTAGAATTAAATACTGAACATAAATCAAACATCAAAAATTATGAAAGATGCATGAATCGTGATGCAAGAAAGTGAAAAAATTTCTGTACAGGACACCAGCGTTCTCACGTTTCTTGGTGTCAAAGCTTATGGTTTTGATTCTAATTCCTTCCTTGAAGCCTCAGGAAGGTGATGGAATAAGTCTCTTTGCCTGAATCGACCTAGAACTTGGTTTTCAGTTTTGAAATTCTTAGGCAAAAGTGTGAGTTTGATTCTTTGTCTATGGCGCGGCCTCCAGGTCTCTTGCATTAGGGTTTGCATCCATCCTTATATGTGAATGATTTAGGTCAAAGAAAACAACCAAAAACCTTGGCATTCATGACTTTCAAGATTTGATTCTTAAGGATCTTTTCAAATATTTTTTCATGCCTATTTGGTACAAATAATGGCCAATTACTCCAATTCCTTCCATATATGATCATGCACGAAATTTTAAACATATTCCATGCACAAAAAGATTTAAAACATTAGGTTTAGTATTTTTCACCTATTTATTTTAGTTAAATGAATTATTAAATAATTAAAAATCCAAATAAATAAAATAAAATGATAAAAAACTTCCCTTTGGGCCAAATGGTCGTGCACATGCCTTGGATGATGAATTGTGGAAGGAAAAGAGGCCCATTAGCAATTTTAGGTCATTTGAAGCAATGTTGACTTTTCAAAATATCCAAAAATTTCCCAACTTCCACAAGGCATAACTTGCTCAATTTTTAAGATTTGCTCATGTTCTTGGACATTTTGGAAAGGTCTTTGAGTCCTCTAACCAATGCCTTTGGTCCCATGTCATTTTGATTTACCAATCTCAAGTTATGGCCTTTGACTTAAAGTCCCTTTTTGTTGACTTTTGAAAATGACCTATAATGTTGAAATTGATAACTTTTTGTGAGAGCATTTCTTGGACTTGAAGTGTGAAGAGGAGTTGTAGGAAATGTCATTCTCTTCAAAATGAGCTTTGGATGGAATTTTTCTGATAATCCATGTGAAAGTTATGCCCTGGTCAATTTACAGTTGACTTTTTCAACTCTCCAAATATGGAAACTTTTGCATCTTGATGATTTTTGAGCCAAGCTTTGAGAATCATGATCAAGAATTGATCAAATGATGTTTGTGGCTTCAAAATGTGATGTTGACCAAAAATTTGAACTTTTGACTGTCAAATGACCATTTTGCCCCTACAGTTGACTGTAGTGTAATTAGGGTTTTGACTGTGCAATTTTGTGCTGAAGGTCTTGAAACTTGGTATGAGGATGCTTGACCATATTTATAGGCATGTGAGACTTGATTGGACCCTTGGAAACTCCATTTTCTTTGCCAGAACCAAAACCCTAATTTTGACTGTTAGGAGGTCCTT
This sequence comes from Vicia faba, assembly GCA_948472305.1. Classification (NCBI taxonomy): domain Eukaryota; kingdom Viridiplantae; phylum Streptophyta; class Magnoliopsida; order Fabales; family Fabaceae; genus Vicia; species Vicia faba. The sequence goes on from OX451738.1 coordinate 413,082,696, forward strand.
GAACTGTGCAACCCTTGAGGAGATTTTGAAGCTTGCTCTTTGCAATTCTTGAAGAATATGGGAGGGAAAATTTTGGGGTACAACAGTTGCCCCTGTTCAATATTCTTAGACCTGAGGATGCAGATTGGCTGACGTGCCTTTCGTAATCCGATGGTGGAAGATGATTGAACACTAGAGTGCCCAGAAATTTGCGCTCACATAGTAGTATGATGGTGGGAATGGGCTTATAGATGCCATTTAGAGATTGATGGATAGGATGATGGGCTTATAGATGCCATGCTAAGAGATGATGGATAGGTGGATGGGCTTATAGATGCCATCTGGATGGCAATCGCATAAGAGATTCCTTAGCGAGAACTTGCGTACCTACAAAAGAAAAATGATTACCTGACCTATTACAGGAGCTGGTCTTCAGATAGATGTGTCCTGACTGGTTACAGGAGCTGGATCTGGAGCTTCAAACGGCGATGAATGAACCGGAGATGGTTACTACCTCAACAGGAACGGTGAGAGAACCTTGGATGATTACAACCTCAACAGGGACGCTGAGAGAATCTTGGGATTACCACCTCCGCAGGATCGGGGAGAGAACCATAGGCGACTACAACCTCAATAGTAATCATTGAGAGAATCTTGGATAACTTCAACTTCAACAGCAATCGTTGAGCGAATCTTGGGATGATTACTACCTCCGCAGGATCGGGGAGAGAACCACAGGCGACTACAACCTCAACAGCAATCATTGAGAGAATCTTGGATATCTTCTATTGAGTCTTCAAAAGAAAAACCTTTAGGAGTTGGTTTAACTAGACCAGAGAAGGCCTTTGACTGGATAACCACCAGGAAAATCTTTGGGAGTCGATTTAACTGAACCAGACAAGGTCTTAGAGTCTTCAACTGAGTCTTCGAAAGAAAAACCTTTAGGAGTTGGTTTAACTAGACCAGAGAAGGCCTTTGACTGGATAACCACCAGGAAAATCTTTGGGAGTCGATTTAACTGAACCAGACAAGGTCTTAGAGTCTTCAACTGAGTCTTCAAAAGAAAAACCTTTAGGAGTTGGTTTAACTAGACCAGAGAAGGCCTTTGACTGGATAACAACCAGGAAAATCTTTGGGAGTCGATTTAACTGAACCAGACAAGGTCTTGGAGTCTTCAACTGAGTCTTCAAAAGAAAAACCTTTAGGAGTCGGTTTAACTAGACCAGAGAAGGCCTTTGACTGGATAACAACCAGGAAAATCTTTGGGAGTCGATTTAACTGAACCAGACAAGGTCTTAGAGTCTTCAACTGAGTCTTCAAAAGAAAAGCCTTTAGGAGTTGGTTTAACTAGACCAGAGAAGGCCTTTGACTGGATAATAACCAGGAAAATCTTTGGAGTCGATTTAACTGAACCGATCAAGGTCTTGGAGTCTTCAACTGAGTCTTCAAAAGAAAAACCTTTAGGAGTCGGTTTAACTAGACCAGAGAAGGCCTTTGACTGGATAATAACCAGGAAAATCTTTGGAGTCGATTTAACTGAACCGGTCAAGGTCTTGGAGTCTTCAATTGAGTCTTCAAAAGAAAAACCTTTAGGAGTCGGTTTAACTAGACCAGAGAAGGCCTTTGATTGGATAATAACCAGGAAAATCTTTGGAGTCGATTTAACTGAACCGGTCAAGGTCTTGGAGTCTTCAACTGAGTCTTCAAAAGAAAAACCTTTAGGAGTCGGTTTAACTAGACCAGAGAAGGCCTTTGACTGGATAATAACCAGGAAAATCTTTGGAGTCGATTTAACTGAACCGGTCAAGGTCTTGAAGTATAGCCGAGAACTTAACTGAATCTTTTCCTGAAAGGTAAAGGTCAGTCATATGCAATGCATGATATGGATTAAGCAATGATGTTCTCAACATAAATGAGATTTGTAAGATATGATGCGTACATGCATGCTATAATGATGTATGTGATGTTTAGGAATATTATGTTTTCGTCTTAGGAACATAAATCCTTGACGGGTGCCGGGAAGTCACTCCTAGGCTGATGTTGAAGAATAGATTTTGCTTCCGCTGGGTGATAGTTGCAAGAATACCGATAGGAGAAGATAACTCCGTTGGGGATAAACTTGGCGAATGGAATATTCTGCGGGGGGAAAAGTACTCTAGTGATCTTGTTGGGGAGCAATACTCTGTGGGGAGCGAGGTACTTTGTTGAATTGTTGATAATAACTTGCTGGGGATACCCTTGTTGTATTGGAAGTGTTACTAGACTTCGCTGGGGATAAGAAGACTTTGTCGACGACGATCTTTCCGTGGCTTTTGGCTGAGGATAACCCAGTTATATCCTGGTAAGGAAATAACTCTTTGAATAAAGTCGGGCGACGCGTTCGTGCTCTGCGAGGATAGGCTTCCAGAATCTACTGAGGATAAGCTTACTGCTCGGGGAGATGGTTTCCAACTTTCCTGGGGAAACTGGATTGGACTCTCTGGGGGGAAGTTTTGAGATGTATTGGAAGTAACTCCACTGAATGCTTGATATACCGCCGGGGAACAATCTTTAGACCAAGACTACCGGGGATGCTTGTTTAAGAATGATGTGCTGGGGAATGTTGAGATCTGCTGGAGGACACCCAACTTCCTTAAGTTTGATTGTATGACTGCTTAAGGAGAGTATACTGTCTTGCTGGCTCACTCTCTGGGGATTTAAGATATCTGGTTATGTTCTTCATCTGAACCTATCTTGATACCTTGTGGACAGAGCAGTTAGATCGCTTGGACGACTCTTTATTGCCCCTGTTTCTGATGTGGGAGAAGAAGATATCTGTGGAGGTGCTGATAGTTGTTGATGGACAAACCTTCTTCTAGTAGGCAAGTGATAAGATGACGGGACATAGTCGTACGCTTTGATCCCTAAATTTTGCCTGGACCGCCCTTTCGGGTTTTCAGTCCACCGGGATACCCATTTTTACCCAAGCCGCCTTTTCAGGTTTTCGACTTGCCGGGTGTACAGATTTTTTTTCATTTCATCCCTTATTTTTGCCCGAACCCTTTTGGTTCGCCGGGAAGCCCTTATTTTTGCCTAGGTATGTCAACCTAGCGGGTTTTTGATTTTGCGTAGTATTTTCTCGACTATGTCCACGTTCAGGGAATGTGGGGAGTTGCCCCTGTTGGAAGTATTTTGCCACGCCACCAGAAGATGTTTGATCAGGCAAGATTCGTTGTTGGAGTGCCCTAAGTGACTCAGGCGGAGATTTGCCCCTGGTTATCTTGGCATTTTGAAAGATTCTCCGAATCTTGACTGAATTTCCCCAGATAATAGACAATAGTCATGCTATGCCCCTTGATTGGAAGTACTTCTGTTCATTAGGCATTCGTCGTGCGAATTTCTATGTTGTTCAAACAAAAAGTCATATGCAAACAAAGTTATGTTAAAAATGCAAAGCTTATGTCTGTCTTGAAGATTTTGAAAATGCATTCTCTTTCATAAAACGAGTGAATGTTTGTAAAACATGATGTCAACTCCTTCTTTATAGTAAGCCTTAAGGAGTCAGGATACCTTTCGTCACAGTATGCTTTCGAACTAACCCATGCTTCAGCTAGGACTTTTAAGGGTTATAACGTGGCCTGGTTCACGGTTTAAGAAACAAAGGATAACGGCTCAAATTTTATTTGTACCCACCCGCTCTTCGTGATATTCTCCAAACCTAAACTCAGTTGATCATACGTTAGACCTTGTTTGAGTCTTTGCTCTGATTTTCCGGTGATGATTCGGATGTTGATAACTTATTTTGAATAGGCAGTCATTCCTTTCTTGTTCGTTGAGGGTTTGTAGGACCTCTTTCTTTTTTATTTTGTTTATCCCTATTTTTTGCCTGAACTGTTTCCTTTTGTGGAATTACAGTCAGCGGGATGCCCCAGTTTTGTAAGTCTCTTTCATAGGTATTTTGACTTATTGGGCTTTTTTTTTTTGAGAGATATAATGACTGCCTATCCTTGCGATTGTTCGGAATCATCATTGTTTTTCTTTGTTTTGTAAGGACCTCTTTTTGGTGCTATTCGTTATGCACTTGGATCAACTGAGTGAACTACCCTGCCCCGGGTTATGATTAAGGGTTTTAATTTTCGAAAAGAAAAACTCCTACTTCTTTGGCTCAGAGGGGTTGACGAGGGATTATCTTCCTTATAACTCCAGTGTTTAGGGATTGAAACAATGCCTGTACCTCATCAACGGGGTCTGTTCAAAAGCATACTGTAAAGATCGTGGTATCGTTTTCGTCATCCTCCCTCAAGAGGCTTAGAATTTTAGATCAAGAGTTGACATCAGAAAAAATATGAAAATAATTTGCATATAGTGAATACGAATATATTACTTCAAAACAGACATGTGCGATGCATTAATGGAATAACAATGTTTAACATGAGTAAATGTTTGAACGATCAAAAGAAAATTACAACTTGAAATTTCTAATGAACAAAAGCTTCTTAATTTGAACTAGTCATCTCAGATGGAAGATTCTTAGCAGAAGATTTTTATTTGGCCACCCGGCATGAACTCCAGCACCCTTCCGTCGATCAAGTCCTGGATCTTGTTCTTCAAGCTCCAACAGTCGTCGGTGTCATGTCCAGGACTGTCAGAATGGTAGGCGCATCTTTCATCAGGGTTGTAAGTAGGAGCAGAGGTGTCGGGATTTTGGGGAGGACCCTTTAAAGTAATCAGATTGACCTCCAACAAGCGTTTCAGCATTAGAGATGATGGTATACCAGTCTCAGAGAAATGTCTTCCAGGTGTATATCGCTTACGCCGATTACCCCGTTGATGCTGGGTTTGTGAAATAGTAACAACTTGGGGAGGCCCATTCTTCACCATACCAGACTGTTGTCCTCTTGGTAGCTGATCAAAGACTTGGTCCCTGACTCGGACTGGTAGCTTCATGTTGGATTTGCCTTGGTGGAGTTGACTGATCATGGTCCTCAACTCTACTTGCTCCTGAGCTAAACCTTGGATGAGAGCCCTTTGCCCCAGCATTTGGGTTTTCAATGTATCTACCTCAGCTTGTAGGCGTTTCAGCTGTTCGTCCTTGTCATCTTCGGGACCTTTCTTGGCCAGATTCCCCATGAGGAGTGTCCTCAACTCTTCCTGCCCCTTGGATAGGCCTAGGAAGATTTCCCTGAACTGAGTCTCTTGAGCGTGAAGGTCCTGGTTATCTTGTTGTGAAGCCATTGCTGAAATAAACAGCGAGAAAGGTAAGTGACCTGCAACAAGGGTACCTGTTATGCAATGATATGTATGATATGCATGCAATGTTTTCAAGGATCTCGCGGGGTAAACAAGAAAATTTGTTAGAGCTAGGATCCAGTAGCTTGATTGAAGGAACTTCATATTTGTTGAGAGTCCTTTTTCAAGGGTCAAAGGCTCACCATATCCAGTGGGTCATAGCCTCTGACAACTTTGGCTAGAGGAAAATAAATCCTCTTTGCCCCTTGCTAGATGTTTGATTCATCATGACCTGCATCACAAGCCTTAGAGATCCTTGAAATGGGTTAGTCCTTATGCAGGATGTATGCAATGGTATGATGTTATGCTATGCATGGGGGTAATGTAAGTAACCCTGTTATGAGTCCCAATTAAGGACTGCAAACCAAAACCTGCAAGAAACTCAAGTAAAACCTGTCATGAGTCCCAATTAAGGACTATAAACAGAACCTGCAAGTAGTTAGTACACCCTGTTATGAGTCCCAATTAAGGAATATAAACAAAACCTGCAAGAGACTTAGTAAACCCTGTTACGAGTCCCAATTAAGGACTATAAACAAAACCTGCAAGTAGTTCATGTGTCAGATAACAAGCATGCAAATAGTCAAGTACGAAGGCACACAAGTCACACAAGGCAAGCCCTTAAAGTTTAGGCTAGCATGAGGTCTAGGTACTACCCTCTTTTAGTTTGTTGGTTCATACCTGTCCTATCAAAGTAACCGGGTTCTTAGAGGATCCCAATATCATTGACTACCCTTAATCGGTCATAACTCCAGCATCGCAATCTTTTCTTGCGGCCAGAACCATCACGAGAGTTTAGCCTCAATGGGCGTAGCATACTGCTACTGTTCTAATGGCCAAGTTGTGTCATTTAAGGTTCTAAGGTTGTTGGTGCTTAATGACTCCTTGGAAGACCCATATTCTCCCCGTTTCGACACGAGGGATATCGGTACAGACCAAGGCGCCACACCAACGTAGCCACTGCTTCACCCATGTCGGTATACGCCGGACAGGTCCCTCACAGCTTATGCTACCTAAACAAGGTATCCCCAGATCCGGGTTAGGATCTATGTAACTCCCATGCAACCCACAAATTTAAAGCAAACAAGGAAAGCAATTGAAAACACAGTTATGAACTAACCCTAAGGTACACCTCACTTTAAGTTTAAGTCCCCAGCAGAGTCGCCAGTTCTGTGATCGGTGGATCTGGAACTGACTGTTTAACGCTGGTTCGCGAAATGTCGCGGAAGCAAGAGTCGCCACCGTCTTTTATTTTCTCCAAATGGAAAGGACAAAAGCACAGAAAAATTCCTTATAGAGATTGCTCTCGGTTCGGGAGGTAGATTATAGAAAGGGAAGGTGTTAGCACCCTTTCTATCCATGGTTATCCATGGGCTCTTAGATACTTGCTCATTTGTGTTTTCAAAATTGTTTTGTTTGCTTTTCGACTGTGGGTTTAAAAAAGTTTCTTTGAAAGTTTCAGTTCGACTCTTGTATCGGTCCTCAAGAGTGTTTGAAAAATTGCTTTCGAAAGCTTTTGAAAATGTGTTGGTGTGAAAAGTATTTTTGATTTGTTTTGTTTTGAATTAGAGCAAGTATCCACGAGTCGTCTACCTACCCTAAGGAATTCGTCTGTGTAAATGTCCTTTAAAGTAGTGCCATCCCACCATTGAGAGGTAGGTAGCACCACCGTTGGAGGTGTTCGGGTCAATTCGAGGTTCGGGACATGGTGATCACCAGAGCAATGGGAAGACACCTTAGAAGCTACCCTCATGCCAGGTTCCCGGATCATGAGGACTTACTAAGACATCCTCTACTCGACGATCACCTTTCGAGGCAAGGCAACAGTGAGGCGTACCCTAGGGGTGGTGTGTGATTTGTGTGTCGTTTTCAGATATTTTTGTCTTTTGTCATGTCATGGTGATCTATGTGTTTGTTTTTATTTAGACATTCATTCTTGCATGCATTTGTTAACAGTTAAAAAGTGCGAGAAAGGTAAAGTTCTAAACTATTACAAAAGGCGCGGGTCCACATCGCCAAAATTTCCAGAACCCGATTTGACAGAAAAATAAAGAAAGTAAAGTACGAAAGATAAATGTCCGAGTTTACAAGGCTTTGGGAGAGGTATATAAAAAATTAAAAGAGAAAAAAAAAGAAATAAGTACACAAATATGAATTAAAATTAGAAACGAGGGCGTTGGACCCTTTTTACGAAATTAAATTAACTGATTAAATTAATGAAAATTAAAATGAAAGGGAATTATTTTTGGTGTTTTTGTATTTATGTTTTTTGTGAGAAAGATTAATTGAAATTAAAATACTAACCCTAATCCTAATTGTTTTTTAGTTTATTAAGAAAGTATTAAATTTTAATCTAAACTTAATCTAATTATTTACATGCAATTTAATTACAAAAATACTAGTTAATAATTAGTTATTATGAAAGGAAAAGAAAAAGGATAAAAATTGGCACAAACCCTAATTCTACAAATTTTAGGTTTTTATTGCAAAAATGTTAAGATGAATCCTAGATTAAAAAACTAAAATCATTTAATGAAATTTATTTACAAAAATACTAGTTAAATAAAAATATTTATTTTTTTATCTTTTCTGATTTTTTTGTGTTTTTTATATATTATGAAAATAATAATTATAAAGAATTAAAAGAAATTAATTAAAATAAAGAAAAGAAAAATATATAAAAAAAGAGTAAAAGAAACAAACTAGAGGGGGTGCTGTCCCCAAGTGGAGGGTTTATGCTTAGCAATTTGGGCCCAAGCATCTTTGGCCTCGTTGACTTCTATGCCAGCGTGTAGCACTTTTGACTCACGTCCATGATGTTCTTCCAACGATGGCCCTTGGATTGATCTTGGCACACGCATGGCAAGCTGGATGGTGAGTAGCATGGTAGACTCCCTGTATTGAAATTGCATGGGATAACAATTAAAGGAAAAATAATATGAAAGGGGTGAGGACCTGGGGCTCGAACCCAGGTCCTGAAGATTACCAATGCCACGCTTCACCACTGAGCTATCCAACGCGCTTTGTATATTAAATAACAAATAAATATGATAAAACAAAACAAATGCTAGTGGACTTTTTAGCGCGCAAATTTGAACAGACCAATCCACGTTGGCCACATAATCATCTCCTTCCTCGCTTTTGTTTTTTCCTGAAACACAAAAGAATCAGCAACGGTTTTTTAAACGTTCTAAAATGTGCCATTCCAGAAAATAACGATTAGGCTGTGGAGGCTCATAAATTGAGCGCGAGGTGCGTTTTTAGACCGTCCAAACACGCTGAGTTGAATGGCCTAGGTTTCATGTTCCAATTTTACAGCGTTAAGAAATGCCTAATTCCAAGCTTGCAAAACCCTAACCTGCATCAATGGTGAATCTCCTATTTTGGCACGAAAACATAATCAAACCATACAGTTAGCTTTAGAATTAAATACTGAACATAAATCAAACATAAAAAATTATGAAAGATGCATGAATCGTGATGCAAGAAAGTGAAAAAAGTTCTGTACAGGACACCAGCGTTCTCACGTGTCTTGGTGTCAAAGCTTATGGTTTTGATTCTAATTCCTTCCTTGAAGCCTCAGGAAGGTGATGGAATAAGTCTCTTTGCCTGAATCGACCTAGAACTTGGTTTTCAGTTTTGAAATTCTTAGGCAAAAGTGTGAGTTTGATTCTTTGTCTATGGCGCAGCCTCCAGGTCTCTTGCATTAGGGTTTGCATCCATCCTTATATGTGAATGATTTAGGTCAAAGAAAACAACCAAAAACCTTGGCATTCATGACTTTCAAGATTTGATTCTTAAGGATCTTTTCAAATATTTTTTCATGCCTATTTGGTACAAATCATGGCCAATCACTCCAATTCCTTCCATATATGATCATGCACGAAATTTTAAACCTATTCCATGCACAAAAAGATTTAAAGCATTAGGTTTAGTATTTTTCACCTATTTATTTTAATTAAATGAATTATTAAATAATTAAAAATCCAAATAAATAAAATAAAATGATAAAAAACTTCCCTTTTGGCCAAATGGTCGTGCACATGCCTTGGATGATGAATTGTGGAAGGAAAAGAGGCCCATTAGCAATTTTAGGTCATTTGAAGCAATGTTGACTTTTCAAAATATCCAAAAATTTCCCAACTTCCACAAGGCATAACTTGCTCAATTTTTAAGCTTTGCTCATGTTCTTGGACATTTTGGAAAGGTTTTTGAGTCCTCTAACCAATGCCTTTGGTCCCATGTCATTTTGATTTACCAATCTCAAGTTATGGCCTTTGACTTAAAGTCCCTTTTTGTTGACTTTTGAAAATGACCTATAATGTTGAAATTGATAACTTTTTGTGAGAGCATTTCTTGGACTTGAAGTGTGAAGAGGAGTTGTAGGAAATGTAATTCTCTTCAAAATGAGCTTTGGATGGAATTTTTCTGATAATCCATGTGAAAGTTATGCCCTGGTCAATTTACAGTTGACTTTTTCAACTGTCCAAATATGGAAACTTTTGCATCTTGATGATTTTTGAGCGAAGCTTTGAGAATCATGATCAAGCATTGATCAAATGATGTTTGTGGCTTCAAAATGAGATGTTGACCAAAAATTTGAACTTTTGACTGTCAAATGATCATTTTGCCCCTACAGTTGACTGTAGTGCAATTAGGGTTTTGACTGTGTAATTTTGTGCTGAAGGTCTTGAAACTTGGTATGAGGATGCTTGACCATATTTATAGGCATTTGAGACTTGATTGGACCCTTGGAAACTCCATTTTCTTTGCCAGAACCAAAACCCTAATTTTGACTGTTAGGAGGTCCTTGAACTGTGCAACCCTTGAGGAGATTTTGAAGCTTGCTCTTTGCAATTCTTGAAGAATATGGGAGGGCAAATTTTGGGGTACAACAATGATCACCAAGCTATGTAAACAATTCAAGATACAACATCATAACTCTTATCCCTACCGGCCAAAGATGAATGGCATTGTTGAAGCAGCTAACAAGAACATCAAGAAGATTATATAGAAGATGACGATGACATACAAAGACTGGCATAAGATGTTACCATTCGCTCTTCATGGGTACCATACCTCAGCACGGACGTCAACAGGGGAAACACCCTACTATCTGGTATATGGCATGGAGGCAGTCCTACCCATCGAGGTCCATATTCCTTCTTTAAGGATTATGAAAGACGCGGGTTTGAACGAAGACGACTGGATCCGGACTCGACTTTACCAACTGAATTTGATCGGTGAGAAGAGACTTACTGCTGTCTGTCACGGTCAAACGTATCAAAAGCGGATGATCAAGGCTTTCAACAAAAAAGTCATACGCCAAGAGTATCAAGTCGGGGATCTAGTGATTAAACGCATCATACTACTGCATGGTGATCCTAGGGGAAAATGGACTCCCACACATGAAGGGCCATTTGTGATTAAAAACATCTTCTCGGGTGGAGCCATGATTCTAACCACCATGGACGGTGACGACCTTCCTCACCCTGTCAATGCGGACATAGTGAAAAGATACTACGCATGATTAAAGACCCGCTAGGTTGACTGGCCTAGGAAAAAATAAGGGCTTCCCAGCGAACCAAAAGGGTTCGGGCAAAAGTAAGGGATGAAAACGGAAAAAAAATATGTACACCCGGCAAGTCGAAAACCTGGAAAGGGGACTTGGGAAAAAAAGGGTATCCCGGTGGACTGAAAAACCGAAAGGGTAGTCTAGGCAAAAGTTAGGGATGTAAAGCGTATCACTATGTCCCATTGGATCTCCTTGTGATCAGACCTCAGTATCAACAATCAAGCTCGAACGACACCAATCAATCTAATCAGTTTTGGACAAGCAGCAAAGTGATGAGACGCTCGAAGACATAGCGACAATAGCAGACTTGGAACCCAATAGGATTGTTGCACATAGATGTTTTCTTTTTTACACAATATTGTATAGCTCCAATTTTTATAGCGGCGTTCTCTTACTAGAGCGTCATCTTCCTTGTACAAAAGCGCCTGTTATAGGCTAACTTCGAAAATCAATACAAATCATTTTTACAAAAAAATATGTATTTGTTTTTCTTTTTCTGTTTTGTTTTGCAAGAACGTCCAATGGTTTATTCTGGACATATGCATTTGAATATGATTGTGGTTCACAAACATTTGCATAGGAAACAGAAAGACAATTACTCGTGACTTAAGGAACAGGGGCAAAAAACTAAAAGTGTCAAACCCGACAGTTACTCTGTCCAGCAGGTACCAGGGCAGAGACAACTTTGAAATACAGTCATTAGTACATACGACCTCGTGACATCTGTACTCCCCACAGAGTAAAGGGAATCAAAGCATTGATACAAGCTCCACCAAAACAGGAAGTACCTTCCCCAACTGAATTTCATAATTGCAAGCGGGTCATAAAATTTATCTCCCAAGCAGAGTTTATTTCCCTGAAGGCAGAAACTCAATCCCTGGCAGAGTTTACCCCTCCAGTTACGGAAGTTCACTTTCCAACAGAATTATTCCCCCATAGAGTTATTCTCAAACAGAGTCTCTCCCTGACAGAATATTCACGAACAACAAGGAGTAAATCTCCAGCATAGTCATTTCCGTTCACCATCCCCAGTAGAAGTAGAAGAATCACAGTTCTCTACAACAGTCAGGAATGTTATACTCTCCAGCAGCAGTCAGGGATTTATTTTCCCAGACTCAGATATGTCACAATAGCATCTCATGCTCATACATCATGATGTGCGCATACATATTGCATATAGCATAATCTCATTCATTTTGAGAACATCATCTCATGATGTATCTCATGCATCGCATATAATTAACCTTGTTACCTTTTCAGGAAAGACAATTATCACCAATAAATTTCAGCAGTTATTCATGTCACATCTGCAGACAACTAATGGAAAATCAGTTTCCGAAACTAAACGGGTAAACTAATCTCCATGATCAAATGAAGCAGCCCTATTATTCAGGCTTTCATCTTGAAGTAACCCTACTATTCAGGTTCCTTCTCATAACCCTATTATCCAGGCTTTTATCTTGAGGTAACCCTACTATCTAGGTTCCTTCCCATAGTCCTACTATCCAGGCTTTCATCCTGAAGTAACCCTACTATCCAGGTTCCTTCCCATAAGCCCTACTATCCAGGCTTTTATCTTGAAGTAACCTTACTATCCAGGTTCCTTCCCATAGCCCTACTATTCAGGCTTCCATCCCGAAGTAACCCTACTATCCAGGTTCCTTCCCATAAGCCCTACTATCCAGGCTTTCATCTTGAAGTAACCCTACTATCCAGGTTCCTTCCCATAATCCCTATTATCCAAGCTTTCACGTAGAAGTAACCCTACTATCCAAGTTCCTTCCCATAGCCCTACTATCTAGGCTTTCATCTCGAAGTAACCCTACTATCCATGTTCCTTCCCGTAGCCCTACTATCCAGGCTTTCATTCCGAAGTAACCCTACTATCCAGGTTCCTTCCCATAAGCCCTACTATCCAGGCTTTCATCTCAAAGTAACCCTACGACCCAAGTTCCTTCTCATAGCCCTACTATCCTGGCTTTTATTTCGAAGCAACCCTACTATCCAGGTTCCTTCTCTTTTATCTTCGGACAACAGTTCACAACACTGTAAGACCTGGACCCGACCAGTTACGGTCGGTTTCATATTTCCCTAGTAAGTCGTTGTGCAGCCTGGACCCTGACCAGATATGCAGTTTACTTCCACTTCCTCAATCAGGAGTCAATCCCCCGGTAGAGTAATGGACAACTGTAGCTCCTATACTCTATTTCCCAAGACATAAATCAACATTCCCCGGCAAAGTCCTCCTCAATGGCAGGTATAAGAATTACCGCAAAGGAATCTCTTATGCAACCGATGCCTTTTCTGGATGGCATCTTTAAGCCCATCTCTGACGATTCTCTGTCGACTTCCAAATGGCATCCGTAAGCCCATTCCCCGATATCACCAATCAGTATTACTTCATGCGATTGCAAATTTCTAGGCACTCTAGTGTTCAATCATCTTCTACCTATAAATCACGAAAGGCATACCAGCCAATCTACATCCTCAAGTTCAAGAAGATTGAACAGGGGAAGTTGTTGTACCCCAAAATTTTCCCTCTCATTTTACTCAACATATGTTCATTGAAATCCTTAACTTGCCCAAGGATGCCCAAGGATTGATCAGGCAAATGCCCTCCTAAGACAATGAACCTCAAACTAGGGTTTCCATTTTTCATCAAGATGGGTGAACTCCAGAGGTATAAAATCTTTTCCATGGTCCTAATATGTTCTCAAGAACATTTATGTCAAGTCTCATGCCTTGCACAAGAAGTTTGCTCAGTCAATTGCTCAAATGCCTGAAAATCAACTGTGTTAGGTCAAAAGTCAATTGTGGCCCTCATGCAGTCAAACTTCAAGGTTTTTTGTCAACATCAACATTTTGAAGTAACATCCATCATTTGATCAAGGGTTGATCATGATTCCTCAAGGAATGCTCCTTATTCATCAAAACTCAAAAGTTGCTAAATTAGGGTTTATATAGGAAAAGTCAACCAAACTTTGACCAGGCATAACTTTCTCATACTTTATCAGAAATTCCCCATCCAAGGCTCATTTTGAACAGAATTCAATTCCCTACAACTTATATTCAATCCTAAAGTTCAAAAAATGCACTCATGAAAAGATATGAATTCAGACATTACAAGTCATTTCAAAAAGTCAACAAAAACACCTTTTGGGTCAAAGCTTCTCACATGAGCATGTAAGATCCAATTGAAATGAAACCAAAAGGGTTGTTTAGGGGACATCTCAAGATTTCTAAAAAGTCCAAGAACCCCCTCTTAGGGTCAAAATTAAGGGAGATGTGCATTGTCAAAGTTGGCTATTTTTAGAAATTTGCCCAAAGTCAACAATGCCCAAAATGCATTTTTCTTCAAATGGGCCCAACTTTTTATGCTTGTATCTTGTTCCTAACATGGTCCACGATCCATGAACTACTCAAATCATAATTTGTTTAATTTAATTTTGATTTTTAATCATTTAAAATCCAAATTAAATCAAATAAATGATATGAAAATAGTAAAGATTTGTTTTGATTGGATTTTGAAGTGAATCACAATCCAAATATGTTGTATAATGCTAAAAGATTCGTGCAAGCTTGGAATGGGAAAGAAAATATGCAAAAATGGAAAGATTTGAAGCAAAATTAAAACTCCATTATTATTTGGATTCCTTCCATAAATGTTACCCTAATCTGATTCTCATACATAAGCAAAGGCTCTCCAACCCTAAGGCACAGGAAAAAAAACGTGCAGCCTCCCTTAAGAGAAAACAAAAAATTCCAAAATTCAAAGAAAGTACAATTTTCAAAAGGGCGCAATCCAGCCTCCTTCAATCACCTCCAGCCATTCCATCATCCTTCTGAGGATTCCAGAAGGTGAATCAGTCCATTTGCAAAGGCCAAAGCACGTTGCATCACTCCAGTCCAATCCTCCCTCTTGTGGTAAGAATTTGGATTTCAAACTCACTTAATTCTTGACATCAATGCTTTTGGAATACATGTTCATGTTACTATGATTATTTGTGAATTTTCTGACGTATTACATGCAAGAAACAAGGCCAGGGTTGCAAATCACCATTGTTAGGGCTTGGAGAGAAGGAAGTTTCAGTTTTAGTGATACATGGACTTTTAGATCACACAAATACCACCATTGTATTCCTGGGAAAACTTTAAAGGGGATAAGGTCTTTTGGTTCCTCTTAATCCTCATGTTTTGCAGGTTTGAATATTAAAGTAGGTCGGAGAAGACGACTGGAGCACAACTCCGGCGTCATTGACCCAGCTGACTCAGGCGTACGCATGCGTGGCAATTCCATATGTTATGACTGGTTGGTTTCAAATACCAGGGGCCCACAACACTTGTGTGTTTTGACAACTCAGCATTTACTCTCGTTTCATGTTATATTGTTTTATTCTGTTTATATTCACAATTGAATAATCAACGCAGATGGCAAGGATAGATATGTGTGAAACCAAAGACCTGGGTTCGATCCCAGGCGTGTACATTTTGCTATTTTCCTAATGTTCTATGTAGGATCCGGTGCACCTCATACTCATATGTCAACCATACATCTCCAAATCCAGCCATTGGATCTTAGTGGGTCGAGATCTGACGCTCTTGGAATGCTTCCCCATGATGGACATCCCAGGCGTGGCAACAGTGGATCAGGCAGGCGTTGGGCTTGCATGATCTTGGGCTCAACAAAAATCAATAATGCACCCTCTAATATGCTTTCACCACAGGCCCAAAACTATTTCTTTTATTTATTTCTTTTGTCTTTTAATTATTTGTTAATTATTTTTTACTAAATAAAAAAAATCATAAAAATATAAAATCAAAAAAATATAGAATTAGGTTTTTTTTAATTTATTTAAATTAATTTTATTGAAAATAAAATAGTTTAATTAGATTAACTTGATTATTTTTTTTATTATTTAAAATTAATTATAGAATTATGTTTAATTTGCAATTAAATTATTTTCTCAATAAAAAAATACACAAAAATATTTTTTAATTAATTAGATTTTTTTGGCTTCTAATTTATTCTCGTATTTAATTCGTCGTGTGCGCCTTTACTTTATTTTAATTCAAAATTATTGTAACTGTTTCAAGTTGTAATAGATTAATTAGGGTTTTAATTTCCGCATCTTTATTTTCAGTCAAATATTTGTGTATCTGCCCAAAAGCCTTGTAATAGTTAGAACTTAATTTCTCGCACTCTTTAATTTCCGCAACTATTAAACTACTAGATGTATGGACATTATGATTGTATGCGAAAGATAAACTAATGATTAAAAAGGTAGATAACCCTAATTTTGCAAAGATAATTAATTGAAAAAAGCACACATGCACATGCTCACTCCTAGGGTTTGCCTCACTTGGTTGCCTCAGAAATAATGGTCATGTCCCTCGAACGTAGGGATATCTTAGCAATGACCCGCAATTAAAAGTCATCATAAAGATCATAGCCCCTCATTGTCCCTCGAGTTTCCTACGAGAAATGATCTTATGATGATAATCCCTTCGAAATGCTAAGGTATCCTTACTTGTTTCCTTCAGTGATCATTTCGTCCCTTCGAATGTCCCTTAAAACTCCAACAATGGGGCTACCTACTCCTTAATAGTAGGATAACACTGTCTAAAGGAAACGAGAATGAACAATCTTTTTTCGAGTAGGTAGAAAATCTTAAGTACTTGCTCAAATAAACTCTTTTACACGAACACTTTCAAAACAGTTTTCAAAAACCACTTCGTCACACTCTTGAGGACAGATACAAGAGTTATCACGAAGTTAAAACAAAACTTTTTGCAAAACACACACAAGCAATTTCAAAAATGAACAAGTACCTAAGAGCCCATGGAAAACCACAGATAGAAAGGGTGCTAACACCTTCCCTTTCTATAATCTACCCCCGTACTCAGAAACTCTCGAAAAAATGTTTTTTCTGTTCTTTTTCCTTTCCTTAGTTGGATGAAATAAAAGTCGGTGGCGACTCTTGCTTACCGCGACATTTGCAAACAAAAAATGCAAACCAGTATTAAATTGTCAGTTCTGCCACCGTATCACAGAGGTACATTGACATAAATGCATATATTATTGAGCCTTATTCATAAAGAGAAATACATGAGTTGGACTACAAATAAGGTCAACTCAGATGTTATAGTTGATATCTTCTGGACATATCCTGATTCTGTGAAGTTATTGAATATGTTTCATTTGGTATTAATTTTTTATTGCACATATAAGACAAATAGGTAAGAACTTTCCTTTCACGTCCCAAATCAATTGTAGATGTTCAACTATCAATTTTATTATATGCATTTTGATTGTGTAGGTATCAGATACCACTGCTTGAGATTATTGGTATACGTCAACGAAGTTGACATTTTCAGTTGCCTTTGCTTATTTGGAACATGAAAGGGAGGAGAATTTCACATGGGCACTGGAGAAGGTCAAATAGTTGTTTTCTTCAGATAAATTATTACCGAAGGTTGTAGTGACAGACCGAGAACATGCATTAATGAACGCCTTAGAATATCTGTTCCCAAATATAACTCAGCTACTGTGTTCGTTCCATGTTTCAAAAACATGAGTATGAAATGTAAAGAGTACATCAAATCAAAAGACAAGAATATATCATGGATCTATGGAAAAACATCATGTATTCAAATACAGAAATTGGGTTTGTCGAACACTTCAAACACTTTTCGATTATTTGTGTTGACATTCCTTTATTTATTAAGTATGTCAATGAAACATGGTTGACACCTTAAAAATAAAGTTTTATTAGTGCTTGGAGTAATACAGTTACTCATTTAGGGAACATAACAACAAACAAGTACAAGGAACAAGATTGTTTGATGTTATTATTATTTATGGTTCAAATATAGTTTGTAACATGTATTTTTATTTATGTTTTTTAGGGTGGAGTCTGGTCATGGAGACTAAAAAACATGCTGACTACAAGTCTAGGTGATTTATGCCGAATTTTGGATGTTGTGAACACCATGCTGAAGTTGCAGCTGGTTCAATCCAAATGTCATTTCAAAAAAACATTGTCAACATTGAGCAACGGTATAAAACTTTATTATATGCCAAGTTGCATGGTTTTTTCTCAAGGCAATGTATATAACTCATTGGAAAGGAAGTAGAATGGATAAAATATGTTGGTTCAAGTCAAGAGATATATGGTTGCTTCATTATAATAACACATGGGTTACCATGTGTGTGTCAGCTTATCGGTTTCCCAATTTTAGGCAACCTTGTTCTTTTAGACTCAATTCATGTATTATGGACAAAATTGCACACTGCATAACATGAGGTCGATCATGATGTGAGTGGTACAAAGTGGGATTTAGAAGCAGAGTGTGAATACTTGAAGAGATGTTTTAGTATTTTTGATATTTTAGGTCAGAGGGTGTTGGAGAAAAAGGTTTGTGATCTAACATATTCATCCACAACTTTAATGTGTCCATCGTCATTGAAGTACAAGCCAAATATGGGAATTAAGAAGAGTAGGACGTGTCAAGAGAGTGATGTGCATCATGATCCTAGTCAATGAGAGTATGGAAAGGGCTCGCAGGGGAGTTAGACTTCGAACAGATCATGCACAAAACCAAATGGAAGTTAACAATTAAGTATGTTGATTGGCAGTCAACCATCCACCACATCTTCAAGACATCTTTACTTGTCCTAGTTTCCTGTTTTCTTATGTCCATCATCGATGTCATTATTTATGTTGGTGACGATGGAAATTAAGGTTTTTATTGTATTTCATCTTTATTTGGATGGGGCAAAGATTTATGGCCTTTGATTTGGACGCAATTAGATGCTCAAGTTCATCAACACTCTCAATTATTTTCCAAGTTATTCTATGACATTGTCTCTACAATTAGGAAAATGTTATGAGTAGAACACTTGGGTGTGCGGGGTAGGGATAAATGGATGACGATTTCTGACATGGGTTACCTTATTGCTTCTAGATACATTGTCGTATTTGTTTCCCTTTCCATGAGACTTAACATCACATTTTTTTCTTCTTTCCTTAACTTCACCTATGTATACGAGAAGCCATAGAATCATTGTTGTTGATTTTATCAATGACAATCATTGGGTTCAGGTCAAGTTGAAACCTGATTGCCCATTAACTATCGTCATTAATCGTTGGAGACAGAATTGTACCGATGATGCAAAAGCATGGGAATCAGCATATGCGGATCACTTTAGACACTGAGAAGACCTATGTAGGAAGTCATCATAGTTTGTTTTGTATTCTTATATGTATGACCGTTTTCCTATGTATATATTAAGTCGGGTAGCATTTTTACTGATTTAGTTTTTTGAGAAAAAGTAATGGAAAAAAGGGGGGAAACCTACTAATGTTATACCAAAAATTTCAAATTTTCAGAATTTTTTTTGTTACCGGAAATTTCAATTTTTTTGCTATTTTAAAACCATTCCCCAAGAAATTTGAAATTTCGGGAATCCTACAACCTGTTATAGTAAAAAATAGTAAATTCTCTGAAATTTCTGGTAATATTTCAAAATTTCCAGTACGTGTATGTAATTTTCAATATTTTTGGTATTCCAGTAAGGGCGTCAACATAAAAGTGCCAAAAATGAGGGTGTCGGGTTTAACTCAGAGGGTGGTAAGTTAAATGCTCTATATAGCCTTGTTATATCACCCTCACATTTAAGGAAACAAGATTCCATGCACTCGATAGAATCATGCAGTCACGCTTCTATTTTCACCCTATAAGGTTATCATCCACCCTTATGAAATTTTAAAAGATCATTAACAATATTTAGAGATTGGAATTCAGAAGCACCTATTTAACAACAAAATGACTTCATTAGAGAGACACCCATATTCTTCCCAAAACTAATCTGGATATTAATCTCCAAATAAACTCAGTGATGAGTCTGAATAACTAAATTTGGACTCGACCTTATGTATAAAATATACATAAATGTCATTCAATTAAACTATATACATTTGGCATTCAATTGAATTATCATATATTAAGTCAAAATGGTGGTAAGAATGTTATCATCATACATCATTTGCTAACAAACAACCAGACATCATTGTTCACAAAAGACAAATCATAAAACAAATTATTAAAATGTTATTATTAAAATGTTATTATCAAAATACAAAGAAAAAGTCAACTATTGGGTATATCTAACCTCCTTATTTCCTCTTTTGTCTCATGTATTGCAATGCATGCCATGTCTCAACTATCATGGCATGTACAATGGTCATACCAATAGTGCCTTCCTCAAACTCTCGTATCTTTATTATCGATCTCCCAATGGCCATAATATGTTGATACACCGGTAACACATCAACAACATGATGCGCCTTAGTTTGCTCCTCTTTTAATATCTCTCGAAGAGATGGACTATGTGGATCTTCCTTTGCATCTAGTGTCATGTAAGGATGTGACACTCTATAAAACCATTGGTTGTAACCTTATATTAAACTTTATGATTGATAAGTTATCACACGGTGTACATCCACTAGGACCAGATGGTAATAGAATACCTCAAATATTTGATCAACATCTCTAGGGAGGATAGTAGGAGGACCAATCACAGTTGGGGCTCTAGGAATACCCTGTATATATCCAAACATTTCCATGAATTGATCAGGTAAGTATGGACACATAAATCTTGATCCAAAAAGCAACCAACTAGAGTATAAGGGTATCACATTCAAGGGGCGTGTCTCAAGGTGATCGCCATATGGCATGAAGCATATATCATCTATCATAGTGCTGTCAAGAAAAACTTGGAATGACTTGATCGCTTGATTCTCTTTGAGCAGGATGATGGGGCAAGCATGTGGAAAATATTTAGAGTAGTTATTCATATATGCCCATCAAGAGAGACGTGGAAAGTGATGGTGGATTAATGGCTGAAAAAGTTTCAAATGAAATATTAGTAATAAAGTATCACAAGTTTTATGAAAATATTAGTAACAATAAAGATAAGATATGGGTATATTAGATGAAATGATGACGTCTCTGTGTTCCATCTCGCCATAAAATTGTTGAACAGGTGATTCCATGTGTTGTACCCAAAAATTTTCCCTCTCTTTTCTCAAGACATCTCTCACAAAGATCTTTAATAGCTCAAGTTTGCACAAGTGTTGACTAGGTCAAATCACCTATTGAGCACTGGGACCCCAAATTAGGGTTTTGATTTTCACAGGGACAATTGGACTTCTAATGTCTCAAATGACTTTCACGGTTCATTATAGACCTCCAAGAATACTTATGTCAAGTTTCAAGTCTTGGATCATAATTTTGCTCAGCCAATTGATCAGATGGCTAAAAATCAACTATATTGGGTAAAAAGTCAACTGTGGTTAACTCATAGTCAAACTTCAAGATTTTTGGCCAATATCAACATTTTGAAGTCATTTTCATCAACTGATCAAGTTTGGATCATAATTCCTCAAGAAAAGTGTCCAAATCATCAAAGGAGCAAAATGGTCAAAATTAGGGTTTTGACTAAGAATGACTTATTTTTTACTTTTGCCCTAATACATGATCTAATTACTTGAAGTATAATCTTAAGGACTCAAACACATCATTTTGACCTAATTTCATGACTCAATTCATTTCTCAAGATCAAACACTTGTGTTGTACCCCAAAATTTGCCCTCTCATTTCTCAAGGAATCACCCTGGATCCTCAAGTTTGCTTCCATCCAATTCCAAGCCTTGAATTATCAATTTTTCCAAGAAAACCATCCACAAGGGAAAAATGGTCATTTGCACACTTAGAAGTCTAACTTTGACTTTTGGATCAAAATCAAATTTCAAGAATCATATTTCATCAAGACATGTTAAAGTATGAAGTTTGTTTCATCTAGAAATTCAAAAGTCAAAACTACTTTGAAGAAGTCAAAATTCTAAATACTTAGAATTTTTCTAAGTATTTAAGAAAATATGACTAGCTCAAAACTTCTGACCATATTATCACCATAACACTCAGCAAATTTTGGACACTCTCAAGGCAGAGTTTGGTCAGGACTTCTGGGCAAGTTTTCGCAAAAGCTCAGTCAGAGTTTGCCAGGGTAAGTCAAAGAAGGTTAAAGAGCGTGTTGCAAGCTTTCTAGAAAGTCTGAAAGCTCCTTCAGAACATGCTGGAGCCAGAAGATAAGAGGATCAGAAGATGGGATACTACGCTGAAGCAGAACTTCTGATCCAGAACTAAGCCTTGGTGTAGAGTTTCACATTGAAGGATTTCTGGTTGTGACAAGTCTCATCATCATTTAATGCTCACAACCACCTTCTGAGTCTTTATCCAAAGGATTTCCACCACGTGTACCTCTACTGTCTTGGGACAGCAACTTAGCTACTAAGCCCATGCTTTGCTTTTTCCTTTTCCTTAATTCCTGCTGACAGCTATCCTGCTTGCTTCAAAGATAAGACAACTCTTCAGCACATGAAGGCTATTTTCAACGCTTTGGTCAGAACTTGACCAAATCCCAAAAACCTTGCTTATACAACTTGCTGCAGACCTATGACCAACAGTTGGTTCAGCCTACGCCTGCATCCCATGATTACACCAAACTAGCATACGAAAACTGTGATAAAAAAGCAAAAGAACAGGATGCCAAAACAGGTTCAAATCCCATTTGTCCCCCCCCCCCCCCCACAAAGTCACAGCAAATTCATCTATAAATACTTGGCTCCATCACACGTTTAAGGGATTGGCTTTTGAAGAGAGAGATTGGCCAAAAGAGAGAAAAGGAAGTTGTGAAAACTTCACAAAAATCCAGATTTCTCATACATAAAAACAAACCTTTGTTCTTCCCTTTGAACCAAAGAACACAACCACTCTTCCGTCTCTTTTGCTGACTCAGAACATCCAGAAGCAGCCACTCAAAGCTCCAAGCACGCTCCAGGTAAGTCTTTCTGACTTTACTTGTTTTTCATTCTGAACATCATTAGCATGTAAATATCATAGTATTAATGTTGTACATATCATTGCATGAATAGAAAACTATGGATCAGAACTTCTAGAATAATGCTAGGCTCAGACTTAGGATTGGAACTTCTATGATTTATTGTGCTGTGATCATTCTGATTTGCTGAACTGAACAAATTGTTGTTGTGCTGATTAAGAGCTGAAATGTAACACAGAACTTCTGAGTTCTCTTTACTGTTTTAAAACACAGAACTTCCCTGATTTTTCTCACTATTAACACACACTGAACTTTTGAGGTTCACCCACTGGCTCAGCACAACACTGAACTTCTGATGACTCACTTACTGTTCTAACACAACACAGAACTTCTAAGTTCTCCTTACATGTCAAATACACTGAACTGATGACGATTGCTCATTGTTTCAGTGTAATACAGAACTTTTGACTTTTGGTTCACTGGATGAACACCACCTAGAACCTCTATATTTTCCCTCTAACGTTTTTTGCAGGACTTCAGAGTGTATCAATCCAGAACCTCTGTTCCTTTCCCTCTGGATTTTTTTTGTAGGAACTCAGAGTGTACCAAATCAAAACTTCTGATTCTGACGTTTACTTCTGAGTCACGCGCCTGGCTTCAGAACTTCTGATCCTTGTTTCTTTGTTTGCAGTGGCGCTGTTTTCTACTTTGCATTTATTTTCCTTTTTAATCTTAATATAAAAACATAAAAATATTTTCCTTTTAATTTATTTCCTTAAGACAAAAACATTTTCTAAACAAGTCCATTTTCTTGTACTTTCAATATGGTTGTAATAATAACTTATGACTTATTTTTACTTGCAATCCCCATTCGTACATATGTACCCCCATCCCCTAAATATTATAATAGCATAGAATTTCATTTTCCGCAATTACCGTTTTCCTTATACTGTATAGTAATTAGGTGTGTATGGCAAGAGATAAAATTAACAAGTAGATAACCCTTAATCAAATATTAGATGCATGCAAATCAAACACACTATTCACACATGCACCCTTAAGGTTAACTCCACTTGTTGCCTAAAAATGGTCATGTTATGCATGTGGGAGGTCTTATCACAAACAAATCGAAAAAAGATCATAGTCCCTCGATGACGCTATCAAAGTTTCCTTTCAAAATGATCTTAGTCCCTAAAGAAAAGTTCTAAGTCATCTCACAACATTGCTATCATGGTCATACGATGACCCAAATGCCCGTCCCTTTACATCCAACGATGGGGCTTCTTATCAATTTAATGGTAAGATATCAACATCTAAAGGAGGAGGAAAAACACATCTAATACCTTTTGAGTAGGTAGATTACTTTTAGTTACTTGCTCAATTTCAAAACAAATATCCTTGTTATTTTCAAAACAAACACATACACTTCCCAAACATATTTCCAAACTTGAAACATTTTCAAAAGCTCAACACTTTGTATACGTTCTTACGAACGAGAACTATTACAAAGTTCTCCTAAACGATGGCACCTTTTCAAAATACTTTCAAAACCACACAAAAGCACAATTTTCAAACAAAAAGCAAATGACCTAGCAAGTAACTAAGAGCCCATGGAAAACCATGGATGGAAAGGGTGCTAATACCTTCCCTTTTCATAATCTACCCCTCGAACTCAAGAAAACATCTCTAAAGGTCTTTCCTGTGCTTTTTCACCTTTCCTTATTGGATAAAAGAAAAGTCGGTGGCGACTCTTGCTAAACTGTAACATTTGCAAACACAAACGCAAAACCTCAAGTCAGTTCTCCCACCGTATCACAGAACTGGCGACTCTGCTGGGGAATGATGTTTAAAGTGGGGTTACCTTAGGGCTAGATCACCTTTACTTGCTTACATTATTTGATTTGTTTGCTTTATATTTTGGTTCCTTGTTTGGGTTTGTTTTAAATCCTACACCCGGATTTGGGGGCACCTCTTAGGTAAGTAGCAATAGACTGTAAGGGAACTGTGTTGGGTATACCGACATTGTTGAAGCAGTAGCTACATTTATGTGGCACTTTGGTTGGTACCGGTAACCCTTGAGTCAGTCAAGGAGAGTACGGGGCCGCCGCGTGGTGTCGTGAAGCATCAACTGACCTTAGAACCTTACTTGACCAACTTGGCCATTAGGAAGTAGTGAGATAGTCGGCTTTGGTGCAGTTCGAAGTTGGTTGATACTCGATGCTACACTCATTGAGGTTTGACTCTTGAGTTTTGTTTGGTTGCGAGTCAATCGCTTATTAAATGAAACTTGGGGGAAAGATCAATGATATTGAGATCCCCTAGAACCCGGTTATTATTAACTAGGACAGGTTGAGCCAACTAAACTTCGAGAGGGTACTTACCTATGAACTCCATGCAAGCCTAAACCTAAGGACTTGTCTGCTTTGTGTGAATATGATTATTTGTATATACACTTGCTTACCTCGCATATTTGTACATAACATCATAACATCATACCATAGCATTTTCAATAACCATTTCAAGGATCTCGAGGGTCCTTGATGCAGGTTATGATGAACCAAACGCCTAGCAAGGGGCAGGGGGATTTATTTTCCTCTGACCAAACACCGTCAAAGATCAAGTACAACAAACTTGAGTCAAGGGCTATGACCCACTCAATATGGTGAGCTTGACTCTTGAAGAAGGACTCTCCATGACACGAAGTTTCTTCAATCAAGCTGCAATTCAATCTCTAACTTTTTCTTGTGTTTACCCCGCGAGATCCTTGAAAACATGCATCCACATATCATGCATCATATCATGACAGGTTTCTCCCATACAGGTCTCCTTATCTTCCTACTGTTTATTTCAGTAAGATGGATATGGAACAAACAGTGAAAGATCTCCAAGCTCAAAACGCTCAATTCCAACAAATGTTCTGGCTATGGCTAAGGGGCAAGAGGACCTGAAGACTCTTTTTCTCAAAGACAAGAAGAAAAAGTCTAAGAAGTCAATAGGCGTCTTGAACTTGGGAAGAAGACCTGGAGGACCAGTCAAGAGAGCTCTAGATCTTTCAACTCCATCTAACATGGGGGATAGTCTTAAAGAAGACCACAATTTGGAGATTGGTGAAGCCGAAGCTGACTGCTCTGAGGAACAATACCCTCCCACTGATGACAAGTACAAACAGTTAGAGGATCGCCCCAGTGCTATGGAGATTCAACAGGTATCCGGTTTGGATTTAGGAGACATGGGTTTGGTTTCTGGAGTGGTCATACCGCCAAAGTTCAAAGTTCCTACCTTTGCCTTATATGATGGAGTCTCTTGCCCTAAGATGCACTTAAAGTCTTATGTCTGCAAGATTCAACCATACACAACTGATCCAAAGCTTTAGATCCATTTCTTCCAATAAAGCCTAGTAGGGACCCAACTCAAATGGTTCTATCAATTGGAGAGTTCTCGCATCCACACCTGGGAGGATTTAGCTGCTGCTTTCTACAAGCAGTATCAGTACAATGCTGATCTTGCACCAACTCGTGTGCAATTGCAGAACATGACCATGGGTTCCAACGAAAGCTTCAAAGGGTATGCCCAAAAGTGGAGAGATCTGGCTGGTAAGGTGCAACCCCCTTTAACTGACAGGGAGATGATTGACATCTTCATGGGAACTTTAACAGGGCCTTTCTTCAAACACTTGATCGGAAGCTCCTCAGCCGGGTTCACCGAGCTAATACTGATCGGTGAAAGGGTCGAAGCTGGCATCAAAAGTGGAAAGATCCAAGGAGCTACGCCTTTTAATGCTCAGAAAAAGCCATACGATGGGAAGAAAGAGTCCAATGCTGTATATGGTTAGAAGAGTCGTCATGACCAACACGTAGGAGCAATCTTGATCTCTAATCCTATGCCTACTCAACAAAGACATGGGCATCAGCGCAAGGAGGTCATGCCTAAAAGATAATTCACTAAGATCAACATGTCACTAGCTCAAGCGCTACAACACATGTTGAGGGCATAACTGATTACGTTAAAGGCTCCTCTCCGGAACCCAAATACTTCCGCTCCTACCTATCATCCCAAGGAAAGGTGTGCATACCACTCTAATAGTCCAGGACACGACACAAAAAATTGTTGGGCTCTGAAGAACAAGGTCCAAGACATGATTGATGCCAAGGAGATTGAGTTTGACCCTCCGGAGACTCCAAACATGATCATTGCTCCTATGACGAATCATTGAAAGCTTTTGTTCATTTGAATTTTCAAGTTGTAATCTCTTTTAGTATTCAAACAATTATCTATTAATGTCAACCTTTGTTTCATTAATGCATTGCATATGTTTGTCTTGAATTATTTCATTTGTTTTCATTTAAACTATGCTTTTTACTCTCTCTATGACATTCAACTCTTGCTAAAAGATACAAGACTTTAGAGGGAGGATGACGAAAACAATGCCATAATCTCATACAATATGCTTTTGAACAGACCTTGCTGACGATGTACATGCATTCTTTCAAATCCTAAACACTGGAGTTATAAGGAAGATAATTCCTAGTCAACCCCTTCGAGCCAAAGAAGTAGAAGTTTTCTTTCTTACGCAAATCAAAACCTAGGGTAGAGTAGTCTCTCAGTTAATTCAAACGCACGTTAAAGCCGCAAACTCTCATCTCGTAATACAGCGGTAATGGTTCCCTACCTGTGATCGGTGGATCTGGAACTGACTGTTTAACGCTGGTTCGCGAAATGTCGCGGAAGCAAGAGTCGCCACCGTCTTTTATTTTCTCCAAATGGAAAGGACAAAAGCACAGAAAAATTCCTTAAAGAGATTGCTCTCGGTTCGGGAGGTAGGTTATAGAAAGGGAAGGTGTTAGCACCCTTTCTATCCATGGTTATCCATGGGCTCTTAGATACTTGCTCACTTGTGTTTTCAAAAATGGTTTGTTTGCTTTTCAATGTGGGTTTTAAAAGGTTTCTTTGAAAATTCCAGTTCGACTCTTGTATCGGTCCTCAAGAGTGTTTGAAAAAAATGCTTTCGAAAGCTTTTTGAAAAGTGTCGGTGTGAAAAGTATTTTTGAATTTGTTTGAAATTTAGAGCAAGTATCTAGAGTCGTCTACCTACCCTAAGGAATTCGTCTGTGTAAATGTCCTTTAAAGTAGTGCCATCCCACCATTGAGAGGTAGGTAGCACCACCGTTGGAGGTGTTCGGGTCAATTCGAGGTTCGGGACATGGTGATCACCGGAGCAATAGGAAGACACCTTAGAAGCTACCCTCATGCCAGGTTCCCGGATCATGAGGACTTACTAAGACATCCTCTACTCGACGATCACCTTTCGAGGCAAGGCAACAGTGAGGCGTACCCTAGGGGTGGTGTGTGATTTGTGTGTCAGATTCGTTTATTTTTTGTCTTGTTCATGTCAAAGTGATCTATGCGTTTGTTTTTATTTATTGTCATTCATTCTTGCATGCATTTATTTAACAGTTAAAAAGATGCGGAAATTAAAAGTTCTAAACTATTACAAAGGCGCGGGTCCACATCGCCAAATTTAATCCAGGACCCGATTTGACAGAAAATAAAAGAAAGTGCGAGAAATTAATATTTACATGGCTTTGGGAGAGGTACATAAATAATTAAAAGAAACGAGATAAATGTGCGAATTGAATTAAGATTGGAAACGTGGGCGTTGGACCCTTTTTAATGAAGTTAAATTATTATTTACAAATTAATTAAAATTAAAATGAAAAGAAATTGTTTTTGAGGTTTTTGTATTTTATGATTTTAATGAAAAAGATTAATTGAAATTAAAATGCTAACCCTAATTCTAATTGTTTTTTAGTTTATTAAGAAAGTATTAAAGTTAAACATAAATTAACCTAATTATTTACATGCAATTTTGATTTATAAAAATAAATAGGAAATATTTAATTATTTAGAGAAAAGAAAAGAAAAGGGATAAAAAATTAATACGAACCCTAATTCTACAAATTTTAAGTTTATTAGAAAAATATTGAGATTTAAACCTAAATTAAAACTAAAGTCAATTAATGTTATTTATTTACAAAAAATAATATTAAATAAAAATACTTATTTTTTTGTCCTTTTCTGATTTTATATTGTTTTTTATGTTTTTTATGAAAATTAACTAAATTAAAGAATTAAATAAAAATAAGGAATAATGAAAATAAATAAAATGAGAATAGAATAAAAATCAAAACCTTGGGGGGTTTCTGTCCCTAATTGGAGGTATACTTAGCAATTAGGCCCACTTATTGCAAGGCCCTATCTGACTTTTTGTGCTAGCGCGCAAGTGCATTGACTGGGGTGTACGGTGTCCATCAGATCTAGGCTTTTGGATTAAGATCATGAGGCATGTGGCATGGCTGGATGGTGAGTTACATGGTGGTCTTCAGGGCATAATCTGCATGGGATTAGAATTAGAAAAATAATATTGCAAAGGGATGGGGACCTGGGGCTCGAACCCAGGTCCCGTGGTTTACCAATGTACACGCCTACCACTGGAGCTGCTTTATTTATCTGTATATCATATAACTAATAAATATAATAAAACAAAACAAATGTTAGTGCTCCTTTTTCGCGCGAAATTCGAACCAACCAACGGCTGCCTTACACCTAGCCTTCGTCTTCCTCGCTTTGTGTTTTCCTGAAACAAAAAAAGAATGGGCAACGGTTTTGAACCGTCCCCAAAAGCACCTTTCTAAAAAATAGCGAATAGGCCATATGGCCTCATAAATTAAGCGCGAGGGTTGGGTTCTTTTCGTCCAAGCACGCTTGTTTCAATGATATATGTCTCGAATCTCAATTGTTCCAGAATAAAGAAACCCTAATTCATGACCTCTGTAACCCTAAAAGGCAACAATGGCAATTTCGCGTATGATGCACAAAACTTCAATTAAACCACATTGTTAGCTTCAGAAAGGTCTCATTAGTACAAATCCATGAATAAAATGCAATGAGAATGCTAGGAATTTGAAATACGAATATGCATATTACATGAAAAAGTTTGAGTTTTGTATACCAATTCTGGGCGTTAGGGACGTGGAAAGTGATTCAAAATCGTTTCTTGATGTCTCAGGAAGGTGATGAGAGGATTATTTTAGCTTGAATCGCCCTGGAAGACAGTTTTCAGTATTTGACTTTTTTTGAGAAAATTCAAGTTTTGTTCTTGGCTTTTTTGCGCAGCTTTCAGGTCATGGGCACGAGGGTTAGCATTAGTATGTATAGGTGAATGATTAGGGTAAGAATTCAGAGCCAAAGGATCAAGGAATTGATGGAGAGGATATTGATTTTCATGGCAAAATATTTTCCAATCTTTTTTCATGCAAACTTGGTTCAAATCACATCCAATTACCTTTGATTCTTTCCTAACCTGATTTGCACGAAATCTTGGAGATATTTTATGCACAAAAAGATTTAAAAACCTAAGTTTAGTATTTTCCACATATTTAATTTAATTAAATGAATTATTAATAATTAAAAATCCAAATAAATAAATAAAAATGATAAAAAACTTCCCTTTGGGCCAAATGGTCGTGCACATGCCTTGGATGATGAATTGTGGAAGAAAAAGAGGCCCATTAGCATTTTTAGGTCATTTGGAGCAATGTTGACTTTTTAAAATATCCAAAAATTTCCCAACTTCCACAAGGCATAACTTGCTCAATTTTTAAGCTTTGCTCATGTTCTTGGACATTTTGGAAAGGTCTTTGAGTCCTCTAACCAATGTCTTTGGTCCCATGTCATTTTGATATACCAATCGCAAGTTATGACCTTTGACTTAAAGTCCCTTTTTGTTGACTTTTGAAAATGACCTATAATGTTGAAATTGATAACTTTTTGTGAGAGCATTTCTTGGACTTGAAGTATGAAGAGGAGTTGTAGGAAATGTCTTCCTCTTCAAAATGAGCTTTGGATGGAATTTTTCTGATAATCCATGTGAAAGTTATGCCTTGGTCAAGTTACAGTTGACTTTTTCAACTGTCCAAATATGGAAACTTTTGCATCTTGAGACTTTTTGAGCCAAACTTTGAGAATCATGATCAAGGATTGATCAACTGATGTTTGTGGCTTCAAAATGGGATGTTGACCAAAAATTTGAACTTTTGACTGTCAAATGACCATTTTGCCCCTACAATTGACTGTAGTGCAATTAGGGTTTTTGACTGTGCAATTTTGTGCTGTAAGTCTTGAAACTTGGTATGAGGATGCTTGACCATGTTTGTAGGCATGTGGGACTTGATTGGACCCTTGGAAACTTCATTTTCTTTGTCATAACCAAAACCCTAGTTCTTGACTGTTAGGAGGCTCTGGCATTGTGCAACCCTTGGGGAGATTTTGAAGCTTTGACTTGGCAATTCTTGGAGAATATGGGAGGGCAAATTTTAGGGTACAACAGTTGCCCCTGTTCAATCTTCTTAGACTTGAGGATGCAGATTGGCTGACGTGCCTTTCGTAATCCGAAGGTAGAAGATGATTGAACACTAGAGTGCCCAGAAATTTGCGCTCACATAGTAGCAGTGATGGTGGGGAATGGGCTTATAGATGCCATTTGGAGATTGATGGATAGGATGATGGGCTTATAGATGCCATGCTAAGAGATGATGGAAGGTGGGTGGGCTTACAGATGCCATCTGGATGTTGATCGCGTAAGAGATTCCTTAGCGAGAATTTGCGTACCTGCAAAAGAAAAAATGATTACCTGACCTGTTACAGGAGTTGGTCTTCAGATTCTTTGTATAGATGTGTCCTGACTGGTTACAGGAGCTGGATCTGGATCTTCAAAAGGTGATAAATGAACCAGGGGTGGTTACTACCTCAACAGGAACGGTGAGAGAACCTTGGATGACTACAACCTCAACAGGAACGCTGAGAGAATCTTGGACGACTTCAACTTCAACAGTAACGCTGAGCGAATCTGGTGATGATTACTACCTCCGCAGTAACGGGGAGAGAACCATAGACGACTTCAACCTCAACAGTAATCATTGAGAGAATCTCGGGCGACTTCAACCTCAACAATAACGCTGAGAGAATCTGGGGACGATTACTACCTCTGCAGTAACGGGGAGAGAACCATAGACGACTTCAACCTCAACAGTAATCATTGAGAGAATCTTGGGCGACTTCAACCTCAACAGTAATCATTGAGAGAATCTTGGGCGACTTCAACCTCAACAGTAATCATTGAGAGAATCTTGGATATCTTCTACTGAGTCTTTATCAGGAAAATATGTTTGGGGTCGATTTAACTAGACTAGAGAAGGCCTTTGACTGGATAAGAAACAGGAAAATCTTAGGGTCGATTTAACTGAACCGGTCTAGGTCTTGAAATCTTCAACTGGAATAAGTGTCAGAATGTCGCCATATCTGGTTCACATCTGAACGATATCTAGAAGGAAATCTGGAAGAAGTATCAGAACGTTGCCATATCTGGGTCACATCTGAACTATATCTAGAAGGAAATCTGGAAGAAGTATCAGAACGTTGCCATATCTGGGTCACATCTGAACTATATCTAGAAGGAAATCTGGAAGAAGTATCAGAACGTTGCCATATCTGGGTCACATCTGAACTATATCTAGAAGGAAATCTGGAAGAAGTATCAGAACATCGCCATATCCGGGTCACATCCGAACTATATCTAGAAGGAAATCTGGAAGAAGTATCAGAACGTCGCCATATCTGGTTCACATCTGAACTATATCTAGAAGGAAATCTAGAAGAAGTATCAGAACGTCGCCATATCTGGTTCACATCTGAACTATATCTAGAAGGAAATCTGGAAGAAGCATCAGAACGTTGCCATATCTGGTTCACATATGAACTATATCTAGAAGGAAATCTGGAAGAAGTATCAGAACGTCGCCATATCTGGTTCACATCTGAACTATATCTAGAAGGAAGTCTGGAAGCAGTATCAGAACGTCGCCATATCTGGTTCACATCTGAACTATATCTAGAAAGAGTTGCGATAGTTGATAGTAATCATCTTTGTATTGACCTTTTTCCTGAAAAGGCAAAACATCAATTGTATGCAAGATCATGATGCATGAACTGCATGATTTCAAAATGTCCTCAAAATTAATGAGACTCGTGTTGCATGCTGCATATGCATGCTATAATGTATGAAGGTGCAATGTTCATGAATGTATTTTTGTCTAGGAAAATAAATCCTTGACGGGTTCCAGGAAGTTAACTCCTGGGCTGGTGTTGAAGAGAGAGTTCTTTGCTCTGCAAGAATGAACCGGTAGGAGAGGATGACTCCGTTGGGGAATATGTTGGAGATTACTCTGCGGGGGAGATTACCATAGCGATCTTGCTGGGAAGCAATACTCTGTGGGGAGAGAGGTACTTTGTTGAGTTTGATGAAGATAACTTGCTGGGGATACCATTGTTGTGTTGGAAGTGTTAATAGACTTCGCTGGGGATAAGAAGACTCCGTCGAGGACGCTCTTTCCGTGGCTTTTGGCTGAGGATAACCCAGTTATATCCTGGTAAGGAAATAAGTCTTTGAATAAAGCCGGGAGACGCGTTCGCGCT
Organism: Vicia faba; assembly: GCA_948472305.1. Lineage (NCBI taxonomy): Eukaryota > Viridiplantae > Streptophyta > Magnoliopsida > Fabales > Fabaceae > Vicia > Vicia faba. Next base: position 413,115,950 of record OX451738.1, read on the forward strand.
CTGCGAGGGTAAGCTTCCAGAATCTACTAGGGATAAGCTTACTGCTTGGGGAGATGAATTCCAACTTTCTTGGGGAACCTGGATTGGACTCTCCTGGGGAAGTTTTGAATTGTATTGGTTATATTTTTCAACGGAACCTACCTTGATACCTTGGAGGACAGAACAATCAGATCGCTTAGACCACCCATTATTGCCCCTGTTTCTATGGGGAAGGCACCTGTGGGATGCTGATAATTGTTGAGGGTCAAACCTTCTTCAGGTTGGCAGGTGACAAGATGACAGGACATAGTCGTACGCTTTGATCCCTAACTTTTGCCTGGACCGCCCTTTCGGGTTTTCAGTCCACCGGGATACCCATTTTTGCCCAAGCCGCCTTTTCAGGTTTTCGACTTGCCGGGTGTACAGATTTTTTTCATTTCATCCCTTCATTTTGCCCGAACCCTTTTGGTTCGCCGGGAAGCCCTAATTTTTGCCTAAGTATGTCAACCTAGCGGGTCTTTGATTATGCGTAGTATTTTTTTTCGACTATGTCCACGCTCTCAGAATGTAGGGAGTTGCCCCTGTTAGAAGTGTTTTGTCATGCCACCAGAAGATTTTTGACCAGGCAAGACTCATTGTTGAAATGCCCCAAGTGACTCAGGCGGAGATTTGCCCCAGGCTATTTGGCCTTTTGAGAGATTCTCCGAATCTTGACTGAATTGCCCCAGATGATGGACAATAATCACGTCTGCCCCTTGATTGGAAGTGCTTTTGTTCACTAGGTATTCATCGTGCGAATTTCCCTGCTGTTCAAACAAAAAGTCATATGCAAACAAAGTTATGTTAAAAATGCAAAGCTCATGTCTGTCTTGAAGTTTTTTTTTTTGTAAATGCATTCTTTTTCATAAAACAAGTGAATGTTTGTAAAACGTGATGTCAACTCCGTATTTTATCGCGAGCCTTAAAGAGTCAGGATACCTTTCGTAACAGTATGCTTTCAAACTAACCCATGCTTCAGCTAGGACTTTTAAGGGTTATAACGTGGCCTGGTTCATGGTTTAAGAAACAAAGGATAAAGGCTCAAATTTCGTTTGTACCCACCCGCTCTTCATGATGTTCTCCAAACCTAAACTCAGTTGATCATACGTTAGACCTTGTTTGAGTCTTTGCTCTGATTTTCCGGTGATGATTCGGATGTTGATAACTTATTTTGAATAGGAAGTCATTCCTTTTTGTTGAGGGTTTATAAGACCTCTTTCTTTTTGATTTCATTATCCCTATTTTTTTTGCCTGAACTGTTTCTTTTTGTATTTACAGTCAGCGGGATGCCCCAGTTTTGTAAGTCTCCTTCATAGGTTTTGACTTATTGGGCTTTAGTTTTTTTTTGTTTTGGTAATGATTGCCTGTCTTTATGATTATTCGGAACCATCACTATCTTCTTTTGTAAGGACCTCTTTGGTGCCATTCGTTATGCACTTGGATCAACTGAGAGACTACCCTGCCCCAGGTTATGATAAAGGGTTTTAATTTTCGAAAAGAAAAACTCCTACTTCTTTGGCTCAGAGGGGTTGACGAGGGATTATCTTCCTTATAACTCCAGTGTTTAGGGATTGAAACAATGCCTGTACCTCATCAGCGGGGTCTGTTCAAAAGCATATTGTAAGGATCGTGGTATCGTTTTCGTCATCCTCCCTCAAGAGGCTTAGAATTATTATTTAAGAGTTGATCATCAGAAAAAAATATGAAAATAATTTGCATTTAGTGAATACGAATATATTGTTTCAGAACAGACATATGCGATGCATTAATGAAATAACAATGTTTAACATGAGTAAATGTTTGAACAAAAGAAAATTGCAACTTAAACATTCGAAAAATTTCTCAATCCTAGCCATGTTTTGGAAAGGGAGCAGTGATCACGTTGGGAGTCTCGGCGGGCTCGAACTCGATCTCTTTAGCATCGATCATGCTCTGAATCTTGTACTTCAGTGCCCAACAGTCCTCAGTATCGTGCCCCGGGCTACCAGAATGGTAAGCGCACCTTGCTTCTGGGTTATAATTTGGAGAGGAAGTCTTTGGATTTGCAGGAGGGCTGATCACCGCAATCAGGTTCATCCTTAACACGTGCTGCAAAGCTCGTGACCATGACATGTTGATGTAGGTGAATTGTCTCTTAGGCTCGTCCGACCTGTTCTGATCAACCCGCTGTTCTTGGCGAGGTCGTTGTTGGCCCTGAGAAGTAGTAGCAACTCGGAGAGGTCGATTCATTGGACCCGACTTTTGCCTTCTTGGAAGCTGTTCCATGCCCTGGTCCATGATTTGGGCTGGTTGCTTCATGCCTTGAGGAAGCTGACTGATCATGGCCCTCAGCTCTCCTTGTTCCTGGGCTAAACCTTGAATGAGGGCCCTTTGCCCCAGCATCTGGGTTTTCAATGTGTCTACCTCAGCTTGTAGACGCTTCAGCTGCTCGTCCTTGTCCTCTTCAGGACTCTTTCTGATCAGATTCCCCATGAGGAGTGTCCTCAACTCTTCCTGCCCCTTGGATAGGCTTAGGAAGATTTCCCTGAACTGAGTCTCTTGAGTGTGAAGGTCCTGGTTATCTTGTTGTGAAGCCATTGCTGAAATAAACAGCGAGAAAGGTAAGTGACCTGCAACAAGGATACCTGTTATGATGTGTGTGTATGCATGCAATGTTTTCAAGAATCTCGCGGGATAAACAAGAAAATTTGTTAGCATTTGGATTTGTAGCTTGATTGAAGGAACTCCATATTGCTGAGAATCCTTCTTCAAGGGTCAAAGGCTCACCATATCAAGTGGGTCATAGCCCCTGACTCAAATCATCGACCTTATTTTGCTTTCCAAACAACCTTGGCTAGGGGAACCTTCTTCAGGAGTCAAAGCTCACCATATCAAGTGAGTCATAGCCTCTGACAACTTCGGCTAGAGGAAAATAAATCCTCTTTGCCCCTTGCTAGATGTTTGATTCATCATGACTTGCATCACAAGCCCTTGAGATCCTTGAAATGGGTTAGGATGTATGCAATGGTATGATGTCATGATGCATGGGGTAATATGAATAAACCCTGTTATGAGCCCTTATTAAGGACTATAAACAGAAACCTGCAAGAAACTCAAGTAAAACCTGTCATGAGTCCCAGTTAAGGACTAAAAAACAAAACCTGCAAGAAACTCGGTAAACCCTGTTATGAGTCCTAATTAAGGACTGCAAACCAAAACCTGTAAGAAACTTAGTATACCCTGTTAGGAGTCCCAATTAAGGACTATAAACAAAATCTGCAAGAGACTTAGTAAACCCTGTTATGAGTCCCAATTAAGGACTATAAACAAAACCTGCAAGTAGTTCATGTGTCAGATAAAGCATGCAAGTAGTCAAGTTGGAAGGCACACAAGTCACACAAGAGAAACCCTTAGAGTTTAGGCCAGCATGGGGTATGGGTAGTACCCTCTTGAAGTTGGTGGGTTCAACCTGTCCTATTAGAAGTAACCGGGTTCTAAGGGTCCCAATATCACGGGATTGCTTTCATTGTTCATCGTTTCGATTTAGCCACTGAACTGGCGACCGAAATATTCCAGGAAAGCAACCCTCAATTGAGTGTAGTATCGAGTATCAACCAACCTCGGACTGCACCAAAGTCAGTTATCTCACTACCCTAAAGAGGCCAAGATAGTTCAATTAAGGTTCCTAAGGTCTGTTGATGCTTTACGACACCACGCGGAGGCCCCGTACTCTCCTTGACTGAACTCAAGGGTTACCGGTACACACCAAAGTGCCACATCAACGTAGCAGACTGCTTCAACCATGTCAGTATACCCCACACAGTTCCCTCACAGCCTTGTTGCTACTTTCTAAGAAGGTATCCCCAGATCCGGGTTAGGATCTATAAAACTCCCAAGACAGTCCCACAATTTAAAGCAAGCAATTCAGACAATTGAAAACACAAGTGATCTTAGTCCTAAGGTACACCTCACTTTATAAGTATCCCCAGCAGAGTCGCCAGTTCTGTGATCGGTGGATCTGGAACTGACTGTTTAACGCTGGTTCGTGAAATGCCGCGGAAGCAAGAGTCGCCACCGTCTTTTATTTTCTCCAAATGGAAAGGACAAAAGCACAGAAAAATTCCTTAAAGAGATTGCTCTAGGTTCGGGAGGTAGGTTATAGAAAGGGAAGGTGTTAGCACCCTTTCTATCCATGGTTATCCATGGGCTCTTAGATACTTGCTCACTTGTGTTTTCAAAAATGGTTTGTTTGCTTTTCAATGTGGGTTTTAAAAGGTTTCTTTGAAAATTCCAGTTCGACTCTTGTATCGGTCCTCAAGAGTGTTTGAAAAAATGCTTTCGAAAGCTTTTTGAAAAGTGTCGGTGTGAAAAGTATTTTTGAATTTGTTTGAAATTTAGAGCAAGTATCTAGAGTCGTCTACCTACCCTAAGGAATTCGTCTGTGTAAATGTCCTTTAAAGTAGTGCCATTCCACCATTGAGAGGTAGGTAGCACCACCGTTGGAGGTGTTCGGGTCAATTCGAGGTTCGGGACATGGTGATCACCGGAGCAATAGGAAGACACCTTAGAAGCTACCCTCATGCCAGGTTCCCGGATCATGAGGACTTACTAAGACATCCTCTACTCGACGATCACCTTTCGAGGCAAGGCAACAGTGAGGCGTACCCTAGGGGTGGTGTATGATTTGTGTGTCAGATTCGTTTATTTTTGTCTTGTTCATGTCAAAGTGATCTATGCGTTTGTTTTTATTTATTGTCATTCATTCTTGCATGCATTTATTTAACAGTTAAAAAGATGCAGAAATTAAAAGTTCTAAACTATTACAAAGGCGCGGGTCCACATCGCCAAATTTAGTCCAGGACCCGATTTGACAGAAAATAAAAGAAAGTGCGAGAAATTAATATTTACATGGCTTTGGGAGAGGTACATAAATAATTAAAAGAAACGAGATAAATGTGCGAATTGAATTAAGATTGGAAACGTGGGCGTTGGACCCTTTTTAATGAAGTTAAATTATTATTTACAAATTAATTAAAATTAAAATGAAAAGAAATTGTTTTTGAGGTTTTTGTATTTTATGATTTTAATGAAAAAGATTAATTGAAATTAAAATGCTAACCCTAATTCTAATTGTTTTTTAGTTTATTAAGAAAGTATTAAAGTTAAACCTAAATTAACCTAATTATTTACATGCAATTTTGATTTATAAAAATAAATAGGAAATATTTAATTATTTAGAGAAAATAAAAGAAAAGGGATAAAAAATTAATACGAACCCTAATTCTACAAATTTTAAGTTTATTAGAAAAATATTGAGATTTAAACCTAAATTAAAACTAAAGTCAATTAATGTTATTTATTTACAAAAAATAATATTAAATAAAAATACTTATTTTTTTGTCCTTTTCTGATTTTATATTGTTTTTTATGTTTTTTATGAAAATTAACTAAATTAAAGAATTAAATAAAAATAAGGAATAATGAAAATAAATAAAATGAGAATAGAATAAAAATCAAAACCTTGGGGGGTTTCTGTCCCCAATTGGAGGTATACTTAGCAATTAGGCCCACTTATTGCAAGGCCTTATCTGACTTTTTGTGCTAGCGCGCGAGTGCATTGACTGGGGTGTACGTTGTCCATCAGATCTAGGCTTTTGGATTAAGATCATGAGGCATGTGGCATGGCTGGATGGTGAGTTACATGGTGGTCTTCAAGGCATAATCTGCATGGGATTAGAATCAGAAAAATAATATTGCAAAGGGATGGGGACCTGGGGCTCGAACCCAGGTCCTGTGGTTTACCAATGTACACGCCTACCACTGGAGCTGCTTTGTTTATCTGTATATCATATAACTAATAAATATAATAAAACAAAACAAATGTTAGTGCTCCTTTTTCGCGCGAAATTCGAACCAACCAACGGCTGCCTTACACCTAGCCTTCGTCTTCCTCACTTTGTGTTTTCCTGAAACAAAAAAAGAATGGGCAACGGTTTTGAACCGTCCCCAAAAGCACCTTTCTAAAAAATAGCGAATAGGCCATATGGCCTCATAAATTAAGCGCAAGGGTTGGGTTCTTTTCGTCCAAGCACGCTTGTTTCAATGATATATGTCTCGAATCTCAATTGTTCCAGAATAAAGAAACCCTAATTCATGACCTCTGTAACCCTAAAAGGCAACAATGGCAATTTCGCATATGATGCACAAAACTTCAATTAAACCACATTGTTAGCTTCAGAAAGGTCTCATTAGTACAAATCCATGAATAAAATGCAATGAGAATGCTAGGAATTTGAAATACGAATATGCATATTACATGAAAAAGTTTGAGTTTTGTATACCAATTCTGGGCGTTAGGGACGTGGAAAGTGATTCAAAATCGTTTCTTGATGTCTCAGGAAGGTGATGAGAGGATTATTTTAGCTTGAATCGCCCTGGAAGACAGTTTTCAGTATTTGACTTTTTTTGAGAAAATTCAAGTTTTGTTCTTGGCTTTTTTGCGCAGCTTTCAGGTCATGGGCACGAGGGTTAGCATTAGTATGTATAGGTGAATGATTAGGGTAAGAATTCAGAGCCAAAGGATCAAGGAATTGATGAAGAGGATATTGATTTTCATGGCAAAATATTTTCCAATCTTTTTTCATGCAAACTTGGTTCAAATCACATCCAATTACCTTTGATTCTTTCCTAACCTGATTTGCACGAAATCTTGGAGATATTTTATGCACAAAAAGATTTAAAAACCTAAGTTTAGTATTTTCCACATATTTAATTTAATTAAATGAATTATTAATAATTAAAAATCCAAATAAATAAATAAAAATGATAAAAAACTTCCCTTTGGGCCAAATGGTCGTGCACATGCCTTGGATGATGAATTGTGGAAGAAAAAGAGGCCCATTAGCATTTTTAGGTCATTTGGAGCAATGTTGACTTTTCAAAATATCCAAAAATTTCCCAACTTCCACAAGGCATAACTTGCTCAATTTTTAAGCTTTGCTCATGTTCTTGGACATTTTGGAAAGGTCTTTGAGTCCTCTAACCAATGTCTTTGGTCCCATGTCATTTTGATATACCAATCTCAAGTTATGGCCTTTGACTTAAAGTCCCTTTTTGTTGACTTTTGAAAATGACCTATAATGTTGAAATTGATAACTTTTTGTGAGAGCATTTCTTGGACTTTAAGTATGAAGAGGAGTTGTAGGAAATGTCTTCCTCTTCAAAATGAGCTTTGGATGGAATTTTTATGATAATCCATGTGAAAGTTATGCCTTGGTCAAGTTACAGTTGACTTTTTCAACTGTCCAAATATGGAAACTTTTGCATCTTGAGACTTTTTGAGCCAAACTTTGAGAATCATGATCAAGGATTGATCAACTGATGTTTGTGGCTTCAAAATGGGATGTTGACCAAAAATTTGAACTTTTGACTGTCAAATGACCATTTTGCCCCTACAATTGACTGTAGTGCAATTAGGGTTTTTGACTGTGCAATTTTGTGCTGTAAGTCTTGAAACTTGGTATGAGGATGCTTGACCATGTTTGTAGGCATGTGGGACTTGATTGGACCCTTGGAAACTTCATTTTCTTTGTCATAACCAAAACCCTAGTTCTTGACTGTTAGGAGGCCCTGGCATTGTGCAACCCTTGGGGAGATTTTGAAGCTTTGACTTGGCAATTCTTGGAGAATATGGGAGGGCAAATTTTGGGGTACAACACTACCAAACAGACAGTCATTATCTCTCAAAAGGAAAAGCCCACTAAGTCAAAACCTATGAAGGAGGCTTAAAGAAAATAGGGGCATCCCGCTGACTGTAATCTCAAAACAAGAACAATCAGGCAAAAATTAGGGATAGTAAATAAAGTAAAAAGAGGTCACTACAAATCCTCAACAACATGAAAAAAATGTGTTGCAAGAAATGACTGCATCCCGACAAACCTAACTTGTCAGAACTATCACTAAAACGTCATTCCAGACTCAATTGGAGTTCAAACGCACAATTAGCTGAGTTTAGGACCGAAGAACATCACGAAGAACGAGTGGGTACAGATACACTTTGAGCCTTTATCCTTTGTTTCTTAAACTGTGAATCAAGCCACGTTACAACCCTTCAAAAGTCCTAATTGAAGCATGGGTTAGTTCGAAAGCATACTGTTACAAAAGGTATCCTGACTCCTGTAAGGCTTTACTCTAAATCCTGAGTTTGAATTTTCTTACAAACTTCTTTACTTGCTCAAAACATAGTTTTCAAAACTTCAAGACAAGCATAAACTTTGCACTACTCGAATATCATTATTTGCATATGGCTATTTATTTGACAGCGGAGAAATTCACACAATGAATATCCAGTGAATGAAAGCTCTCTCAGTGAACAAAATCAATTCAAAAAGGATGGCACTTCCATTGACAAAATCTCCTATCAACAAGGGGGCATGACATGTCACTATCCAGCACACCTGGGGCAGTCCAGTCAAGATTCCAAGAAATCTCTCAAAATGCAGAGTAACCAGGGGCAGGTCTCCATCTCCGTCACTTGAGGCATTGAACGCCAATCTCAGCAAAGGGTTACGTACAATAAAACATTTTTGGCAATACCATAAACATTTGCTGCTAGGGGCAATGACAAGTCTCCCCAAAGTCCTTCTCATAGGATAATTTCCCAGCAAGAGTTTAACCTCTGAAAACCTTTCCCCAACTGAGACAACCTCAAGAATCCTCGAGGACTTTCCCCAACGAAGTCATCACCTCCCTAGCAGACCGACAATAGGGTTTATTTCCCCAACAAACTACAGATTCCCCAGTAGAGTTAACCTCTTTATCCCTAACAAAGGACTGAGAAACCTGGATCTGACCAGATATCATTCCTCATTTCCAACCTTTCAAGAAATCCATTGCGAAGCCTGGACCCGACCAGATAGCAATCACCCTCAGATTCGTTGTGAAACCTGGAAACCAACCAGATAACAACTAAATCCCCAGGCAGTTCATTGTGAAGCCTAGACCCGACCAGATAGCAATTGACCTCATCAACCTCAAAGAAATCTGCGAAGCCTGGACCCGACCAGATAACAGTTTTCAACCAGTTCATTGTGAAGCCTGGACTCGACCAGATAGCAATTGACTTCATCAACCTCAAAGAAATCTGCGAAGCCTGGACCCGACCAGATAACAGTTTTCAACCAGTTCATTGTGAAGCCTGGACCCGACCATATAGAAATTGACCTCATCAACCTCAAAGAAATCTGCGAAGCCTGGACCCGACCAGATAACAGTTTTCAACCAATTCATTGTGAAGCCTGGACCCGACCAGATAACAATTAACCTTATCAACCTCAAAGAAATCTGTGAAGCCTGGACCCGACCAGATAACAATTTTCAACCAGTTCATTGTGAAGCCTGGACCCGACCAGATAGCAATTGACCTCATCAACCTCAAAGAAATCTGCGAAGCCTGGACCCGACCAGATAACAGTTTTCAACCAGTTCATTGTGAAGCTTGGACTCGACCAGATAGCAATTGACCTTATCAACCTCAAAGAAATCTGCAAAGCCTGGACCCGACCAGATAACAATTTTCAACCAGTTCATTGTGAAGCCTGGACCTGACCAGATAGCAATTGACCTCATCAACCTCAAAGAAATCTGCGAAGCCTAGACCCGACCAGATAACAGTTTTCAACCAGTTCATTGTGAAGCCTAGACCCGACCAAATAACAATTGACCTCATCAATCTCAAAGAAATATGTGAAGCCTGGACCCGACCAGATAACAGTTTTCAACCAGTTCATTATTAAGCCTGGACCCGACCAGATAACAATTGACCTCATCAACCTCAGAAATCTGCGAAGCCTGGACCCGACCGGACAACAATTTTCAACCAGTTTATTGTGAAGCCTGGACCTGACCAGATAACAATTAACCATGATTCCCGGAAAGACACTATGAAGCCCGGATTCAACCAGATAATAGTACAACTTTCTAAAAGACCATAAAGCCTGGACCCGATCAGATGACTATTCAATTTCAAGAAATTTTCTATGAAGCCTGGATCCGACCAGATAACATTTAATTCACCCTTCCCTCCGGTAAATTACTGTGAAACCTAGATCATACCAGATAATAGTTAACCTATACAATCCCCAGCAAGTTACTGTGAAACATGAACCCGACCAGGTATCAGTTCAACTTCGACTCCCCAGTAGAGCAACGGACAACTGAGACTCCTGAATTCTTTTCCCAAGCAGGAATAAAAATTCTCCCCACAGAGTTTTCAATATCCCCCAACAGAGTTCTCCTCAAACAACAAAACAGGAATCCCCGGTGGAAACATTCTAAGCAAAGTTTGAAGACACACATACTCTTCAACAGCAGTCCGGGATTTAACAAACTCCCCGACATTTGTTAAGGATTTATTTTCCCAGACAAAAATACATTCATAAACATTTCACATTTCATATTTACATACATGATAAGTGCATACGACACAATCTCATTTATTTTGAGAACATCATGACATCATGCATTTAATACATCATGACATTGCATACAACTAACTCTTTACCTTTTCAGGAAAGATCAATCAACAGATAAAGTTCATCATCTTTTGAAGTTGCAATCGTCCAAGATTCCTTCATCATCTTTTTGGAGTAGCAATCGTCCCAGATTCCTTTTAGAGACAGTTCAGATGCGATCCAGATATGGCTGACATTCTGATACTTATTCCAGATTCCTTCTAGAGACAATTCAGATGTGATCCAGATATGGATGACATTCTGATACTTATTCCAGATTCCTTCTAGAGACAGTTCAGATGCGATCCATATATGGCTGACATTCTGATACTTATTCCAGATTCCTTCCAAATACAGTCCAGATACGGTCTAGATTCAGATGTCATTATGTCACTCATTTAAATACAGTCCAGATACGATCCAAATTCGGATGTCATTCTGTCACTCATTCAAATACAGTCCAGATACGATCCAGATTCGAATGTCATTCTGTCACTCATTCAAATACAGTCCAGATACAATCCAGATTCAGATGTCATTCTGTCACTCATTCAAATACAGTCCAAATACGATCCAGATTCAGATGTCATTCTGTCACTCATTCAAATACACTCCAGATACAATCCAGATTCATATGTCATTCTGTCACTCATTCAAATACAGTCCAGATACGATCCAAATTCAGATGTCATTATATCACTCATTCAAATACATTCCAGATACACTCCAGACACGGACACCATTCTGATACACATTCTTTCAACTTTCAATTATAATTCAACAATCATTTCTGGATGGCATCTTTAAGCCCATCTCCAACAACTATCCATTATCTCTCCAAATGGAATCTTTAAGCCCATTCCCCACATAATCAACTAACACATCTTCGAGTGCAAATTTTCTGGGCACTCTAGTGTTCAATCATCTTCCACATTCAAGACATGAATGGTAGAACTAACAATCTAACTCTTCAGGTGTAAGAAGATTGAACAGGGGCAGCTGTTGTACCCCAAAATTTGCCCTCTCATTTCTCAAGGAATCACCCTGGATCCTCAAGTTTACTTCCATCCAATTCCAAGCCTTGAATTATCAATTTTTCCAAGTAAACCATCCACAAGGAAAAAATGGTCATTTGCACACTTAGAAGTCTAACTTTGACTTTTGTATCAAAATCAAATTTCAAGAATCATATTTCATCAAGACATGTTGAAGTATGAAGTTTGTTTCATCTAGAAACTCAAAAGTCAAAACTACTTTGAAGAAGTCAAAATTCTAAATACTTAGATTTTTTCTAAGTATTTAAGAAAACATGACTAGCTCAGAACTTCTGACCATATTATCACCATAACACTCAGCAAATTCTGGACACTCTAAAGGCAGAGTTTGGTCAGGACTTCTGGGAAAGTTTTCACAAAAGCTCAGTCAGAGTTTGCCAGGGTAAGTCAAAGAATGTTAAGGAGCATGCTGCAAGCTTTCTAGAAAGTCTGAAAGCTCCTTCAGAACATGCTGGAGCCAAAAGATAAGAGGATCAGAAGATGGGATGCTACGCTGAAGCAGAACTTATGATCCAGAACTAAGCCTTGGTGTAGAGTTTCACGTTGCAGGATTTCTGGTTGTGACAAGTCTCATAATCATTTAATGCTCACAACCACCTTCTGAGTCTTTATCCAAAGGATTTCCACCACGTGTACCTCTACTGTCTTGGGATAGCAACTTAGCTACTAAGCCCATGCTTTGCTTTTTTGCTTTTCCTTAATTCCTGTTGACAACCACCATACTTGCTTCAAAGACAAGGCAGCGCTTCAGCACATGAAGGCTATTTTCAACGCTTTGGTCAGAACTTGACCAAATCCTAAAAACCTTGCTTATACAACTTGCTGCAGACCTATGACCAACAGCTGGTTCAGCCTACGCCTGCATCCCATGATTACACCAAACTAGCATACGAAAACTGTGATGAAAAAGCAAAAGAACAGGATGCCAAAACAGGTTCAAATCCCATTTGTTCCCCCCTCCCCCCCCACAAAGTCATAGAAAATTCATATATAAATACTTGGCTCCATCACACGTTTAAGGGGCTGGCTTTTGAAGAGAGAGATTGGCCAAAAGAGAGAAATGGAAGTTGTGAAACCTTCATAAAAATCCAGATTTCTCATACATAAAAACAAACCTTTGTTCTTCCCTTTGAACCAAAGAACACAACCACTCTTCTGTCTCTCTTGCTGACTCAGAACATCCATAAGCAGCCACTCAAAGCTCCAAACACGCTTCAGGTAAGTCTTTCTGACTTTACTTGTTTTTCATTCTGAACATCATTAGCATTTAAATATCATAGTATTAATGTTGTACATATCATTGCATGAATAGAAAAACTATGGATCAGAACTTCTAGAATAATGCTAGGCTCAGACTTAGGATTGGAACTTCTATGATTTATTGTGCTGTGATCATTCTGATTTGATGAACTAAACAAATTGTTGTTGTGCTGATTAAGAGCTGAAATGTAACACAGAACTTCTGAGTTCTCTTCACTGTTTTAACACACAAAACTTCTGAGTTCTCTTCACTGTTTTAACACACAAAACTTCCCTGATTTTTCTCACTGTTAACACACACTGAACTTCTGATGTTCACCCACTGGCTCAGCACAACACTGAACTTCTGATGACTCACTCACTGTTCTAACACAACACAGAACTTCTGAGTTCTCCTTACATGTCAAATACACTGAACTGCTGACGATTGCTCATTGTTTCAGTGTAATACAGAACTTCTGACTTTTGGTTCACTGGCTGAACACCACCCAGAACCTCTGTGTTTTCTCTCTAACGTTTTTTGCAGGACTTCAAAATGTATCAATCTAGAACCCCTGTTCCCTTTCCCTCTGACATTTTTTTTGCAGGAACTCAGAGTGTACCAAATCAGAACTTCTGATTATGACGTTTCCTTCTGAGTCATGCGCCTGGCTTCAGAACTTCTGATCCTTGTTTCTTTGTTTGCAGCAACGCTGTTTTCTACTTTGCATTTATTTTCCTTTTTAATCTTAATATAAAAACATAAAAATATTTTCCTTTTAATTTATTTCCTCAAGACAAAAACATTTTCTAAACAAGTCCATTTTCTTGTACTTTCAATATGGTTGTAATAATAACTTAGGACTTATTTTTACTTGCAATCCCCATTCGTACATATGTACCCTCATCCCCTAAATATTATAATAGCGTAGAATTTTATTTTCCCTAATTACTGTTTTCCTTATTCTGTATAGTAATTAGGTGTGTATGGCAAGAGATAAAATCAACAAGTAGATAACCCTTAATCAAAGATTAAATGCATGCAAATCAAACACACTATTCACACATACACCCTTAAGGTTAACTCCACTTGTTGCCTAAAAATGGCCATGTTATGCATGTGGGAGGTCTTAGCACAAACAAATCGAAAAAAGATCATAGTCCCTCGATGGCGCTATCAAAGCTGCCTTTCAAAATGATCTTAGTCCCTACAGAAAAGTGCTAAGTCATCTCACAACATTTCTATCATGGTCATACGATGACCCAAACGCCCGTCCCTTTACATCCAACGATGGGGCTTCTTATCAATTCAATGGTAAGATAGCAACATCTAAAGGAGGAGGAAAAACACATCTAAGACCTTTTGAGTAGGTAGATTACTCTTAGTTACTTGCTCAATTTCAAAATAAATATCCTTGCTATTTTCAAAACAAACACATACACTTTCCAAACATCTTTCCAAACATCTTTCCAAACTTGAAACATTTTCAAAAGCTCAACACTTTGTATACGTTCTTACGAACGAGAACTATTACAAACTTCGCCTAAACGATGGCACCTTTTCAAAATACTTTCAAAACCATACAAAAGCATAATTTTCAAACAAAAAGCAAGTGATCTAGCAAGTAACTAAGAGCCCATGGAAAACCATGGATGGAAAAGGTGCTAATACCTTCTTTTTTCATAATCTACCCCCCGAACTCAAGAAAACATCTCTAAAGGTCTTTCCTGTGCTTTTTCACCTTTACTTATTGGATAAAAGAAAAGTTGGTGGCGACTCTTGCTAAACCGCAACATTTGCAAACAAAAAAGCAAAACCTCAAGTCAGTTCTCCCACCGTATCACAACTTGATACTTGAAATTTGGTCAACTAATGAAAAAGTGAACTGATACATCAAAAGTCAAACTTTGAATTTTTGGTAAACATTAAGTTTCAAAGGTCAAGATTCATCAAGACATTAAAAAATATGAAGCTTGATCATCAAGAATCAAGAAAGTTAAAAAGTCAAACTTTTCAATACTTAGAAATTTTTTCTAAGTGTTTTGAACTTGATAATTTCATTACTTCATGACCTTTTTTCACCAAGATGCAAGATGATTCAAAGAAAACTTTCAACATGAAAGTTGTAGATCTCGATGAATCCTATAGCTTTGTATTAGAGGTTTGATATCCAAAAAATGCTTAGATTTGAAGATATAAGCCCATGAAGTCTTGACATTTTTCATAAAACACACAGTGAAAATTTTGACAAGTTTAGGCAGATTTTTGACCTAACTTCTTGACCAATTTTCACCTAGATCCAAGATGATTTAGCCAAAGTAATCAACATGAAGGTTGTAGATAATGTTTCAAGCTTTCCAAAATGTCTAAGAACTTGAATAAATCATGCTTGAGCTAAGAGAATCGAAGGCAAGAAGTCATTCATTCATTCTTGAATTACAAGTCATTTTTAAGATGAACACATAACCAAATCTCAAGCCATGTTGTATAAATCTCACTTTGCAGGCTTCAAACTTGCAAACCATTCAATAATTAAATGCTTACATAACTTATTAAGCCATTTTCCAAGCATTTTAGCCATTATCCAAGTGATTAATCCATTTTTGTGATCTCATATACTTCTAAAACCCTAGACTTTCTATCTTGTATCTCTTTGTGATCCTATTGACTTTAGCATCAGAGTGCCTTGTAGGTACACCCCCTCCTCCTTCATTCCAGCATTGAAATCGAAGTCTTAGGCCCCTTTCAGGTTCTGGTCAACTGGTAAGATCAGTGGTTCAGTCTGTGGGAAACCCGCTCTCCCCATCTTTCTTTTCTCGAAAACCAAAGATTAAAGTAGATATTCAAGATTCTGATCATGGCTAGTCATGAAGACAATAATGCTCACAAACACATTATTTCCCCTGCCCGTAAGACAGATGAATGGGGCAAGATTCCCTTTCTTGATGATGATATCCCATTGAGGGACGTTCGTACCGTCTCCCCATCCCTTGACGAGGATGAAGACGTCGATGTAGAAACTCACAAGATCAAGAAGGCTCAAGAAGAAGCACCAGAGAACACACAGGCGATCTTTTCTCTTCCCAACACTGACCCTGCTATGGCTTCCCTGCTTGCAGCTCTCAACCAGACCAACTCCCTAATCTGCCAACAAAATGAGAGGATGTAGGTGATGGAAAATTATCACTGATCAAAGTCTCTCTCGCGGATGCACCATCGACAAAGATCACACAACCCGTCTCCTCGATGACAGGATCACTGCCGGGAGCTAGAAAGAGTCTGTCTCTTGGCCATCAAGAAGTCTGATTACACCCCTCCTCAGAGGAACTAGCTCTCCCCAATGGCCAAGAAACCGAAGGGCATATCGAGAATCCCATCTCCTCGATGAGACAATTGTCCTCGACGAGGGGAGTATAACTATTTTCCACCATCATCATCGGGCTGGAGCAACGAGGAAGACCCTTGTAGTCCATTATCTCGGGCTATCATGGATGCTCCCCTTTCCGTCAAACTAGAAAAACCACCAAACTAACCACTAAACTTGGGAACATATGACAGGATAATTGATCTTGACAATCACATCGAGAACATTGATACCCTGCTCGACTACCATGGTGTCAGGGGTGACATCAAGTGCAGACTGTTTCCAACAACTCAGAGAAAACGGGCAATGTCTTGGTACAAAATCCTCCCCAACGAACCCATCACCTCATGGACACAGTTGGGGAAGATGTTCTCAAGGCTCTTCACTGCCTCTCACCATCATCCAAAGACAGAGGCCTCACTAGAAGCGATCTACAAGGAAAAGAAGAATATCTCCGAGCATACATCGAGAGGTTCAATAAAGAAGTCGTTTAGGTCTTCACAATTAACTATATGAAAAAGTACTTGCTCAAGCGATGGCTGCACCCCCGCAACAATTTTGCCAAAATAGTTGGCATATAAACACCAACCACATTAGACGCCCTCCTCCTCAAAGCCCACATGTACATATAGTACGAGGAGAAAGTGATCACCAATAATGCTCGGCATCACATCATAAATGACCTCACCATCCTCCCCGACAAACAGAGAGTATAAATGAACCATTTCTACGAACACATCAATCGAGCAAGCATCCGCTCCCCGCGAGCATGCCAACCTGGAAGACATCTGCTCCCCGCGAGCACACTAGCATGATCGATATTCTCTCCCCGCGAGCAAGCCAACCCGACATCCGCTCCCTGCTAGCACATCAGCTGGGCCGACATCCACTTCCTACGAGCATACCGGCCTGGCAGGCATCCACTCCTCGTGAGCACACCAGCCTGGAAGGCATCTGCTCAATGTAAGCACACCAACCTAATAGGTGTATGTTCCCCATGAACACGCCAGTATAACTGGCATATGTTCCCTGCGAATGCAACACCCGAGTAGACATCCTATCTAAGCTCGTAAGCACGAAGAAGAAAGGCAGGACAAGTCCATCATTCAAGAGATATTATCGTATCCGTGCAAAAATGAAAATGGGGCATACTATCTCGAAATATGCACGGGGAACAACTTGATCAACCCCGGAACACCGAAAAACTAAGGTAATATTACAATTAAGATACTAATATAGTTAGTGTGTCTCATTGAAACAACAAACACAGTTTACCCGACCACATGTGCATGCCCAGGTACAAGCATGGCACTCCAAATTAAACAAAGAGACAAGTCTTCACTCTTTTAATGAGCATATTCATAGCCCAACATGGAAAACTCAAACGAGCTCCACAATCATCATACCACAATGGCAGAAGACCCATATCATGATGGGAAGTTCACGCCGCCGTGCTCGGGTCCTTAAAGCGAGACCCGAGTTTCGGCCCATGCCAGGTGATCACCCTGGCCGTTCGACCAGTCACCCACACTGGTAGACTCAAATACTAACGAGCAAATTTATGAAACTCTTAATCAAAATAAAATGTCTCAGGTAGACAAGCATACAAATATGCATAAACCTAATAAATAACAATATACCACGTACGCGCATGTCCTCGTAAAGATCACGAAACATCCCAGGTGCGAACAACAAGTGCAAACAACATGTTTTCCTCCTCAGCGCACGGGCTAGCTCTAAGTCATCACTCATATTCCTAAAAGCAACGACTTGGGGGGCTCATGTTCTGGTCTGGCCAAATGCCTAGGCATGGCCGAATCCACTTCTACATCCAAGATGGCCCAACAGCTTTAGCCAAATCAATTGGAGCAGATAAAGGACACCTCTGCTCGCAACTGCTTCTGCCCCTCAATTGGGGACACGTGGTCAGTTGTCCCCCCCAGGACCAATGTTACCACCATTGCCCTCAGCAGCACCTCTGCCCGCAGCTGCTTCTGCCCCTCGGTCAGGGACACATGGTCTATTGTCCCCTTGAGACTAACATGACCATATCTTCCCGCTCAAACAGGCTAGTCCTCATCCTGCCATCCACATGAGGATAGCCACCCAGGAATGACCAAAATCATATTTTCCCGTGAGCACCTCTCTGCTCGTCATAACAGCCAGCTTCCTCCCTGATCTACTCGACACACATAAAGCAGGCACCCAGGAAATGCTCATAAACGCTTATGCCCGTCATCTCATCCTTTATCAATGCAACGACTAATTATGGGCATGACTTCCCATTTTGACCAAGTCCTGGCAGTTACCTTTTTTAAGGACCCGCATATCTAGGACCAAAAATAGGGACCAATGGCCAAACGTCGGGGTCCTTATATAAACCCTCACACATGTGATGGTCAGGTATCCAATGTTAATCACATACTTCTAAAACCCTAGACTTTCTATCTTGTATCTCTTTGTGCTACTATTGAATTTAGCATCAGAGTGTCTTGCAAATACACCCCACCTCATTCATTCCAGCATTGAAGTCGAAGTCTCTGGCCCACTTTAGGTTCTGGTCAACCTGTAAGATCACAAACTTCCACAACTATAAATACATCATTCATGCATGATTCCGACTTGATGAAATTATAAACACTTACCAACATTTCTCTTTACATTTAACCTCCAGCCTATGCATACACACTGATAAATCACACATAATCATCTTTTGTCGGGGTGCCATCTAGGCGAGGTTTGATAACTTCTAATTAGGTTTTTGTGTAACTGAGAATATTGGATTAAGAATCATAGGGGGTTTAATCCGGAAAAAACCTAGGGTTTGTCCTCTAAGATCTTTGGTAGATTTGGGATTTTGTTCAAGAATTTCAAAAGAGAATTGTCGCCAACTAAAAAGCCTTTGAAGTTTGGTACCCAAGGAAGTAGCGAGAGAACGAAAAATCAAATTGAAAGTGCTTGTGTTTAATAGTAAAAATTGATCATGCGTGAAATATCTTTGGAGTTTGGTACCAAAAGGAGTAGCAAGACTCAATAAATCAATTGGTAGCTATTGTGTCTTGGTCTTGCTCAAGATCAAATGAAGAGAAGGGTTTGAATCAACAACAAACAATTAGGGTAAAATTCATAGATACAAACCATCAATGGGCTGATATTTTTACAAAACCCTTAGCTAAAGATAATTTATTCTAAAGCATTTGAAAATGGATTTTTGTCCAGAGTAAGATTTCACCCAAATCATATGTGTTTTAGTCTTAGTCTGAATGAGTAAGATTCTGACTTATTCAAAAGAATTACTTTTCTTTTAGAACCTCAATTATCAGAAGATGTTTTGGTCAGAAATGTCTCTGATCAGATGGAAACCTTTTGGTTTTTTAGATTATGAGGATATCAAAATGTGTCACTTAATTCGATGTAGTGATTAAAGTATGTTGCCTTGGGTTATTCCTAGTCATTATACTCTACTTAAGATATACAATGAGCAGTGTGCATTTTTCTTGGAATTAATTAATCATGATTACACTCATTTATTACTTCTCTTTGAAGTCTCTGAAGTCATCTGATCCATTTTCTTCAGACATTTATTGTCTTGGATGTCTCGAATATTGATTACTCTGTAGTAACTCAATAGTCTCTTTTCTTAAACCTTCTCTTAACTATTTATGTTGTCCATCATATGTAGTTTCCCCTCAAGTTTAAAAAAATATTTTTCTTTTCATTCCTTCTCCTTCTTTCAACTCTAGAAATTTTTGTATCCAATGGTTATTCAAACATTTCATGGAGATGAAAATCTTCTAGAGGTGATTTATGAGAAACAACCTAATTATGTGTCTGATGACGGTCTCCTCAACAGGTTTTTAAAAAGTCAGGGTTGGTCTAGGTATGCTGCCATGCTTAGAGGTCTCATTTATCCTAATAATGTGAAACAGTTCTGGCTTTATGCATCTGTTAGCCATGATGGAAGCTACATTAAATCAAATATCTATGGTATTCCTTTTGTTATCACTCACTCCTCCATTGTTGAAGCAATTGGATGTACTCCTAAGTCTAACTCTTTTGATCATGGTAGTTTTGCTTGCATGGATGTTGATATTTTCCCAACAATTCATGACACTTCCAATGGGCATGGACCCAATAATTCAGATAATCTGAAACCTCTTACTAAAATATGGTTTCAGTTCTTGTTAACTAACCTTTATCATAGAGGATAAGATCTTAATAGTGTGTTCCCAAGGGATAAGTGTCTTATGTTCTGCCTTCTCAACAATATTCCAGTCAATTTGTCAGTTATCATTTTCAATCATCTTAAGGAATCAATCTTGGAATCCAGAGACTCTAAAAAATGCTTCATTCTTTATGGGTGTGTCCTATCTGAACTTTTTGAATGAGTCAACTCACAAGAGTGAATGCTTTGTTTGATGAGCGATGTGATGTTTTTGAAGTCTAGCTAGTTTCTCGTTGTTTTGTCTTACTTCTATTGTTTTTCTTTTCCTTGAATTCAATGAAGTTTCATTTTCGTTTCTTGTTACTTCTTATGTCTTCATGATCTTCACACATAATAACCTTTTTGATTATGACAAAAAGGGGGAGTAAATAACTGAAAGTAATTTTGATTCTGATAATCAAATTCTGGAAAACGTCTCTGAAAATAGTTACTTATATTCTAACCCAGTTAAACTTCTGTTTATGTTAGAATTTCTTTCTTTTCCAGGAATCATGAACTATGATTAGAGTCAAGATCTTAATCAGGCTCTGAATTGAGAATCTGGAATTTGTCTTTGTGATGTTAAAGCTTTAAGATCTCAATTGGCATGATTGGTATCAAGACTCTCAAGATCTTAATATTTGATCTATTGGAACCAGGGGGAGTTTTACTCAAATTGTTCAGAATCAGGATATTTGATCTTCATCAAGTCTTTGACTCGTGGGGAGTTTTCATAACAAGGATAAGTGTTTCTTAACCTTCTTATTTTTACTTCTTTTGATTATGTATAAAATTATGTCATCAAAATACACAGTTTTGTCATCATCAAAAAGGGGGAGATTGTTAGAATACGATTTGGTTCTACAATTCAATCTCTGAGTTTTAATGATAACAAAGAGTATGTTTATATGAACAATTTTGGTACTCTAATGTTTTTTATTTTGAGTATTTAACAAACAGGTTCTACTTCTGATGAAAGGTGCTGCTAATACATTAGAAGAGAATAAGTTTAGCTTCTAGCTACACAAGTTCTAATGAATAGTAGAAAAATCTTCAGAAGACTCTGAAGTTGTGACTCTGATACATGTCCAAGAAACCAAGTTCTGAAGATCTGAAGACATAAGTTCTAACTGAAGTCCAAATGTTGAAAACTTATGTTTCTGAAAATAAAGGGTTCTCAAAACCAAGTGCTGAAGATTCTGATAGACGAAGTTTTGAAGATTCTGAAGACTTGAAGTTCTGGTGATCCAAGGTTCTACAAAGGGTTCTAAAGACAAATTGCTGAAGATTCTGAAGATGCGGTTCTGAAGACTCTGAAGACCCAAGTGTTATTCTCATTCTTCCAACGCATGCTTAGAAGCCTCTAACGTCAGAAGAAAAAGAAGATAAGATTATGTGGTACAAAAATTACATGGTACAAACAAATCATTCCATTCCACTACCATGAAGGATGGACGTTGCGTACAATCTTGTCTCCCACATAATTATTCAAGCTGCCAACTTTCTGGAAGTTCCAGAAATACCCTTCAAGGGTTATATTATTTTATTGGATATAAAAGGGCTTCGAGACTATGAGAGAAGACTGCTAATTTACATTTTCCAAAGACTGTTCATATGCTTTCATTTCTCTAGTCTAGTTTTGTTGAAAATTTGTTTACTTATTAGCTTGTGTAGAAGTATATCTTTTGTAAACAAACTTTGTTCAAACAGTTGTTTGATTTTTCCTTAAGAGACCAGTTGGTTAGAATCCTTGAGAAGTCTAAGATTAGTGTGTCTTGGAGGTTGTAACGTTAGTCAATTGCAGTTAGCTTATGCATTGCAATAATCTGTTTGATTATTGGATTAAGTCCTTGTTGAGAAAAGCGAAATCACATTGGCGGATGGACTAGACTAGCTTAATAGTTTTCAAGTGAACTAGTATAACCATAACTTGTTCTTTCCTTCTTGCATATTATCACTATTATCACTAAGTGAAGTAACTTGTTACGGTTTAAAGGGGATTTTAAAAGGAAAAGTTTTTTATTTAAAACCCAATTCAAACCTCCCATTTCTTGTGTTTTTCACACCTTCACCTTTTGGTTATTACCCGTTGTTTGCTCTTTGCAGTTAGAGTGTGAGTAAGAGTTGGTGTATAACCTTTCTTTCTTCTCAATCATTTTAACATCCATACTTTGTGTGTGGCAATTCAGATAATTGTCACTCTTGAAGAATTACACCGCACTTTGGTCTGATGGATTTTGTAGTTCTTTTGCCTTGTGCAGACAACCCAATCTCAATTGTTTCTTACCTTTTGGAGGTCTTTTATGCCTTTTGCATTGGTCATTGTCAGCTTTCATACTTGCCTTACGCAATTTCTCACCACCTTTTGCATAAGGATCCTCCTTTGTTTGATTTTGTTACTTGTTCTTTTCTTTTGCAAACTTTCCCTACCTTTTGTCTCTTTTGCTTATGTGTTGTAAGTATTCTTGCCTTTTGCAGGTCTCCTTTTCCTTGTGCATAGGAATATCATCTACCTTTCTTTCCATCTTTCTTCTTATCCTTTTGATAAGAAGTTTCTCATTGCCTTTCGCATGTGGAGTCATCCTTGTGATCTTCCTAGTCGTTGTTAAGAAGATTCTTGTGGCTTCCTTTCTCTTCCACCTTTCTTCTTATACTTTCAATAAGAAGTTCCTCATTTCCTTTTACGTGTGGAGTCATCTTTGTGATCTATCTAGTCATTGTTAAAAAGATTCTTGAGTCATATATCAATGTCCATCTTGTCTTCCTATCCTTTTGATAAGAGGTTTCTCATTTCCTTTTTGCATGAGAATTCACCATATTTTTGGTTTCCATTTGTCATCCTAGTCGTTGCTCAGGTGAATTATTGGAGTCATCCCTAGCTTGTCTTCTTATCCTTTCGCTGAGAAGTTCCTCATTGCCTTTCGCATGTGGAGTCATCTTTGTTTCCAGTCATCTTCCTAGCCGTTGTTATGAAGATTCTTGAGAAACCTTTTATTCCATCTTTCTTCTTATTCTTTCAATGAAAAGTTCCCCATTGCCTTTCGTGTGTGGAGTCATCTTTGTTTCCAGTCATATTCCTGGTTATTGCTAAGAATATTCTTGAGAAACTTTTCCTTCCATATTTCTTCTTATCCTTTCAACAAGAAGTTCCTCATTGCCTTTCGCGTGTGGGTTCATCTTTGTTTTCAGTCATCTTCCTAACCGTTGTTAAGAAGATTCTAGAGAAATTTGTTCCTTCCATTTTTCTTCTTATCCTTTTGGTAAGAAGTTTCTCCTAACCTTTTGCTTCAAAGTCCTTGTTTCCCCGTGCAGAGTTATCTTCATATCTTGTGATCTTCCTAGCTGTTGCTCAAAGGATTATTATCTATCCGGTCCAGCTTTCTTCTTAGTCTTGCACTAAGGAGTTTCTCATTACCTTTTGTATGAGAAATCACCCACCCTCAGTAGTATCAACTGTTGATCTCCGTAGTGTCCTTGTTGCTTTGGCTTGAGGTCTGTTTTCCTTTCCATATTTCTTCTTAACCTTTCGCTAAGGAGTTCGCATAGCCTTTCTTAGTCTTATTCCCTAGCCGAGTGCTTCCTTGTTTCTTCTGTGTAGTAGAAGACTTCTTGGTTTCTTCTGTGTAGTAGAAGATATCTTGAATTTTAGTTTTTGCTAGATCACTTGGTTAAGCATCCATGCCATCTTTCCTAACCTTTGCAGAAATCGTGTTGGGATATCAACATCATACATCTAAAAATTACCAAAAATTACTACTTACAACATCACTACACCATTTCTTTTCTCCCCATAGTGCAAATTTTACGGTTTTTTTGGTGTTCAATCTTCTTCTACCTTGAATGTTTTAAAGCCACGCCTTTTCATA
The DNA here is from genome assembly GCA_948472305.1 of Vicia faba. NCBI lineage: Eukaryota > Viridiplantae > Streptophyta > Magnoliopsida > Fabales > Fabaceae > Vicia > Vicia faba. The sequence continues at coordinate 413,140,187 of OX451738.1, forward strand.
CCTTTATGTTTAAGATGATTGAATAGGGGAACCTATTGTACCCCAAAATTTTCCCTCATTCTCCTAACCCTAATTGTCTTTATGCTTCACATTTATCTGCATCCTCGATTAGGTCATAAACTCACAATCATGCATTTTCATGAGTTCTTAAGGAATGGGATCAAGAGGTTATTTGTATCAAGGTTTTCTACATGCTTTGAGGTTCTTTCATTCAAGTTTGAAGAAATGGTTTGGACTCACATCATCACGAGCATTCATCTTTGTTAATATTCAAGATACAATGTCATCTTCTTCAAGATTTCTCAATGTCATCAAGTGCTTAGGGTTTCATCAAGGTTTCAACTGAGACTTGCTTTGAACTAGGGTTTTGGTTCTTTTCAACCTATCAAGTCATTGTTTCATCTTTTGTGCTTCATCTGAGAATCATTAGATTAGGGTTTAGCCATTGGCTATCTCAAGGCAGTTTTCTCTCCACCAAGCTAAGGCTTTCCTTCAATACATGATCATATGTTTTCTTCACAAAGACTCAAAGGTTTGAATAAGAATACAAGGAATTCTTTGTGGCTCTTAGTTCAAGTATTTATGCTTGTGTTCATCATTTGGTCAAGACATGGTGCATCTATTGGGGAATCATCTTTCATCCTTCACCAATATAATGTATGCTTGTTGTTTGAACTACGGGACAAGGATTTTGTCAATACAAGAGGTGCATTAAGATTTGTCTTAAGGATCCATTGATCATCAATTTAACACTTCTTATTTCTTGAGTTATAATTCTCATCTTCTTTTCAAGAAATTTATTCTTGTGTTAGAGTTCATCAATTGGGAAAGGGCTTTGTCAAAGCAAAGGATGCATTAAGATTTCTTTTGAGAATTTATCGGTCACCAATTCAAGGCATTATTTTGGAGTCACAATTGTGATCAAGGAGAAAAAATTTCATCGAGGTGTTATTATGGATTTAAGATTTCATCATGAAATTATGGTTTCATTAATCAAGCATAGAATGCAAGGTTGTTTTGGTTCAAGTTCTCAGAAAAGCATGGCATACCAAGTAATTGTGATTCAAGTTTTTACATGGATAAGGTTCTTTGACTTTTTAACAAAAGCTTCATATAATGTTCACCTATTTCATGATTTTTGGATTCAAGCACTAGAATAATTAAACAAAGTTCAAGTGGCATGGCAAAAGGAAAATATAAAAAGTAATAGGAAAAGATAGTTCAATTCATAAAGTGTTCGTGAGAGACATATATGGAATTCAAATTTTTCAAGCAAGATCTATCCAAATTTAATCTTTAACACCATGCATTCTATAATACCATGTCAAGCTCCAACATCAAACATGTCCATCTAAAGTTCATTCTTGATTCTCTTTGAATATCAAATGTACAAGTTACAAACCATGTTAGCTTTACTTTTTTGAGGCAATACACAAAAAGAAATAAATAATGCCAATTTGGTTCTAAACCTAAGGTCCTAAAGTTGCTAAATGTGTGAACTTTCTGCTCCATGCTTCCAGTTGCCAAAAAAACCAAAACCAAAACTTCAAAGCTTCTTCATTCATTTTCATATTATCTTCAAGCAATGCAGCATATATGGAGACTTCATCAAATCATGGATTCATCCAAAACCTGTACCAAACCAGTAGCACATCAATCCACAAATTATGGTAGACATACACGCATAATATAAATTAGCTACATAAGAGAACTATACTCATTTGTCTACCCACTCTAAAATAAAAAAAAAACATTTTCACACCAGTTCATAGTGTATAAACTTGATAATCACCAAACTTTGCACCTGTCTAGACCTTGCATCAAGAACACTCAAATTGCATACCTGTAAAAAAAGACTAAGCTCCATGAATAAAAATTGAAAAACATAATTCCAAAATCCTGCTGCACATAACTTTAGCCTACAATATGCATCCAAATTGAAACTAGTCCAAACAGAAATCCAAGCATAAACTTGCTGCATAAATCCATTGCCAAAACAGTCCCTACTCCGTCCACAAGCAAACATGTAAAACCAATTCATCATCTATATCCAATCAAACCAGCTCAATTTATGAGCTACCTGCATCAATATAATAAACCAGTTCATCCAAATCCCAAAACTGTGCCCTACCATGTTCCAATAGAAAATTAGAAAAAAGGAAAGACATGAAAGGAATTAAATTAGAAATAGAATTACAGTTGAGCATAAAACATAATTTCACAACTCAACTCTAATAGAATCAAATCTCTCCTTTCACTTTTGTAACAAACTCTTTGATCCAAAGTCCAAGAATGCTTCAATTTATAACAAACTTTCTTCCCCATCAAGCTATATAAATCAACCTTCACTCACAAATTAGAATATACAATTCATTTTACCATCACTCTCAAAATCCTCTCAACTTACTCTCTCTAATTCAATTTTCCCACACCTCACCCCACTCTTAGCTCCATTCAATCTTCACCTTCATTACCTCTTTCTATGCGCTTTGCAACCACAATATTCTTTGGTTCTCTGCAACGCTGAGTTTATTTCTTAGTTGCAATCACTTGGTTATTCGCGAGAAAAATGCATGCAAGGAAAAAGGAAGAAGAGGTAGTACAGAAAACAAAGAAATCAATACCTAATAGCAACATCAGAGCCTTCTCTCTGGTTTTTTATTCTCGCTTTTTGTTCGAAGAAACTCAACGGTGAGTGTCTTCGTCATCTTTGTAACACCAAAAATCTAGATTAATTATTTAAGTAATTATTTAATTAATTATTTAATTAATTTAGTGTGAATATTGGTGATTATTGGTGAATATATGAATTATGGTGAGTTATGTGATGCATGGAGATGCAATGGTGAATACAGTGCTATGAGTAGTGTGGGAATAAGAGTAATATGAGGATTTAATTAGTTTATAATTATTTAGAGCTTAAACAATTATTTTGGATTAACTAGATTTAATAATAATATTTAGAATTATTATTTATAATAATACGAGGAGAATAATAATGTAAGACAAGAAGGGTAAGATGGTAACATTGTGTTGAACAAGTGAGGGTAAAGTTGAAATAATGGTTTAGGGGTCCAAGGGTATTTGTTGGAATAAAATAAGATTGAGAACATAGAAACAGAGTCAGAACGATCGTAGAAGAGAGAAGAGGAGAAAGAGCGCTAAAAAGCTATAACAAGGAACTTCACATAGGGGTTAAGAATTGTTAATCCAGGATAAGGGTGAGGTTCTAACTCTATAATGAGTTGCATGATGATGGGGAATGGTAGTTATTAGGTTTCATGATTGTATGTTCTTGATTTCTCATTATTTTGCTTTGTGGGGTTTTATATTTTGATGAATTATTGATGCAATTTGGATGAAATTGGTCAAATTATTGATGTGAATTATGTTGGGATGATGGGTATGATGTATGTGTATTTTATGGAGTCAAATGACATTGTTTTGATTGGAAAAATTTGGATTTTTGGGTTGAAAATAGGAATTCTCGTAGCAGAGAAAATTGTAGAATTTTTCACTGTCGTGTTGAGGAAATCGATTTCCTGAACTAATTTTTTTTGAGAAAATGGCTACTGGTCATGTTGAGGAAATCAATTTCTAGCTTAGGGGTAATCGATTTCCTGGACTAAATTTTGGGGAAAATAGCTACTGGAAATGCTGGAAATCAATTTGAAGTTTTGGGGTAATCGATTTTCCTGAACCAAAATTTGAAAAAATCCTGAAACTTGTAAAATCCATAACTTTTGACTCGGGTGTACGTTTCACGCGCCGATTTGGACCGAATTGGAAAATTATTGAAGGCTTATGCCTTGTTGCTGCCCTATAGGCATTTCAGAGAGGGCTTATGCCCAAATTCCTACCACATGCATTTTAGTCGGCGTTAGTCGCATTGCATTACATTATTAATTAACTTGATGTTATTTGATATGGAAGGTGTATGTATTATATTATGATGTATATCATGTGTTGTTCATATTATTGATTGTATGTCGATGCACTTTGTGATTTCTATGAATGAAGTAAAGGTGTGAGGTAATGAAGTATAATTATGTGTGCTTGAATTTCTATCTACTCATTATTATGCTTCCTCTTATATTGTTATGATATCTCACCCCTTATGTTTGAATGTTACATTTATATTGGTAACATGCAGATGATCCGAAGTAGCTTGAGGTTGAGGTTAGATGAGGAGTTTGCCTCATATTGTGTAGATTTATTCGGTGACAGCTCTGATACGTAACACTTGGGGGAAATTGAACTTGTTTTATTTATGTTGGGAGTAAACTATTGTAGAACCCCACTGCTTGGACTTAATTGATGTTTTATGTTGAATTTTGAAAGATGATATTTATTACTCATGTTGAAGAGTTAAGAATAATTGTTATTGATGTTTTCCGCTGTGAATAAATGAAATGAAGTTTAAAATATGATGAGTAAGTTATTATGTGTTGCGTATCTTTTTATATGAGCATGTATGACGTATGAAGGTGACATCCTAATTGATGAAAATTGTTTTAATTTCTATGATTTTTTTAAACTATTGTGATGGGGAAATTAGGGTGTTACATAATTGGTATCAGAGCAAGTCAGTCCATCCGACCAGGTTTTCGAATCTATAGTATGGTGTGATAGTTGAATATTGTTGATGTATTGTTCCTCAGTATGCAACATGTGTGTGAAACACTATTGGTGCTTTCTTGTTTTCTTAATCACTTATTTGCAGGAAGGAGATTGAAACAAGTGGGGGAGAAGTTGTTGCTTCTCCGAAATGTGTTGGTTACGAGGTGTGAATGGTGGGTTCAACATGTCGTGGATTGCACAAGTGCAAATGTTGGCAAGATTGCGTTATTCTCTATTTTTTGAAGGGATTACAAATTGTTTTGATAAGTCGGTGCAAATTTTCTTATGTCTGAACGAGTTGGGATGTCTCTGAGGGAGAACGATAAAGTATCATTGATGGGTTGCTTCTTGGGAGATAGAGATCAATGTGACGGCTACTGATATGTTAGTGGTGTGTAAATTTCTGATGTTTTCTTGAAGATATATGTTAAACAAGTAGGATAATTCTTAGAAGATGGAACTTGGATGGTTACAATGTTTTCAGCACTGCACGTGGATCGAGAAAGTGTCAGTGTTGAGTTACCATTGTGTGTGATGTCGATGTTTTGAGTGACAAATGAGTAATGAATTGATGTAAATTTTGTTGTTGGAGTCAGGTAATAAATTGTCGAATGTTGTTAATGTTGTTGAGTGATTGTGAATTGTGAGTCAGAGTCGGTACTCGAAGATATGAGTAGTTTTGTGAATTTTTTTTGGAGTTTTGGTGTTTGAAAATTGAATTTTTGGAAAATTAATGTGTCTTTTGAATTATAAGAAGAATGGGGTTTTAGAATGATAATAAAAGTGATTCTTCTGATGGATGTGACTACTCTGATCAACACAATCAACATAGATTTCCTTAGGGAACAGGATGTGGCTTCGAAGCTCCAAGAAAAGCAAACTCTTCAGAAGACTGGGTGGTCAAAAGATCTTGATTCAACCAACAAGGTTGAAAAACTTGGAAAAGATTTTAAGAATGCCAAAGAGGAGTTCAATTACCAATGTTCGCTCTATATCCTTCTGGAAAGAACAAATTAAAGAGTTGCAAGAGAAGATTTCTCAGACAAAAACACACCAGAAAGTTATCGAAAAGATGGATCATTCTGAAATGGAGTGTGAGATTGCTCAAAGTGTGCAAAATATGGATGCAGCCAGAAAACTAAAGGACAAAATAGCTGTCTTCATGTTACTAAATCTTCTATTGACTATAGGCTGAAGCTTGCGAAGATCAAGTATGACAGGATGAAAGCTAACTTGCCTTTTTGAATCAACTGATCTTTGGTGTACTAATATTTTTCTTTTTGTGTACTTTTGAATCATGTAACTTCAAGGCAAAGCCATTTTGGAACTTTTATGATGACAACATGTTGGCTTTTAATTCATTCCTTTTGCTATTCTGTCATAATCTTTAGTTCTTGAAGGATATGTTTATACTTTTTTTAAGTATTTTCCATTTATCTTCAAGATTCTTTGATCCTCTGCCAATTCTTCTATTTCGTAGGAGTTATTAGTGAATGTTTGAATAATTTGAAAATGTCCTTCCCAATATGGATACCATTTCCCTAACAGCTTATTCTTTCGATCCATTGGTAATATTACCTTATACACCAAATCATCATTCGAAAAGACTTTACCTCTGACTCTTTTATTGTATGCTCTAACTATTCTTTCTTTTTATCTTCTTAGGACTTCTAAAGCATGCAACCTCTCTTCATCCAAATCAACTAATTCATTCATCATCATCTCCTAGTAATAGTCAGAGGGGATTACATTCTGCCTCTAGATTCTTACTAACTGTAAATATATTTCCACTGGCAGAATTGCATCATGCCCAAAAGTCAAACGAAATAGAGTTGTGTTCGTCGCTTCTTTTGGAGATGTTTGACAAGCCCACAAAGCTAGATCTAAGGTCTTATGCCAATTTTTTGGCTTTCTCCCTACATATCTTTTTATCAAACCAATAATTACCTTGTTTGTGGCTTTGACTTGTCCATTCGCCTGGGCGTAATAAGGCGTAGAAGTCAATAACTTGAATCCCATTTCTTTAGTGAATTCCTGCATCTTTTGACCAGTGAAGACTGATCCCTGATTAGTTGTAATTGTTATAGGATTCCAAATCTATAGATTATGTACCTTTGTATGAATTCAATAATACTCTCTTGATCCACATTTACCAAAGGTATTTCTTAATCCATTTTGTAATATAATAAATCCCTACCAGGATGTATTTATGTCCTTTGGATGAAGTCGGCCGAATATCTCCAACCAAATCTAATGCCCAACCTCTAAAGGGTCATGGTTTAATGATCGAATGCAATTCACCTGCAGGAGCATGTTGAATATCTATATGAACTTGAAGTTCTTGGCATCCCTTGGAGAATTCTATGCAATCTTTCAGCATGGTGGGCCAATACACACCATCCGGAACAAGAGCCACTTAATCTTGTGACCTGCTTGATGTGCTCCACATGCCCTCACCATGTACATTCGACAATGCCAAGTATGCTTCGCTTTCTCCTAAACATTTGAGTAAGACTCCTTCTGGTGTTTTCTTGAACAATTTATTACCTACTAAAATGTAGCTTAACGTGCAATACTTAATCTTCCTTTCTGCATTCATTGTTGGATTCTTTAAATAACCTATTATTGGGCTTCTCCAATTTGTATCTGCTAAGCTATCTATGGCCAATACTTCAAAATGAACTTCATTTGCATATCCTAAACTTGTATTTTTTAAATCTACTGGAGATAATTTAGTAGCCAGTACCTTTCCACAAACTTCGACTAATTCTTCTTGCTTCTCCTTTGATACTTTGTATCCTGAAGCAATTTGGGCTAAGTCATTTGCTTCTCGGTTCTTTAGTCTATGGATATTCTTGATATTAACATATTCAAATCTTCAAGAAATATATTTTCTATCATGGAGTACGTTATCATATTTTCTTTTATGCATTTGTACTCCTTGGTTATTTGTTTGATCACCAGTTCAGAATCACCTCTTATTTCGAATCTAGTTTCCCTCAATTCCAACAAAGCTTCAAGTCCTACTATGAAAGCTTCATATTCAGCTTTATTATTTGAACAAGGAAGTACTTCCATTTTGTACTTGAACTTGGTTGGAATTTTATCAGGACAAATAATCAGTATTCCAACTCCAGTTCCATCCTTGTGAGTAGGACCATCAAAGAATAATTTCCAAGGTTCTAATTCCATAAAATTATGAGGAATTCCGACCACTGCATGGTCGACTATAAAGTCAGAGACTACTTACCCTTTCATATCTTTTAAAGGCATGAAATTAAAGAATACTCCGTTAAAGCAATTTCCCACTTACCAATTCGACTATGCAGGATTGGTTTAGAAAGCATATGTTTAATAACATTAAAATGCGAAGAAACATAGACATCAACTGGCTTTATATAGTATTTCAACTTGGTGCATAAAAAGTACAAGCAAAGACATAACTTTTCTATAGTACTATATCTAGTTTTTGCATTGTTTAGTACTCGACTGAGGTAATAGATGGATCTTTTGATGCCCTTATCATCCTCTTGTATATGCATACTTCCTATAGTTACATCTGATGTAGATATATACAATCCCATACACTTATTTCTACAAGGAGACAACATGATATGAGGGTGGAAAAGGTATTTCTTAATCTTGTTAAATGCCTCTTGATGCTCTAACTTCCAGTCAAAACCATCTTGTGAACACATAAGGGGAGAGAAGGCTTGACTGCATCCACTTAGGTTCGAAATAAACCTTCTTAAGAAGTTTATTTTTCCCAGTAGTGACTGTAACTCTCTTTTGGTTGATGGCACTTTCGCTTCCATGATAGCCTCCATCTTGTTTTGATTAATCTCTATTCCCTTCTTATAGACCACAAAGCCCAAAAAATCACCAACCTGCACAAAAAAGGCACACTCAAGAGGATTCATCTTCAGACCTTGTTTCCTCGTTCTTTCGAATGACCGACGAAGGTGATCTATATGACTTTTATTTGATACAAATTTTACTACTATGTCATCAATATAAACCTACATGAAAGTCTCAATAAAGTCATGAAATATAGATTTCATTGCTCTTTGATAAGTTACCCCAACATTTTTTAAACCAAAAGGCATGACTACCCATTCATAGGTGCCTAATGCCCTAGAGCATCGAAAAGCTATCTTGGGTACGTCTTCTTCAACAATGAAAATTTGATTATATCCAGAGTATCCATCAAGCATACTAAGATACTCGAAGCCCACGACTGAACCGATTAGCATTTTTGCCACATGCATTGGATATTCATCTTTTGGGGTTGCAGAATTCAAATCTCGAAAATCTATGCAAACCCTAAGAGACCCATTTTTCTTAATAACGGGAACTATATTTGCAATCCATTCGACATACCTTGTGGTCCGGATAAATTTGCATCAGAGGAGTCTTTTGATCTCTTCCTTTATCTTTGAGAGAATCTCTGGTGCGAACCTCATTGGAGTCTGTTTGATGGGCTTCTTGCCATCCTTGATAGGCAACTTTAATTTGACCAATTCTCTGCTTAAACTAGGCATCTCATTGTAATCCCAAGCAAAATAATCCTTGTATTCTTTTAGCAATTGTATCACTCTGGCTTTCATCTTTGCATTGAGTTTTGAACTTACATAGGTGGGTCTTTTGATGGACCCCTCACCCAGATCTACTTCTTCGAGAGGGTCTTGCGCCATCATCTTTGCACTCGACACTGTTGGATCCTTCTCAAATCCCAGAGGCTCTTTATCATATATTTCATCTAGCCTCTGGTCTTTTTCTTCAAAAGGTATTTCTTCGTCAGAGGGTTTTGGTTTGAAGTCCACCCCAGGTCCATTCGCATGTATTGCTTCATCTTTGGCTTCGACATCTATGTGATTTACTTTGGCCTCTAAGGTTGTCTTTAATTTATTTTCGGCTAAATAAGCTGAAATCTTTTCAAAGAATTAGGACTCAGACATTGTCAATCTCTTATTCAGCCTAACCAGTTGGTTGCATTCCTGGAACTCCTTCTAAATCAGCTTCTTCTCCCATAATTTCTCTATCCCATTGGAATCGATGAGTTGGGTGTAGAGTAAGAAAGTCAAGAGCATTCTTGTTAGGTGAATATGCGTCATCAACAGAGTTGCATGGCCCAATGTTGGCCAAATTCCTATCGAAGTTCCTTCTATCCACATGGTTAACTTCTGCCATGTAATAGCTTTGATCTGCTTCAATGTTCTCGACAATCACATCTTCTCTCCATATTGATATTCATTGATGCATTGAAGAAGGAACTGCCCCTATAACATGGATCCATTCACATCCTAGCAACAAGTTATAATTTGTCTTTGCTGCAATGACCATGAACATGGTGGGTCTTGTAATCGAATCCACAGTGAGATCCACTTGCACCACTCCCAAAGTGGTGCCTATCTTACCTTTATAGTTTGAAAGTACCGTGTCGTGGGGCTTGATATCAGTGTCGAACATGTTGATTCTCGTCAACATGAATTGAGGCATTAGATTCACCGCATCTCCACCATCTACCAAAATTTTATTCATCCCCACACTTTCCACCATTCCCCTTATGAACAAAGGTTTGAGGTGATTCTTCATTCCCTGATTAGGCCGCCCGAAGAACGTATTTTTCTCTTTAACAACTCCATTATTTAGGATATAATATCACACTGGCTTGTGTTTTGACATCTCAATCTCATCAACTTTTTCTTATTCTTCGACCTTGGTTATTTGATCATACTCATAGGGAAGAACTGAGACCACATTGCAGTTGATGTTGAGGGAAGACTCTCCGTCTGATTCAAAGTCATCAGCCAGAATGTCTTCGTCATTCACTGGATCTTTTTGATCATTTTCGCCAGTTTCATCTTTCTTCGGGGAAACAAGTTTTCTCCCCACATGTGGCTTATCTTTGACCATAATGGTTGATGGTAGCTGGTTACTACTAGACTCTCCCACTTCTTTTTCTGCCAATTCTAGTTGCACCTTCCTTATCCTTTGGTGTCTTCGCCATTGGGACATGGATATGGGATGTTTTCCTTTATAATTTTCTAACTTGTATGCTTGTTGCCTCGACACTTGGAATTAATTTCGATACGCTATGGATGTTTGTCCTCTTGCTTCAAAACTCTTCCATTTTTCCTTTCTTGCTCCCTTACCTTCGTTTGGGTTTATCCATTTGTCAGTTGGGATGTTTGCATGTGGCTTAAAGGTGGATCTTTAATTCCCATTGGGATAAGGGCTATCAGGCCTTCTGGGAATTCCCCTTTTGTCGAATGTGAAATTGCTCCTATGCCTCCTCTGGATGTCTCAACAACGAGCATATAAGATTCTCTCAAAGGTTTTTGATACTTTTCGATCATAAACTGCCCTGCACCTTGGGCACATCATGTACTCTAATTTTGTTTTGTGGCAGTGGACAAGGAAACCCAACAAACTTTCTCCAGCCTTTGGGTAAACAACCTCTATTTGGTCATCCTTCCTCCAATTGCCCCCAGTTCGAGCATACCAGATTTTTTCATAAGTTTATGCTGCCTTTCGATCATAGATTATGTTGCATCGGGACACATTAGCCCCTAAGAATTCTTTTTGTAGCACCAAACCAGGTAATCTAGCAAACTTTCTCTAGCCTTTGGGTAACCATTTCTCAGCTGATCATCTTCCATTCTGAGGCACCTTTCGACTTCCTCCATTTTAGGAGCAGGTTGGTTCAAGGCCACTATGTTAACTTCAAGGTTAGAACTTTCAATAATCCTGACCTTTTCAAACTTGACTATAAGGCCTTAAGTGGCCTTTGTCATTCCAACAATTATGGTAATATCATCAGTAGTCTTGCCTTTGATATCTTGGTTAATTAGACCTTTAATAGTTTTTTGCACTTCGATACCTGCAACAAAATCCTCAGTAATCTTGTTCAAGGTATTGGTAAGGCCTTCAGTAGCCTCCTTTGCTTAGATGTTTGAAACAAAATCTTCAGTGATCTTGTCTTCAGGGTATTAGTGTTGCAGTGGTAAGCAAAAAATAAGTTATTAATTTACCGAGTGATATAGGTTATATCGTATTGTGTCCATAAAAATTGGTTATTGAATAGTCGTTCGACAATTTCTCGCATTTATGAGTTTGGGATAGAATGGTTTTGTATGTAAGATGCTGAAATTAAAAGTTACACATAAGAATAATTTCATCATTAAAATAGGATAGAACTCTCGAGATTGTATTTCGTCTACCCCATCAAATACTTAAACTTACTACCCAGTTGTACTTAACCTTAACTACTCACCAATATCATAACGTATCACTCACACAGAGGTCATTTCTAACACAGAGTGAGATATCAATTGTGTTGCTCCATGTCGACGATATCTCAATACAACATAAAACAACATGAAGGCATTAAGAGTGGATACCTATGTGATCATTAATCCTAAATCTATCTCTAGAATCTAAGCGCAATAGATATTCATCATAAGTCCAGGTTCAATCCATCCATCTCTGCAACGACTCAAACTCAAACACCTAGCAAGCTAAAAAGGATAAACATCAATAAATATTTGTAAAGAATATTTCATACAACACCGTGAGCAATAAATATACATATAATCAAGATAAAGTTACATACAAAATCCAACAAATAATGGTTACAAAGAGAGGAAAAGGAGAAGAAACCAGATTTCCCGCGGTGTCAAACACGACCCATCAAGCTCACGACACCAGATCATCCATTTGCAAGCCACAAATTTTGTTGTCTAAGCTCTAAATATAAAAAATGAAGGAGATAGAATTTGGGAACAAATAACCCAAAAACCATCCACCCCCCAAAATTTACCCTCTTTATTTCGACCTTTTGGCTTACATTTCATTATTACATACACGCATATCTTTGGTTTTATGGCTATGGAATAAATATATATTTATCAAGCTTCTTCAGGTTACAAGTGACGTTTATTTCGCCAATGGATGTTCTCAGAGTATTTTCCGTGCTGAAGATCGGTTCACTGTTTTGCAATGATTCGAGGTTCAAAGGTTCACAAGTCCAACTCGGCGCGTCATATTTAGATGTTCTTTCGCCAAGATATATCTAATAACGTATTATCAAATTCAGGTTCGGCTTAAGAGTCAATTCTTTAAAGAAGGTCTCCGAATGTGTGAGTTTTCTCGAAGAAATGTGGTGAAAAAGTGTGCTGAAAGTGCAACTTTTACGCACTAAAAAATTCATAACTTGAAGATCGTGGCTTGTTTTGAACCCATTTCAGTGGCCAAAATTCCGTCTTGACGTCATCTACATTTTCATCTCTCACAGCTGGAAGCCAATTTCGAAAAGAAGGTCTTCAAAAATGCGGATTTATCAAGTATTTTCGTACAGAAAATTTGTGACAAGTTTATTTGCGTCATGTTCATAAAATCATAACTTGGTCGATTTTCATCGTATCAAGACGAGTCAGACATCCCGAGAAGGTTGAGGGCGTGAGTTCAACAACCACCCCTATTGATTTTGGTTTTCTTCCTTTATATTTATCCTTTACCTATTTTTATTCTTTCTGTTTAAAACATTTTTCATAAAACCTAACATTTTTCACAAACCTTTGATTTTTCATAATTTTTCATAATAAACTCGAATAGTTAATTTTAGGTATTTTTAAAATTTAATTTTAGGTTTTACATAAATTTTTGGGTCAACACCCACCCCTGACATTTGCATTATTTTTATTTTCTAACCCTATTTTTCATTGGTGTTTCTTCCTCTATCTATTTTTTGACAAACTTAATTCTTTCTTATTAATCATTACACATGAATCTTTTTTTCAAAATTAACTTTTTTTAATTAAAATTAATTAGGTTTTAGGTTTTTTTAAATTAACCTTTTTTTCAAAATTAACCTTTTTTATTAATTAAAATTAATTAGGTTTTTAAGATTTTTTTAATTAACCTTTTTTTTCAAAATTAACTTTTTTTAATTCGAATTAATTAGGTTTTTTAGATTTTTTAATTAACCTTTTTTTCTTCAAAATTAACATTTTTTATTAATTAAAATTAATTAGTTTTTTTATGTTTATTTAATTAATTATCATAAATCATTTTTTTCATAAAAAAATCACCAAAATATTTTCTTTTCTATTTTCATCTTATTTTTATTTTCCTAGATAAAGTGTATAGGGCGCATTCAACTGTAATAATGTAGCTTTATTTATCCCGCTTTTTTTCCCATCATTATCATGTAATTGCTTCAGGGATGTAATAGTTTTAGGATTTCTTTTCCGCCTTCTTCACTATTATGTAACTGCCCCAAAACTCTGTAATAGCTTAAGTTTACATTTCCGCCTTTATCTCCTGCTACTATATTTTATGCAATGCTTAAATTAATAGGATTATATGGAAAGATAAAAATGAACGATAGAAAACCCTAATTGTAAGATAAATATAACTGAAAAATACACTATTGCACACTTGCACCCCTAGGGTACTCCCCACTTGGTTGCCTTCGGAAAAACAATGGTCATGTCCCTCGAACATAGGGATATCTTAGAAAAAGACCCTCAATCTAAAAGTCATCATAAAGATCATAGTCCCTCAATGTCCCTCGAGTTGCCTACGAGAAATGATTTTGTCCCTCGATGTTGCCTACGAATATATGATGACAGTCCCTTCGAAATGCTAAGGTATCCTTACATGTTGCCTTCAATGACCATTACATCCCTTTTGATAGTCCCTCAAACATCCAACGACTAGGGTTACCTACTCACTAATAGTAGGATAACACGGTCTAAAGGATAGGAGGAAAAGAACGCCTTTTTTCGAGTAGGTAGATAACTGTTAGGTACTTGCTCAAAACAACAAATCTTTTACACCATACACTTTCAAACAAACTTTTCAAACTAAAGTTTTCAAAACACTTCGTAACACTCTTGAGGACAGAAAAAAGGGTTAAAATGAAGTAAAATAAAACTTTTCAAAGCAAAGCGCACACAAGCAATTTCAAAATGAGTAAGTACCTAAGAGCCCATGGAAAACCATGGATGGAAAGGGTGCTAACACCTTCCCTTTCTATAATCTACCCCCCGTACTCAGAAACATCTCGAAAAGGTATTTTTTGTTCTTTTTCCTTTTCCTGATTGGATAAAATAAAAGTCGATGGCGACTCTTGCTTACCGCGACATTTTACGAACGAAAAACGCAAACCCGTATTAACAGTCGGTTCTGCCACCGTATCACAAAATTGGCGACTCTGCTGGGGAGTTTTATAAAGTGGGGTTTATCTTAGGATCTAGGTCATTTTTAAATTGCTTTCTTGTTTGCTTTGCCTGCTTTATCTTTAAGGGTTTTTGTTTGGGTATTATTAAAGATCCTACACCCGGATCTGGGGATACTTTTTAGGTAAACAACAATAGATCATGGAGACTGTACGGCGTAAACCGATAAGGTTTAAGAGATGGATGTGTTGGTGTGACACTTTGGTTGGTATCGGTATCCTTTGTATGGAAACAAGGATAATACGGGGCCTCCGCGTGGTGTCGTGAAGCACTAACGGACCTTAGAACCTTAGTTGAACAAACTTGGCCATTATAAAGTAGTGAGATAGCCGGCCTCAGTATAAAGCTGAGGATTGGTTGATGCTCGATGCTACACTCATTAAGATCAGACTTTCGGGATATTTCGGCCGCAAGAAAAGATTGCTTGAGCTGAAACAATGCTCGATAAAGGATATAAGTGATATTGAGAATCTTTAGAACCCAATTACTTTTATAAGACAAGTTTGAAACCAACTAAACTTCAAGAGGGTATGACCTTAAAACCCATGCAAGCCTAAACCTAAGGTTGTTTGCGTGACTTGTGTGCTTTCAACTTGAACTACTTGCAGAGTTTTATTACCTGGCAACATGAGTTCTTTGCAGGTTTTGTTTACAGTTATTATCCAATAACTTGGATTTCTTGCAGGGTTTACTTGCTTACATCACTTTGAACCTTTGCTTAAACGCATAACATACACGTCATAACATCATACCATATCATTTCCTTAACCATTTCAAGGATCTCAAGGGCCTGTGGTGCAGGTTATGATGAACCAAACGTCTAGCAAGGGGCAAGGGGATTTATTTTCCTCTAGCCAATGTCATCAGAAGATCAAAACTCAACAACTTGAGTCAGGGGCTATGACCCACTTGATATGGTAAGCTTGACTCTCGTAGAAGGACTCTCAACGATACAAAGTTCTTCAATCAAAGCTGCAAAATTCAACTTCTGACATTTTCTTGTTTACCCCGTAAGATCCTTGAAAACATTGCATACATATATAATACATATCATTGCATAAGCAGGTTTCAAAGAAGGTCTCTCATGTTCTCGCTGTTAATTTCAGCAATGGCTCTCCAACAAGACAACAAAGATCTCCAAGCTCAAGATGCCCAGTTCAAGGAATTTCTTCTAAATCTATCCAAGGGGAAAGAAGACCTGAAAACACTCTTCACCGGGAATCTGACCAAGGAATGTCCTGACAACAACAAGGATGAACAATTGGAACAACTGCAAGCTGAGGTAGAACCAATGAGAATCCAGATATTGGGGCAGATGGCTCTTATCCAAAACTTAGCTCGAGGACAAGAAGGGCTAAGAGCCTTCCTCAACATGCTTCACTAAGATGGATGCAGATCCATGAAACAAACAGTTAAAATTATGGATCAAGGCATTAATCAGCCCCCAGTGAGAGAAGAGGTTGGTTTGGTCAGGAACAGACCTTTCCAGATTGCTACTACGTCACAAGCTCAACCACAACCTTGCCAATGACAACGGGGCAATCAACATAAGAAGAATACATCCGAAAGATGCTTCACTGAAATCAACATGTCATTGGCTCAAGTATTGCAACGCATGTTGAAGACCAACTTGGTTATGTTAAGGGACCCTCCTCAGAATCCCAACATAGCCTCCCCAAGGTACAATCCAAATGCAAGATATGTGTACCACTCCATCAGTCCTGGACATGACACCAACAATTGTTGGGTGTTGAGAAATAAAATTCAAGACCTGATTGATGAAGGAGCGCTAGAATTCGCACAAGACGGTCAAGCTGAGTTCTTCTGCCATCCCTCTAAGGCATACCATATGAAGTGACAAGTTCTCACAAGAAGACTTTTCGTTCATTAGAATTTTTAATGTGTAATTTTCTTTTGATTTATTTGAACATTTATTCATATCAAACCTCGTTATTTCATCAATACATTGCACGTGTTTGTCTTGAATCAATTCATTCGTATTCACTATTTCAAAAATGCGTTCTTATTTCCTTTTGTGATATTCAACTCTTGATTAAAAACTCTAAGCCTTAGAGGGAGGATGACGAAAATGATATCACAATCTCTATAATATGCTTTTAAACAGACCCCGCAGACGATGTACATGCGTTGTTTCAAATCCTAAACAGTGGAGTTATAAGGAAGATAATCCCTAGTCAACCCCTTCGAGCCAAAGAAGTAGGAGGTTTTCTTTTCACACAAATTAAAACCCTTAATCATAACCTGGGGCAAGGTAGTTTTCTCAGTTAATTCAGAGGCGCATTCAGTCACAATCTGCCGCTTCGTACACAATGAATGGCATCGAAGACGTTCTTCCAAAACAAAAGATGGTGATGATTCCGTATAATCTCCAAGACATGCAGTCATTATCTCTCAAAATGAAAGTCCATTAAGTCAAAACCTATGAAGGAGACTTAAGAGAAAAATTGGGGCACCCTGCTGACTGTAATCACAAAAGAAACAGTTCAGGCAAAAGGAGGGATAACGAAAACCAAAAAAAAAAGAGGTTACTACAAATCCTCGACAAAAAGAAGATTGCAAAAATGACTGAGTTTTCAAAACAAATGTTCAATTTCTGAATCATCACCAAGTATCAGAGCAAAGATTCCAGACTCAATCGGGATCTAAACGCGCAACTAACTGATCGTAAGACTGAAGAACATCACGAAGAGTGGGTTGGGTACAAATAAAATTTGAGCCTTTATCCTTTGTTTGTTGAACCGTGAACTAGGCCACGTTATAACCCTTAAAAGTCCTAGCTGAAGCATGTGTTAGTTTGAGATCATATTGTTACAAAGGTATCCTGACTCCTGTAGGCTTTGTTACGAATCCTGAGTTGATATCACATTCTTGCAAATTTCGTTTTACTACACAAAACACATTTTAAAAATTTTTCAAGACAAACATGAGTTTTGAATTCTTTAAATGACATTGTTTGCATATGACTAATTGCTTGACAACAGAGAAATCCGTACAATGGATATTCAATGAACAAACATCCTCTCAATGGATAGAATCACCTCAGCGGGAAAGACACTTCTAATAACAGGTCTTCCATAAGCAAGGGGCATGACATGATGTCTAAACACACCTGGGGCAGTCTCTCCAAAAGTGCCAAATAACCAGGGGCAGATCTCCATCTGAATCGCTTGGGGCATTACGCACGCATTCCAACAATGAATCATGTGCCATCAAGAAAACATTTTTTACAGTACTACAACACAACACTATAGATAGTGACAACTCTCTACATCCTGAGAGCATGGACATAGTCAGAA
Source organism: Vicia faba (assembly GCA_948472305.1). Lineage (NCBI taxonomy): Eukaryota > Viridiplantae > Streptophyta > Magnoliopsida > Fabales > Fabaceae > Vicia > Vicia faba. The sequence goes on from OX451738.1 coordinate 413,158,368, forward strand.
AATACTACGCATGAAAAAAAAAGAGACCCACTAGGTTGACACACCTAGGCAAAAATAAGGGAATCCCGGCGAACCAAAAGGGTTTGAGAAAAAGTTAGGGATATACATAAAAAAAAATCTGTACACCCGACAAGTCGAAAACCTGAAAAGGCGGCTTGGGCAAAAAGGTATCCCAGTGGACTGAAAACCCAAAAGGGTGGTCCAGGAAAAAGTTAGGGATTTAAAATGTACGACTATGTCCCGTCACCTGTCTATCAGTGGAAGACTTATACCTTGATCAACATTCATCAAAAGCACCAGAATCGAGAAACGGTTCAGATACGATCCAGATACGGATGTCATTCTGCTACTTATTAAAGATTTTCATACATTGAGAAACAGTTCAGGTACGATCCAGAGACGGATGTTATCCTGGTACTTATTCCAGATTCAACTTCCAGATACAGTTCAGATACGCTCCAGATACGAATTCCATTTTGATACTCATTCAGATTCAGCTTTCAGATACAGTTCAGATACGCTCCAGATACGGATGCCATTCTGATACTCATTCAGATTCAGCTTTCAGATACATTTCAGATACGCTCCAGATACGGATGCCATTCTGATACTCATTCAGATTTAACTTTCAGATACAATTCAGATATGCTCCAGATACAGATGCCATTCTGATACTCATTCAGATTCAGCTTTCAGATATAGTTCAGATACGCTCCAGATATGGATGTCATTCTGATACTCATTCAGATTCAGCTCTCCGATACAGTTCAGATACACTCCAGATACGTATGCTATTCTTATGCTCATTCAGATTCAGCTTTCAGATAAAGTTCAGATACGCTCCAGATACGGATGCCATTCTGATACTCATTTAGATTCAGCTTTCAGATACAGTTCAGATACAATCCAGAGACGGATGTCATTATGAAACTCATTCAATACATGTTTCAAATACAATCCAGATACGATCCAGAGACGAATCGTATTCTGACACTCATTCAACACATGTTTCAAATACAGTTCAGATACGATCCAGAGACGAATGTCATTCTGACACTCATTCAACACATGTTTCAAATATAGTTCAGATACGATCCAGAGACGGATGTAATTCTGACATTCATTCAACACATGTTTCAAGTACAGTTCAGATACGATCCAGAGACGGATGTTATCCTGACACTCATTAAATACATGTTCAAGTACAATCACTACATAGATCCATCCACAAAATCTCCACATGTACTTTTACCAGCAGTGTATAAGGGACCGAGACAGTTGGAAGCGAATTCACTATCACATATAAACCAGTGATACCTATATTCCCCACAGGGCCGAGACAACCAAAGTCCGACCTCCGTATCCCCAAGCAGGAATTCCTTCCCCAACAGGGTCCTTCAAAAAGCTGATATCTGCATTCCCCAGCCGAGTTTTATAATCATAAGCAGTTTATAAAGTTTTCTCCCGAGCAGAGTTTATTTCTCTGACAGCGGAAGCTCGATCTCCAACAGAGCTCTTCTCTCCAGTAATGGAAGTTCATCCCAAGCTGAGTTTATTTCTCCAGATCAGCTGATCTTTCAACAGAGTATCTCTCTTCCCCACAGATTCAGTCCCCCGCAGGATTATCCTCATACAGAGTCTCCTCTGGCAGAATATTCTAAAGCAGAATGGATGTAAATCTCCAGCTAATCATCTTCGGTCACTATCCCCAGTAGAAATGAAGAACTCAACTCCTGATACTCTCCAGCATCAATCCAGGATTTATTTTCCCCAATTAGAGAATATCACGATAGTATTGCATATCCATACATCATGGCATGTGCATACATATTATACAACACAATCTCATTTATTTTGAGAACATCATTACTCAATACATTTCATACATCATGACATTACATACAACTAACTCTTTACCTTTCAGGGAAAGATGTAATCAAGTTCTCATGAGTTCTCTCTGGTTTAGTCAAACCGACACCAAGGTTTCTTTTCCAGTTGAAGATATTCCAACATTTTTCCTGGTTCAGTTAAACCGACACTAAAGGTTTCTATTCTAGTTGAAGATGTTTTAAGACTTTTGTTTGGGTCAGCCGAATCGCCACTAAGATTCCATTGATTTCTATGCTAGCCAAAGTTAATTCGAGACCTCCCCCGGGATAAGTCAAATCAATACTAAGATTTCTCTCCCAGCTGAAGTCTCACAAGTTTTCTCTAGTTCAGTCAAACCGACACTAAGGTTTCTATTCTAGTTGAAGATGTTCTAAGACTTTCATCTGAGTCAGCCGAATCGCTGCTAAGATTCCCCTGATTTCTACGCCAGTTAAAGTTAATTCAAGACCTCTCCCAGGATCAGTCAAATCAATACTAGGATTTCTCTCCCAGTTGAAGTTCTCACAAGTTTTCCCTGGTTCAGTCAAATCGATACTAAGATTTCTATTCCAGTTCAAGCTATGAAGCCCGGAAATCGACCGAATAATATCTTGATTTCTCCAAAATGCTACGAAGCCTGGAATTGACCAGATAGTGGTATATCTCAAATTCAAGCTATGAAGCCCGAAAATCGACCGGATAACAACTTAATTTCCCCATCATAATGTGAAGCCTGGAAAACGACCGGATAATAGTACAAAATACTATGAAGCCTGGAGTCGACCAGGTAGTGGTATATCTCAAATTCAATCTATGAAGCCCGGAAATCGATCGGATAATATCTTAATTACTGAAGCCTGGGACACGACCAGATAACAACATGAGGTACTGCGAAGCTTGGAATTCGACCAAATAACAATTTACTTGGCCAATTACTATGAAGCCTGGAAACGACCGAGTGTTAGTATGCCTTAAATTCAAGTAGAAACCCGGATGTGACCGGATAACCACTTGATTCCTTTTGAAGCCTGAAGCACAACTAGATAACCGTTTTTGAGATTGCAAAGCCTGGAGTACGACCAGATAGTAAGTTTAATCTCATCTCCCCAGTAAGACACTGTAAAATATGGAGCACGACCAGATAGTAGTTGATCTTATTATCCTCAGAAAATCATTGTAAAGCCTGGAGTACGACCAAATAGCAGTTCACTTTCACCTCCTCGACTAAGAGTAGATTCCTCAGTAGAGTAACGGACAACTGAAGCTCCTAAAATTCTATTTCTCCCAAGACAGAGACCAACATTCCTCAGCAGATTCCTCCTCAACGACAGGAACAAGAATTCTCATCAAAGGAATATCTCTGGAAATCAACATCCTCTATATGTCATCTTTAAGCCCATCTCCGACGATTCTCTGTCATATCTTCCGGATGGCATCTTTAAGCCCATCTCCGGTGATCTTCCGTCGTCTCCTCCAAATGGCATCTGTAAGCCCATTCCCGATACTACCTACACAGTCCAACACCATCTCAGACGAGTGGAAATTTCTGGGCACTTAGTGTTCAATCATCTTCCACCTTCAGATTACGAAAGGCAGACAAGCCAATCTACATCCTCAGGTTTAAGAAGATTGAACAGGGGCAGCTGTTGTACCCCAAAATTTACCCTCTTTATTTCAACCTTTTGATTTACATTTCATTATTACATACACGCATATATTTGGTTTTATGGTTATGGAATAAAGGTATATTTATGAAGCTTCTTCAGGTTACAAGTGACGTTTATTTCGCCAATGGATGTTCTCAGAGTATTTTCTGTGCTGAAGATCGGTTCGCCGTTTTACAATGATTCTGGGTTCAAAGATTCACAAGTCCAACCCGGCGCGTCATATTCAGGTGTTCTTTCACTAAGATATCTCTGATAACGTATCCTCAAATTCTGGTTCGGCTCAAGAGTCAATTCTTTAAAGAAGGTCTCCGAATGTATGAGTTTTCTCGAAGAAATATGGTGAAAAAGTATGCTGAAAGTGCAATTTTTACGCACTAAAAAATTCATAACTTGAAGATCATGACTTGTTTTAAACCCGTTCCGGTGGCCAAAATTCTGTCTCGACGTCATCTATGTTTTCATCTCTCACGGCTGGAAGCCAATTTCGATTAGAAGATCTTCAAAAATGCAGATTTATCAAGTATTTTCGTACAGAAAATTTGTGACAGAAGTTTATTTGCGTCATGTTCAGAAAATCATAACTTGATCGATTTTCATCGTATCGAGCTGGTTCCGGCGCCAAAATTTCACAAATTGAGTTGGCTAAGTTTTCACAGGAGGTATTGAGTTCGAACAGTATCTAAAAGGCCTTCATTTTTTGCTCAGAGTATGCGTGACGCGCTGAAAATTCTGAATGCTGAATATTATTTCATCTCGGTCGAAACTTCGAAAATTCATAACTCAGTCAATTTTTATCAGATTGGGCCCGTCTTTTTACACAAGGTTACTGACTCAGAGATCTACAACTTTGCTTCCAAAGTGGAGACTGGGTTATGCTCCGATCAATACCAGTTTTTTATTAAAGAACGTGTCAGAGTTGACACTAGAGCCCAAAATAAGTTTGTCTGAGCCAAAACTTCAAAAATTCATAACTAATTCACCGTTTATCCGATTGAGCCCATTTTCGGACATGAGTTATTTCTCGATGTCGGATACTTTTTTTTTCACATTTCAACTTCAAAAATTGCACTTAAGCCCCTGCGATTTAGCCTGGAATGTGACGGACTCAAGTGAATAAAAATCTGCACTATTACTTATGGTTATTGGAGGCCCAATTGCACATTCAAAGCCCATTTTTTCTCTAATTTCCATTATATGAAAAAAAAAAATTGCCACAACCCTGTCAAAATATCAAATTCTTTCAAGAATCCTAAAAACCTTGAAATCCTTATTACAAACCCCCATCTCACTACAAACAAGCCATCATTGTTACAAGCCCACATCTCACTACTTCTCCAGTAAGGGTAAGGCTGGTTTGATCTCCATGATCAAAAGGGTATAGAAGCATTCATACATGCCATATAGGTTTTAATATTACAAAATTTCATATATTTGCTTTATTTGTATTTCATGATATAGTCATTTATTTGACGTGTTCATGAGATTCAACACTGCAGATTTAGACAGGATCCCGTGCAGGGTTATTACAAAACGCTGAGGCCAAAACAGAATAACCACTAATACATGGCGAGACAGACATTCTGAGAAGGTTAAGAGCGTGATTTTAACAACCACCCCTATTGGTTTTGGTTTTCTTCCTTTCTATTTATCTTTTACCTATTTTCATTCTTTCTGTTTAAAACCTTTTTTCAAAAAACCTAACATTTTTCACAAACCTTTGATTTTTCATAATTTTTCATAATAAACTCGAATAATTAATTTTAGGTTTTTTTAAAATTTAATTTTAAGTTTTACATTAATTTTTGGGTCAACACTCACCCTTGACATTTGCATTATTTTTATTTTCTAACCATATTTTTCATTGGTGTTTCTTCCCCTATCTATTTTTTGGCAAACTTAATTCTTTCTTATTAATCATTACACATAAACCTTTTTTTCAAAATTAACTTTTTTTTAATTAAAATTAATTAGGTTTTAGGTTTTTTTAATTAACCTTTTTTTCTTTAAAATTAACCTTTTTTTATTAATTAAAATTAATTAGGTTTTTAGGTTTTTTTTAATTAACCTTTTTTTCTTTCAAAATTAACTTTTTTTTATTCGAATTAATTAGGTTTTTTAGATTTTTTAATTAACCTTTTTTTTTTCAAAATTAACATTTTTTATTAATTAAAATTAATTAGTTTTTTTAGGTTTATTTAATTAATTATCATAAATCATTTTTTTCATTAAAAAATCACCAAAACATTTTCTTTTCTATTTTCATCTTATTTTTATTTTCCTAGATAAACTGTATAGGGCACATTCAACTGTAATAGCGTAGTTTTATTTTTCCCACTTTTTTTTTATCATTATCATGTAATTGCTTCCGGGATGTAATAGTTTTAGGATTTCTTTTTCGCCCTTTTCACTATTATGTAACTGCTCCAAAGCTCTGTAATAGCTTAGGTTTACATTTCCGCCTTTATCTCCTGCTATTATATTTTATGCAATGCTTAGATTAATAGGATTGTATGGAAAGATAAAAATGAATGATAGAAAACCCTAATTGCAAGATAAATATAACTGAAAAATACATTGTTGCACACTTGTACCCCTAGGGTACTCCCCACTTGGTTGCCTTCGGAAAAACAATGGTCATGTCCTTCGAACGTAGGGATATCTTAGCAAAAGACCCTCAATCTAAAAGTCATCATAAAGATCATAGTCCCTCAATGTCCCTCGAGTTGCCTACGAGAAATGATCTTCTCCCTCGATGTTGCCTACAAATATATGATGACAGTCCCTTTGAAATGCTAAGATATTCTTACATGTTGCCTTCAATGACCATTACGTTCCTTTCGATAGTCCCTCAAACATCCAACGACTAGGGTTACCTACTCACTAATAGTAGGATAACACAGTCTAAAGGATACGAGGAAAAGAACGCCTTTTTTCGAGTAGGTAAATAACTGTTAGGTACTTGCTCAAAACAACAAATCTTTTACACCATACACTTTCAAACAAACTTTTCAAACTAAAGTTTTCAAAACACTTCGTAACACTCTTGAAGACAGAAACAAGGGTTAAAACTAAGTAAAATAAAACTTTTCAAAGCAAAGCACACACAAGCAATTTCAAAATGAGCAAGTACCTAAGATCCCATGGAAAACCATGGATGGAAAGGGTGCTAACACCTTCCCTTTCTATAATCTAACCCCCGTACTCAGAAACATCTCGAAAAAGGTTTTTTCTGTTCTTTTTCCTTTTCCTGATTGGATAAAATAAAAGTCGGTGGCGACTCTTGCTTCCCGCGACATTTTGCGAACAAAAAACGCAAACCCGTATTAACAGTCGGTTCTGCCACTGTATCATAGAAACAAATTGAAAGTATAAAGAAAATTTGATCCGCGAGAATCGCCTGGAGACATAAAGTGTCGCCCGACATGTTTCTTATTCACTTGGCCCATGATAAGCCACGTCCTCAACTTAAACAAATATCTAACGTCGCCCGGCGACACAATGCTTCTCCCAACGACGGTCTTTATTTTCGCCAGGCGACCTAGACGCGAAGCAAGGCAGAGGCAACATCAAAATTGGTCCATTCTCGCCTACTGTCGCCCGACGACATAAATTTCACCCGGCGACGCATGACAGTCTAGCAACTTCTGTTGCTTTCCTGCATAACTTCATCTGGCTCAATCTTTGCCTTATTCCTTTATTGATCCAAAAATGCATCTTGGATCTTTATTCTTTTTGCTCCAAAAATGCTCAAATACCTACAAAATGAATACAAAACTATCAGATGATACACTTTATACAGGAAAACACATTATACACAAACTAAAAGTATTTATACACAAAGTTGAGTTATTCAACTGATATTAACAACCAAGAGTCGATAAAAGCAACAAAAAATATATACAAAATTATTACACTTTGAACTTATCAAACTCTCCCCAACTTGAATCATTGTTTTTCCTCAAACAATAATCAAATAACCCAAAGAACAAAGAATGATAAATCAAAGAATCACGAATCAATAAGTTTTGAAAACAGAAAATAAATGAAATGGTTCAAATGAAAAACAGTACAGACAAAGTAAACACTTACCACTAAACTACGACTAAAACATAAACAAGACACAAATGCTAAATACAAAAATTATGCCAAATATTCTAAAATAATACTAGTTCACAAATGAATCACACCTAGAAAAATCAATCATTGGCAGATGAAAAACACACAAAAATGGGGCATTTTCACTCATCCAACAATTTTGCAAACAATAGACTATATTATGCATTCATCTAAAAATTTACATTGGAAATATAAAAGCAAGAATCTCAAGGGCTTTTAAAGGTTGTAATGTGACTTGGTTAACAAACAAGTGATAAGTCCTAAAGCTAATCGAAACACAAACTTGCCTAAACCTAAGGGAGTAATTACTTCTATAAAGTTTCAAACAATAGAATTTCGATCAAATTTCTTCTTTACCACAAATTTCACACCAACACACACCACTTATTAACACAATTATTCGAATTCTTTTGTTTTTCTTTTTCAAAGCTTTTTCAATTTTCTCTCTCTTTTTCTATCTTTTCTTTTTCACATTTTTTTCTTTTATTTTAATTTTCAACCTCATAGCAATCAACCAATAAATACACAATCATTTTTATCCCCAACTAGAATTCAACCATACATTAAAGTGAATACTCCCTACTTTCTAAGGCAAGGTAAAAATTCAAACCAAAACAATGGTTGAGGGTTCAAGAAAACAACGAATCAACATCCATGCAAAAAGAGAAACTAAACACTCACAAATGAGCATTTAGAAAATACAACATGGATATCGATAAAAAGCTCAAAAGGTTTACTAATGATCACACACTCACAAGGTGAATTGACTATTTAGCTAGGTAGTTGTGATCAAAATGAAACAAAAATGAATTGATCCTTTTCTTGCATTCATACAATTAACATAAATAAAAGATTAAGCATAATAAAATCCAGTTAAAACAAGAATTATGGCCTCCATCATATGTGAACAATGGAAAGCTACCTCACAAAAAGGTGGGAACTAAAGTGATTCATGAATGAAAAATTATACAAAAGAATGAATGACATAAAACTTGTAAAAAGTCTAAGCATCATGAATATGCTAAAGTATAGAAAGCGATAAACACATACCTCGAACGTGTACAAAACTTTAACAAAAATCATTACCACGCATTCGCAAGTCAAGACGATCAAACTTGACAAATCACCTTAATATTCTATAAGTTACTGGACTAAAACTTGAGTCCAAACAACAACAAAATAATTAGAAAAATAATACTCCTATAAAATTTCAAGTACAAAATTTACAATATATTCAACGAACAAAACTCCTTAAGCTAAACACGAGAAGCTTTCGGAAAACATAAATTGACTTAACAAAAGAAATACATATAACGATATAAAAACCGGGTGAAAATGAATTAACAAGTTGTAAAATGAAGATTTGAAATTCAGAACATTTCCTTGTTTCAACTTGTTAAAACACAAATCACCATACACATAAACAAATACAAACAAACATACTTGTTTTACGTCGTAAGCTCGAAGCCTTTATTGTACGAGCTAGTACCTCCTCTCGTCATGCCATGGTATTGTCACACCGCACAAACCTAAAGAAAGTGTCTTAACAATCACACAACAAACGTTACGAAAACGAGACAATTCACAACAATACATGAAAACACATATATGCACAAATATCATATACAAGTTAATATACAATTTCTATACAACATATACATTACTTATAAAACTCAAAACAAAAGAATTATTGCAATGCAAAAACAATAGAACCAATCCCCAACAATGGTGCCATTTTGTTGCAGCGGTAAAGCGGCAAGCAAAAAGTAAGTTATTAATTTACCGGGTGATATAGGTTATATCGTATCATCTCCACAGATATTGGTTATTGAAACGCCGTTAAAAAATTTCTCGCATTTATGAGTTTGGGATATAATGGTTTTGTATGTAAGATGCTGAAATTAAAAGTTATATACAAGAAAAATTTCACCATTTGAATAGGATATAACTCTCGAGTTTGTATTTGGTCTAACCCATCAAATACTTATACTTACTACCCAGTTGTACTTAACCTTAACTACTCGTCAATATTATCATGTATCGCTCATACAAAGGTCATTTCTAACACAAAGCGAGGTATCATCTGTGTCGCTCCATGTCGAAGATCTTTCAACACAACACAAAACAACACAGAGGCATTAAGAGTCGATAACTAAGTGATTACTAAGCCTAAATCTATCTCTATAATCTAAGACCAATAGATATTCATCCTAAGTCTGAGTTCAATCCGTCCATCTCTGAAATGACACAAACCCAAACACTTAGCAAGCTAAAAAGGATAAACATCAAAAAAGATTTGTAAAGAAAGTTTCATACAACACAATGAGCAATATATATATATATATATATATATATATATATATATATATATATATATATATATAGTCAAGGTAAAGTTACATACAAAATCCAACAAATAAGGGTTACAAAGAGAGGAAGAAGAGAACAAACCAGATTTCCTGCAGTGTCAAACAGGATCCATCAAGCTCAATATCCCGGATCATCCATTTGCAAGCAACAAATGTTGTTGTCTAAGCTCTAACTATAAAAAATGAAGGTGATGGAATTTGGGAACAAATACCCCAAAAACCATCCACCCTAAAATGAAACAAAATGAAAGTATAAAGAAAATGTGATCCGCGACATAAAGCGTCACATGGCGACGTCTCTTAGTCACTTGGCCTAGGATAAGCCATGTCCTCAACTGAAACAAATATCTAATGTTGCCCAGTGACACAATGCTTCGCCCGATGACGGTCTTTATTTTCGCCTGGCGACCTAGACGCGAAGCAAGGCAGAGACAACATCAAAATTGGTCCATTCTCGCCTAGCGACAAAAATTTTGCCTGGCGACACATGACATTCTAGAAACTTCTGTTGCTTTTCTGCATAACTTCCTCTAGCTCCAATCTTCGTCTTATTCCTTTATTGATCCAAAAATGCATCTTGGAGCTTTATTCCTCTTGCTCCAACGATACTCAAATACCTATAAAATGAATACAAAACTATCAAATGATACACTTTATACACGAAAACACATTATACACAAACTAAACATATTTATCCAAAGTTGGGTTGTTTAACTGATATTAGCAACCAAGAGTCGATAAGTGCAATAAAAAGTATATACACAAATAACTACACTTTGCACTTATCAAACTCTCCCCAACTTGAATCATTGTTTGTCCTCAAACAAAAATCAAATAACCCAAAGAACAAAGAATGATACATCAAAGAATCATGAATCAACAGGTTTTGAAAACAGAAACAAATGCAATGGTTCAAATGAAAAACAATACACACAAAGTAAACACTTACCACTAAACTACGACTATAACATAAACAAAAAACAAATGCTAAATACAAAAATTATGCCATACATTATAAAACAATACTTGTTCACAAATGAATCACACCTAGCAAAATAAATCATCGGTAGATGAAAAAAACACAAAAATGGGGTATTTTCACTCATCCAACAATCTTGTAAGCAATAGACTAAATTATGCATTCATCCAAAAATTTACATTAAAAATTTAAAAGGAAGAATCTCAAGGGCTTTTCAAGGTTGTAATGTGGTTTGGTTACCAAACAAGTGATAAGTCCTAAAGCTAATAAAAACAAAAACTTGCCTAAACCTAAGGGAGTAATTACTTCCACAAAGTTTCAAACAATATAATTTCATTCAAACTTCTTCTTTACCACAAGTTTCACACCAACATACACCACTTATTAACACAATTATTCGAACTCTTTTTGTTTTTATTTTTAAAAGCTTTTTCAATTTTTTTCTTTCTTTTTCACATTTTTTTCTTTTCTTTTTCTTTTCAACCTCATAGCAATCAACTAAAATACACACAATCATTTATCTCTCAAACTTGAATTCAACCATACATTAAAGAGAATAATCCCTACTTTCTAAGGCAAGGTAAAAATTCAAACCAAAACAATGGTTGAGGGTTCAAGAAAACAACGAATCAACATCCATGTAAAAAGGGAAACTAAACACTCACAGACAAGCATTTAGTAAATACAACATGGATATCGATAAAAAGCTCAAAAGGGGTTACTAATGATCACACACTTACAAGGTGAATTGACTACTTGGCTAGGTAGTTATGCTCAAAATGAAACTAAAATGTTTTGATTCTTTTCTTGCATTCATACAATCAACACAAATAAAAGATTAAGAATAATATAATCTAGTTAAAATAAGAATTGTAGCCTCCAGCATATGTGAACAATGGAAAGCTACCTCACAAAAAGGTGGGAACTAAAGTTATTCATAAATGAACAAGTATACAAAACAATGAATGACATAAAACTTGTAAAAAAGTCTAATTATCATGAATATGATAAAGTATAGAAATCCATAAACACATACCTCGAACATGTACAAAACTTTAACAAAAATCATTACCATGCATTCGCAAGTCAAAACGATCAAACTTGACAAATCACTTCAATATTCTACAAGTTACCAGACCATAACTGGAGTCCGAACAACAACAAAAGTATTAGAAAAATAATACTCCTACAAAATTTCAATGTACAAAATTTACAATATATACAACCAACAAAACTCCTCAAGCTAAACACGACAAGCTTTTGGAAAACACAAATTGACATAACAAAACAAATATAACTAACGATATAAAAACCAGGTGAAAATGAATTAACAAGTTGAAAAGTGAAGATTTGAAATTCAGAACATTTCCTTGTTTCAACTTGTTAAAACACAAATCACCACACACATAAACAAATACAAACAAACATGTTTGTTTTACGTCGTAAGCTCAACGTCTTTATTGTGGGAGCTAGTAACCTCCTCTCGCCATCCCATGGTATTGTCACACCGCACAAACCTAAAGAAAGTACCCTAACAATCACATAACAAACGTTACGAAAATGAGACAATTCACAACAATACGTGAAAACACATATATGCACAAAAATAATATACAAGTTAATGTACAATTTCTATACAACATATACATTAACTACAAAACTCAAAATCAAAAGAATTATCGCAATACGAAAACAATAGAACAAACCCCGACAACAATGTTATTTTGTTGTTGCGGTAAGCAAAAAGTAAGTTATTAATTTACTGGGTGATATAGGTTATATTGTATCGTGTCCACAAAGATTGGTTATTGAATCGCCGTTTGATAATTTCTCACGTTTATGAGTTTGGGATATAATGGTTTTGTATGTAAGATGCTGAAATTAAAAGTTATAAACAAGAAGAATTTCATCATTCAAATAGGATAGAACTCTCGAGTTTGTATTTCGTCTACCCCATCAAATACTTAAACTTACTACCCAATTTTACTTAACCTTAACTACTCGTCAATATCATCACGTATCACTCAAGCAGAGGTCATTTCTAACACATAGCGAGATATCAACCGTGTCACTCCATGTCGACGATCTCTCAGCACAATACAAAATAACATGGAGGCATTAAGAGTCGATACCTAAGTGATTACTAAGCCTAAGTATATCTCTAGAATCTAAGCCCAATAGATATTCATCCTAAGTTCGGGTTCAATCCGTCCATCTCTGCCATGACTCAAACTCAAACACTTAGCAAGCTAAAAAGGATAAACATCAATAAAATTTGTAAATAAAGTTTCATACAACACCATGAGCAATAAATATACATATAATCAAGGTAAAGTTACATACAAAATTCAACAAATAATGGTTACAAAGAGAGGAACAGGAGAAGAAACCAAATTTCCTACGGTGTCAAACACGATCCATCATGCTCACGACCCCGGATCATCCATTTGCATGCCATAAATGTTGTTGTCTAAGCTCTAACTATCAAAAATGAAGGTGATTTAATTTGGGAACAAATACCCCAAAAACCATTTACCCTGAAATGAAACAAAATGAAAGTATAAAGAAAATGTAATCCGCGAGAATCGCCCGATGACATAAAGCGTCGCCCGATGACGTCTCTTATTCACTTGGCCCAGGATAAGCCACGTCCTTAACTGAAACAAATATCTAACATCGCCTAACGATACAATGCTTTGCCTGACGATGGTCTTTATTTTCGCCTGGGGACCTAGACGCGAAGAAAGGCAGAGGCAACATCAAAATTGGTCCATTCTTGCCCACTGTTGCCCGACGACAAAAATTTCTCCAGGTGACGCATGATAGTTGTGATGCGGTAGCAGAACTGACTGTTAATACTGGTTTTACGTTTGTGTTTGCAAATGTGCGGTAAGCAAGAGTCACCATCGACTTTTCTTTTATCCAACAAAGGAAAGGGTGAAAAGAACAGAAAAAGACCTTTTTCGAGAGTTTCCGAGTAAGGGGGGTAGATTATGGAAAGAGAAGGTGTTAGCACCCTTTCCATTCGTGGTTTTCCACAGGCTTTTAGGTACTTGCTCATTTTGAAAATTGCTTCCGTGTTTGTGTGTTTTGAAAAGTTTGTTTGCTTTATGCTAACTCTTATATCAGTCCTCAAGAGTGTTGATAAAGCATTTTTTTTATAAATATTTTGAAAGTGTAGTGTGAAAAAGATTATTTTTGAGCAAGTACCTAACAGTTACCTACCTACTCGAAAAAGGTGTTCTTTTCCTCCTTTCCTTTAGATAGTGCTATCCTACTATTAGTGAGTAGGTAGCCCTATCGTTGGATGTTGAGGGACTATCAAAGGGACGTTTATGGTCACTAAGGCAACTGGGCAAGAACTCTTAGTAATTGTCCTAAAGTTCTAAGATCACTTTTTAACCGAGGCGGCATCGAAAGGGTCATCGAGGGACTTGTGATCTCTTAAACTAAAAGACAACCACTAAAAATTCTCACGTTTCGAGAATTGTGACCAATTTGGAAGGCAACCAAAGTGGGAGATACCCTAGGGGTGAGCATGTGCAAGTGTATTGATTCATTTTATTTATCTTGCGCATTTAGGGTTATCTAACATTTTCTTTCCAGTCTTTTTTCATGCAATCCTATTAACCTAAGCAATCAATAATAGTGCAGAAAATAAAATTTCTAAGCTATTACAAGGCCTTGGGGAAATTACATAAATAGCACAAGAAAATTAAAATGCGGAATTTTAAACCTAATTAAAGCTATTACAAACCTAGAAACAGTTACATAATTGAAAAATAAAAATAAAATGGAAAAAAGATAAACGCGCGAAGATCAAGACGGGAACAAGTTGAAAAGTCCAAAAAATCTAATTATTTAATAAAACATTTTTGGTATTTTATTGAGAAAAATATTTGAAATTTTAACCTAATTTCTAATTAATTTTAATTTAAAGAAAACAAGTTAAAGTAATTAAATTAATTAATTTTCAAAAATTAATTTTAATTATGAAAAACCTAATTCTATTTTTTTTTGTGATTTTTTTGTTGATTTTATGATTAAAATAAAAATGATTTTAAAACAATTAAAATAAAAATAAAGAAATTGAAAACAAAAACAAGAGAATGGGCCTGATGGTGTTAGGCAATTTGTGAGGTGTATTTGTTGTATTCGCTGGGCCCATATCACACAAGTCTAATTCCTTCCTGAGATCCAGTGGTGCTAGTTCCTGGGGGTTCACCGTGGAGGGTTGATTGCTGGGCGTTGGATCTGATCTTGTAGTGATCTAATGGATGAGATCTGGAGATGCATGGTGTTAGGTTGCGATCCACTGGATCCTGCAAGAAACATTAACAAAATAGAAAATGGTTGGACCTGGGATCGAACCCAGGTCCATTCCTTCACACGCTTGCACCCTTACCATCAGTGCTGCTCATTCATTCATGATTATAACCACTTAATAATATTATATGTGAAACAAAGATCAAATCCAGGTCATCAAAAAACACACGCGTTCAGTGGCCCCACAGGGTTTTAAACAAACCAATCAGATCATATGGAAATGCCACGCATGCCTTCGCCTGAGTCAGAGGAGTCAACAACACCGGTGCTGTACTCCAGTCGTCTTCTCCGGCCAAGAAAATCTTCAAACCTGCAAAAACGTGAGGATTAACATGCACAAAGGACCCTACTCCCCTTAAAATTTTCCCAGGAATCCAAATATGGGGTTAGTTTGGTCTGAAGGTCCCTAAATCAGGAGTTTCGCAAGCTTCAGTTCGTGATGCCCTAACAATGGTATCACATGATTTAAGCCTTGAAGCTTTCATGTGAAACGTCCAACCTTCCCTAACTGATGTCCTAAACATAAATCAAATCATTAAAACCATCAACAATGCATAAAATTCCAGTTTTAATTTTGTCAAACCTTGTTAACCGGTGGTACTTGATCGCGATGATTTAGGATGTTGTGAGCTTTGAGGGTGATATGAATGGACTCCTAAGACCTCCAGGAGGCTGATAGAGTTCTTAGATCTGAGGAGGACTGGATGAATCGTTGAAACGGCTTGCACTTCTTTGGAAACTTTTTTTGAAACTTTTCTAGGGCTTTAGGAGGCAGCTGCGCATTCCTTTCTCTTCTGACTTTGTTGTATATATATGAGGGCAGGATTAGGTCAAAAAATGTGGTTCCAATCTTTGTACATTATGATGAAAAAGTATGATCTCAATCTTGCATAAAACTTTCCATATTTGATCCAATCTCATGCCAATCTATTTTGTGCATTTTTACTAGCTATGCACGAGCTTTTTGGGCCTCCAATGTGATCAAATCTCCAGCCTTACACGCCTCATACATTAATCTTGCATTTATTTAATTCATTTTGATTTTATTTAGATAAAAATAAAAAATAATAAAATAAAAATCAAACTCATGCATGGGTGATGTTGTACCCCAAAATTTGCCCTCCCTTTTTCACAAGAAAATCACAACCCCAGGGTTTTCTCTGATTTTTAAGATTGGCTCAGGAATCGATCAAACCGACTTTTCTTTAGCAGTTAATCCAGGATTAGGGTTTTCTCTCACATCTCTCAGAAGAAATTGAATCCTCATAAATTGCTTGTTCAAATTTACTGATTGTTCTCAAAGTCTGATTATCTGGGATAAGAGTTGAGACTTTTGTTTGGAACATTAAGGCATCTGCTTGATTAGTAGAGTGAAAGGTTTACCGTTTAATGGAATGCTTGTTTGTTTAACTGTACAATGCATATGCTAATTGGAATACCATGCGTATTATGATTGATGCAAGGTTGCGAGACTGTAAAGTTTGTTGATTATTTATTTTATCTGGATTAGAATTATTGGGACACAATTTCAATTATTTTGATCTGAGAGTCTTAAATAATTAAATAAACATGCAAGGAAGAATTGAAAAGACATTTGACAGTAGAAATTTTCTTTTGGATAAAGACTTTTATTTACTTCAAATGTTGTTACAAAATTTATTTGAATATTATAAGATTACAACTTATAGTATTTAAGATAATATTTGTTTACAATAAATGAAAAATAAATCTAAGCCTAATCTCCTAAGATCTTTGGCTTCTACTGCTTCCTCTATTGCCCAGGATGCATTCACCTGAAAAAGAAGAAAGGAAAGAAATTAGCACAGTTAACTGAAAAGAATTTTCAAGCAGAAGAAAGAAAATCATCACTAAAGTTTGCCGTCCGAAATCAGAATGCTATTTGTTCATCATGTTTTATTTTCCTCTTTGCAAATCATAAGAAGATTGCTCTTCTTGGTTCATAAAGAGAAAAGTAAAAGATATAAAATACAAGCATACAATTGGTTCAAATACAAAGTAAGGTACAAGGCTGCATACAAAGCAAAACTATGCCAAACTGAATACTAACTGCAGTAATCAAACCAAATGCAACAAGGTTCCAAGCATGTCAAACTAAGTTGCAAAACAAGTCAAGAAGCACAGCAACTAGCAAAAGTACAATGCAGAAAGTATGCAAACTGTCAAGGCATACAAGTACAGAAAGTACACAATGCAGCAGGTAATACAATGCAGAGAGATAAACCAAATTACAAGCCAAAGAGACTTGTCAAAGCCATCATCATTTTCCTAGGCAAACTTTTCAGAAATTACAATATAATAAGCAAAAGGTGCTTAGAGAGAGAGAAAGAGAGGACCTAGTTAAAAAGTTTGCAGTTTGGCTAAAGCAGGCTGTAAAAAACAAAAAGATATATAACAGTCTAGCATCAAACACATAGAAAAAGAGAGAAAGACTTGGCCACAAAAAACTGCCCAAGCTGCTATCAAACCCAAAACCTGTGACAACTGCCAAACCAATATCCATAAACCTGCATAACCACAAAAGCTCCAAAAAACCCTGCATAACTGTGACAAACCAAGCAAGCCTGCCCAACTTGCTCAAACCTGCAATTCCAATTGCAATCAGCTGGCCCAAACAATCTGCAAGTAACAAACTGCAAGCCTGTATTTCAAACTGCAAGCCTGCATCTCAAACTGCAAAAAACAAATAACCAGGCCAAACCTGCAAGACTGTGCACAACCTGTATCAAACTGCAAGTTAACCAAAATAACCAAAACTGTGCACAACCTACACCAAATGGCACAACCATTAACCAAGCAGTTTCAAACAAAAGCCAAAGTCTGAAACTCAAGCTAGCTCAAAACATGCATAAACCTGCTAGCCAAACTACAACAAGCTGGCATTTCAAACTGCAAAACTGTGAAACACAACCAAACGGCAAGCCCAACTAACAAAGAAAACAAACCTGTTAGCAGTCAAACTAGTTTGCCAAACAAACCACAAAGTTTCAGAAGCTATTGTCATCATTAACATCATATTAAAAAACAACAGGTTTTCAGAAACTTCAACAAAGTATCATCATCACCAATATTCAAGGTTTTTAGAAACTTCAATAATGTATCATCATTAACACTTCAAGAAAAGAGGAAGAGAAAATCAGAAGCAATCCACAAAGGGTTTTCAGAAGCAACAATAAGAGTTTCAGAAATACATCATCACTAACAACAGAAATCAACAGTTCTCAGAGCTATTCTCATCATCATAAAACATCAAATAGCTAAGGAAGGAGATTCAAAAGCAAAACAGTTTCAGAAGCGTGTTCATCACCAACAAAAATAAAAAACAAACAGTCTCAGAAGTTCATCATCAATATACAGAAAAAGATACCAGAAGCCAGAAGCGTGTTCATCTCCTCTTCCTCCACCTAGCCTCCAAGGAGCGCCACCGGCTGGTCTCACGTCCCTCTCTCTCCATCGTTTTTCAGAAGCAAAACATTCAAGGTAAGTTTTTCTCAACCCCTTTTCTGCATCTCAAACATAAGAACCATGGATTAAAACATGCAAGCAAAAATCAAACAAATGTTGAAACTGTAAAAACCCTAAAAAGATAACGAATCGTACCATGATAAAACCACAACCGTGGGCCACTGTGAGAAGGAAGAGAGTGAGAGAGGGCGGCGCTCCGGCGGCTTAAGGCTAGAGAGAATCAACGCTTATGGCCTGAGAAGAGAAAGATGAAATGGAGAAGAAGAAGAGATGAGAGAAACGACGCCGCTATGGCCAAAACTCACAAACCATATAACTGAGTGAAACCCAAAACAAAAACGTTGTACAACTCTGCCTTGGGCCTGACCCGCCCCAACCTTTGCCCTAAGCCCAAGCGCTTATGCCCACACCCCCCTCTTGTCTCCATTTTGTCTTGCTTTTTGTTTCTTTTTTCATTTTTTTTATTTGGGCTATAATAATCCAAAGGCCTATCACCTTTTTTTAATTTCTTCAACTAATGTCTTTTATTAATTAATCTCATTTTAAACAATTTATTTTCTTTTCTTTGATACCAATAATAAAAACAAATAATGTATTAAAATTTTGTTTTGATATAGTTTCTTTTTTTAAATAATTATTACCTTTAATAAAAATACAAAAATAATGGAATCGTTAATTTAAATAATTTTCTTTCTTTAAAACTTTTTCTTTTCATAAATCATAAAACACAAAAATAATAACAATACTTAATCTTTTTTAGGTTAAATTTTATTTGTTTATTTGTGAATAAATGCATACATCTCATAATATTTTTGATTCTCTTTATTTTTATAAATTGTTATAATTTTACACTGAATTGCGACAGTTCGATTTGGTTGTAACACATATTTGGAAATTATTACTCTTATGAGACTCATCCCCATTTGTAAATAATTGTACCCCCATCCCCGGATACTTTTTTGTAATAACTTAGACTTTAAATTCCCGCAATTTATTGCTTTCAATATACTGTATAGTAATTAGGGTTTGTATGGCAAGATTCAAAATCAATCGCTAGATGACCTACTACAAGACAAATGCATGAAAAAACAAACACAATGCACACTTGCACCCCTAGGGTTACAATCCACTTGTTGCCTTCAAAAATGGGCCATGGTATGCATGTTGAGTACTTTGGCAAGACAAAAACAAAACAAAAGATCATAGTCCCTCGATGACGCTATCTGAGTTTCCTAAACAAAAATGATCAAGTCCCTCAAGAAAATTGCCAAAAGTACTTGACACAATTGCTATCATGGTCTATACGATAACCCGTGCCTGTCCCGTTTAACATCCTAACACAAGGTTGTTCACCAAATACAATGGTGAAACAAAATTGTCAAAAGGGTTAAAAACATAAGAAAGATCTTTGAGTAAAATAGGGTAGATAGCTCTTAGTTACTTGATCAAAAGCTTGCAAAACATCCTTGCTATTTTCAAACACACTTCACAACACAATCCAACTTTCAAACATTGAAAACTTTTCAAAAGACAAAAACACCTTTGTATACATTCAAACAAGAATCATTACAAAGGTTGCCACAACGATGACCTCTTTTCAAAACATCTTTCAAAACCACACACAAAGCAACATTTCAAACAATTGAAGAGCACCATTTCAAACAATTGAAAAGCAAAGCAAGTGATCTAAACAAGTAACTAAGAGCCCATGGAAAACCATGGATGAAAAGGGTGCTAATACCTTCCCTTTTCATAATCTACTCCCCGAACCCAAGAAAACATCTCAAAGGTCTTTCCTGTGCTTTTTGACCTTTCCTTAGGATAAAATAAAAAGTCGGTGGCGACTCTTGCTAAACCGAAACATTTGCAAACACAAACGCAAAATCCCAAGTTAGTTCTCCCACCGTATCACAGAACTGGCGACTCTGCTGGGGACATTGTTTCTAAAAGTGGGGTTACCTTAGGGTTTTAGATCACCTTTGCATGCTTATCTTGTTTGCCTTGATTACTTTACATGTTAGGTTCCTTGCTTGGGTTTGTTTTAAATCCTACACCCAGATTTTGGGACACCTTTTAGGTAAGTAGCAATAAACTGTGAGGGAACTGTGCAGGGTATACCGACATGGTTGAAGCAGTGGATACGTTAGTGCGACATATTTGTGGGTACCGGTAGCCTTTGAGTCAATCAAAGAGAATACAGGGCCGCTGAGTGATGTCATGAAGCACTAATGAACTCTTAGAACCTTACTTGACCATCTTGGCCTTATTAGGGGTAGTGAGATGACCGGCTTTGGTACAGTCCAGAGTTGGTAGATAATCGATACTACACTTATCGAGGATTGTTTTCTTGGAATATTTCGGTCGCCAGTAAAGTGGCTAAACTGAAACAATGAACACAAAAAATAATCAAGTGATATTGAGCTCCTTAGAACCCGGTTACTATTTATAGGACAGGTTGAGCCAACTGACTTCAAAAGGGTACTTACCTGCTCCATGCGAGCCTAAACCTAAGGACTTGTTTGCTTTGTGTGAATATGATTACCTGTATATACACTTGCTTACTTTTGCATAACATCATAACATTATACCATAGCATTTTCAATAACCATTTCAAGGATCTCGAGGGTCTTTGATGCAGGGTCACGTTGAACCAGACGTCTACCAAAGGGCAAGAGGTTTCATTTTCCTCTAAACAAACACTGTCAAAGATCAAGTGCAACAACTTGAATCAAGGGCTATGACCCACTTGACATGGTGAGCTTGAATCTCGTGGAAAAGACATCCACCAATACAAAAGTTCTCCAATCAAAGATGTTGATCGAAGTTTAATCTCTAACATTTTCTTGTGTTTACCCCGAGAGATTCTTGAAAACATGAATCCACATATCATGCATTGTATCATGACAAGTTTTCCCTTTCAGGTTTCCTTATTCTCCTACTGTTTATTTCAGAAGAGATGGCTCTAGAGAGGACTGTCGAAGATATCCAGGCTCAAAACGCTCAACTTCAAGAAATGTTCTAGAACCTGTCCCAGGGGCAAGAAGAAGTGAAAGCTCTCCTCACAAGGGGCATGGTCCTAGGGAATCCAGGCGGCATTAGGAATGATCAGTTAGAAGGGCTACAGATTGAGTTGGCAACAATGAAAATCCAGATGATGGGACAATTGGTGAGCCAGATGGCTCTCATTCAAGACCTGGCTCAAAGACAAGAGGAGCTCATGGTCCTCATTAACAAACCGCTTCAAGATAACCAAGTGGGGCAGACAACTAGGGTTGAAGATCAAGTCATCATTCAACCTCCTTTGAGACAAGAAGACAAGGGAAAGGCTCCCCAACTTGCTTCAGGGTCACAAGCCCAGCAACAACCTCGCCAGCGTCAACAGGGTAATCGACGTAAGCAAAATACATCTGGAAGACATTTCACTGAGACTGACATACCATCATCTCTAATACTGAAATGCTTGTTGGAGGTCAATCAGTCTGCTTTAAAGGATCCTCTTCGGAATCCCAATACCTCTGCTCCTAGCTATCACCCCGACGCATTTTGTGTATACCACTCCTATAGTCCTAGACATGACACCGAAGACTGTTGGGCTTTGAAAAACAAGATCCAAGATTTGATTGACAGAGGAGTGCTGAAATTCATGCCGGTTGGCGAGATGAAAATCTTCCGCTGAGGGTTCTCTACCTGAAATGACAAAGTTCGAACTAAGAGACTTTTGTTTCATTTGAATTTTCAAGTTGTAATTTCTTTTGTTATTCAAACAATTATATGTTGATGTCAAACTCTGTTTCATTAATGCATTGCATATGTTTGTCTTGAATTCATCCATTCGTTTCCACTATTCTTGAATTATGCTTCCTACTTTCTTTATGATATTTAACTCTTGCTAAAAGTTACAAGTCTTTAGAGGGAGGATGACGAAACAATGCCAAAATCTCATACAATATGCTTTTGGACAGACCTTGCTGACGATGTACAGGCGTTTCTTTCAAATCCTAAACACTGGAGTTATAAGAAAGATAATCCCTAGTCAACCCCTTCGAGCCAAATAAGTAGAAGTTTTCTGTTTTAAGCACAAATCGAAACCTTTAATCAAAACCTGGGGCAGGGTAGTCTCTCAGTTAATTCAAAATGCATGTTGAAGCCGCAAACTCTCAGTTCATAATACAATGAATGTCAAGACAATGATGGTTCCCTATCTCATAGGCAATCATTATCTATAAAAAATAAAAAAAAACCACTAAACCAAAACCTACGAATGAGGCTTAAGAAAGCTGGGGCATCTCGCTGACTGTAATCTTAAAAACAGGAACAGTCAGGCAAAAATTAGGGATAACAAAAAAAAAAGAGAATGAGGTCACTACAAATCCTCAACAACATGAAAAATGTTGCAAAAATGACTGCCTTCCCACAAAATTCTACTTGTATGGACCATCACCAAAACGTCGTTCCAAACTCGAAAAGAGTTCGACGCACAATTAACTGAGTTTAGGATTGAAGAATAATATGAAGAGCGGGTGGGTACAAATATACTTTGAGCCTTTATCCTTTGCTTCTTAAACCGTGAACCAAGCCACGTTACAACCCTTCAAAAGTCCTAATTGAAGCATGGGTTGGTTCGAAAGCATACTGTTACCAAAAGGTATCCTGACTCCTGTAAGGCTTTGCTCTAAATCTTGTGTTGAAACTATCTTATAAACGTTTTCTGCTAAAAAACACATTTTTCAAAACTTCGAGACAAGCACGAACTTTGCATTATTTGAATATCGTTGTTTGCACATGGCTATTTGTTTGACAGCGAAGAAATTCACACAGTGAATGTTCGAATGAACGAAAGCTCTCTCAATAAATAAAATCACTTCAAGTGGGATGACACTCCCGTTGCAAAAATCTCCCATCAACAAAAGGGGGCCTGATATGATATTGTCCAGTAAACATGGGGCAGTCCAATCAAGATTTTAACAAATCACTCAAGATCCAGTAAAACTGGGGCAGTCCAATCAAGATTTCAAGAAAATCTCTCAATTGCAGATTAACATGGGGCAAGTCTCCCTCACCATTACTTGGGGCATTAAAACGTCAATCTTATCAAGGGGTTACATACAGTCCAAATTTCCTGGCAGTGTCACAAACATCTGATACTAGGGGCAATGACGAATTTATCCAAAGTCCTTATGAAAAGTAATTCAAGCATCCTCGAGAAGTTTATCACCTCTCTAGCAGACTAGCAGTCATGGGTTTATTTCCCCAACACTCGTCAAGGATTTATTCTCCAAAAAAAATTACATTTCAACAACGTTCATGACATATACAGATTGATCGGCAGGTAAAGATTCCTTCATCACCTGTCGGAAGTTACGGTCATCGAAGATTCCTTCATCACCTGTTGGAAGTTACGGTCGTCGAAGATTCCTTCATCACCCGTTGGAAGTTACAGTCGTCGAAGATTCCTTCATCACCTGTTGGAAGTTACAGTCGTCGAAGATTCCTTCATCACCTGTTGGAGTTACAGTCGTCAAAGATTCCTCCATCATTCGGTTGAATCAAAGTTAATCCAAGACCCTCTCTGTTTTAGTCAGATCGACACTAAGATCTCCCTGATTCTTATGCCAGCGGAAGATATTCCGGGTTTTTGATATTTCAGATAAATCTCTCAGTGATTTATTCTGATTTTCTTCACTATCAGAGATAAAGAATCCAACTCTTTTCTCCTTCACCAGTTTGGGATTTATTTTCCCCAGCGAAAGGTCGTCTTGAAAGACATTACACCTCTGTGCATCCGGACATCATGCAACACAATCTCATTTATTTTGAGAACATCATTGTTTGGTATGCCACTAACCTTTACCTTTCAGGAAAGGTACAATCAAATTCAAGCGATAAAGTTTTTACTTCAGTTGAATTACGGACGAGTGCCTAAATCTCAACAGAAACAACCCACCAGCAGAATAATGGACAAATGAAGCTCCTAAAATTTTGTTTCTCTCAAGAATGAAGATTCTCATCCTTGAAACCTCAGAAGATTGGTATACTCCCAAGCTCCTGATACCGTTAACAGAATGAAGATTCTCATCCTTAAAACCTCAGAAGATTGGTATACTCCCAAGCTCCTGATACCGTTAACAGAATGAAGATTCTCATTTTTGAAACCTCAGAAGATTGGTATACTCCCAAGCTCTTGATACCGTTAATAGAATGAAGATTCTCATTTTTGAAACCTCAGAAGATTGGTATACTCCCAACCTCCTGACCCAAACGCCTGAATGAAGATTCTCATTCTTGCTACCCCGGTAGATTGGCATGCACCCAACCTTCTGACCCAAGCTCCTAACAGAATGAAGATTCTCATTTTTGAAACCTCAGAAGATTGGTATACTCCCAACCTCCTGACCCAAACGCCTGAATGAAGATTCTCATTCTTGCTACCCCAGTAGATTGGCATGCACCCAACCTTCTGACCCAAGCTCCTAACAGAATGAAGATTCTCATTCTTGAAACCTCAGAAGATTGGTATACTCCCAACCTCCTGACCCAAACGCCTGAATGAAGATTCTCATTCTTGCTATCCCAGTAGATTGGCATACACCCAACCTCCTGATATTCCCGACAGAATGAAGATTCTCATTCTCAAAGTGGCATATAACCTAAAGTTTCTGATATTCCTGACAGAATGAAGATTCTCATTCTCAAAGTGGTACATAACCCGAGTTTCTGATATTCCCGACAGAATGAAGATTCTCATTCTCAAAATGGCATACGACTTAACTCCTGAACTTCTTCCAAACAGGAATAATCTTTTTCCAGAATCCTGAGTTTTACTCTCCAACAGGATAGCCACTCCACGATAGTATGGCTATTCCCCACAGAGTTTTTACTCCCCAACAAAATCGAGATTCTCATCCTTGATTCTCCAGAGCTTTCTTTACTCTCAGCATGAATTTGTCAGAATTTCCAATCCCCTGCAGATCGAAGATTCTCGTTCTCGGCTCCTCAGTACAAATTCCCCTAGCAGAATGAAGATTCTCATTCTCATTTCTCCACAGAGTTCAGATATTCCCCAACGGATTTCTCCTCAAACGACAAAACAGGAATCCCTAGTAGATTGGCATACAACCCAAACTCCTGACAATCCCCAGCAGCAGTCAAGGGTTTATTTTCCCCGACAGCGGTCAAAGATTTTATTATCTCCAGCTATCCAGGGTTTATCTTCCTCGGCAAGATGACTAATCAGCTTACATGCGTATTCATTGCATTCAAATATCATAAACATTGGCATAACACATTGTTGTACCCCAAAATTTGCAATCCCATATTCTTCAAAGTTTTGGCAAGCATCATCTCAAGTCTACTCAAGTTGCACAGTCAAAAGCCTCATTTGCTTCACAATCAACTGTAGGGGCAAAATGGTCATTTGGCAGTCAAAAGTCAAAATTTTTGGTCAACATCTTATTTTGAAGCCACAATCATCATTTGATCAAGTCTTGATCATGATTCCATAAGCATGGCTCAAAAATCATCAAGATGCAAAAGTTTCTATTTTTGGACAGTTGAAAAGTCAACTGTAACTTGACCAAGGCATAACTTTTTCATGGTTCATCAGAAAAATCCCATCCAAAGCTCATCTTGAAGGAGAAGACATTTCCTACAACTCATCTTCACATTCCAAGTTCAAGAAATGCTCTCACAAAAAGTTATCAATTTCAACATTATAGGTCATTTTCAAAAGTCAACAAAAAGGCACTTTAAGTCAAAGACCATAACTTGAGATTGGTAAATCAAAATGACATGGGACCAAAGACATTGGTTATAGGACTTCAAGACCTTTCCAAAATGTCCAAGAACATGTTCATATGATCAAAATTGAGCAAGATATGTGTGATACGGTGGGAGAACTGACTTGAGGTTTTGCGTTTGTATTCGCACTTGTTCGGTTGAGCAAGAGTCGCCACCGACTTTTTATTTTATCCTAAAGGAAAGGTTAAAAAGCACAGGAAAAACCCTTTTGAGATGTTTCGTGGGTTCGGGGGGTAGATTATGAAAAGGGAAGGTATTAGCACCCTTTTCATCCACGGTTATCCATGGGCTCTTAGTTACTTGGTTTTTTAGTTCACTTGCCTTGATTTTTGATTGCTTGAAATTGTGGTGTATGTGTGTGTTTTGAAAATGTTTTTTGAAATAGACGCCTTTGTTGCGGCAACCAATGTAATTGACTCGTGTTTGAGTGTTTTACAAAAGTGTGTATCTTTTCGAAAAGATGTTTCAAATGTTTTTGAGAGTTTGTTTTGAAAGTGTTTGTGAAGTATGATTTTTGAAAAGGAGGCAAGTGTTTTTGCAAGTTGATCTCAAGTAACTAAGAGTTTTTCTACCCCTATTATACTCAAAGGTTTTCTCTATGTTTTCAACCCCTTTTTAACAATTTTGTTCCACCATTGAATTTGGTGGACAATCTTGCGTTTAGGAAGTTTAACGGGACGGGCGCGGGTCATCGTATGGACCATGAATGCAATGGTGCCAAGTGTCTTTGGCAATTTTGCTTGAAGGGACTTAATCATTTTGATAGGGGACTTTCGAAAGCGTCATCGAGGGACTTATGATCGTTTGAATTCGTTTTGCCAAAGAAACTCGACGTGCAAGCATGGCCCATTTTGAAAGGCAACATGTGGGATTACCCTAGGGGGTGCAAGTGTGATCGTATATTGATTTCATGCATTTGTCTTTGTATTAGGTTATCTAGCGTTCGATTTTATGTACATACAAACCCTAGGTCTAACCATGGTATAATTCGAAAGCGGTAAATTGCGGGAATTTTAAAGTCTACGCTATTACAAATAGTATCCGGGAGTGAGGGTACAAATTCACAAAGGGGATGAGACTTAAATAATTACAACCAAATCGAATCGCGATCAAATGTAAATGTATCGAATATACAAAAAATAAGCAAATGTATAATGTAAAATGTATTGTATAAGTGTAGGTGTATGAGAATTATTTACAAGTTGAGGAATGTGAATTTAATGTGTTATCAAGTATGGTTTACTTAATAAAAAGAATTAGATGTTTTCTTCATTTAATTTGTAATCTTATATTTTTCTTTAATATGTACAAAAAATATTTTAATTAAAAGAAAGAAAAATGTTTTAAGTTTTAATTATATTATGTATATTAAAAAAATGTATTTTAATTGATTATGTACAAATTATTTCTAAGAAAAGGAAATGTATTAACTTAAAGAGAATTTATGTATAAATCAAAATAAGTTTAATAAAATAAAAAAAAATTATTTTAAATAATTCCAATTCTTATGTATTTTTTAGTATTAATGTATATTTATACAAGAGTTTTTAATTGAAAGAAAATGTTTTAAGTTTGAGGAAAAATATATTGTGTTCAAAATTAAAAAGTATTATTAAAAAATTTGATGTAAACAAAAGTCATGTTAATTTATTAACAAAAGAAAATAAAATAGGTTTTAAATTCTAAAAAGGGTTTGGAGATTTGAATGGGCCTTTGATTTTTTTTTAGGGCCCAAACCAAGAGTATTCAGAAGCAGGATGGGGGGGGTGTGATCAGGAACATGCTTTGGGCTTAGCATTTGAACGGGTTAGGCCCAATTGCTTGAGACAAAGGTTTTTTAGGGTTCATTGATTTTGTTTTCAATTGGGGAAAAGCTTAGGGCTTGCTGAGAGCGGCGCGCCGTTGTTCATCACTTCGTCTTCTTCTTCACTCAATGCAACGGTTACTGACCCGAGACCCTCCGCCTAGAGCCACCGCGCCACCTCTTCCTTCGTCTACTCTCTTCCATGGGTCATTCACTCGGCGGTTCAAGTGAGGTAAAGAACTTCA
Organism: Vicia faba; assembly: GCA_948472305.1. NCBI lineage: Eukaryota > Viridiplantae > Streptophyta > Magnoliopsida > Fabales > Fabaceae > Vicia > Vicia faba. The sequence continues at coordinate 413,187,023 of OX451738.1, forward strand.
CTTTAGTCTCATTAGAGTTTTACGTCTTGCATGTTATGGTCTTATTGATCCTGATTAAGCTTTATTATTGTTGTTTTTCTGTTGAGGTGGTGGAAGGAAAGAGAAAAGAGATGCTACCTTTTGGGGGACGGAGGAGGAAGAAATTAGGCGGCGCTTGGAGGCTTTGACGGGCGGAGAGACGGTGATGTTGAGCTCGCTTGGATTCCTGGTATTTCGTACTTTGTCTTTAGGTTTGATGATGATTATGACCTGAGAACCTTTGTTTGATCTCTTTTCCTCTTTGTTGCCTTGATGCCTTGTATATGTTAGCTTCGTATACTTCTTTATCTCCTCTTCCTCTGTTGACCCTAGTTGCCTTGTGTTTGGTTGCCTTGATGCTGTATGATTTGTGAATGCTAGCCCAATGATGAATATTTTCTGAGGGATTTTTGTTGCCTTGAATGCTTAGGCTTGACAATAGTTTTGATGCTTGGCGAAGCTTGACAGATTTGTGTTGTCTTGGAATGGTTTGTATTAGCTTGGTTCAAGGTTTGACAGGTTTTTGGCTGGACATGTTTGAGGTCACAGGTTATGGCCTTACTGGTTTTAGGCTAGAGGTTTGCTTCAGGTTACAGGTTATGTGTTCTGAATGGTAAGCTTTTAAGGCTTTGGGAACTGGTTTGGTGTTTTGACTTAGGTAAAGTTCTGGTATCTTGAACTTTAGGTTTCAACAGGTTTATCGATGGTTAATGGTTTAGGCTTTTGTTTATGTTTGATGGCTTTACTGGTTCATGCTTCTTGGCAAAGATTTCAGGTTTGTGGCCTGGGATGCAGGTTAGTGGCTTGAGGGGTTGTAACGTGTTATGTTTTCGCTTGGAGGCTTGAACAGGTTTAAGCAGGTTCTATGGTTTTAGGCCATACTGGTTTATATTTGATGAAGCTATGCTTCAAGCTTATGCAGTTTTATGTTATTGACAGGTTAAGGGGCTTGGCTGGTTGAATATAGGTTGAATTTGAGACTAAGAGCTTGAGGCTTTTTTGCTTGCTCTCAGTTATCTCTTTTTTTTTGTGATATCTTCGCCCCCCCCCTTTACTGTTCTATTGCAGCTTGTTTTTATATTTTTTGTCTCTTCCTTTCCGCCTAAAGCCTGTAAGCCCTTTTCTTTATCTCTCTTCTCCTCTCTCCAGTACAATTTAAAACATTAAAAAATGTTTATGCTTGTACTTTAGTTCTGAAAAGGTAGCTGCTGGAAAAATGATGATAGTGAAATTGCTTGCAAAGTTGGTTTTTAACCTGCATACTTTATCTTCCTCTGCAGCTTTCTTGCATTTTTGTGATAGCCTTTTGTTTGATATCTTTCCATATCTTGGACAGTTTGACAGCTTTTGGACTAGTTTGAATGTTTTGAATTTGGGAATTTTGTAGTTCAGTTTGAACTTTCATAGTGATACATGCTGTTTGCTTTGAACTATGCAGTTGGCTGGCCAATTTTGAATTTGTGCATTTTTCAACTTTGCATTTCATGTTTAGCAAGCAATATTCATCCTTCTTTGTGAACCGGAAGAAATCCCGTGATTTGCAGAGAGGGCTAACTGATTCCAGTCAGTTGCCTTTAATGATGAACTTAAATTAATTGTCTGCTCCTTTAATTATTTATCTGCTTCAATTGACTTTTTCTTCTTTTCTTTGCAGATAAAAAATCAAATAGCCACAAATGGAGGATGAAGAATTTGAAGACTTAGGAATTTAGGATAGCTTATTTCAATTTTAATTATTGTAACTATCATTATTATAAATACTTTGTAAATAAATACTTGTATTTAAATAACAATTGTAACAAATATTTAAAGATGAATAAAAATTCCTTTTAACCAATTAATTCTTTTCAATTGTTTATTTATTATTTATAATTCTTTAAATTATAATAATTGATAATAAATTCCAACCATTTAACTCAGAATAATAAATAATCCATAAACGTCCGACATCTTGAATAATCAAAGCAATGCATCGTCAAATCATACATGCCTAAATGTCTTTTCTTCTCACTGATTTTAATCAAACACTGCAAACTCAATCCAAAAGCATCCTTTCGCTGATTTAGTCACACAATGCGAATTCAATCCAAATGCCTCAGTCCATATCTCGGAATAACTTGAAAAGCACTGTAGAATTAAATCTTTATGAGAAAACTGCGTACAAACCCTAATTCCTGATCAAATGCCAAAGAAACGTTCGCCTGATCAAAGTTGAGCCAGAATCAACCAAAACCCTAAGCAAACTGTTTGAGTTGTTCTAGAGCCATGAAAACCAATGAAAACCCTAATTCTGTATGACTGACGAGAAAAGTCTGTTTGACCGATTCTTGAGCCAGTCTGAAAAATCAGGAAACGTCCGAAGCTGTGATTTCTTGAGGAAAAATGCGAGGGCAAATTTTGGGGTACAACAGTTGCCCCTGTTCAATCTTCTTGGACCTGAAGAGTTAGATTGGCAAGTTTGCCTTTCGCGACTCGAAGGTAAAAGGAGATTGGACACTAGAGTGCCCGAAAATTTGCACTTGGTGACGTGACGGTAGAGGGAATGGGCTTAAAGATGCCATTTGGTGATGGGCTTAAAGATGCCATCTAGTGACTGCTGGTAGGAGGATGGGCTTATAGATGCCATCTGGAAATGGGCTTAAATATGCCATTTGGGAATGTTTGTTGAGGAGAATGGGCTTATAGATGCCATCTGGAAATGATTGTTGAACTGTATATCACTGGTGAGTGGACGAGTATCAGAAAGGTATCCATGTTTTGGAACGTCTCTGAACTGGGGGTCTGAACAAGCAATAGATCGACATCCGTGTTTGGAGAATCTGTAAACTGTTTTCAGGAGTTGAAGTTGAATAAGCAATAGAGCGGCATCCGTTGTCGGGAAGCGTCCGTAAACTGTTTTCAAAAGTTTGAGAAGAAACTGAACAAGCGATAGATTAACATCCGGTGTTGGGAAGAATCCATAAACTGTTTTCAGAAGTCTTAAAGTGGAGAAGGAACTGGTGTGGGGTTTCCTGATGATGAGCCAGTGTAAAACTGCATCTGGATGAATCTGGAACAAGTATCAGAATGTCGCCGTGTCTGGGTCACATCTGAACTGTCTCTGAGTGAATCTGGAATAAGTATCAGAATGTCGCCGTGTCCGGGTCACATCTGAACTATTTCTAGAAAGAATCTCGGAAGATGATGGTCTTTGTCTGTTAACTGATCTTTCCTGAAAAGGTAAAGAGTTAGTTGTATGTAATGTCAATGATGCATGATGCAATGTATGTTGATATGAATGTGATGAATGCGCATGTAGGCTGATGAGCTATCTTGCTGAGGATAGATGAATCCTGGATGACTGAAGATAAAAGAATCTTGACTGCTGTCGGGGTGAACAAATCCTGGGCTACTGCTGTGGAGGGCAAGAATCTTCGATTGTTAAAAATGAGAAGTCTTGGGACCACTGTTGGGGAAATCAGAAGCTTGGGTTGTATGCCAAACTACTGGGGAATTCCTGTCTTGAGGAGATCTTCACCGGGGAATATTCGAATATTCTGTGAGGAATTGAGAATGAGAGTCTTCAACTCTGCTTGGGGATTGATAGTTGGAAGTTTATCTCCGCTGGGGATATTGAAACTCGATTCTGAGGGGAATTAGATTCTGGAAGGTTCTCAGGCTGGGGATTGCAAGAATCTTCTGATTGCCGTAGGCACTTGATCTCGGGAATGGGCTTACAGATGCCATTTGGAGGTAGGATGGATAATTGACTGGAGATGTATCGAATTGTAGGTTGAAAGAAGGAACCTGTGTAGGGTTTCCTGATGACGAGTCCGTGTAAAACTGCATCTGATGTTTGAGAAGGAACCTGTGTAGGGTTGCTTTATGATGAGTCCGTGTAAAACTGCATCAGGAGTTTGAGAAGGAACCTGTGTAGGGTTTCTTCGGGGTAAATTCGTGTAAAACTTCTGGATGAATCGGGGTAAGGTTACCTTGGGACGAATCCGCGTAAGACTTTGGGAGGAACCGATGTAGGGTTACCTTGAGGTAAGTCCGTGTAAGACTTTGGGAGGAACCGGTGTAGGGTTACCTTGAGGTAAGTCCGTGTAAGACTTTGGGAGGAATCGGTGTAGGGTTACCTTGAGGTAAGTCCGTGTAAGACTTTGGGAGGAGCCGGTGTAGGGTTACCTTGAGGTAAGTCCGTGTAAGACTTTTTCTGAAAGAAAAAACCGGTGTAGGGTTACTTGTGGAGGGTGAGTCTGTGTAAGACTTCATCTGGAAATTGAGAAGGAACCGGTGTAGGGTTGCTTGATGACGAGTTCGTGTAAAACTGGATCTTGGATTTGAGAAAGAATTGTTGAACACTTTTGACATTCGAATGCCCCAAGTGGTGGTGAGGGAGGCTTGCCCCAAGTTAATCTACAATTGAGATTTTATTAAGATCTTGACTGGACTGCCCCAGGTTAACTGAATTTTGAAAGATCTGTTGAAACCTTGACTGGACTGCCCCAGGTTAATTGGATGGTGACATGTCATGCCCCCTTGTTGATAGGAGATTTGTAAATGGAAGTGTCATCCTTTTGAAGTGATTTCGCTCACTGAGAGAGCTTCCGTTCCTCCGAACATTCTCTGTATGAATTTCTTCACCGTCAAACAAAAAGCCAAATGCAGACAGTGATATTCAAGCAATGCAAAGTTTATGTTTGTCTCGAAGTTTTGAAAAATGCGTTTTTTAGCAGAAAACTTTTTATAAGACAAGTCAACACAAGATTTAGAGCAAAGCCTTACAGGAGTCAGGATACCCTTTTGAAACAGTATGCTTTCGAACTAACCCATGCTTCAATTAGGACCTTTAAAGGGTTGTAACGTGGCCTGGTTCACGGTTTAAGAAACAAAGGATAAAGGCTCGAAGTATATTTGTACCCACCCGCTCTTCGTGATGTTCTTCAACCCTAAGCTCAGTTAATCGCGCGTCGAACTCTGTTTTGAGTTTGGAACGACCTTGGGGTGATGGTTCATCAGTTTAATTTTGGGAGACAGTCATCATCTCCTTTTTCTTTGCAACATTTTTCATGTTGTTGAGGATTTGTAATGACCTCACTATTTTGATTTTGATTTGTTATCCCTGACTTTTGCCTGACTGTTCCCGTTTTTGAGATGACAGTCAGCGGGATGCCCCAGCTTTCTTAAGCCTCCTTTATAGGTTTTGGCTTGGCGGGCTTTTCTCTTTTGAGAGATTGACTGCCTATGTGATAGGGAACCACCCTTGTCTTCTGATTCCAAAGGAATGCTTTTCTTTTTCTTTGACGTCGTTCGTTGTGTTACGAACTGAGAGTTTGCGACTTCAATGCGCATTTTCTTTTGAATTAACTGAGATACTACCCTGCCCCAGGTTTATATCAAAGGTTTTGATCGTTTAGAACAAAAAACTCCTACTTCTTTGGCTCGAAGGGGTTGACTAGGGATTAACTTCCTTATAACTCCAGTGTTTGGGAATTGAAAGAAATGCCTGTACATCATCAGCGAGGTCTGTTCAAAAGCATACTGTATGAGATTATGGTATTATTTCGTCATCCTCCCTCTAAAGGCTTGTAGCCTTTTATCAAGAGTCAAATATCATAAAGAAAGCATAAGAGTAGTGAAAACGAATGGATGAAATCAAGACAAACATATGCAATGCATTAATGAAACAGAGTTTAACATTAAAAGATAATTGTTTGAATAACAAAAGGTTACAACTTTGAAAGTTCAAAATGAAACAAACACAATCTCAATGAGCTGGCATAGAAGCAGTGATCATGCTGGGGCCTCTGGAGGACCAAACTCAATTTCCTTGGCATCAATCAAATTCTGAATCTTGTACTTCAAAGCCCAACAGTCGTCAGTGTCATGCCCGGGACTGTCAGAATGATAAGCACAAGTTGCATTAGGATTGTAGTTAGGAGATGAAGTCTTGGGGTTAGGATGAGGCCCTATCAATGCAATCAGATTCATCTTCAACAAGTGTTGCAGTGCTTGAGACAACGACATGTTGATGTTGGTGAACTGTCTCTTAGGCTCGTCTGGTCGTTGTTGACTTCCCCTTGGCTGTTGTCGGCGTGACGTAGAACCAGAGATCAGGACTGCCCCTGCATGTTGATCATGACGACTCCTTTGACTGTTCCCAGCATTAGACTCTTTCTTCCTGTTGTAGGGAGTTATCTGAGTATCGGAGGTTGTAGCTCCCTGGATCTTTCCACTTTTGATGCCAGCTTCGACCCTTTCGCCGGTCAGTATTAGCTCGGTGAACCCAGCTGAGGAGCTTCCAATTAAGTGCTTGAAGAAAGGCCCTGTCAAAGTTCCCATGAAGATGTCAATCAGCTCTCTGTCAGTTAAAGGGGGTTGCACCCTACCAGCCAGATCTCTCCACTTTTGGGCGTATCCCTTGAAGCTCTCGTCAGAACCCATGGTCATGCTCTGCAGTTGCACTCGAGTTGGTGCGAGATCAGCATTGTACTGATACTGTTCGTAAAAATCCCTGGCTAGATCTTCCCAGGTGTGGATGTGAGAACTCTCCAATTGATAGAACCACTCGAGTTGAGCCCCTACCAGACTTTCTTGGAAGAAATGGATCCAAAGCCTCTTATCAGCTGTGTATGGTTGAATCTTGCGGACATAAGACCTTAGATGCATCTTAGGGCAAGAGACTCCATCGTACAGAGCAAAGGTAGGAACTTTGAATTTTGAAGGGATGACCAATCCAGGAACTAGGCCCATGTCTCCTAGATCCAAGCCAGGTATCTGTTGGATCTCCATAGCACTGAGGCGATCCTCCAACTCTTTGTACTTGTCATCAACGAGAGGATATTACCCCTCGGAGTAGTCAGCTTCTTCTTCAACAATCTCCACATTATGGTCTTCTTCAAGACTACCTCCTGTGTTGGATGGAGTTGCAAGGTCTTGGGTCTTAGGCCTTCTCCTCAAGTTCAGGATGCGGGCTGCCTTCTTGGACTTCTTCTTCTTGTCTTTGAGAAGAAGAGCTGTCAGATCCTCTTGCCCTTTACCCATAGCCAGCAGGATTTGTTGGAATTGAGCATTTTGAGCTTGAAGATCTTTCACTGTTTGTTCCATATCCATCTTACTGAAATAAACAGTAGGAGGAATAAGGAGACCTGTATGGGAGAAACCTGTTATGCAATGATATGTATGATATATATGCAATGTTTTCAAGGATCTCTTGGGGTAAACACAAGAGAATGTTAGAGGTTGAACTTCGATCTTGGATTGGAGAACTTGGTGTCGGTGGATGTCTTCCCACGAGAATCAAGCTCACCATGTCGAGTGGGTCATAGCCCCTGATTCAAGTTGTTGCACTTGAACTTTGATTGGAAAACTGTGCACTGGTGGATGTCTTTCTACAAGAATCAAGCTCACCATGTCGAGTGGGTCATAGCCCCTGATTCAAGTTGTTGTACTTGATCTTTGATTGGAGAACTGTGCACTGGTGGATGTCTTTCCACGAGAATCAAGCTCACCATGTCGAGTGGGTCATAGCCCCTGATTCAAGTTGCTACACTTGAACTTTGATTGGCGTTTGTTAGAGGAGAAACCTATTGCCCTTTGGTAGACGTCTAGTTCAACGTAACCCTGCATCGAAAAGAACCCTCGAGATTCTTGAAATGGTTATTGAAAATGCTATGGTATGATGTCATGATGTTATGCACATGCATGTAAAAGCAAGTGAGTGTATATACAGGTAAACATATTCACACAAAGAAAACAAGTCCCTAGGTTTAGGCTTGCATGGGGTTGTAGGTAAGTACCCTCTTTCAGTTTCGTTGGTTAAAACCTGTCCTATCAAAAGTAACCGGGTTCTAGAAGATCTCAAATCCTTGACTACCCTCAATCGATCATAACTCCAGCATCGTAATCTTTTCTTGCGGCCAGAACCATCGCGAGAGTTTAGCCTCAATGAGTGTAGCATACTGCTACTGTTCTATGGCCAAGTTGGGTCAATTTTGGGTTCTAAGGTCGGTTGGTGCTTAATGACTCCTCAGAAGACCCATATTCTCCTCGTTTCAACACGAGGGATATCAGTACAGACTAAGGTGCCACACCAACGTAGCCACTGCTTCACCCATGTCGGTATACGCCGGACAGGTCCCTCACAGATTATGCTACCTAAAAGGGGATTCCCCAGATCCGGGTTAGGATCTATGAAACTCCGATGCAAAGCCCATAAATGTAAAAGCAAACAAAGCAATCAATTGAAAACAAAGGTGATCTAAAACCCTAAGGTAACCCCACTTTTTACAATCCCCACCAGAGTCGCCAGTTCTGTGATACGGTGGGAGAACTGACTTGAGGTTTTGCGTTTGTATTCGCACTTGTTCGGTTGAGAAAGAGTCGCCACCGACTTTTTATTTTATCCTAAAGGAAAGGTTAAAAAGCACAGGAAAAACCCTTTTGAGATGTTTCGTGGGTTCGGGGGGTAGATTATGAAAAGGGAAGGTATTAGCACCCTTTTCATCCATGGTTATCCATGGGCTCTTAGTTACTTGGTTTTTTAGATCACTTGCCTTGATTTTTGATTGCTTGAAATTGTGGTGTATGTGTGTGTTTTGAAAATGTTTTTTGAAATAGACGCCTTTGTTGTGGCAACCAATGTAATTGACTCGTGTTTGAGTGTTTTACAAAAGTGTGTATCTTTTCGAAAATATGTTTCAAATGTTTTTGAGAGTTTGTTTTGAAAGTGTTTGTGAAGTATGATTTTTGAAAAGGAGGCAAGTGTTTTTGCAAGTTGATCTCAAGTAACTAAGAGTTTGTCTACCCCTATTATACTCAAAGGTTTTCTCTATGTTTTCAACCCCTTTTTAACAATTTTGTTCCACCATTGAATTTGGTGGACAATCTTGCGTTTAGGAAGTTTAACGGGACGGGCGCGGGTCATCGTATGGACCATGAATGCAATGGTGCCAAGTGTCTTTGGCAATTTTGCTTGAAGGGACTTGATCATTTTGATAGGCGACTTTCGAAAGCGTCATCGAGGGACTTATGATCGTTTGAATTCGTTTTGCCAAAGAAACTCGACGTGCAAGCATGGCCCATTTTGGAAGGCAACATGTGGGATTACCCTAGGGGGTGCAAGTGTGATCGTATATTGATTTCATGCATTTGTCTTTGTATTAGGTTATCTACCGTTCGATTTTATGTACATACAAACCCTAGGTCTAACCATGGTATAATTCGAAAGCGGTAAATTGCGGGAATTTTAAAGTCTACGCTATTACAAATAGTATCCGGGAGTGGGGGTACAAATTCACAAAAGGGATGAGACTTAAATAATTACAACCAAATCGAATCGCGATCAAATGTAAATGTATCGAATATACAAAAAATAAGCAAATGTATAATGTAAAATGTATTGTGTAAGTGTAGGTGTATGAGAATTATTTACAAGTCGAGGAATGTGAATATAATGTGTTATCAAGTATGGTTTACTTAATAAAAAGAATTAGATGTTTTCTTCATTTAATTTGTAATCTTATATTTTTCTTTAATATGTACAAAAAATATTTTAATTAAAAGAAAGAAAAATGTTTTAAGTTTTAATTATATTATGTATATTAAAAAAATGTATTTTAATTGATTATGTACAAATTATTTCTAAGAAAAGGAAATGTATTAACTTAAAGAGAATTTATGTATAAATCAAAATAAATTTAATAAAATAAAAAAAAGTATTTTAAATAATTCCAATTCTTATGTATTTTTTAGTATTAATGTATATTTATACAAGAGTTTTTAATTGAAAGAAAATGTTTTAAGTTTGAGGAAAAATATATTGTGTTCAAAATTAAAAAGTATTATTAAAAAATTTGATGTAAACAAAAGTCATGTTAATTTATTAACAAAAGAAAATAAAATAGGTTTTAAATTCTAAAAAGGGTTTGGAGATTTGAATGGGCCTTTGATTTTTTTTTAGGGCCCAAACCAAGAGTATTCAGAAGCAGGATGGGGGGGTGTGATCAGGAACATGCTTTGGGCTTAGCATTTGAACGGGTTAGGCCCAATTGCTTGAGACAAAGGTTTTTTAGGGTTCATTGATTTTGTTTTCAATTGGGGAAAAGCTTAGGGCTTGCTGAGAGCGGCGCGCCGTTGTTCATCACTTCGTCTTCTTCTTCGCTCAATGCAACGGTTACTGACCCGGGACCCTCCGCCTAGAGCCACCGCGCCACCTCTTCCTTCGTCTACTCTCTTCCATGGGTCATTCACTCGGCGGTTCAAGTGAGGTAAAGAACTTCGCTTCAGTCTCATTAGAGTTTTACGTCTTGCATGTTATGGTTTTATTGATCCTGATTAAGCTTTATTATTGTTGTTTTTCTGTTGAGGTGGTGGAAGGAAAGAGAAAAGAGATGCTACCTTTTGGGGGACGGAGGAGGAAGAAATTAGGCGGCGCTTGGAGGCTTTGACGGGCGGAGAGACGGTGATGTTGAGCTCGCTTGGATTCCTGGTATTTCGTACTTTGTCTTTAGGTTTGATGATGATTATGACCTGAGAACCTTTGTTTGATCTCTTTTCCTCTTTGTTGCCTTGATGCCTTGTATGTGTTAGCTTCGTATACTTCTTTATCTCCTCTTCCTCTGTTGACCCTAGTTGCCTTGTGTTTGGTTGCCTTGATGCTGTATGATTTGTGAATGCTAGCCCAATGATGAATATTTTCTGAGGGCTTTTTGTTGCCTTGAATGCTTAGGCTTGACAATAGTTTTGATGCTTGGCGAAGCTTGACAGATTTGTGTTGTCTTGGAATGGTTTGTATTAGCTTGGTTCAAGGTTTGACAGGTTTTTGGCTGGACATGTTTGAGGTCACAGGTTATGGCCTTACTGGTTTTAGGCTAGAGGTTTGCTTCAGGTTACAGGTTATGTGTTCTGAATGGTAAGCTTTTAAGGCTTTGGGAACTGGTTTGGTGTTTTGACTTAGGTAAAGTTTTGGTATCTTGAACTTTAGGTTTCAACAGGTTTATCGATGGTTAATGGTTTAGGCTTTTGTTTATGTTTGATGGCTTTACTGGTTCATGCTTCTTGGCAAAGATTTCAGGTTTGTGGCCTGGGATGCAGGTTAGTGGCTTGAGGGGTTGTAACGTGTTATGTTTTCGCTTGGAGGCTTGAACAGGTTTAAGCAGGTTCTATGGTTTTAGGCCATACTGGTTTATATTTGATGAAGCTATGCTTCAGGCTTATGCAGTTTTATGTTATTGACAGGTTAAGGGGCTTGGGTGGTTGAATATAGGTTGAATTTGAGACTAAGAGCTTGAGGCTTTTTTGCTTGCTCTCAGTTATCTCTTTTTTTTTGTGATTTCTTCGCCCCCCCTTTACTGTTCTATTGCAGCTTGTTTTTATATTTTTTGTCTCTTCCTTCCCGCCTAAAGCCTGTAAGCCCTTTTCTTTATCTCTCTTCTCCTCTCTCCAGTACAATTTAAAACATTAAAAAATGTTTATGCTTGTACTTTAGTTCTGAAAAGGTAGCTGCTGGAAAAATGATGATAGTGAAATTGCTTGCAAAGTTGGTTTTTAACCTGCATACTTTATCTTCCTCTGCAGCTTTCTTGCATTTTTGTGATAGCCTTTTGTTTGATATCTTTCCATATCTTGGACATTTTGACAGCTTTTGGACTAGTTTGAATGTTTTGAATTTGGGAATTTTGTAGTTCAGTTTGAACTTTCATAGTGATACATGTTGTTTGCTTTGAACTATGCAGTTGGTTGGCCAATTTTGAATTTGTGCATTTTTGAACTTTGCATTTCATGTTTAGCAAGCAATATTCATCCTTCTTTGTGAACTGGGAGAAATCCCGTGATTTGCAGAGAGGGCTAACTGATTCCAGTCAGTTGCCTTTAATGATGAACTTAAATTAATTGTCTGCTCCTTTAATTATTTATCTGCTTCAATTGACTTTTTCTTCTTTTCTTTGCAGATAAAAAATCAAATATCCACAAATGGAGGATGAAGAATTTGAAGACTTAGGAATTTAGGATAGTTTATTTCAATTTTAATTATTGTAACTATCATTATTATAAATACTTTGTAAATAAATACTTGTATTTAAATAACAATTGTAACAAATATTTTAAGATGAATAAAAATTCCTTTTAACCAATTAATTCTTTTCAATTGTTTATTTATTATTTATAATTCTTTAAATTATAATAATTGAAAATAAATTCCAACCATTTAACTCAGAATAATAAATAATCCATAAACGTCCGGTATCTTGAATAATCAAAGCAATGCATCGTCAAATCATACATGCCTAAATGTCTTTTCTTCTCACTGATTTTAATCAAACACTGCTAACTCAATCCAAAAGCATCCTTTCGCTGATTTAGTCACACAATGCGAATTCAATCCAAATGCCTCAGTCCGTATCTCGGAATAACTTGAAAAGCACTGTAGAATTAAATCTTTCTGAGAAAACTGCGTACAAACCCTAATTCCTGATCAAATGCCAAAGAAACGTTCGCCTGATCAAAGTTGAGCCAGAATAAACCAAAACTCTAAGCAAACTGTTTGAATTGTTCTAGAGCCATGAAAACCAATGAAAACCCTAATTCTGTCTGACTGACGAGAAAAGTCTGTTTGACCGATTCTTGAGCCAGTCTGAAAAATCAGGAAACGTCCGAAGCTGTGATTTCTTGAGGAAAAATGCGAGGGCAAATTTTGGGGTACAACAATATGCATTGGAGAAGTTGGGAAATTTTTGTGAAATGGCCAAAGTCAACTATCCTTGAAACTTCATTTTTGACAAAAAGGGCCCACTTTTTCCACTTGGTTCAGCTTTGCCATGCCTCCCACGTGTCCCATGATTTATTTCAAGATTAAAAATTAATTTTCCTATTTTTATTTAATTTTATTTGATTTAATTCATTTTAAATCTTTAAAATTCAAATAAAAATCAAAGAAATTAATGGAGGGATATTTTGTGGTTTGAATAGCTTTGATACACCATAACTAACATGCCAAATTCGTGTACAGCCTATTTCAAACACAAAATTCAAATTTGAAGCAAATATGGCAAGTGGTTCAATGGTGGTTATGGAGCAAATCAAAACCTCATTACAAGGCTTTAAGGCTCATGATATTGGTTGATTATGATTCATAACCTTATATGCAAGCCTTCCCAATAGCATTCACGACCTAGAACACTCCCATACGGCATAACCAATTTCAAATTTTCAAGAGAAAAGTCACAAACTGAAAACCACTTTCCAGTATAATTCAAACCTCTCCTTCGATCCAAACACACTCCTGACCCTTCCAGGGACCTTTTGCAATCAGAACTAAGCGCAAAACCTCAAGAACTCGTGCCATATAAGTCACACGGTTTGCATTCTTTTCCAAAATCACAAACCTCCATTTATGCATTTTTAACACTTTTTGTTGATTGCATTATGCTCACAGGATCCATACAAAGCTTTCCATATGATTTAATTTGAGAATGGTGCCTTAAATTGAAAATCACCATGGACGGATTTCTAGGTTTTCAGAGTTTGTAATTTGGGGTTTTTCACATAGTGTAAAATTAAGCCTCAAGACTTACATGGCCAAACCCAGCAGGATGAGACGAAGCTAAAGCACACCTCGCGCCCTTTTTATATGCAACGAGCGTCTAATCGCTATTCTTAAAATGCTTGCATTTTATGGGGGTTTAAAACCCCCGCTATGTGTTTTTTTATTTTACAGGAAATAGAGAAGATGACTGCGTGTTTTCATGTGATTGGCAGGTTCAAATTGGGCGCGCGCTTTTTCTTATTTTCAGCATATAGTGCGTTTGTTTTATATTATGTTTCTTTTCTATTATACTAACACACGCGCATGAGTGATGCAATGGTGGAAGACGTGGCTTGTAATCTCTGGGACCTGGGTTCGATTCCCAGGCCCCCCATAATTCCAATATTTTTTTTTCAATGTGTTCTTGTGCAGATTCTCAAATAGCTTCCACCATAGACCTCTCATCCAAGAGCCAGCCAAGTGTCCACAGATGCAGATCCAAAGGTCCAGAAAGCAAGAACACCATGCTCAGGAGTCAACAGCGCTCCACTCAATTCCAAAGGTCAACGTGGCTGAAACTTCAATGGGCCACAATTCCAATCAAACACCCTCAAATTCCAGCCCACACCCCCCTTGGGTTTACTCTTCCCTTCTTTTTTATTTTGTCATTTTCATTGGCCTTATTTTATTTCTTATTAACAAATTAACCAACTAATATTTTTTATAAAAAATCAAAAAAAGAATTAACATTTATTATTATTATTAAGTTCATATTATTATTTTGTAAATAAAATATTAACAAATAAATAGTTTAATTAGGTCAACTTTAATTTCTTTTTTCTTTACAATTAAAATAATTTAGAATTAGGTTAATTTAGAATTTTAATTCTTTTATTTTATTTCATAAAAACATAAAAAAACAAAAAAATATTTTTTCTTTTAATTAAATTAATTAGTTAATTATTAGTTATTAATTTCATTTAATCACAAAAAAGACAAAAAAATCCAATTTCTTTCCTTAAAAGGGTCAAAACCCTTAGAACATTCCCGATTCATTCTTTCACGCGCATTTTAGTTTTAATTCTTTATTTTGATTATTTGTGTAACTGCCTCCGGATGTAATAGTAATTAGGATTTTTACTGCTTTATTTCTCGCACTTTATTTTACCAAAACGGGTCTTTGTATTTTTTGGAGATGTATAGACCCGCGCCTTGTAATAGCGTAGAACTTTATATTTCCGCAATTTACTTTCCGCACCCCTAACTGTTAACAATGCATGGAAGAATGTATGTCAATAAAATCAATCCGTAGCTCACAAATAACATGCACAAGATAACCTTAACTGAAACACAACACACAAAGCACATGCCACTCCTAGGGTACGTCTCACTGGTTGCCTCGAACGTGGTCATCAAGTATAGGGTGTCTTAGAGGTCGCCCTTCTGTCCAAAAGATCCAGTCGCCTCGAAACGGTTGCCTCGGATAAAAGGATCTAGGACATTAGGGTTACTACTAAGATGTCCTACCATTGCTTCGGTGACCACCTTGTCCCTTTATCGAATTGACCCGAACAACTCCAACGATGGTGCTACCTACCTCTCAATGGTGGTATAGTACTATCCAAAGGACTCTTACACAGCTTAATTCCTTAGAGTAGGTAGATTCTCCTGGGTACTTGCTCTTTTCAAAACAAACAAAACAACTTTTCACACCTCACACTTTCTAAAAAGTTTTCAAACAAATTTTTCATACACTCTTGAGGACTGATACAAGAGTTATTAGAAATATTTCACACGAAACTTTTTCAAAACCCGCACACACTTGAAAAGCAAACAAATCTTTTGAAAACATAAGAGCAAGTACCTAAGAGCCCGTGGATAACCACAGATAGAAAGGGTGCTAACACCTTCCCTTTCTATAAATCTACCTCCCGAACCGAGAAACATTCTCGAATAAGGAATTTTGCTGTGCTTTTGTCCTTTCCATGTTGGAGAACATAAAAGACAGTGGCGACTCTTGCTTACCGCGACATTTCGCGAAACCAGCTAAAAACAGTCAGTTCTATTTCCACCGATCACAGAACTGGCGACTCTGCTGGGGAGAAATAAAAGTGAGGTGTACCTTAGGATTAGACCACTCTTATGTTTTCAATTGTATGCTTTGTTTGCTTTTATATTGTGGGCTTGTTTTGGAGTTACATAGATCTTAACCCGGATCTGGGGAATACCCTTTTAGGTAGCATAAGCTGTGAGGGACCTGTCCGGCGTAGACCGATACGGGTGAAGCAGTGGCTACGTTGGTGTGGAACTTTGGTTTGTACCGATATCCCTTGTGTTGCAACGAGGAGAATATGGGTCTTCTGAGGAGTCATTAAGCACCAACCGACCTTAGAACCCTAACGTGACCCAACTTGGCCATAGAACAGCAGCAGTATGCCACACCCATTGAGGCTAAACTCTCGCGATGGTTCTGGCTGCAAGAAAAGATTGCGACGCTGGAGTTATGACCGATTGAGGGTAGTCAGTGATATTGGGATCCTCTAGAACCCGGTTACTTTTGATAGGACAGGTCTTAACCAACGAAACTGAAAGAGGGTAGTACCTGAACTTCATGCTGGCCTAAACCCTAAGGGCTGGCTTGTGTGACTTGTGTGCCTTATCATGTTTGCCTATGTGAATATTTGTGGTGTGCTTTATCATAACATCATACCATCATACCATTGCATACATCCTATATAAGGACTAATCCATTTCAAGGATCTCAAGGGTTTGTGATGCAGGTCATGATGAATCAAATGTATGGCAAGGGGCAAAAGGGGATTTATTTTCCCCTAGCCAAGGTTGATGACTTGAGTCAGGGGCTATGACCCACTCGATATGGTGAGCCTTGACTCTTGAAGAAGGACTCTCAGCAACATGAAGTTCCTTCAATCAAGCTACCCAAATTCAAATTCTAACAAGTTTCTTTGTTTACCCCGCGAGATCCTTGAAAACATCGCATGCATACATACATATCATTGCATACAGGTACTCTGTTTACAGGTCACTTACCTTCTTCGCTGTTTATTTTAGCAATCATCATGAATCCTGAATCATCCAATGGACAAGCTATCAAGGCCCTCCAGGCCCAGAACGCCCAGTTCCAGGAGCTGGTCATGAGCTTAGCACAAGGACAACAAGAATTGAAGACTCTGCTTTTGAAGAAAAAGAAGAAGAGGACTGTTTTGTTCAACCCTAGACGCAGATATGGGAATACACTGCAGAACGAAGCTGAGCGGACTACTCCATCTGTTGGGGAAGGCAGTCACCAAGAGGGAAGAGTTCCTAGTCCCGTAGTCTCTGACACCGAGACAGATTTCAATGATGAACAGTACCCTCCTGCTGAGGACAGGTACAAGCAACTAGAGGACCGACTGAATGCTATGGAGATTCAACGTGTGCCTGGTTTGGACTTTGGGGACCTAGGTTTATCTTCTGGGGTGGTGATCCCTCACAAGTTCAAGGCACCTGCCTTTGTAAAGTACGACGTGGCTTCCTGTCCTAAGCTGCACCTTCATTCATACGCAAGGAAGATCCAGCCCTACACGGCAGACAAGAATCTATGGATCCATTTCTTCCAGGAGAGTCTTTCAGGGACTCAGCTCGATTGGTTCTATCAGTTGGATGGAACCAGTATTCGTAACTGGGAGGACTTGGCAACTGCTTTTTATAAGCAGTATCAGTATAATGCCGACCTCGCTCCTACGCGTACCCAACTCCAGGGAATGTCACTTGGGACGGGTGAAGGTTTTAAGGAGTATGCACAAAGGTGGAGAGACCTGGATGGCAGAGTGCAGCCACTGTTGACTGACCGTGAGCTTGTGGATATGTTCCTGGGGACCCTATCTGGTCCATTCTTCAACCATCTGATTGGAAATTCTTCCGCTGGGTTTACAGACCTAATCTTGACTGGGGAAAGAATTGAAGCCGGTATCAATTTGGGGAATATACCGAATGGTGATTCCTCGAACACTGAGAAGAAACCATCCAAGATAGAATCTAGTGCTGTCAACACAGTGGTTATCTCAAAACCGGCCGGTGCTCCTCAACATCGCAACCAACAAAGGGAAGAGAGACCTAAAAGGCAATTCACTCCCCTCGGCATGACCTTGTCCCAGATGTTGCCACAGCTGCTGGAGACCAAGTTGGTAACTCTAAGGGATCATCCTAAGAATCCCAACAGGACACCTTCAAGGTATAACCCCAACGTTCGCTGCGCCTATCATTCTGACAGCCCGAGACATGCTACAGATGATTGTTGGACTTTGAAAAACAAGGTTCAGGATCTGATCGATGCAAAGGAAGTCCAGTTCGACTCTCCAGAGACTCCCGATGTGACCACTGCTCCCTTGCCAAAATATGGCTAGGATTGGAAATTTTTTGTTCATTCGAATGTTCAAGTTGTATTTTTCTTTGATTGTTCAAAACATTGTATTCATGTCAAATGTTGTATTTCATTAATGCATTACACATGTATGTTTTGAAGTAATTATTTCGTATTTACTATATGCAAACTGTTTTCATATTTTTGTGATAATCAACTCTCAATTGATAATTCTAAGCCTCTTGAGGGAGGATGACGAAAACGATACCACGATCTACAATATGCTTTTGAACAGACCCCGTTGATGAGGTACAGGCATTGTTTCAATTCCTAAACACTGGAGTTACAAGGAAGATAATCCCTAGTCAACCCCTTTGAGCCAAAGAAGTAGGAGTTTTTCTTTTCGAAAATTAAAACCCTTAATCATAACCTGAGGCAGGGTAGTTCTCTCAGTTGATCCAGGCGCACAATGAATGGCATCAAAAGAAGTCCTTATAAAACAAAAGACAGTGATGGTTCCGAATAATCATAAAGACAGACAGTCGTTATCTTTTAGAAATAAAAACCCAATAAGTCAAAACCTATGAAGGAGACTTACAAAACTGGGGCATCCCGCCGACTGTAAATACAAAAAGAAACAGTTCAGGCAAAAATAGGGATAATAAAGTCAAAAAGAAAGAGGTCCTACAAACCCTCAACAAAAATGACTGCCTATTCAAAATAAATTGTCAATATCCGAACCATCACCGGAATGTCAGAGCAAAGACTCAAACAAGGTCTAACGTACGATCAGCCGAGTTTAGGTTTGAAGAACATCACGAAGAGCGGGTGGGAACAAATATACTTTGAGCCTTTACCCTTTGTTTCTTAAACCGTGAATCAAGCCACGTTATAACCCTTAAAAGTCCTAGCTGAAGCATGGGTTAGTTCGAAAGCATACTGTTACAAAGGTATCCTGACTCCTTAGGGCTTGCGGTAAAATAACAAGTGGACATCACAATTTTACAAAATTCACTTGTTTTTACTAAAAAAGATGCATTTTCAAAAAAACTTCAAGACAGACATAAGCTTTGCATTTTTAATATAACATTGCTTGCATATGACTATTTGTCTGAACAACATAGAAGTTCGCACGACGAATGTCTAAATGAACAAAAGCACCTCCAATCAAGGGGCATGGCATGATCATCATCTGGGGCAGTTAAGTCAAGATTCGAAGAATCTCTCAAAAGGCCAACCAGCTTGGGGCAAATCTCCATCTGGATCACTTGGGGCATTGGACGATCAAACGAAGATCTTCTGATGGCATGGTAACACTGCACTACTGACAGTGACAACTCCCTGCATCCTGAGATCACGGACATAGTCGAAAAGATACTACGCATGATTAAAGACCCGCTAGGTTGACACACCTAGGCAAAAATAAGGGCTTCCCGGCGAACCGAAAGGGTTCGGGCAAAATAAGGGATGAAATAGAAAAATCTGTACCCCCGGCAAGTCGAAAACCTGAAAAGGCGGCTTGGGCAAAAATGGGTATCCCGGTGGACTGAAAACCCGAAAGGGCGGTCCAGGCAAAAATTAGGGATCACAACATACGACTATGTCCCGGCATCTCGTCACTTGCCTACCAGAAGAATATTTGTCAATCGGCAGTCATCAAGCACCTCCACAGGTACCTTCTCCCGCAGAAACAGGGGCAATACTGAGTTGTCTAAGCGGTCTAGTTGCTCCGTCCACCAAGGTACCAAGGTAGGTTCGGCTGAAGAATGCAACCAAGATATCTTCACTCCCCGCAGAGTAAGACAGGATTCAACAGTACTCTCCTCCGAGCAGAGTTGGTCTCCAATCAACCCCGAAGAGGCACAGTATCCCTAGCAAGTCAGCAACGCTCTCCCCAAGCAGAGTTAGCCTACTGTCAGCCTTAAGGAAGATGGGTATCCCTAGAAAATCTCAATATTCCCCAGCGGAGTATGCAGATGTTCCTAAGCAAGCATCCCCGGCAGTCTTAATATAAGATTGTTCCCCGGCGGAATACAGATACCCCCAATGGAGCCGCTTCCCCAGTACAGTCCAAAGTTTCCCCAGGAGAGTTGAATTATCAATCTCTCCAGTAGATTCTGGAAGCTTATCCCCAGTAGATTCTGGAAGCTTATCACCTGCAGAGTACGAACGCGTCTCCCCGGCTTTATTTAAAGGTTATTCCCCACCAGGATATAACTGGGTTATCCTCAGCTAATTGCCAGCGGAGTTCATCAATTCCCTCTACAAAGCTTATCAACGGTATCCCCAACGGAGTTATCGTTAAACCTCAGCGAAGTATCTCTCCCCACAGAGTAATTCCCCGCAGAGTAATCTCTCCAACAAGTTTATTCCCCAACGGAGTCATCTTCTCCTACCGGTTTATTCTTGCAACCATCATCCCCAGCGGAAACGAAGAACTCTGTTCTTCAACATCATCCCAGGATTCAACTTCACGGCATGCGTCAAGGATTTGCTTTCCCAGACGAAGATACATTCACAAACATCACATCATGATACATGCATATGCGCATCATGTCATACAATCTCATTTATGTCAAGAACATCATTGCTTGATCCATATCATGCATTGCATACGACTAACCTTTACCTTTCAAGAAGGATACAGTTAAATAATCAGCTATGTCAAAGTAGATAAATACAGTCAAAAGAGACCAATCCAGTCAAAAAAGACAAATCCAATCAAAGAAGACAAATCCAGTCAAAGAAGACAAATCCAGTTAAATCCCAAAGGTTTTTCTGATGCTCATCCAGTCAAAGAAGACAAATCCAGTCAAAGAAGACAAATCCAGTTAAATCCCAAAGGTTTTTCTGATGCTCATCCAGTCAAAGAAGACAGGTCCAGTTAAATTACTTCCTAAAGTCAAAGAAGACAATCTCGTCATTGAAGACATCCCGTCATTGAAGACAACCCGTCATTATAGACACCCGTCAGTATAGACACCCGTCATTGAAGACAACCCGTCAGTATAGACACCCGTCATTGAAGACAACCCGTCAATATAGACACCCGTCATTGAAGACACCTCGTCGTTGAAGACTACCCGTCATTGAAGACAACTCGTCATTGAAGACAACTCGTCATTAAAGATAACTCGTCGTTGAAGACAACCTGTCATTATAGACACCCGTCAGTATAGACACCCGTCAGTATAGACACCCGTCATTGAAGACAACCCGTCAGTATAGACACCCGTCATTGAAGACAACCCGTCAATATAGACACCCGTCATTGAAGACACCTCGTCGTTGAAGACTACCCGTCATTGAAGACAACTCGTCATTGAAGACAACTCGTCATTAAAGATAACTCGTCGTTGAAGACAACTCGTCATTGAAGACAACTCGTCATTAAAGACAACTCGTCATTGAAGACAACCCGTCATTATAGACACCCGTCAGTATAGACACCCGTCATTGAAGACAACCCGTGAGTATAGACACCCGTCATTGAAGACACCTCGTCGTTGAAGACAACTCATCGTTGAAGACAACCCGTCATTGAAGACAACTCGTCGTTGAAGACAACCCATCATTATAGACACGCGTCAGTATAGACACGCGTCATTGAAGACAACCCGTCAGTATAGACACCCGTCATTGAAGACAACCCGTCAGTATAGACACCCGTCATTGAAGACACCTCGTTGTTGAAGACTACCTGTCATTGAAGATAACTCGTCATTGAAGACAACTCGTCATTAAAGACAACTCGTCGTTGAAGACAACTCGTCATTGAAGACAACTCGTCATTAAAGACAACTCGTCATTGAAGACAACCCGTCATTATAGACACCCGTCAGTATAGACACCCGTCATTAAAGACAACCCGTCAGTATAGACACCTCGTCGTTGAAGACTACCCGTCATTGAAGACAACTCGTCATTGAAGACAACTCGTCATTGAAGACGACTCGTCATTAAAGACAACTCGTCATTGAAGACAACTCGTCATTGAAGACAACTCGTCATTAAAGACAACTCGTCATTGAAGGCAACTCGTCATTGAAGACAACTCGTCATTGAAGATCACTCGTCGTTGAAGACAACCCGTCCATGAAGATAACCCGTCCAAAGAGACAAATCGTCAAGAAAGACAAAACCTCCACTGGTTCAGTTAAATCCAAAAGATTTTTCTGAGATAACCTGTCAGTAGAGACAACCCATCAACCTTTTGAAGTTCCAGATTCGATACCTGTATCTAGCCAGGGCATGTCTGTGAGCGACTGAGTGAAGATCAACCTCTGTAGCAGGTCAGGTAATTATCTTTCTTTCTCAGGTACGCAAGTTCTCGCTAAGGAATCTCTTACGCGATCGACAACCTCCAGATGGCATCTATAAGCCCATCCACCTACCAACAGTCTCCAAATGGCATCTATAAGCCCATTCCCGACAAGGTTCTGTCACATCTCTAGATGGCATCTATAAGCCCATCCTCCCATACCATCTTTCCAAATGGCATCTATAAGCCCATTCCCGACAAGGTTCTGTCACATCTCCAGATGGCATATATAAGCCCATCCTCCTATCCACCATCTCTCCAAATGGCATCTGTAAGCCCATTCCCAACATCATACTGCTGATATTCTACTATGTGAGTGCAAATTTCTGGGCACTCTAATGTTCAATCATCTTCCACCTTCGGATCACGAAAGGCGCGCTAGCCAATCTACATCCTCAGGTCTAAGAAGATTGAACAGGGGCAACTGTTGTACCCCAAAATTTGCCCTCCCATATTCTTCAAAGTTTTGGCAAGCATCATCTCAAGTCTACTCAAGTTGCACAGTCAAAAGCCTCATTTGCTTCACAATCAACTGTAGGGGCAAATTGGTCATTTGGCAGTCAAAATTCAAAATTTTTGGTCAACATCTTATTTTGAAGCCACAATCATCATTTGATCAAGTCTTGATCATGATTCCACAAGCATGGCTCAAAAATCATCAAGATGCAAAAGTTTCTATTTTTGGACAGTTGAAAAGTCAACTGTAACTTGACCAAGGCATAACTTTTTCATGGTTCATCAGAAAAATCCCATCCAATTCTCATTTTTAAGGGGAAGACATTTCCTACAACTCATATTCACATTCCAAGTCCAAGAAATGCTCTCACAAAAAGTTATCAATTTCAACATTATAGGTCATTTTCAAAAGTCAACAAAAAGGCACTTTAAGTCAAAGAGCATAACTTGAGATTGGTAAATCAAAATGACATGGTACCAAAGACATTGGTTAGAGGACTTCAAGACCTTTCCAAAATGTCCAAGACCTTGTTCATATGATCAAAATTGAGCAAGATATGCATTGGAGAAGTTGGGAAATTTTTGTGAAATGGCCAAAGTCAACTATCCTTAAAACTTCATTTTTGACAAAAAGGGCCCACTTTTTCCACTTGGTTCAGCTTTGCCATGCCTCCCACGTGTCCCATGATTTATTTCAAGATTAAAAATTAATTTTCCTATTTTTATTTAATTTTATTTGATTTAATTCATTTTAAATCTTTAAAATTCAAATAAAAATCAAAGAAATTAATGGAGGGATATTTTGTGGTTTGAATAGCTTTGATACACCATAACTCACATGCCAAATTCGTGTACAGCCTATTTCAAACACAAAATTCAAATTTGAAGCAAATATGGCAAGTGATTCAATGGTGGTTATGGAGCAAATCAAAACCTCATTACAAGGCTTTAAGGCTCATGATATTGGTTGATTATGATTCATAACCTTATATGCAAGCCTTCCCAATAGCATTCACGACCTAGAACACTCCCATACCGCATAACCAATTTCAAATTTTCAAGAGAAAAGTCACAAACTGAAAACCACTTTCCAGCATAATTCAAACCTCTCCTTCGATCCAAACACACTCCTGACCCTTCCAGGGACCTTTTGCAATCAGAACTAAGCGCAAAACCTCAAGAACTAGTGCCATACAAGTCACACGGTTTGCATTCTTTTCCAAAATCACAAACCTCCATTTATGCATTTTTAACACTTTTTGTTGATTGCATTATGCTCACAGGATCCATACAAAGCTTTCCATATGATTTAATTTGAGAATGGTGCCTTAAATTGAAAATCACCATGGACAGATTTCTAGGTTTTCAGAGTTTGTAATTTGGGGTTTTTCACATAGTGTAAAATTAAGCCTCAAGACTTACATGGCCAAACCCATCAGGATGAGACGAAGCTAAAGCACACCTCGCGCCCTTTTTATATGCAACGAGCGTCTAATCGCTATTCTTAAAATGCTTGCATTTTGTGGGGGTTTAAAACCCCCGCTATGTGTTTTTTTATTTTACAGGAAATGGAGAAGATGACTGCATGTCTTTATGTGATTGGCAGGTTCAAATTGGGCGCGCGCTTTTTCTTATTTTCAGCATATAGTGCGTTTGTTTTATATTATGTTTCTTTTCTATTATACTAACACACGCGCATGAGTGATGCAATGGTGGAAGACGTGGCTTGTAATCTCTGGGACCTGGGTTCGATTCCCAGGCCCCCCATAATTCCAATATTATTTTTTTTCAATGTGTTCTTGTGCAGATTCTCAAATAGCTTCCACCATAGACCTCTCATCCAAGAGCCAGCCAAGTGTCCACAGATGCAGATCCAAAGGTCCAGAAAGCAAGAACACCATGCTCAGGAGTCAACAACTCTCCACTCAATTCCAAAGGTCAACGTGGCTGAAACTTCAATGGGCCACAATTCCAATCAAACA
Source organism: Vicia faba (assembly GCA_948472305.1). NCBI lineage: Eukaryota > Viridiplantae > Streptophyta > Magnoliopsida > Fabales > Fabaceae > Vicia > Vicia faba. The sequence goes on from OX451738.1 coordinate 413,211,670, forward strand.
CCCTCAAATTCCAGCCCACACCCCCCTTGGGTTTACTCTTCCCTTCTTTTTTATTTTGTCATTTTCATTGGCCTTATTTTATTTCTTATTAACAAATTAACCAACTAATATTTTTTATAAAAAATCAAAAAAAGAATTAACATTTATTATTATTATTAAGTTCATATTATTATTTTGTAAATAAAATATTAACAAATAAATAGTTTAATTAGGTCAACTTTAATTTCTTTTTTCTTTACAATTAAAATAATTTAGAATTAGGTTAATTTAGAATTTTAATTCTTTTATTTTATTTCATAAAAACATAAAAACACAAAAAAATATTTTTTCTTTTAATTAAATTAATTAGTTAATTATTAGTTATTAATTTCATTTAATCACAAAAAAGACAAAAAAATCCAATTTCTTTCCTTAAAAGGGTCAAAACCCTTAGAACATTCCCGATTCATTCTTTCACGCGCATTTTAGTTTTAATTCTTTATTTTGATTATTTCTGTAACTGCCTCCGGATGTAATAATAATTAGGATTTTTACTGCTTTATTTCTCGCACTTTATTTTACCAAAACAGGTCTTTGTATTTTTTGGCGATGTATAGACCCGCGCCTTGTAATAGCGTAGAACTTTATATTTCCGCAATTTACTTTCCGCACCCCTAACTGTTAACAATGCATGAAAGAATGTATGTAATAAAATCAATCCGTAGCTCACAAATAACATGCACAAGATAACCTTAACTAAAACACAACACACAAAGCACATGCCACTCCTAGGGTACGTCTCACTGGTTGCCTCGAACGTGGTCATCAAGTATAGGGTGTCTTAGAGGTCGCCCTTCTGTCCAAAAGATCCAGTCGCCTCGAAACGGTTGCCTCGGATAAAAGGATCTAGGACATTAGGGTTACTACTAAGATGTCCTACCATTACTTCGGTGACCACCTTGTCCCTTAATCGAATTGACCCGAACAACTCCAACGATGGTGCTACCTACCTCTCAATGGTGGTATAGCACTATCCAAAGGACTCTTACACAGCTTAATTCCTTAGAGTAGGTAGATTCTCCTGGGTACTTGCTCTTTTCAAAACAAACAAAACAACTTTTCACACCTCACACTTTCTAAAAAGTTTTCAAACAAATTTTTCATACACTCTTGAGGACTGATACAAGAGTTACTTAGAAATCTTTCAAACGAAACTTTTTCAAAACCCGCACACACTTGAAAAGCAAACAAATCTTTTGAAAACATAAGAGCAAGTACCTAAGAGCCCGTGGATAACCACGGATAGAAAGGGTGCTAACACCTTCCCTTTCTATAAATCTACCTCCCGAACCGAGAAACATTCTCGAATAAGGAATTTTGCTGTGCTTTTGTCCTTTCCATGTTGGAGAACATAAAAGACGGTGGCGACTCTTGCTTACCGTGACATTTCGCGAAACCAGCTAAAAAAAGTCAGTTCTATTTCCACCGATCACAGAACTGACGACTCTGCTGGGGAGAAATAAAAGTGAGGTGTACCTTAGGATTAGACCACTCTTATGTTTTCAATTGTATGCTTTGTTTGCTTTTATATTGTGGGCTTGTTTTGGAGTTACATAGATCCTAACCTGGATCTGGGGAATACCCTTTTAGGTAGCATAAGCTGTGAGGGACCTGTCCGGCGTAGACCGACACGGGTGAAGCAGTGGCTACGTTAGTGTGGCACCTTGGTCTGTACCGATATCCCTTGTGTTGCAACGAGGAGAATATGGGTCTTCTGAGGAGTCATTAAGCACCAACCGACCTTAGAACCCTAACGTGACCCAACTTGGCCATAGAACAACAGCAGTATGCTACACCCATTGAGGCTAAACTCTCGCGATGGTTCTGGCTGCAAGAAAAGATTGTGACTCTGGAGTTATGACCGATTGAGGGTAGTCGGTGATATTGGGATCCTCTAGAACCCGGTTACTTTTGATAGGACAGGTCTTAACCAACGAAACTGAAAGAGGGTAGTACCTGAACTTCATGCTGGCCTAAACCCTAAGGGCTGGCTTGTGTGACTTGTGTGCCTTATCATGTTTGCCTATGTGAATATTTGTGGTGTGCTTTATCATAACATCATACCATCATACCATTGCATACATCCTATATAAGGACTAATCCATTTCAAGGATCTCAAGGGTTTGTGATGACGGTCATGATGAATCAAATGTCTGGCAAGGGGCAAAAAGGGATTTATTTTCCCCTAGCCAAGGTTGATGACTTGAGTCAGGGGCTATGACCCACTCGATATGGTGAGCCTTGACTCTTGAAGAAGGACTCTCAGCAACATGAAGTTCCTTCAATCAAGCTACACAAATTCAAATTCTAACAAGTTTCTCTGTTTACCCCGCGAGATCCTTGAAAACATCGCATGCATACATACATATCATTGCATTACAGGTACTCTATTTACAGGTCACTTACCTTCTTCGCTGTTTATTTCAGCAATCATCATGAATCCTGAATCATCCAATGGACAAGCTATCAAGGCCCTCCAGGCCCAGAACGCCCAGTTCCAGGAGCTGGTCATGAGCTTAGCACAAGGACAACAGGAATTGAAGACTCTGCTTTTGAAGAAAAAGAAGAAGAGGACTGTTTTGTTCAACCCTAGATGCAGATCTGGGAATACACTGCAGAACGAAGCTGAGCGGACTACTCCATCTGTTGGGGAAGGCAGTCACCAAGAGGGAAGGGTTCCTAGTCCCGTAGTCTCTGACACCGAGACAGATTTCAATGATGAACAGTACCCTCCTGCTGAGGACAGGTACAAGCAACTAGAGGACCGACTGAATGCTATGGAGATTCAACGTGTGCCTGGTTTGGACTTTGGGGACCTAGGTTTATCTTCTGGGGTGGTGATCCCTCACAAGTTCAAGGCACCTGCCTTTGTAAAGTACGACGGGGCTTCCTGTCCTAAGCTGCACCTCCGTTCATACGCAAGGAAGATCTAGCCCTACACGGCAGACAAGAATCTATGGATCCATTTCTTCCAGGAGAGTCTTTCAGGGACTCAGCTCGATTGGTTCTATCAGTTGGATGGAACCAGTATTCGTAACTGGGAGGACTTGGCAACTGCTTTTTATAAGCAGTATCAGTATAATGCCGACCTCGCTCCTACGCGTACCGAACTTCAGGGTATGTCACTTGGGACGGGTGAAGGTTTTAAGGAGTATGCATAAAGGTGGAGAGACCTGGATGGCAGAGTGCAGCCACCGTTGACTGACCGTGAGCTTGTGGATATGTTCCTGGGGACCCTATCTGGTCCATTCTTCAACCATCTGATTGGAAATTCTTCCGCTGGGTTTACAGACCTAATCTTGACTGGGGAAAGAATTGAAGCCGGTATCAAGTCGAGGAAGATACATAATGGTGATTCCTAGAACACTGAGAAGAAACCATCCAAGAAAGAATCTAGTGCTGTCAACGCAGTGGTTATCTCAAAACCGGCCGGTGCTCCTCAACATCGCAACCAACAAAGGGAAGAGAGACCTAAAAGGAAATTCACTCCCCTCGGCATGACCTTGTCTCAGATGTTGCCACAGCTGCTGGAGACCAAGTTGGTAACTCTAAGGGACCCTCCTAAGAATCCCAACAGGACATCTTCAAGGTATAACCCCAACGTTCGCTGCGCCTATCATTCTCACAGCCTGGGACATGCTACAGATGATTGCTGGACTTTGAAAAACAAGGTTCAGGATCTGATCGACATAAAGGAAGTCCAGTTCGACTCTCCAGAGACTCCCGATGTGACCACTGCTCCCTTTCCAAAATATGGCTAGGATTGGAAATTTTTTGTTCATTCGAATGTTCAAGTTGTATTTTTCTTTGATTGTTCAAAACATTGTATTCATGTCAAACGTTGTATTTCATTAATGCATTACACATGTCTGTTTTGAAGTAATTATTTCGTATTTACTATATGCAAACTGTTTTCATATTTTTGTGATAATCAACTCTCAATTGATAATTCTAAGCCTCTTGAGGGAGGATGACGAAAACGATACCACGATCTACAATATGCTTTTGAACAGACCCCGTTGATGAGGTACAAGCATTGTTTCAATTCCTAAACACTGGAGTTACAAGGAAGATAATCCCTAGTTAACCCCTTTGAGCCAAAGAAGTAGGAGTTTTTCTTTTCGAAAATTAAAACCCTTAATCATAACATGGGGCAGGGTAGTTCTCTCAGTTGATCCAGGTGCACAATGAATGGCATCAAAAGAAGTCCTTATAAAACAAAAGACAGTAATGGTTCCGAATAATCATAAAGACAGACAGTCGTTATCTTTCAGAAATAAAAACCCAATAAGTCAAAACCTATGAAGGAGACTTACAAAACTGGGGCATCCCGCCGACTGTAAATACAAAAAAAAACAGTTCAGGCAAAAATAGGGATAATAAAGTCAAAAAGAAAGAGGTCCTACAAACCCTCAACAAAAATGAATGCCTATTCAAAATAAATTGTCAATATCCGAACCATCACCGGAATGTCAGAGCAAAGACTCAAACAAGGTCTAACGTACGATCAGCCGAGTTTAGGTTTGAAGAACATCACGAAGAGCGGGTGGGAACAAATATACTTTGAGCCTTTACCCTTTGTTTCTTAAACCGTGAACCAAGCCACGTTATAACCCTTAAAAGTCCTAGCTGAAGCATGGGTTAGTTCGAAAGCATACTGTTACAAAGGTATCCTGACTCCTTAGGGCTTGCGGTAAAATAACAAGTGGACATCACAGTTTTACAAAATTCACTTGTTTTTACTAAAAAAGATGCATTTTCAAAAAAACTTCAAGACAGACATAAGCTTTTCATTTTTAATATAACATTTCTTGCATATGACTATTTGTTTGAACAGCATAGAAGTTCGCACGACGAATGTCTAAATGAACAAAAGCACCTCCAATCAAGGGGCATGGCATGATCATCATCTGGGGCAGTTAAGTCAAGATTCGAAGAATCTCTCAAAAGGCCAACCAGCTTGGGGCAAATCTCCATCTGGATCACTTGGGGCATTGGACGATCAAACGAAGATCTTCTGATGGCATGGTAACACTGCACTACTGACAGTGACAACTCCCTACATCCTGAGAGCACGGACATAGTCGAAAAGATACTACGCATGATTAAAGACCCGCTAGGTTGACACACCTAGGCAAAAATAAGGGCTTCCCGGCGAACCGAAAGGGTTCGGGCAAAATAAGGGATGAAATAGAAAAATCTGTACCCCCGGTAAGTCGAAAACCTGAAAAGGCGGCTTGGGCAAAAATGGGTATCCCGATGGACTGAAAACCCGAAAGGGCGGTCCAGGCAAAAATTAGGGATCACAGCATACGACTATGTCCCGACATCTCGTCACTTGCCTACCAGAAGAAAATTTGTCAATCGGCAGTCATCAAGCACCTCCACAGGTACCTTCTCCCGCAGAAACAGGGGCAATACTGAGTTGTCTAAGCGGTCTAGTTGCTCCGTCCACCAAGGTACCAAGGTAGGTTCTACTGCTTCCTCTATTGCCCAGGATGCATTCACCTGAAAAAGAAGAAAGGAAAGAAATTAGCACAGTTAACTGAAAAGAATTTTCAAGCAGAAGAAAGAAAATCATCACTAAAGTTTGCCGGCCGGAATCATAATGCTATTTGTTCATCATGTTTTATTTTCCTCTTTGCAAATTACAAGAAGATTGCTCTTCTTGGTTCATAAAGAGAAAAGTAAAAGATATAAAATGCAAGCATACAATTGGTTCAAATACAAACTAAGGTACAAGGCTGCATACAAAACAAAACTATACCAAACTTAATACTAACTGCAGTAATCAAACCAAATGCAACAAGGTGCCAAGCATGTCAAACTAAGTTTCAAAACAAGTCAAGAAGCATAGCAACTAGCAAAAGTACAATGCAGAAAGTATGCAAACTGTCAAGGCATACAAGTACAGAAAGTACACAATGCAGCAGGTAATACAATGCAGAGAGATAAACCAAATTACAAGCCAAAGAGACTTGTCAAAGCCATCATCATTTTCCTAGGCAAACTTTTCATAAATTACATTATAATAAGCAAAAGGTGCTTAGAGAGAGAGAAAGAGAGGACCTAGTGAAGAAGTTTGCAGTTTGGCTAAAGCAGACTGTAAAAAACAAAAAGATATATAACAGTCTAGCATCAAACACAGAGAAAAAGAGAGAAAGACTTGGCCACAAAAAACTGCCCAAGCTGCTATCAAACCCAAAACTTGTGACAACTGCCAAACCAATATCCATAAACCTGCATAACCACAAAAGCTCCAAAAAACCCTGCATAACTGTGACAAACCAAGCAAGCCTACCCAGCTTGCTCAAACCTGCAATTCCAATTGCAATCAGGTGGCCCAAACAATCTGCAAGTAACAAAATGCAAGCCTGTTGTGATACGGTGGGAGAACTGACTTGAGATTTTGCGTTTGTATTCGCACTTGTTCAGTTTAGCAAGAGTCGCCACCGACTTTTTATTTTATCCTAAAGGAAAGGTCAAAAAGCACAGGAAAGACCTTTGAGATGTTTTCGTGGGTTCAGGGGGTAGATTATGAAAAGGGAAGGTGCTAGCACCCTTTACATCCATGGTTATCCATGGGCTCTTAGTTACTTGTTTTAGATCACTTGCCTTGATTTTCAATTGTTTGAAATGGTGTTTGTGTGTGTGTGTGTGGTTTTGAAAATGTTTTGAAAAAGATGCCTTGTCTAGGCAACCATTGTAACAATTCTTTACTCGAATGTTTTACAAAGGTGTTTGTCTTTTTGAAAAGATGTTTCAATGCTTTTGAAAGTTGTTTTGGAAGTTGTGTTGTGGAGTGTGTTTTGAAAGTAGGCAAGCGTGTTTTGCAAGTTTGATCAAGTAACTAAGAGTTGTCTACCCCTAAATTTCTCAAAGATCTTTCTCATGTTTTAACCCTTTTAACAGTGTTGTTTCACCATTGTATTTGGTGAACAAACTTGTGTTAGGATGTTAACGGGACGGGCGCGGGTCATCGTTTAGACCATGAATGCAATAGTGTCAAGTATTTTGGCAATTTTTTTGAGGGACTATGATCATTTTGTTTAGGCAACTTCGAAAGCGTCATCGAGGGACTATGATCATTTTGTTTGTTTTTTGTTGTTTTGCCAAAGTACTTGACATGCAAACATGGCCCATTTTGGAAGGCAACAAGCGGGATTACCCTAGGGGCGCAAGTGTGAATGGTGTGTTGATTGTCATGCATTTGTCTTGTATTAGGTTATCTAGCGGTTGATTTTGAATCTTCGCATACAAACCCTAATTACTATACAGTATATAGAAAGCGATAAATTGCGGGAATTTAAAGTCTAAGCTATTACAAATAAGTATCCGGGGATGGGGGTACAAATGTTTACAAATGGGGATGAGTCTTATCAAGATAGTAGTGTCCAAATATTATTTACAACCAAATCGAATCGCATTCTCAATGTAAAGATATAGCAAATGTTGTACCCCAAAATTTTCTCTCTCATTTCATCAACATTTTCTCACCACAAGACCCTTGGAGCTCAAGATCAAGTTAGGGTTTGCTCTGTTCAAGACTGCCCCTTGCACTGTTGACCCAAATTAGGGTTTGAGTTTGCACAAAGATGTTTTGACCTAAAATGCCCAAAGTGACTTTCATGCTTCATGTTGGACTCACAAGTTTATCCATACCAAGTTTCAAGCCTTGATTCCAATCTTTGCCCAGTCAATTGGAGAGTTGACCTAGAAATCAACTGTATTGGAGAAAAAGTCAACTGTGGCCAATTGACAGTCAAACCTCATGAAATTTGACCCACATCAACATAATGAATTCATATGAACCATTTGATCAAGTTTGGATCACAATTCCATAAGAAATTTGATCAGATCACCAAAAGGGCAAAATGGTCATTTTTAGGGTTTTGACTGTACAAAGGCAATTTTTGACTGTTTGACCTAACCAATGGCAAACCAAGCTCATATATGGACTCAAGGACTCAATGGCATTGTCTTGACACATTCAACAAGTTTAAAAGATCTCAAATGCACAGGATTGACAGATGAATTTTCCAATCAACTGATCAAAATTTGACTGTATACTGAAAAGTCAAACTTTGACTTTTTGGTCAAAATCAAGTGCCAAGATTCATTTTTCATCAAGACATGTCAAATTATGAAACTTGTTCATCAAGAAACCAAAAATGGCAAATTAGGGTTTAGAATGAGAAAATTTCATAACTTAGAATTTTTCTAAGTTATGAAACTTCCTTATTTTTTCCTAACTTTGTCCCATTTTTTCATCAAGATACAATTGGATTCAAACAAAACTCAAAACATGAAAGTTGTAGTCCATTGCAAAATCTAAAACTTTGATTCACAAAGTTTCCTCAAAAGAAGCTTTTAGCTCAAGTTATGATTTTTAGAACAAGGGTGCAAAACATTCTTAACTTAGAAATATTTTGACCTATTCTAGGCAGGATTTTTGTCCAACTTCATGGCCATTTTTCACATGGTTCCACTTGGAATTTCAATTTGAATTACAAAGATGGATTGTAGTAAACATTCCAAGCTTTCCAAATTGTCCAAGAACTTCTCAAACACCCTTGTGGTTAGGGAGAATCGAATTTGCAAAGTTGGGCAAAAGTCACTTTTGTTCATAACCAAATACATGTTCATACATTGGCATTTTTCAAATCAGCTTGTACAAGCTAGCTTGCAGGCCTCAAAACCAGTCTCACACACCATAATTAAATGCCTAACCATTGTGCTAAGATGTTATTTTGTTCATTTGGTCATTACATGCAAGATTAATCTTTAAATGGAAAAAGCATATTTACCATTTTGAAAAGATGCACTTTATGTCAAATTCAAAATCCAAGAGGCATGGGCCAGATCTTTGAGGCTAGCATTTGTACACAAATCCCTCTGATCAAGAAGGAGATATGCAACATAGTTTAGGGCATTGCACAGGCCTGTATGGAAACTTGCATTTTCTTACTTAAAAAACAAGAAAACTTGCAAACTGACTGGAGGCTCTCATTCCTGTAAACACCAACCAAAACAAAGTTTGCAAACACTTTCCATATATCAAACCAGACCTAAGGCACGACTGAACCACATCCCAAACCTTCTCATTCACAAAAACACCCTCTTGCTTCAGAAACAGAGCAAGTTCTGCAACTTGACTTCCACAAACATTTCCACTCGTGCATTTTGGCTAGAAAGAGTTCAAACATGTTCCATATCATCCATTGAAGCTATCCCAAGCATTGAATCCTAGCTGTAACATCCATAACATCGTTTGCCATTTTTGCTTTCAAGCTGTGCAGGTGGACTTCCATAGCACGATACAGGCACTTTCAGAGCAAGGCAAGCATAGGAGAAGCATCCTTGGACTTCAGGAAAGCTGTACCAAAGCTCAAACTCCATTGAAGATACCTCCATTGCTGTACACGACTCAAGATGAAACAGGTAAAAACATGAACTTCTATCTCTTAATATAGGAAGAGTTAGGCTTAGGTTTGTGAATGAAACATGTTCTCCTCATAGCCCTGAAGCCATCCATATACTTACTTTTCATTTATATTGAGTGTGCTGTGAGAATTTTGGCCATAAACATGGGAGAAAATTTAGGTCAGAAATTAGGGATGAAGAAATTCTCCCTCGTTTCTGAGAGTTAGGTCAAGATTTTTATATGTATGAATTCGTCTCTTCATGCTCTATAATGTTTGTGTTATGAGTTTTTGTTAAAAGTCAAAGAATCAGGAATTTGAATGAAGCATAGAGGGCGCGCGTTTTTGAAACAGAAGCTGGAGGTTGAAGAAGGTGGTGACTTGGGCTGGGCCTGAGTTGTTCTTGCTGCTTGCACCCTCATTTTCCATTTACACCCCCCTGGCCCATTGTGTGATATTTTGATCATTTTTGACTTTTTTCTTTTTGATTCTGACTTATTATTTTTTGCTTAAATATAAAAAATACAAAAAAATATTTTTCCATCTATTTTTGCATTTATTTGACATTTATTTGTTTTATTTAAACTTATACATGTAAATAAATGTAATACTTTTTATTTAAAATATTAAAAAATAATACAAAAACATATATATTTTCAGTCATTATTTTTTATTTACATTTTGAAAACATTTTCTAAAATATACCATTTTTGTAAATAATTAATATTTTTATTCTTGTATATATTTAGTATATTAAAATATATAATATAAATACTTGTATATATTTATTAGAATGTTTAGGACAAAAACATGAAAATAATGTATTTTATTTTTATTAATATATGACAATAAAAAATACTTTTTTTTTTACAATATATTTCTTTTTTTTATTTTTGTATAAATTAATATATAATATTGTATAATATAAATAAATAAATACTATTTATTTAACAAATTAGGGTTTTGCCCTAAACCATAAAAATACTCCAAAATTGCCCTTTTAATTTTTTTTTATATTTTACATTGAAAAATACTTTTACATACATAAAAAACCATTTTTGTGCATAATACATTTTGCATATTTATTGTATTTATTTAATTATGGTACAATTTAATATTTGTCTATTCAATATGGATGTAATAGTTTAGATTTAATTTCTTGCTAAATATCCCCCCATTCAAACATTTGTATCCCCATCCCTATAATTGTGTTGTAATAATTTAGGACTTTAAATTTCCCCATTTTAAAGCTTTCAAATTATGCCATGATAGACTTAGGGTTTGTATGCAATCAACCAACAAATAGATTGACTAATACAAAGACAAAAAAAGCATGTAAATGGACAACACAATGCACACTTGCACCCTTAGGGTTACTCCACTTGTTGCCTTCAAAAATGGGCCATGTTGCATGTTGAGTGTCTTTGGTAAAACAAAAACAAATCAAATGATCATAGTCCCTCGATGACGCTTTCTCAAGTTGCCTAAAAAATGATCAAGTCCCTTAAAGGAAAAATTGCCAAAGACACTTGACACTATTGCATTCATGGTCTAAACGATGACCCGCGCCCGTCCCGTTAACATCCTAACACAAGATTGTCCACCAAATACAATGGTGGAACAATACTGTTAAAAGGGTTAAAACATAGGAATGATCTTTGAGAAATTTAGGGGTAGACAACTCTTAGTTACTTGATCAAACTTGCAAAACAAATCCTTGCCTACTTTCAAAACACACTCCAAAACACAACTTTCAAATAACTTTAAAAAAAAACCTTGAAACATCTTTTCAAAAAGACAAACACCTTTTGTAAAACATTCGAGTAAAGAATTGTTACAAGGGTTGCCTAGACAAGGCATCTTTTTCAAAACATTTTCAAAACCACACACACAAAGCACCATTTCAAACAATTGAAAGCACCATTTCAAACAATTGAAAATGCAAGGCAAGTGATCTAAGCAAGTAACTAAGAGCCCATGGATAACCATGGATAGAAAGGGTGCTAATACCTTCCCTTTCTATAACCTACCCCCCGAACCCACGATAACATCTCAAAGGTTTTTCCTGTGCTTTTTAACCTTTCCTTTAGGATAAAATAAAAAGTCGGTGGCGACTCTTGCTAAACCGAACAAGTGCGAATACAAACGCAAAACCTCAAGTCAGTTCTCCCACCGTATCACAACAAAGTATAAGGATAAAAGAGAATCAAAAGTATGTAAGATGCACATGATTATTTACAAGTGATATAAATGTTAACCTAAATGTATTATTAAGTATTTATTTATTTTTGTGTTTTTGTTAATTATATATAATCAAAAGGTTTAACAATAAAAAAAAAGAGGAAATATAAGAAAATTAATTAACCTAGTAAAATCTATTTTTATGTATTTTTCATAAAAAGGTATTTAAGAAGATTTTGTGCAAAAAGAAAGTTAATGTATTATTTTATTTAAGAAAAAAAGAAATAGGTTTAAAAAAAAGTGTTGGTAAAAAAAGTAAAAGAAGAGTTGTATGGGCCTTATGTGATAATGGGCCCAAGTAAAAAAACAAACAAAACAACAAAAGGGGGGGGGGGGGGGGGGGGGTAAGGCGCCAGAATGTTTGGGCTTAGGCATTTTTGTGGGCAGGCCCAATGGTTTGACAATTTTGTTTAGGGTTTGAATTGTTTTGTCTCAGAATAAGGTTTACAAAGTTTGGATTAGAACGACGCCGCTTCTTCATATTCTTCTTCGTCTTTCTCGTTCTCAAACCGGCCACTGATGTTCTCTATGCCTTAGGCCACCAGACGTAATGCCTCCATCTCCTCTCTCCACAGTTGCTCAGGGCGACGGAAAGAAAAAAAGGTAATGATTCATTCCTAAGCTCTTAGGGTTTTCAGATTTTCTCTTGCATGTTTTACTTTTGACACGTTTTGATCTTCTGTTATTTGTTTATGTGAGGTGTAAAAGGGAATAAGGGACAATACCTGTATTCTTGTTTCTGAGAGGAGGCAGAGGAGTTGACAGGAGGCGTCTTAGGCGGCCAAGGCGTGGGGACCGGTGATGAGCTTGCTGGCCTTCCTGGTACTTTGTATCTTGCTTTTGTTAGGTTTAGTGACGAGTATCTGAAAACCCTAAGATAGCTGAGTTCCTCTCCTCTTTTGCTTATCTGAATGCTTTGCTTATTTGATGATGTTCTTTGACTCTGAAATGCTTTTGCTTCTTTTGGTTGTTGATGATGACTTAAACCTAAAACATTACTTTTGTTTGTTGTCCTGATGTTAATGATTTCTGAGAGTTGCTTCTGCTGCTTTCTTCTGCTTGATGATGTTGATGATGTTGCCTTATTCTGAGATTTTGCTTCAGTGTTGCTTTCTTCTGAGTTGCTTATTTGTTTAGCCTATGATGAACATATTCTGAGGCATTTTGTTGTTGTTTTTGATTTTGAAATGGTTTGGATTGAAGGGTTTAAAATGAAAGCAAGTTGAAGGCTATGCAGGCTTAGACATTGAGTTGTTCAGGTTTTATGCTTGGCTTTGAGGCAGGCTTATTGTACAGGCATGCTTCTGGCTGTATGCTTCAAGGCTTGTAGTTGTAACAGGTTTTGTATTTGTTGTTTGAAGGTAGGGTTGTTATGTTTTGTGTAGGTTGCTGATACAGGTCTCAAGCAGGTTTTGTATTTGAAAAGGTTTTTAGTAGTTTGAAGCAGGCTGTGGTTTGCTTGCTGTTTGAACTGGTTTGAAGGCAGTTTGCCAGGCTTGAGGCAAGCTTCGATTTGTGTTATGTAACAGGCAGGCTGTTTGTTTGCTTGGCTTGAGGCAGGCTGTTGTTTTGGCTTTTGCAATGTTACAGTTTGTGGTATATTTTTTCTATGTGTTCCTGCCCCCTTTCTTAACAGTGTTGATCTGTTATATTTATTTGACTTAAGCCTGCCCACTGTAAGCCTCTACTTCTCTCTCTCTTTTATCTTTCTATAGATAAAAGCATTTTTTATTGCTTAAACTGTACTTTTTTCTGAAAAAGTGTGGCTGGAAAATGATGAAGAGATTTGAAACATTGCTTGCATTTTGTCTTTCCTCTGCGTACTTCCAGATTTTCTGCATTGCTTTTGCTAGCTTGTAGGCAGCTCTGCTGACAGCTCTTGGACAGTTTGATAGCTTCTTTGTGATTTAGTTTGCTTAGTTTGAAACTTGTTCAGCTTAGTTTGTCACTTGTGACTTGGTTTGGCATTTTGAACATTGCAGCTTGCTTGGCTTTTTGACAATGCAATTTATGCTGCTTTATGCATTTTGTTTAAATGATTTGTATGCCTGCAACATTTTACTTTCCCTCTTTATGAACCAATAAGAGAGTCTTCTTGCGATTTGCAGAGAGGACGAACAAATTGATTCCGGCCAACACTTTTAATGATGAGTTTTTGATTAACTGTCTGAGAATGCTCTTAATTTATCTGTACTGACTTCTTCCTTTTTTGTCTTTGCAGATAAATATCAGTTGAGCAATGGGGAGCAGCAGTAGAAGATGAAGACTTAGGATAAATTTAATTTATTTTTAATCATTGTAATAAGTGTCATTGTAACACTGTAAATAAATTTACTGTATCAAATAAATATTTGTAACAACAATTGAAAATGAATAAAAAATCCTTTGTCAGTTAATTCTTTAATTCTTCTGCATTTATTTATTTAATTACTTAAATTTCTTGAATTATAATAATTGAAAATTATCCAATAATTTTAACTTAGAAATTATAAATAATCAATAAACGTCCGACATTTCGAATAACCAAAAACATTGCACAGTTAAACAAACAAACGTCCATACGTCCTTTATCTCACTGATCAAACTTAAACTTCAAACTTTCAATCAGAAGCCTCAACCCATGTCCCAGAGTCAATTGAAAAGAACTGTAGAATTAATTCCTTCTGAGAATGCGCGCGCAAACCCTAATTCTTGATTTATTGTCAAAGAAGCGTCCGCCTGATCAAACCCTGAGCCAAACTCAAACAAATTAATAAAAACCCTGATAATCTGCTCGGACTGATTCAAAAGTTAATGGAAACCCTAATTTTGTCTGACTGATGAGAAAAGTCTGTTTGACCGATTCTTAAGCCAATCTGAAAAATCAGGAAAAGCCCGAAGCTATGATTTCTTGTGAAAAAGAGAGGGCAAATTTTGGGGTACAACAGTTGCCCCTGTTCAATCTTCTTGAACCTGAAGAGTTAGATTGGCAGTTTTTTGCCTTTCGCGACTCGAAGGTAAAAGAGGATTGGACACTAGAGTGCCCAAAAAATTTGCACTCGTCAACGCGTAGTTTGAGGGAATGGGCTTAAAGATGCCATTTGGAGATGGGCTTAAAGATGCCATCTAGAGATGTGACAGAATCTTGTCGAGGGATGGGCTTAGAGATGCCATCTGGAAATTATTGGTAGGAGGATGGGCTTATAGATGCCATCTGAAGGTGATTGTATCTTATTGGAGATGGGCTTGTAGATGCCATCCAAGAATGTTTGTTGAACTGTATGTCGTTGGTGAGTGGGTGAGTATCAGAAAGGTATCCATGTTTGGAACATCTCTGAACTGGGGATCTGAACAAGCAATGAATTGACATCCATGTTTGGAATCATCCGTAAACTGTTTTCAGTAGTCTTGGAATTGAAATTGAGAAGGAACCGGTGTAGGGTTGCCTAATGATGAGTCCGTGTAAAACTGCATCTGAATTTGAGAAGAAACCGGTGTAGGGTTGCTTCAAGATGGTCAAGTAGATAATTGTCCTGTCTGGTTTCAGGTATTAATCTGAAACTTGAAAAGGTTGGTCGACGAGATATCTGTCCTGGCTGGTTTCAGGTATTGTGATGTCGGGAATGGGCTTACAGATGCCATTTGGAGATAGGATGGATAGTTACTGGAGATGGGCTTAAAGATGCCATCCAAGAATGATTGTTGAATTGTAATTTGGTAAGTTGAAAGAAGGAACTTGTGTAGGGTTTTCTGATGATGAGTCCGTGTAAAACTGCATCTGAATTGAGAAGGAACCGGTGTAGGGTTTCCTGATGATGAGTCCATGTAAAACTGCATCTGAAATTTGAGAAGGAACCGGTGTAGGGTTGCCTGATGATGAGTCCGTGTAAAACTACATCTGAATTGAGAAGGAACCGGTGTAGGGTTTCCTGATGATGAGTCCGTGTAAAACTGCATCTTGGAATTTGAGAAGGAACCGGTTTAGGGTTTCCTGATGATGAGTCAGTGTAAAACTACATCTGAGATGAGAAGGAACCGGTGTAGGGTTTCCTGATGATGAGTCCGTGTAAAACTGCATCTTGGAATTTGAGAAGGAACCGGTGTAGGGTTGCTTCATGATGAGTCCGTGTAAAACTACATCTGAATTTTGAGAAGGAACCGGTGTAGGGTTGCCTGATGATGAGTCCGTGTAAAACTACATCTGAAATTTGAGAAGGAACCGGTGTAGGGTTTCCTGATGATAAGTCCGTGTAAAACTGCATCTGAATTTTGAGAAGGAACCGGTGTAGGGTTACCTGATGACGAGTCCGTGTAAAACTGCATCTGAATTTTGAGAAGGAACCGGTGTAGGGTTGCCTGATGATGAGTCCGTGTAAAACTGCATCTGAATAATTGTTAATGATAGCCTTTTATTCTTATCCTGAAAAGGACAAAATGTTAGCTAAACAGAAAGTTATGTTGCATGATTTGTATGATGCAATGGATTGCACTTCATCAATGTTTATGATATGAATGTAATGGATGTGCATGTAAGGTGATGAGCTGTCTTGCTGAGGAAGACGAATCTTGGATAATGAAATCTTTGACTGCTGCTGGGGAAAGTAAATCCTTGACTGCTGCTGGGGATTGAAAATCCTTTGATCATTGAAAATGAGAAGTCCTGGGACCGCTGTTGGGCACTTAGGAGTTTGGGTTGTATGCCAATCTACTGGGGATTCCTGTCTTGGGGAGACCCTTACTGGGGAATATCTGAATATCCTGTGATGGATTGAGAATGAGAGTCCTCATTCTGCTTGGGGGATATTGAAAACTCTGTGGGGAGAATGTTTATTCTGCTTTGGAAAAAAGTTTAGGAGTCTTGGTCGTCCGTTGCTCTACTGGGGAGTTGAAGTTGAACTGATATCTGGTCGGGTCCAGGTTTCGCAGTAACTTGCTGGGGATTGTAGAGTAGTCTATTGGAGAAGAGGAGTTGTGGTCCTTTGATTTGTAGTAGTCGGAGAGGAAAACTCAAGCTGGAGAATCATCCTATGAGAAGGGTTTTGGGGAGATTTGTCACTGCCCCTAGTGGCAAGTGCTTTTGACTGTATGTAACCCTTTGTCGGGATTGACGTTCAATGCCCCAAGTGTCTGCAATTGAGAGATTTGTTGAAACCTTGACTGGACTGCCCCAGGTTAATTGAACTTTGAAAGATTGGTTGAAATCTTGACTGGACTGCCCCAGGTTAACTGGATAGTGACATGTCATGCCCCCTTGTTGATAGGAGATTTGTCAATGGAAGTGTCATCCTTTTTGAAGTGATTTTGCTCACTGAGAGAGCTTTCGTTCATCGGATATTCATTGTGTGAATTTCTCCGCTGTCAAACAAATAGCCAAATGCAAACAGTGATATTCAAGTAATGCAAAGTTTATGTCTGTCTCGAAGTTTTGAAAAAATGCGTTTTTTAGCAGAAAACTTTTTATAAGACAAATTCAACACAAGATTTAGAGCAAAGCCTTACAGGAGTCAGGATACCTTTTGTAACAGTATGCTTTCGAATTAACCCATGCTTCAATTAGGACTTTTGAAGGGTTGTAACGTGGCTTGGTTCACGGTTTAAGAAACAAAGGATAAAGGCTCAAAGTATATTTGTACCCACCCGCTCTTCGTGATGTTCTTCAAGCCTAAACTCAGTTAATTGTGCGTCAAACTCTATTCAAATTTGGAACGACTTTTTTGGTGATGGTTCACACAAGTTGAATTTTATGGAAGGCAGTCATCTTTTTTTTTTTGCAACACTTTTCATGTTGTTTGAGGATTTGTAATGACCTCTTTCTTTTGATTTGTTATCCCTAACTTTTGCCTGACCGTTCCGGTTTTCGAGATTACAGTCAGCGGGATGCCCCATCTTTCTTAAGCCTCCTTTGTAGGTTTTGGCTTAGTGGGCTTTTTTTCTTTTGAGAGATAATGACTGCCTATGAGATAAGGAACCATCACTGTCTTTTGATTCCAGAGGAATGCTTTTGATGTCGTTCGTTGTATTACAAACTGAGAGTTTGCGACTTTAATGCGCATCTTTTCTTTGGATTAACTGAGAGACTACCCTGCCCCCGGTTTAAATCAAATGTTTTAAATTGTTTAGAACAGAAAAATCCTACTTCTTTGGTTCGAAGGGGTTGACTATGGATTATCTTCCTTATAACTCCAGTGTTTAGGATTTGAAAGAATGTCTGTACATCGTCAGCAAGGTCTGTTCAAAAGCATACTGTATGAGATTATGGTATTGTTTCGTCATCCTCCCTCTAAAGGCTTGTAGCTTTTGCAAGAGTTAAATGTCATAAAGAAAGCATAAAGCATAGTTTAAGAATAGTGAAAACGAATAGATGAATTCAAGACAAACATATGCAATGCATTAATGAAACAGAGTTTGACATTAAAAGATAATTGTTTGAATAACAAAGAGGTTACAACTTGAAAATTCAAAATGAAACAAAGGCATTCTCAATGATTTGGCGTAGGAGCAGTGATCATGCTGGGGTCTCTAGAGGACCAAACTCAATCTCCTTGGCATCAATCAAATTCTGAATCTTGTACTTTAATGCCCAACAATCGTTAGTATCATGCCCGGGACTGTCAGAATGATAAGCACATATGGCCTTAGGATTGTAGTTGGGAGAAGAAGTCTTGGGGTTTGGATGAGGCCCTATCAATGCAATCAGATTCATCTTCAACAAGTATTGCAGTGCTTGAGACAACGGCATGTTGATGTTGGTGAACTGTCTTTTAGGCTCGTCTGGCCTTCGTTGATTTCCTTTTTGCTATTGTCGGTGTGACGTAGAACCAGAGACCAGGACTGCCCCTATGTGTTGGTGACTTTTTTGACTGTTTACAGCATTGGACTCTTTCCTCCCATTGTGGGGGATTTTCTGTGCATCAGAGGGTGTAGCTCCTTGGATCTTTCCACTTTTGATGCCATCTTCGACCCTTTCGCCGGTCAGTATTAGCTCGGTGAACCCGGCTGAGGAGCTTCCAATTAAGTGATTGAAGAGAGGCCCTGTCAAAGTTCCTATGAAGATGTCAATCAGCTCTCTGTCAGTTAAAGGGGGTTACACCCTACCAGCCAGATCTCTCCACTTTTGAGCGTAGTCCCTCGATGACGCTTTCTCAAGTTGCCTAAAAAATGATCAAGTCCCTTAAAGGAAAAATTGCCAAAGACACTTGGCACTATTGCATTCATGGTCTAAACGATGACCCGCGCCCGTCCCGTTAACATCCTAACACAAGATTGTCCACCAAATACAATGGTGGAACAATACTGTTAAAAGGGTTAAAACATAGGAATGATCTTTGAGAAATTTAGGGGTAGACAACTCTTAGTTACTTGATCAAACTTGTAAAACAAATCCTTGCCTACTTTCAAAACACACTCCACAACACAACTTTCAAAACAACTTTCAAAAAAAACCTTGAAACATCTTTTCAAAAAGACAAACACCTTTTGTAAAACATGCGAGTAAAGAATTGTTACAAGGGTTTCCTAGACAAGGCATCTTTTTCAAAACATTTTCAAAACCACATACACAAAGCACCATTTCAAACAATTGAAAGCACCATTTCAAACAATTGAAAATGCAAGACAAGTGATCTAAGCAAGTAACTAAGACCCCATGGATAACCATGGATAGAAAGGGTGCTAATACCTTCCCTTTCTATAACCTACCCCCCCGAACCCATGAAAACATCTCAAAGGTTTTTCCTGTGCTTTTTAACCTTTCCTTTAGGATAAAATAAAAAGTCGGTGGCGACTCTTGCTAAACCGAACAAGTGCGAATACAAACGCAAAACCTCAAGTCAGTTCTCCCACCGTATCATAGAACTGGTGACTCTGCCGGGGACTTGAATTAAAAGTGGAGTAACCTTAGGGCTTAGATCACCCTTTTTCCTGACTAATTGTTTGCCTTGATTGCTTTACATTTTGGCTCTCTTGTTTGGGTTTGAAATCCTACACCCGGATTTGGGGAAACATTCATAGATAGCAATACATTGTGGAAACTGTGCGGGGTATACCGACACGGTTGAAGCAATAGCTATATTAGTGCGACATATTTGTGAGTACCGGTAACCCTTGAGTTCAATCAAGGAGAGTACGGGGCCGCTGAGTGATGTCACCAAGCACTAATGACCTAGAACCTTACTTGACCATCTTGGCCTTTTATTAGGGGTAGTGAGATGACCGGCTTTGGTACAGTCCGAAGTTGGTAGATACTCGATACTACACTCATTGAGGGTTGTTTTCTTGGAATATATTGGTCGCTAGTTAAGTGGCTAAACCAAAACAATGAACATAGAAAACAATCCAATGATATTGAGCTCCTTAGAACCTGGTTACTATTTATAGGACAGGTTTTTAAGCCAACTACACTCAAGAGGGTACTTACCTATGAAACCCCATGAAAGCCTGAAACTAGGGTTTTGTGTGACTTGCTTGTACATATGTTTGTGCATACATCATGAACATCATAAAGCATCATATGCATCCATTAACCATTTCAAGGGTTTGGATCTTCATCTTTGTTCTTGTTTTGTAGGTCATGGAAATTCTTCGCAAGAAAACTATCCAAGTCAACCTTGTGAGAATCCCTCCTCAACTCAAGGAGCTTACATCCAGAATTCCAGAAAGCTCTCTCTTCAGTGAAAGACATGGTAGACTGCTCAGCCTAGTCAACACCAGCATTGAAGAAGACATGGTGAAAGTGTTGTTCCAATTCTTTGACCCCCTTCACCACTGTTTCACATTCCCCGACTATCAATTGGTGCCTATTTTGGAGGAATTTTCTCAACTCCTGAGAATTCCTATTCTTAATCAACTACCCTACAACGGTACGGAAAAAGAACCAAAGCCTGAAGATGTTGCTCAAGCACTACACTTGCAACCATCTGACATCAAGGGGAATTGGGAGACTAGAAGTGGTGTCAAAGGCTTCTTGGCAAAATTCTTGTTTGAGAAGGCACAAGAGTGTTGGAATTCCCTAGATCTACAAGCCTTTGAAGAGATTGCGGCACTCCTTATTTATGGGTTGGTCTTGTTCCCAAATCCTGACCAACTTATAGATGTCAATGCTGTCAAGATTTTCCTATCCAGGAATCCCATACCTACATTGCTTGGGGACATCCTCCACTCATTTTACATACGAACAATGAGGAAGAGAGGTGTTCTCGTGTGCTGTACTCCTCTCCTTGCAAGGTGGTTTATTTCTCACCTTCCACAATCTGTTTTGAAGAATGAACAAGGCTTAAGGTGGTCACAACGGTTGATGACCCTCACACATTCTGATGTACATTGGTGTTCTCGGTCCAGAGAAAATGTCATCATCGTTGATCGTTGTGGTGAGTTCCCTAATGTTCCATTACTTGGCATTAGAGGGGGAATTACCTACAACCCTTGTCTAGCTTTGAGACAATTTGGATATGCACGGAGGGATGGTCCTCATGACATGCTAATTCCTGACCTAGTTTTTGACTTCGACAACAATGCGCAAGGACTTCGCCAAAGATTCATCAGAGCTCGGAGGATGCCTAACAAGGTAGATAGCAAGACACTGGGGCACAAGAACTCCATCCCTCTTGAGCCTTATCTCAAATGGGTACGAACCCGAGCCCAGAGTCTTATGATGCCTTACCCTCACATTCTCCCTTTGATTAAAGAGCCTGTTAAGGATGGAGAGGTTCCTTACACCATCCTACATCCTGACATGCCAACATCATGGGAGGAAATGCAAAAGAGTTGGATCCAACTCAAGGAGGAACGAAATAATTTTGAAGCCAGCTTCTACGCCAGTGAGAAGAAGGTTTTGGAGCTTACCCGCCGACTTCACGAAGAGGAGACCCTCAACACTTACATCGCACCAAAGAGGATGCGCAACGTCTTTTTACCTTAAGAAGTTTTTTGTAATATTTGGCCCATGGGGCATTTATGTACTGACAAAATTTCTTCTTATTAATATGACGTGTGTTCTTTTTGTTTACAACAATTTTGAATGTCTAAATCCTTGAATGCATTGCATGAATAAACATTTCATTCATCATATGCATAAGCAAGTCTTCACACCAGGTTTCCTTATCTTTCTGCTGTTTATTTCAGTAAGATGGATCTTGAACAGACGGTCAAAGATCTGCAGTCATAAAACTCGCAGTTCCAACAACTCCTTATGACCTTGGCAAAGGGTCAGGAGGATCTAAAAGCACTGTTGGGGAACAAAGAGCAAGAAAAAGTGAAAAAGAAGAAGAAAAGAGTTGGGGTAGCTACACTGGGAAGGAGATTTGAGAATGAAGCTAGGAGAGTTCTTGAATTCCCCTCCACATCTGATGAGGGAACCGGTAAAGGAAAAGGAGCTGCATTACCTTCTGAGTCCGAGGCTGAAGAGGAAGAGGTTGAGGAAGATGAAGACTACTCAGAGCTGCAATACCCGCCAGCGGACGACAAGTACAAAAACCTGGAGGATAGACTGGTAGCTATGGAGCTACAAAGGGTTCCTAGGTTAGATTTTAAAGAATTGGGATTGATCGCTGGGATTGTGATCCCTCCAAAGTTTAAAGTGCCAGTTTTTGCAAAATATGACGGGCTGTCTTGCCCGAAAATGCACCTAAGGTCATATGTCAGAAGAATTCAACCTCATACATCCGACAGAAATCTTTGGATACACTTCTTTCAGGACAGCTTGTCCAGTACACAGCTAGACTGGTTTTACCAGCTTGAGAGGTCAGAAGTACATAACTGGGAAGACTTGGCAGCTGCCTTTTATCGCTAGTATCAATATAACACTGACTTGGCGCCAACCCGTACTCAGCTACAAAGTATGGGAATGGCCTCAAATGAGGGATTCAAAGAATACGCCCAGAAATGGCGCGACTTGGCCGGAAGAGTGCAGCCACCTCTTTATGATAGGGAACTAGTTGATATGTTCTTGGGGACCCTATCTGGCCCGTTCTTCAACCATTTTATTGGGAGCTCTTCCGCAGGGTTTACTGAATTGATTCTGACTGGTGAACGGGTGGAAGCTGGTATTAAGAATGGGAAGATTCAAAGGGATGCCTCTGCATCTGCAACTGTTAACAAATCATTTCCGGCCAAGAAGGAGGCAACTGTTATATACTCTCAGAAAAGATCGGGAAGAGCTGAGCGCCGGCCGGCTGTGGGGGCCGTGATGATCCAAAATTCATCAAATGATCAGCCTCGTAACAATCAGGCTAGACCAAATCAACAACGGGTGGAACGACCACAACGGCAGTTCACTCACATCAATATGACGCCTGCACAAGTTCTTCCCCATTTGTTGAAGTTGAATCTCGCCACTATCAAAGAGGCACCAAAAAATGTGAACACATCTTCCCCACATTATCATCCCAATGCTAAATGTGCCTATCATTCTGACAGCATCGGGCATGACACAAACGATTGTTGGGCGCTTAAGCATAAAATTCAAGACTTGATAGATGCAAAAGAGGTTGAGTTCGATGCTCTAGAGAAGCCAAACGTAATATCCGCTCCAATGCCGAAGCATGGTCGCAATGTCCATGCTATTGAAGAAGATCTGTATGTTTCTGATGTTGATGATCTGGTAACTCCACTGCTAACAATCAAGTTGAATCTGTTAAAGGCTGGGATTTTCCCCGAATGTAAAGAAGACTGCTACTGTTGTTCCTCCCTACCGGTCGACTATCCATTGCTGAAGATAGGCATCCAAGGCCTAATGGACAGCCAACAAATTCTCTTCGAAAAGATTCCTGCTACTCCAACCCCTATCGAAGATGTTTCAATAATCACCATTTCCACCAATCTTTCCAAGGTCCCTAAAAAGCTTGTTAATATTACATCAATTCCAAAGATCATTCCTCTGAAAATAACCATGCCTGGGCCAGTCCCCTACAAATCTGACAAATCGATACCGTGGAATTATGGTGGAGAAATCTACTACCACGGTGTTAAACAAATTGAGATAACTGAAGAGAGCTCTGACGAAGAAACTACCTACATTGGAAACATTGCCGATACGAGCAAGATTACCCGAAGTGGGAGAATTTTCTCTCCAGAGATTGCCCCTCCAAAGGCAATCTTTGGACCCTCAGCTGCTGCCAAAGTCACTCCTGCGCCGATAAAACTTTCTACAAGAACTCCGTTAATTGAAGAAGCTGTTACTCCTGTGGTTGTCCCTCCTACTTCTGCTAATAAGGGGAAAGGGATCCAAGATGAGCTCGTCAGGACGAGGGCTCAGCCATTGGTCATCCCCGAAACCTCTAAGAAAGAAATGGAGGAGATTATGAAAATAATTAAGAAGAGTGATTATGATGTGGTAGAGCAACTGGGGCAAACCCCCTTGAAAATATCCATGTTAGCATTGCTGCTTTGTTCAGAGGCTCATGCCAAAGCATTGATAAGATTTCTGAAGACAGCCCATGTTCCCCAGGAAACCTCAACCGATCAATTCCAGGATTGTGTAGCCAGCCTTACTGCCGACAACGGCCTGGGTTTCTCTGATGCTGACCTGACTCCGAAAGGAAGAAAGCACAATGACGCATTACATGTGTCAGTTGAATGCCGAGGAACTACTCTTGCCCATGTTTTGGTCGACACTGGTTCTTCTCTAAACGTGTTGCCTAAGAAAGCTCTGGATCGATTGGATTGTGAAGGCTTGGAGCTGAAACCAAGTAATATCATTGTCAGGGCCTTTGGCGGATCTAAAAGAATGGTGCATGGGGAGGTCGACATTCCCATCAAGGTGGGCACTGAAGTTTTCCCCTCAACATTCTATGTGATGGACATCCGCCCGTCCTACTCTTGCTTGCTAGGAAGGCCGTGGATACATAATGCTGGGGCAGTCACTTCCTCCCTACATCAGATGCTGAAGTACCCTCTTAAGGGAAAGATCATAACTGTACATGGTGAGGAGGAATATATGATCAGTCACCTGAACTCCTTTCGGTATGTAGAGGTGGAGGGCGAATTCATCAAAACACCATTCCAACACTTCGAGAAAATTGCTCCTGAGGTTGCTGTAGCAAAGGCAGTAGCTGAAGTACCCAAGCAGGTGGCCAGGATGGCATCTCTGAAAGACGCAAAGGCTGCAATGAAGGAAGGGAAGAGCTCAACATGGGGTCAGTTGCCTGACTTTCCCCACAAGACAGACAAGTTTGGGTTGGGATTTACCGCTGCGGGGCAAAAAGCTATGCGTCACTCAAAAATCGAAAGGACACCCATCAAGATTTCTTCTCATTGAATCAATGCTTTGGAAGACGAAGACGAAGAGGCCGACATTGAAGATTGGATCTTCCCAACCATCGAAGGGGGACTGCACAACTGGGAGGCGAAAGACTTTGTTCCTATTACTTTCATTAATCAGTAACTTATATTTCGAACATTTCCTGTTGGTCTGTAATAATTACTTTTAAACAATCTGCACACTACTTTTTCACCTCATGCCTTGCTCGGGGCATGTAGGTCCATTTGTAAGGGTTTTGATTCTCTTCATATTCATATGCCATGTTTAACGAATCATTGGACGTTTTTCATTTATAAACTGTTGTGTTCATTTTCTTTCCTTTTGCATTTTTGTTTGTTTAAGGATGGCTATCCCTTACACACACCCACACTCACAAATGCAGGTACCCATCCACTCTAGATTCTATGGGTGACTATTCTGCTATGTCCTTCAACAACTCTGAAGATTTGGTCAATCAGGCTGAATACGAAGATGACGAAGATTGTGAAGTACCAGGAGAGCTAGCCAGACTTCTACAACAAGAAGAAAGGGCCATCTTGCCTCATGAAGAGTTGTTGGAAACAGTCAACTTAGGAACAGAGGAAGACAGGAAAGAAGTACAAGTGGGTGCCAATCTGGAACCAAGCGTCAAGGAGCGTCTAATACAGCTGTTGAATGAATACGTTGAAATCTTCGCCTGGTCTTATGAAGACATGCCGGGTTTAGACACAGATATCGTGGTTCACCGTCTCCCTACAAGAGAGGATTGTCCACCGATCAAGCAAAAAGTCCGCCGAATGAGGCCCGACATATCTGAGAAGATTAAAGCTGAAGTAATGAAGCAATTCAACGCTGGCTTTCTAGCTGTTACATCCTATCCACAATAGGTTGCTAACATTGTGCCAGTGCCTAAAAAAGACGGCAAGGTCAGAATGTGTGTGGACTACCGGGATTTGAACAGGGCTAGCCCTAAAGATGATTTTCCGTTACCGCATATCGACATTTTGATTGACAACACAGCTCAGCACAAGGTGTTTTCCTTCATGGATGGATTCTCGGGCTACAACCAGATCAAAATGGCCCCCGAGGACATGGAGAAAACAACTTTTATTACACAATGGGGTACCTTCTGCTACAAGGTGATGTCGTTCGGACTGAAGAACGCAGGGGCACCTTATCAGCGTGCCATGGTAGCTTTGTTTCATGATATGATACATCATGAGATCGAAGTCTACGTAGACGATATGATAGCTCGATCACAAACAGAGGAGGAACACCTTGAGCATCTGCAAAAGCTGTTTGCCAGGTTGAAAGAGTACAAGCTCAGGCTGAATCCAAGTAAGTGTACTTTTGGAGTTAGGTCTGGTAAACTTCTAGGATTTATTGTCAGCAACAAGGGCATTGAGGTCGATCCAGCAAAAGTGAAAGCAATACAAGAAATGCCTGCTCCCCGTACTGAAAAGGAGGTTAGAGGGTTCTTGGGACGCTTGAACTATATTGCCAGATTCATCTCTCATCTGACGTCTACCTGTGAGCCAATCTTCAAACTATTAAAGAAAGATCAGGTAGTCGAATGGAACGATGATTGTCAAACTGCTTTTGATAAAATCAAGGAGTATTTGCTAGAGCCTCCTATTCTGATGCTACTCGTTGAAGGAAGACCGCTGATCATGTATCTGACAGTTTTGGATAACTCAATGGGGTGTGTATTGGGCCAGCATGACGAGTCTGGTCGAAAAGAGCATGCCATTTATTACCTTAGCAAAAAGTTTACCGACTGTGAGACTCGCTACTCACTGCTCGAGAAAACTTGCTGCGCTTTGGTATGGGCTGCTCGCCGACTAAGGCAGTATATGCTGACTCATACCACTTTGTTGATTTCTAAAATGGATCCTATCAAGTATATCTTCGAAAAGCCTGCTTTATCTGGAAGAATCGCTAGATGGCAGATGATCCTGACTGAGTATGACATCCAGTACACTACCCAAAAAGCTATAAAAGGGAGTGTACTAGCTGACCATCTAGCTCATCAAGCTATCGAAGATTATCAACCAATGAGATTCGACTTCCCGGACGAGGACATCATGACTCTGGACAACATTGAAGGTAACGGACCGTATGAAGGACCTGAAAATGGATCCCGATGGACCCTGTACTTTGATGGTGCTTCAAATGCACTTGGAAACGGTATCAGTGCGGTACTCATTTCCCCGGAAGGTTGTCACACGCCTTTCACGGCCCGACTCTGCTTCAGCTGTACCAACAACATGGCTGAATATGAAGCTTGCATCTTTGGTCTCAAGGCTGCTATAGACTTGGGGATCAAATCCTTGATCGTATTTGGGGACTCGACTTTGGTTATCAGTTAAATTAAAGGAGAGGGGGATACCAAGCATCCTAATCTTATCCCATACAAAGAACATGTCCTGACATTGTTGCCTCATTTCGAGCAAATCACCTTCGAGCATTTCCCGCGAGAAGAGAATCAGCTAGCAGATGCTCTGGCTACAATGTCTTCCATGTTTAAACTCAATTGGGATAACGAGGCTCCCCAAATCACCATCAAGCGAATGGATGAACCTGCACATTGTCATGAGATTAATACCGAAGAATTAGTGGAACAACCCTGGTTCTATGAAATCAAAAGGTATCTCCAGACTAGAGAATATCCCGAAGGAGCTTCCGTAAATGACAAGAAGTTCCTAAGGAGATTGGCTGCCAAGTTCTTCTTGAGCAACGACATCCTCTACAAACGCAGCCATGATTGTATTTTACTCCGATGTGTAGACAAAGCTGAAGCAGAGTTAATCATGACTGAGGTACACAGTGGCATATTTGGCACCCACTTGAGCGTGCATACTATGGCTAAGAAGATTCTAAGGGCAGGCTATTACTGGTCTACCATGGAAGCTGATTGCCATCAGCACGCCCGTACCTGCCACAAATGTCAAGTCTACGCTGACAAGATTCATATTCCTCCTGTTCCTCTCAACGTTCTGACAGCTCCTTGGCCATTTGCAATGTGGGGCATTGACATGATTGGAGAGATCAAGCCCACGACATCCAATGGACATCGCTTTATTCTGGTCGCCATTGACTATTTTACCAAATGGGTCGAAGCAGCTTCCTTCGCCTCTGTTACAAAGAATGTGGTTGCCCGCTTCATCAAGCAAAACCTCATATGCCGGTATAGTGTCCCCGGCAGGATCATCACAGACAACGGTACTAATCTAAACAATACTATGATCACCTCTTTATGCAAACAGTTCAAAATTTATCATCACAATTCATCTCCCTATCGGCCGAAGATGAACAGTGCTGTTGAAGCTGCGAACAAAAACATCAAGAAGATCATTCAGAAAATGACAGTCACCTACAAAGACTGGCATGAGATGTTACCGTTTGCTCTGCATGGATACCGTACCACGACACGTACCTCAACAGGGGCAACCCCATTTTCTTTAGTATATGGCATGGAAGCTGTCCTACCCATGGAAGTTCAGATTCCTTCTTTAAGGATTATGAAGGATGCTGGTTTGAATGAAGACGATTGGATTCAGACCCGACTTGATCAACTCAATCTGATCGACGAAAAGCGACTCACTGCTGTTTTCCATGGTCAGACGTACCAAAAACGGATGATCAAGGCTTTCAACAAGAAGGTCAGACGTCAAGTATATCAAGTCGGAGATCTCGTAATCAAGCGGATTATCTCGCCGCAAAGTGATCCCAGGGGTAAATAGACTCCTACTTACGAAGGACCATTTGTGATCAAAAGCATATTTTCTGGTGGTGTAATGATTCTGACCACCATGGACGGCGACGATTTTCCGCACCCTGCGAACTCAGACATAGTCAAAAGATACTACGCATAAAATAACCCGACAAGTCGAAAACCCGAAAGGGCGGCTTGGGAAAAAATGGGCATCCCGGTGAACCAAAAACCCGAAAGGGCGGTTCAGGCAAAAATTAGGGATAAAACAAAAAAAAATCTGTACACCCGGCAAGTCGAAAACCCGAAAG
Source organism: Vicia faba (assembly GCA_948472305.1). NCBI lineage: Eukaryota > Viridiplantae > Streptophyta > Magnoliopsida > Fabales > Fabaceae > Vicia > Vicia faba. The sequence goes on from OX451738.1 coordinate 413,240,608, forward strand.
GGCGGCTTGGGAAAAAAAGGGTTTCTCGGTGGATTGAAAACCCGAAAGGGAGATCCAGGCAAAAGTTAGGGAATTAAAGCGTATGACTATGTCTCGTCGAATCACTTTAAAGAACAATCTCTTTATCAACAAGCTCCGAGCTTCTGATCAATCCAGTCATCGGCGGACAAAGCATTTGAATGGACAAGATATTCAGAGTTGTGAAGGCTATAACAGAATGGGATCTCATAGAATTGTTGCACATAGCCATCTTTCTTTTGTATAAAATTTTCAATTCTTTACGACAACATCCTCTTACTAGGATGGCTGTCTCCCTTGTACAAAGATACTCATAGAAAGTTAATACAAATATTTTTCCAAATACAGAAATTTGCTTTGTCTCCTTTTTGCTTTTCTACACTTATGTTTTATTTGAAAAACGTCCAATGTTTTGTTAAATAGGCATATGCATTTGAACATAATCATTTCCTTGCAAATCAAGAAAGATGATTGCTGATAGGTTGAAGGTACAGATAGATATCTTGATGCCCTTTCAGAAGGAACCCCTAGCAGAATTAAGCTCCAATTTCCTCAACAAAGTCAAAATCCAGAACTTAATTCCCCAAACAGTGTTAAACTTCAGGATCCTCATCAGAAAAAGCTTTCTCAAAACTGATTTCACCCAACCAGAGAGCCTTCCAGAACTCAATTCCCCTCAGAGTTAAGTTTCAGTATCCCCAGCGGAGCCTTAAAAATATGAAAATCCTATCCCCAGCGAAGTCAAAACTGTTAAACCCCAGCAGAGCTAAAACTTCCAACTATCAATCCCCAGCGGAACCAGATTAGTGAACATTCTCCTCACAGAGATACTTCCCAGCAGATTAAAGATTCTCAGTCTTACTACTCCAGCATGAGTCTACCAGGTTCTGGACTCCCCAGTAGAGAGCATCAGAATTCTCATTCCCTACAAGTCACCAAGGAGTTCCAATCCCCATCAGTGGTCCTAAGATCCTTCAACAACTGAAGATCTTGTTCCCCAAGCAGTCAGCAGTCAACAAGGATGTCTCATCCTCAGCAATCAAAGATTCTTACACTCCACTGCAGCAGCAAGGATCCACTTTCCCTAGCAGCAGTCAAGATTCTATTATTTCCGGCTATCCAGGATTACTCTATCCGCAGCAAGACAACTCATCAGCTTGCATACGCATTCATTACATTCATATCATGAACATTGATATACACATTTTGCATCATACATTTCATGCACCATAACTTTGTATTTAGCTAACATTTTGTCCTTTTCAGGATAAGAATAAAGGCTATCATTAACAAATATTCAGATGCAGTTTTACACTGACTCATCATCAGGAAACCCTACACCGGTTCCTTCTCCATTTCAAGACTTCTGAAAACAGTTCACGGGTTCTCCAGACACGGATGTTAACCTATCGCTTGTTCAGATTCTTCAACTTCTGAAAACAGTTTACGGATTCTCCAAACACGAATGTTAATCTATCGCTTGTTCAAACTCAACTTTTGAAAACAGTTTACGGACACTTCCCAACATGGACGCTGCTCTATTGCTTATTCAACTTCTAGACTTCTGAAAACAGTTCACGGGTTCTCCAGACACGGATGTTAACTTATCGCTTGTTCAGATTCTTCAACTTCTGAAAACAGTTCACGGGTTCTCCAGACACGGATGTTAACCTATCGCTTGTTCATATTCTTCAACTTTTGAAAACAGTTTACGGATGCTTCCCAACATGGACGCTGCTCTATTGCTTATTCAACTTCTAGACTTCTGAAAACAGTTCACGGGTTCTCCAGACACGGATGTTAACCTATCGCTTGTTCAAATTCTTTAACTTCTGAAAACAGTTTACGTATTCTCCAAACACGGATGTTAATCTATCGCTTGTTCAGACTCAACTTCTGAAAACAGTGTACAGATTTCTCCAAACACGGATGTTAATCTATCGCTTGTTCAGACTCAACTTCTGAAAACAGTTTACGGATTCTCCAAACACGGATGTTAATCTATCGCTTGTTCAGACTCAACTTCTGAAAACAGTTTACGGATTCTCCAAACACGGATGTTAATCTATCGCTTGTTCAGACTCAACTTCTGAAAACAGTTTACAGATTCTCCAAACACGGATGTTAATCTATCGCTTTTTCAGACTCAACTTTTGAAAACATTTTACGGATGCTTCCAGATACGGATGGCAATCTATTGCTTATTCAGACCCCCAGTTCAGAGATGTTCCAAAACATGGACACCTTTCTGATACTCATTGCTTTCACCTACAACATGCATTCCAGATGGCATCTTTAAGCCCATCCCCGACAATATTCTGTCACCCCTCCAGATGGCATCTTTAAGCCCATCTCCAAATGGCATCTCTAAGCCCATTCCCGCATCCATTGTTTTGACAAGTGCAAATTTAAGGGCACTCTAGTGTCCAATCTCCTTTTACCTTCGAGACGCGAAAGGCAAACCTGCCAATCTAACTCTTCAGGTGCAAGAAGATTGAACAGGGGCAACTGTTGTACCCCAAAATTTGCCCTCTCATTTCATCAACATTTTCTCACCACAAGACCCTTGGAGCTCAAGATCAAGTTAGGGTTTGCTCTGTTCAAGACTCCCCCTTGCACTGTTGACCCAAATTAGGGTTTGAGTTTGCACAAAGATGTTTTGACATAAAATGCCAAAAGTGACTTTCATGCTTCATGTTGGACTCACAAGTTTATCCATACCAAGTTTCAAGCCTTGATTCCAATCTTTGCCCAGTCAATTGGACAGTTGACCTAGAAATCAGTTGTATTGGGGAAAAAGTCAACTGTGGCCAATTGATAGTCAAACCTCATGAAATTTGACCCACATCAACATAATGAATTCATATGAACCATTTGATCATGTTTGGATCAAAATTCCACAAGAAATTTGATCAGATCACCAAAAGGGCAAAATGGTCATTTTTAGGGTTTTGACTGTACAAAGGCAATTTTTGACTGTTTGACCTAACCAATGGAAAACCAAGCTCATATATGGACTCAAGGACTCAATGGCATTGTCTTGACACATTCAACAAGTTCAAAAGATCTCAAATGCACAGGATTGACAAATGAATTTTCCAGTCAACTGATCAAAATTTGACTGTATACTAAAAAGTCAAACTTTGACTTTTTGGTCAAAATCAAGTGCCAAGATTCATTTTTCATCAAGACATGTCAAATTATGAAACTTGTTCATCAAGAAACCCAAAATGGCAAATTAGGGTTTAGAATGAGAAAATTTCATAACTTAGAATTTTTCTAAGTTATGAAACTTCCTTATTTTTTCCTAACTTTGTCCCATTTTTTCATCAAGATACAATTGGATTCAAACAAAACTCAAAACATGAAAGTTGTAGTCCATTGAAAAATCTAAAACTTTGATTCACAAAGTTTCCTCAAAAGAAGCTTGTAGCTCAAGTTATGATTTTTGGAACAAGGGTGCAAAACATTCTTAACTTAGAAAATTTTTAACCTATTCTAGGCAGGATTTTTGTCCAACTTCATGGCCACTTTTCAAATGGTTCCACTTGGAATTTCAATTTTAATTACAAAGATGGATTGTAGTAAACATTCCAAGCTTTCCAAATTGTCCAAGAACTTCTCAAACACCCTTGTGGTTAGGGAGAATCGAATTTGCAAAGTTGGGCAAAAGTCACTTTTGTTCATAACCAAATACATGTTCATACATTGGCATTTTTCAAATCAGCTTGTACAAGCTAGCTTGCAGGCCTTAAAACCAGTCTCACACACCATAATTAAATGCCTAACCATTGTGCTAAGATTTTATTTTGTTCATTTGGTCATTACATGCAAGATTAATCTTTAAATGGAAAAAGCATATTTGCCATTTTTGAAAAGATGCACTTTATGTCAAATTCAAAATCCAAGAGGCATGGGCCAGATCTTTGAGGCTAGCATTTGTACACAAATCCCTCTGATCAAGAAGGAGATATGCAACATAGTTTAGGGCATTGCACATGCCTGTATGGAAACTTGCATTTTCTTACTTCAAAAACAAGAAAACTTGCAAACTGACTGGAGGCTCTCATTCCTGTAAACACCAACCAAAACAAAGTTTGCAAACACTTTCCATATATCAAACTAGACCTAAGGCACGACTGAACCATATCCCAAACCTTCTCATTCACAAAAACACCCTCTTGCTGCAGAAATAGAGCAAGTTCTGCAACTTGACTTCCACAAACATTTCCACTCGTGCATTTTGGCTAGAAAGAGTTCAAACATGTTCCATATCATCCATTGAAGCTATCCCAAGCATTGAATCCTAGTTGTAACATCCATAACATCGTTTGCCATTTTTGATTTCAAGCTGTGCAGGTGGACTTCCATAGCACGATACATGCACTTTCAGAGCAAGCCAAGCATAGGAGAAGCATCCTTGGACTTCAGGAAAGTTGTACCAAAGCTCAAACTCCATTGAAGATACCTCCATTGTTGTACACGACTCAAGCTGAAACGGGTAAAAACATGAACTTCTATCTCTCAATATAGGAAGAGTTAGGCTTAGGTTTGTGAATGAAACATGTTCTCCTCATAGCCCTGAAGCCATCCATATACTTACTTTTCATTTATATTGAGTGTGCTGTGAGAATTTTGGCCATAAACATGGGAGAAAATTTAGGTCAGAAATTGGGGATGAAGAAATTCTCCCTCGTTTGAGAGTTAGGTCAAGATTTTTATATGTATGAATTCGTCTCTTCATGCTCTATAATGTTTGTGTTACGAGTTTTTGTTAAAAGTCAAAGAATCAGGAATTTGAATGAAGCATAGAGGGCGCGCGTTTTTGAAACAGAAGCTGGAGGTTGAAGAAGGTGGTGACTTGGGCTGGGCCTGAGTTGTTCTTGCTGCTTGCACCCTCATTTTCCATTTACACCCCCCTGGCCCATTGTGTGATATTTTGATCATTTTTGACTTTTTCTTTTTGATTCTGACTTATTATTTTTTGCTTAAATATAAAAAATATAAAAAATATTTTTCCATCTATTTTTGCATTTATTTGGAATTTATTTGTTTTATTTAAACTTATACATGTAAATAAATGTAATACTTTTTATTTAAAATATTAAAAAATAATACAAAAATATATATATTTTCAGTCATTATTTTTTATTTACATTTTGAAAACATTTTCTAAAATATACCATTTTTGTAAATAATTAATATTTTTATTCTTGTATATATTTAGTATATTAAAATATATAATATAAATACTTGTATATATTTATTAGAATGTTTAGGACAAAAACATGAAAATAATGTATTTTATTTTTATTAATATATGACAATAAAAAATACTTTTTTTTACAATATATTTTTTTTTTTTTTGTATAAATTAATATATAATATTGTATAATATAAATAAATAAATACTATTTATTTAACAAATTAGGGTTTTGCCCTAAACCATAAAAATACTCCAAAATTGCCCTTTTTATTTTTGTTTATATTTTACATTGAAAAATACTTTTACATACATAAAAACCATTTTTGTGCATAATACATTTTGCATATTTATTGTATTTATTTAATTATGGTACAATTTAATATTTGTCTATTCAATATGGATGTAATAGTTTAGATTTAATTTCTTGCTAAATATCCCCCCATTCAAACATTTGTATCCCCATCCCTATAATTGTGTTGTAATAATTTAGGACTTTAAATTTCCGCATTTTAAAGCTTTCAAATTATGCCATGATAGACTTAGGGTTTGTATGCAATCAACCAACAAATAGATTGACTAATACAAAGACAAAAAAAGCATGTAAATGGACAACACAATGCACACTTGCACCCTTAGGGTTACTCCACTTGTTGCCTTCAAAAATGGGCCATGTTGCATGTTGAGTGTCTTTGGCAAAACAAAAACAAATCAAATGATCATAGTCCCTCGATGACGCTTTCTCAAGTTGCCTAAAAAATGATCAAGTCCCTTAAAGGAAAAATTGCCAAAGACACTTGGCACTATTGCATTCATGGTCTAAACGATGACCCGCGCCCGTCCCGTTAACATCCTAACACAAGATTGTCCACCAAATACAATGGTGGAACAATACTGTTAAAAGGGTTAAAACATAGGAATGATCTTTGAGAAATTTAGGGGTAGACAACTCTTAGTTACTTGATCAAACTTGCAAAACAAATCCTTGCCTACTTTCAAAACACACTCCAAAACACAACTTTCAAAATAACTTTAAAAAAAAACCTTGAAACATCTTTTCAAAAAGACAAACACCTTTTGTAAAACATTCGAGTAAAGAATTGTTACAAGGGTTGCCTAGACAAGGCATCTTTTTCAAAACATTTTCAAAACTACACACACAAAGCACCATTTCAAACAATTGAAAGCACCATTTCAAACAATTGAAAATGCAAGGCAAGTGATCTAAGCAAGTAACTAAGAGCCCATGGATAACCATGGATAGAAAGGGTGCTAATACCTTCCCTTTCTATAACCTACCCCCCGAACCCACGAAAACATCTCAAAGGTTTTTCCTGTGCTTTTTTAACCTTTCCTTTAGGATAAAATAAAAAGTCGGTGGCGACTCTTGCTAAACCGAACAAGTGCGAATACAAACGCAAAACCTCAAGTCAGTTCTCCCACCGTATCACAACAAAGTATAAGGATAAAAGAGAATCAAAAGTATGTAAGATGCACATGATTATTTACAAGTGATATAAATGTTAACCTAAATGTATTATTAAGTATTTATTTATTTTTGTGTTTTTGTTAATTATATATAAACAAAAGGTTTAACAATAAAAAAAAAGAGGAAATATAAGAAAATTAATTAACCTAGTAAACTCTATTTTTATGTATTTTTCATAAAAAGGTATTTAAGAAGATTTTGTGCAAAAAGAAAGTTAATGTATTATTTTATTTAAGAAAAAAAGAAATAGGTTTAAAAAAAGTGTTGGTAAAAAAAAGTAAAAGAAGAGTTGTATGGGCCTTATGTGATAATGGGCCCAAGTAAAAAAACAAACAAAACAACAAAAGGGGGGGGGGGGGGGGGGGTAAGGCGCCAAAATGTTTGGGCTTAGGCATTTTTGTGGGCAGGCCCAATGGTTTGACAATTTTGTTTAGGGTTTGAATTGTTTTGTCTCAGAATAGGGTTTACAGAGTTTGGATTAGAACGACGCCGCTTCTTCATATTCTTCTTCGTCTTTCTCGTTCTCAAACCGGCCACTGATGTTCTCTATGCCTTAGGCCACCAGACGTAATGCCTCCATCTCCTCTCTCCACAGTTGCTCAGGGCGACGGAAAGAAAAAAAGGTAATGATTCATTCCTAAGCTCTTAGGGTTTTCAGATTTTCTCTTGCATGTTTTACTTTTGACACGTTTTGATCTTCTGTTATTTGTTTATGTGAGGTGTAAAAGGGAATAAGGGACAATACCTATATTCTTGTTTCTGAGAGGAGGCAGAGGAGTGGACAGGAGGCGTCTTAGGCGGCCAAGGCGTGGGGACCGGTGATGAGCTTGCTGGCCTTCCTGGTACTTTGTATCTTGGTTTTGTTAGGTTTAGTGACGAGTATCTGAAAACCCTAAGATAGCTGAGTTCCTCTCCTCTTTTGCTTATCTGAATGCTTTGCTTATTTGATGATGTTCTTTGACTCTGAAATGCTTTTGCTTCTTTTGGTTGTTGATGATGACTTAAACCTAAAACATTACTTTTGTTTGTTGTCCTGATGTTGATGATTTCTGAGAGTTGCTTCTGCTGCTTTCTTCTGCTTGATGATGTTGATGATGTTGCCTTATTCTGAGATTTTGCTTCAGTGTTGCTTTCTTCTGAGTTGCTTATTTGTTTAGCCTATGATGAACATATTCTGAGGCATTTTGTTGTTGTTTTTGATTTTGAAATGGTTTGGATTGAAGGGTTTAAAATGAAAGCAAGTTGAAGGCTATGCAGGCTTAGACATTGAGTTGTTCAGGTTTTGTGCTTGGCTTTGAGGCAGGCTTATTGTACAGGCATGCTTCTGGCTGTATGCTTCAAGGCTTGTAGTTGTAACAGGTTTTGTATTTGTTGTTTGAAGGCAGGTTTGTTATGTTTTGTGTAGGTTGCTGATACAAGTCTCAAGCAGGTTTTGTATTTGAAAAGGTTTTTAGTAGTTTGAAGCAGGCTGTGGTTTGCTTGTTGTTTGAACTGGTTTGAAGGCAGTTTGCCAGGCTTGAGGCAAGCTTCAATTTGTGTTATGTAATAGGCAGGCTGTTTGTTTGCTTGGCTTGAGGCAGGCTGTTGTTTTGGCTTTTGCAATGTTACAGTTTGTGGTATATTTTTTTTATGTGTTCCTGCCCCCTTTCTTAACACTGTTGATCTGTTATATTTATTTGACTTAAGCCTGCCCACTGTAAGCCTCTACTTCTCTCTCTCTTTTCTCTTTCCACAGATAAAAGCATTTTTTATTGCTTAAACTGTACTTTTTTCTGAAAAAGTGTGGCTGGAAAATGATGAAGAGATTTGAAACATTGCTTGCATTTTGTCTTTCCTCTGCGTACTTCCAGATTTTCTGCATTGCTTTTGCTAGCTTGTAGGCAGCTCTGCTGACAGCTCTTGGACAGTTTGACAGCTTCTTTGTGATTTAGTTTGCTTAGTTTGAAACTTGTTCAGCTTAGTTTGTCACTTGTGACTTGGTTTGGCATTTTGAACTGTGCAGCTTGCTTGGCTTTTTGACAATGCAATTTATGCAGCTTTATGCATTTTGTTTAAATGATTTGTATGCTTGCAACATTTTACTTTCCCTCTTTATGAACCAAGAAGAGAGTCTTCTTGCGATTTGCAGAGAGGACGAACAAACTGATTCCGTCCAACACTTTTAATGATGAGTTTTTGATTAACTGTCTGAGAATGCTCTTAATTTATCTGTACTGACTTCTTCCTTTTTTGTCTTTGCAGATAAATTTCAGTTGAGCAATGGGGAGCAGCAGTAGAAGATGAAGACTTAGGATAAATTTAATTTATTTTTAATCATTGTAATAAATGTCATTGTAACACTAAATAAATTTACTGTATCAAATAAATATTTGTAACAACAATTGAAAATGAATAAAAAATCCTTTGTCAGTTAATTCTTTAATTCTTCTGCATTTATTTATTTAATTACTTAAATTTCTTGAATTATAATAATTGGAAATTATCCAATAATTTTAACTTAGAAATTATAAATAATCAATAAACGTCCGACATTTCGAATAACCAAAAACATTGCACAGTTAAACAAACAAACGTCCATACGTCCTTTATCTCACTGATCAAACTTAAACTTCAAACTTTCAATCAGAAGCCTCAACCCATGTTCCAGAGTCAATTGAAAAGAACTGTAGAATTAATTCCTTCTGAGAATGCGCGCGCAAACCCTAATTCTTGATTTATTGTCAAAGAAGCGTCCGCCTGATCAAACCCTGAGCCAAACTCAAACAAATTAATAAAAACCCTGATAATCTGCTCGGACTGATTCAAAAGTTAATGGAAACCCTAATTTTGTCTGACTGATGAGAAAAGTCTGTTTGACCGATTCTTAAGCCAATCTGAAAAATCAGGAAAAGCCCGAAGCTATGATTTCTTGTGAAAAAGAGAGGGCAAATTTTGGGGTACAACAGTTGCCCCTGTTCAATCTTCTTGAACCTGAAGAGTTAGATTGGCAGTTTTTTGCCTTTCGCGACTCGAAGGTAAAAGAGGATTGGACACTAGAGTGCCCAAAAAATTTGCACTCGTCAACGCGTAGTTTGAGGGAATGGGCTTAAAGTTGCCATTTGGAGATGGGCTTAAAGATGCCATCTAGAGATGTGACAGAATCTTGTCGGGGGATGGGCTTAGAGTTGCCATCTGGAAATTATTGGTAGGAGGATGGGCTTATAGATGCCATCTGAAGGTTATTGTATCTTGTTAGAGATGGGCTTGTAGATGCCATCCAAGAATGTTTGTTGAACTGTATGTCGTTGGTGAGTGGGTGAGTATCAGAAAGGTATCCATGTTTGGAACATCTCTGAACTGGGGATCTGAACAAGCAATGAATTGACATCCATGTTTGGAATCATCCGTAAACTGTTTTCAGTAGTCTTGGAATTGAAATTGAGAAGGAACCGGTGTAGGGTTGCCTAATGATGAGTCCGTGTAAAACTGCATCTGAATTTGATAAGAAACCGGTGTAGGGTTGCTTCAAGATGGTCAAGTAGATAATTGTCCTGTCTGGTTTCAGGTATTAATCTGAAACTTGAAAAGGTTGGTCGACGAGATATCTGTCCTGGCTGGTTTCAGGTATTGTGATGTCGGGAATGGGCTTACAAATGCCATTTGGAGATAGGATGGATAGTTACTGGAGATGGGCTTAAAGATGCCATCCAAGAATGATTGTTGAATTGTAATTTGGTAAGTTGAAAGAAGGAACCTGTGTAGGGTTTTCTGATGATGAGTCCGTGTAAAACTGCATCTGAATTGAGAAGGAACCGGTGTAGGGTTTCCTGATGATGAGTCTGTGTAAAACTGCATCTGAAATTTGAGAAGGAACCGGTGTAGGGTTGCCTGATGATGAGTCCGTGTAAAACTACATCTGAATTGAGAAGGAACCGGTGTAGGGTTTCCTGATGATGAGTCCGTGTAAAACTGCATCTTGGAATTTGAGAAGGAACCGGTGTAGGGTTTCCTGATGATGAGTCAGTGTAAAACTACATCTGAGATGAGAAGGAACCGGTGTAGGGTTTCCTGATGATGAGTCCGTGTAAAACTGCATCTTGGAATTTGAGAAGGAACCGGTGTAGGGTTGCTTCATGATGAGTCCGTGTAAAACTACATCTGAATTTTGAGAAGGAACCGGTGTAGGGTTGCCTGATGATGAGTCCGTGTAAAACTACATCTGAAATTTGAGAAGGAACTGGTGTAGGGTTTCCTGATGATAAGTCCGTGTAAAACTGCATCTGAATTTTGAGAAGGAACCGGTGTAGGGTTACCTGATGATGAGTCCGTGTAAAACAACATCTGAATTTTGAGAAGGAACCGGTGTAGGGTTGCCTGATGATGAGTCCGTGTAAAACTGCATCTGAATAATTGTTAATGATAGCCTTTTATTCTTATCCTGAAAAGGACAAAATGTTAGCTAAACAGAAAGTTATGTTGCATGATTTGTATGATGCAATGGATTGCACTTCATCAATGTTTATGATATGAATGTAATGGATGTGCATGTAAGGTGATGAGCTGTCTTGCTGAGGAAGACGAATCTTGGATAATGAAATCTTTGACTGCTGCTGGGGAAAGTAAATCCTTGACTGCTGCTGGGGATTGAAAATCCTTTGATCATTGAAAATGAGAAGTCCTGGGACCGCTGTTGGGCACTTAGGAGTTTGGGTTGTATGCCAATCTACTGGGGATTCCTGTCTTGGGGAGACCCTTACTGGGGAATATCTGAATATCCTGTGATGGATTGAGAATGAGAGTCCTCATTCTGCTTGGGGGATATTGAAAACTCTGTGGGGAGAATGTTTATTCTGCTTTGGAAAAAAGTTTAGGAGTCTTGGTCGTCCGTTGCTCTACTGGGGAGTTGAAGTTGAACTGATATCTGGTCGGGTCCAGGTTTCGCAGTAACTTGCTGGGGATTGTAGAGTAGTCTACTGGAGAAGAGGAGTTGTGGTCCTTTGATTTGTAGTAGTCGGAGAGGAAAACTCAAGCTGGGGAATCATCCTATGAGAAGGGTTTTGGGGAGATTTGTCACTGCCCCTAGTGGCAAGTGCTTTTGACTGTATGTAACCCTTTGTCGGGATTGACGTTCAATGCCCCAAGTGTCTGCAATTGAGAGATTTGTTGAAACCTTGACTGGACTGCCCCAGGTTAATTGAACTTTGAAAGATTGGTTGAAATCTTGACTGGACTGCCCCAGGTTAACTGGATAGTGACATGTCATGCCCCCTTGTTGATAGGAGATTTGTCAATGGAAGTGTCATCCTTTTTGAAGTGATTTTGCTCACTGAGAGAGCTTTCGTTCATCGGATATTCATTGTGTGAATTTCTCCACTGTCAAACAAATAGCCAAATGCAAACAGTGATATTCAAGTAATGCAAAGTTTATGTCTGTCTCGAAGTTTTGAAAAAATGCGTTTTTTAGCAGAAAACTTTTTATAAGACAAATTCAACACAAGATTTAGAGCAAAGCCTTACAGGAGTCAGGATACCTTTTGTAACAGTATGCTTTCGAATTAACCCATGCTTCAATTAGGACTTTTGAAGGGTTGTAACGTGGCTTGGTTCACGGTTTAAGAAACAAAGGATAAAGGCTCAAAGTATATTTGTACCCACCCGCTCTTCGTGATGTTCTTCAATCCTAAACTCAGTTAATTGTGCGTCAAACTCTATTCAAATTTGGAACGACTTTTTTGGTGATGGTTCACACAAGTTGAATTTTATGGAAGGCAGTCATCCTCTTTTTTTTGCAACACTTTTCATGTTGTTTGAGGATTTGTAATGACCTCTTTCTTTTGATTTGTTATCCCTAACTTTTGCCTGACCGTTCCGGTTTTCGGGATTACAGTCAGCAGGATGCCCCATCTTTCTTAAGCCTCCTTTGTAGGTTTTGGCTTAGTGGGCTTTTTTTCTTTTGAGAGATAATGACTGCCTATGAGATAAGGAACCCTCACTGTCTTTTGATTCCAGAGGAATGCTTTTGATGTCGTTCGTTGTATTACGAACTGAGAGTTTGCGACTTTAATGTGCATCTTTTCTTTGGATTAACTGAGAGACTACCCTGCCCCCGGTTTAAATCAAATGTTTTAAATTGTTTAGAACAGAAAACTCCTACTTCTTTGGTTCGAAGGGGTTGACTAGGGATTATCTTCCTTATAACTCCAGTGTTTAGGATTTGAAAGAATGCCTGTACATCGTCAGCAAGGTCTGTTCAAAAGCATAATGTATGAGATTATGGTATTGTTTCGTCATCCTCCCTCTAAAGGCTTGTAGCTTTTGCAAGAGTTAAATGTCATAAAGAAAGCATAAAGCATAGTTTAAGAATAGTGAAAACGAATAGATGAATTCAAGACAAACATATGCAATGCATTAATGAAACAGAGTTTGACATTAAAAGATAATTGTTTGAATAACAAAGAGGTTACAACTTGAAAATTCAAAATGAAACAAAGGCATTCTCAATGATTTGGCGTAGGAGCAGTGATCATGCTGGGGTCTCTGGAGGACCAAACTCAATCTCCTTGGCATCAATCAAATTCTGAATCTTGTACTTCAATGCCCAACAATCGTTAGTATCATGCCCGGGACTGTCAGAATGATAAGCACATATGGCCTTAGGATTGTAGTTGGGAGAAGAAGTCTTGGGGTTTGGATGAGGCCCTATCAATGCAATCAGATTCATCTTCAACAAGTGTTGCAGTGCTTGAGACAGCGGCATGTTGATGTTGGTGAACTGTCTTTTAGGCTCGTCTGGCCTTCGTTGATTTCCTTTTTGCTGTTGTCGGTGTGACGTAGAACCAGAGACCAGGACTGCCCCTATGTGTCGGTGACTTTTTTGACTGTTCACAGCATTGGACTCTTTCCTCCCATTGTGGGGGATTTTCTGTGCATCAGAGGGTGTAGCTCCTTGGATCTTTCCACTTTTGATGCCATCTTCGACCCTTTCGCCGGTCAGTATTAGCTCGGTGAACCCGGCTGAGGAGCTTCCAATTAAGTGATTGAAGAGAGGCCCTGTCAAAGTTCCCATGAAGATGTCAATCAGCTCTCTGTCAGTTAAAGGGGGTTGCACCCTACCAGCCAGATCTCTCCACTTTTGAGCGTATCCTTTGAAGCTCTCGTCGGAACCCATGGTCATGTTCTGCAATTGCACACGAGTTGGTGCAAGATCAGCATTGTATTGATACTGTTTGTAAAAAGCCATAGCTAAATCTTCCCAGGTGTGGATGCGAGAACTCTCCAATTGATAGAACCACTCGAGTTGAGTCCCTACCAGGCTTTCTTGGAAGAAATGGATCCAAAGCTTTGGATCAGTTGTGTATGGTTGAATCTTGCGGACATAAGACTTTAGATGCATCTTAGGGCAAGAGACTCCATCATACAGGGCCAAGGTAGGGACTTTGAACTTTGGAGGGATGACCAATCCAGAAACTAAACCCATGTCTCCTAAATCCAAGCCAGGTATTTGTTGAATCTCCATAGCATTGAGGCGATCCTCCAACTGTTTGTACTTGTCATCAGCGGGAGGATATTGTTCTTCGGAGTAACCAACTTCATCAATCTCCAAATTGTGGTCTTCTTCAAGACTGGCCCCTATGCTGGGTGGAGTTGAAAGATCTAGGGTTTTAGGTCTTCTCTTCAGGATGCCCGTTGCCTTCTTGGACTTCTTCTTCTTGTCTTTGAGAAGGAGAGCTTTCAGATCCTCTTTCCCTTTACCCATAGCCAGAAGCATTTGTTGGAATTGAGTGTTTTGAGCTTGGAGATCTTTCACCGTTTGTTCCATATCCATCTTACTGAAATAAATAGTAGGAAGATAAGGAGACCTGTATGGGAAACCTGTTATGCAATGATATGTATGATATATGTATGCAATTTTTTCAAGGATCTCTTAGGGTAAACACAAGAGAATGTTAGAGGTTGAACTTCGATCTTTGATTGGAGAACTTTGCATCGGTGGATGTCTTTCCACGAGAATCAAGCTCACCATGTCAAGTGGGTCATAGCCCCTGATTCAAGTTGTTGCACTTGATCTTTGATGGCATTTGTTTAGAGGAGAAAACCTCTTGCCCCTTGGTAGACGTCTGGTTCAACGTGACCCTGCATCAAAAGACCCTCGAGATCCTTGAAATGATTATTGTAAATGCTATGGTATGATGTCATGATGTTATGTACATGTATGCAAAAGCAAGTAAGTGTATATACAGGTAATCATACTCACACAAGGCAAACAATTCCTTAGGTTTAGGCTTGCATGGGATTCATAGGTAAGTACCCTCTTGAAGTTAGTTGGCTCATCCTGTCCTAAAATAGAAACCGTGTTCTAAGGAGCTCAATATCATTGGATTATTTTATGTGTTCATTGTTTTGGTTTAGCCACTTAACTGGCGACCAAAATATTCCAAGAAAACAACCCTCAATGAGTGTAGTATCGAGTATCTACCAACTTCGGACTGCACCAAAGTCGGTCATCTCACTACCCCTAAAAAGGCCAAGATGGTCAAGTAAGGTTCTAAGAGTTCGTTAGTGCTTCATGACATCGCTCAGTGGCCCTGTATTCTCCTTGACTACTCAAGGGCTACCGGTACTCACAAATATGTCACACTAACATAGCTTACTGCTTCAACCATGTCGGTATACCCTGCACAGTTCCCTCACAGTTTTATTGCTATTTACCTAAAAAGGTGCCCCCAAATCCGGGTGTAGGATTTACAACAAACCCAAACAAAGAAACCAAAAAGTAAAACAATTAAAGCAAACAAAGTATGCATGTAAAGGTGATCTAAACCCTAAGGTAACCCAACTTTTGGAAAAATCCCCAGTAGAGTCGCCAGTTCTGTGATACGGTGGGAGAACTGACTTGATATTTTGCGTTTGTATTCGCACTTGTTCGGTTTAGCAAGAGTCACCACCGACTTTTTATTTTATCCTAAAGGAAAGGTCAAAAAGCACAGGAAAGACCTTTGAGATGTTTTTGTGGGTTCGGGGGGTAGATTATGAAAAGGGAAGGTGCTAGCACCCTTTTCATCCATGGTTATCCATGGGCTCTTAGTTACTTGTTTTAGATCACTTGCCTTGATTTTCAATTGTTTGAAATGGTGTTTGTGTGTGTGTGTGGTTTTGAAAATGTTTTGAAAAAGATGCCTTGTCTAGGCAACCATTGTAACAATTCTTTACTTGAATGTTTTACAAAGGTGTTTGTCTTTTTGAAAAGATGTTTCAATGCTTTTGAAAGTTGTTTTGGAAGTTGTGTTGTGGAGTGTGTTTTGAAAGTAGGCAAGCGTGTTTTGCAAGTTTGATCAAGTAACTAAGAGTTGTCTACCCCTAAATTTCTCAAAGATCTTTCTCATGTTTTAACCCTTTTAACAGTGTTGTTTCACCATTGTATTTGGTGAACAACCTTGTGTTAGGATGTTAACGGGACGGGCGCGGGTCATCGTTTAGACCATGAATGCAATAGTGTCAAGTATTTTGGCAATTTTTTTGAGGGACTATGATCATTTTGTTTAGGCAACTTCGAAAGCGTCATCGAGGGACTATGATCATTTTGTTTGTTTTTTGTTGTTTTGCCAAAGTACTTGACATGCAAACATGGCCCATTTTGGAAGGCAACAAGCGGGATTACCCTAGGGGTGCAAGTGTGAATGGTGTGTTGATTGTCATGCATTTGTCTTGTATTAGGTTATCTAGCGGTTGATTTTTAATCTTCGCATACAAACCCTAATTACTATACAGTATATAGAAAGCGATAAATTGCGGGAATTTAAAGTCTAAGCTATTACAAATAAGTATCCGGGGATGGGGGTACAAATGTTTACAAATGGGGATGAGTCTTATCAGGATAGTAGTGTCCAAATATTATTTACAACCAAATCGAATCGCATTCTCAATGTAAAGATATAGCAAAGAATAAGGATAAAAGAGAATCAAAAGTATGTAAGATGCACATGATTATTTACAAGTGATATAAATGTTAACCTAAATGTATTATTAAGTATTTATTTATTTTTGTGTTTTTGTTAATTATATATAAACAAAAGATTTAACAATAAAAAAAAGAGGAAATATAAGAAAATTAATTAACCTAGTAAACTCTATTTTTATGTATTTTTCATAAAAAGGTATTTAAGAAGATTTTGTGCAAAAAGAAAGTTAATGTATTATTTTATTTAAGAAAAAAAAGAAATAGGTTTAAAAAAAAGTGTTGGTAAAAAAAAGTAAAAGAAGAGTTGTATGGGCCTTATGTGATAATGGGCACAAGTAAAAAAACAAACAAAACAACAAAAGGGGGGGGGGGGGGGGGGGGTAAGGCTCCAGAATGTTTGGGCTTAGGCATTTTTGTGGGCAGGCCCAATGGTTTGACAATTTTGTTTAGGGTTTGAATTGTTTTGTCTCAGAATAGGGTTTACAGAGTTTGGCTTAGAACGGTGCCGCTTCTCCATATTCTTCTTCGTCTTTCTCGTTCTCAAACCGGCCACTGATGTTCTCTATGCCTTAGGCCACCAGACGTAACGCCTTCATCTCCTCTCTCCACAGTTGCTCAGGGCGACGGAAAGAAAAAAAGGTAACGATTCATTCCTAAGCTCTTAGGGTTTTCAGATTTTCTCTTGCATGTTTTACTTTTGACACGTTTTGATCTTCTGTTATTTGTTTATGTGAGGTGTAAAAGGGAATAAGGGACAATACCTGTATTCTTGTTTCTGAGAGGAGGCAGAGGAGTGGACAGGAGGCGTCTTAGGCGGCCAAGGCGTGGGGACCAGTGATGAGCTTGCTGGCCTTCCTGGTACTTTGTATCTTGCTTTTGTTAGGTTTAGTGATGAGTATCTGAAAACCCTAAGATAGCTGAGTTCCTCTCCTCTTTTGCTTATCTGAATGCTTTGCTTATTTGATGATGTTCTTTGACTCTGAAATGCTTTTGCTTCTTTTGGTTGTTGATGATGACTTAAACCTGAAACATTACTTTTTTTTGTTGTCCTGATGTTGATGATTTCTGAGAGTTGCTTCTGCTGCTTTCTTCTGCTTGATGATGTTGATGATGTTGCCTTATTCTGAGATTTTGCTTCAGTGTTGCTTTCTTCTGAGTTGCTTATTTGTTTAGCCTATGATGAACATATTCTGAGGCATTTTGTTGTTGTTTTTGATTTTGAAATGGTTTGGATTGAAGGGTTTAAAATGAAAGCAAGTTGAAGGCTATGCAGGCTTACACATTAAGTTGTTCAGGTTTTATGCTTGGCTTTGAGGCAGGCTTATTATACAGGCAGGCTTCTGGCTGTATGCTTCAAGGCTTGTAGTTGTAACAGGTTTTGTATTTGTTGTTTGAAGGCAGGTTTGTTATGTTTTGTGTAGGTTGCTGATACAGGTCTCAAGCAGGTTTTGTATTTGAACAAGTTTTTAGTAGTTTGAAGCAGGTTGTGGTTTGCTTGCTGTTTGAACTGGTTTGAAGGCAGTTTACCAGGCTTGAGGCAAGCTTTGATTTGTGTTATGTAACAGGCAGGCTGTTTGTTTGCTTGGCTTGAGGCAGGCTGTTGTTTTGGCTTTTGCAATGTTACAGCTTGTGGTATATTTTTTCTATGTGTTCCTGCCCCCTTTCTTAACAGTGTTGATCTGTTATATTTATTTGTCTTAAGCCTTCCCACTGTAAGCCTCTACTTCTCTCTCTCTTTTCTCTTTCCACAAATAAAAGCATTTTTTATTGCTTAAACTGTACTTTTTTTTGAAAAAGTGTGGCTGGAAAATGATGAAGAGATTTGAAACATTGCTTGTATTTTGTCTTTCCTCTGTGTACTTCCAGATTTTCTGCATTGCTTTTGCTAGCTTGTAGGCAGCTCTGTTGACAGCTCTTGGACAGTTTGACAGCTTCTTTGTGATTTAGTTTGCTTAGTTTGAAACTTGTTCAGCTTAGTTTGTCACTTGTGACTTGGTTTGGAATTTTGAACTGTGCAGCTTGCTTGGCTTTTTGACAATGCAATTTATGCAGTTTTATGCATTTTGTTTAAATTATTTGTATGCTTGCAACATTTTACTTTCCCTCTTTGTGAACCAAGAAGAGAGTCTTCTTGCGATTTGCAGAGAGGACGAACAAACTGATTCCGGCCAACACTTTTAATGATGAGTTTTTGATTAACTGTCTGAGAATGCTCTTAATTTATCTGTACTGACTTCTTCCTTTTTTGTCTTTGCAGATAAATATCAGTTGAGCAATGGGGAGCAGCAGTAGAAGATGAAGACTTAGGATAGATTTAATTTATTTTTAATCATTGTAATAAATGTCATTGTAACACTGTAAATAAATTTACTGTATCAAATAAACATTTGTAACAACAATTGAAAATGAATAAAAAATCCTTTGTCAGTTAATTCTTTAATTCTTCTGCATTTATTTATTAAATTACTTAAATTTCTTGAATTATAATAATTGGAAATTATCCAATAATATTAACTTAGAAATTATAAATAATCAATAAACGTCCGGCGTTCCGAATAACCAAAAACATTGCACAGTTAAACAAACAAACGTCCATACGTCCTTTATCTCACTGATCAAACTTAAACTTCAAACTTTCAATCAGAAGCCTCAACCCATGTCCCATAGTCAATTGAAAAGAAATGTAGAATTAATTCCTTCTAAGAATGCGCGCGCAAACCCTAATTCTTGATTTATTGTCAAAGAAGCGTCCGCCTGATCAAACCCTGAGCCAAACTCAAACAAATTAATAAAAACCCTGATAATCTGCTCGGACTGATTCAAAAGTTAATGGAAACCCTAATTTTGTCTGACTGATGAGAAAAGTCTGTTTGACCGATTCTTAAGCCAATCTGAAAAATCAGGAAAAGCCCGAAGCTATGATTTCTTGTGAAAAAGAGAGGGCAAATTTTGGGGTATAACACCTGTATTTCAAACTGCAAGCCTGCATCTCAAACTGCAAAAAACAAACAACCAGGCCAAACCTGCAAGACTGTACACAACCTGTATCAAACTGCAAGTTAACCAAAATAACCAAAACTGTGCACAACCTGTACCAAATGGAACATCCATTAACCAAGCAGTTTCAAACAAAAGCCAAAGTCTGTAACTCAAGCTAGCTCAAAACCTTTATAAACCTGCTAGCCAAACTACAACAAGCTGGCATTTCAAACTGCAAACCTGTGAAACACAACCAAACTGCAAGCCCAACTAACAAAGAAAACAAACCTGTTAAAAGTCAAACTAGTTTGCCAAACAAACCATAAAGTTTCAGAAGCTATTGTCATCATTAACATCATATTCAAAAACAACAGGTTTTCAGAAACTTCAACAAAGTATCATCATCACCAATATTCAAGGTTTTCAGAAACTTCAACAATGTATCATCATTAACACTTCAAGAAAAGAGGAAGAGAAAATCAGAAGCAATCCACAAAGGGTTTTCAGAAGCAACAATAAGAGTTTCAGAAATACATCATCACTAACAACAGAAATCAACAGTTCTCAGAACTATTCTCATCATCATAAAACATCAAATAGCCAAGGAAGGAGATTCAGAAGCAAAACAGTTTCAGAAGCGTGTTCATCACCAACAAAAATAAAAAATAAAGTCTCAGAAGTTCATCATCAATATACAGAAAAAGATACCAGAAGCGTGTTCATCTCTTCTTCCTCCGCCTAGCCTCCAAGGAGCGCCACCGGCTGGTCTCACGTCCCTCTCTCTCCATCGTTTTTCAGAAGCAAAACGTTCAAGGTAAGTTTTTCTCAACCCCTTTTCTTCATCTCAAACATAAGAACCATGGATTAAAACATGCAAGCAAAAATCAAACAAATGTTGTAACTGTAAAAACCCTAAAAAGATAACGAATCGTACCATGATAAAACCACAACCGTGGGCCACTGTGAGAAGGAAGAGAGTGAGAGAGGGCGGAGCTCCGACGGCTTAAGGCTAGAGAGAATCAACGCTTATGGCCTGAGAAGAGAAAGATGAAACAGAGAAGAAGAAGAGATGAGAGAAACGGCGCCGCTATGGCCAAAACTCACAAACCCTATAACTGAGTGAACCCCAAAACAAAAACGTTGTACAACTCTGCCTTGGGCCTGACCCGCCCCAACCTTTGCCCTAAGCCCAAGCGCTTCTGCCCACACCCCCTTCTTGTCTCCATTCTGTCTTGCTTTTTGTTTCTTTTTTCATTTTTTTTATTTGGGCTATAATAATCAATGGCCTATCATCTTTTTTTAATTTCTTCAACTAATGTCTTTTATTAATTAATGTCATTTTAAACAATTTATTTTCTTTTCTTTGATACCAATAATAAAAACAAATAATGTATTAAAATTTTGTTTTGATATAGTTTCTTTTTTTAAATAATTATTACCTTTAATAAAAATACAAAAATAATGGAATCGTTAATTTAAATAATTTTCTTTCTTTAAAACTTTTTCTTTTAATAAATCATAAAACACAAAAATAATAACAATACTTAATCTTTTTTAGGTTAAATTTTATTTTCTTATTTGTGAATAAATGCATACATCTCATAATATTTTTGATTCTCTTTATTTTTATAAATTGTTATAATTTTACACTGAATTGCGACAGTTCAATTTGGTTGTAACACATATTTGGAAATTATTACTCTTATGAGACTCATCCCCATTTGTAAATAATTGTACCCCCATCCCCGGATACTTTTTTGTAATAACTTAGACTTTAAATTACCGCAATTTATTGCTTTCTATATACTGTATAGTAATTAGGGTTTGTATGGCAAGATTCAAAATCAATCGCTAGATGACCTACTACAAGACAAATGCATGAAAAAACAAACACAATGCACACTTGCACCCCTAGGGTTACAATCCACTTGTTGCCTTCAAAAATGGGCCATGGTATGCATGTTGAGTACTTTGGCAAGACAAAAACAAAATAAAAGATCATAGTCCCCCGATGACGCTATCTGAGTTGCCTAAACAAAAATGATCAAGTCCCTCAAGAAAATTGCCAAAAGTACTTGACACAATTGCTATCATGGTCTATACGATGACCCGCGTCTGTCCCGTTTAACATCCTAACACAAGGTTGTTCACCAAATACAATGGTGAAACAACATTGTCAAAAGGGTTAAAAACATAAGAAAGATCTTTGAGGAAAATAGGGTAGATATCTCTTAGTTACTTGATCAAAAGCTTGCAAAACATCCTTGTTATTTTCAAACACACTTCACAACACAATCCAACTTTCAAACATTGAAAACTTTTCAAAAGACAAAAACACCTTTGTATACATTCAAACAAGAATCATTACAAAGGTTGCCACAACGATGGCCTCTTTTCAAAACATATTTCAAAACCACACACAAAGAACCATTTCAAACAATTGAAGAGCACCATTTCAAACAATTGAAAAGCAAAGCAAGTGATCTAAACAAGTAACTAAGAGACCATGGAAAACCATGGATGAAAAAGGTGCTAATACCTTCCCTTTTCATAATCTACTCCCTGAACCCAAGAAAACATCTCAAAGGTCTTTCCTGTGCTTTTTGACCTTTCCTTAGGATAAAATAAAAAGTCGGTGGCAACTCTTGCTAAACCGAAACATTTGCGAACACAAATGAAAAATCCCAAGTTAGTTCTCCCACCGTATCACAGGTGAGTTTATTGATTGTGGACCATGTTAGAACCAAGTTTCAAGCATAAAAGATAGGTTCATTTGGGAAAAATCCAAGTTTGTTCAATATTGGCTTCATGCACTTTTCCAAAAATTGGTCAACTTTAGCAATGCAGATTTCTCTCAATTTTAAACCTATGAGGGTGTTCTTGGACTTTTTAGAGATCTTAGGATGTCCTCTGAACAACCTTTTTGGTTTCATCTTAATTGGATTTTGCATGTCCATGTACCAAGCTTTGGCCCAAAAGGTGTTTTTGTTGACTTTTTGAAAGGACCCATAATGTCTGAGCTTGTATATTTCAATTGGTGCATTTCTTGAACTTGATGACTGAAGATAAATCGTAGGGGAATGGATTATCTTCAAAATGAGCTTTGGTGGAAAGATTTCTGATAAAGTATGAGAAAGTTATGCCTGGTCAAAGTTTGGTTGACTTTTCCTATAGAAACCCTAATTAGCAATTCTTGACTTTTGATGAATTAGGAGAATTTATTGAGGAATTATGATCAAATCTTGATAAAATGATGGATATCACTTTAAAATGTTGAAGTTGACCAAAAATCTTGAAGTTTGACTGTATATAGGCCACGGTTGACTTTTGACCTAATACCGTTGGTTTTCAGGCATTTGAGCAATTGACTGAGCAAACTTGTAGTGCAAAGCATGAAATTTGTCATAGACAATCTTGAAGATATATTAGGACCATGGAAAACATTTTATACCATTGAAGCTCACACATTTTTATGAAAATTGAAACCCTAGTCAGAGGTTCATTACCTTAGGAGGAGAATTTGGCTGGTCAATTCTTAGTCGTCCTTGGGCAAGTTGGGGACCTCAATGGGCATGTGTTGAGTAAAAAGGGAGGGAAAATTTTAGGGTACAACAATAGTCCAACAACTTTTGTTGCTTTTCTGCATAACTTCCTATGGCTCCAATCTTCACTTTATTTCTTTATTGATCCAAAAATGCATCTTGGAGCTTTATTCCTCTTGCTCCAACAATGCTCAAATACCTACAAAATGAATACAAAACTATCAAGCGATACACTTTATACACGAAAATGCATTATACACAAACTAAACATATTTATACACAAAGTTAGGTTATTCAACTAATATTAACAACCAAGAGTCGATAAGTGCAACAAAAAGTATATACAAAAATAACCACACTTTGCACTTATCAAACTCTCCCCAACTTGAATCATTGTTTGTACTCAAACAAAAATCAAATAACTCAAAGAAAAAATAATGATAAATCAAAGAATCATGAATCAACAAGTTTTGAAAACAGAAAACAAATGCAATGGTTCAAATGAAAAACAATACACACAAAGTAAACACTTACCACTAAACTACGACTATAACATAAACACAAAACAAATGCTAAATACAAAAATTATGCCAAACATTCTAAAACAATACTAGTTCACAAATGAATCACACCTAGAAAAATCAATCATCGACAAATGAAAAACACCCAAAAATAGGGTATTTTCACTCATCCAACAATCTTGCAAACAATAGACTATATTATGCATTCATCTAAAAATTTACATTGGAAATATAAAAGCAAGAATCTCAAGGGCTTTTCAAGGTTGTAATGTGACTTGGTTAACAAACAAGTGATAAGTCCTAAAGTAATCGAAACAAAAACTTGCCTAAACCTAAGGGAGTAATTACTTCCACAAAGTTTCAAACAATAGAATTTCAATCAAACTTCTTCTTTACCAAATTTCACACCAACACACACCACTTATTAACACAATTATTAGAATTCTTTTATTTTTCTTTTTCAAAGCTTTTTCAATTTTCTCTCTCTTTTTCTATCTTTTATTTTTCACATTTTTTCTTCTTTTATTTTTCTTTTGAACCTCATAGCAATCAACCAATAAATACACAATCATTTTTATCCCCAACTTGAATTCAACCATACATTAAAGTGAATACTCCCTACTTTCTAAGGCAAGGTAAATATTCAAACCAAAACAATGATTGAGAGTTCAAGAAAACAACGAATCAACATCCATGCAAAAAGGGAAACTAAACATTCACAGACAAACATTTAGCAAATACAACATGAATATCGACAAAAAGCTCAAAGGGTTTACTAATGATCATACACTCACAAGGTGAATTGACTATTTGGATAGGTAGTTGTTCTCAAAATGAAACAAAAATTCCTTGATTCTTTTCTTGCATTCATACAATCAACACAAACAAAGATTAAGCATAATAAAATCCAGTTAAAACAAGAATTGTAGCCTCCAACATATGTGAACAATGAAAAGCTACCTCACAAAAAGGTGGGAACTAAAGTGATTCATAAATGAACAAGTATACAAAAGAATGAATGGTATAAAACTTGTAAAAAGTCTAAGTATCATGAATATGCTAAAGTATAGAAAGCGATAAACACATACCTCTAACGTGTACAAAACTTTAACAAAAATCATTACCACACATTCGCAAGTCGAAACGATCAAACTTGAAAACTCACCTCAATATTCTACAAGTTACCGGACTAAAACTTGAGTCCAAACAACAACAAAAGAATTAGAAAAATAATACTCCTACAAAATTTCAATGTACAAAATTTATAATATATACAACAAACAAAACTCCTCAAGCTAAACACGACAAGCTTTCGAAAAATACAAATTGACATAACAAAACAAATACAAATAACGATATAAAAACCGGGTGAAAATGAATTAAAAAGTTGAAAAGTGAAGATTTGAATTTCAGAATATTTCCTTGTTTCAACTTGTTAAAACACAAATCACCACACATAAACAAATACAAACAAACATGCTTGTTTTACGTCGTAAGCTCAACGACTTTATTGTGCGAGCTAGTAACCTCCTCTCGTCATGCCATGGTATTGTCACACCACACAAACTTAAAGAAAGTGTCCTAACAATCTCACAACAAATGTTACGAAAATGAGACAATTCACAACATTACGTGAAAACACATATATGCACAAATATCATATACAAGTTAATGTACAATTTCTATACAACATATACCTTAATTACAAAACTCAAAACAAAACAAAAAAGAATTATCGCAATGCGAAAACAATAGAACCAATCCCCGATAACGGCGCCATTTTGTTGCAGCTGTAAAGCGGCAAGCAAAAAGTAAGTTATTAATTTACTGGGTGATATAGGTTATATCGTATTGTATCCATAGATATTGGTTATTGAATCACCGTTCGATAATTTCTCGCGTTTATGAGTTTGGGATAGAATGGTTTTGTATGTAAGATGCTGAAATTAAAAGTTATACATAAGAAGAATTTCATCATTCAAATAGGATAGAACTCTCAAGTTTGTATTTCGTCTACCCCATCAAATACTTAAACTTAGCACCCCGTTGTACATAACCTTAATTACTCGTTAATATCATCACATATCGCTTACACAAAGGTCATTTCTAACACAGAGCGAGATATCAACCGTGTCGCTCAATGTCGACAATCTCTCAGCACAACACAAAACAACACAGAGGCATTATGAGTCGATACCTAAGTGACTACTAATCCTAAATCTATCTCTAGAATCTAAGCCTAATAGATATTCATCTTAAGTCTGAGTTTAATCCGTCCATCTCTGTAACGACTCAAACCTAAACACTTAGCAATCTAAAAAGGATAAACATCAATAAAGATTTGTAAAGAACATTTCTTACAACACCATGAGCAATAAATATTTATATAATCAAGGTAAAGTTACATACAAAATCCAATAAATAATGGTTAAAAAGAGAAGAAGAGGAGAAGAAACCACATTTCCTGCAGTGTCAAACACGATCCATCAAGCTCACGACCCCAGATCATCCATTTGCAAGCCACAAACTTTGTTGTCTAAGCTCCAACTATAAAAAATAAAGGTGATGGAATTTGGAAACAAATACCCCAAAAACCATCCACCCTAAAATGAAACAAAATGAAAGTATAAAGAAAATGTGATCCGCGAGAATCGCCCAGCGACATAAAGCATCACGCGGCGACGTCTCTTATTCACTTAGCCCAGGATAAGCCACATCCTCAACTAAAACAAATATCTAATCGCCTGACGACACAATGCTTCGCCTGAAGACGATCTTTATTTTCGCCTGGCGACCTAGAGGCGAAGCAAGGCAGAGGCAACATCAAAATTGGTCCATTCTCGCCCACTGTCGCCCGATGACTAAAATTTCACCCGACGATGCATGATAGTCCAACAACTTCTGTTGCTTTTCTGCATAACTTCCTCTGGCTTCAATATTCGCCTTATTCCTTTATTGATCCAAAAATGCATATTAGAGCTTTATTCCTTTTGCTCCAACAATGCTCAAATACCTACAAAACGAATACAAAACTATCAAATGATACACTTTATACACGAACACACATTATACACAAACTAAACATATTTATACACAAAGTTGGGTTATTAAATTGATATTAACAACCAATAGTCGATAAGTACAAAAAAAGTATATACAAAAATAACTACACTTTCACTTATCAAACTCTCCCCAACATCAATCATTGTTTATCCTCAAACAAAAATCAAATAATCTAAAGAATAAAGAATGATAAATCAAAGAATCACAAATCAACAGGTTTTGAAAACAGAAAACAAATGATAGTTCAAATGAAAAACAATACACACAAAGTAAATACTTACCACTAAACTACAACTATAACATAAACACAAAACAAATGCTAAATAAAAAATTATGTCAAATATTCTAAAACAATACTAGCTCACAAATGAATCACACCTGGAAAAATCAATCATCGGTAGATGAAAAACACACAAAAATGGGGGTATTTTCACTCATCCAACAATCTCGCAAACAATAGACTAAATTATGCATTCATCCAAAAATTTACATTGGAAATATAAAAGAAAGAATCTCAAGGGCTTTTAAAGGTTGTAATGTGGCTTGATTAGCAAACAAGTGATAAGTCCTAAAGCTAGTCGAAACAAAAACTTGCCTAAACCTAAGGGAGTAGTTACTTCGACAAAGTTTCAAACAATAGAATTTCAATCAAACTTCTTCTTTACCACAAGTTTCACACCAAAACACACCACTTATTAACACAATTATTCGGACTCTTTTTGTTTTTCTTTTTCAAAGCTTTTTAAATTTTTTTCTTTCTTTTTCTATCTTTTCTTTTTCACATTTTTTCTTTTCTTTTTCTTTTTAACCTCATAACAATCAACCAATAAATACACAATTATTTTTTCCCCAACTTGAATTTAACCATACATTAAAGTGAATACTCCTTACTTTATAAGGCAAGGTAAAAATTCAAACCAAAACAATGGTTGAGGGTTCAAGAAAACTACGAATCAACATCCATGCAAAAAGGGAAACTAAACACTCACAAACAAGCATTTAGCAAACACGACATGGATATTGACAAAAAGCTCAAAGGGGTTACTGATGATCACACGCTGACAAGGTGAATTAACTATTTGGCTAGATAGTTATGCTCAAAATGAAACAAAAATGCCTTGATCCTTTTCTTGCATTCATACAATCAACACAAACAAAAGATTAAGCATAACAAAATCCACTTAAAACAAGAATTGTGGCCTCCAGCATATGTGAACAATTGAAAGCTACCTCACAAAAAAGGTGGAAACTAAATTGATTCATAAATGAAGAAGTATACAAAAGAATAAATGGCATAAAACTTGTAAAAAGTCTAAGTATCATGAATATGCTAAATTATAGAAAGCGATAAACACATACCTCGAACGTGTACAAAACTTTAAAAAAATCATTACCATACATTCGCAAGTCAAAACGATCAAACTTGATAAATCACTTCAATATTCTACAAGTTACCAGACCAAAACTTGAGTCTAAACAACAACAAAAGAATTAGAAAAATAATACTCCTACAAAATTTTAATGTACAGAATTTATAATATATACAACGAACAAAACTCCTCAAGCTAAACAAGACCAGCTTTCAGAAAACACAAATTGACATAACAAAACAAATAAAAATAACGATATAAAAACCGTGTGAAAATGAATTAACAAGTTGAAAAGTGAAGATTTGAAATTCAGAACATTTCCTTGTTTCAACTTGTTAAAACACAAATCACCACACAATAAACAAATACAAACAAACATGCTTGTTTTACGTCGTAATCTCGACGCCTTTATTGTGCGAGCTTGTAACCTACTCTCGTCATGCCATGGTATTGTCACACCGTGTAAACCTAAAGAAAGTGTGTTAACAATCACACAACAAACATTACGAGAACGAGACAATTCACAACAATACGTGAAAACACATATATGCACAAATATCATATATAAGTTAATGTACAATTTCTATACGACATATACATTAATTACAAAACTCAAAACAAAATAATTACTGCAATGCAAAAACAATAGAACCAATCCCCAAAAATGGCGCCATTTTATTACAGCGGTAAAGCGTCAAGCAAAAAGTAAGTTGTTAATTTACTGGATGATATAGGTTATATCGTATCATGTCCACAGAGATTAGTTATTGAATTTTTATTCGATAATTTCTCGCCTTTATGAGTTTGGGATATAATGGTTTTGTATGTAAGATGCTGAAATTAAAAGTTATACACAAGAAGAATTTCATCATTCAGATAGGATAGAACTCTCGAGTTTGTATTTTGTCTACCACATCAAATACTTAAACTTACTACCCAATTATACTTAACCTTATCTACTCATCAATATCATTATGTATCTGTTGCACCCCAAAATTTTCCCTCCCATATTCTTCAGGAAATTGCCAAGCCAAGTCACAAAATTCCCCAAGGTTTGCACAGTGCAACTATCTCCTATACAGTCAAAACTAGGGTTTATGTGCTGATCAAGAAAATGGAATGTTCAAAGGCCCAATCAAGTCTCACATGCCTACAAAGATGGTCAAGCATCCTCATATCAAGTTTCAAGGCATTCAGCTCAAAATTGCACAGTCAAAACCCTAATTGTACTACAGTCAACTGTAGGGGCAAAATGGTCATTTAACAGTCAAAAGTTCAAATTTTTGGTCAACATATCATTTTGAAGCCACAAACATCATTTGATCAATGCTTGATCATGATTCTCAAAATTTGGCTCATAAAATCATCAAGATGCAAAAGTTACTATATTTGGACAGTTGAAAAAGTCAACTGAAATTGACCAGGGCATAACTTTCACATGGATTATCAGAAAAATTCCATCCAAAGCTCATTTTGAAGAGAAAGACATTTCCTACAATTCATCTTCATATTCCAAGTCCAATAAATTCTCTCACAAAAAGTTATCAATTTCAACATTATAGGTCATTTTCAAAAGTCCACAAAAAAGGGACTTTAAGTCAAAGGCCATAACTTGAGATTGGTAAATCAAAATGACATGGGACCAAAGGCATTGGTTAGAGGACTCAAAGACCTTTCCAAAATGTCCAAGAACATGTGAAAAGCTTAAAAATTGAGCAAGTTATGCCTTGTGGAAGTTGGGAAATTTTTGGATATTTTGAAAAGTCAACTTTGATCCAAATGACCTAAATTTGCTAATGGGCCCATTTTTCTTCCATGATTCATCATTCCAAGCATATGCACGACCACCTGGCCCAAAGGGAAGTATTTTCTCATTTTTTATTTATTTATTTGAATTTATATTAATATTAATTCATTTAAATCATTTAAATATATGAAAAATATCTACTTTGACCTAATAAATCTTTTCATGCATGCTTTAGCCTCTATAATTCGTGCAGATCCCAACATGGAAAGATTTGGTTCAATTTGAGCATGATTGAGCAAAATACACATGAAAAAGATTCAAAAGGATCCTTAAAAAATCAAATATCCAAATCAATGATTGCAAGAGATCTTGGCCAATTTTCTTAACCTAATATGCTCACTACATAATCAGGATCACAAACCTAATCCTGAGAGACTGAAAACTGCGCAGCAATTCCCCTACCAAACTTGAAAAATTCTCCATAAAACTCAAATCTGAATTCATTGTTAGGGGTGGATTCAAGGCACGGATTTCATTCCAAAAGCTTCCTTGTGGTTCACCGATCATATTCCAATTCATAACACTCATCAAAAGGCAAGGAATCGGTGTATAGAACTCAACATATTCCATGAAAATTTCAAAATCGTATTCTACATTCTATGCATTTTTATGACATTTCAATTATTGATTCTTGTTCTTGATGTGATTTCAAAGCTAACTGATATGTTTAATTGAGTTTTTATGTTACATACGCGATTGTGCCATGCTTGAAATTTAGGGTTTTCAGGATTCAGAATTAGGGCTTCTCTAACAAAGCAAAATTAAGGCTTAAGACCTAGACCATGAGGATGAACACGCTTGGACGAAGAGATTCATGTATTCGCGATGAATTTATATTCAAGGATAGCCTAATCGCTATTTTCTTGAAACCGGCCTAAGAAAACGCATCCAAAACCGTTGCCTTACAGTCTTGTTTCAGAAAAAATAAAATAGAACGAAGGAGATGATGTGTTGTCCATCAGCGATAGGCCGGTTTGAAAATTGGCGCGTTCAACCACTAATGCGTTTGTTTTTCTTTTTGTTATTTGTTTGTTATTAATATATCAAAAGCGTTCAATGGCTCAGCTGGCAGGTGTTGGTAGCGTTCACATCCAAGACCTGGGTTCGAGTCCCAGGTCTATGCTATTTCCATAATATTTTTCCACTAATGTTCACGTGCAGGTTCAACCTTGACGTACACCATACACCTTCAGAAATCAACATGCCACGTCCATCCCAGCATCAGATCAAGGGCCATAGATTGAAGAACATCCTAAACTCCAGTCAACGTGCCATATTGCGTCTGGGAAAAGTCAATGAACCAGAGCTTATTGGGCCAGCATCCCAGGCCTATACCTCCATATTGGGGACCTCCACCCCCTTGGTTTGCAAATCTTCTTATTTTTTCTTCTATTTTATTTTGAACTATTATTTTATTTATTGTTTTAATTTAATTCATTTATTTTTACAATATAAAAAATACCCCAAAAAAAATCAGAAAAAGAGAAAAATATAGTATTTATTTTGTTTTAATTATTTTCATAAATAAATTAACATGTAAATTAACTTAGTATTAATTTAGGTTGCAACTTTAATTCTTTTCATAAAAATACAAAAAAAGTAGAATTAGGTTTAATTAAGATCTTCATCCCTTTTAATTTTTTTTCTTTTTTTATCATGATACTTATTTATTTATTATTTTCATAATTAATTGTACATAAATAACTTAGGTTAAATTAGGTTAAAAACTTCAACATTTTTAATAAGTTTAAAAAACAATTAGAATTAATGTTTACATCCAATTTTTAGTTTTAATTAATTCTTTTTTCTCTTAAATCATAAAAAACATAAAAACACCAAAAACATTTTCTTTTTAATTTTTAATTTTAATTCCTCATTGACATTAATTTTTGCAAAAGGGTCCAACGCCCATATTGTTTAATTTATTTAATTTCGCATATTTATTTTTATATTGCTTAAATAATTATGTATCTCTCCCAAAGCCGTGTAAACAATTGCTCGCACTTTTATTTGCTTTATTTATTTTCCGTCAAATCGGGTCCGGTTTAATTTTGGCGATGTGAACCCGTGCCGTTTGTAATAGTTTAGATTTATTTTCCCGCAAATATTTTAACTGTTAACCAAGCATGAAAGAATATATGGACCATAATAAAATCAAGCGTAGATCACAATAAACATGACAAGACAAATATCAATGAAAACGACACACGAATCGCACACACCACCCCTAGGGTACGCCTCACTGTTGCCTTTCGAAAGGTGATCGTCGAGTAGAGGATGTCTTAGTAAGTCCTCATGATCCGGGAACCTGGCATGAGGGTAGCTTCTAAGGTGTCTTCCCATTGCTCTGGTGATCACCATGTCCCTACAAACTCGAATTGACCCGAACACCTCCAACGGTGGTGCTACCTACCTCTCAATGGCGGGATGGCACTACTTTAAAGGACATCTACACAGACGAATTCCTTAGGGTAGGTAGACGACTCATGGATACTTGCTCTCTTCAAAACAAACTGAAATCTTTTCACACCAACACATTTTCAAAAAAGCTTTCGAAAGCAATTTTTCAAACACTCTGATGTACGAGTCGAACTGAAATTTTTCAAAGAAACTTTTTAAACCCACATTGAAAAGCAAACAAACAATTTTGAAAACACATTGAGCAAGTATCTAAGAGCCCATGGATAACCATGGATAGAAAGGGTGCTAACACCTTCCCTTTCTATAACCTACCTCCCGAACCGAGAGCAGTCTCTTTAAGGAATTTTTCTGTGCTTTTGTCCTTTCCATTTGGAGAAAATAAAAGACGGTGGCGACTCTTGCTTCCGCGACATTTCGCGAACCAGCGTTAAACAGTCAGTTCCAGATCCACCGATCACAGAACTGGCGAATCTGTTGGGGACCAAACTTAAAGTGTGGTGTACCTTAGGGCTAGGTCATAACTATGTTTTCAATTATTTTCCTTGTGTGCTTTAAATTGTGGGACTGTCTTGGGAGTTCTATAGATCCTAAACCCGGATCTGGGGGATACCTTCTTAGAAAGTAGCAACAAGGCTGTGAGGGAACTGTGCGGGGTATACCGACATGGTTGAAACAGTCTGCTACATTGATGTGGCACTTTAGTGTGTACCGGTAACCCTTGAGTTCAGTCAAGGAGAGTACGGGGCCTCCGCGTGGTGTCGTGAAGCATCAACAGACCTTAGGAACCTTAATTGAACTATCTTGGCCTCTTTAGGGTAGTGAGATAACTGACTTTGGTGCAGTCTGATGTTGGTTGATACTCGATACTACACTCAATTGAGGGTTGCTTTCCTGGAATATTTCGGTCGCCAGTTCAGTGGCTAAATCGAAACGATGAACAATGAAAGCAATCCCGTGATATTGGGAACCTTAGAACCCGGTTACTTTGATTAGGACAGGTTGAACCCACCAACTTCAAGAGGGTACTACCCAGACCCCATGCTGGCCTTAAACCTTAAGGGCTTGTCTTGTGTGCCTTGTGTGCCTTACATGTTTGTCTTTGTAAATATCTGTGGTGTGTTTAATCATAGCATCATGACATCATCCAGCATCATATGCATTGACTAACCATTTCAGGGGTTCGAATTTTCATCTTTGTTCTTGTTTTGTAGGACATGGAAACTGTTCGTAGAAAGACAATTCAAATCAGTCTTGTAAGGATCCCTCCTCAGCTTAAGGAGCTTATATCCAGGATTCCCGAGAACTCTTCATTCAGTGAAAGGCATGGAAGCCTCATCAGCTTGGTCAACACCAACATTGAGGAAGATATGATTAAGGTCCTGTTCCAATTCTTTGACCCTCTGCATCACTGTTTCACCTTCTTGGATTATCAGTTGGTACCTACATTGGAGGAGTTCTCCCGGCTCCTGAAGATCCCTATCCTTGATCAGCTACCCTTCAACGGTACATAAAAGGAACCTAAGCTTGAAGAGATTGCTAAAGCCTTGCACCTACAGTCATCTGACCTCAAGGGACATTGGGAAGTTAGAAGTGGTATCAAAGGGTTCTTAGCCAGGTTTCTGTTCGAAAAGGCCCAGGAATGTTGGAACTCTCTTGACTTGCAAGCTTTTGAAGAGGTTGTGGCCCTCCTTGTCTATGGTTTGGTGTTGTTCCCTAATCCAGACCAGCTTATTGATATCAGTGCTGTTCAGATCTTTATGTCCAGGAATCCTATACCTACATTGCTGGGGGACATCCTTCACTCATGTTACACTCGAACCATGAGAAAAGAGGTGTCCTTATGTGTTGCACTCCTCTCCTGGGAAGGTGGTTTATTTCGCACCTTCCGCAATCAGTCTTGAAGAATGAATGGGGTTTGAGATGGTCACAACGGTTGATGACTCTTACACATGCAGATATACATTGGTGTCCTAGGTCCAGAGAAGATGTCACTATCATTGATCGTTGCGGGGAGTACCCTAATGTTCCTTTACTTGGAATCAGAGGAGGTATTACTTATAGCCCATGCCTAGCTTGGAGACAGTTTGGTTATGCTCGGAGGGATGGTCCTCATGACATGTTAATTCCTGACATAGTTTTTGACTTCGACAATGATACTCAAGGACTCCGCCAGAGATTTATCAGAGCCTGGAGGACGCCAAGTAGGATGGACAGCAAGACACTGGGGCACAGGAATTCCATCCCGTTGGAACCCTATCTCAAATGGGTACGCGCCCGCTCTCAGAAGTTAGTAATGCCTTATCCTCATGTGCTCCCGGTAATCAAAGAGCCTGTCTTGGAAGGGGAAGTGTCCTACACTATTCAGCACACTGATATGCCCACATCCTGGGAAGAGATGCAGAAGAGCTGGATCCAGCTTAAGGAGGAAAGGAGTTCTCTTGAGACTAGTCTGCATGCCAGCGAAAAGAAGGTCTTGGAGCTCACTCGCCTGTTGCATGAGGAGAGGAATCTCAACACCTACATAGCTCCAAAGAGGATGCGCAGTGTATTTTGGGATTGATTTGATTTTTGTACTTTTGCCCATGAGGCTCTGATGTATCAAACAATGATTTCTTTAATGATAACGTGTGTTCCTTTTTGTCTACAACGAATTTGAACTTTCGAACCCTTGAATGCATTGCATACGCATTTCATACATCATGTGCATAGCAGGTTTTTCCCCTTTTCAGGTTGCTTACAGTTCTTCGCTGTTTATTTCAGCATCATGAATCCCGACTCTGCATCAACTGAGACATCAATCAAGGCTCTTCAGGTGCAGAATGCACAATTCCAAGAATTAATCAAGGGTCTGGCTAAAGGCCAAGAAGAACTGAAGGCTATGCTCCTGAAGAAGGAGAAGAAGAAGAAGAGAAGAACTGTTCTGTTCAACTCGGGCCGAAGGTTTGGCAATACTCTGCAACATGAAGAGGCTGGTTCTTCTGTTGGCAAGAGTCCTTCTCAGGCAGAAGTCAAGGTTCCTAGTCCGGTAGTCTCCGACAACGAGACAGATTTTGATGAAGAGCAGTACCCTCCTTCAGATGACAGATACAAGCAACTGGAGGACAGGTTGAAGGCTATGGAGGTGCAACAGGCACCTGGGCTGGATTTCGGAGATCTGGGTTTGTCGACTGGTGTGATTATCCCCCATAAGTTCAAAGCACCATCCTTCTCGAAGTATGACGGGGCGTCTTGTCCCAAGCTGCATTTAAGGTCCTATGTTCGGAAAATTCAGCCGTACTCTGCGGATAAGAATTTATGGATCCACTTCTTCCAGGAGAGTCTTTCAGGGACTCATCTCGAATGGTTCTATCAGCTGGATGGGACCAAAGTTCGTAACTGGGAGGAGTTGGCTACTGCTTTCTATAAGCAGTATCAATATAATGCCGACCTTGCCCCCACACGTACCCAACTCCAGGGTATGGCGTTAGGTGCAAGCGAAGGTTTTAAGGAGTACGCTCAGAAGTGGAGAGACCTGGCTGGCAGGGTGCAGCCACCATTGACTGATCGGGAGCTAGTTGACATGTTCTTGGGGACCCTATCTAGGCCATTTTTCAACCATCTCATTGGGAATTCTTCTGCTGGTTTCACTGATTTGATCTTGACTGGAGAGAGGATTGAAGCTGGATTAAAGTCTGGGAAGATTGCAAAGGGTGCATCATCTAGTTCAGAAAAGAAACCATTCAAGAAGGAGTCTAGTGCCGTGTATGGTTCTAGGAAATCAGAGAGACCTGAGCACCGCCAATCTGTCAGCGCGGTGATGATTGCTAAGCCTGCTGCCGCTCCTCGGCCAAACAATTCTCAAAGGGCTGAAAGACCCCGGCGAGAGTTTACCCGGTTAAACATGACCCTATCACAGATCCTGCCACAGTTGCTATCCACTAACTTAGTGACTGTCAGGGAAGCTCCAAAGTTCCCTAATACAACATCTCCCAAGTACAACCCGAATGCTCGTTGTGCCTACCATTCAGATAGTCCGGGGCACTCTACCGATGACTGTTGGGCACTAAAAAACAAGCTGCAGGACCTCATTGACGCCAAGGAGGTACAGTTTGAGGCATCTGACAAGCCTAATGTGGTGACAGCTCCCCTGCCTGCTCATGGAGTAAATGCTATTGGGGACGAAGACGAAGTGGACGATGCTGAGTTTGATAGCTGGATCTACCCGGCAACCGACAGTGGATCCAACAATTGGAGCGCAAAGGACAATCTCCCTGTTTCTTTTGTTACTAAGTAATGAATTTCTTTGTTTCGTTATTTTGTAATAAACAATGATAAACTCTATGGCCCGGTGTCTTACCCGAGACACCGTGGTTCTATTTGTGAGGGCATACAAACTGTCATTTTATACATCATGAATGAAAATCTTGGACGTTTTTCGCATTGCAAATATTGTGTTCCTTTTCTGTCTTTCTTTTCCTTTACATAACTTTCAAAACAGCTGTATTTACACACACACTCACTCATACAGGTTCCAATCCACTCTGGATCTTACTGATAACAACTCTGCTACTGCCAATTATGACTTCGAAAATCCGATCAACTTAGCCAAAGACGAAGGTGAAGATGATTGCGAAGTGCCTGGCAAGCTTGCTAGACTGTTGCTTCAGGAAGAGAGGGCAATTCAACCCCATGAAGAGCCAGTGGAAACCATAAACCTGGGTACAGAGACAAACAGGAAAGAGGTAAAGATTGGGGCCAACCTAGAGCTCAGCGTGAAGCAACGGTTAACCAAGATGTTACATGACTATATGGAGATCTTTGCCTGGTCCTACGAAGACATGCCAGGGTTGGATACCGATATTGTGGTGCATCACTTACCGACTAAGGAAGACTGCCCTCCAGTTAAACAAAAGGTTCGTCGGATGCGTCCAGAGATGTCCGAAAAGATTAAAGCCGAGGTCATGAAACAGTTTGATGCCGGGTTCCTTGCAGTAACTTCTTACCCTCAGTGGGTTGCTAATGTGGTGCCGGTACCTAAAAAGGACGGTAAGGTCAGAATGTGTGTCGATTACAGGGATCTGAACAGGGCCAGCCCCAAGGATGATTTCCCTTTACCTCACATTGATGTCCTTGTTGATAATACAGCTCAGCACAAAGTATTCTCTTTCATGGATGGCTTTTCAGGTTACAATCAGATCAAGATGGCACCTGAAGACATGGAGAAGACTACATTTGTTACTCAGTGGGGCACCTTCTGTTACAAGGTCATGCCATTTGGATTAAATAACGCTGGGGCAACCTACCAACGTGCCATGGTTGCCTTATTTCATGACATGATCCATCATGAGATAGAAGTGTATATGGACGACATGATCGCGAGGTCCCAGACCGAGGAAGAGCATCTAGATCATCTACAAAAGTTATTTGACCGGTTGAAACTGTACAAGCTAAGATTGAACCCGAACAAGTGCACCTTCGGGGTAAGATCTGGAAAATTGCTAGGCTTCGTGGTCAGTGACAAAGGTATTCAAGTGGACCCTGCTAAGGTCAAGGCTATTCAAGAGATGCCAGTTCCTAAGACAGAGAAGGAAGTCAGAGGCTTTTTAGGACGCCTGAATTACATTGCTCGCTTCATCTCACATCTGACTGCTACCTGTGAGCCAATCTTCAAGCTGCTGAAGAAAGATCAGGTAGTACGTTGGAACGATGAATGTCAGGCTGCTTTTGACAAAATCAAAGAGTATCTCCAAGAACCACCTATCCTTATGCCACCGGTTGAAGGGAGACCTCTGATCCTATATCTGACAGTGCTCGACAACTCAATGGGGTGTGTGCTGGGGCAGCATGACGAGTCTGGCCGAAAAGAGCATGCCATTTATTACCTTAGCAAAAAGTTTACCGACTGTGAGACCTGATACTCACTGCTCGAGAAAACTTGCTGCGCTTTGGTATGGGCTGCTCGCCGGCTGAGACAGTATATGCTGACTCATACCACCTTGTTGATCTCAAAAATGGATCCTATAAAGTACATATTCGAAAAGCCTGCTCTGTCTGGGAGAATTGCAAGGTGGCAGATGATCTTGACGGAATACGACATTCAGTACACAACCCAGAAAGCCATCAAGGGGAGTGTATTGGCAGACCACTTAGCTCATCAAGCTGTAGATGACTACCAATCAATGAACTTCGAGTTTCCGGATGAAAGCATCATGATAGTAACAGACTGTGAAGTACCTGGACCGGATGAAGGACCTGAACCAGGATCCCGATGGTCTATGCACTTTGACGGAGCCTCCAATGCTTTGGGAAACGGTATCGGCGCCATAATCATATCCCCCCAAGGTACTCATACTCCACTCACTGCCCGGCTGTGTTTCAACTGTACCAACAACATGGCGGAGTATGAGGCGTGTATCATGGGTCTTCAAGCTGCGATCGACCTAAGGATCAAATTTCTAAGTGTCTTCGGAGATTCCGCTCTGGTGATCAATCAGATCAACGGAGAGTGGGATACGAAACATCCAAACTTGATTCCTTACAAAGAATGTGTGTTGACCCTGATTCCCCACTTCACAGAGATAACCTTTGAGCACTTTCCAAGAGAAGAGAATCAGTTAGCGGACGCGTTAGCTACAATGTCTTCAATGTTCAAGGTCAAATGGGATAATGAGGCTCCCCGAATCATCATCTGGAAACTGGACGAACCGGCATACTGTTGTGATCTCGAAACTGAATTGGTGACTGAGAAGCCTTGGTACCACGAAGTGAAGAGATATCTGGAAACTCAGGAATACCCTGAAGGTGCCTCTGTCAATGATAAGAAATTCCTGAGGAGGTTTGCAGCCAAATTCTTCCTTAGCAACGACATCTTGTACAAGCGAAACCATGATTCAACCTTACTGCGTTGTGTGGATAAGACTGAAGCGGAAAGAATCATGGAAGAGCTACATGAAGGGACCTTTGGTACGCATTCCAGTGGGCACACAATGGCTAAGAAAATCCTACGGGCAGGATATTACTGGTCTACAATGGAAGCTGACTGTTACCAACACTCCAGGACATGCCACAAGTGCCAGATTTATGCAGATAAGGTGCATGTTCCTCCGGTTCCCCTGAATGTTCTGACTGCGCCTTGGCCGTTTGCAATGTG
Source organism: Vicia faba (assembly GCA_948472305.1). Taxonomy (NCBI): domain Eukaryota; kingdom Viridiplantae; phylum Streptophyta; class Magnoliopsida; order Fabales; family Fabaceae; genus Vicia; species Vicia faba. The sequence continues at coordinate 413,280,087 of OX451738.1, forward strand.
GGGCATAGACATGATTGGCGAGATCAAACCTACGACATCTAATGGACATCGCTTCATCCTAGTGGCGATTGATTATTTTACGAAGTGGGTTGAGGCAGCATCCTATGCTACGGTAACCAAGACTGTTGTGGCACGGTTCATTCGGCACAATCTGATCTGTCGGTACGGCGTCCCTGAGCGGATTATTACAGACAACGGTACCAATCTGAACAATAAGATGATTGATGAGCTCTGCGAACAGTTCAAAATACAGCACCACAATTCTTCTCCTTACAGACCGAAGATGAATGGGGCTGTAGAAGCAGCAAATAAGAACATCAAGAAGATCGTGCAGAAAATGACAGTGACCTATAAAGATTGGCACGAGATGTTACCGTTCGCTCTGCATGGGTACCGTACCTCAGCTAGAACGTCAACCGGGGCAACTCCTTTCTCTCTGGTTTATGGCATGGAGGCAGTCTTGCCGATCGAAGTGCAGATACCTTCTCTCCGGATAATGAAGGATGCAAATCTGAACGAAGATGATTGGATCCAGACACGACTTGATCAACTCAACCTCATTGACGAAAAAAGACTTGCTGCTATCTGTCATGGTCAGACGTATCAGAAACGGATGATCAGGGCATTTAACAAAAAGGTCAGACCACAGGAATATCAAGTCGGGGATCTGGTGATCAAGAGAATCATCCTTCCTCAGAGTGATCCAAGGGGCAAATGGACCCCTACATACGAAGGGCCATTTGTGGTTAAGCATGTGTTCTCAGGAGGAGCAATGATATTAACCAACATGGATGGTGACGACCTTCCTCACCCCGCCAATGCAGACATAGTTAAAAAATACTACGCATAAAAAAGACCCGCTAGGCTGACATGCCTAGGCAAAAATAAGGGCTTCCCGTCGAACCAAAAGGGTTCGGGCAAAATGAAGGGATGAAAATGAAAAATATGTACACCCGGCAAGTCGAAAACCTGAAAAGGAGGCTTGGGCAAAAATGGGTATCCCGGTGGACTGAAAACCCGAAAGGGCGGTCCAGGCAAAAATTAGGGATAAAAGCGTAATACTATGTCTCATTGGATCACTTTGCATCCGGAATCCGGTATCTACATCAAGTTCATACGGCATCGATCAGTCAGCTTCACCTTCAACCAAGGTCATCAAGTGATGAGACGCTCGGAGTTATAAAGGCAATAGCAGAGTTGAAACCCAGTGGATCATTCATATTTCACACAGCTGTTTTATTTTCTTTTGTACAAAACTTGTATAAACTCTTTTGTTCGGCGACGTTCCTCTTACTAGGACGTTAGCCTCTTGTATACAAAACGCCTATTTTCAGGCCATTCAAAATCAATACAAATATATCTTCAGTTAAACGTGCCAAGTGTTTTTCTTTTTTCTGTTTTGTTTTGCGAAGAACGTCCAAGGTTCAATTTGTGATATATGCATTGACAATAATTTGCTAACTCATAAATGTTTGCATACGAAACAAAGGAATTAATTGCAGATGACACTAGAAACAGGGGCAATAAAGAGTTGTCTGAGCGGTCTAATTGTTCTATCCTCCAAGGTACCAAGGTAGATTCAGCTGAAGAACATGACCAGTATACCTTAATTCCCCAGAGAGTAAGCCAAACAGTACATTCTTCTCCAAGCAGAGTTGATAAATCTCAAGGAAATTGAGTATCCTCCCGTAGATCTCAATACCTTCGGCAGCAGCATATATTCAATACAAGCATCCCCGGCAGTCTTGGCCTAAAGATTGTTCCCCGGCGGTATCTCAGCATTCAAAGGGATCACTTCCCCAGCATATCAAGACTTCCCCAGAAGAGTCCAATCCAGCTTCACCAGCAAAGATGGAATCCACATCCCCAAGCAGTAAGCTTATCCCCAGTAGATTCTGGAAGCTTATCCTAGCAGAGCACGAACGCGTCGTCCGGCTTGATTTAAAGAGTTACTTCCTTAACAGGATATAACTGGGTTATCCTCAGCCAAAAGCCATGGAAAGATCGTCGTCAACGAAGTATTCTTACCCCAGCGAAGTCCCTCAACACTTCCAACAACAAGACATCCTCAGCAAATTACTATCAACATTCAGCAAGGCATCTCCATCCCCACAGAGTATTGCTTCCCAGCATGATCGCTAGAGTATCTTTTCTCCCCGCAGAATCTTCCATCTGCCAAGTTTATTCCGCAACGGAGACATCTTCTCCTACCGGTATTCTTGCAGTTATCATCCCCAGCGGAAGCAAAATCAATACTTCAACATCAGCCCAGGATACGACTCCCCGGCACCCGTCAAGGATCTACTTTCCTAGACGAAAACATTCATAAAACACCACATATATCATTATAGCATGCATAGACGCATCATATCATACAAATCTCATTTATGTTGAGAACATCATTGCTTGATTAATATCATGCATTGCATATGACTGACCTTTACCTTTCAGGAAAGACGCAGTTAAAATGTTCAAACAGATTTCCAGGCCTTATCTAGTCCAGCTAAATCGACTCCCAACAGATTTTTCTGATAAAGACTCAGCAGAAGTTATTCCAGATTATAATTTCCTATTGGTCCTCTCTCCGACGGTGCATGAGATTTCCATTTTAGGGTTTTCTTTAAGATTATAATTTTCAGATGGTCCCCTCTCCGACGATGAGTGAGGTGGTAATTCCTTTTCAGATGTTTCCCTCTCCGACGATGAGTGTGAGGTGATAGTCTCTTATGGTCCCCTCCCCGACAAGTGCGTGAGGTGGTAATTCCTTCAAGATGTTTCCCTCTCCGACGATGAGTGTGAGGTGATAGTCTTCTATGGTTCCCTCTCCGACGGTGTGTGAGGTGACAATTCCTTTTCTTATAGTTCCCTCTCCGACGGTGAGTGAGGTGACTCCCTTTGAGATTATAATGTCCTTTGGTTCTCTGCCCGATACTATGAAGATGGTAATTCCCACCAAGATTTTTCTCAACGAGCGTTGTTGAAGTTAAAGTCATCCAAGGTTCTCTCACCATTCCTGTTGAGGTAGTAACCATCCCTGGTTCATTCATCATCTTGTGAAGCTCCAGACTCAGCTCCTGTAACCAGTCAGGACACATCCGTATCAAGCATCTGAAAATCAACTCCTGCAACGTGCCAGGTACTCATTTTTCTTTTGCAGGTATGCAGGTTCTCGCTAAGGAATCTCCTACGCAATCAACATCCAGATGGCATCTATAAGACCATCATCCTATCCAGCAATCTCCAAATGGCATCTATAAGCCCATTCCCATCACTGCTAACATGTGAGCGCAAATTTCTGGGCACTCTAGTGTTCAATCATCTTCTACCCTCGGATTACGAAAGGCACGTCAGCCAATCTGCATCCTCAGGTCTAAGAAGATTGAACAGGGGCAACTGTTGCACCCCAAAATTTGCCCTCCCATATTCTTCAGGAAATTGCCAAGCCAAGTCACAAAATTCCCCAAGGTTTGCACAGTGCAACTATCTCCTATACAGTCAAAACTAGGGTTTATGTGCTGATCAAGAAAATGGAGTGTTCAAAGGCCCAATCAAGTCTCACATGCCTACAAAGATGGTCAAGCATCCTCATATCAAGTTTCAAGGCATTCAGCTCAAAATTGCACAGTCAAAACCCTAATTGCACTACAGTCAACTGTAGGGGCAAAATGGTCATTTGACAGTCAAAAGTTCAAATTTTTGGTCAACATATCATTTTGAAGCCACAAACATCATTTGATCAATGCTTGATCATGATTCTCAAAATTTGGCTCATAAAATCATCAAGATGCAAAAGTTACTATATTTGGACAGCTGAAAAAGTCAACTGAAATTGACCAGGGCATAACTTTCACATGGATTATCATAAAAATTCCATCCAAATCTCATTTTGAAGAGAAAGACATTTCCTACAATTCATCTTCATATTCCAAGTCCAAGAAATGCTCTCACAAAAAGTTATCAATTTCAACATTATAGGTCATTTTCAAAAGTCCACAAAAAAGGGACTTTAAGTCAAAGGCCATAACTTGAGATTGGTAAATCCAAATGACATGGGATCAAAGACATTGGTTAGAGGACTCAAAGACCTTTCCAAAATGTCCAAGAACATGTGAAAAGCTTAAAAATTGAGCAAGTTATGCCTTGTGGAAGTTAGGAAATTTTTGGATATTTTGAAAAGTCAACTTTGATCCAAATGACCTAAATTTGCTAATGGGCCCATTTTTCTTCCATGATTCATCATTCCAAGCATATGCACGACCACCTGGCCCAAAGGGAAGTATTTTCTCATTTTTTATTTATTTATTTGAATTTATATTAATATTAATTCATTTAAATCATTTAAATATATGAAAAATATCTACTTTGACCTAATAAATCTTTTCATGCATGCTTTAGCCTCTATAATTCGTGCAGATCCCAACATGGAAAGATTTGGTTCAATTTGAGCATGATTGAGCAAAATACACATGAAAAAGATTCAAAAGGATCCTTAAAAAATCAAATATCCAAATCAATGATTGCAAGAGATCTTGGCCAATTTTCTTAACCTAATATGCTCACTACATAATCAGGATCACAAACCTAATCCTGAGAGACTGAAAACTGCGCAGCAATTCCCCTACCAAACTTGAAAAATTCTCCATAAAACTCAAATCTGAATTCATTGTTAGGGGTGGATTCAAGGCACGAATTTCATTCCAAAAGCTTCCTTGTGGTTCACCGATCATATTCCAATTCATAACACTCATCAAAAGGCAAGGAATCGGTGTATAGAACTCAACATATTCCATGAAAATTTCAAAATCGTATTCTACATTCTATGCATTTTTATGACATTTCAATTATTGATTCTTGTTCTTGATGTGATTTCAAAGCTAACTGATATGTTTAATTGAGTTTTTATGTTACATACGCGATTGTGCCATGCTTGAAATTTAGGGTTTTCAGGATTCAGAATTAGGGCTTCTCTAACAAAGCAAAATTAAGGCTTAAGACCTAGACCATGAGGATGAACACGCTTGGACGAAGAGATTCATGTATTCGCGATGAATTTATATTCAAGGATAGCCTAATCGCTATTTTCTTGAAACCGGCCTAAGAAAACGCATCCAAAACCGTTGCCTTACAGTCTTGTTTCAGAAAAAATAAAATAGAACGAAGGAGATGATGTGTTGTCCATCAGCGATAGGCCGGTTTGAAAATTGGCGCGTTCAACCACTAATGCGTTTGTTTTTCTTTTTGTTATTTGTTTGTTATTAATATATCAAAAGCGTTCAATGGCTCAGCTGGCAGGTGTTGGTAGCGTTCACATCCAAGACCTGGGTTCGAGTCCCAGGTCTATGCTATTTCCATAATATTTTTCCACTAATGTTCACGTGCAGGTTCAACCTTGACGTACACCATACACCTTCAGAAATCAGCATGCCACGTCCATCCCAGCATCAGATCAAGGGCCATAGATTGAAGAACATCCTAAACTCCAGTCAACGTGCCATATTGCGTCTGGGAAAAGTCAACGAACCAGAGCTTATTGGGCCAGCATCCCAGGCCTATACCTCCATATTGGGGACCTCCACCCCCTTGGTTTGCAAATCTTCTTATTTTTTCTTCTATTTTATTTTGAACTATTATTTTATTTATTGTTTTAATTTAATTCATTTATTTTTACAATATAAAAAATACCCCAAAAAAAATCAGAAAAAGAGAAAAATATAGTATTTATTTTGTTTTAATTATTTTCATAAATAAATTAACATGTAAATTAACTTAGTATTAATTTAGGTTGCAACTTTAATTCTTTTCATAAAAATACAAAAAAAGTAGAATTAGGTTTAATTAAGATTTTCATCCCTTTTAATTTTTTTTCTTTTTTTATCATGATACTTATTTATTTATTTATTATTTTCATAATTAATTGTACATAAATAACTTAGGTTAAATTAGGTTAAAAACTTCAACATTTTTAATAAGTTTAAAAAACAATTAGAATTAATGTTTACATCCAATTTTTAGTTTTAATTAATTCTTTTTTCTCTTAAATCATAAAAAACATAAAAACACCAAAAACATTTTCTTTTTAATTTTTAATTTTAATTCCTCATTGACATTAATTTTTGCAAAAGGGTCCAACGCCCATATTGTTTAATTTATTTAATTTCGCATATTTATTTTTATATTGCTTAAATAATTATGTATCTCTCCCAAAGCCGTGTAAACAATTGCTCGCACTTTTATTTGCTTTATTTATTTTCCGTCAAATCGGGTCCGGTTTAATTTTGGTGATGTGAACCCGCGCCGTTTGTAATAGTTTAGATTTATTTTCCCGCAAATATTTTAACTGTTAACCAAGCATGAAAGAATATATGGACCATAATAAAATCAAGCGTAGATCACAATAAACATGACAAGACAAATATCAATGAAAACGACACACGAATCGCACACACCACCCCTAGGGTACGCCTCACTGTTGCCTTTCGAAAGGTGATCGTCGAGTAGAGGATGTCTTAGTAAGTCCTCATGATCCGGGAACCTGGCATGAGGGTAGCTTCTAAGGTGTCTTCCCATTGCTCTGGTGATCACCATGTCCCTACAAACTCGAATTGACCCGAACACCTCCAACGGTGGTGCTACCTACCTCTCAATGGCGGGATGGCACTACTTTAAAGGACATCTACACAGACGAATTCCTTAGGGTAGGTAGACGACTCATGGATACTTGCTCTCTTCAAAACAAACTGAAATCTTTTCACACCAACACATTTTCAAAAAAGCTTTCGAAAGCAATTTTTCAAACACTCTGATGTACGAGTCGAACTGAAATTTTTCAAAGAAACTTTTTAAACCCACATTGAAAAGCAAACAAACAATTTTGAAAACACATTGAGCAAGTATCTAAGAGCCCATGGATAACCATGGATAGAAAGGGTGCTAACACCTTCCCTTTCTATAACCTACCTCCCGAACCGAGAGCAGTCTCTTTAAGGAATTTTTCTGTGCTTTTGTCCTTTCCATTTGGAGAAAATAAAAGACGGTGGCGACTCTTGCTTCCGCGACATTTCGCGAACCAGCGTTAAACAGTCAGTTCCAGATCCACCGATCACAGTATCCTTCACACAGAGGTCATTTCTAACACAGCGAGATATTAATCGTGTCGCTCCATGTCGACGATCTATCAGCACAATGCAAAATAACATAGAGGCATTAAGAGTCAATACCTAAGTGATTATTAAGCCTAAATCTATCTCTAGAATCTAAGCCTAATAGATATTCATCCTAAGTCTGGGTTCAATCCGTCCATCTCTGCAACGACTTAAACCCAAACACTTAGCAAGCTAAAAAGGATAAACGTCAATAAAGATTTGTAAAGAAAGTTTCATACAACACCATGAGCAATAAATATACATATAATCAAGGTAAAGTTACATACAAAATCCAACAAATAATGGTTACAAAGAGAGGAAGTGGAGAAGAAACCAGATTTCCCACGGTGTCAAACATGATCCATCAAGCTCACGACTCAGATCATCCACTTGCAAGCCACAAATGTTATTGTTTAAGCTCTAACTATCAAAAACGAAGGTTATGGAATTTGGGAACAAATACCCCAAAAACCATCCACCCTAAAATGAAACAAAATGAAAGTATAAAGAAAATGTGATCCGCGAGAATCGCCTGGCAACATAAAGCATCGTTCGAAGACGTCTCTTATTCACTTGGCCCAGGATAAGCCACATCCTTACCTAAAACAAATATCTAACATTTCCCGGAGACACAATGCTTCACCCGACGACAGTCTTTATTTTCTCCTGGCGACCTAGACGCAAAGCAAGGCAGAGGCAACATCAAAATTGGTCCACTCTCTCCCACTGTCGCCCGACGACAGAAATTTCACCTGGCGACGCGTGACAGTTCAACAACTTATGTTGCTTTTTTGTATAACTTCCTCTGGCTCAAATCTTCTCCTTATTCCTTTATTGATCCAAAAATACATCTTGGAGCTTTATTCCTCTTGCTCCAATAATGCTCAAATACCTACAAAATGAATACAAAACTATCAAATGATACACTTTATATAAGAAAACGCATTATACACAAACTAAACGTATTTATACACAAAGTTGAGTTATTCAACTGATATTAACAACCAAGAGTCAATAAGTGCAACAAAAAGTATATAAAAAAATAATTACACTTTGCATTTATCAATTGGTTAATGTCGACACCAGCAACTTCCAGCATATGGATATCTACAGGTTTGACATAATTGGTTTATGCTATGTGGAGAGGGTCAACATCACCCTTCATTTGGCGTTTTTTATTTTCTCAAAATTCAACCTCCCTTCCTTGATAGCATTCTGAATCAAATCCGTGACAAGAAAACATTGTGAGGTTTTATGTCCCAAAAAGTTATGATATTTATAAAAACCTCTTTTCTTCTGTTGGTCTAACGGAGGAATTTTGGCACCAAGTAGAACTATCATTTGGCCATCCTTTACCAACAAATCAAATAATTCATCACATTTTGTTACGTCGAAAATGTATGTTTTCTTAGGGAACTTGTTGTTCTTTTTTGATTCTACAGGATTCTTCCCATTCGAAGGGGTTAGAACTTGGAAAGGGTATGGTGATCCTTGATTTAATTCATCCAGGTTCACTTCATATTCTTAAAAGTCTAAAAAATTGATGAAGGCTTCTTATTCATATACATCGATTTCAACATATGCAACTCTTTCCTTTCTATGGATTTTGTTTTCTCTAGCCTTTTCGACCTTTAAGCGCTCCACTTGTCGAACCATGTCTTCTAATTGGGCCATATCTCTTAAGTAGTAAGGATCCAACTTCTTCCTAATGGAGAAATCTAATCCTCTTGCAGCCATCTCAACTAACTCGTGTTCAGGCACTTGGTTAAAACATCTTGGCTTTAACAGGCGAAATCTTTTGAGGTAATCATCAATTGACTCGCTAAACTTGCGCTTGATACTGGCCAATTCACTTAGACTTATCTTAGATTGACCTACATAAAATTGTTCATGAAACAATCTTTTTAAATGAGACTAATCTTGGATAGAATTTGCTGCAAGGGTAGTGAACCATGTGAAAGCATTTTTGGTTAGTGAACTAGGAAAATATTTTATCCTTAAGTTTTCTTATTTGCTATATCTCCAGCGTCGGTAAGGTACCTGGCTATATGTTCAATAGTTAATTTGCTGGTGTCACCAGAGAGTTTTGTGAACTTTGGGACTTTCCAACCCCTGGGCAATTCAGTTTGCAGAATATATTCAGATAAAGGAGAAGTGTAATTTGGCCTACTAAGGCCAATATTTACACCATTTCGTGCTAAAATTCTTTCGACAATGGCTGCCAGATTGTTGTCTGCTGCCATGTTGTCTTGTCGAACTTGATATATGACTTCATCAGCATTTTGATTTCTATTTACAATCATAACCCTAGGTTTTGGTTGCCTTAGAACTTATAGTTCTTGCCTAAAATGTTCGACTCTAGGTATTTCGATATTCGCAACTCTAGGAACTTCAACTACCCCTCCCTAATTTACCATATTCACCTGTGGTGCATTCCTTTGATTTTGTTAAACTTGGTTAATTGTTGGGTCTTATTTAAAGAATACCCCTTGAGTTTCCCTAACCCATTCCCTCCGAGGATGTGGTGGGGGTTGAGGCACACCAAAGAATTCAGCGATGCACGTCATTTGCGCAACCATTTATTGGTTCGCTTGAGTGGTGTTTTGAATCAAAGGGTTAAAGATTGTACCCATTGTTTAAGAAAACATTTGGACCATTTAATGGTTACTTTTGTCCATTTGCTGTCTAATCACCACTGTATTGTGATTTATTAAATTTGGAATTTGGGAAGAAACTCCTTCTACTTGTGGTTGGACATTTTGACCAATGTTATTAATAGTAGATCCAGAACCTTGTAATAACGAAGTAACGTTCATCACAGGATCTGAGTATGTTGAAGTGTAATTATGTAAACTCGTCATAAACGGAGATTGCATTCCATAAGGCCGCTTACGATCATTTTGAGGTATGGAAAAACCAGGCGGCCCCTAAGGCCTATGGGAAGTATTTCCCCTTAGAGGGGGGGGGGGGGGGGTCCCTTGTGAACCCGGTGGTCCTATATAGGTCAGGGACAGTATAAGCGTCTGAATGCATTAGTGTCGAACTTGTTGAAGACGATATAGCCTCTGAAAAAGGCACAAAAACCATAGTTCCCTCTATCGAAGTGGCTGGGAGTGGTACTTCATCATTGTCAGGAGGATTCTGATTACCTGTCTGGCTTTGGTTTTCCATTTTCCTAACTTACTTTCTCTCAGGTATTTCCTTGTTGTTTGTGGATAATTTACCACTTCTAAGTTTCATACAACGCAGAAAAATACAAAAGGATAATGAAGATTTTCAAAAACTTCTACTAGAACAAAAATAATTGTTTATTGAACACAGGTCCCACTGGGCGTGCCAATTTGTTTACCTTGAAATTTGGTAAATAACCGCTAGTCTTCCAAATTAAAGAAAATATTGGTGACTTACAGAATCGACCAGATTGATCCTAAGGACATGTGTTCTTATTCAAACTTTTGTTCTTGAAAACAACGAATACTTTCGACGACATTCATGATCTTTTAAATAATACTGATTTTGATTGTTACTTCGAAGGTTGTAATATAACATTTTAAAGAAAGGACTGGTATGTAAAAGAAATTTGATTTAAACTTAAAAGGAATATATAAAACTTTAATTGAAAATGAATGATAATAAAAAATAAATTGGTGCATCGTACATACATTCTCACAACTCGTTTCTCAAACACTAGTACTTTGAGTAATTTAAAGTAATTTGTACAAAGATGTGAACACACTGAATCCTAAATCTAAGATCATAATTTATACTAATTCGACCATAACAGTCTCCTTGTAAAATGATGCCACGTTCATTGCTGCATGTTCTTCGAATCTCTTGAGGCCTCCACGCGTCTCTTCAGATAAGATCAAACTTTCAAATTTGAAAACCCTTTTGTCTTCGAAGTGCCAAACAATATAGACGTGACAGACAAAGTGTTTATTCTGATAATACTTTAAATAAATTAAGTTCTAATGGTTCACAAATGAACGTTTCGCCAATACTAAGCAAAATGAAATTCTTGTTAGAACAAGATTTGGTTCTGCAATATTATCTCCGAGTTTTGATGATAACAAATGAGTATGTTTGTATGAACAATTTTGGTACTCTAATGTTTGTTATTTTTGAGTATCTAACAAGCAGGTTCTGCTTCTAATGAATAGCGTGGCCAAGACATTAGAAGAGAATAAGTTCCGCTTCTACGCTATACAAGTTCTGATGAATAGTAGCAAAACACTCCAGAAGGCTCTGAAGTGTAGGCTCTGATATGAAGTCTAAAGAAATGAGTCAGAAGATCTTAAGACAAAAGTTTCAAATGAATTCCAGATGCTGAAGACTCATGTTTATGAAGACAAAGGATTCTTAAGACCAAGTGCTGAAGACTCTGAAGACGCAGTTCTGAAGACTCTGAAGACTTGAAGTTTAGAAGACCCAAGGTTCTAGAAAAGGTTCTCAAGGCCAAGTGATGAAGACTATGAAGACGTAGTTCTAAAGACTCTGAAGACTTGAAGTTCTGATGACCTTGTGTTATGTTCTCTCTTCTAAGCTCATGCTCGCAGAATCCTATGAAGTATAGAAGAAAAGAAGATAACATTAACATGGTACAATAGTACATGGTACAACAAAAAAAGTTTCATTCCACTACCATGAAGGACGAACGCGTCACATGATATTATGGAAATCCCAAGAGTACCCCTCAATGGATATATTATTTTATTGGCTATATAAAGGATTGAAGACTATGAGAGAAAGTTGTTAATTCATTGTTCATATACGCACTAAGCATATTGTTCATAACTTTCATAATTCTCTAGTCTTTATTCTTAAAATCAGTTTATTATTCAGCTTGTGTAGAAGCATTTAATTGTAAACAAATTATTTCTCAAACAGTTGTTTGATTGTTCATTCAGAGAGCAGTTTGGTCAGATTTCTTGAGAAGTCTAAGACTTGCGTGTCTTAGAGATTGTATTGTTAGTCACATACAATTAGTGTGTGCAAGTGTAATAATCTATTTGATTATTGGATTAAGACCTCATTGGAGAGAGGCGAAATCACCTTGGCAGGTGGATTAGACTAGCTTGATAGTTTTCAAGTGAACTAGTATACACATTCATGTTATTTACATATTGCATCTTATCACTATTATCACTAAGTGAAGTTATTTGTTTCTAAGCGAACGGGATTTTAAAGAAAAGTTTTAAGTTAAAAACCCAATTCAACCCCTCCCCCTTTCTTGTGTTTTTCACACCTTCAGTTGGCATCAGAGCTTCGATTATGAGGAGTGGATAAAAAGTTTGAATTTTTATCAAGCACCTAATAGTGTTCAACACTGATCCATATTGTGTTAAGAACAATGGCATATAAAGGTAACAATGCTATTGTAATTGGTGATAATAGGGATAGCGATAGAGATCATTATAGTGAAAAACTGCCTATGTTTGATGGTGAAAATTTTGATTATTGGAAAGACAGAATTGAAAGCTACTTTCCGGCTTATGAATTGGATCTATGGGATTTAGTAGTTGATAGCTATACTCACCCAGTAGATGATAAAGGTCTAAAGATTTCCAGAAGCGCAATGAGAGACGCTCAGAAGAAGGTTCAAAGAAATCATTACAAAGTAAGAACTATACTTCTAAGTGTTATTTCATATAATGAGTATGAGAAGATCACAGATAGAGAGACTACAAAGTCTATCTTTGATTGGCTTCAGATGACTCATGAAGGCAATGTTCAAGTAAATGAGACAAAGGCTTTGGCCTTAATTCAAAAATACAAAGCCTTCACAATGGAAGATGATGAATATGTGGAAATGATGTTTTCAAGATTTTAGACTCTTGTTGCAGGACTCAAAGTTCTGATTAAAGGTTACTCTACTACATATTATGTTAAAAAGATTATCAGAAGTTTTCCTGTCAAATGGAGACCCATGGTAACTTCTTTAAAATTGGTAAAGGATCTGAATAACATGAGTCTTAAGGAATTGACCAGTTCTTTAAGAAGTCATGAGATAGAACTTGAGGAAGATGAACCTCAGAAGAAAGTTAAATTTGTGGCTTTGAAGTCTAAGTCTGGAAAGACAAAGGCATTCCAAGCTGAAGAAGAATCAAGTGAGTCTGAAGCAGATTCAGATAAAGATGAACTCTCTTTGATATCCATAAGGATCGGTCAAATCTAGAAGCATAGACAAAGCAAGTTCAGAGGACAAAGAAGAACGAACAGAAGAGGTGAATCTACTTCTGGTTAGAAGAAAGCTTCTGGAAAAGAAGTTATTTATGATGAATGCAAGGAGCCTGGACATTATAAGAATGAATGCCCAAAGCTCAAGAAAGACAAGAAACCTAAGAAGGCATACAAGGCTAAGAAAGTTCTCATGGCAACATGAGATAATTCAGAGTCAGAAGAAAAAGACTCTGATAAAGAACATTCCAACTTAGCATTCACGGCAAAGACTAGCACGAGTAAAGTTGCATCAGAAGACGAGCTAAAACTTGATGAAGAGTCAGACTCTAATGACGACCAAGAGGTACTTTCTTCCTTATCTCGTTATGAAATTGAAATTGGTTTATGTGAATTAGTGAAAATGTATCAATCTCTTCTAAGTAAACACAAAACCTTGAAAAAGAGTTTTGTAGTTACTTCTAAGAACTCTACTAAAGATGAGCAAAACCTTTCTAATTTAAATGAAAAAATATTTGTTTTATAAAAATCAAACATTGCTCTGAAAAGTAAAGTTATAGGTTAGAAGAAGAGATTATCTCTAGCACATCTGTTACTGACGAAGTAATCAGATATGATAGAGCTTTTCAACACTTCCTAAATAAAAACATAGACAGAAGCAAAATGGCTTCAATGATCTATGAAGTTAGTAGAAAGATAAGTATAGGCTTGGGATATTCAATACCATCAAAGAAAATTAATGAGACTCTAAGTATCAAACCAAAACCTCTTTCTGAACATTTCATGCTTGCTGGCACATAATTGAAATGTCCAGAACAAGAAGGTTCCGATATGACTGTGACACAACCACATTGTGATACAGTGGCAGAACCGACTGTTTTAATACTGGTTTGCGTTTTTTGTTCGCAAATATCACGATAAGCAACAGTCGCCACCGACTTTTATTTCATCCAACAAAGGAAAAGGAAAAAGAATAGAAAAAACCTTTTTTGAGATGTTTTTGAATACAGGGGGTAGATTATAGAAAGGGAAGGTGTTAACACCCTTTCTATCCATGGTTTTCCATGGGCTCTTAGGTACTTGCTCATTTTGAAATTGCTTGTGTGTGTTTTGAAAAGTTTTTGTTTAACTTCGTGATAACCCTTGTATCTGTCCTCAAGAGTGTGACGAAGTTGTTTTTGAAAACTATTTTGAAAGTGTTTGTGTAAAAGTTTTTGTTGTTTTGAGCAAGTACTTAAGATTTTCTACCTACTCGAAAAAGATTGTTCGTTTTCTCGTTTCCTTTAGACAGCGCTATCCTACTATTAAGGAGTAGGTAGCTCCATCATTGGAGTTTTAAGGGACATTCGAAGGGACAAATATGGTCATAAAAGTAATAGTTAGGAAACTTTAGTGATTACCCTAAAGTCCTAAAGATCTTTCCGAGGCAACATTCGATTGGGGCATTTTTGATCTTTTGGGACTAGAAGACGACTATTAAAATTCCCTATACTTCATGACCGTTTACCGAAGGCACCCGAAGTGGGGTAAACCCTAGGAGTGAGCATGTGCAATTGTGCTTTTTTCAGTTAATTATCTTTGCATAATTAAGGTTATCTACCTTTTAATCGTTGATTTATCTTTCGCATACAATCCTATTATCCATACATCTAGGCAGTTTTATAGTTGCGGAAATTAAAGAGTGCGAGAAATTAAAGTCCTAACTATTACAAGGCTTTTGGGCAGATACATAAATATTTGACTGAAAATAAAAATGCGGAAATTAAAACCCTAATTAATCTATTACAAACCTCGAAACAGTTACAATAATTATAAATAAGTAAATGCGCGCGAGACGAATTAAATTCGGGAATAAATCAGAAGCCTAAGAATATTATTAATTAAAAAATATTTTTGTGTATTTTTTATTGAGAAAATAATTTAATTGCAAATTAAACCTAATTTTCTAATTAATTTTAATTAATAAGAAACAATCAAGTTAATCTAATTAAACTAATTTATTTTCAATAAAATTAATATATATAAAAAGTCTAATTCTACATTTTGTGATTTTATTTTTTTATGATTTTTTGATTTGATAATAAAAAGTCTTTTTTTTAAATAAATAAAATAAATAAATGAAATAGAATACTAAATAATAAAAAAATAAGAAAGGAAAAAAAATACAAAACTGAGACTGATGTTGTTAGCAATCAGGGGGGGTGCATTACTGATTTTCCAGGCCCAAGATTCATAAGCCTAGCCAATTGTTTGGATCCAGTGAGGGCCACACTTGAGGGTGCACCATGCGTTTGCTTGTTTGAGGTGTCAGATACGGCAGGAGATTGATCCAATGGATGGATCTGAAGTGCATGATAGGCGCTTGGACTGTGAGGCTTACTGGATCCTGTAAAGAAATGATTGAAAAATAAAATGCCTGGACCTGGGATCGAACCCAGGTCCTTCTTCTTACCAGCGCTACTATTTGCCATTCGTGCTATCGTGTTCATCTGTTAATATAGTAACACAAATAAAATATAAACAAATCATGTTAATCATTATGCCAAAACGTGCACAGAATTCAAATCAGCCAACCGTGCTTTGACATGCAATCGTCTTCTTCCTGCAACCGTTGTTTTAGACCTGGACTTTTACCTACAGACGATGTCTGTAGCTATAACCTGCATCATTCAAAAATTGAATACAAGCCACATAAATCTTAATGGAGACCATGAATCAAACGAGCTTGAAGCCCTGAACACCATGGTATCCATATCTAACCCTAATTTTGCCTATATCGGGAAGCCCCAAAACAAGCTTGGAAACCCTAAGAATGGCATCCTTTAATTCCTGCACTTAAAACTCAATTAAACCATTTAGATAGCATCAAAACCTTATAATAAACATGAATGCATGATTAAATTTCATTGAAAATGCACATACACATGTAATCGAGAATCAAGAAAAATGAAAAAAAAACGAGTCATGTATCTTACGATTCTGGGTGTTTTATGGCTTGAGAGTTATTGGAATAGCTTCAATGACCTTCGTGGATGATCACTGATGGTCCAAAATTCTTTGAATTGGCCTGTCGGATGAAATCCGATTTGCACTTTCTTTTGGAATTTTGCAACTTTGTTTTTCTTTTTGGAACAAGCTACGCCTCTCTCTCTCTCTGTCCTTAGGGTTCAGAATGCCTTACTATATGTATGTGAATCAAATTAGAGTGTTATTTTTGGGCAAGATCAAAGATATGAATATGCTTTCATCATGCTTCAAATCTTTCCAAATGTGAAGATTTCCTCCCTTTCCAAGCTTGCACGAATCTTCTTGGCATTATACAGCATATTTGGATTGTGATTCACTTCAAAATCAAATCAAAACAAATCTTCATTATTTTCATATCATTTATTTGATTTAATTTTATTTTTAAATGATTAAAATAAAAAATAAATTAAATAAATAAAGCTAAAATGCATGGAAGGGTATTTGGGTCGTGGACCATGTTAGGAGTGTGTTTTAAGCATAAAAAGTTGGGACCATTTGAAGAAACATGCATTTTGGGCATGGTTGACTTTGTGCAAATTTCCAAAAATGGCCAACTTTTACAATGCACATCTCTCTCAATTTTGACCCTAAGAGGGTGTTCTTGGACTTTTTAGAAAGCTTAGGATATCCTATAAACAACCCTTTTGGTTTCATCTTAATTGGATCTTCCATGTTCATGTAAGAAGCTTTGACCCAAAAGGTGTTTTTGTTGACTTTTTGAAATGACCTATAATGTCTGAATTCATATCTTTTCATGAGTGCATTTTTTGATCTTGATGGCTGAAGATGAGTTGTATGGAATTGAATCCTCTTCAAAATGAGCCTTGGATGAGAAATTTATGATAAAGTATGAGAAAGTTATGCCTGGTCAAAGTTTGGTTGACTTTTCCTATAGAAACCCTAATTTAGCAACTTTTGAGTTTTGATGAATTAGGAGCATTCCTTGAGGAATAATGATCAAACTTTGATCAAATGATGGATAATAATTCAAAGTATTTATGTTGACCAAAAATCTTGAAGTTTGAATGTATGTGGGCCACAGTTGACTTTTGACCTAGTATAGTTGATTTTCAGGCATCTGGGCAATTGATTGAGCAAACTTCATGTGCAAGGCATTAAACTTGACATGGATGATCTTGAGAACATATTAGGACCATGGAGGGCATATGGGACCTTTAGAGATCCCCCACCCTGATGAAAATGTAAACCCTAATTTGAGGTATATTGCCTTAGGAGGGAGTTTGTCTGATCAACTCTTGGGCATCCTTAAGCAAGTTGAGAACCTCAATGAGCATGTGTTGAATAAAATGATAGGGAAATTTTTGGGGTACAACAGTGATGAACCAAAGCAACCTTGCCATGCCAATTCTCCTAAAACCAATCCAATGGTAAGGTTTTAACTTCTCAAGCTATATTGACTAGGGCATGGAAATAAACTCATGAACCCATGGAGTAACTTGTTAAATCTCATTGCCCTTCACCTACATGGATAACAAGAAAGACAAACAAACATTACATTTTATTAGTTAAATGAAGAAAACAAAACAATATTCATGATCACAAAAGGAACATAAGTCAAGGTGCTTGGTAATCCCTCAAAAGGAGCAAAACTCAAAGCATGGAGGGGAACCAAGAATCCTAGTGTGATCTTGTTGTGAGTGAATCAACATGGTATGATCAAGGGATCTTAGAGGGAAAAATTAGGGTAAAACACTCATATGACTTTCATGGATAATTTTGGACTCTTAAGATTTCTCATGTCAAGTTTCAAGTCTTGGATCACATTTTTGCTCAGTCAATTGATCAGTTGACCTAAAATCAACTGTATTGGGGGGAAAAGTCAACTGTGGTCAATTTACAGTCAAACTTCATAATTTTTTATCCATATCAACATCATGAACTTATATATATCATTTGGTCAAGTTTGGACCATAATTCCTCAAGAAATTTGATCAGTTCATCAAAAGGGCAAAATGGTCAAAATTAGGGTTTTGACAGAGAAGGTGCAATTTCTGATTTTTGACCTAGAAAATGATTGATTGGTTTAAGTTATGATATCAAGGTTTCAAATACTTCATTTTGACCTAATGGAATGGCTCAAAACATTTCTCAAGATCAATTGATTGACAGATGAATTTCAGTCAACTAATGAAAAGTCAACTGTAAATTGAAAAGTCAAACATTGACTTTTAGGTCAAAATCAAGTATCAAAAGATCACAGTTCATCAAAACATGTAAAAATATGAAAAATTTTCATCAAGAAATCAAAAAGTCAAGATTTCATTTTGAAAAGTCTAAATTTCTAAACTTAGAAATTTTTCTAAGTGTTGGAAAATTCATTTTTTTTCCATAACTTTGAGCCAAATTTTCACCATGATGCAAGATGATTCAAAGGAAACTTCCAACATGAAAGTTGTATATCTCAATGAGATCTAAAACATTGTAGAACACAACTTCTTCTATAAATACATGGATTTCAAGTTATGATTTTGTGAAGACATGTTCATGAAACTTGGAAACTTAGTGAAATTTTGCCCTAGTATAGGCAGGATTTTGTCCTAACTTCATGGTAATTTTTCACATAGTTCCAAGATGAATTTTCAAAAATGTCCAACATAGAAGTTGTATAGGATGTTACAAGCTTTCCAAAATGTCCAAGAACTCATTATGATCATAATTTAGCAAGGAGAATCAAAGGCAAGAAGTTAGGGTTTCATTCTTGAATTACAAGTCATTTCTTGATGAACACATAATTCAATTTCAATGTTAGGCTGCACAATCTTACTTTGCAGGCCTTCTAACTTGTGTATCTATCCATCATTAATGGATTACACAAACTTTTGAGCTATAATCCAAGTGGTTTAAGCTTTATCCAATTCAAATTTCCATTTTAGGAAGAAAGTGAACAATGTCATTCTTGAAAAGAAAGCTTTATGCACAAAGTCAATTCTTTAGCCTCTAACTTGTTCCCTCTGATCACACTCCATCTACAAAGTCAGAAACAAGTTTGTTTAAAGTATAACCACTCTACATTAGCAAGTACACAAGACTTTGAAACTTGGATATCTCAAAAATCACATGTTGAGCTTAAACACTTGTTTTTGAATTCTGATCAACAACAAGTCTCCAAACTTGTTGCTTATAAATAGAGTCACTATTTGTGAGCTAAGACACAAGCATTAACACCCTGAAACACTCCCAATCTCCCTCTAATCAGAAATTTCCCAAAAACTCCATTGTTGCACAGTTTTTGACTTTGAACTTGTATCTTCTATTTCCCTCGTGCGTTTCTTGGCTTTTTGGTTCCTAAAGCTCCTACACATCAAATATAATCCATCCCCATCCTTATTCCAGAACTGTAACACCATTTACCATAAACTCCATAACCAAAAAACAGAGTTTGCACATTGACTTCTCCAAGCCATTCCAACCATCCATTGCTCAAGCTAATCATTGCATTAGCTTCCTGGGAACTTGAGGAAGCTAACCTGATCATCACAACTCCTTGAAAGCAGCTCAAACTCATTTCACGATTTCCAGTTTTGAGGTACATTTTCAGAACTTCTATCTTCTCATTTAGGCATTGTTAGGCTTGCATTTGTGAAGATAAAATGTATACATTATTGTCCTAAAGCTGTACATGTCCATATATTTCATTTATATTGATTGAGCTTAGAGAATTTTAGGTTTGAACCTCTGAAAATAATTAGGTCAGAATTTGGTACTTTTAAAAATTCTCATTCATCTTTGATTTATAGCTTATGATATTCATATGGTTGGATTCGTATGGAAAAATGGAGCAACTTTTAGGTTTGCATCTTTCATTTTTGTTGAGAAATGATGAAGTTACAGGATCCATGGTTGGAGGTTGAAGATGAAGTTATATTCAAGACTTGATTTGTGTTATATGTTTATTATTTCACCAACGTTACTGGATGTACAGCCACCCCAGTGGCAAAGGTAGCGTGCGTGTATATGGGAGGTCATGGGTTCAACACCCAGCGCGCTACCTTTTGTCCATTTTTCACATTTTCTCTTCTTTTTTGTTCCAGCAAGCAGGCGCATGGGCTTTCCCCTTTGGGCTTTTGTTTTTTTACAGACCTCTAACCCCTGCCTTACTTTTGCACTCCTTGCCCAACTTTTTATTTATTTATTTTCTTTTTTCTTTTTTTTCATTTTATTTCTTTTCTTTTTTTCTTTATTATATTTTTATTACTATTATTATTATTATTATTATTATTATTATTTTTATTTTTAATAATGAAAAATATAAAAATATTTTTATTTATTATTTACACTTATTTTTTTTTATAAAGATAAAAAAGAACAAAAACATTTTTAACAAACTAATTTCTTTTTCTTAAATAATTAATATTTAGATAATTAGGTTTAATTATTATATTATTCTCTTGTAAATTAAAATTAACTTAGAATTTAGGTTTCTTTTTTTTATTATTAATTAATTTTCATATTATTATTATTAATTTAAAACCTTTCACAAAAAACCTTAAAAATACTTTTTTAGCTTAATTTCTTTTTTAATTAGTTTAAATTTAATTTTGTTTATTTTTAACTAATCATTTTCTTCATTAGGTCAAGACTAAACCCTTTCATAAAAAACCAAACAAAATCATTTCTTTTTCCATTTGCATTTGCACATTATTATTTATTCAATTCTTGTACATTATTCAATATGGTTGTAATAGATAATTAGGTTTAATTTTCTTGCAAAATCCCCATTTGTAAATTTGTATACCCCCTCCCCTAATGATGTAATAGCTTAGTAATTTTACTTTCCGCAATTTATCGCTTTATATAAATGCTAGTAAATTAGGGTTTGTATGGAAAGACTAAAACCAACAAGTAGCAAACCCTAATTCAAGATAAACAAAGCATACAAATCAAACACACTTGCATACTTACACCCTTAGGGTAATTCCACTTTGTTGCCTTACAAAAATGGTCATGTTATGCATGTGGGGTATCTTAGCAAAAGCAATCAAAAATACAATATCATAGTCCCTCGATGACGCTATCAAATGTTGCCTTTCAAAATGATCTTAGTCCCTCAAAGATAAATGCTAAGATATCTTACAACATTGCTATCATGAGTATACGATGACCCACGCCTATCCCTTTACATTCAAAGATAAGGCTTCTTACCAAATCAATGGTAAGATAGCAATATCAAAGGAAAGGAAGAAATGAACAAAGACTTTTGAGTAGGTAGATTGTTCCTACTTGCTTGCTCATTTTCAAATCAAACATCCTTGCTTATTTTCAAAAACAAACACCAACACTTTCAAAACATTTTCCAAACATGAAATATTTTCAAAAGCCCAACACTTTGTATACGTTCTTACGAACGAGAACCATTACAAAGATTTCCTAAACGAATGCGCCTTTTCAAAATACTTTCAAAAACCACACAAAGCACATTTTCAAACAAAAGCAAGTAATCTCACAAGCAACTAAGAGCCCATAGATAACTATGGATGAAAAGGGTGTTAACACCTTCCCTTTTCATAATCTACTCCCCGAACTCAAGAAATAATCTCAAAGGTCTTTCCTGTTCTTTTCAGCCTTTCCTTTTGGATAAAAGAAAAGTCGGTGGCGACTCTTGATAACTGCAACATTTTGCAATAAAACATAAAACACCCAAGTCAGTTCTCCCACCGCATCACAGAACTGGCGACTCTGTTGGGGATAAACTTAAAAGTGGGGTTACCTTAGGGCTAGATCACCTTTATTTTCTTTCATTGTTTGACTTGTTTGCTTTACATTTTGGATCCTTGCTTGGGATTGTTCTAATCCTCTACCCGGATTTGGGATACTTTATAGGTAAGTAGCAATACATTATGGAAACTGTGAGGGGTATACCAACATGGTATAAGAAATAGCTATGTTAGTATGACACATTTGTGGGTACCAGTAGCCCTTGAGTAGTCAAGGAGAATATGGGGCCGTTGTATGGTGTCATGAAGCACTAACTGACTTTTAGAACCTTTACTTGACCAACTTGGCCATTAGGACATAGTGAGATAACCGGCTTTGGTGCAGTCCGAAGTTGGTTGATACTCGATACTACACTCATTGAGATTTGACTTTTCGGGATATTTCGGTCACCCTGAAAGAGGCTTGTGTTGAAAAAATGCCCGAGAAGACAGATCAGTGATATTGAGATCCCTTAGAACCCGATTACTATTTCTAGGACAAGTTTGAGCCAACTAAACTTCAAGAGGGTACTTACCTATAAGACTCCATGCAAGCGTAAGCCTAAGGACTTGTTTTCATTGTTTGTATATATTTACTTGTACATAATATCATAAACATCATAACATTATACTCATCCTCACTAACCATTTCAAGGATTATTGAAATTTATCTTTGTTCTATTTTGTAGGACATGGCTTCTATCCGCATGAATACTATCCAAGTCAATCTCGTAAGGATTCCTCCTCAACTCAAAGAGTTATCATCAAGGGTCCCTGAGAATTCCCCATTCACTGAAAGACATGGTCGTCTCCTAAACTTGGTTACCTCTAACACTGATGAAGATATGATGAAGGTGCTTTTCCAATTCTTTTATCCTCTACACCATTGCTTCACTTTCCCCGATTATCAGCTTGTACCAACTTTGGAATAATTCTCTCAACTCTTGAGGATTCCCATTCTCAATCAACTACCCTTCAACGGTACGGAAAGAGATCCAAAACCTGAAGAGATTGCCCAAGCACTGCACTTGCAATAATCTGATATCACAACTAATTGGGAAACAAGGAGTGGTGTCAAGGGTTTCTTAGACAAGTTCTTGTTTGAGAAAGCTCAAGATTGTTGGAACTCTTTGGACTTACAGGATTTTGAAGAAATCTTGGCCCTTCTCATCTATGGGATGGTTTTGTTTCCAAACCCTGACCAACTCATAGATGTAAATGCTGTCAAAATCTTCATGTCTCGCAATCCAGTGCCTACTTTGTTGGGAGATATCCTACATTTTTTTCATTCTCGCACTATGAGAAAGAGAGGGATCCTCATGTGTTGCACTCCTCTTTTGGCAAGATGGTTTATTTTTCATCATCCCCGATCTGTGTTGAAGAACGAGCAAGGTTTGAGGTGGTCCCATAGGATGATGACGCTCAAACGTTCAGATGTTCATTGGTGTTCTCGATCCTTGGAAAATGTTACTATCGTCGACCATTGTGGGAAATTCCCTAATGTCCCTTTACTTGACATTAGTGGAGGTATCACTTACAAACCTTGCTTAGCCTTGCGACAATTTGGTTATGCTCGAAGGGATGGTCCACATGAGATGCTCATCCAAGGAGTGGTATTCGACTACGAGAGCGACGATCAAAACTACCGTCCGAGGTTTATACGAGCTTGGAGGATGGTAAGCAAAGTGGATAGTAAGACGTTGGGACACAAGAATTCCATTCCCCTCGAGCCTTACCTTAGGTGTGTACGAGTTCGTGCTCAGAAACTTATGATGCCTTATCCCTCCATCTTACCAGTTATCATGGAACCTGTGGTCGAAAGAGATGTCCCGTACACTGTCCTCCATCCAGACATGCCAACTTCTCTTGAAGACTTGCAAAAGGGTTGGATTCAGATAAAGGAAGAATGAGATACTTTCGAAGCCCAATTCTATGCTAGTGAGAAAAGAGTCTTGGTGCTTACAAATCAGCTACAAGAAGAGAAAAGTGTGAACGCCTATCTCGCGCCGAAGAGGATGCGTTCAGTCTTTTTATCTTAGAAAGTTATTTTGTAAGCCCAAGAGGCATGTTGTAATCCTTTTGAACTAATTAATGAAAATTGACGTTTGTTCATTCTTTTGTCTATACAAATTTAAATTTCATAAATCCTTGAAATCATTTGCATATACATCTTCCATGCATCATAACATGACAGGTTTTCACATATCAGGTTTCCTTATCTTTCTGCTGTTTATTTCAGCAAGATGGATCTATAGAAAACTGTGAAGGATCTTCAGGCACAAAACTTTCAATTCCAAGAGACTCTACTGTCCCTAGCCAAGGGGAAGCAAGATATGATGGCGTTGTTGGCAGTTAAGAAGAAACCCAAGAAGAAAGCCCTGGTCAACATGGGCAGAAGGTTCAAAGAGTCGGTTCGCCAGATCCCGGTAGTGGAAGATTCATCTGAAGAAGAAGAGAATTAAATTGGTGAGGTTAAGAGTACCTAGGCTGACTGTATTAATGATCAAGCGTTTGATGATTATTATTTTGATGAGCAATATCCACCCGCCGATGTCAAGTACGAGCAGTTAGAAGACAGATTAAAGGCCGTCGAGATCCAAGCTGTCCCCGGTTTAGATTTTGATAATTTGGGTTTGATCTCTGGGGTTGTTATTCCCCACAAATTCAAAATACCAGTCTTTGAAAAGTACAATGGAGTTTCCTGTCCAAAACTTCACCTGAAATCTTATGTGCGCAAGATACAGCCGCACACCGCTGATAAGAAACTCTGGGTTCACTTTTTCCAAGAGAGCTTGACCAGAACACAACTAGAATGGTTCTACCAGTTGGATTGTTCCCGCATCAATACTTGGGAAGACTTAGCTACCACCTTCTACCATCAGTACCAGTATAATACCGACTTGGCACCGACAAGAGTCCAGTTACAAGATATGACAATGGGAAAGAATGAAGGATTTAAAGAATATGCACAAAAGTGGAGAGACCTTGCTAGTAGGGTTCAACCACCTTTGACTGATAAAGAGAACATTGACATGTTTATGGGCACCTTATCTGGTCCATTATTTAACTTGTTGGTTGGCTGTTCTTCTTCTAGATTCACCGAGTTAATCTTAACTGGTGAAAGAGTTAAAAGCGGCATCAAAAGCGGGAAGATTCCTGTGGCATCTTCCTCCACTTCCAATCCTGTCAAGAAACCTTTTGCCACAAAGAAGGAAATCAATGTTGTGTACGGGGCAAGGGCCCGTACCAAGAAGAATGATCATCCGCCTGTTAATGCTGTCCGAATCTCCAATCCAACTCCTACTCAAAGACCATTTGCAAATCATCAACATTTTGAAACTCCAAGAAGACAATTTACGAGGTTAGGCATGTCATTATCTCAAGCCTTATAACACTTGCTGAAGGCTAATTTGGTGACATTGCGCGATCCTTCTGCCAACCCAGATACCTCTTCACCAAAGTATAATCCGAACGCCAAATATGCTTACCACTCAAGTAACCCCGGGAATGAGACTGACCAATGCTGGGCCTTGAAGAACAAAATTCAGGATTTGATCGATAACAAGACTATTGAATTTGATCCTCCTCCAACTCCAATTGTAATCACCACGCCTATGCCAAATCATGGAAAGGGTGTTAATGCTGTTGAAAATAAAATTTTTGTTGCCTCTGTTAAAGACTTGACTACTCCTTTGAATATCATCAAAAATAATCTGTTGGAAGCCGGAATTTTCCCTGGTTCTGTGAAAGATTGTATTTGCTGTGCCAAATAACTCAATGGATGCGAAGGGCTGAAGGAAGGCATTCAATGCCTGATGGATAGCCACGAAATTCTATTTGAGAAGACTCTGCTTGCCAAAAGTTTGAATAATATATGTGAATATCTCTCCATTATCACCATCTCAAACAAGCCTCTTAGGATCTCCTCTAAAGGTCCTATTAGGATTTCAAATGAACCAATTGTTGCTCCTTTAATAATTACCAATCCCGGACCAATTCCCCACTCTTCAAACAAGGCAGTGCCATGGAACTATGGTGCTGAGGTGTTTTACCATGGGATAAAACAAGACGCTTGGATCCAAGAAGAAAAAGATTATGATGTTGGTAACATAACTGGCTCAAGTAAGCTAACCCGAACTGGGAGAATCTTTTCACCCAATATCTCACCACCAGTTGTTATAAAGGCACTCGTCCGCATTACTGCTGCTAAGCCAATTACTAATATAAGAGGGAAGGAGAAGGTAGTTGAACCTGTTGCGATGGAAGTACCTACAAAGGACGTTGCTGATGGAGAACCTTCCGCTCATGAAATGGATGAGATCTTAAAAATCATAAAAAGGAGGACTTCAAGATTGTGGAGCAGTTGGGGCAAACCCCTTCTAAGATTTCTATGTTGTCGTTGCTACTCTGTTCCGATGCCCATGCTCAGACATTAATAAAATTCTTGAAGAAGGCTCATGTCCCCCATGAGACCATAATGGACCAGTTTAAGAATTGTGTGACGAGCTTGACGACTGATAACGGTTTGAGATTTTCAGATGCTGACCTAACACCGCTTGGGAAGAACCACAATAAAGCTCTACATGTTTCTGTCGAGTGCAAAGGGACTACCTTAGCACATGTTTTGGTCGACACCAGTTCTTCTTTAAACGTGTTATCCAAGGGGGCGTTAGATCATTTAGACTGTGAAGGTTTAGTCTTGAAACCCAGTGATATCATTGTGAGGGCCTTCAATGGATCAAAAAGGACAATTCATAAAGAGGTAGATCTTCCAATCAAGATGGGCTCCCAAATTTTCAACTCCACCTTCTACATAATGGATATCCATCCTGCCTATTCTTGTTTGTTGGGTAGCCCTTGGATTTATAAAGCTGGGGCAGTAACCTCAACTCTCCATCAGAAACTCAAGTACCCGGTCAAGGGAAGAGTTGTCACCGTATATGGAGAGGAAGAGTTTATGGTAAGCCAACTCAACTCTTTCAAGTACGTGGAAATGGATGGAGAATTCATTGAGACCCCGTGTAAAGCCTTTGAAGTTGTGCCACAAATGGTTGCTGCTACCAAATGTTCCTATGATGAGTCTAAAGCTGTTAAGGTCGTGCAAAAGATGGTTTCAGTCAAAGATGCTCGTGCTGCAATTGAAAAAGGAAGTTGTGATACTTTGGGGAAACTCCTTGATATCCCATTCCAAGTGGACAAGTTTGGTTTGGTTTCACCATCAAGGCTCAGAAGGAAGTGAGGCACGCTCGTGCAGGGAAGCCCCCTCTCTATATTGGAAGTCATGGAGTTAACGTTGTGGGTGATTCTGATAATGAGGTTGCATTTGAAGATTAGGTATATCCTACTACAATAAAGCTCGACAATTGGCTCGCAAAGGGCTCCGATCCCATCTCCTTCGTTGATGAGTAATTACTTGTTTATTGCTTTCTTTTAATTCAAGAATATTTTATCTGTAATATTTAACAATGACTTTTAAGACATGTGCCTGGCCCGGGGAACTTTGGTTCATTTGTCAAGGGTTTTATTTATGTTCATCTAATCATATGATCATTCAATACAAATCATTGGACTCTTTTGTATTCAAATCTTTGTGTTCATTTTCTTTATTTTCTTTCAAATACAATTTTCAAAATAGCCATGTATCTTACATGTACACACACACACACACTCTTGCAGGTCCTCATCCACTCTGGATCTTATTGCCAATGACTCTACTATTTCCCACTATGACTTCAAATGTCCAATTAACTAAGTCGAAGACGAAGGCGAGGAAGATTGTAAGATACCAGGAGAGCTAGCTAGACTTCTATTACAAGAGGAAAAATCTATTCAACCGCATAAAGAGTCAGTTGAAGTTATCAATCTGGGTACCGAGACGGACAAGAAAGAGGTTAAGATTGGTGCTAACTTAGAAGAAAGTGTCAAGAGCAGGTTGGTTCAAATTTTGCATGACTATGCGAAAGTGTTTGCTTGGTCGTATGAAGATATGCCAGGGTTGGATACCGACATCGTAGTTCATCGTCTGCCGACAAAAGAAGACTGTCCTCCTGTCAAACAAAAGGTTCGTCGCATGAGGCCTGACATGTCTGAAAAGATAAAAGCTGAAGTGATGAAACAATTTGATGCAGGGTTCCTAGATGTGACATCTTATCCCCAATGGGTTGCAAATGTTATTCCAGTGCCAAAGAAAGATAGAAAAGTTCGCATGTGCATAGACTATAGGGATCTGAATAGGGCAAGCCCCAATGATGACTTCCCTCTACCACACATTGACTTCTTGGTCGATAATACTGCTCAACATAAAGTCTTCTTTTTCATAGATGGCTTCTCTGGCTATAATCAGATAAGGATGGCTCCTGAAGACATGGAGAAGACAACTTTTGTTACACAATGGGGCACCTTTTGCTACAAGATCATGCTGTTTGGATTGAAGAATTCAGGGGAAACATATCAAAGAGCTACGGTAGCTTTATTTCATGATATGATCCATCATGAAATAGAGGTATATGTGGATGATATGATTGCAAGATCACAAACTGAAGAAGAATATCTCGATCACCTGTACAAGTTATTCGAGAGGCTGAAAAAGTACAAGTTGAGGTTGAACCCTAATAAGTGCATATTCGGAGTACGATCTGGAAAGCTTCTAGGTTTTGTTGTCAGTGGTAAAGGCATCGAAGTCGATCCTGCCAAGGTAAAGGCCATCCAAGAAATGCCAGTCCCCCACTTTGAAAAGGAAGTTAGAGGATTCTTGGGTTGTCTCAATTACATCTCCCGCTTCATATCTCACTTGATTGCCACTTGTGAACCAATCTTCAAGCTCTTGAAGAAAGATAAGGTAGTCAGATGGAATGATGAATGCCAAGATGCCTTCGACAAAATCAAAGAATATCTGCAAGAACCTCCTATTCTCATGCCTACAGTTGAAGGAAGACCCTTGATCATGTACTTGACAAGTACTAGAGAACTCTATGGGTGTGTTTTGGGCCAAAACGACGAGTCTGGCCGAAAAGAGCATGCTATTTACTACCTGAGCAAAAAGTTTATCGACTGTGAAACCAGATATTCACTGCTCGAGAAAACTTGTTGCGCTCTGGCATGGGCTGCTCGCCGACTAAGACAATATATGTTGACTTATACCACTCTGTTGATTTCTAAGATGGACCCAATCAAGTACATCTTCGAGAAACCTTCTCTTTTCAGACGAGTAGCTAGGTGGAAAAGGATCTTGACTGAGTACGACATTCAATACACGATGCAAAAGGCCATCAAAGGAAGCGTACTAGCAGATCATTTGGCCCATCAAGATTTCGATGATTATCAGTCTATGAACTTCAACTTCCCTGACGAGAACATCATACTGGTGACCGACTGTGCGAAACCTGGACCGTATGAAGGACCTGAACAAGGATCCCGATGGACTATGGTATTGGATGGGGCTTCCAACGCCTTGGGTAACAGAATTGGTGTTGTGATCATCTCTCCTGAAGGTTGCCACACTCCTTTTACAGCTAGACTATGCTTTGATTGCATGAACAATATGGCTGAGTACGAAGCATGCATTTTGGATATGAAAGTTGCCATTGACTTGAGGATCAAGCATTGGAATATGTTTGGGGATTCCTCTCTAGTGATTAGCCAAGTAAAAGGAGATTGAGACACTAAACACTGTAATCTCATCCCTTACAAGGAACTTGTGCTATCCCTGATTCCCCACTTTGAAGAGATCACCTTTGAATACTTCCCTAGGGAAGAAAATCAGTTGGCTGACGCTTTGGCAACCATGTCTTCAATGTTCAAAGTCAGATGGGACAATGAAGCCCCTACGATTACAATTGAGAGATTTGAAGAACCTACGCACTGCTGTGATCTCGACACTGATACAAAAAAGCCATGGTACCATAAGGTGAAGAGATATCTTGAAGCATAAGAGTATCCTGAGGGAGCATCCATCAATGACAGAAAGTCCTTACAAAGATTTTCAGCTAAATTCTTACTAAGTAACAAAATATTGTACAAGCGCAACCATGATTCTACTCTACTCTGATGTGTGGACAAGAAGGAGGTAGAGGAAATTATGGAAGACATGCACGATGGTCTCTTTAGTGGATATACGATGGCCAAGAAGATCCTAAGAGCTGGCTACTATTGGTCAACAATGGAGACTGATTGCCATCAACATTCAAGGACTTGTCACAAATGCCAAGTCTATGCTGACAAGGTCCATGTAACTCCTATCCCTCTGAATGTCATGACCGCTCCGTGGCCATTTGTAATGTGAGGCATTGACATGATTGGAGATATCAAGCCAACTGCTTCCAATGGACATTGCTTCATTCTGGCCGCTATTGATTATTTCACCAAATTGGTCGAAGTCGCCTCGTTTGCCTTAGTCACCAAGAATGTGGTAGCCAGATTCATCAAACATAACCTCATCTGCCGCTATGGTATCCCCGAAAGGATCATCACCGACAATGGGACTAACCTCAACAATGCTATGATTACCGAGCTTTGCACTCAATTTAAGATCAAGCATCACAATTCTTCTCCATATAGACCTAAAATGAATGGCACAGTCGAAGCGGCCAACAAAAACATTAAGAAGATTATGCAGAAGATGGTAGTAACCTATAAGGACTGGCATGAGATGTTACCGTTTGCTCTCCATGGCTACCTTACTTCAGCTAGAACATCAACTAGGGCAACTCCCTTTTCTTTAGTCTATGGCATGGAAGCTGTTTTACCAGTGGAAGTTCAAATTCCCTCATTAAGGATTATGAATAAGGCAGGTCTAGGCAAAGACGAATGGATTCAGACAAGATTGGATCAGTTGAACTTAATCGATGAAAAGCGACTGGCTTCTGTTTCTCATGGTCAGACGTACCAAAAATGTATGATCAAGGCTTTCAACAAAAAGATCAAGCCTCGAGTATATCAAGCTGGTGACTTGGTGATAAAGCGCATCATTCTTCCACAAGGCGACCCTAGGGGCAAATGGACTCTCACCTACGAAGGGCCATTTATTGTCAAGAGAGTGTTCTCTGGCAATGCCATGATGCTGACTACCATGGATGGTGAAGACTTCCCACATCCTATAAACGCGGACATAGTTAAAAAATACTATGCATAAGGGACCCTCTAAGTTAACACACCTAGGAAAAATAAGGGCATCCCGACAAACCAAAAGGTTTGGGCAAAAATTAGGGATATATGCAAAAGATTGTACACCCAACAAGTTGAAAACCCGAAAGGGCGACTTGGGCAAAAATGGGTATCCCGGTGGGCTGAAAACCTGAAAGGGCGGTCCAGGCAAAAGTTAAGGATTGAAAGCGTATGACTATGTCCCGTGGAATCACCACAATCAACTTTATCACCAAGGTCCAAGTTCAAACGGTCCAAGATCAATCCAATAAACTTCTGTCAACGGCAAGGGGAATTCGAAGACATTGGGGCAATAGTAGAGTTGGAATGCAATGAGATTATTTCATATGGCTATTTGTTTTTGTTTTCAATCTCTGTTTTCCTTTCAATGATTTCCTCTTACTAGGATCTCCGTCTCTTTGTACAAAAACGCCTATTCATGGGCAAAATATCAATACAAATATACTTTAAAGTGCAAACTTTCTGTTTTTGTTTTGAATGCAAAATTGTCCAATGACTAAAATTGAACGAACATATGTGTGATACGGTGGGAGAACTGACTTGAGGTTTTGCGTTTGTGTTCGCAAATGTTTCGGTTTAGCAAGAGTCGTCACCGACTTTTTATTTTATCCAAAGGAAAGGTCAAAAAGCACAAGAAAGACCATTGAGATGTTTTCTTGGGTTCGGGGGGTAGATTATGAAAAGCGAAGGTGCTAGAACCCTTTTCATCCATGGTTTTCCATGGGCTCTTAGTTACTTTTTTAGATCACTTGCTTTTGCTTTTCATTTGTTTGAAATGGTGCTTTGTGTGGTTTTGAAAATATTTTGAAAAGAGGCCTTGTCTAGGTAACCTTTGTAATGATTCTTGTTTGAATATATACAAAGGTGTTTGTCTTTTGAAAAATGTCTTCAATGTTTGAAAGTTTGTTTTGGGAAAATGTTTTGAAATTGTGTGTTTTTGAAATTAGCAAGGATGTTTGCAAGAGATCAAGTAACTAGGAGTTGTCTACCTTACTCAAAGATATTTCCTACACATTTTTAACCTTTTGACATTGTTGTTTTACCATTGTATTTGGTAAACAACCTTGTGTTTGGATGTTAAACGGGACAGACGTGGGTCATCGTATGGCCATGATAACAATATTGCCAAGTATCTTAGCAAGTTTTTTGAGGGACTAGATCATTTTTGTATAGGCAACCAAGATAGCGTCATCGAGGGACTATGATCTTTTGTTTTGATTTTGTTTTGTCAAGACACCTAACATGCATACCATGGCCATTTTTAAGGCAACAAGTGGATGAAACCCTAGGGGTGCTTGTGTGCATTGTGTTGTCAATTTTCATGCATTTTTCTCTTGTATTAGGTTTAGCTATTTGTTTGATTTTGGATTCTTGCATACAAACCCTAATCTTTCTATCATGGCATATTTGAAAGCTATAAAGTGCGTAAAAATAAATCTACAACTATTACAACATGATTATGGGGAGAGGGGTACAAGTTTGAATAAGGGGATATTTGTAAGAAAATAAAACCCTAAGATTATTACAATATTGAATTCTTTGTGCAAATAAATAAATGGACAAGTATTTAAATGTGCAATATAAGTATAAATATGCAAAGATGTTTTTTGTATTATTTTTATGTATGTAAAAATAAACTAATTAATGTATCAAAAATAAGAAAAAATATTAATGATTATTTTTGGGAAAGGGTAGAAACCCTAGTTTTTATTTTAAGAATATATATATATATATATATATATATATATATATATATATATATATATATATATATATATATATATATATATATATATATATATATATATATATATATATATATATATATATATATATATTATAATTATTTATTTATGTACAAGAAAATAAATAAAAATATAGACAAATGTTAAAAATAAAAATGTGTGAGAAAAATATTATTTAAGTATATAAATAATAAAAATAAAAATATAATATTTTTTTGTATTAATTATAAGTTTTTATTTAAGAAAATAAGAGTATATTATTTAATAATTATTTCTATGTCCAAAAAAAATAATAAAAAAAATAAAATAAAATGTGAAAATTTAAGAAAATATTTTTGGTAATTTTTAATGTTTATAAAAATAAAATAAAGTCAGAAACTAAAAAAGAAATGAAAAATATGAAAATATAAAAACAATGGGCCAAGGGGGTGCAGAAAGCACAATGGGGGGTGCAAATAGCAAGGCCAAGTCAGGCCCAACCCATTCCATCTTCATCCCTGTCCTCTAGAACGCGCGCGCCATGTCTCTTACACACGAATCATGTTCTCTCTTGTTCTTGCATTAAATCAAAAACTCATAACATAAAAGTTATAGCATTTTCAAACACGATTCCAACCATGTAAAGAAATTAATCTAACTCTCAAAGACCAGAGATAATTCCTCTGGCCCTAATTTCTAACCTAGTTTTTTCAGAAAGTTCATCATTCAAATTCTCCCAGCTCAGTTAACTTAAATGAACTCTATGCATATGTACAGCTCAAGGGCAATGAGTACTACATTTTTATTCACAAACCTAAGCCTAATGATTCCTAAATAGAGAAATAGAAGTTTGAACTTTACCTGTTTCAGTCAAGCTCGAGTATTGCAATGCAGGGGTTTTCAGTGAGGCCTGAGATGCTTGTGAGCTTGCTTGAAGTTCCTTGGAGCTTTCCCAATGCTTAGCTAGCTTTGAACTTGCCTGAATAAGCTTGTAGAAGTCAACCTGCACAGTCAGAATTCAAAAATGGTGAAGCTTGAAAACAAGGTTACAGTTGCTGGCCAATGGTTGGGATAGCTTAGGTGTGTTGTTTAGAATGTGTTTGAAGTGGTTGCAAGCAAAATGCACGAGTGGATTTTGCTTTGGATGTCAAACTGCAGAAGTTGCCCTGTTTTGCAAGAAAATGTTATTTTGGTGTTTTGGAAGGTTTGAGGACTTGCTAGCTCGTGCTTATGACTTAGTGTGATATGCCAAACTTGTTTTAAATGTTTATAACACTTGGTTATATCTGATACAAGAGTTATGTGGTTTTTGCAAGTTGACTTGGTTTTGAAGAAAAGTGTGATTTTGACAATGCAAAGGGCTGTACTGGCCTCCTTCCTAGCTGCACAAAGTTGGTATACTTTTCCATAAGTTTATGGAGTTGGTTTGCTGCAAAGTACTTGGTGCAATACTCAAGAGAAACAAATTGACATAAAGCCACCTTTATCAAAATG
This sequence comes from Vicia faba, assembly GCA_948472305.1. NCBI lineage: Eukaryota > Viridiplantae > Streptophyta > Magnoliopsida > Fabales > Fabaceae > Vicia > Vicia faba. The sequence goes on from OX451738.1 coordinate 413,314,527, forward strand.
GCATTGTTAACTTTTTGCCATTTTTAGATTAATCCTTTGTGTAATCTTCCATTGATCAGAACAATGCCTTAATCCATTGTGTTTGCATTCAATTTTTGAGTTTGGAAGGGTTTAAGGACCTGTAAACAAGTAGAAGCAAGGCTGGACAAAAATTGCAACTTGTAGCAACATGAAAAATGCCATGGATCAAAGTGACATTTTCCAAATTCAAACCTTTGTTTCTCCCTAACCACAAATGATTTTGGAGAGTTCTTGGACATTTTGAAAAGCTTGTAACATTCTCTACAATCCATATTTGAAATGAATTTTGATATTCCAATTGGAACTAGGTGAAAAATTGTCATGAAGATAGGTCAAAATCCTGCCTAAACTAGGGCAAAATTTCACTAAGTTAAAAGTTCATGGACCCTTATTCCTAAAATCATAACTTGAGATCCAAGCATGTTTTGGGAAAACTTTGTGAATCAAAGTTGTATATTTTGTGGAGGAATACAACTTTCATTTTGGAGGTTTTGTTTGAATCCAATTTCATCATGGTGAAAAAGTTGGGCAAAGTTGGAAAAAAATAAGAAATTTTCATAACTTAGAAAATTTCCAAGTTATGAAAATTTTCCATTTTAAACCCTAATTTTCAAAATTAGGTTTCTTAGTGAACAAGTTTCATGTTTTGACACATCTTGATGAAAAATTACCCTTGGCACTTGATTTTGACCAAAAAGTCAAAGTTTGACTTTTCAGTGTACAGTTGATTTTTGATCAGTTGACTGGAAAATTCATCTGTCAATCCAATGCATTTGGGATCTTTTGAACCTTGTGATTAGGTCAAGATGATGCCATTGAGTCCTTGAATCCATACTTGAACCCAATTTGCCATTGGCTAGGTTAAAAAAAATCAGAAATTGCCCATTTGCAGTCAAAACCCTAAAAATGATCATTTTGCCCTTTTGATGATCTGATCAAATTTCTTGAGGAGTTGTGATCTAAACTTGATCAAATGGTTCATATGAGTCTATAATGTTGATGTGGATTGTAGGTGTTTAGGTATTGGCTTGCATTTTTGGTAAATTCCAAGTGTATGTGTGAATGTCATGACTGATGTCATAACATTCTAGTTCAGGTTGTACTAACTCATTAGGTACATGTGCAGAAAAATATTGTAACTCAAATACTGATGTTTATAAGTGTGTATCTGAGCATGTTTGCAAAATGATCACATTTTGCTAAATCAGTAGACAGGTTTTCTCAGATGTCATAACAGATGTTATGACATCCTGTTCTGAACTAGCAGGATTACAGGATTGGATAAGTCTGAGTTTTTTCAGGAAATAACTCAGTCCTTCCTAAACAGAATCCTGCGTTTTCTGAGGAGTAACCTAGCTCAAATCCTAACCTGATCAATAAAGTACTGGGACCTGGTCTTTAGGTCAAACGGAATCAACCCTAGGTTTTTGGAAACCCTAACTGAAGTTGCAGCTGCTATATATTCAACAGAGCTGCGGTTTTTCAAGTTATCCCCGCTGATTGATTAGAAGATCAATTTTGTAATCTGTATAGATTTGTTTATTGTACTCCAAGCAATTATCATTGTGATAAGTGCCTTGGAATAGGTTTCAATTGTAAGGGTTGTGTAGCACTCAAAGCTTTGAAGCAAGAGTGTTTGAATGTCACTTGACTAAAGCTGTGAAGCAGAGTCAAGTTAGTTGTGTACATCACTCAAAGCTGTGAAGCACGAGTGATTGTGTTACTTGATTAAAAAGCTGTGAAGCTTAATCAAGTGTGTGTTTTTTTTGGAAGAGTGTCTTCATCAATTCTTAAGTCAAATTGGTTTATGTATCACTGCTGTGATTGAGGGGGAGTGAGTAGGAACTCAGGTTTAAGTTGTACTTAGATTAGAATTGCATTGGGTAGGTCTTAAGTGAAGGAGATAAACTGGTTGGTTTATTCCTGAATTAACATCTCTTATAGTGGATTCTCTCCCTGGCTTGGTAGCCCCCAGAGTAGGTGTTGTTGCACTGAACTGGGTAAACAATTGACTGTGTTATTTACTGCTTTTGTATTTACTGTCATATAGTAAGTCAGATACGGTGTCATAACATTGGACGTGACATTGAGTATCTGTAGCCAGAATTTCAATTGGCATCAGAGCAGGCACCCTGCCTGTATTACTGGGTGAGATCTAGGGATATCACTTTCTGGCACTATGGACAAAGAAGGAGTTTTTGGAAATAGACCACCCATTCTGGATGGAACTAATTATGACTACTGGAAACCTCGTATGATTGACTTCCTAAAATCTCTGGACAAAAAGGATTGGAGAGCTGCTGACAAAGGATGGATTCATCCCACCATAACTGAAAGAGATGGGACAATCAGTCTGAAGCCTGAGGAAGATTGGAGTAAAGAAGAAGATGAGTTAGCTCTGGGAAATTCAAAAGCCTTAAATGCCTTGTTCAATGGAATTGATAGAAACATCTTCAGACTAGTACATCAATATGAACTGGCCAAGGAAGTTTGGGACACCCTCAAAACTACTCATGAGGGAACTTCCAAAGTAAAAATGTCAAGGCTTCAGATGTTGACCACTAAGTTTGAGAATCTAAAAATGATGGAAGATGAAACCATTCATGAGTTTCACATGAACATCTTGGAGATTGCTAACACCTCAGGAGCACTGGGAGAAAAAATGTCAGAAGAAAAACTGGTGAGGAAGATTCTCAGATCCTTGCCTAAAAGATTTGCAATGGAGGTGACTGCCATAGAGGAAGCCCAGGACATTAGCAAGTTGAAAGTGGATGAACTTATTGGGTCTCTTCAGACTTTTGAGATGGGAATCACTAATGATGATGTCAAAAAGAACAAGAGCATAGCACTTATGTCCAACACTGATGTTGAAGAAAACATTTCAGAAGCTATAGCCATGCTAGGAAGACAGTTCAACAAACTCATCAAAAGAATAGATCCAAAGTCAAGGTCTAATGTTCATAACATTTCCTCTAACATTGACAGTTCCAGCAGAAGACCAAGGTCAGATGAGAAGGGAGTTCAAGGCAGAGGAATTCAATGCCATGGTTGTGAAGGATATGGGCATATTCGAGCTGAATGTCCTACCTTTCTTAAGAAACAAAAAGGAATGACAGTTACTTGGTCTGACTGTGATTCAGAAAGTAATTCTGAAGAAGAGACTGCCAAACGAGTTACTGCTTTAACTGGTGTTTGTACCTCTGAAAGTGGCATCAGTGATGAAGAGGTGACTTTTGAAGAACTGGCTGAAACGTACAAGGAATTGTGTATCAGAAGTACTGAAGTCTGTGTGCAAAATGAGAAACAATCAAAACTCATTGTAAAGCTGGAGGCTGAAAAGAGGGCAAATCTTGAAACTATAAGTCTTTTAGAAGGAAAAGTTCAACTGCTGAACTCACAACTGAATCAAATGACCAAATCTGTCAAGATGTTGACCAATGGAACAGACAAATTGGAAGAGATCCTTCAGGCTGGTCAAAATATGGGAAATAAATCTGGCCTAGGATTTGTGGAAACAAAGAAATTTGGTACCGGGAAGCAAATGTCAAAACGGATGTCTCCACATTACTCTCAACATCAGGGACAGAGACATATGAAGAAAAGGTACCAAAGATGGAGATGTCATCATTGTGGGAAATATGGTCACATAAAGCCCTTCTGCTTCAGACTACATGGATATCCTAATCAGAACTCAGATGTCAAACCTAAGTCTAAAAAGGTACCACACGCTCCTCAATGGAAGAAAAAGGCTACTGCACTGATAGCACACACTTCCCTGAAGATCTCTGCAAAGGAAGATTGGTACTTTGACAGTGGATGTTCCAGACACATGACTGGATTCAAAAATCTCCTCAATAATGTTATGCCTCACACCACCAGTTTTGTGACCTTTGGAGATGGTGCTAAAGGAGAAATCAAAGGAGTTGGTAATTTGGACTACCCTGGAGTTCCAAGTCTGAATAAGGTACTGCTGGTAAAAGGGTTGACTACTAATCTCATCAGCATCAGTCAATTATGTGATCTAGGATTCATGGTCAACTTCTCAAGATCTGAATGTCTAGTGTTTAATGAAAAACTAGATGTTGTAATGAGAGGAATCAAATCCAAAAATAACTGTTATGTGTGGCAGCCTGAGAACACTGATATCTCCACTATGAGTCAAATCATCAAAGAAGAAAAAGAGATGAAACAGTGGCAACATAAGCTTGAAGGAATGAAAAGAGCTATTCCTATGGAAGATGTCAGAAGAACTCCTAAACTACATGCTGATAATATATGTGATGTGGCAAAGAACAAGTCTCATAAATTCTGTTCTCAAAAATTCTGGTCAAAACAGATGCTACCTGAGGACAATGTTACACAAGATGTTGTGACATTGTGGTGTGATAATCTGAAAACATTCAACATTTCCTTGAACCCTATTGACTTTGGAGAGAAGAAGTCATTTGAACTGGAACATAGTTTCTCTAAGCTTCAGCTAACTGATTCTTCTACCAAGGCGCTTGTTGGAAATAAACTTGAAAATTTGAGGGGCAGATTGGGTATTCACCAACATGAGAAATTATAGCAATTAGTTTTGCTGAAAACAAGGGTTGAAGGGATTAATTCTATTAAGTCTATATTTAGCGGGTTAATCATATTCATTCAAAATTCCTTCAAAAGCCTTCAGAAGTTGAAGAGACTCCCTTGTACTCCCTATCTCTCTCATCCTTGCAACCTGTTGTCTCCTCCCAATCAAAGAGTTTTCTCAAACTGCTACTGCTACTCAACGTTAAACACAATGTCTCAGACATCATCTTCCACCATGGCGGCTTCGTCTCACTCATCATCGTCATCATCTGATCAAGATTCTAGGGCAATCACTACATGCATAGAATCTGAAGTTCTTGAGGTCACTCCTCTCAGGGAGATGGCAACTGACCCAGCCAGAGTCAAAAAGCTCAGGACCAGACATGCAGGAAGAGCTCAAGCTACAGTCTCTGGTAATTCTTCTCTTCCTTCGTCTTCTACACCTAATAAAGAAGGATCAGTTCAAGTACACCAAGCTATTGCTAGACTGGTTTCTAGCATTCTGAGTAGCAACCAATCTGTACCGGGGATTTCTATCCCTTTGAATCAATCAGAAAGTCTAAATGTGGAAGGTTCTGAAAATATAGATGTCACTAAGGATGTTGTGACACCAAAAGACAACATTCAAAAGGCTGCTGATCCACCTATCATTGATGTGGATGAAGATTACTCAGATAATGAACTGATTGCTAATGTGAACCCTAGCATTGCTAGGAGATTGATGAAAAGAAAGAGTAGTGAGACTGTTAAACCTGATGCTAAGAAATCCAAGGCTGAAGGGATGGCTGAGAAAATTCAGACAAAAGGGAAGAAGGCACAGGTGCAGACTGCTAGACAACCAATCTCCAAGAAAAGTAAAGAACCTGAAACTTCTGATTCTGATGATGAATCAGAATTTGAGATTGACATTGACAATACTCCCATCAGAAGGAAGCTCCCCTCCAGCAAGATTGCTAGAGTGCCTGAAGTGCCAACAGACAACATCTCCTTTCATCATCCTGATAATGCAAACAGATGGAAGTATGTTTGCTTGAAGAGAATAGCCTTGGAGAGAGAACTCAACAATGATGCCTTGGAGTGCAAAGACATCATGGAGCTGATCAGGAATGCTGGGCTAATGAAGACAGTGATGAAGTTTAGCAAATGTTATGAAAATCTGGTTAAGGAGTTTGTAGTGAACTTGTCCAATGATTGTGCTGATGGGAGGTCAGCTGACTTTGAGAGTGTGTTTGTTAGAGGAAGAAGGGTCAAGTTCTCTCCATCAGAAATCAACAAGTTTCTTGGAAGAACAAATAAGGACTGTCCTGATCTAGAGGCAACTGACAATGAAGTATGTTTGACCATCACTGCCAGGCAAGTAAAGTGCTGGCCATTGAAAGGGAAGCTGAATGCTAGTAAACTCAGCATGAAATTTGCCATCTTGCATAAAATAGGTGCAGCAAACTGGGTGCCTACAAATCACAAATCAACCATCTCCACAGGATTGGGGAGATTTGTCTATGCTGTAGGAACCAAGACTGCCTTTGACTATGGAAGGTACATCTTTGAACAAACCTTGAAGCATGCTGGCAGTTATGCTGTCAAAGGACCAATTGCTTTTCCCTCCCTCCTTTGTGGAATCATCCTTGCACAATACCCTGACATCCTTGTAGCAAGAGATACAGTCTGCAAAAGAGCCCCTGCCCTTGGCCTGCACTACAAACTGTTTCAGGGATCCCATGCTCCAGACATTGTCATAACATCAGCTGAGACATCGTCTGCAAAGATCCAGTCCAAAACATCAGATGTCATAGCTGTTTTAAAAGAAACTTGCAAAGATCTGGATGCTAGAAAAAGGACCCTAGAAGCTCTAATTGCCAGGCTAGAAAAGGAAGAAGCTGAAGAAAGCAGAAGGGAAGAAGATGAAGGACAGCTCAACATTGAAGAAATTGGCTCCTCTGAATCTGATGACAGTGCTTGAAGGTTGATTGCTGCTTGGTGGTGTTGCTGGTGGAGTTTGGAAGTGTGTTCTGCTGTTGTCTGCTGCTGATCTCATTATTTTGTTTTGGATAACTGTATAACTTTATAAACATGTAATCTTTGGCCCATTTGTGGCTAAAGTGGGGGAGAATATTTTTGGTACTGCTTAATTAGTACTTGACACTATATTTTTCTGTTGTCACTTATTTCTGCTGCTATATATCTATCTCTGATTGTTTAGGGACTTTAGCCAAAAATCTGCCAAAGGGGGAGTTTGTAGGTGTTTAGGTATTGGCTTGCATTTTTGGTAAATTCCAAGTGTATGTGTGAATGTCATGACTGATGTCATAACATTCTAGTTCAGGTTGTACTAACTCATTAGGTACATGTGCAGAAAAATATTGTAACTCAAATACTGATGTTTATAAGTGTGTATCTGAGCATGTTTGCAAAATGATCACATTTTGCTAAATCAGTAGACAGGTTTTCTCAGATGTCATAACAGATGTTATGACATCCTGTTCTGAACTAGCAGGATTACAGGATTGGATAAGTCTGAGTTTTTTCAGGAAATAACTCAGTCCTTCCTAAACAGAATCCTGCGTTTTCTGAGGAGTAACCTAGCTCAAATCCTAACCTGATCAATAAAGTACTGGGACCTGGTCTTTAGGTCAAACGGAATCAACCCTAGGTTTTTGGAAACCCTAACTGAAGTTGCAGCTGCTATATATTCAACAGAGCTGCGGTTTTTCAAGTTATCCCCGCTGATTGATTAGAAGATCAATTTTGTAATCTGTATAGATTTGTTTATTGTACTCCAAGCAATTATCATTGTGATAAGTGCCTTGGAATAGGTTTCAATTGTAAGGGTTGTGTAGCACTCAAAGCTTTGAAGCAAGAGTGTTTGAATGTCACTTGACTAAAGTTGTGAAGCAGAGTCAAGTTAGTTGTGTACATCACTCAAAGCTGTGAAGCACGAGTGATTGTGTTACTTGATTAAAAAGCTGTGAAGCTTAATCAAGTGTGTGTTTTTTTTGGAAGAGTGTCTTCATCAATTCTTAAGTCAAATTGGTTTATGTATCACTGTTGTGATTGAGGGGGAGTGAGTAGGAACTCAGGTTTAAGTTGTACTTAGATTAGAATTGCATTGGGTAGGTCTTAAGTGAAGGAGATAAACTGGTTGGTTTATTCCTGAATTAACATCTCTTATAGTGGATTCTCTCCCTGGCTTGGTAGCCCCCAGAGTAGGTGTTGTTGCACTGAACTGGGTAAACAATTGACTGTGTTATTTACTGCTTTGTATTTACTGTCATATAGTAAGTCAGATACGGTGTCATAACATTGGACGTGACATTGAGTATCTGTAGCCAGAATTTCATGGATAAAAAATTATGAGGTTTTACTGTAAATTGGCCACAATTGACTCTTTTCCCAATACAGTTGATTTTTAGGTCAACTGTCCAATTGACTGGGCAAAAAATTGATTCAAGGCTTGAAACTTGGTATGAGCAATATTAGAGGTCCAAAATGAAGCATGAAAGTCACATTGAGCAATGAAAGTCCAAAAATACTTGTGCAAACTCAAACCCTAATTTTAGGTCAATAGTGCAAGGAGATGTCTTGAGCAGAGCAAACCCTAATCCTGTCTGGAGTCCAAAGAGTCTTGTGAGGGGAGATCTTGATAAAATGAGAGGGAAAATTTTGGGGTACAACAGCTGCCCCTGTTCAATCTTATTGAACCTTAAGAATTAGATTGGCGAGTTTGCCTTTCGTGACTCGAAGGTAAAAGAGGATTGGACACTAGAGTGCCCGTAAATTTGCACTCGTCAAAATATAGTTGAGGGAATAGGCTTAAAGATGCCATCTGGAAGTGTGAATCTTGTTGGAGATGGGCTTAAAGATGCCATCCAAGAATGTTTGTTGAAAATCAGGAGAATGAACATCAGAATGGTATCCGTGTTTGGAGCATCTCTGAGCTGGGGATTTGAATAAGCAATAGAATAGCATCTGTGTCTGGAGAGTTTCTAAGCTGTTTTCTGAACTTTGAATTTGAATAAGAAATAGAATTGCATCCGTTTCTGGAGCGTCTCAAAGATGTTTTCTGAATTTTGAATTTGAATAAGCAATAGAATTGCATCTGTGTCTGGAGCGTCTCTAAGTTGTTTTCTGAGCTTTGAATCTGAATAAGCAATAAAATTGCATCCGTGTCTGGAGCGTCTCTAAGCTGTTTTCTGAATTTGAATTTGAATAAGCAATAGAATTGCATCCGTGTCTGGAGTGTCTCTAAGCTGTTTTCTGAACTTTGAATTTGAATAAGTAATAGAATTGCATCTGTGTCTGGAGCGTCTCTAAGCTGTTTTCTGAGCTTTGAATCTGAATATCTGTTAAAGATAGCTGTTAATCTTATCCTGAAAAAGGGTAAAATGTTAGATGAAACACAAAGTTATGTTGCATGAAATGTATGATGCAATATGTGTTTTATCAATATTTATGATATATGAATGTAATGTATGCGCATGTAAGCTGATTAGATGTCTTGCTGAGGAAAATAAATCTTTGATAGCTTGAGATAACAAAATCTTCGACTGCTGCCGGGAAAAATAAATCCTTGACCGTTGCTGGAGATTCAAAATCTTTGATTGTTGAGGATGAGACATCCTTGGACCACTGCTGGGGATAGAAAAATCCTTGGCAACTCGCGGGAATTATCAAAAACTTTGACAACCTTTGTGGAGATGTGGGAATCTTTCACGACTTTCCTGGGGATGTAGGGATCCTTCAAGTCTTTGGAGTATGATAAACATTCTGTTGTGAGAATAAATCCCGAGTGTTGTTTGAGAAACCTGCTTGGGGAATCCTGAGAACTTGATGACTACGGCTGGAGATTACACAAAGGGAATTCTTACTCGGCTGGGGAATAGAGAAAACTTCTGGTGATCTCTACCGGAGATCGAACAAAGGAAAACCTTGATCTGCTGGAGAATAAGGAAGGTTCATGGCTTCCGCGGGGAATTAAGAATGAGAATCTTTGATCTGCTATGGGATTAAAAATTCTGACAAACTCATGCTGAAAGTAAAGAAGGCTCTGGAAACTTCACTGGGGAATCAAGAATAACAATCTTCAATCTGTTGGGGAGTGAAAAACTCTGTGGGGAGTAACTATACTGTTGGAGAGTAAGCTATCCTGCTGGGGAAATCAGGAGTTTTGGGTTGTTTGCCAATCTACTGGGGAATTATCCTAGGTCGGGGATAAGACAAAAGTTAACTGTTATCTGGTTGACTCTCAGACAACTTGCTGGGGAATCTGGGGACAACTGAATGGTTTTCGCTGGCGATTGATAGTCTCAGCTCCGCTGAGGATCTTAATGACATGCTGATTTGATTGTGTATGGAAATTTGATTCCGTTAGGGAAGAAGGTTTCATCTTCGCTGAGGGTCTATAGTTCAATGTTTTTCTCCGTTGGGGATTGGGAGTTTGAAAACTTAACTCTGATGGGGATTTTGAAATTTAAACTTCATTGGGGATATGTATTTCAAGGTTTTAGCTCCGCTAGGGATCTAGATGATGTACTGTAGAGGATTTCTCCTGGAATAGCCTAAAGATGTCTTCCTATACTTTCAACCTATCAGTAATTATTCTTTCCCATTTCGTTCATTTGTAAACAAGTGATTATATTCAAATGCATATGCTCATTTAATAAATCATTGGACGTTTTCAAATAAAACATAAGTGTAAAAAGAGAGAAAAGGCAAATAATTTTCTGCACTTTGAAGTATCTTTGTATTAACTTTGTGTAAGTATTTTGTACAAAGGAGACAAACATCCTAGTAAGAGAATGTTGTCATAAAAAATGAGAAAAATTTATACAAAGAAAGATGGCTATGTGTGAAAATTCCATGGGGTTCCCATTCTGCTATAGCCTTCGTAACTCTGGATATCTTATTCATTCGTTGCTTCGTCCGAAGATGATTGGATTGATCAGAAACCTGGACCTTGTCTGTGAAGAGATTGTCCTTAAAGTGATCCGACGAGACATAGTCATACGCTTTAATTCCATAACTTTTGCCTGGACCGCCCTTTCGGGTTTTTGATCCACCGGGAAACCCTTTTTTGCCCAAGTCGCCCTTTCGAGTTTTCAACTTGCCGGGTGTACAGATTTTTTTAACCCTAATTTTTGCTTGAACCGCCCTTTCGGGTTTTCGATTCACCGGGATGCCCATTTTTGCCCAAGTTTCCTTTTCATGTTTTCAACTTGCTGGGTCATTTATGTGTAGTATCTTTTGACTATGTCTGCGTTCGCAGGGTGCGGCAAGTCGTCGCCGTCCATGGTGGTTAAGATCATAGCCCCACCAGAAAAGATGTTTTTGATCATAAATGGTCCTTCGTAAGTAGGAGTCCATTTTCCCCTGGGATCACTTTGCGGCAAGATGATCCGCTTGATTACAAGATCCCCGACTTGATATACCTGGCGTCTAACTTTCTTGTTGAATGCCTTAATCATCCGCTTTTGATACGTCTGACCATGACAAACAACAATAAGTCTATTTTCGTCAATCAAGTTAAGTTGATCAAGCCGGGTCTGAATCCAATCGTCTTCACTCAAACCAGCATCCTTCATGATTCTCAAGGAGGGAATCTGAACCTAGATAGGTAAAACAGCTTCCATGCCGTATACCAAAGAATAGGGTGTTGCCCCAGTTGAAGTGCGTGCCGTGGTACAGTACCCGTGCAGAGCAAACGGTAGCATTTCATGCCAGTCCTTGTAGGTGACTGTCATCTTTTGTATGATCTTCTTGATATTTTTGTTTGCAGCTTCGACAATACCGTTCATCTTTGGCCGATAGGGAGATGAATTGTGATGTTGAATCTGGAACTTCTCGCACAAAGCGGTGATCATAGTATTGTTCAGGTTTGTACCATTGTCGGTGATGATCCTATTGGGGATACCGTACCGGTAAATGAGGTTCTGCTTGATGAAGCGGGCAACCACATTCTTTGTAACGGATGCGAAGGACACTGCTTCGACCCACTTGGTAAAGTAATCAATAGCCACCAGGATGAAGCGGTGTCCATTGGATGTTGTAGGCTTGATCTCTCAAATCATGTCGATTCCCCACATTGCGAATGGCCAAGGAGCTGTTAGGACATTGAGAGGAACTGGAGGAATATGTACCTTGTCCGCATAGATTTGGCATTTGTGACAAGTACGAGAATGTCGATGGCAGTCAGCTTCCATGGTAGACCAGTAGTAGCCTGCCCGTAGAATCTTCTTGGCCATTGTATGCCCGCTTGAGTGGGTGCCAAAGGTACCATTATGCAGTTCATCCATGATCTGCTCAGCTTCAACCTTGTCCACACAACGAAGCAGAATGCAATCATGATTGCGCTTGTACATGATACCATTGCTTAAGAAGAACTTTGCCGAGAACCTTCTTAAGAACTTTTTGTCATTAAATGAAGCTCCTTCAGGATATTCTTGCGCCTCGAGATACCTTTTGACTTCGTGAAACCAAGGTCGGTCCACTATTTCTTCGGTATTAATCTCGTGACAATGTGCAGCTTCGTCCATTCGCTCAATGGTGATTTGGGGAACCTCATTATCCCAGTTAAGTTTAAACATGGAAGACATTATAGCTAGAGCATCTGCTAGCTGATTTTCTTCTCGCAGAAAGTGCTCGAAGGTAATCTGCTCGAAATGAGGTAACAATGTCAAGACATGTTCTTTGTAAGGGATGAGGTTTAGATGTTTAGTATCCTACTATCCTTTAATTTGACTGATAACCAAAGCTGAGTCCCCAAATACAATTAAAGATTTGATTCCCAAGTCAATAGCAGCCTTGAGACCAAAGATACAAGCTTCATACTCGGCCATGTTATTGGTGCAGCTGAAGCAAAGTCTAGCAGTGAAAGGTGTATGGCAACCTTCTGGAGAGATAAGTACCGCACCGATACCGTTTCCAAGTGCGTTGGAGGCACCATCAAAGTACAGGGTCCATCGGGATCCTTGTTCAGGTCCGTCATACGATCTGCTTTCTTCAATGTTGTCCAAGGTCATGATATCCTCGTCGGGGAAGTTGAACCTCATGGATTGGTAATATTTGACAGCTTGATGGGCCAGATGATTGGCCAGTACACTCCCCTTTATGGCTTTTTGGGTCGTGTACTGGATATCATATTCGGTCAGGATTATCTGCCATCTAGCGATTCTTCCAGATAAAGCAGGCTTTTCAAAGATGTATTTGATCGGATCCATCTTAGATATCAGTAGAGTGGTATGAGTCAACATATACTGCCTTAGCCAGCGAGCAACCCATACCAAAGCACAACAAGTTTTCTCGAGCAGTGAGTATCGGGTCTCACAGTCGGTAAACTTTTTGCTAAGGTAATAAGTGGCATGCTCTTTTCGGCCAGACTCGTCATGTTGGCCCAGTACGCACCCCATTGAATTCTCTAGGACGGTCAGATACATGATTAGCGGTCTTCCTTCAACGGAAGGCATCAAGATAGGAGGTTTTAGCAAATACTCCTTGATTTTATCGAAAGCAACTTGACAGTAATCATTCCATTTAATCACCTGATCTTTCTTCAACAGCTTGAAGATTGGCTCACAGGTAGATGTTAGGTGAGAAATGAACCTTGCAATGTAGTTTAGGTGTCCCAAGAAACCTCTAACCTCCTTATCGGTGCGAGGGGCAGGCATTTCTTGTATAACTTTGACTTTGGCAGGATCAACCTCGATGCCTTTGTTACTGACAATGAAACCCAAGAGTTTACCGGACCTGACTCCGAAAGTGCACTTGCTAGGGTTCAGTCTGAGCTTGTATTCCTTCAACCTGACAAACAGCTTTTGCAGATGGTCGAGGTGTTCTTCTTCTGTTTGTGAACGGGCTATCATGTCGTCTACATAGACTTAAATTTCATGATGTATCATGTCATGAAACAAAGCTACCATGGCGCGCTGATAGGTTGCCCCGACATTCTTCAGTCCGAATGGCATCACTTTATAGTAGAAGGTACCCCACTGTGTAACAAAAGTAGTTTTCTCCATGTCTTCAGGTGCCATTTTGATCTGGTTGTACCCTGAAAATCCATCCATGAAAGAAAATACCTTGTGCTGAGTTGTATTGTCAACCAAGATGTCAATGTGCGGTAGTGGAAAATCATCTTTAGGGCTAGCCCTATTTAAGTCTCTGTAATCCACACACATTCCGACTTTGCCGTCCTTCTTAGGCACGGGCACAATGTTAGCAACCCATTGTGGATAGGAAGTAACAACAAGAAACCCAACATTGAACTACTTCATCACTTCAGCTTTGATCTTTTCAGACATGTCGGGCCTCATTCGGCGGACCTTCTGTTTAATTGGTGGACATTCTTCTCTAGTAGGGAGACAGTGAACCACAATATCTGTATCGAGTCCCAGCATGTCTTCGTAGGACCAGGCGAAGATCTCAACATATTCATTCAACAATTGAACTAAGCGCTCTTTGACACTTGACTCAAGGTTGGCACCCACTCTGACTTCTTTTCTGTCTTCGGCAGTACCCAAGTTGATAGTCTCTAACAACTCTTCATGGGGCAGAATAGCCCTTTCTTCCTGTTGTAGCAGTCTAGCCAATTCTCCAGGCACTTCACAGTCTTCATCACCTTCGCACTCGGCATGGTAGACCAGATCTTCAGAGTCACTGAAGGTCATATCAGAATTGTTACCCATGGAATCCGGAATAGATGGGTACCTGCATTGGTGAGTGTGGGTGTGTGTAAGGGATATCCACCTTTAAACAAATAAAATGTAAAAGAAAGAAAATGAACACAAAAGTTTATATGTGAAAACGTCCATGATTCATCAAAATGGCATATGAAGATGAAAAGTCAAACCCTTACAAATGGACCTATGTACCTCGGGTAAGGCACAAGGTAAAAAGTGTACGAATTGTTCAAGAATTATTACAAACCAATAGAAATGTTTGAAAGATAAATTACTTATTGATGAAAGTAATGAGAATAAAGTCCTTCGCCTCCTAATTGCTCAATCCTCCTCCAACGGTAGGGAAAATCCAGTCTTCAAGGTTGCTCTCCTCTTCAACATCCTCTGAAGCATTGATTCCATGATAGGTGATCTTCACTGGTGGCCCTCCAGCCCGAGAGCGGCGCATATCCTTTTGAGCAGAAGCAGTGAAACCCAAGCCGAATTTATCAAATTTGAAAGGAAAATCGGGAAGTTGCCCCCAGATTGTGCTTCCTCCTTCTTCAATTACAGCCTTTGCATCTTTGAATGACGACATCCGAGGCGGAGGTCGGGTAATCATGGGTACAAAAGGCACTGCTGCAATTTCCTGAGCTACCTCCTCAAAATGCTGAAAGGGGGTTTCGATGAATTCACCATCCAATTCCATATAGCGGAAAGAATTAAGATGGCTTATCATGTACTCCTCTTCGCCGAGAACAGTCACAATTTTCCCCTGAACAGGGTACTTGAGCTTCTGATGCAGAGTTGAAGTAACAACTCCAGCATGATGAATCCAGGGTCTTCCCAACAAGCAAGAATAGGAGGGACGAATGTCCATGACATAGAATGTAGAGTTGAAGGTTTCAGTTTCCACTTTAATCAGGATGTCCACCTCCCCGTGGACCATCCATTTAGAACCATCAAAGGCTCTGACAATGATATTGCTGGGCTTTAGAGTTAAACCTTCACAGTCCAATCTGTCCAATGCTTTCTTAGGCAAGAAATTTAAAGACAACCCAGTATCAACCAGAACGTGAGCCAGAGTAGTCCCTCTGCATTCCACCGAGACATGCAGAGCGTCATTATGCTTTCTCCCTTTAGATGTTAAATCAGCATTGGAGAACCCAAGACCATTGTCTGCTGTTAGACTAGCTACACATTCCTGGAACTGGTCCGCGGAGGTTTCCTGAGGCACGTGGGCCGTCTTCAAGAATCTAATCAAAGCTTTGGCATGAGCTTCGGAACAGAGCAACAGGGCCAGCATAGAGATTTTTGAGGGGGTTTGCCCCAGTTGCTCCACAACATTATAATCGCTTTTCTTAATTATTTTCAAAATCTCTTCCATTTCCTTTTGGGTGGTCTCGGGGATGACCAAAGGCTGAGCCCTCGTCCTGACGGGCGCTTCTTGGATCCCTTTCCCTCTATCATCATCAACAACAGAGGGTACAACCACAGGAGTCACAATTTCTTCAATAACTGGATTTCTCGTAGATATGTTGACCGGCACAGGAGTAACCTTAGGAGCAATTAAGGGTCCGAAGATTGCCCTTGGAGGAGCAATCTCCAGAGAGAAAATTCTTTCGCTGCAGGTGATTTTACTCGTTCCAGCAATATTTCCAACGTCAGAAGTCTCTTCATCAGAACTTTCTTCAACTGATTCAATCTGCTTAATACCGTGGTAGAAGATCTCTCCTCCATAGTTCCACGGTATTGATTTGTTGGACTTGTATGGGATAGGCCCCAACATAGTTATCTTCAGAGGTACAGTCTTTGGATCAGATGTAATCTTAACAGGTCTTTTGGAGACCTTGGAAAGATTGGAGGATATGGTAATTATAGCAACATCATTAACAAGAGTCGGAGTAACATGGGTCTTTTCAAAAAGGATTTCTTGATTATCCATTAGGCGTTGGATGCCTAACTTTAACAACGGACATTCGGTTGGTAAGGATGAACAAAGGCAGTAATCTTTTTCACATCCTGGGAAAATCCCAGCTTTCAACAAATTTAACTTGATTATCACTAACGGAGTCATCAGATCATCAACAGTAGCAACAAAAAGATCTTATTCAATAGCATGGGCATTGTGACCGTGCTTTGGCATTGGAGCAGAGATCACATTCGGCTTATCGGGGGAGTCGAATTCCACTTCCTTAGCGTCTATTAAATCCTGGATTTTATTCCTGAGGGCCCAACAATTGTTGGTGTCGTGCCCCAGGCTGTCCGAATGATAAGCACACTTGGCATTGGCATGGTAATGCGGAGATGTAGTGTTAGGGTTTTTAGGTGCCTCCCTCAAACTGGAAAGGTTTAACTTCAAGAGATAGGGTAGAACCTGAGCGGGAGTCATGTTTATCCAGGCCGTGTAGGCCTTTCCACCCTTGTTTGGTTGGTTCTGGGTTGATTATTTCTGGGCTGATCAGCTACAGACTTCTGAATCATTACGGCCCCCACCGCTGGCCGACGCTCAACTCTTCCTTGACCTCTTTGAGAGTAGACAACTGATACTTCCTTATTAGCTGGAAAAGTCTTCTTGATGGCAGCGGAAGCAGATGCATCCTTTTGAATTTTACCGCTCTTGATTCCGGCTTCAACTCTTTCACCAGTTAGAATTAACTCGGTGAACCCCGCAGACGAACTTCCGATCAAGTGATTAAAGAATGGACCTGACAGGGTCCCCAAAAACATATCCACAAGCTCTCTCTCAGACAATGGTGGATGCACCCTTCCAGCCAAGTCTCTCCATTTCTGGGCATACTACTTAAAGCCTTCATTGGAGACCATACCCATAATCTGTAATTGAGTACGGGTTGGTGCTAAGTCCGCATTATATTGATATTGTCTGTAGAAGTCAGCAGCCAAATCCTCCCAATTGTGCACATCAGACCTCTCTAGCTAGTAAAACCAATCCAACTGCGTCCCCGAAAGACTGTCTTGGAAGAAATGAACCCACAGGTCTTTGTCAGAAGAATATGGTTGAATTTTTCTAACATAAGACCGTAGGTGCATCTTTGGGCAAGACAACCCATCGTATTTAGCAAAAAGAGGCACTTTAAACTTGGGGGGAATGACAATCCCAAAAACCAACCCTAACTCTTCGAAATCCAGTCCAGGCACTCTTTGCACTTCCATGGCTGCCAGACGCTCTTCCAGATTCTTGTACTTGTCATCTGCAGAAGGATACTGCTGCTCAGAATAGTCTTCATCCTCTTCATCTTCTTCTTCTTCAGACTCATATTGTACCACTGCTGTTCCTTTACCCTTTCCTACCCCTTCATCAGATGTTGAGGGGAAATCCAGGACCCTTCTAGCTTGGTTCTCAAATCTTCTACCCAAAGTAGCCACACCAACTCTTTTCTTTTTCTTTTTCTCCTTTTCCTTCTCCAACAGAGCTTTAAGATCCTCCTGACCCTTTGCCAAGGTCATGAGTAGTTGTTGGAACTGTGAATTCAGCGCTTGCAAATCTTTGACCGTCTGCTCTATATCCATCTTGCTGAAATAAACAGCAGAGAGATAAGGAAACCTGGTGTGAAGACCTGTTTATGCATATGATGAATGATGTGTATTCATGTAATGCAATCAAGGATTCAGAAATTCAAATTTGTTGTAAACAAAAAAGGAACACACGTCATATTAATAAGATAGAATTTGTTAGTACATAGATGCCCCATGGGCAAAATAAATACAAAATTCTAATGTAAAAAGACGTTGCACATCCTCTTTGGTGCGATGTAGGTGTTGAGAGTATGCTCTTTGTGGATTTAACGAGTAAGTTCCAAAACCTTCTTCTCACTGGCGTAGAATTGGGCTTCAAAAGTATTGCGTTCTACCTTGAGCTGTATCCAACTCCTTTGTAAATCTTCCAGTGATGTTGGCATGTCAGGATGTAAGAGGGTGTATGGAACCTCTCCTTCCATAACAGGCTCTTTGATCACAGGGAGAATGTAGGGGTAAGGCATCATAAGACTCTGGGTGCAGGTTCGTACCCACTTGAGGTGAGGCTCAAGGGGGATGGAATTCTTGTGTCCCAGTGTCTTACTGTCTACCTTGTTGGGCATCCTCCAAGCTCGGATAAACCTTTGTCGAAGTCCTTGAGCGTCGTTGTCGAAGTCAAAAACCAAGTCTGGAATCAGCATTTCATGAGGGCCATCCCTTCGGGCATACCCAAATTGTCTCAGAGCCAAGAAGGGGTTGTAGGTAATGCCTCCCCTAATGCCAAGTAGTGGGACATTAGGGAATTCCCCACAACGATCAATGATGATGACATTTTCTCTGGACCAAGAACACCAATGTATATCAGAATGTGTAAGAGTCATCAATCGTTGTGACCACCTTAAGCCTTGCTCATTCTTCAAGACTGATTGGGGAAGGTGAGAAATAAACCACCTTGCTAGAAGAGGAGTACAGCACATGAGAACACCTCTTTTCCTCATTGTTCGTGTGTGAAATGAGTGTAGGATGTCCCCAAGCAATGTAGGCACAAGATTCCGAGATATGAAAATCTTGACAGCATTCACATCTATAAGCTGATCAGGGTTTGGGAACAATACCAACCCATAGATGAGAAGAGCCACGATCTCCTCAAAAGCTTGCAGATCTAGAGAATTCCAGCATTCTTGAGCTTTCTTAAACAACAACTTTTCCAAAAAACCCTTGACACCACTTCTAGTTTCCCAATGACCTTTGACATCAGATGGTTGCAAGTGTAGAGCTTGAGCAACATCTTCAGGATTTGGATCTCTTTCCGTACCGTTGTAGGGTAGTTGACGGAGAATAGGAATCCTCAGAAGTTGAGAAAATTCCTCCAAAGTAGGCACCAACTGGTAATCAGGAAATGTGAAGCAGTGGTGTAGGGGGTCAAAGAACTGGAAGAGAACTTTCACCATGTCTTCCTCTATGTTGGAGTTGACCAAGTTGAGAAGTCTACCATGTCTTTCAGTGAAGGGAGAATTCTCTGGAATCTTGGAAGCAAGCTCCTTGAGTTGAGGAGGGATTCTCACAAGATTGACCTGAATAGTTTTCCTGCGGAGTGATTCCATAACCTACAAAACAGGAACAAAGATAAAGATCCAAACCCTTGAAATGGTTAGTAAATTCATATGATGCTTCATGATGTTTATGATGTATGCACAAGTATATGTACAAGCAAATCACACAAGTTCCTAGTTTCAGGCTTGCATGGGGTTTCATAGGTAAGTACCCTCTTGAAGTTAGTTGGCTCAACCTGTCCTATAAATAGTAACCGGGTTCTAAGGAGCTCAATATCACTGGATTATTTTCTGTGTTCATTGTTTAAGTTTAGCCACTTTATTGGAGACCAAAATATTCCAAAAAAACAACCCTCAATGAGTGTAGTATCGAGTATCTACCAACTTCAACCATTTCACATGGCTATTTGTTTTTGTTTTCAATCTCTGTTTTCCGTTCAACGATTTCCTCTTACTAGGATCTCCGTCTCTTTGTACAAAAACGCCTATTCATGGGCAAAATATCAATACAAATATACTTTAAAGTGCAAACTTTCTGTTTTTGTTTTGAATGCAAAATTGTCCAATGACTAAAATTGAACGAACATATGTGTGATACGGTGGGAGAACTGACTTGAGGTTTTGCGTTTGTGTTCGCAAATGTTTCGATTTAGCAAGAGTCGCCGCCGGCTTTTTATTTTATCCAAAGGAAAGGTCAAAAAGCACAGGAAAGACCATTGAGATGTTTTCTTGGGTTCGGGGGGTAGATTATGAAAAGGGAAGGTGCTAGCACCCTTTTCATCCATGGTTTTCCATGGGCTCTTAGTCACTTGTTTAGATCATTTGCTTTTGCTTTTCAATTGTTTGAAATGGTGCTTTGTGTGGTTTTGAAAATATTTTGAAAAGAGGCCTTGTCTAGGCAACCTTTGTAATGATTCTTGTTTGAATATATACATAGGTGTTTGTCTTTTGAAAAATGTTTTCAATGTTTGAAAGTTTGTTTTAGGAAAATGTTTTGAAATTGTGTGTTTTTGAAATTAGCAAGGATGTTTGCAAGAGATCAAGTAACTAGGAGTTGTCTACCCTACTCAAAGATCTTTCCTACACATTTTTAACCTTTTGACATTGTTGTTTTACCATTGTATTTGGTAAACAACCTTGTGTTTGGATGTTAAACGGGACATGCGTGGGTCATCATATGGCCATGATAACAATATTGCCAAGTATCTTAGCAAGTTTTTTGAGGGACTAGATCATTTTTGTATAGGCAACCAAGATAGCGTCATCGAGGGACTATGATCTTTTGTTTTGTCAAGACACCTAGCATAGGGGTGCTTGTGTGCATTGTGTTGTCAATTTTCATGTATTTTTGTCTTGTATTAGGTTTAGCTATTTGTTTGATTTTGGATTTTTGTATACAAACCCTAATCTTTCTATCATGACATATTTGAAAGCTATAAAGTATGTAAAAATAAATCTACAACTATTACAACATGATTATGGGGAGAGGGGTACAAGTTTGAATAGGGGGATATTTGTAAGAAAATAAAACCCTAAGATTATTACAACCATATTGAATTCTTTGTGCAAATAAATAAATGGACAAGTATTTAAATGTGCAATATAAGTATAAATATGCAAAGATGTTTTTTGTATTATTTTTATGTATGTAAAAATAAACTAATTAATGTATCAAAAATAAGAAAAAATATTAATGATTATTTTTGGGAAAGGGTAGAAACCCTAGTTTTTATTTTAAGAAAAAAAAAAATATATATATATATATATATATATATATATATATATATATATATATATATATATATATATATATATATATATATATATATATATATATATATATATATATATATATATATATATATATATATATATATATATATATATATATATATATATATATATATATATATATATATATATATATATATATATATATATATATATATATATATATATATATATATATATATATATATATATATATATATATATATATATATATATATATATATATATATATATACAAGAAAATAAATAAAAATATAGACAAATGTTAAAAATAAAAATGTGTGAGAAAAATATTATTTAAGTATATAAATAATAAAAATAAAAATAAAATATTTTTTTTGTATTAATTATAAGTTTTTATTTAAGAAAATAAGAGTATATTATTTAATAATTATTTCTATGTCCAAAAATAATAATAAAAATAATAAAATAAAATGTGAAAATTTAAGAAAATATTTTTGGTAATTTTTAATATTTAGAAAAATAAAATAAAGTCAGAAACTAAAAAAGAAATGAAAAATATGAAAATATAAAAACAATGGGCCAAGGGGGTGCAGAAAGCACAATGGGGGGTGCAAATAGCAAGGCCAAGTCAGGCCCAGCCCATTCCATCTTCATCCCTGTCCTCCAGAACGCGCGCGCCATGGCTCTTACACACGAATCCTGTTCTCTCTTGTTCTTGCATTAAATCAAAAACTCACAACATAAAAGTTATAGCATTTTCAAACACGATTCCAACCATGTAAAGAACTTAATCTAACTCTCAAAGACCAGAGAGAATTTCCCTGGCCCTAATTTCTAACCTAGTTTTTTTTAGAAAGTTCATCATTCAAATTCTCCCAGCTCAGTTAACATAAATGAATTCTACGCATATGTACAACTCAAGGGCAATGAGTACTACATTTTTATTCACAAACCTAAGCCTAATGATTCCTAAATAGAGAAATAGAAGTTTGAACTTTACCTGTTTCAGTCAAGCTCGAGTATTGCAATGCAGGGGTTTTCAGTGAGGCCTGAGATGCTTGTGAGCTTGCTTGAAGTTCCTTGGAGCTTTCCCAATGCTTAGCTAGCTTTGAACTTGCCTGAATAAGCTTGTAGAAGTCAACCTGCACAGTCAGAATTCAAAAATGGTGAAGCTTG
Source organism: Vicia faba (assembly GCA_948472305.1). Lineage (NCBI taxonomy): Eukaryota > Viridiplantae > Streptophyta > Magnoliopsida > Fabales > Fabaceae > Vicia > Vicia faba. The sequence goes on from OX451738.1 coordinate 413,336,725, forward strand.
AAAACAAGGTTACAGTTGCTGGCCAATGGTTGGGATAGCTTAGGTGTGTTGGTTAGAATATGTTTAAAGTGGTTGCAAGCAAAACGCACGAGTGGATTTTGCTTTGGATGTCAAACTGCAGAAGTTGCCCTGTTTTGCAAGAAAATGTGATTTTGGTGTTTTGGAAGGTTAGAGGACTTGCTAGCTCGTGCTTCTGACTTAGTGTGATATTCCAAACTTGTTTGAAATGTTTATAACACTTGGTTATATCTGATACAAGAGTTATGTGGTTTTTGCAAGTTGACTTGGTTTTGAAGAAAAGTGTGATTTTGACAATGCAAAGGGCTGTACTGGCCTCCTTCATAGCTGCACAAAGTTGGTATACTTTTCCCTAAGTTTATGGAGTTGGTTTGCTGCAAAGGACTTGGTTCAATGCTCAAGAGAAACAAATTGACATAAAGCTACCTTTATCAAAATGGCATTGTTAACTTTTTGCCATTTTTAGATTAATCCTTTGTGTAATCTTCCATTGATCAGAACAATACCTTAATCCATTGTGTTTGAATTCAATTTTTAAGTGTGGAAGGGTTTAAGGACCTGTAAATAAGTACAAGCAAGGCTGGACAGAAATTGCAACTTGTAGCAACATGAAAAATGCCATGGATCAAAGTGACATTTTGTCGAATTCAAACCTTCGATTCTCCCTAACCACAAATGATTTTGGAGAGTTCTTGGACATTTTGGAAAGCTTGTAACATGATAAACAATCAATCTTTGAAATGAATTTTGAGATTACAATTGGAACTAGGTGAAAAATTGCCATGAAGATAGGTCAAAATCCTGCCTAAACTAGGGCAAAATTTCACTAAGTTAAAAGTTTCATGGACCCTTATTCCAAAAATCATAACTTGAGATCCAAGCATCTTTTTGGAAAAATTTGTGAATAAAAGTTGTAGATTTTGTGGAGGACTACAACTTTCATTTTGGAGGTTTTGTTTTAATCCAATTTCATCATGGTGAAAAAGTTGGGCAAAGTTGGAAAAAATAAGAAATTTTCATAACTTAGAAAATTTCTAAGTTATGAAAAATTTCCATTTTAAACCCTAATTTTCAAAATTAGGTTTCTTGGTGAACATGTTTCATGTTTTGACACATCTTGATGAAAAATGACTCTTGGCACTTGATTTTGACCAAAAAGTCAAAGTTTGACTTTTCAGTGTATAGTTGATTTTTGATCAGTTGACTGGAAAATTTATCTGTCAATCCAATGCATTTGGGATCTTTTGAACCTTGTGATTAGGTCAAGATGATACCATTGAGTCCTTGAATCCATACTTGAACCCAATTTTCCATTGGCTAGGTTAAAAAAAATCAGAAATTCCCCTTCTGCAGTCAAAACCCTAAAAATGACCATTTTGCCCTTTTGATGATCTGATCAAATTTCTTGAGGAGTTGTGATCCAAACTTGATCAAATGGTTCATATGAGTCTATAATGTTGATGTGGATAAAAAATTATGAGGTTTGACTATAAATTGGCCACAATTGACTTTTCCCCCAATACAACTGATTTTTAGGTCAACTGTCCAATTGACTGGGCAAAAATTTGATTCAAGGCTTGAAACTTGGTATGAGCAATCTTAAAGGTCCAATATGAATCATGAAAGTCACATTGAGAAATGAAGGTCCAAAAATCCTTGTGCAAACTCAAACCCTAATTTTAGGTCAACAGTGCAAGGAGATGTCTTGAGCAGAGCAAGCCCTAATCCTGTCTGGAGTCCAAAGAGTCTTGTGAGGGGAGATCTTGATAAAATGAGAGGGCAAATTTTGGGGTACAACAATATGCATGTGAACATAATTAAAAGTATTTGACACATGTGTCCTGCTAAGCAGCAACAAACATCTCTTTAATGTATATGGAATATCCCCACAGATTTATTTCATTAACATTATCCCCATAAAAACGGCTACAATAAACCTTCCTCAACTGAGTTACCCACAAAGTTTCTTTGCACAAGTTAATCTCCAACCAGATTCTCAATCTCTTGGCAGCTCTCTCCCCAACTAAGTTGATCCCACAAGTAGAAACCTTGTGGACCTCTTCCTCAAAGAACTCACCTCGTCAGTAGTTCATCATGTATTTATCAACAGGGTTTATTTCCCCAACATGGTTTATTTCCCCCATGAATAACGAGAAGCATAACTCCTCAGCCGAGTTTGATTTCCCTCGGTATAGTGTATCTTCCCCAACTGAGCCTGTTATCCCCAGCTGAGTATATCCTCCCCAGCTGAGTGTATCCTCCCCAAGCTGAGTCTGTCTTCCCCGACTAAGTCTACACTCTCCAGCTTGAGTTTGCCTTTTAGACTATTACAAATCATAGGGCCACAACCCCTAATCCCCAGTAAAGTCATCAACAAAACCTTTACTATCTCCAAAAGTTACTATGACGCCTGGACCCGACCAGATGATAGTATAATCAATAAACTACTATGAAACTTGGACCCGACCAGATATTAGTACAACTTTCAAATACTATGAAACCTGGACCCGACCAGATAATAGTTTAACTCTTCAAAGATATAGAAGAACCTAGACTCAACCAGACCAAGGTTTAACTTCTTTTCCCTAATAGAGTTTTCCTCTACCCTAATAAGTTACTGTAAAGCTTAGATTCGACCAGATATCAGTTCAACTTCATCTTTTCAAGAAAGTTATTGTGAAGCCTAGATCCGACCAGATAATAATTCCCCTTAAAAGTTCATTGTGAAACCTGGAACCCGAACAAGTAATAACTAAGTTCCAAGCGAGTTACTGTAAAGCCTGGACCCGACCAAGATATCAGTTCAACTCTATCTTTTTAAACAAGTTTATTGTGCAGCCTGGACCCGACCAGATAGCAATTAACTTCATCCACCTCAAAATATGTAAAGCCTAGATCCGACCAGATATCAATTTTCAAATAGTTTATTGTGAAACCTAGGCCCGACCAGATGACAACTAGCTACAATCTCTCAACAAGACACTATGAAGCCTGGACCCGACCAGATAATAGTATAACTTAAAAAAAACTATGAAGCCTGGACCCGACCAGATAGTAGTTACCACTTCAAGTTACTATGAAGCCTGGACCCGACCAGATATCGGTTCAACTTCATCCTTTCTAGGAAGTTACTGTATAGCCTGGAATCCGACCAGATAACAGTTAACTTCCTTATCCCAAGCAAGTTTGTTGTGAAGCTGGGAATCCAACCAGATAACAACCTAACTTCACTCTCCCCAAGAAATTTTCTACAAAGCCTGGATCCGACCAGATAACAGTTAATTTATCCTTCCCCAACAAGTTACCGTGAAGCCTGGACCCGACCAGATAGAAGTTGAATTCTACATTCTCAGCAAGTTGTGAAGCCTGGATCCGACCAGATAACAACTAACTTTCAAGAGATATTCCCAACGGAAGCATCCTTTCAACAAGTTTGAAGATATATATACTCTTCATCCCCAACAGAAATCTGGGATTCAACTTCCCAGGAACTCCTCAGCAGTAGTCATGGATTTATTTTCCCGGACAAATATGCATCCCATATTCATACATCATAGCATATACATACAAACTCATTTAGCATGATCTCATTCATCTTGTGAACATCATGCATACATCTGCATTTTACTAACCCTTTTTTCCCACAGGTAAAACATCAAGTTTTAGTCTAAATCGACCAAAGATTTGTGTTAATACCTCTTCCAGTGTTTACCAACATTCCTCTAAATGGCATCTATAAGCCCATTCACAATACATCTTCGAGTGCAAATTTTTGGGCACTCTAGTGTTCAATCATCTTCCACCTTCAAGTCACGAATGACAGATCCGCCAATCTAACTCTTTAGGTTTAAGAAGATTGAACAGGGGCAGCTGTTGTACCCCAAAATTTACCCTCTCATTCCTCAAGTAATCTCTCACAAGATCTCCTTGGGTTCAAGACTGCACAAGGGTTGATTAGCTCAAGACACCTCCTCAAGCACTGATGACTGAAAATTAGGGTTTGAGTTTGCACAAGGACAAATGGATTTTTAATTCCTCATATGACTTTCATGGATCATTTTGGTCTCTCAAGATTGCTCATGTCAAGTTTCAAGTCTTTGATCACATTTTTGCTCAGTCAATTGATCAATTGACCTAAAATCAACTGTATTGGGTAAAAAGTCAACCGTGGTCAATTTATAGTCAAAAATCATAATTTTTTATCCATATAAACATCATGAAATCATATATGTCATTTGATCAAGTTTGGACCATAATTCCTCAGGAAATTTGATCAGATCATCAAAAGGGCAAAATGGTCAAAATTAGGGTTTTGACTGAGAAGGTGCAATTTCTGATTTTTGACCTAGCAAATGATTGAATGGTTTAAGTTATGATCTAAAGGTTTCAAATAATTAATTTTGACCAAATGGCATGGCTCAAAACATTTCTCATGACCAATTGATTGACAGATGAATTTCAATCAATTGATGGAAAGTCAATTGTACACTGGAAAGTCAAACTTTGACTTTTTTGTAAAAATCAAGTATCAAAGATCACAATTCATCAAAACATGTTAAAATATGAAACTTGTTCATCAAGAAATCAAAAAGTCAAGATTTCATTTTGAAAAGTCAAAGTTTCTAAACTTAAAATGTTTTCTAAGTGTTGGAAAATTCATTTTTTTTCATAACTTTGAGCCAAATTTTCACCATGATGCAAGATGATTCAAAGGAAACTTCCAACATGAAAGTTGTAGATCTCAATTAGAACTAAAACATTGTAGAAAACAACTTCTTCTATAAATGCATGGATTTCAAGTTATGATTTTGTGAATACATGTTCATGAAACTTGGAAACTTAGTGAAATTTTGCCCTAGTATAGGCAGGATTTTGACCTAACTTCATGGCAATTTTTCACATAGTCCCAAGATGAATTTTCAAAAATGTACAACATAGAGGTTGTATAGGATGTTACAAGCTTTCCAAAATGTCCAAGAACTCATTGAGATCATACTTGATCAAGGAGAATCGAAGGCAAGAAGTTAGGGTTTCATTCTTGAATTACAAGTCATTTGTTGATGAACACATAATCCAATTTCAATGTTAGGCTGCATAATCTTGCTTTGAAGGCCTTCTAACTTGTGTATCTATCCATCATTAATGGATTACACAAACTTTTGAGCTATAATCCAAGTGGTTTAAGCTTTATCCAATTCAAATTGCCATTTTGGGAAGAAAGTGAACAATGTCATTCTTGAAAAGCAAGCTTTATGCACAAAGTCAATTCTTGAGCCTCTAACTTATTCCCTCTGATCACACTCCATCTACAAAGTCAGAAACAAGTTTTTTTAAAGTATAACCACTCTACATTAGCAAGTACACAAGACTTTGAAACTTGGATTTCTCAAAAATCACATGTTGAGCTTAAACATTTGTTTTTGAATTCTGATCAACAACAAGTCTCCAAACTTGTTGATTATAAATAGAGTCATTATTTGTGAGCTAAGACACGAGCATTAACACCCTGAAACACTCCCAAACTCCCTCAAATCAGAAATTTCCCAAAAACTTCATTGTTTCATAGTTTATGACTTTTAACTTGTATCTTTTATTTCCCTCGTGCGTTTCTTGGCCTTTTGGTTCCTAAAGCTCCTACACATCAAATATAATCCATCCTTATACTTATTCCAGAATTATAACACCATTTAACATAAACTCCATAACCAAAAAACTGAGTCTACACATTGACTTCTCCAAGCCTTTCCATTCATCCATTGCTCAAGCTAATCATTGCATTAGCTTCCTGGGAACTTGAGGAAGCTAACCTGATCATCACAACTCCTTGAAAGCAGCTTAAACTCATTTCACGATATCTAGTTTTGAGGTGCATTTTCAGAACTTCTATCTTCTCTTTTAGGAATTTTTAGGCTTGTGTTGTACCCCAAAATTTGCCCTCCCATATTTCTCAAAACATTTCAAGGAAGATCCCCAAGTTGCTCAAGGTAGTCCAAGGGTTGACCAGACAAGCTCCCTCCTAAGGCAGTCTACCCCAAATTAGGGTTTCATGTTGCATCAAGATATTTGAGTCCAAAGGATCCCAAATGCTCACCAATGTCCTAATATGTTCTCAAGATCATCCATGTCAAGTTTCAAGCCTTGTAGAGGAAGTTTGCTTAGTCAATTGCTCAAAGGCCTGAAAATCGACTGTGTCAGGGCAAAAGTCAACTGTGGCCCACATACAGTCAAACTTCAAGATTTTTAGTCAACATTCTCATTTTGAAGGATATTTCATCATTTGATCAAGGGTTTATCATGATTCATCAAGGATTGCTCATAATTCATCAAGACTCAAAAGTTGCTAAATTAGGGTTTTACAGGAAAAGTCAACTCAACTTTGAGAAAGCATAACTTTCTCATACTTTATGAGAAATGCCCCATCCAAATCTCATTTTGAATAGGATGCAATTCTCCACAATCCATCTTCAGCTCCCAAGTCCAAAATATGCACTCACAAGAAGTTATGAATTTGGACATTATAGGTCATTTTGGAAAGTCAACAAAAACACCTTTTTTGTCAAATCTTCATATATGAGCATGGAATATCAAAATTAGATGAGACCAAAAGGTTTGATTAGAGGACATCTCAAGATTTCTAAAAAGTCCAAGAAAACCTCCAAAGAGTTAAAATTTAGGAAGTTATGCATTGGTGAAGTTGACCCTTTTTGCAAAATTGCCAAAAGTCAACTATCCCTAAAACTTCAAATTTTGCCAAATGGGCCCAATCTTTTTCACTTGTTTTGAGTTGGCAACATAGCCCACGAGCTCTAGCCTTTGCCACTTGTCCATATCTTATTTTTATTATTTATTTTGATTTTTATTTGAATTAATTCAATTTAAATCAAAACAAATCAAATAAAATCCAAAATATTGAAAGTAAGAGATTTTGTGCTTGTTTCAGGTTCCAATTATAGCTAGCAAGTCATTCAAACTCGTATCAAGGCATGTGTGCACAAAAAGATTGGATTTGGACCAATTTTGGAAAGTTTTCAAAGTGTATCAAATCACAATCCAAATCATTGAAGGAGGAAGATTGAATACAACTTATCAACCCTAATACATTGCTTAGTACATATAGAAGCATTGCAGACTCAAAAACAGGTTTAGAAACAGGCGCAAGAGGGAGAACAAAAACTTGAAAAATCAAGAAAAAGTGCAAGATCGAAATCCCATTTGGAGGCAGTTTCAGGACCTTTGAACGATCCCAATCGATTCCTGAGAGTCTCAGCAAGCTAAAGCAATCGAAATCAAGCACTTACAGGCCCTACATCTCACTGTAAGTTCATCACGACATCTCATCTTTTTTGAATTCGTATTTCATGATATATGCATTGTTAGGATGAATTAGTCACATATTCTTAATCTATGAGACATATGCAAGCTTGCTGTATGATTTAATTGCATTTTTATAGCTCATATCAGATTTCACCATGGCTAGGTTTCGAAGCTTCGAATTAGGTTTTTTGTCTACAGGTGAAATTGGCCTTGATAAAAGGTACCATCATGTTCAGAAGGATGAGACGGTTCTAACCATGGCCTTGGTGGTCATTTATATCACGTGTACGTGATTTTGAGAATTGACAGGGCTATAGCGATGGACGTTGTCCGTAGGTAAAAGTTCTCAGAATTTTTAGCCACGGAGAGAGAAGGGAGACGACTGCGTGTCACTCCCCTATTGGAACGTTCGAATCTGGCGCGCGTTTTCTCATTATTTTCCAATAATTCTTTGTTTTATACATTATTATTATTTTTCATTATATGTATAACAAGTAGCAAGTGGTGCAGTGGTGAGCGTAGCATGGAATTTGCCTTGGGGCCTGGGTTCGAATCCCAGGTCCCCCTATTTCTCTATATTATTTTCTTTCAGGTTATCCAGCGTGCTTACCCACCAGAAATCCACCATACGCCCTCATCATCAATCATGCCAAGTGTCAGATGGCCAAATCTGATGGCCATCCAGGAGAGACCACCATGAAGCCTCAGTCAACATAATACACTGGATCTCAAAGGTCAATGTGGACCTCACTATTTTGGGCCCAAATTCTACTATTTGCACCCTCCAAAAATGCTATTCAGGCCCATTTTCTTACTCTTTTTCTTTTTTACATTTTATTTAATTATTTCATTTATTTATTTTTACTAACAAAATTAAATTATTTTCTTTTATAAAAAAATCACCAAAAATATTTTCCACCAATTAGATTTAGGTATTATTTTATTCAATAAATTTATTAATTCAATTAGATTTAATTTTAGGTAAAACTTTAATTATTTTGTACATAATTAAAAATAATTAGAATAAATAGGTTTTATTACTAACTTAATTATTTTTATTTTTTTTCCTAAAATAATAAAAAAACCAAAAATAGGCAATTATTTTTATTAATTAATTTAATTGACTAATTAATTTTTGTATTTAATTTAGGCAACTTAATTCTTTTCTTTAAAAAATATTAAAAAACAACAAAAACATCTTTCTTTTGGTTAGGAGGGTCAAAACCCTAATTTCTCGTCGATTTAATTTTTCATCGCGCGCTTTATTATTATTTTTATCCATATTGATGTATCTACTCACAGTTTGTAATAGTTTAAATTAGGATGTTTATTTACTTTTACCGCTTTTAATTTCAAAGGGTTTGTTTTTGGCTATGTAAATACCCGAAGCCTTGTAATAGCGTAGTTTAATTTCTGCATTTTTAATTCCGCAAATTATTAACTGTTAGATATAGGATAATATGATGCATGACAAAAATGTATGACTAATTTTAAAACAGTTAGATCACCCTAAATGTGCAAAGATAAATAAACTGAAATTGAATCATTCGCACATGCGCACTTCTAGGGTACACTCCCACTTGGTTTCCTTCGGTAAATGGTCATTGAGTATAGGATGTTTTAGTGGTCGTCCTTTTGTCTAAAGATCAAATTTGCCTCAGAAAGGTTGCCTCGGATATTGTTGCCTCGGATAAATGATCTAAGACATTAGGGTTATTACTAAGACGTCCTAACATTGCTTTAGTGACCATACGTCCCTTTCGAATTGACCGTCAAAACTCCACCGACGATGCTACCTACTCACTAATAGTAGGATAGCGTTGTCTAAAGGAAACAAGCATAGAACAATTCTTTTTTCGAGTAGGTAGATTAGTTCTTAAGTACTTGCTCAATCAAAACAAAACTTTTTCACACTTACACTCCTTTACAAACAAAGTTTTAAAAAAAAAACACTTCATTACACTCTTGAAGACAGGAGCAAGAGTTAAATCGAAGTAAAAACAAAAGCTTTTCAAATCCCACAAACACAAAGCAAACAATTTTGAAAATGATGAGCAAGTACCTAAGAGCCCGTAGATAACTATGGATAGAAAGGGTGCTAATACCTTCCCTTTCTATAATCTACCCCCCCGTACTCAGAAATATCTCGAAAAAGGAATTTTTCTGTGCTTTTTTCCTTTCCTTGTTGGATAAAATAAAAGTCGGTGGCGACTCTTGCTTACCGCGACATCTTGCAAACACAAACGCAAAACGTAAACCAGCAAAATTCCTTAACGAAATAGGGAAAACAATCCCGGTTTTGGCCACCGTATCACAGAACTGGCGACTCTGCTGGGGAATTTAGTAAGTGGGGTGTACCTTAGGATTAGTTCATCATATTGTTTTCAATTGTTTGATTTGTTTGCTTTATCTTTGTAGGTTTCGTATCAGAGACACTATAGATCCTAACCCGGATCTGGGGATACCTTTTAGGTAAGTAGTAATAGACTGTGAGGGAACTGTACAACGTAGATCGATACGGTTGAAGCAGTAGCTACGTTGGTGTGACATATTAGTTGGTACCGATATCCCTTGTGGAGGAACAAGGAGGGTACGAAGCTGCTAATGGGTCATTAAGCATCAACTGACCTTAGAACCTATAATTGACCAACATGGCCATAGAAAAGTAGCAGTATGCTACACTCATTGAGACCATACTCTCGCGATGATTCCGGCCGCAAGGAAAGGTTGCTAAACTGGAATTATGACCGATCGAGGATGGTCAGTGATATTGAGAACCTCTAGAACCCGGTTACTATTACTAGGACAGGTTGAACCAACTAAACTGAAAGAGGGTAATACCTAAACTCCATGCCAACCTGAAATTTAAGGGCTATTGTGTGACTTGTTTGCCTTTACCAATGTTTGCTATCTGTGATACCTGTTGTGTGTTTTATCTAACAGCAGGTGTTCCTTGCAGGTTTTGTCTACAGTCATTATCCAATAACTTGGATTTCTTGCCGGATTTACTTGTTTACATCACCTCGTATTTTTGCTTAAACGCATAGCATACACATCATAACATCATGCCTTAACATTTCCTTAAACATTTCAAGGATCTCAAGGGTTTGTGATACAAGTTATGGTAAATCAAACGTCCAGCAAGGGGAAAAGATGATTTATTTTCCTCTAGCAAATGTCGTCTAGAGATCAAAACACGATAACTTGAGTCAGTGGCTATGACCCACTCAATATGGTGAGCCTAACTTTTGAAGAAGGATTCTTAATGACACGAAGTTTCTTCAATCAAGCTGCAACCAAATTCTAACAGTTTCTTGTTTACCCCGTGAGATCCATGAAAACATTGCATACATATCATTGCATAACAGGTCTTCCATTACAGGTCTCTCATGTTCTCGCTGTTTATTTCAGCAATGGCTCTCCAACAAGACAACCAAGATCTTCATACTCAAGAAATTCAGTTCAGGGAAATGTTCCTAAACCTATCCAAGGGGCAGGAAGAGTTGAAAACCTTCCTCGTTGGGAACTTGGTCCAGAAAAATCCTGAAGACAATAAGGACGAGCGGCTAGAACAACTGCAAGCTGAGTTAGGTGCCATTAGAACCCAAATAATGGGGCAGATGGCTCTTATCCAAGACCTAGCCCGGGGACAAGAGGAGTTAAGAACCATTATCAACCAACTTCATCAAGACAGATACAACAGTATGAAGCAAATAGTCAATGCTGGGGACCAAGTCTTTGATCAGCCTCCAAAAAGACAAGGGTTTGGGTTGGTAAAGAATGTAGCTTTTCAAGTTGCTACCATCTTACAAGTCCAACAACAACCTCGCCAAACGCAACGGGTTAATCAGAGTAAGCCAGATACGCCCAAAAGGCAGTTCACCGAGCTCAACATGCCGCTGTCTCAAGCTTTACAACACCTGTTGAGATTGAATCTGGTGATGTTAAGGGATCCTCCTCAAAATCCCTACATAACCTCCCCAAGATACAATCCTGATGCAAGGTGTGCATACCATTCCAACAGCCCAGGGCATGATACTGATGACTGTTGGGCATTGAAAAATAAAATTCAGGACTTGATTGATAAAGGAGTGCTGGAGTTTACACAAAATGGTCAGGCTGAGTTCTTCTGCCACTCCTCCAAGGCTCACCATTTGAAGTGACATGTTCTGACAAGAGAGGCTTTTTGTTCATTAGAATTTTCTATTTGTAATTTTCTTTTGATTATTCGAATATTTATTCATGTCAAACTTTGTTACTCTATCAATGCATTGCATATGTCTATTTTGAATCAATCCATTCGTATTCACTATATTAAAATTGATTTCATTTTTGTGATGCTTAACTCTCGATTAAAAAATTCTAAGCCTTTAGAGGGAGGATGACGAAAATGATACCACAATCTCTACAGTATGCTTTTGAACAGACCCCGCTGACGATGTACAGGCGTTGTTTCAAATCCTAAACAGTGGAGTTATAAGGAAGATAATCCCTAGTTAACCCCTTTGAGCCAAAGAAGTAGGAGTTTTTATTTTTACACAAATTAAAATCCTTAATCACAACCTAGGGCAGGGTAGTTTGCTCAGTTAATCCAGGTGCACAATGAACGACATCAAAGATGTCCTTCCAAAACAAAAGACGGTGATGGTTCTGTATAATCTTCAAGACAGGCAGTCAATATCTCTAAAAAAAATATAAAAAAATAAAAGACCATTAAGTCAAAACCTATGAAGGAGACTTACAAAAACTGGGGCATCCCGCTGACTGTAATCACAAAAAGAAACAGTTCAGGCAAAAGACAGGGATAATAATAAAAAAAGAAAGAGGTCCTACAAACTCTCAACAAAATGACTGCCTGTTCAAAATCAACTGTCAGTATCCGAACCATCACCGGAACATCAAGGACAATATTCCAGAACTCGACTGGGATTCTAAATACACGATTAGCTGAGTTTAGGATCGAAGAACATCATGAAGAACGGGTGGGTACAAATAAAATTTGAGCCTTTATCCTTTATTTCTTAAACCGTGAGCCAGGCCACGTTATAACCCTTAAAAGTCCTAGCTGAAGCATGGGTTAGTTCGAAAGCATACTGTTACAAAATGTATCCTGACTCCTGTAGGACTTGCTGCAAATCTTGAGTTGACATCACATTTTACAAAAACTTATTTTACTAAAAAATGCATTTTCAAAAATTTCAAGACAGACATAAGCTTTGCATTCTTAAAATAACATTGTTTGCATATGACTATTTGTTCAACAGCAGAGAAATTCGCACGAAGAATATCTAGTGAACAAAAAACCTTCTCAATAAAAAGGATCACCTCAAGTGGAAAACACCCCCAACCAGGCGCACGGCATGATCATTGTCCATCATCTGGGGCAGTCAAGTCAAGATTCAAGAAATCTCTCAAAGATGCCAAATAGCCATGGGCAAATCTCCATTCAAATCACTTAGGGAATTGGACATGAATTCCATCAACGAACCTTGTATGATCAAACGAGCATCTTCTGGTAGTATGGAAACACAACACTACCGACAGTGACAACTCCCTACACTCTGAGAGCGTGGACATGGTCAAAAAATACTGCGCATGAATAAAGACCCGCTAGGTTGACTGGCCTAGGCAAAAATAAGGGCATCCCGGTGAACCAAAAGGTTCGGGAAAAAATTAGGGATAAAAACAAAAGATCTGTACACCCGACAAGTCGAAAACCTGAAAAGGCGGCTTGGGAAAAAAAGGGTATCCCGGTGGACTGAAAATCTGAAAAGACAGTCCAGGCAAAAGTTAGGGATTAAAGCGTACGACTATTGTCCCGTTATCTTGTCACTTGCCTACCAGAAGAAGACCTATCATTTCGATCGAAAGTTACCAAGCACCTCATAGGTTAGGATAATACTCGATCCACAAGGCCTTTGCAGGAACCTTCTCCCGCAGGTACAGGGGCAGAAAAGTATTGATACGAAGTCATCGTCATATCCTCAGCATGCGTCCCAGTAACATTCACTCCCCGTAGAGTAAGAAAAGGACAGTGGTGTTGATTCTCCCCAACTGAGGCTCGCAACCGTGAATGTGTCAGTAAAATTCTCCCCAAGCAGAGTTTATCTATCATCAGCACCAGAAAGATTATCCCCAGTGGAGTTTGAAATATTATCCCCAGCGGAGTTTGGAGAATTGTCCCCAGTAGAGCCTAAAAGGTTATCCCCAGTGGAGTCTGGAAAATCATCCCCAACGGAGTTCATTCATTTCACAACCAGAAACTCAATTCCCAACAGAGTTTCATTACCACCAGCAATGGTAATTCACCCCCAGCTGAATTTATCAGCGGAATCCTCAGCAGAGCATATCCTCCCTACATAGTCTTTTCCTCGTTAGTTTATTCCCATCGGAGTTATCCTCTCCTGCAGGTTTATTCTCACAGTCATCTTCATTCACTGTCCCCAGCGGAAACGAAGAATTCAACTTTTGTTTTCTCCAGCAGCAATCCGGGATTTATTTTCCCTAGCTAGCGAACATCAGAAAACATCACATTTCCATACATCATGACCCATACATATACGCACCATACAAACACAACCTCATTTATTTTGAGAACATCATTGCTTGATACATATCACGCATTACATGCAACTAAGCTTTACCTTTCAGGAAAGATACAATCAAAATTCAAGTTGTGAAGCTCGGGTGCGACTGATAATAGTTTAATCCCCAGTTGAATATGGACAATCAAAGCTACTAAAATTCAACAGAGATGTTTCCTCGGTAGAATACGGATAATCGAAGTTCCTAAAATTCAACAGAGATGTTTCCTCGGTAGAATACGGATGACCGAAGTTCCTAAAATTCAACAGAGATGTTTCCTCGGTAGAATACGGATAATCGAAGTTCCTAAAATTCAACAGAGATGTTTCCTCGGTAGAATATGGACGACCGAAGTTCCTAAAATTCAACAGAGATGTTTCCTTGGTAGAATACGGATAATCGAAGCTCCTAAAATTTAACAGAGATGTTTCCTCGGTAGAATACGGATAATCGAAGTTCCTAAAATTCAACAGAGATGTTTCCTAGGTAGAATACGGATAATCGAAGTTCCTAAAATTCAACAGAGATGTTTCCTCGGTAGAATACGAATAATCGAAGCTCCTAAAATTCAACAGAGATGTTTCCTCGGTAGAATACGGATAATCGAAGTTCCCAAAATTCAACAGAGATGTTTCCTCGGTAGAATAAGGACGACCGAAGTTCCTAAAATTCAACAGAGATGTTTCCTCGGTAGAATACGGATAATCGAAGCTCCTAAAATTCAACAGAGATGTTTCCTCGATAGAATACGGATAATCGAAGTTCCTAAAATTCAACAGAGATGTTTCCTCGGTAGAATACGGATAATTGAAGTTCCTAAAATTCAACAGAGATGTTTCCTCGGTAGAATACAGATAATAAAAGTTCCTAAAATTCAACAGAGATGTTTCCTCGGTAGAATACGGACGACCGAAGTTCCTAAAATTCAACAGAGATGTTTCCTCGGTAGAATACGGATAATCGAAGCTCCTAAAATTCAACAAAGATGTTTCCTCGATAGAATACGGATAATCTAAGTTCCTAAAATTCAACAGAGATGTTTCCTCGGTAGAATACAGATAATCGAAGTTCCTAAAATTCAACAGAGATGTTTACTCGGTAGAATACGGACGACCGAAGTTCCTAAAATTCAACAGAGATGTTTCCTCGGTAGAATATGGATAACCGAAGTTCCTAAAATTCAACAGAGATGTTTCCTCGGTAGAATACGGATAATCGAAGCTCCTAAAATTCAATAGAGGTGTTTCCTCGATAGAATACGGATAATCGAAGTTCCTAAAATTCAACAGAGATGTTTCCTCGGTAGAATACGGATAATCGAAGCTCCTAAAATTCCACAGAGATGTTTCCTCGGTAAAATACGGACGACCAAAGTTCCTAAAATTCAACAAAGATGTTCCTCGGTAGAATACAGACGATCGAAGTTCCTAATATTCAACAGAGATGTTTCCTCAGTAGAATACGGATGATCGAAGTTCCTAAAATTCAACAGAGATGTTTCCTCAATAGAATACGGACGATCAAAGTTCCTAAAATTCTCACCAGCAGAATACGAACGACCAAAGCTCCTAAAATTCTACTTTTCTCAACAAAGATCAGCCTTCCCCAGCGAAATCTTCCTCAGCGACAGGTATACAAGCTCTCTCTAAGGAATCTTTTATGCGATCGACACTCCTTCAGATGGCATCTTTAAGCCCATCCCCTCGTCAGCAATTTCCAAATGGCATCTGTAAGCCCATCCCCTCAACAGCAATTTCCAAATGGCATCTGTAAGCCCATTCCTGACATCGCAAGGTGGATACCACTTCATGCGAGTGCAAATTTCTGGGCACTCTAGTGTTCAATCATCTTCCACCTTCGGATCACGAAAGGCGCGAAAGCCAATCTACATCCTCAGGTTTAAGAAGATTGAACAGGGGCAGCTGTTGTACCCCAAAATTTTCCCTCCCATATTTCTCAAAACATTTCAAGGAATATCCCCAAGTTGCTCAAGGTAGTCCAAGGGTTGACCAGACAAGCTCCCTCCTAAGGCAGTCTACCCCAAATTAGGGTTTCATGTTGCATCAAGATATTTGAGTCCAAAGGATCCCAAATGCTCACCAATGTCCTAATATGTTCTCAAGATCTTCCATGTCAAGTTTCAAGCCTTGCAGATGAAGTTTGCTCAGTCAATTGCTCAAAGGCCTGAAAGTCGACTGTGTTAGGGCAAAAGTCAACTGCGGCCCACATATAGTCAAACTTCAAGATTTTTAGTCAACATTCTCATTTTGAAGGATATTTAATCATTTGATCAAGGGTTGATCACGATTCATCAAGGATTGCTCATAATTCATCAAGACTCAAAAGTTGCTAAATTAGGGTTTTGTAGGAAAAGTCAACTCAACTTTGACCAAGCATAACTTTCTCATACTTTATGCATTGGTGAAGTTGACCCTTTTTGCAAAATTGCCAAAAGTCAACTATCCCTAAAACTTCAAATTTTGCCAAATGGGCCCAATCTTTTTCACTTGTTTTGAGTTGGCAACATAGCCCACGAGCTCTAGCCTTTGCCACTTGTCCATATCTTATTTTTATTATTTATTTTGATTTTTATTTGAATTAATTCAATTTAAATCAAAACAAATCAAATAAAATCCAAAATATTGAAAGTAAGAGATTTTGTGCTTGTTTCAGGTTCCAATTACAGCTAGCAAGTCATTCAAACTCGTATCAAGGCATGTGTGCACAAAAAGATTGGATTTGGACCAATTTTGGAAAGTTTTCAAAGTGTATCAAATCACAATCCAAATCATTGAAGGAGGAAGATTGAATACAACTTATCAACCCTAATACATTGCTTAGTACATATAGAAGCAATGCAGACTCAAAAACAGGGTTAGAAACAGGTGCAAGAGGGAGAACAAAAACTTGAAAAATCAAGAAAAAGTGCAAGATCGAAATCCCATTTGGAGGCAGTTTCAGGACCTTTGAATGATCCCAATAGATTCCTGGGAGTCTCAGCAAGCTAAAGCAATCGAAACCAAGCACTTACAGGCCCTACATCTCACTGTAAGTTCATCACGACATCTCATCTTTTTTGAATTCGTATTTCATGATATATGCATTGTTAGGATGAATTAGTCACATATTCTTGATCTATGAGACACATGCAAGCTTGTTGTATGATTTAATTGCATTTATATGGCTCATATCAGATTTCACCATGGCTAGGTTTCGAAGCTTAGAATTAGGTTTTTTGTCTACAGGTGAAATTGGCCTTGATAAAAGGTACCATCGTGTTCAGAAGGATGAGACGGTTCTAACCATGGACTTGGTGGTCATTTATATCACGTGTACATGATTTTGAGAATTGACAGGGCTATAGCGACAGACGTTGTCCGTAGGTAAAAGTTCTCAGAACTTTTAGCCACGGAGAGAGGAAGGAGACGACTGCGTGTCACTCCCCTACTGGAACTTTCAAATCTGGCACGCATTTTCTCATTATTTTCCAATAATTCTTTGTTTTATACATTATTATTATTTTTCATTATATGTATAACAAGTAGCAAGTGGTGCAGTGATGAGCGTAGCATTGAATTTGCCTTGGGGCCTGGGTTCGAATTCCAGGTCCCCCTATTTCTCTATATTATTTTCTTTCAGCTTATCCAGCGTGCTTACCCACAAGAAATCCACCATACGCCCTCATCATCAATCATGCCAAGTGTCAGATGACCAAATCTGATGGCCATCCAGGAGAGACCACCATGAAGCCTCAGTCAACACAATACACTGGATCTCAAAGGTCAACGTGGACCTCACTATTTTGGGCCCAGATTCTACTATTTGCACCCTCCAAAAATGTTATTCAGGCCCATTTTTTTAGTCTTTTTCTTTTTTACATTTTATTTAATTATTTCATTTAATTATTTTTACTAACAAAATTAAATTATTTTCTTTTATCAAAAAATCACCAAAAATATTTTCCACCAATTAGATTTAGGTATTATTTTTTTCAATAAATTTATTAATTCAATTAGATTTAATTTTAGGTAAAACTTTAAATATTTTGTACATAATTAAAAATAATTAGAATAAATAGGTTTTATTACTAACTTAATTATTTTTATTTTTTTCCTAAAATAACAAAAAAAAAACCAAAAATAGGCCATTATTTTTATTAATTAATTTAATTGACTAATTAATTTTTGTATTTAATTTAGGAAACTTAATTCTTTTCTTTAAAAAATATTAAAAAACAACAAAAACATCTTTCTTTTGGTTAGGAGGGTCAAAACCCTAATTTCTCATCGATATAATTTTTCATCGCGCACTTTATTATTATTTTTATCCATATTGATGTATTTGCTCACAGTTTGTAATAGTTTAAATTAGGATGTTTATTTACTCTTACCGCTTTTAATTTCAAAGGGTTTGTTTTTGGCTATGTAAATACCCGAAGCCTTGTAATATCGTAGTTTAATTTCCGCATTTTTAATTCCGCAAATTATTAACTGTTAGATGTAGGATAATAGAATGCATGACAAGAATGTATGACTAATTTTAAAACAGTTAGATCACCCTAAATATGCAAAGATAAATAAACTGAAATTGAATCATTCGCACATGCGCACGTCTAGGGTACACTCCCACTTGGTTGCCTTCGGTAAACGGTCATTAAGTATAGGATATTTTAGTGGTCGTCCTTTTGTCCAAAGATCAAAGTTGCCTCGGAAAGGTTACCTCGGATATTGTTGCCTCGGAAAAATGATCTAAGATATTATGGTTATTACTAAGACGTCTTAACATTGCTTTAGTGACTGTACGTCCCTTTCGAATTGACCGTCAAAACTCTAACGACGATGCTACCTACTCACTAATAGTAGGATAGCATTGTCTAAAGGAAACAAGCATAAAACGATTCTTTTTTCGAGTAGGTAGATTAGTTCTTAAGTACTTGCTCAATCAAAACAAAACTTTTTCACACTTACACTCCTTTACAAACAAAGTTTTCAAAAAAAAAAACACTTCATTACACTCTTGAAGACAGAAGCAAGAGTTAAATTGAAGTCAAAACAAAAGCTTTTCAAATCCCACAAACACAAAGAAAACAATTTTGAAAATGATGAGCAAGTACCTAAGAGCCCGTAGATAACTACAGATAGAAAGGGTGCTAATACCTTCCCTTTCTATAATCCACCCTCCGTACTCAGAAATATCTCGAAAAAGGAATTTTTCTGTGCTTTTTTCCTTTCCTTGTTGGATAAAATAAAAGTCGGTGGCGACTCTTGCTTACCGCGACATCTTGCAAACACAAATGCAAAATGCAAACCAGCAAAATTCCTTAACGAAATAGGGAAACACGATCCTGGTTCTGGCCACCGTATCACAGCTTGCATTTGTGAAGATAAAATGTAGACATCATTACCCTGAAGTTGTACATGTCCATAGATTTTATTTATATTGATTGAGCTTAGAGAATTTTAGGTTTGAACCTTTGAAAATAATTAGGTCAGAATTTGGTACTTTCAAAAATTCTCATTCATCTTTGATTTATAGCTTATGATATTTATATGGTTGGATTCGTATGGAAAAATGGAGCAAATTTCATGTTTGCATCTTTCATTTTTGTTGAGAAATGATGAAGTTACAGGATCCATGGCTGGAGGTTGAAGATGAAGTTATATTTAAGACTTGATTTGTGTGATATGTTTATTATTTCACATATGTTACCGGATGTACAGCCACCCCAGTGGCAAAGGTAGCACGCGTGTATATGGGAGGTCATGGATTCAACACCCAATGTGCTACCTTTTGTTCATTTTTCACATTTTCTCTTCTTTTTTGTTCCAGCAAGCAGGCGCATGGGCTTTCCCCTTTGGGCTTTTGTTTTTTTGCTGACCTCTGACCCCCTGCCTTACTTTTGCACTCCTGGCCCAACTTTTTTTTTATTTTCTTTTTTCTTTTTTTTCATTTTATTTTATTTCTTTATTTCTTTATTATATTTTTATTACTATTATTATTATTATTATTATTATTATTATTATTATTATTATTATTATTATTATTTTTATTAATGAAAAATATAAATTAAAATTAGGTTTAATATTTAGATAATTAGGTTTAATTATTATATTATTCTCTTGTAAATTAAAATTAACTTAGAATTTAGGTTTCTTTTTTTTAATTATTAATTAATTTTCATATTATTATTATTAATTTAAAACCTTTCACAAAAAACCTTAAAAATACTTTTTTAGCTTAATTTCTTTTTTAATTAGTTTAAATTTAATTTTGTTTATTTTTAACTAATCATTTTATTCATTAGGTCAAGACTAAACCCTTTCATAAAAAACCAAACAAAATCATTTCTTTTTCCATTTGCATTTGTACATTATTATTTATTCAATTCTTGTACATTATTCAATATGGTTGTAATAGATAATTAGGTTTAATTTTCTTGCAAAATCTCCATTTGTAAATTTGTATACCCCCTCCACTAATGATGTAATAACTTAGTAATTTTACTTTCCGCAATTTATCGCTTTATATAAATGCTAGTAAATTAGGGTTTGTATGGAAAGACTAAAACCAACAAGTAGCAAATCCTAATTCAAGATAAACAAAGCATGCAAATCAAACACACTTGCATACTTACACCCTTAGGGTAATTCCACTTTGTTGCCTTACAAAAATGGCCATGTTATGCATGTGGGGTATCTTAGCAAAAGCAATAAAAAATACAAGATCATAGTCCCTCGATGACGCTATCAAATGTTGCCTTTCAAAATGATCTTAGTCCCTCAAAGAGAAATGATAAGATATCTCACAACATTGCTATCATGACTATACGATGATCCACGCCCGTCCCTTTACATCCAAAGATAAGACTTCTTACCAAATCAATGGTAAGATAGAAATATCAAAGGAAAGGAAGAAATGAACAAAGACTTTTGAGTAGGTAGATTGTTCCTAGTTGCTTGCTCATTTTCAAATCAAACATCCTTGCTTATTTTCAAAAACAAACACCAACACTTTCAAAACACTTTCAAAACATTTTCCAAACATGAAATATTTTCAAAAGCCCAACACTTTATATACGTTCTTACGAACGAGAACTATTACAAAGTTTGCCTAAAACGAAGGCGCCTTTTCAAAATACTTTAAAAAACCACACAAAGCACATTTTCAAACAAAAGCAAGTGATCTAGAAAGCAACTAAGAGCCCATAGATAACTATGGATGAAAAGGGTTCTAACACCTTCCTTTTTCATAATCTACCCCCCGAACTCAAGAAATAATCTCAAAGGTCTTTCATGTTCTTTTCAGCCTTTCCTTTTGGATAAAAGAAAAGTCGGTGTCGACTCTTGCTAACTGCAACATTTTGCGATAAAACACAAAACACCCAAGTTAGTCCTCCCACCATATCACAGGATTTAGTGTCTTTAATAGAGCCAACATCTATTAAGGAAGATCTTCTAGACAATGACTGGATTCTTGCTATAGAAGAAGAACAGAACAAATTCTCAAAGAACAATGTTTGGGATCTTGTTCAGAAACCTAAAGATGTCCATGTCATCAGAACCATATGGGTGTTCAGAAACAAACTCAACGAGAAAGGTGATGTTGTCAGAAACAAAGCACGACTGGTTGCACAAGGTTATAGTCAACAAGAAAGGATATACTATATAGAAACCTTAGCACCAATCGCCAGGTTAGAAGTTATTCGCTTACTAGTTTCCTTTTCAGTAAATCATAACATCTTCCTTTATCGAATGGATGTTAAGAGTGAATTTCTGAAAGGTTATATTTCAGAAGAAGTGTACGTCAAACAACCTCCTGGTTTTGAAAACACTAAGAAATCAGATTTTGTTTTTAAACTAAATAAATATCTTAATGGTCTGAAGCAAGCTCCCCGAACTTGGTATGATAGATTGAGTAATTTTCTTTTAGAAAATAAGTTTACCAAAGGGAAGATTGACACTACACTCTTCTGCAAAACCTTCAAAAATGATATTCTGATAGTTCAAGTTTATGTTGATGATATTATTTTTGGTTCTACTAATCCCTCCCTCAGCGAGGATTTTTCCAAGTTAATGCAGGATGAGTTTGAAATGAGTATGATGGGAGAACTGAAGTTCTTTCTTGGAATCCAGATTGATCAAAAGCCAGAAGCTACTTATATTCATCAAAGTAAGTATACCAAAGAACTTTTGAAGAAATTCAACATGATGGACTGCACCCTATCAAAGACTCTGATGCATCCAACATGCATTCTGGAGAAAGAAGAGTGTTGTACCCCAAAATTTTCCCTCTCACTTCTCAAGATATTTCCTACAAAGATCTTCAATGACTCAAGCTTGCCCAAGCATCGACTAGGTCGAACAATCTCCTCAACACTGATGCCTCAAATTAGGGTTTGAGTTTGTATAAAGGCAGTTGGATTTCTAATGTTTCAAATGACTTTCATGGATCATTATGGACCCTCAAGATTACTTCTGTCAAGTTTCAAGTCTTGGATCAAAATTTTCCAATAAAATCATTCAAATTATCAAAAGGGCAAAATGGGCAAAATTATGGTTTTGACTGGAAATGACCGAACTTTGATTTTTGACCTAATACCTGACTTATTGGTTGGAAGCATGATCTCAAGGATCCAAGCGCGTCATTTTGATCTAATCACATATTTCAATTCATCTCCTGAGATCAGTGGATTGATAGACAAAATTCGATCAACTGGTGAAAAAAAAGTCAATTGTACACTAAAAAGTCAAACTTTGACTTTTTGACCAAAATTGAGTCCCAAAAATCACATTTCATCAAGACATCCAAAATATGAAATTTGATCATCAAAAATCAAGAGAGTAAAAAATCCAACTTTGCAAGACTTGGAAATTTTTCTAGGTATTTTCTATACTTGTTAATTTCATTGCTTCTGACATCTTTTCACTATAATTAATTCAAGATGTTACAAATAATTCAAGATGTTACAAATAATTCAAGTTATTACAAAGTGGAATTTTTTAAAGATTACAAATCCTAAGTTTGGTCTTGTTTGAACTCTTTCCCTTTGACTCAAACCTTGCCACTATGTTTCCCATAAACATGCTTTGTCTTTGTTACAATCTGCATAAATTGGTCCACAAACCAGATTTGTATCATGCTACAAACAATGTTGTCCAAGCCTGCTGTATTGCCCACATAATAACTCAAAATCATGTTTAGAAGACAATCTGATGTCCTGAGAAAAACAGCCCTGCTATGCTATCTCTAAACACTATCACAACACTCCAAAACTGCTGCAAAACAGCTCTGCTATGCTGCTCCTAAACCAGTCCAAGCCTGCATTATCTCAGCCCCATATTTGCATCAAATTAGCACATAAGAGTTGCATAAAAATAGTCTATGAAGACAACATACCCAAACAGTTCAAATTGTTATTTGTTTCCCTCCCAAAATCCCAGCAAAACTCATATAAATAGACTGTTTTCACAACACACAAGGTGCTGGATTTTAGAGAGAGAATAAAGAGTTTTGAGCATAAAAACAACATTCTTTGTAATCTTTGCTCATTAAAAAAAAACGGCTCTACTTTCATTCAAAACAGAAACCCTCAATCCATTATTCCACCTTACATACTCTTCCATAAACCAAACACCTTATCACATAGAGATTGTTCAAACACAAGAATAGTTTCTATAGTGTCATTATCTTCACCCTCCAAACACAAAAACAATATTGTACAACTTGACTGAGTTAGTGTGATTCAACAGTTTGGGACAACTTCCTGGAGATTCATTGGAGCCATCACAGCAGCTGGAAAAGTATTCAGGCTTAAAACACCAAGTGCAGTCCCAAGGTAAGTCTTCTTAACTTTGAGCTTTTCATTTTTCAGGCATGATTTATTTTTGAAGATAAAATGTAGTGATCATTACCCCCTTTGAGCTAACCATTTGCTTGTTGTTTATGTTTATCAATTACATACTTTAAACTGACCTAAACAGACAATAAAATAATGTTTAAGGCAAAAACCTGCAACACGAGTTGACACATACCCACTTGGGTCGACTCATTCTAGTGAAAAAACAGGTTATGAGTCAACACATAGCCTTATGCATCGACTCATACTGTTATCCAGGCCCCAAAACAGAAAGGTGAAAGGTGCATGAGTCAACACAAAATGCGTATGTGTTGACACAAACAGGTACATGAGTCGACACATCCCTTTATGCATCGACTCATACTGAGTTGGTTTGGTTTGGCAGGAGCAAGGAAAGCTATGTGTCGATGCATAGCAACATGTGTCGACACATAGTAGTTCAAAATGCATTTTTCCCTTTATTTTACACTGTTTTTACATTGTCTTCATTATTATTCGATATGGTTGTAATACATAAGTTTCAACTTCATCCCCATTTGTAAATTGTACCCCCACTCCCCTAATGATGTAATAGCTTAGGATTTTAATTTCCGCAATTTAACGCTTTAATATAAATTGTTAATAATTAGGGTGTGTACGCTAAGATAAAATCAACCGTTAGAAAACCCTAATTTTAAAGACAAAATGAATGCAATCAAAACACAACTCACACAAGCACCTCTAGGGTAACCTCGCTTTGTTACCTCGGAAAATAGTCATGTCCCTGGAATATGGGCGTTTTAGCAAAGACCCTCGATAAAAAAGATCATAGTCCCTCGATGTTGCCTTCGGTAAACAATCTAGTCCCTTGCGAAAATTGCTAAAACGTCTCATAAGTTGCCTTCTATGACTATAGATTGATCCACGCCTATCCCTTCACATCCAATGATGAGGCTTCTTACCAATCAATGGTAAGATAGCAACATCTAAAGGAGGAGGAAAAGAACAAAGACTTTTTGAGTAGGTAGGACGCTTATAGTTGCTTGCTCATAAACTAAAACCATTTCCGCACTCACACTTTCAAAACACCTTCAAAAACAAACATCTCTTTGAATTATTTTCAAAACTAACACTTTGTATACATTCTTATAGAGACGAGAATTATTACAAAGTTCGCCAAAATAAAGGAGTTTTCAAAATACTTTCAAAAACCCACCACAAACACATTTCAAACAAAGCATTTTTCAAAAGTGATATAGCAAGCAACTAAGAACCCGTAGATAACTATAGATGAAAAGGGTGATAACACCTTCCCTTTTCATAACCTACCCCCCGAACTCAAGAAAATTCTCGAAAGGTCTTTCCTGTTCTTTTCACCCTTTTCTTTATTGGATAAAAGGAAAGTCGATGGTGACTCTTGATATCTGCAATAATTGCGATAAAACGCAAAACATCCTGAGTCAGTTCTCCCACCGTATGATAGAACTGGCGACTCTGCTGGGGTCTATGGCTTAAAAGTGGGGTTACTTTATAGTTAGATCACATTTAATTGCTTTCATTTGTTTGATTTTTTTGCTTTACATTTATGGGTTCTTGTTTGGGTTTGTATTGATCCTCTACCCGGATCTGGGAACACCATTAGGTAAGTAGCAATAGATTATGGAAACTGTATGGCGTAAACCGATATGGTTGAAGCAATGGCTACGTTAGTGTGACACATTTGTTGGTACCGGTATCCTTGTGTTGAATCGAGGAGAATACAGGGCTGCTGAGTAGTGTCATAAAGCACTAACTGACCTTAGAACCTTTAATTGAACAACTTGGCCATTAGGAAGTAGTGAGATATCCGACTTTGGTGTAAAGCTGAAGATTGATTATGCTGAGACAATGCCCAATGAAGATAGATCAATGATATTGAGATCCCCTAGAACCCGATTACTTTCTAGGACAGGTTGAACCAAATAAACTTCAAGAGGGTACTTACCTATGAAACCCATGCAAGCCCAAACCTAAGATCTTGGTGTGCTTTGTTTGCGATTATTATTCATGACATCATAAGCATCATGAAATCATAAGCATTCTCACTAACCATTTCAAGGATTTAGGGATTTATCTTTGTTCTGTTTTGTAGGTCATGACTTCCATTTGTAGGAATACCATCCGAGTCAACTTCGTGAAAGTGCATCCTTAACTCCAAGAATTAGCATCAAGGGTGCCTAGAGATTCTTCCTTCACCAAGAAATATGGTCGACTTCTCAACTTAGCTACCTCAAACTTCCAAGAAGAAATGATGTGTGTGCTTTTCCAATTCTTTGATCCTATGCATCATTGCTTCAACTTTCCTAACTACCAATTGGCGCCTACATTAAAAGAGTTCTTTCAATTGCTAGGAGTGCATGTTCTTGATCAAATAACATTCACCATTTAGAGGAGACTCCAAAGCCTAAAGTTATTGTCGAAGCCTTGCATTTTAAGAGATTTGACATTATGATAAATTGGGAGACAATAAGTGGAGTTAAGGGTTTCTTAGCCAAATTCCTGTTGGAGAAGGCTTGTTCGTTCTAGGAAGATATGAACTTTTGAGCTTTTGAGGATGTCTTGGCCCTTCTAATCTATGGTTTGGTTCTATTTCCCAATCTGGACCAACTCATAGATGTGAATGTCGTCAAGGTTTTTCTCTCTCGTAATCCCATACCTACTTTGCTTGGAGACATTCTACATTGTTTCCACACCCGCACTATGAAGAAAAGGAGTACTATTTTGTGTTGCATTCCATTACTCTCTAGGTGGTTTATTTCGTACCTACCCTGATCAAAATTGAAGAATGAGCAAGGCTTGACATGGTCTCAAAGGTTAATGTCACTCACACATTCTGATATTAATTGGTGTTCTCGATCCTTAGAGGACATTACTATCATCGACCGTTGTGGGGAAATCCCTAATGCCCCTCTGCTTGGCATTAGGGGAGGTATCACCTATAACCCTTGTTTGGATTTGCGATAGTTTGGATATGCTAGGAGAGATGGTCCCCATGATGTGCTCATCCAAGGATTGGTATTCGACTACAAGGGCGATGACCAAGGATATCGACAAAGGTTCATACGAGCTTGGAGAATGGTAAACAAAGTGGATAGTGAGACATTGGGGCATAAAAATTACATTCCCCTTGAGCCTTACCTTAAGTGGGTGTGAACTCGTGCTCAAAGTCTTATAATGTCTTACCCAGCCATCTTACCAATCATCATAGAGCTTGTTGCCGAATGAGATATTCCATATAATGTCCTTTATCCTGATATGCCTACTTCTCTTGAAGATTTTCAAAGAGCTTAGATTCAGCTAAAGAGGGAGAGAGACACCTTTAAAGCCCAGTTTTATGCAAGCGAGAAGAAGACATTGGAGCTCACAAGACAACTTCATGAGGAGAGGAGCCTGAATGCCTATATCGCTCCAAAGAGGAAGCATCCATAGGAAATTTGAGCCATTGTTATTGTATTTTAGTTCATTTTGTTTCTTTTGTTTCAATGTAAGCCCAAGAGGCATGTTGTAATCAATTTAAGCTTATTAATACAATTAATGTTTGTTCCCTTTTGTCTAAACAAATTTAAATCTTCTAAGTCTTTGAAATCATTTTCATACACACTTTCATGCATCATAACATAAACAAGCTTTCCACAACAGGTTTCCTTATCTTTCTACTATTTATTTCAGTAAGATGGATATCGAACAAATAGTGAAGGATCTTCAAACACAGAATGCTCAATTTCAATAGATGTTCCTGGCTCTGGCTAAGGGACAAGAGGACCTGAAGGCTCTCATTCTCAAAGACAAGAAGAAAAAGACAAAGAAACCAGTGGGTGTCCTGAATATGGGAAGGAGATTCAGATAACTAGCAAAGCGAGCTCTAGAATTCGCAACTCCGTCAAATGAAGGGGACAATTAGGAAGAGAAGACAAAAGAAGAGGACCACGGTCCAGGGTCTGATAAAGAAGAGGCTGACTATGCTGAAGAGCAATATCCCCCTGCTGATGACAAATATAAACACCTGGAGGATCATCTCAATGCCATGGAAATTCAGAGAGTACCTGGTATGGATTTTGAAGAATTAGGGTTGATTTTTGGAGTGGTCATTCCCCCAAAGTTCAAGGTTCCCTCATTTGCTAAGTATGACGGAGTTTCATGTCCTAAGCTGCATCTGAGGTCTTATGTCAGGAAGATCCAAGCTCACACCACTGATAGGAATTTGTGGGTGCATTTCTTCCAGGAAAGTTTATCAGGAACTCAATTGGAACGGTTCTACCAGCTAGAGGGAACCAACATCCGCAATTGGGAGGATCTGACTGCTGCTTTCTACAGGCAGTACCAATACAATGCTGACCTCGCTCCAACCCATACACAACTTCAAAGCATGTCTATGGGTTCCACTGAGGGCTTCAAAAATTATGCCCAGAAATGGAGAGATCTTGTAGGAAGAGTCCAACCCCCTCTGTATGATAGAGATCTGGTAGATATGTTCTTAGGTACTTTGTCAGGCCCATTTTTCAACCATATGATTGGAAGCTCTTCAGCTGGGTTCATCGAGCTGATATTAACAGGTGAGAGAGTAGAAGCTGGCATCAGAAATGGAAAAATTCAAGGGGTTGCATCTTCGAGTGCTGTAAAGAAGCCTTTTAGTGGGAAGAAGGAAGTTAGTGCTGCATATGGCCAGAGAAATCAGGGTAAAGCTGACGTCGTCCAACGGTAAGAGTTGTAATGATCTCCAAACCTGTATCGACTCAATGTCAAAATAATTAGCGCGGGTAGGACGCGCATAGAAGACAATTCACCAGACTCAACATGCCCTTATCTCAAGTATTGAAACATCTAATGAAAGCTAGCTTGGTCACTGAGCCTCCTCAAAATCCAAACACTATATCTCCCTGTTATAATCCAAATGCTCGGTGTTCCTACCACTCCAACAGTCCAGGGCATGATACAGATGATTGTTGGGCTCTGAAGAGTAAAGTGCAAGATCTTATTGAGGCAAAGGAGATTGAGTTTGACCCTCCTGAGACCCCTAATGTGATAACTGCACCAATTCCGAAGCATGGTGTTGTACCCCAAAATTTTCCCTCTCAATTCTCAAGGCCTTTCTTATAAGGATTTCAAGGTTCAAGTTTGCACAAGTGCATTGGATTTTTCCAGTACCAAAATTAAAAAGGAAACTGTCAAAAATGGAGAAAACAAATAAATATATTATTTTGACAAAAAAATTGGAGAAATACAAGTGTTTTAGCTCTTTCGATTGGCCTTTAGGCTTCTTTCGATCAGCATCCTTCGATTGGCCTTTTGGCCTCTTTCGATCAGCCTCCTTCGAATTCAACCTGGACAACATCCTTCGATTGACTCTTGGCCTCTTTCGATTGCTCAAAGTGGCTGCTAGCGTGCCTCTTTCGCCTGGGCGTGTGACTTCTTGTTGCAAATTTCGTTTGTGCCTTTTGCTGCCTGCATGCTGGCAATCGAAGGCCATGACTTACTGGCCACACATGCCCCCTGCAAGGAAACCCTTTTCGATTCACCAAGCGTACTGCCTACAAACCTGTTTCGATTTGGACAAGTAGCTGCCTGCAAGCCTGCTTCGATTTAGACAAGTTTACTGCCTACAAACATGCTTCGATTGGGCAACATTGCTTCCTTCGAACACGGAATTTTGATTGGGAAATATGTTTGCTTCAATCCACATGCTTCGATTGGGAAATATGCTTCCTTCGAGCATGAGCTTTCGACTGGGCAATAGCTTCCTGCACATTAGCTTGTTTCGACCACAAGCTTTGAGTGAGGCAAACGCTTCCTTCGAACAGGTGTGCTTCGATCTCACTCTTGCCTTTGACTCAAGACCAAATCTCGTTTGCCAGACTGTGTTGCATCCAGATCTTTACATAGTCAGAAGTTTGCACAAGGGTTTCAAACTTGGTCTGTTGGATACTAATATTCTGGGTTAAAGGCTACATACTTTTTCTTCAAGCAGAGAGTACTTTATCACAAAAGCAGCTGTCCATCTGATTTCAGTCTGAGCACAAGCAACGTCAGAGGCATAAGTCACATCTCCTGCACCCCACTGCTACTGCTGCCAACAGGCCCCCCCACTTGTACTGTCACGTTACCCATTATTTTTATAATTCTTTGCAAGGCTGGCTGTTGAAGACATGTTCATTATTTCTCTATAAATAGAGGGATTTTTTACAAAGCTAGAGAGGATTTTTTGGACCAGACGAACCTCTCCCAAATTTTCTCAAACACCAGTAAAATTATCAAAGTTCTTAAACACTTTAGAAAATCACAAAAAATCCAAAGAGGACTTTTTGGCCATTAGAACGAATCTCCCAAAAGTTTCTCAAACACAGAAAAACTCTCAAGTTCATCAACACTTGAGAAATCAAAATCCAGAATTCCAAACACTTGCTGCCTTCGATTCTGAAGAACAAATACTCTCCAGTATCCTTCGAATCCAGTTTGGAAAGAAACACAAGACTTGTTTCTTTCCTTCCTTCGAATCCAGCAGTCCGAGCACAACTGTTGGCCCCCTCTGTCAAATCCCGAACCTTGGGCCTCAACTCAAGGTCCCACATCCATTCACGTCCTGAAGCAAGGTAAGTTATTCTTACCTTTGAACTTTTCGTTTCATGACATAACATGTAAATAATCTTTACGTTCGTTTGAAACATGTACATACCACTGTTCTTTTCATTTCCACTCCTTTAACATGTTTTCAGAGCTAAACCCTTTCGTTTTTGCTTGCTGTTTGCTTGAACTAGCTTTAGTTATTAAACTGTTTGAAAGATAAATACTAGCATGGCCTCAGGCCATGTTGTCATTTAATGCTTGAAATGAAAGACACAGGAAACAGGAAATAGGGAACGAAGCTTCTGGCTTCTACCCTCTTTCTCCAGGTCAAACAAAAGAGACAACCAGGAGGAAAACCATGTTGACTTCTAGGCCCAAACGAAAAGCATGCCTTCACTAACTTCCAGCCCCTAATCGAAAGACATTCCCTCACTGCTTTCAACCCCCAGTCGAAGGAGGCAGAAAGGCATATTGCATCTGTGATACGGTGGGAGAACTGACTTGGTTTTGCGTTTGTTTTCGCAAATGTTTCGGTTGAGCAAGAGTCGCCACCGACTTTTTATTTTATCCTAAGGAAAGGTTAAAAAGCACAGGAAAAACCTTTGAGATGTTTTCTTGGGTTCAGGGAGTAGATTATAGAAAGGGAAGGTATTAGCACCCTTTCTATCCATGGTTATCCATGGGCTCTTAGTTACTTGCTTAGATCACTTTCCTTGCCTTTTCAATTGTTTGAAATGGTGCTTTCAATTGTTTGAAATGGTGCTTTGTGTGTGATTTTGAAAGAGGTTTTGAAAAGAGGCCATTTGTTGTGGCAACCTTTGTAATGATCCATGTTTGAATGTATACAAAGGTGTATTTGTCTTTTAAAAAGTTTTCAATGTTTTGAAAGTTTGTTTTGAAATTGTGTTGTGATGTGTGTTTTGAAAAATGGCAAGGATTTGTTTTGCAAGTTGGTCAAGTAACCAAGAGCTATCTACCCTAAATTTCTCAAAGATCTTTCCTATGTTTTAACCCTTTTAACAGTATTGTTCCACCATTGTATTTGGTGGACAATCTTGTGTTAGGATGTTAACGGGACGGGCGCGGCTCATCGTTTAGACCATGAATGCAATAGTGCCAAGTGTCTTTGGCAATTTTTCCTTTAAGGGACTTGATCATTTTTTAGGCAACTTGAGAAAGCGTCATCGAGGGACTATGATCATTTGATTTGTTTTGTTTTTCCAAAGACACTCAACATGCAACATGGCCCATTTTTGAAGGCAACAAGTGGAGTAACCCTAAGGGTGCAAGTGTGATTGGTGTTGTCCACTTTCATGCTTTTTTGTCTTGAATTAGGTCAAGCTATTTGTTATTTGATTTGCATACAAACCCTAAGTCTATCATGGCATAATTTGAAAGCTTTTAAATGCGGAAATTTAAAGTCCTAAATTATTACAACATGATTATAGGGATGGGGGTACAAATGTTTGAATGGGGGGGATATTTAGCAAGAAATTAAATCTAAAACTATTACATCCATATTGAATAGACAAATATTAAATTGTACAATATTTAAACAAATATAATAAATATGCAAAATGTATTATGCACAAAAAGGATTTTTTTATGTATGAGAAATTATTTTTCAATGTGAAATATAAATAAAAATAAAAAGGTCAATTTTTGAACATTCTTATGGTTTAGGGCAAAACCCTAGTTTTAAATAAATAATATTTATTTATTAATTATATACAATATTTGTTAATTATATACAAAAATAAAAAGTATTTTGTAAAAAAAAGTATTTTTGATGTCATATATTAATAAAAATAAAAATGTATTATTTTCATATTTTTGTCCTAAATATTTAATAAAATATGTATAAGTATTTATATTATATATTAAATATACTAAATATATACCAAAATAAAATATTAAATATTTACAAAAAGGTAGATTTTTAGAAAATGTTTTCAAAATGTAAACAAAAAATAATAATTGAAAAATATGTATTTTTGTATTATTTTCTAGGGTTTTAAATAGAAAGTATATATATTTATTTACACATACATGTTTAATAAAGCAAATAAATTCCAAAAAAAATGTAAAATAATGTGAAAAAAATAATTTTTGGATTTTTTATGTTTAAGCAAAAAATATGAAATCAGAATAAAAATAAAAAGTCAAAAATGATAAAGATTTCACACAATGGGCCAGTGGGGTGCAAAACTAAAAAAAGGGTGCAAACAGCAAGTTGACTCAGGCCCAGCCCAAGTCAACTCTGTCTTCAACCTCCAGCCATTTGAAACAGAAAACGTGCGCCCTTCCTTGTTCAACACTAACTCCTGATTCCTTGATTTTTAGCCAAAACTCATAACATAAACAATGTAGAGCATTAAATCACGAGTTCAAACATGTAAAAAACTTGACCTAACTCTAAGAAACGAGGGAGAATTTCTTCATCCCCAATTTCTGACCTAAATTTTCTTCAATGTTCATGGCCAAAATTCTCACAGCACACTCAATATAAATGAAAAGTAAATACATGGATGGCTTCAGGGCTATGAGGAGAACATGTTTCATTCACAAACCTAAGCCTAACTCTTCCTATATTGAGAGATAGAAGTTCATGTTTTTACCTGTTTCAGCTTGAGTCGTGTACAACAATGGAGGTATCTTCAATGGAGTTTGAGCTTTGGTACAGCTTGCCTGAAGTCTAAGGATGCTTCTCGAACACCTAGCTTGCTTTGAATCACTATGAATCGTGCTATGGAAGTTCACCTGCACAACTGAAAAAATGAAAATGGAAACAGGGGTTAGGGATGTTACAGTTTGTATCTAGGGCTTGGGATAGCTTCAATGGATGGTAGGGAGTGTGTTTGAACAAGCTTTGGCCAAAACGCACGAGCAAACTGAGTTGTGCAACTCAATCTGCAGGGATGCCCTGTTTCTTGCAGAAAAATGGTGTTTTGATGAATGAGGAGGTTTGGGATGTGGTTCAATCGTGCTTTAGGTCAGTTAGGGTATGTGAAAGATGTTTGCAAAGTCTGCTTTAGCTGGTTGTTACAAGAATGAGAGATTGGAGCGAGTTTGCAAGTTTTCTTCCCTTGTAAGCAAGGAGATGTCAACTTGTGATATAGGCCTGTACCAAGTTCTCAAGCATGCTGCATACTTTGCTCTTGATCAGTGGGATTTGCCTACAAACTTGTGCCTCTAAGATCTGACTTGTACCTCTTGGATATGGTATTTGACATAAAGTGTATCTTTATCAAAATGGCAAATGTGCTTTTTCTATTTAAGGGATAATTTCATGTGTAATGACCAAATGCGCAAAATAATGCTTGAAAACAATGGTTTGGCATTTAATTATTGAGTGTGAAGAGGGTTAGAGGCCTGCAAGCTTGCATAAACCATGCTGAGTTGAAAATGCAAATGTTATGAACATGTATTTGGCTATGAACAAAAGTGACTTTTGCCCATCTTTGCAAATTCTATTCTCCCTAACCACAAGGGTGTTTGAGAAGTTCTTGGACAATTTGGGAAGCTTGGAATGTGTAATACAATCCATCTTTGTAATGCAAATTTAAACTCCAAGTGGAAGCATGTGAAAAATGGCCAAGAAGTTGGACAAAAATCCTGCCTAGAATAGGTCAAAATTTTTCTAAGTTAAGAATGTTTTGCACCCTTGTTCCAAAAATTATAACTTGAGATACAAGCTTCTTTTGAGGAAACTTTGTGAATAAAAGTTGTAGATTTTGCAATGTACTACAACTTTCATGTTTTGAGTTTTGTTTGAATCCATTTGCATCTTGATGAAAAAATGGGACAAATTTAGGAAAAAATAAGGAAATTTTATAACTTAGAAAATTTCTAAGTTATGAAATTTCTTCATTTTAAACCCTAATTTGCAATTTTGGGTTTCTTGATGAACAAGTTTCATAATTTGACATGTCTTGATGAAAAATGAATCTTGGCACTTGATTTTGACCAAAAAGTCAAAGTTTGACTTTTCAGTATACAGTCAAATTTGATCAGTTGACTGGAAAATTCATTTGTCAATCCTGTGCATTTGAGATCTTTTGAACTTGTTGAATGGATCAAGACAATTCCATTGAGTTTTTGAGTCCATATGTGAGCTTGGTTTGCCATTGGTTAGGTCAAACAGTCAAAAATTGCCTTTGTGCAGTCAAAACCCTAAAAATGACCATTTTGCCCTTTTGTTGATCTGATCAAATTTCTTATGGAATTGTGATCCAAACTTGATCAAATGGTTCATATGAGTTCATTATGTTGATATGGGTCAAAAATCATGAGGTTTGATTGTCAATTGGCCACAGTTGACTTTTTCCCCAATACAGCTGATTTCTAGGTCAACTGTCCAATTGACTGGGCAAAGATTGGAATCAAGGCTTGAAACTTGGTATGGATAAACTTGTAAGTCCAACATGAAGCATGAAAGTCACTTTGGGCCTTTTGGGTCAAAACATCCCTGTGCAAACTCAAACCCTAATTTGGGTCAACAGTGCAAGGAGGAGTCTTGAGTAGAGCCAACCCTAACTTGATCTTGAGCTCCAAGGATCTTGTGGTGAGAAAATGTTGATGAAATGAGAGGGAAAATTTTGGGGTACAACAGTTGCCCCTGTTTAATCTTCTTGAACCTGAAGAGTTATATTGACAAGTTTTCCTTTCGCGTCTCGAAGGTAAAAGGAGATTGGACACTAGAGTGCCCTTAAATTTGCACTCGTCGAAACATGGATGCGGGAATGGGCTTAGAGATGCCATTTGGAGATGGGCTTAAAGATGCCATCTAGAGGGGTGACATAATCTTGTCGGGGGATGGGCTTAAAGATGCCATCTGGAATGTTTGTCGAACTGTAATGTGACAGATCAGAAAAATGAGGATCAAAACGGTATCCGTGTCTGGAATGCATTTGAACTTGTATCAGAAGACTGAGTTTGTATGAGCAAAAGAATGGCCTTCATGCCTGGGGCGTATCTGAGTTGTAATTGTACTTGAATGTAGAATGAATATCAGAATGACTGCCGTGTCTGGAGTGTATCTGTATTATATCTGGGTAACAGAGAAATATCTGTATATGGAGCAATTGCGTGTTGGGGACAAATTTTGAATGAGTGAAAGAATGGTAACCGTGTCTGGAGCGTATCTGGACTGTATCTGAAGTTGAAAGTTGTATGAGTAGCAGAATGACTTCCGTGTCTGGAGTGTATCTGAAACTGTAACTGGGATTGAGATCCGTATGAGTAATAGAATGACTTCCGTGTCTGAAGTGTATCTAAAACTATAACTGGGATCTAAATAAATGACAGAATGACTTTCGTGGAGAATGCACTGGGGAGAATCAAACTGTTGTTGTAAGGATCAGAATGGTATCCGTGCTTGGAATGCATTAAGCCTTGAGGTGGATAAGTGAATCTGAATGAGAGATAGAATGGCTGCCGTGTCTGGAGCCTATCTAGTCTGTATCTGATTGCTGTAGTCTGAATGAGTAGTAAAATGACCGCCGTGTTTGGGGTGTATCTGTACTGTATCTGACTTGAAATTCTGAATGAGTAATAGAATGATCGCCGTGTCTGGGGTGTATCTGTACTGTATCTGAATAATTGTTAATGATAGCCTTTTAATCTTATCCTGAAAAGGATGAAATGTTAGCTAAAACACAAAGTTATGTTGCATGATATGTATGATGCAATATATATGTTATATCAATGTTTATGATATATGAATGTAATGAATGCGCATGTAAGCTGATGAGCTGTCTTGCTGAGGATAGATGAATCCTGGATAGCCGGAGATGAGAGAATCTTGACTGTTGTCGGGGAAAGTGAATCACTGACTGCTGCAGGGGAATGCAGGAATCTCTGAGTGCTAAAGCTGAGATATCCTTGTTGACTGTTGACTGCTTGGGGAGCCAGATCTTCAATTGTTAAGGGATTTTAGGACCACTGCTGGGGATTGGAACTCCTTGGTGACTTGTAGGGAATGAGAATTCTGATGATCTCTACTGGGAAGTTCAGAACCTGGAAGACTTAATGCTGGAGAAGTAAGACTGAGAATCTTCAGTCTGGCGGGAAGTATCTCTGTGGGGAGAAGGTTCACTAATCTGGTTCTGCTGGGGACTGGTAGTTTTGACTTCAACTGGAGATAAGATTTTCAGATTTTTAAGGCTCCACTGGGGATACTGAAACTTAACTTTGTGGGGAATTGAGTTCTGGAAGGTTCTCTGACTGGGGAAATCAGTTTCGAGAAAGCTTTTGTTCTGCTGAGGATCCTGAAGTTTAACTCTGTTTGGGGAATTAAGTTCTGGATTTTGACTTTGTTGAGGAATTTGGAGTTTAACTCTGCTAGGGATTCCTTCTGAAAGGGCATCAAGATATCTATCTTTACCCTTAAACTATCAGCAATCATCTTTCTTGATTTGCAAGGAAATGATTATGTTCAAATGCATATGCCTATTTAACAAAACATTGGACGTTTCTCAAATAAAACATAAGTGTAGAAAAGCAAAAAGGAGACAAAGCAAATTTCTGTATTTGGAAAAAGTATTTGTATTAACTTTCTATGAGTATCTTTGT
Source organism: Vicia faba (assembly GCA_948472305.1). Taxonomy (NCBI): domain Eukaryota; kingdom Viridiplantae; phylum Streptophyta; class Magnoliopsida; order Fabales; family Fabaceae; genus Vicia; species Vicia faba. The sequence goes on from OX451738.1 coordinate 413,373,650, forward strand.
ACAAGGGAGACAGCCATCCTAGTAAGAGGATGTTGTCGTAAAAAATTGGAAATTTTATACAAAAGAAAGATGGCTATGTGCAACAATTCTATGGGATCCCATTCTGTTATAGCCTTCACAACTCTAAATATCTTGTCCATTCAATGCTTCGTCCGCCGATGATTGGATTGATCAGAAGCCCGGAGCTTGTTGATGAAGAGATTGTTCTTTAAAGTGATCCGACGAGACATAGTCATACGCTTTAATTCCCTAACTTTTGCCTGGATCGCCCTTTTGGGTTTTCAATCCACCGGGAAACCCCTTTTTGCCCAAGCCGCCCTTTTGGTTTTTCGACTTGCTGGGTGTACAAATTTTTGTTTTATCCCTAATTTTTGCCTGAACCGCCCTTTCGGGTTTTCGGTTCACCGGGATGCCCATTTTTGCCCAAGTCTCCCTTTCGGGTTTTCGACTTGTCGGGTTATTTTATGCGTAGTATCTTTTGACTATGTCTGCGTTTTCAGGGTGCGGAAAATTGTCGCCGTCCATGGTGGTCAGAATCATTGCACCACCAGAAAATATGCTCTTGATCATAAATGGTCCTTCATAAGTAGGAGTCCATTTGCCCCAGGGATCACTTTGCGGCAAGATAATCCGCTTGATTACGAGATCTCCGACTTGATATACTTGACGTATGACCTTCTTGTTGAAAGCCTTGATCATCCGTTTTTGGTACGTCTGACCATGGCAAACAGCAGTGAGTCGCTTTTCGTCGATCAGATTGAGTTGATCAAGTCGGGTCTGAATCCAATCGTCTTCATTCAAACCAGCGTCCTTCATAATCCTTAAAGAAGGAATCTGAACTTCTATGGGTAGGACAGCTTCTATGCCATATACTAAAGAAAATGGGGTTGCCCCTGTTGAGGTACGTGCCATGGTACGGTATCCATGCAGAGCAAACGGTAGGATCTCATGCCAGTCCTTGTAGGTGACTGTCATTTTCTGAATGATCTTCTTGATGTTTTTGTTCGCAGCTTCAACAACACCGTTCATCTTCGGCCGATAGCGAGATGAATTATGATGATAAATCTTGAACTGTTCGCATAGAGCGGTGGTCATAGTATTATTCAGATTTGTACCGTTGTCTGTAATGATCCTGTCGGGGACACCATACCGGCATATGAGGTTTTGCTTGATGAAGCGGGCAACCACATTTTTTGTAACAGAGGCGAAGGAAGCTGCTTCGACCCATTTGGTGAAATAGTCAATGGCGACCAGGATGAAGTGATATCCATTGGACGCTATGGGCTTGATCTCTCCAATCATGTCAATGCCCCACATTGCGAATGGACAAGGAGCTGTCAGAACATTGAGAGGAACATGAGGAATATGAATCTTGTCAGCGTAGACCTGACATTTGTGGCAAGTGCGGGAATGTTGATGGCAATCAGCTTCCACGGTAGACCAGTAATAGTCTTCCCTTAGAATCTTCTTAGCCATAGTATGCCCGCTCAAGTGGGTGCCAAATGTTCCACTGTGTATCTCAGTCATGATCAACTCCGCTTCAGCTTTGTCTACACATCGGAGTAAAACACAATCATGGTTGCGTTTATAAAGGATGATGTTGCTTAGGAAGAACTTGGCAGCAAATCTCCTTAAGAACTTCTTGTCATTTACGGAAGCTCCTTCGGGATATTCTCTAGTCTGGAGATACCTTTTGATTTCATGGAACCAGGGTTGTTCCACTACTTCTTCGGTATTAATCTCATGACAATGCGCAGGTTCACCCATTCGCTCGATGGTGATTTGGGGAGCCTCGTTATCCCATTTGAGTTTAAACATGGAAGACATTGTTGCCAGAGCATCTGCTAGCTAATTTTCTTCTCGCGGGAAATGCTCGAAGGTGATCTGCTCGAAATGAGGCAGCAATGTCAGGACATGTTCTTTGTATGGGATAAGATTAGGATGTCTGGTATCCCACTCTCCTTTGATTTGACTGATAACCAAAGCCGAGTCCCCAAATACGATCAAAGATTTGATCCCCAAGTCTATAGCAGCCTTGAGACCAAAGATGCAAGCTTCATATTCAGCCATGTTGTTGGTACAGCTGAAGCAAAGTCGGGCCGTGAAAGGTGTGTGACAACCTTCCGAGGAAATGAGTACCGCACCGATACCGTTTCCAAGTGTATTTGAAGCACCATCAAAGTACAGGGTCCATCGGGATCCATTTTCAGGTCCGTCATACGGTCTGTTACCTTCAATGTTGTCCAAATTCATGATGTCCTCGTCCGGGAAGTCGAATCTCATGGATTGATAATCTTCGATATCCTGATGAGCTAGATGGTCAGCTAGTACACTCCCTTTTATAGCTTTTTGGGTAGTATACTGGATGTCATACTCAGTTAGGATCATCTGCCATCTAGCGATTCTTCCAGATAACGCAGGCTTCTCGAAGATATACTTGATCAGATCCATCTTGGAAATCAGCAGAGTGGTATGAGTCAGCATATACTGCCTTAGTCGGCGAGCAGCCCATACCAAAGCGCAACAAGTTTTCTCGAGCAGTGAGTAGCGAGTCTCACAGTCGGTAAACTTTTTGCTAAGGTAATAAATGGCATGCTCTTTTCGACCAGACTCGTCATGCTGGCCCAATACACACCCCATTGAGTTATCCAAGACGGTCAGATACATGATCAATGGTCTTCCTTCGACGGGTGGCATCAGAATAGGAGGTTCTAGCAAATACTCCTTGATTTTATCAAAAGCAGTTTGACAATCATCGTTCCATTCGACTACCTGATCTTTCTTTAATAGTTTGAAAATTGGCTCACAGGTAGACGTCAGATGAGAGATAAATCTGGCAATATAGTTCAAACGTCCCAAGAACCCTCTAACCTCCTTTTCAGTACGGGGAGCAGGCATTTCTTGTATTGCTTTCACTTTTGTTGGATCGACCTCAATGCCCTTGTTGCTGACAATAAATCCTAGAAGTTTACCAGACCTAACTCCAAAAGTACACTTACTTGGATTCAGCCTGAGTTTGTACTCCTTCAACCTGGCAAACAGCTTTTGTAGATGCTCAAGGTGTTCCTCCTCTGTTTGTGATCGAGCTATCATGTCGTCTACGTAAACTTCGATCTCATGATGTATCATATCATGAAATAAAGCTACCATGGCGCGTTGATAAGTTGCCCCTGCATTCTTCAGTCCGAACGACATCTCCTTCTAGCAGAAGGTACCCCATTGTGTAACAAAGGATGTTTTCTCCATGTCCTCGGGGGCCATTTTGATCTGGTTGTAGCCCGAGAATCCGTCCATGAAGGAAAACACCTTGTGCTGAGTTGTGTTGTCAATCAAAATGTCGATATGCGGTAGCGGAAAATCATCTTTAGGGCTAGCCCTGTTCAAATCCCGGTAGTCCACACACATTCTGACCTTGCTGTCTTTTTTAGGCACTGGAACAATGTTAGCAACCCATTGTGGATAGGATGTAACAGCCAGAAAGCCAGTGTTGAATTGCTTCATTACTTCAGCTTTAATCTTCTCAGACATGTTGGGCCTCATTCGGCGGACTTTTTGCTTGATCGGTGGATAATCCTCTCTTGTAGGGAGACGGTGAACCACGATATCTGTGTCTAAACCCGACATGTCTTCATAAGACCAGGCGAAGATTTCAACGTATTCATTTAACAGCTGTATTAAGCGCCCCTTGACACTTGGCTCCAGATTGGCACCCACTTGTACTTCCTTCCTGTCTTCCTCTGTTCCTAAGTTGACAGTTTCCAACAACTCTTCATGAGGCAAGATGGCCCTCTCTTCTTGTTGTAGAAGTCTGGCTAGCTCTCCTGGTACTTCACAATCTTCGTCATGTTCATATTCAGCCTGATTGACCAAATCTTCAGAGTTATTGAAGGATATAGCAGAATAGTCACCCATAGAATCCAGAGTGGATGGGTACCTGCATTTGTGAGTGTGGGTGTGTGTAAGGGATGGTCATCCTTAAACAAGCAAAAATGCAAAAGGAAAGAAAATGAACACAACAGTTTATAAATGAAAAACGTCCAATGATTCATTAAACATGGCATATGAATATGAAGAGAATCAAAACCCTTACAAATGGACCTACATACCCCGGGCAAGGCATGAGGTGAAAAAGTAGTGTGCAGATTGTTTAAAAGTAATTATTACAGACCAACAGGAAATGTTCGAAAGATAAGTTACTGATTAATGAAAGTAATGGGGACGAAGTCTTTCGCCTCCCAGTTGTGTAGTCCTCCTCCGATGGTTGGGAAGATCCAGTCTTCAATGTTGGCCTCTTCGTCTTCGTCTTCCAAAGCATTGATCCCATGAGGAGAAATCTTGATGGTGTTCTCTCAATTTTTGAGCGACACATAGCTTTTTGCCCCGCAGCGGTAAATCCCAACCCAAACTTGTCTGTCTTGTGGGAAAAGTCAGGCAAATGACCCCATGTTGAGCTCTTTCCCTCTTTCATTGCAGCCTTTGCGTCTTTCAGAGATGCCATCCTGGCCACCTGCTTGGGTACCTCAGCTACTGCCTTTGCTACTGCAACTTCGGGAGCAATTTCCTCGAAGTGTTGGAACGGTGTTTCAATGAATTCGCCCTCCACTTCCACATACCTAAAGGAGTTCAGATGACTGATCATGTACTCCTCTTCACCGTGTATAGTTATGATCTTTCCCTTAACAGGGTATTTCAGCATCTGATGTAGGGAGGAAGTGACTGCCCCAGCATTATGTATCCATGGTCTTCCTAGCAAGAAAGAGTAGGATGGGCGGATGTCCATCACATAGAAGGTTGAGAGGAAAACTTCAGTGCCCACCTTGATGGGAATGTTGACCTCCCCATGCACCATTCTTTTAGACCCGTCAAAGGCCCTGACAATGATATTACTCGGTTTCAGCTCCAAACCTTCACAATCCAATCGATCCAGAGCTTTCTTAGGCAACACGTTCAGAGAAGAACCAATGTCGACCAAAACACGGGCAAGAGTAGTTCCTCGGCATTCAACTGACACATGCAATGCGTCATTATGCTTTCTTCCTTTCGGAGTCAGGTCAGCATCAGAGAAACCCAGGCCGTTGTCGGCAGTAAGGCTGGCTACACAATCCTGGAATTGATCGGCTGCAGTTTCCTGGGGAACATGGGTTGTCTTCAGAAATCTTATCAATGCTTTGGCATGAGCCTCTGAACAAAGCAGCAATGCTAACATGGAGATCTTCGAGGGGGTTTGCCCCAGTTGTTCTACCACATCATAATCACTCTTCTTAATTATTTTCAGAATTTCCTCCATTTCTTTCTTAGAGGTTTCGGGGATGACTAATGGTTGAGCCCTCGTCCTGACGAGCTCATCTTGGATCCTGTTGTACCCCAAAATTTGCCCTCCCATATTCTTCAAGATTTGGCAAGATCAAGCTTCAAAATCTCTCAAGAGCTGCACAGTCCAATTGCCTCCTAACACAGTCAAAATTAGGGTTTTGGTTCTTACAAAGAAATTGAGGTTTTCAAGGGTCCAATCAAGTCCCATATGCCCATATACATTGTCAAGCATCCATATGTCAAGTTTCAAGACTCACAGCATCAAGTTGCCCAGTCAAAAACCCTATTGCTTCACAGTCAACTGCAGGGGCAAAATGGTCATTTGACAGTGAAAAGTCAAAATTTTTGGTCAACATCTTGTTTTGAAGCCACAATCATCATTTGATCAATTCTTGATCATGATTCCACAAGCATGGCTCAAAAAGTCTCAAGATGCAAAAGTTTCTATTTTTGGACAGTTGAAAAGTCAACTGCAAATTGACCAAGGCATAACTTCTTCATGGTTTATCATAAAAATCCCATCCAAAGCTCATTTTGAAAGGGATGACATTTCCTACAACTCATCTTCACACTCCAAGTCCAAGAAATGCTCTCACAAAAAGTTATCAATTTCAACATTATAGGTCATTTTCAAAAGTCAACAAAAAGGCATTTTAAGTCAAAGACCATAACTTGAGATTGGTAAATCAAAATGACATGGGACCAAAGGAATTGGTTATAGGACTTCAAGACCTTTCCAAAATGTCCAAGAACATGTTCATATCTTCAAAATTGAGCAAGATATGCATTGGAGAAGTTGGGAAATTTTTGGGAACTTTCAAAAGTCAACTTTGCCTAAAACACTTCAAATTTGCTAATGGGCCTCAAATTCTTCCTTGAATCATTACCCAAAGCCTATGCACGACCCATTGAGCTCAAAATAATTTATTCTCTTATTTTTAATTAATTAATTGGATTTATATTTATATTAATTCATTTAATTGGTTTTAAATATAAGAAAATTCAAAGATATGCTTTTTTAAATCTTTTTGTGCAGCCAATGTGACTAGGGCAAGCTGGAAATTCGTTTCTCAATCAACAAGACAAGATCTTCCATAATTGGCAAAGTTTCCATGGAAAAAGATTGAAAAAAGATATGATTAGCAATCAAAGATTCAAGTCATCAATTCATGGATTCATGGGCTTTATTTTGACCTAATTTGCATCACATACATATGCAAGACCTAGCCCCATTCAGAAAGACACGAAAAAGCTGCTCATACGCCATCACCAATTTGCAAATTTTCAATAAAAACTTGGAAACTGATTTCATACTGGAAGCATAATTCAAAGCTTCTAAAGGATTCCAACACGTTTCCTAAGCCTCCAGGAAGCGTTTGCAATCAAGGACTAGTCCAAACGCGCAAAGAATCATCCCCACGAAGCCATACGGTTTGCTATATTTTCCAGAAATTCATATCATGATTCATGCGCATTTGATGCATATTGTTGGTTGTTTTGTATTCACAGGAACCTTCTGAAGCTAATGACATGATTTAATTGCGTTATAAGGCTCTGAATCGTGATTTGCCATTAACATGTTTTAGGGTTTCAGAACATCCAAATTAGGGCTTTCCTTGTATGGAAAAATTGGACTTCCAAACCTATATGGACAGATTCGTTGCAACAAGACGAATCAAATGATACCCTCGCGCTCAATTTATGTTAATTCCTCTTCTATTCGCTATTTTCAGGACTTTCAGTTTGTGGGGGTTTAAAACCCCCGCTATCTTATTCATATTTATAGGGAAAACGAAGACGAAGACAGACGTGGCATTGCATGACTGGAATATTCAAATCTGGCGCGCTTTCTTTTTGTGCTAGACTATTAATGCTTGTTTTTTTATATTATATTTGTTGCCTATACATTTAACAAATGCGCTTGGTGGTTCAGTTGGTTGAGGACGTGTACTGCAGGCATTGGGACCTGGGTTCGATTCCCAGGTCCCCCCACATAATGCATAATTTTTGTTTTAACATGTTCACATGCAACAATGGTTCAGTGGTCCACCATACGTACCCATGCTCATGCTTGCCAAGTGGCCTTGACCCACAATCTGAAGGCTGCAGAGTGAAGTCCATGGTATGCTCCAATCAATGAGCATCCACACGATCAGAAAAGTCAAACGAGGGCCTTGTGACTCTTGGGCCAGAATTACTTCAAACACCTCCATATGGGCCTGATACCCCCCTGGTTTGCATCCTTTTTTAATTTTATTTTCTTCTCTTTTCTAATTCTTTTTTTTAATTGTTTTAATTGTTTTTTTTTCACCATAAAATAATTTCCCATAATAAAAACAGAAAATCAAAAATACAAAATATATTTAATTATTATTTTCACCATTAACATATTTTTTGTAAATAAATAACTAACAATTAATCTAGTTTAAAGTAGGTTTTAATTCAATATTTTCTTAAATAAATAAAATTCTATAGAATTAGGTTTTTGACATTTTTTATCTTTTCTTAATTAATTATTTTCATTATTATTAATCACCATTATTTATTATTATTATTATTTTTGTAAATAAACATGTAAAATAATTAATTAGCTTAAATTAGGTTAACTTTGACGTTTTCTTTAATAATTAAAATAATTTAGAATTAGGGTTTCCTTTTAAATTCTTTTCTTTACTTCCATAAATACGAAAAACATAAAAAATACTTTCCTTTTTTTAATTAAGTGATAATTAAGTCCTAATTTAATTTAATTTCAAGCAAAGGGTCAAAACCCTCGGACGTTCATTTATTCTATTTCGCGCATTATTTTTCTTGTTGATTATTATGTAACTGCTTTCCGGATGTAATAGTAATTAGGTATTTATTTACTTTCCGCAATTTTTATCAAAAACGGGTCTTTGTATTTTGGCGATGTATAGACCCGCGCCTTGTAATAGCGTAGCTTTTTATATTTTCGTCTTTTAATTTTCCGCACTCCTAACTGCTAAACTTGCATGAAAGAATGTATGTAATTAAAAACAACGCGTAGCTCACAATGCCATGATCAAAGATAACTGTTAAACTGAAAACAACACACAAATACACACACCACTTCTAGGGTACGCCTAACTCGTTGCCTTCGAAACGTGGTCGTCAAGTATAGGACGTTTTAGCGGTCCTTATGTCCATGATCCAGTTGCCTCGAAACAGTTGCCTCGAAACAGTTGCCTCGAAACAGTTGCCTCGAAATGGTTGCCTCGGATTAAAAAAGGATCAAGGACATAAGGGTAGCTTCTAAGGTGTCCTACTGTTGCTTCGGTGACCACACTGTCCCTACAATCGAATTGACCCGAACACCTCCAACGGTTGTGCTACCTACCCTTCAATGGTGGGATGGCACTACCTTAAGGACTTCTACACAGCTTAATTCCTTAGGGTAGGTAGATGACTCATGGATACTTGCTCTCTTCAAAAACAAATCAAAAATCTTTTCACACTGACACTTTCAAAAGCTTTCAAAGCAAATTTTTCAAACACTCTTGAGGACAGATACAAGAGTTATTCAGAAATCTTCAAAGAAACTTTTTTCAAACCCACTCACATTTTGAAAAGCAAACATTTTGAAAACATAAGAGCAAGTATCTAAGAGCCCATGGATAACCATGGATAGAAAGGGTGCTAACACCTTCCCTTTCTATAAATCTACCTCCCGAACCGAGAAACGTTCTCATAAGGAATTTTGCTGTGCTTTTGTCCTGTCCATATTGGAGAAAATAAAAGACGGTGGCGACTCTTGCTTCCGCGACATTTTGCAAACCAGCGTTAAACAGTCAGTTCTAAATCCACCGATCACAGAACTGGCGACTCTGTTGGGGATACTTAAAGTGAGGTGTACCTTAGGATAGCTCATACTTGTGTTTTCAATTGCCTTGTTTTGTTTGCTTTATTATTATGGGCATTGTCTTGGAGTTTCATAGATCCTAACCCGGATCTGGGGATACCCTGTTAGGTAGCATAAGCTGTGAGGGACCTGTCCGGCGTAGACCGACACGGGTGAAGCAGTGGCTACGTTGGTGTGGCACCTTGGTCTGTACCGATATCCCTTGTGTCGCAACGAGGAGAATATGGGTCTTCTTAGGAGTCATTAAGCACCAACCGACCTTAGAACCTTAAATGACCCAACTTGGCCAATAGAACAGTAGCAGTATGCTACACCCATTGAGGCTAAACTCTCGCGATGGTTCTGGCCGCAAGAAAAGATTGCGATGCTGGAGTTATGACTGATTGAGGGTAGTCGATGATATTGGGATCCTCTAGAACCCGGTTACTTTTGATAGGACAGGTCTGAACCAACAAACTGAAAGAGGGTAATACCTAGACCTCATGCTGGCCTAAACCCTAAGGGCTGTCTTGTGTGACTTGTGTGCCTTATCATGTTTGCCTTTGTGAATATTTGTGGTGTGCTTTATCATAACATCATACCATCATAGACATTGCATACATCCTGTATAAGGACTGACCATTTCAAAGACAAGAGGGTTTCACCTTTGCTCTGTTTTGTAGGACATCATGATGCCTATGCGAAGGAACACTATCCGGTTCAATTTTGTTCACCCACCTGAGTTGCTTGAAGAATTGGTTAGCAGAATTCCAAACACTACTTCCTTCATCCAGAGGCATGGGTCTCTTCTCGGTTTAGTCACTGCAAAGTGGGACCAACAACTGATGAGTGTCTTGACCCAGTTCTATGATCCCTTGTATAATTGCTTCACCTTTCAAGACTTCCAGCTGGTCCCTACCCTGGAAGAATTCTCTGATTTGCTGGGCATCCCTATCTTGGATCAGACTCCCTTCACTGGTTGGGAAAAGACTCTTAGGCTTGAGGAGATTGCTGCAGCCCTTCCCTTGACCCACAAAGAGGTAATGGACAACTGGGTGACTAGAAGCAGAGTTAAGGGTTTCTTGGCCAAGTTTTTGATCGGTAAAGCTAACAGTTTCTGGAATGACCTAGACTTTAGGGTGTATGAAGACATCCTGGCTCTCTTAATCTATGGTCTGGTTCTGTTTCCAAATCCGGATAACTTCATTAACATCACTGCCATAAGGATCTTCATGTCTCGGAACCCTGTGCCCACTCTCTTGGGTGATATCCTGCAACAACTCTATGCTCGTACTGCCCGAAGACGAGGAACCCTTTGGTGTTGCATTCCTTTGTTAGTGAGGTGGTTTATTTCGCACCTCCCTAAGTTCGTGCTGAAGAACAAAGAAGGAAGAGGTTGGGCTCATAGGTTAATGTCTCTCACTAATAATGACATCATTTGGACTCTCAGGGGTTTGGATGAGGTAGCTGTTATTGATCGTTGCGGAGAATATCCTAATGTTCCTCTGATTGGTACCCAAGGAGGAATCTCTTATAATCCATGTCTAGCTCTCCGTCAGTTTAGAAGATCCAGAAGAGCAGGACCTCATGAGATATTGGTGCCTCACATCAGTTTTGAGTTTCAGGTAGATAGTGACGAGCTGCGTCATAGGTTCATCAAGGCTTGGGACAGAATTCACAAAGCTGACCCACAAGAGTTGGGACCAAAGACTTATCTACCTATGGAACCCTACTACAGATGGGTCCGCATCCGTGCTCAGAAGTATGGTATGCCATATGAAGCTGTCAGACCCATCATTCTTGAATATCCTGATAGAGATGGGGCTCCTCCAACTGTTCTCCCTCCTCAGATACCTACTGATGTTGATACACTAAAGAGGTCTTGGGCGCAATTACAAGAAGAACGGGATTCTTATCGGGAAAAGTTCAACGAGCAGGAATTGAAGATCCAGAAGATGACAAAGCAGTTGGAGAACGAGCGGGCCTTGAATGACTACATCCGTACTGAGAAGAGGAGACCCTAGGATCACTGATGAGCTTTGGATGTTCTTTTACAGTTCTTATTTCCCTTTTTTTTCCAGTATTTCCATTTTATGTAACGCCTAAGGGCAACCTGTTGAACAATCTAAATTTCAAAGTTAAATCTAATAAAGTGCGTTGCCTTTTTGTTTACAAAGTTGAATCCCGATTGTCTTTGAAAACATAAATCATACGCATTCCATTCATCATGTGCATAGCAGGTACTCTTCTTTTCAGGTTGCTTAATGTTCTTCGCTGTTTATTTCAGCAATCTCATCATGAATCCTGAATCATCTACTGAGCAATCCATCAAGGCCCTCCAGGCTCAAAACGCCCAGTTCCAAGAGCTGATCATGAGTCTAGCCCAAGGTCAAGAGGAATTGAAGGCTCTGCTGGTCAAGAAGAAGAAGAAGAGAACTGTACTATTCAACACTGGCCGGAGGTTTGGTAACACACTGCAGAATGAGGTTGATCAAGCTGGTTCTTCTGTAGGAAAAGGCAGTCCCCAAGGGGGAAGGGTTCCTAGTCCGGTGGTCTCTGACAACGAGACCGATTTCAATGAAGAGCAGTACCCTCCAGCTGAAGATAAATACAAGCAGTTAGAGGATCGCCTGAATGCCATGGAAATTCAACAAGTGCCTGGATTGGATTTCGGAGACCTGGGTCTATCTTCTGGTGTGGTGATCCCACACAAGTTCAAAGCACCATCTTTCGCAAAGTATGACGGGGCGTCCTGCCCTAAGCTACATCTCAGATCTTATGTGCGGAAGATCCAACCATATACTGTGGACAAGAACTTATGGATCCATTTCTTCCAGGAGAGTCTTTCAGGGACTCGTCTCGAATGGTTCTATCAGCTGGATGGAACCATGGTTCGTAACTGGGAGGAATTGGCTACTGCTTTTTATAAGCAGTATCAATACAATGCCGACCTCGCTCCTACACGTACCCAACTCCATGGTATGTCGCTAGGATCAGGAGAAGGTTTTAAAGAGTATGCGCAGAAGTGGAGGGACCTGGCTGGCAGGGTGCAGCCGCCATTAACCGACCGTGAACTTGTGGACATGTTCTTAGGGACCCTATCTGAACCGTTCTTCAATCATCTCATTGGCAATTCGTCTGCAGGGTTTACAGACCTCATTCTGACTGGGGAAAGGATAGAGGCTGGAATAAAATCAGGGAAGATACAGAAAGTTGCGTCCTCAAGTTCTGAGAAAAAGCCTTTCAAGAAGGAAGCCAGTGCTGTATATGGGCCCAGGAGGCAAAACAAACCAGAACGCCGCCAAGCTGTCAACGCGGTGGTAATTGCAAAGCCCGTCGCTGCTCCTCGACAACCTAACCAATCAAGGGGTGAGAGACCCAGAAGAGAATATACTCGGCTTAGTATGACCTTGTCACAGATCTTGCCGCAACTGCTATCGACCAACTTAGTAACCGTCAGGGAAGCTCCGAAGGTGGTAAACACAACCTCCCCGAAGTACAATCCCAACGCCCGCTGCGCTTATCACTCTGATAGCCCGGGGCATTCTACTGATGATTGCTGGGCCCTAAGGAATAAGGTGCAGGACCTTATCGATGCCAAGGAAATACAGTTTGAGGCACCTGAAAGGCCCAACGTTGTGACTGCTCTTATGCCCCAGCATGGAGTAAATGCTATTGAGGAAGACCTGTATGCAGTTTCTGTGGATGATGTGGCTACCCCTTTATTGACTGTCAAGAGGAACCTGTTGCTAGCCGGTTTATTTCCGGGTTGTAGCAAGGGTTGCCTTCTGTGTGCTGTTTCCCCTACTGGTTGTCTGTTGCTGAAGTCAGGCATCCAAAACCTGATGGATAGCAAAGAAATTTTGTTCAAGAAGACCGATGTTCCTACTGTTCCCACTGAGGAAGTATCTGTTGTCACCATCTTTAACAATCCTACCAAGGCTCCCCCGAGGAAGCCAGTCAAAATCATGTCTGTTGCACCCATTATCATTACTGTTCCGGGGCCCCTCCCCTATAAATCTGACAAGGCTATCCCATGGCACTATGGGGCAGATGTGTATGTACTTGGAGTAAAGCAGGAGTTCAACACTAGTACCGGTATCAGTAACATCACCGGTCCCGCTAAAGTTACTCGCATTGGCAGGCTCTTCTCGCCTGACATTGCGCCACCAGTTATCCGAAGACCTCTTATTATCACGCCTACAAGTGCACCTGTTTCCCCTCCTGATCAAGTTTCTACCCCTGCTGCCGAGCCATCTGACACTCGGGGCAAAGGGATTGCTGATGTGCCTGCTCGGATGGAGGCACCGAAGACTGTTAATGTTGAAGCGTCACAGCAAGAGATGGAAGAAATCCTTAAGATCATCAAGAAGAGCGATTTCAACATCGTTGAACCGCTGGGGCATACCCCCTCCAAGATCTCCATGCTATCACTGCTGTTGTGCTCAGAGGCCCATGCCAAGGCCCTGATTTCATTTCTGAAGACGGCCCATGTGCCACAAGAGACGTCGGCTGATCAATTTACTGATTGTGTGGCCAACTTGACCGCTGACAATGGGCTGGGTTTCTCTGATGCTGATCTGACCGCTAAGGGAAAGAACCACAACGATGCCCTGCATGTCTCCATTGAATGCAGGGGCACTACTCTCGCCTACGTGTTGGTAGACACCGGTTCTTCGCTAAATGTATTGCCCAAGAAGGCCTTAGACAGGTTAGATTGTGAGGGTTTGGAGTTGAAGCCTAGTAACATCGTTGTCCGAGCCTTTGACGGGTCGAAGAGGATGGTACATGGTGAGGTAGATATTCCGATTCGTGTTGGTTCTCAAGTCTTCGATTCAACGTTCTATATGATGAACATTCGTCCATCCTATTATTGTTTGCTGGGTCGTCCTTGGATCCACAAGGCTGGGGCTGTGACATCCACTCTACACCAAAAGCTCAAATACCCTGTCAGAGGGAAGATTGTTACAGTGCAGGGGGAGGAAGAATACATGGTTAGTCATCTGAATTCATTCCGGTATATAAAGATGGATGGGGAGTTCATTGAAACCCCCTTTCAACATTTTGAAGAGGTGCCTCCAACATTGGCGTCAGCTGAGACAGTAATTGAAGAAGACTTTCCTTTGAAGATGGCCTCCTTAAAGGACGCCCGGGCTATGATTGAAAAAGGTGAATGTGCAAACTGGGGCAGGCTCCCTGATTTTACTCCTAAGACTGACAAGTTTGGGCTGGGTTTTACTGCAGAGGCTCAGAGGGCTGTACGCAAAGCAAAGATCGGAAGACCTCCCGTGTTCATCACCAACCCGAGAGTGAATGCTATTGAAGGCGATGCGGAGGAATCAGAGTTCGATAGTTGGATCTACCCGACGACCGACGGTGGACTGAATAATTGGATTGCAAAAGACTACATACCTGTCACTTTTGTTACTCAGTAATGAATTCCTTTGTTTTTTATTTGTAATGAACAATAAATTGAAACTTTATGGCCCGGTGTCTTACCCGGGGCACCGTTGGCTTCATTTGTGAGGGCTTATTACTTATCATTTCCATATATCATGAATAAAGACATTGGACGTTTTTCGCATTTCAAATCTTGTGCTCCCTTTCTTTCTTTCTTTTATATATTGCAAAACAGCTGTATTTACACACACTCACTCATACAGGTTCCAATCCACTATGGATCTCACTGGTAACGACTCTGCTACTGCCAGTTATGACTTCGAAAATCCGATCAACTTAGCCGAAGACGAAGGTGAAGATGATTGCGAAGTTCCTGGTGAGCTTGCAAGACTGTTACTCCAGGAAGAAAGGGCCATTCAGCCACATGAAAAGCCAGTGGAAACGGTAAATCTGGGTACTGAGACAGACAGAAGGGAAGTTAAAATTGGTGCCAATCTGGAGCTCAGCGTGAAACAACGGTTGATTCAGATGTTGCATGATTATTAGGGATGTCAATGGGGCGGGGCGGGGCCGGGGGGACACTTCCCCATCTTTTTCCCCGCCATCAAATTCATTCCCCGTCCCCGTCCCCGATCTCCGTCACGGGGGAATTTCTATCCCCATCCCCGTTCCCCGCGGATCCCCGTTCCCCGCGGGGATCCCCATAGATCCTACATTTATTCATTAATATTTTATTTTTTTAAAATGTTTATATTTTCTATAAAAATAAAAAGCACAAAGAATTCACATATTTATTATGTTATTAAAAAATACTAGTATTTGACATTTATTATTTTTTATTAAAAATACTAATGGAACACAAAATAATAATTTTTTTTTTATAAATTTCTATAAAATGCTATAAAATTCAACAAAATGAACTATAATACTTTTTAAAGTAACAATATGCCTAAACAACTAAAAAAATCCAACAACATAATTATGCTTAAAAAACTATACTTCATCAAAACTAATAAGGGATAATTATAAAATTTAGCATCATGAGTATGCTTGAAAAGCTAAAAAATACTTCATAATAAGTCAACTAAAAGCAAAAGTCAACATATCTCTATTTTCTCAATTGATAACACACGTAAAGTAGAAATATCAAAATACTTAAAACAAAGTTACATATAAATAAACTAAAATATTAAGCAAAATATCCAAACAAGTAATGATCAATCATGTCTCTCTTTCCAACTTCTCCTTGCAAGGTATTCTTCCTCATTCCACAATTAGATTATTTTATATTTTTTTAATATGCAAATGATTTGATAACTCTAAAATTTCTAAACAATTTAATTTAAATTTAATCAAAATAATCAACTTTTCCTATAAGCAATTACATGAACAGGTTTATGAGAATCAAGGAGAAACAATCTACTTTTTTCTATAAACAATAATATAAACAGATTTATGAGAATCAAAGAGAAATAATCTATTTTTTCCTATAAATAATTACATGAACAAATTTATGAAAATCAAACCTTATTGATGAAATTGTAAGAGCTGTGAATAATGGAAGCACACCAAATAGAGAAGATGGAATTGGAAGAGGAAGATGAATGGAGATTTGACTGGAGAAGAAAAAAAGGAGTCTAACGTGTGAGACTCTAAATGTCTGGCAGAAGAAAATGAAACGCTTCAACTTTTTTAGGGTCTAATATTTACATTTCTCTCTCTTAATAAATACATGAATATTTATTTATTTATTTTTATAAATAAACATAAAGGAAATGACTAAAAAACCTAATCTAAAATATATATATTAAATTAACTATATTAAAATAATAGGCGGGGCGGGGGGTGTATTCCCCGTCCCCGTCCCTGAAATGCTCTCGGGGGAATTTTTCTCCCCATCCCCGCCCCCACGGGGGAAAATTCCCCATCTTTGGGGCCCCGAACGGGGCGTTCCCCGCGGGGATCCCCATTAACAGGTCCAAACTGACATCCCTAATGATTATGTGGAAATCTTTGCCTGGTCCTACGAAGACATGCCTGGGTTGGATATTGACATTGTGGTCCATCACCTGCCTACCAAGGAAGACTGCCCGCCAGTAAAACAAAAGGTTCGCCGTATGCGTCCAGAGATGTCCGAGAAGATCAAAGCTGAGGTTATGAAGCAATTTGATGTCGGGTTTCTAGCAGTGACTTCTTATCCTCAGTGGGTTGCCAACGTGGTTTCGGTGCCGAAGAAAGATGGTAAGGTCAGAATGTGTGTTGATTACAGGGATTTGAACAGGGCCAACCCCAAGGATGACTTCCCTCTGCCTCACATCGACGTTCTGGTTGACAATACTGCTCAACACAAGGTGTTCTCCTTCATGGATGGGTTCTCAGGTTATAATCAGATTAAAATGGCTCTGGAAGATATGGAAAAGACTACCTTTGTTACTCAGTGGGGCACCTTCTGCTACAAGGTCATGCCATTCGGGTTGAAAAATGTTGGGGCAACCTACCAACGTGCCATGGTTGCTTTATTTCATGACATGATCCATCATGAGATAGAAGTATACGTTGACGATATGATCGCAAGGTCCCAAACTGAGGAGGAACACCTTGACCATCTACAGAAGCTGTTTGACCGACTGAAATTATACAAGCTGAGGTTGAATCCGAACAAGTGCACCTTCGGGGTAAGATCTGGGAAGTTGCTAGGCTTCGTCGTGAGCGACAAAGGTATTCAAGTGGACCCTGCCAAGGTTAAAGCCATACAAGAGATGCCAGTTCCCAAGACAGAGAAAGAAGTCAGAGGCTTTCTAGGACGTCTGAACTACATTGCCCGATTCATGTCGCACCTAACTGCTACATGTGAACCAATCTTCAAGCTGCTGAAGAAAGATCAAGTAGTACGTTGGAATGATGAATGTCAGGACGCTTTCGACAGAATCAAGGAGTATCTCCAAGAACCACCCATTCTTATGCCACCAGTTGAAGGGAGACCTCTAATACTATACTTGACAGTACTTGACAGCTCAATGGGGTGTGTGCTGGGGCAGCATGACGAGTCTGGCCGAAAAGAGCACGCCATTTATTATCTTAGCAAAAAGTTTACCGACTGTGAGTCCCGATACTCCATGCTCGAGAAAACTTGTTGCGCTTTGGTATGGGCTGCTCGTCGGCTGAGACAGTATATGTTGACTCACACTACTCTGTTGATTTCAAAAATGGATCCAATAAAGTACATATTCGAAAAGCCTGCTCTGTCTGGAAGAATAGCAAGATGGCAGATGATCTTGACAGAATACGACATCCAGTACACGACTCAGAAGGCAATCAAGGGAAGTGTATTGGCAGACCATTTGGCACACCAGGCAGTGGATGACTACCAATCAATGAACTTTGAGTTTCCAGACGAGAACATCATGGTAGTGACTGATTGTGAAGTACCTGGACCGGATGAAGGACCTGAGGAAGGATCCCGATGGTCTATGCACTTTGATGGAGCCTCTAACGCTTTGGGTAACGGTATTGGCGCTGTAATCATATCCCCAAAAGGCACTCATACTCCACTCACTGCCCGGCTATGTTTCAACTGCACCAACAACATGGCGGAGTATGAGGCATGCATCATGGGTCTGCAAGCGGCGATTGACTTAAGGATCAAGTTTCTGAGTGTCTTCGGAGATTCCGCTCTCGTGATCAATCAGATCAAAGGCGAGTGGGATACGAAACACCCAAACCTTATCCCTTACAAAGAGTGTGTGTTGACATTGATCCCCCATTTAATGGAGATAACTTTTGAACACTTCCCCAGAGAAGAGAATCAGTTGGCGGACGCGTTAGCTACGATGTCTTCTATGTTCAAAGTCAAATGGGACAATGAGGCTCCCCGGATCATTATCTGGAAACTGGACGAACCTGCATATTGTTGTGATCTTGAGGCTGAGATAGTAACTGAAAAACCCTGGTATCACGAGGTGAAAAGGTATTTGGAAGCTCAAGAATACCCCGAGGGTGCATCTGTCAACGACAAAAAGTTTCTGAGAAGGTTCGCAGCAAAGTTCTTCCTCAGCAACAGCATTCTGTACAAGCGAAGCCATGATTCGACCTTACTGCGTTGTGTGGATAAGGCTGAAGCAGAAAGGATCATGGCAGAACTGCATGAAGGTACCTTCGGAACGCATTCCAGTGGACACACCATGGCAAAGAAAATTCTTCGGGCAGGATATTTCTGGTCCACAATGGAAGCCGACTGTTACGAACATTCTTGGACGTGTCATAAGTGCCAGATTTATGCAGACAAGGTGCACGTTCCTCCGGTTCCTCTAAACATCTTGACAGCACCTTGGCCTTTCGCAATGTGGGGCATTGATATGATCGGCGAGATTAAACCTACGGCATCCAACGGGCATCGCTTCATCCTGGTAGCGATTGATTACTTTACAAAGTGGGTTGAAGCAGCTTCCTATGCTACAGTAACCAAGAACGTCGTGGCACGGTTCATTCGGCACAATCTGATCTGTCGATACGGTGTACCTGAGAGGATCATTACGGATAATGGTACCAATCTTAACAACAAGATGATCACTGAGCTCTGCGAGCAATTCAAGATACAACACCACAACTCTTCTCCTTACCGGCCGAAGATGAATGGAGCTGTAGAAGCAGCAAATAAGAATATTAAGAAGATTGTGCAGAAGATGACAGTGACCTATAAAGATTGGCACGAGATGTTACCGTTTGCTCTTCATGGGTACCGTACCTCAACAAGGACGTCAACCGGGGCAAATCCTTTTTCCTTGGTCTATGGCATGGAGGCAGTCTTGCCGATTGAAGTCCAGATACCCTCTCTCCGGATAATGAAGGATGCAGGCTTGAGCGAAGATGACTTGATCCAGACTCGACTTGATCAATTAAACCTAATTGACGAAAAGAGGCTCACTGCTATCTGTCATGGTCAAACGTATCAAAAACAGATGATCAGGGCATTTAACAAGAAAGTCAGACCACAAGAGTATCAAGTTGGGGACCTGGTAATCAAACGCATCATTCTTCCTCAAAGTGATCACAGGGGAAAATGGACCCCTACGTACGAAGGGCCATTCGTGGTTAAACATGTGTTCTCAGGAGGAGCCATGATTCTAACCACCATGGACGGTGACGACCTTCCTCACCCCGCCAATGCAGACATAGTAAAAAGATACTACGCATGATAAAAGACCTGCTAGGTTGACATACCTAGGCAAAAATAAGGGCTTCCCAGCGAACCAAAAGGGTTCGGGCAAAAATAAGGGATGAAATGAAAAAATCTGTACACCCGGCAAGTCGAAAACCTGAAAAGGCGGCTTGGGCAAAAATGGGTATCCCGGTGGACCGAAAACCCGAAAGGGCGGTCCAGGAAAAAGTTAGGGACTAAAGCGTAATACTATGTCTCATTGAATCACATTGCATCCAGAATCCGGTATCAACATCAAGTTCAGACGGCATCGATCAGTCAGCTTCATCTTCAACCGAGCAGCCAAGTGATGAGACGCTTGAAGACATAAAGGCGATAGCAGAGTTGAAACCCAGTGGGACTTTTTTCACATAGCTGTTTTGTTTTCCTTTTCAAAATTGTATAAAATTTATGTTGTTCGGCGGAGTTCTCTTACTAGGACGTCAGCCTCTTGTACATAAACGCCTATTTACAGGCAAATTCAAAAATCAATACAAATTCACTTTCCAGACCAATTGCCAATTGTTTTTTCCTTTTTCTGTTTTTGTTTTGCGAAGAACGTCCAATGTTCATTTGTGATATATGCATTTGACACTAATTCCTAACTCATAAATATTCGCATACGAAACAAAGGATTAATTACAGGTAACATCAGAAACAGGGGCAATAATGAGTTGTCTAAGCGATCTAATTTCTCTGTCCACCAAGGTACCAAGGTAAGTTCGGCTGAAGAACGTAACCCAGATACCTTCGCTCCCCGCCAAGTAAGATGAGATACAACAATTCTCTCCCAAGCAGTTGGTCTCCCATCAGCCCTAAAAGGTACAGTATCCCCTAGCAAGAATCAGCAATACTCTCCCCGAGCAGAGTTATCCTCAGTCAGCCTTAAGGAAGTTGGATTATCCCCCGAAGATCTCAACATTCCCCAACAGAGTATACAAACATTCCTAACAAGCATCCCCGACAATCTTGATCTAAGATTGTTCCCTGGCGGTATACCAGACATCCAGCGGAGCCTTCCCCAGTCCAATATGAAAAGTTTCCCCAGGAAAGTTAGACCAATCTCCCCAGTAGGAAGCTTATCCCCAGTAGATTCTGGAAGCTTATCCTCCGCAGAGCACGAACGCGCTCTCCCCGGCTTTATTCAAAGGCTATTTTCTCACCAGGACATAACTGGGTTATCCTCAGCCAAGTGCCACGGAAAGATCGTCCCCGGCGAAGTCTTCCTATCCCCAGCGGAGTTCATCAAATCTTCCAACAAAGCTCAACAATGGTATCCCCAGCGGAGTTATCATCAACCTCAGTAAAGTACCTCTCTTTCCCCACAGAGTTCACTCCCCGCAGAGTAATCTATTCGCCAAGTTTATTCCCCAACGGAGTCATCTTCTCCTACCGGTATTCTTGCAACCATCATCCCCAGCGGAAACAAAAAGCTCTATTCTTCAAACATCAGCCCAGGAATTAATTTCCCGGCATCCGTCAAGGATTTATTTTCCGGGACGAAAACACAATTCATAAACATTTACATACATAATGCATGCATATACGCATCATGAACATACAATCTCATTTATTCTGAGAACATCACGCATGTCATACATCATGACATTGCATACAACTAACGTTTTGTCTTTTCAGGGCAAAAGTCAATACAAAGATGATTGCTATCAACTGTCGCAACTGAAGATCCGATTCCTGTATCTTGCCAGGGTATATCTGTTGACGACTAATTCCAGACTCGATTCCTGTATCCTGCCAGGGCACGTCTGAAGAGTTTGAAGATCCGATTCCTATATCTTGCCAGGGTGTATCTGTTGACGTCTAATTCCAGACTCGATTCTTGTATCCTGCTAGGGCACGTCTGAAGAGTTTGAAGATCCGATTCCTGTATCTTGCCAGGGTGTATCTGTTGACGACTAATTCCAGACTCGATTCCTGTATCCTGCCAGGGCACGTCTGAAGAGTTTGAAGATCCGATTCCTGTATCTTGCCAGGGTGTATCTGTTGACGACTAATTCCAGACTCGATTCCTGTATCTTGCCAGGGCACGTCTGAAGAGTTTGAAGATCCGATTCCTGTATCTTGCCAGGGTGTATCTGTTGACGACTAATTCCAGACTCGATTCCTGTATCCTGCCAGGGCACGTCTGAAGAGTTTGAAGATCTGATTCCTGTATCTTGCCAGGGTGTATCTGTTGACGACTATTCTCCGGACTCGATTCCTGTATCTTGCCAAGGCACGTCTGAAGAGTTTGAAGATTCGATTCCTGTATCCAGCCAGGGCACACCTACATAAAGAGTTTGAAGATCAACCCCTGTAACAGGCCAGGTAATTATTTTCTTTCTCAGGTACACAAGTTCTAGCTAAGGAATCTCTTACGCGATCGACACCTAGATGGCATCTATAAGCCCATCCTCACATTACAGTTCCAAATGGCATCTATAAGCCAATTCCCGACAAAGTTCTGACACACTTCCAGATGGCATCTATAAGCCCATCCTCCTATCCATCAGTCTCCAAATGGCATCTATAAGCCCATTCCCTACATCACCTTGCTGATACTCTACTATGCGAGTGCAAATTTCTGGGCACTCTAGTGTTCAATCATCTTCCACCTCCGGATTACGAAAGGCACGCCAGCCAATCTACATCCTCAGGTCTAAGAAGATTGAACAGGGGCAACTATTGTACCGCAAAATTTTCCCTCCCATATTCTTCAAGATTTGGCAAGATCAAGCTTCAAAATCTCTCAAGAGCTGCACAGTCCAATTGCCTCCTAACACAGTCAAAATTAGGGTTTTGGTTCTTACAAAGAAATTGAGGTTTTCAAGGGTCCAATCAAGTCCCGTATGCCCATATACATTGTCAAGCATCCATATGTCAAGTTTCAAGACTCACAGCATCAAGTTGCCCAGTCAAAAACCCTAATTGCTTCACAGTCAACTGCAGGGGCAAAATGGTCATTTGACAGTCAAAAGTCAAAAAATGTGGTCAACATCTTGTTTTGAAGCCACAATCATCATTTGATCAATTCTTGATCATGATTCCACAAGCATGGCTCAAAAAGTCTCAAGATGCAAAAGTTTCTATTTTTGTACAGCTGAAAAGTCAACTGCAAATTGACCAAGGCATAACTTCTTCATGGTTTATCATAAAAATCCCATCCAAAGCTCATTTTGAAGGTGATGACATTTCCTAAAACTCATCTTCACACTCCAAGTACAAGAAATGCTCTCACAAAAAGTTATCAATTTCAACATTATAGGTCATTTTCAAAAGTCAACAAAAAGGCATTTTAAGTCAAAGACCATAACTTGAGATTGGTAAATCAAAATGACATGGGACCAAACACATTGGTTAGAGGACTTCAAGACCTTTCCAAAATGTCCAAGAACATGTTCATATCTTCAAAATTGAGCAAGATATGCATTGGAGAAGTTGGGAAATTTTTGGGAACTTTCAAAAGTCAACTTTGCCTAAAACACTTCAAATTTGCTAATGGGCCTCAAATTCTTCCTTGAATCATTACCCAAAGCCTATGCACGACCCATTGAGCTCAAAATAATTTATTCTCTTATTTTTAATTAATTAATTGGATTTATATTTATATTAATTCATTTAATTGGTTTTAAATATAAGAAAATTCAAAGATATGCTTTTTTAAATCTTTTTGTGCAGCCAATGTGACTAGGGCAAGCTGGCAATTCGTTTCTCAATCAACAAGACAAGATCTTCCATAATTGGCAAAGTTTCCATGGAAAAAGATTGAAAAAAGATATGATTAGCAATCAAAGATTCAAGTCATCAATTCATGGATTCATGGGCTTTATTTTGACCTAATTTGCATCACATACATATGCAAGACCTAACCCCATTCAGAAAGACACGAAAAAGCTGCTCATACTCCATCACCAATTTGCAAATTTTCAATAAAAACTTGGAAACTGATTTCATACTGGCAGCATTATTCAAAGCTTCTAAAGGATTCCAACACGTTGCCTAAGCCTCCAGGAAGCGTTTGCAATCAAGGACTAGCCCAAACGCGCAAAGAATCATCCCCACGAAGCCATACGGTTTGCTATATTTTCCAGAAATTCATATCATGATTCATGCGCATTTGATGCATATTGTTGGTTGTTTTGTATTCACTGGAACCTTCTGAAGCTAATGACATGATTTAATTGGGTTATAAGGCTCTGAATCGTGATTTGCCATTAACATGTTTTAGGGTTTCAGAACATCCAAATTAGGGCTTTCCTTGTATGGAAAAATTGGACTTCCAAACCTATATGGACAGATTCGTTGCAACAAGACGAATCAAATGATACCCTCACGCTCAATTTATGTTAATTCCTCTTCTATTCGCTATTTTCAGGACTTTCAGTTTGTGGGGGTTTAAAACCCCCGCTATCTTATTCATAGTTACAGGGAAAACGAAGACGAAGACAGACGTGGCATTGCATGACTGGAATATTCAAATCTGGCGCGCTTTCTTTTTGTGCTAGACTATTAATGCTTGTTTTTTTATATTATATTTGTTGCCTATACATTTAACAAATGCGCTTGGTGGTTTAGTTGGTTGAGGACGTGTACTACAGGCATTGGGACCTGGGTTCGATTCCCAGGTCCCCCCACATAATGCATAATTTTTGTTTTAACATGTTCACATGCAGCAATGGTTCAGTGGTCCACCATACGTACCCATGCTCATGCTTGCCAAGTGGCCTTGACCCACAATATGAAGGCTGCAGAGTGAAGTCCATGGTATGCTCCAGTCAATGAGCATCCACACGATCAGAAAAGTCAAACGAGGGCCTTGTGACTCTTGGGCCAGAATTACTTCAAACACCTCCATATGGGCCTGATACCCCCCTGGTTTGCATCCTTTTTTAATTTTATTTTCTTCTCTTTTCTAATTCTTTTTTTTAATTGTTTTAATTGTTTTTTTTTCACCATAAAATAATTTCCCATAATAAAAACAGAAAATCAAAAATACAAAATATATTTAATTATTATTTTCACCATTAACATATTTTTTGTAAATAAATAACTAACAATTAATCTAGTTTAAAGTAGGTTTTAATTCAATATTTTCTTAAATAAATAAAATTCTATAGAATTAGGTTTTTGACATTTTTATCTTCTCTTAATTAATTATTTTCATTATTATTAATCACCATTATTTATTATTATTATTATTTTTGTAAATAAACATGTAAAATAATTAATTAGGTTAAATTAGGTTAACTTTGACGTTTTCTTTAATAATTAAAATAATTTAGATTTAGGGTTTCCTTTTAAATTCTTTTCTTTACTTCCATAAATACGAAAAACATAAAAAATACTTTCCTTTTTTTAATTAAGTGATAATTAAGTTCTAATTTAATTTAATTTCAAGCAAAGGGTCAAAACCCTCGGACGTTCATTTATTCTATTTCGCGCATTATTTTTCTTGTTGATTATTATGTAACTGCTTTCCGGATGTAATAGTAATTAGGTATTTATTTACTTTCCGCAATTTTTATCAAAAACGGGTCTTTGTATTTTGGCGATGTATAGACTCGCGCCTTGTAATAGCGTAGCGTTTTATATTTCCGTCTTTTAATTTTCCGCACTCCTAACTGTTAAACTTGCATGAAAGAATGTATGTAATTAAAAACAACGCGTAGCTCACAATGCCATGATCAAAGATAACTGTTAAACTGAAAACAATACACAAATACACACACCACTTCTAGGGTACACCTAACTCGTTGCCTTTGAAACGTGGTCGTCAAGTATAGGACGTTTTAGCGGTCCTTATGTGCATGATCCAGTTGCCTCGAAACAGTTGCCTCGAAACAGTTGCCTCGAAACAGTTGCCTCGAAACGGTTGCCTCGGATTAAAAAAGGATCAAGGACATAAGGGTAGCTTCTAAGGTGTCCTATTGTTGCTTCGGTGACCACACTGTCCCTACAATCGAATTGACCCAAACACCTCCAACGGTGGTGCTACCTACCCTTCAATGGTGGGATGGCACTACCTTAAGGACTTCTACACAGCTTAATTCCTTAGGGTAGGTAGATGACTCATGGATACTTGCTCTCTTCAAAAACAAATCAAAAATCTTTTCACACCGACACTTTCAAAAGCTTTCAAAGCAAATTTTTCAAACACTCTTGAGGACAGATACAAGAGTTATTCAGAAATCTTTCAAAGAAAATTTTTTCAAACCCACTCACATTTTGAAAAGCAAACATTTTGAAAACATAAGAGCAAGTATCTAAGAGCCCATGGATAACCATGGATAGAAAGGGTGCTAACACTTTCCCTTTCTATAAATCTACCTCCCGAACCGAGAAACATTCTCATAAGGAATTTTGCTGTGCTTTTGTCCTGTCCATGTTGGAGAAAATAAAAGACGGTGGCGACTCTTGCTTCTGCGACATTTCGCGAACCAGCGTTAAACAGTCAGTTCTAAATCCACCGATCACAGATCCCTTTCCCCTTATCAGCAGAAGTAGGAGGGACAACCACAGGAGTAACAGCTTCTTCAATCAACGGAGTTCTTGCAGAAAGTTTTATCGGTGCAGGGGTAACCTTGGCAGCAGCTGAGGGTCCAAAGATTGCCTTTGGAGGGGCAATCTCTAGAGAGAAAATTCTCCCACTTCGGGTAATTTTGCTCGTACCGGCAATGTTTCCAATGTCGGCAGTTTCTTCGTCAGAGCTCTCTTCAGTTACCTCAACTTGTTTAACACCATGGTAGTATATTTCTCCACTATAATTCCATGGTATTGATTTGTCAGATTTGTAAGGGACAGGCCCAGGCATGGTTATTTTCATAGGAACAATCTTCGTAGCGGATGTAATCTTAACAGGCTTTTTAGGGACCTTGGAAAGATTGGTGGAAATGGTGATTATTGAAACATCTTCGATAGGAGTTGGAGTAGCAGGAATCTTTTCGAAAAGAATTTTTTGGCTGTCCATTAGGCCTTGGATGCCTATCTTCAGCAATGGACAGTCGATTGGTAGGGAGGAACAACAGTAGCAGTCTTCTTTACATCCTGGGAAAATCCCAGCTTTCAACAGATTCAACTTGATTGTCAGTAATGGAGTTACCAGATCATCAACAGCAGAAACATACAGATCTTCTTCAATGGCATGAACATGATGGCCATGCTTTGGCATCGGAGTGGATATTACGTCCGGCTTCTCGGGGGCGTCGAACTCAACCTCTTTTGCATCTATCAAGTCTTGAATTTTATTCTTAAGCGCCCAACAATTGTTGGTGTCATGTCCGGTGCTATCAGAATGGTAAGCACATTTGGCATTGGCATGATAGTATGGAGATGTGGTGTTAGGGTTTTTCGGTGCCTCCTTTAAACCAGTCAGATTCAACTTCAACAAATGGGGAAGAACTTGTGCAAGCGTCATATTGATGCAGGTGAAATGTCGTTGTGGCCGTTCTACCCGTTGCTGGTTAGGTCTAGACTGATTGTTACGAGGCTGATCATTTGACGAATTTTGAATCATCACGGCCCCCACAGTCGGCCGGCGCTCAGTTCTCCCCAATCCCTTTTGAGAGTACACAACAGCTGCCTCCTTCTTGGCTGGAAATGACTTTTTAACAGTTGTAGATGCAGAGGCATCCCTTTGAATCTTCCCACTCTTAATACCAGCTTCCACCCATTCGCCAGTCAGAATTAATTCAGTAAACCTTGCGGAAGAGCTCCCGATCAAATGGTTGAAGAACGGTCCAGATAGGGTCCCCAAGAACATATCAACTAGTTCCCTATCTGGAAGAGGTGGCTGCACTCTTCCGGCCAAGTCGCGCCATTTCTGGGCGTATTCTTTGAATCCCTCATTTGAGGCCATTCCCATACTTTGTAGCTGAGTACGGGTTGGCGCCAAGTCAGCGTTATATTGATATTGGCGATAAAAGGCAGCTGCCAAGTCCTCCCAGCTATGCACCTCTGACCTCTCAAGTTGGTAAAACCAATCTAGCTGTGTATCGGACAAGCTATCCTGGAAGAAGTGTACCCAAAGATTTCTATCGGATGAATGAGGTTGAATTTTCCTGACATACGACCTTAGGTGCATCTTCGGGCAAGACAGCCCGTCATATTTTGCAAAAATTGGCACCTTAAACTTTGGAGGGATTACAATCCCAGCAATCAATCCCAATTCTTCAAAATCTAACCCAGGAACCCTTTGCAGCTCCATAGCTGCCAGTCTATCCTCCAGGTTTTTGTATTTGTCGTCCGCTGGCAGGTATTGCTGCTCTGAGTAGTCTTCATCTTCCTCAACCTCTTCCTCTTCAGCCTCAGACTCAGAAGGTAATGCAGCTCCTTTTCCCTTACCGGTTCCCTCATCAGATGTGGAGGGAAATTCAAGGACTCTCCTAGCTTTATTCTCAAATCTTCTTCCCAGTGTAGCTACCCCAACTCTTTTCTTCTTCTTTTTCACTTTTTCTTGCTCTTTGTTCCCCAACAGTGCTTTTAGATCCTCCTGATCCTTTGCCAAGGTCATAAGGAGCTGTTGAAACTGCGAGTTTTGTGACTGCAGATCTTTGACCGTCTGTTCGAGATCCATCTTACTGAAATAAACAGTAGAAAGATAAGGAAACCTGGTGTGAAGACCTGCTTATGCATATGATGAATGATATGTTTATTCATGCAATGCATTCAAGGATTTAGAAATTCAAAATTGTTGTAGACAAAAAGAACACACGTCATATTAATAAGAAGAAATTTTGTCAGTACATAAATGCCCCATGGGCCAAATATTACAAAAACTTCTTAAGGTAAAAAGACGTTGCGCATCCTCTTTGGTGTGATGTAAGTGTTGAGGGTCTCCTCCTCGTGAAGTCGGCGGGTAAGCTCCAAAACCTTCTTCTCGCTGGCGTAGAAGCTGGATTCAAAAGTATTCCGCTCTTCCTTGAGTTGGATCCAACTCTTCTACATCTCCTCCCATGATGTTGGCATGTCAGGATGTAGGATGGTGTAAGGAACCTCTCCTTCCTTAACAGGCTCTTTAATCAGAGGGAGAATGTGAGGGTAAGGCATCATAAGATTCTGGGCTCGGGTTCGTACCCACTTGAGGTAAGGCTCAAGAGGGATGGAGTTCTTGTGCCCCAGTGTCTTGCTATCTACCTTGTTTGGCATCCTCCAAGCTCTGATGAATCTTTGGCGAAGTCCTTGCGCATCGTTGTCGAAGTCAAAAACTAGGTCAGGAATCAACATGTCATGAGGGCCATCCCTCCGAGCATATCCAAATTGTCTCAAAGCTAGACACGGGTTGTAGGTAATGCCTCCCCTAATGCCAAGTAATGGAACATTAGGGAACTCACCACAACGATCGACGATGATGACATTTTCTCTGGACCGAGAACACCAATGTACATCAGAATGTGTGAGGGTCATCAACCGTTGTGACCACCTTAAGCCTTGTTCATTCTTCGAAACAGATTGTGGAAGGTGTGAAATAAACCACCTTGCAAGGAGAGGAGTACAGCACATGAGAACACCTCTCTTTCTCATTGTTCGTGTGTAAAATCAGTGGAGGATGTCCCCAAGCAATGTAGGTATGGGATTCCTAGATAGGAAAATCTTGACAGCATTGACATCTATAAGTTGGTCAGGATTTGGGAACAAGACCAACCCATAAATGAGGAGTGCCACAATCTCTTCAAAGGCTTGTAGATCCAAAGAATTCCAACACTCTTGTGCCTTCTCGAACAAGAATTTTGCCAAGAAACCTTTGACACCACTTCTAGTCTCCCAATGCCCCTTGATGTCATATGGTTGCAAGTGTAGAGCTTGAGCAACATCTTCAGGCTTTGGTTCTTTTTCCGTACCGTTGTAGAGTAGTTGATTAAGAATAGGAATTCTCAGGAGTTGAGAAAATTCCTCTAAAGTAGGCACCAATTGGTAGTCGGGGAATGTGAAACAGTGGTGAAGGGGGTCAAAGAATTGGGACAACACTTTCACCATGTCCTCTTCAATGCTGGTGTTGACTAGGCTAAGCAGTCTACTATGTCTTTCACTGAAGAGAGAGCTTTCTGGAATTCTGGATGTAAGCTCCTTGAGTTGAGGAGGGATTCTCACAAGGTTGACTTGGATAGTTTTCCTGCGAAGAATTTCCATGACCTACATAACAAGAACAAAGATGAAGATCCAAACCCTTGAAATGGTTAGTGGATGCATATGATGCTTTATGATGTTCATGATGTATGCACAAACATATGTACAAGCAAGTCACACAAAACCCTAGTTTCAGGCTTGCACGGGGTTTCATAGGTAAGTACCCTCTTGAGTGTAGTTGGCTTAAAAACCTGTCCTATAAATAGTAACCGGGTTCTAAGGAGCTCAATATCACTGGATTGTTTTCTATGTTCATTGTTTTGGTTTAGCCACTTAACTAGCGACCAAAATATTCCAAGAAAACAACCCTCAATGAGTGTAGTATCGAGTATCTACCAACTTCGGACTGCACCAAAGCCGGTCATCTCACTACCCCTAATAAAAGGCCAAGACGGTCAAGTAAGGTTCTAGGTCATTAGTGCTTAGTGACATCACTCAGCGGCCCCGTACTCTCCTTGATTGAACTCAAGGGTTACCGGTACTCACAAATATGTCGCACTAATTTAGCTATTGCTTCAACCGTGTCGGTATACCCCGCACAGTTTCCACAATGTATTGCTATCTATGAATGTTTCCCAAATCCGGGTGTAGGATTTCAAGCCCAAACAAGAGAACCAAAATGTAAAGCAATCAAAACAAACAATTGGTCATGCAAAAGGGTGATCTAAGCCCTAAGGTTACTCCACTTTTAAATTATTCCCCAGCAGAGTCGCCAGTTCTATGATACGGTGGGAGAACTGACTTGGTTTTGCGTTTGTTTTCGCAAATGTTTCGGTTGAGCAAGAGTCGCCACCGACTTTTTATTTTATCCTAAGGAAAGGTTAAAAAGCACAGGAAAAACCTTTGAGATGTTTTCTTGGGTTCGGGGAGTAGATTATAGAAAGGGAAGGTATTATCACCCTTTCTATCCATGGTTATCCATGGGATCTTAGTTACTTGCTTAGATCACTTTCCTTGCCTTTTCAATTGTTTGAAATGGTGCTTTCAATTGTTTGAAATGGTGCTTTGTGTGTGATTTTGAAAGAGGTTTTGAAAAGAGGCCATTTGTTGTGGCAACCTTTATAATGATCCATGTTTGAATGTATACAAAGGTGTATTTGTCTTTTAAAAAGTTTTCAATGTTTTGAAAGTTTGTTTTGAAATTGTGTTGTGATGTGTGTTTTGAAAAATGGCAAGGATTTGTTTTGCAAGTTGGTCAAGTAACCAAGAGCTATCTACCCTAAATTTCTCAAAGATCTTTCCTATGTTTTAACCCTTTTAACAGTATTGTTCCACCATTGTATTTGGTGGACAATCTTGTGTTAGGATGTTAACAGGACGGGCGCAGGTCATCGTTTAGACCATGAATGCAATAGTGCCAAGTGTTTTTGGTGTAAAGCTGGAGATTGATTATGCTGAGACAATGCCCAATGAAGATAGATCAATGATATTGAGATCCCCTAGAACCCGATTACTTTCTAGGACAGGTTGAACCAAATAAACTTCAAGAGGGTACTTACCTATGAAACCCATGCAAGCCCAAACCTAAGATCTTGGTGTGCTTTGTTTGCGATTATTATTCATGACATCATAAGCATCATGAAATCATATGAATTCTCACTAACCATTTCAAGGATTTAGGGATTTATCTTTGTTCTGTTTTGTAGGTCATGACTTCCATTTGTAGGAATACCATCTGAGTCAACTTCGTGAAAGTGCATCCTTAACTCCAAGAATTAGCATCAAGGGTGCCTAGAGATTCTTCCTTCACCAAGAAATATGGTCGACTTCTCAACTTAGCTACCTCAAACTTCCAAGAAGAAATGATGTGTGTGCTTTTCCAATTCTTTGATCATATGCATCATTGCTTCACCTTTCCTGACTACCAACTGGCGCCTACATTAGAAGAGTTCTTTCAATTGCTAGGAGTGCATGTTCTTGATCAAATAACATTCACCGATTTATAGGAGACTCCAAAGCCTAAAGTTATTGTCGAAGCCTTGCATTTTAAGAGATTTGACATTATGACAAATTGGGAGACAATAAGTGGAGTTAAGGGTTTCTTAGCCAAATTCCTGTTGGAGAAGGCTTGTTCGTTCTATGAAGATATGGACTTTTGAGCTTTTGATGATGTCTTGGCCCTTCTAATCTATGGTTTGGTTCTATTTCCCAATCTGGACCAACTCATAGATGTGAATGCCATCAAGGTTTTTCTCTCTCGTAATCCCATACCTACTTTGCTTGGAGACATTCTACATTGTTTCCACACCCGCACCATGAAGAAAAGGATTACTCTTTTGTGTTGCATTCCATTACTCTCTAGGTGGTTTATTTCGTACCTACCCTGATCAAAATTGAAGAATGAGCAAGGCTTGACATGGTCTCAAAGGTTAATGTCACTCACACATTCTGATATTAATTGGTGTTCTCGATCCTTGGAGGAAATTACTATCATCGACCGTTGTGGGGAAATCCCTAATGCCCCTCTGCTTGGAATTAGGGGAGGTATCACCTATAAACCTTGTTTGGATTTGCGACAGTTTGGATATGCTAGGAGAGATGGTCCCCATGATGTGCTCATCCAAGGATTGGTATTCGACTACAAGGGCGATGACCAAGGATATCGACAAAGGTTCATACGAGCTTAGAGAATGGTAAACAAAGTGGATAGTGAGACATTGGGGCATAAAAATTCCATTCCCCTTGAGCCTTACCTTAAGTGGGTGTGAACTCGTGCTCAAAGTCTTATAATGCCTTACCCAGCCATCTTACCAATCATCATAGAGCTCGTTGCCGAATGAGATATTCCATATACTGTCCTTTATCCTGATATGCCTACTTCTCTTGGAGATTTTCAAAGAGCTTAGATTCAGCTAAAGAGGGAGAGAGACACCTTTAAAGCCCAGTTTTATGCAAGCGAAAAGAAGACATTGGAGCTCACAAGACAACTTCATGAGGAGAGGAGCCTGAATGCCTATATCGCTCCAAAGAGGAAGCATCCATAGGAAATTTGAGCCATTGTTATTGTATTTTAGTTCATTTTGTTTCTTTTGTTTCAATGTAAGCCCAAGAGGCATGTTGTAATCAATTTGAGCTTATTAATACAATTAATGTTTGTTCCCTTTTGTCTAAACAAATTTAAATCTTCTAAGTCTTTGAAATCATTTTCATACACACTTTCATGCATCATAACATAAACAAGCTTTCCACAACAGGTTTCCTTATCTTTCTACTATTTATTTCAGTAAGATGGATATCAAACAAATAGTGAAGGATCTTCAAACACAGAATGCTTAATTTCAATAGATGTTCCTGGCTCTGGCTAAGGGACAAGAGGACCTGAAGGCTCTCATTCTCAAAGACAAGAAGAAAAAGACAAAGAAACCATTGGGTGTCCTGAATATGGGAAGGAGATTCAGATAACTAGCAAAGCGAGCTCTAGAATTCGCAACTCCGTCAAATGAAGGGGACAATTAGGAAGAGAAGACAAAAGAAGAGGACCACGGTCCAGGGTCTAATAAAAAAGAGGCTGACTATGCTGAAGAGCAATATCCCCCTGCTGATGACAAATATAAACACCTGGAGGATCATCTCAATGCCATGGAAATTCAGAGAGTACCTGGTCTGGATTTTGAAGAATTAGGGTTGATTTATGGAGTGGTCATTCCCCCAAAGTTCAAGGTTCCCTCATTTGCTAAGTATGACAGATTTTCATGTCCTAAGCTGCATCTGAGGTCTTATGTCAGGAAGATTCAACCTCACACCACTGATAGGAATTTGTGGGTGCATTTCTTCAAGGAAATTTTATCGGGAACTCAATTGGAACGGTTCTACCAGCTAGAGGGAACCAACATCTGCAATTGGGAGGATCTGACTGCTGCTTTCTACAGGCAGTACCAATACAATGCTGACCTCGCTCTAACCCATACACAACTTCAAAGCATGTTTATGGGTTCCACTGAGGGCTTCAAAAATTATGCCCAGAAATGGAGAGATCTTGCAGGAAGAGTCCAACCCCCTCTGTATGATAGAGAGCTGGTAGATATGTTCTTAGGTACTTTGTCAGGCCCATTTTTCAACCATCTGATCGGAAGCTCTTCAGCTGGGTTCACCGAGCTGATATTAACTGGTGAGAGAGTAGAAGCTGGCATCAGAAATGGAAAAATTCAAGGGGTTGCATCTTCGAGTGCTGTAAAGAAGCCTTTTAGTGGGAAGAAGGAAGTTAGTGCTGCATATGGCCAGAGAAATCAGGGTAAAGCTGACGCCGTCCAACGGTAAGAGCTGTAATGATCTCCAACCCTGTATCGACTCAATGTCAAAATAATTAGTGCGGGTATGACGCGCATATAAGACAATTCACCAGACTCAACATGCCCTTATCTCAAGTATTGAAACATCTAATGAAAGCTAGCTTGGTCACTGAGCCTCCTCAAAATCCAAACAATATATCTCCCCGTTATAATCCAAATGCTCGGTGTGCCTACCACTCCAACAGTCCAGGGCATGATACAGATGATTGTTGGGCTCTGAAGAGTAAAGTGCAAGATCTTATTGAGGCAAAGGAGATTGAGTTTGACCCTCCTGAGACCCCTAATGTGATAACTGCACCAATTCCGAAGCATGGTGTTGTACCCCAAAATTTTCCCTCTCAATTCTCAAGGCCTTTCTTATAAGGATTTCAAGTTTCAAGTTTGCACAAGTGCATTGGATTTTTCCAGTACCAAAATTAAAAAGGAAACTATCAAAAATGGAGAAAACGGATAAAAATATTATTTTGACAAAAAAATTGGAGAAATACAAGTGTTTCAGCTCTTTCGATTGGCCTTTAGGCATCTTTCGATCAGCATCCTTCGATTGGCCTTTTGGCCTCTTTCGATCAGCCTCCTTCGAATTCAACCTGGACAACATCCTTCGATTGACTCTTGGCCTCTTTTGATTGCTCAAAGTGGCTGCTAGCGTGCCTCTTTCGCCTGGGCGTGTGACTTCTTGTTGCAGATTTCGTTTGTGCCTTTTGCTGCCTGCATGCTGGCAATCGAAGGCCATGACTTACTGGCCACACATGCCCCCTGCAAGGAAACCCTTTTCGATTCACCAAGCGTACTTCCTACAAACCTGTTTCAATTTGGACAAGCAGCTGCCTGCAAGCCTGCTTCGATTTAGACAAGTTTACTGCCTACAAACATGCTTCGATTGGGAAACATTGCTTCCTTCGAACACTGACTTTCGATTGGGAAATATGTTTGCTTCAATCCACATGCTTCGATTGGGAAATATGCTTCCTTCGAGCATGAGCTTTCGACTGGGCAATAGCTTCCTGCACATTAGCTTGTTTCGACCATAAGCTTCGACTGAGGCAAACGCTTCCTTCGAACAGGTGTGGTTCGATCTCACCCTTGCCTTTGACTCAAGACCAAATCTCGTTTTCCATACTGTGTTGCATCCAGATCTTTACATAGTCAGAAGTTTGCACAAGGGTTTCAAACTTGGTCTGTTGGATACTGATATTCTGGGTTAAAGGCTACATACTTTTTCTTCAAGCAGAGAGTACTTTATCACAAAAGCAGCTGTCCATCTGATTTCAGTCTGAGCACAAGCAACGTCAGAGGCATAAGTCACATCTCCTGCACCCCACTGCTGCTGCTGCCAACATGCCCCCCCACTTGTACTGTCACGTTACCCATTATTTTTATAATTCTTTGCAAGGCTGGCTGTTGAAGACATGTTCATTATTTCTCTATAAATAGAGGGATTTTTTACAAAGCTAGAGAGGATTTTTTGGACCAGATGAACCTCTCCCAAATTTTCTCAAACACCAGTAAAATTCTCAAAGTTCTTAAACACTTTAGAAAATCACAAAAAATCCAAAGAGGACTTTTTGGCCAGTAGAACGAATCTCCCAAAAGTTTCTCAAACACAGAAAAACTCTCAAGTTCATCAACACTTGAGAAATCAAAATCCAAAATTCCAAACACTTGTTGCCTTCGATTCTGAAGAACAAATACTCTTCAGTATCCTTCGAATCCAGTTTGGAAAGAAACACAAGGCTTGTTTCTTTCCTTCCTTCGAATCCAGCAGTCCAAGCACAACTGTTGGCCCCCTCTGTCAAATCCATAACCTTGGGCCTCCACTCAAGGTCCCACATCCATTCACGTCCTGAAGCAAGGTAAGTTATTCTTACCTTTGAACTTTTCGTTTCATGACATAACATGTAAATAATCTTTACGTTCGTTTGAAACATGTACATACCACTGTTCTTTTCATTTCCACTCCTTTAACATGTTTTCAGAGCTAAACCCTTTCGTTTTTGCTTGTTGTTTGCTTGAACTAGCTTTAGTTATTAAACTGTTTGAAAGATAAATACTAGCATGGCATCAGGCCATGTTGTCATTTAATGCTTGAAATGAAAGACACAGGAAACAGGAAATAGGGAACGAAGCTTCTGGCTTCTACCCTCTTTCTCCAGGTCAAACAAAAGAGACAACCAGGAGGAAAACCATGTTGACTTCTAGGCCCAAACGAAAAGCATGCCTTCACTAACTTCCAGCCCCTAATCGAAAGACATTCCCTCACTGCTTTCAACCCCCAGTCGAAGGAGGCAGAAAAGAAGATTGCATATGTGATACGGTGGGAGAACTGACTTGGTTTTGTGTTTGTTTTCGCAAATGTTTCGGTTGAGCAAGAGTCGCCACCGACTTTTTATTTTATCCTAAGGAAAGGATAAAAAGCACAGGAAAAACCTTTGAGATGTTTTCTTGGGTTCGGGGAGTAGATTATAGAAATGGAAGGTATTAGCACCCTTTCTATCCATGGTTATCCATGGGATCTTAGTTACTTGCTTAGATCACTTGCCTTGCCTTTTCAATTGTTTGAAATGGTGCTTTCAATTGTCTGAAATGGTGCTTTGTGTGTGATTTTGAAAGAGGTTTTGAAAAGAGGCCATTTGTTGTGGTAACCTTTGTAATGATCCATGTTTGAATGTATACAAAGGTGTATTTGTCTTTTAAAAAGTTTTCAATGTTTTGAAAGTTTGTTTTGAAATTGTGTTGTGATGTATGTTTTGAAAAATGCCAAGGATTTGTTTTGCAAGTTGGTCAAGTAACCAAGAGCTATCTACCCTAAATTTCTCAAAGATCTTTCCTATGTTTTAACCCTTTTAACAGTATTGTTCCACCATTGTATTTGGTGGACAATCTTGTGTTAGGATGTTAACGGGACAGGCGCAGGTCATCGTTTAGACCATGAATGCAATAGTGCCAAGTGTCTTTGGCAATTTTTCCTTTAAGGGACTTGATCATTTTTTAGGCAACTTGAGAAAGCGTCATCGAGGGACTATGATCATTTGATTTGTTTTATTTTGCCAAAGACACTCAACATGCAACATGGCCCATTTTTGAAGGCAACAAGTGGAGTAACCCTAAGGGTGCAAGTGTGATTGGTGTTGTCCATTTTCATGCTTTTTTGTCTTGAATTAGGTCAAGCTATTTGTTATTTGATTTGCATACAAACCCTAAGTCTATCATGGCATAATTTGAAATCTTTTAAATACGGAAATTTAAAGTCCTAAATTATTACAACATGATTATAGGGATGGGGGTACAAATGTTTGAATGGGGGGATATTTAGCAAGAAATTAAATCTAAAACTATTACATCCATATTGAATAGACAAATATTAAATTGTACAATATTTAAACAAATATAATAAATATGCAAAATGTATTATGCACAAAAAGGATTTTTTATGTATGAGAAAATATTTTTCAATGTGAAATATAAACAAAAATAAAAAGGTCAATTTTTGAACATTCTTATGGTTTAGGGCAAAACCCTAGTTTTAAATAAATAATATTTATTTATTAATTATATACAATATTTGTTAACTATATACAAAAATAAAAAGTATTTTGTAAAAAAAAGTATTTTTGATGTCATATATTAATAAAAATAAAAATGTATTATTTTCATATTTTTGTCCTAAATATTTAATAAAATATGTATAAGTATTTATATTATATATTAAATATACTAAATATATACCAAAATAAAATATTAAATATTTACAAAAAGGTAGATTTTTAGAAAATGTTTTCAAAATGTAAACAAAAAATAATAATTGAAAAATATGTATTTTTGTATTATTTTCTAGGGTTTTAAATAGAAAGTATATATATTTATTTACACATACATGTTTAATAAAGCAAATAAATGCCAAAAAAATGTAAAATAATGTGAAAAAAATAATTTTGGGATTTTTTATGTTTAAGCAAAAAATATGAAATCAGAATAAAAAATAAAAAGTCAAAAATGATAAAGATTTCACACAATGGGCCAGGGGGGTGCAAAACTAAAAAAAGGGTGCAAACAGCAAGTTGACTCAGGCCCAGCCCAAGTCAACTCTGTCTTCAACCTCCAGCCATTTGAAACAGAAAACGCGCGCCCTTCCTTGTTTAACACTAACTCCTGATTCCTTGATTTTTAGCCAAAACTCATAACATAAACAATGTAGAGCATTAAATCACGAGTTCAAACATGTAAAAAACTTGACCTAACTCTAAGAAACGAGGGAGAATTTCTTCATCCCCAATTTCTGACCTAAATTTTCTCCAATGTTCATGGCCAAAATTCTCACAGCACACTCAATATAAATGAAAAGTAAATACATGGATGGCTTCAGGGCTATGAGGAGAACATGTTTCATTCACAAACCTAAGCCTAACTCTTCCTATATTGAGAGATAGAAGTTCATGTTTTTACCTGTTTCAGCTTGAGTCGTGTACAACAATAGAGGTATCTTCAATGGAGTTTGAGCTTTGGTACAGCTTGCCTGAAGTCCAAGGATGCTTCTCCAACACCTAGCTTGCTTTGAATCACTATGAATCGTGTTATGGAAGTTCACCTGCACAACTGAAAAAATGAAAATGGCAACAGGGGTTAGGGATGTTACAGTTTGTATCTAGGGCTTGGGATAGCTTCAATGGATGGTAGGGAGTGTGTTTGAACAAGCTTTGGCCAAAACGCACGAGCAAACTGAGTTGTGCAACTCAATCTGCAGGGATGCCCTGTTTCTTACAGAAAAATGGTGTTTTGATGAATGAGGAGGTTTGGTATGTGGTTCAATCGTGCTTTAGGTCAGTTAGGGTATGTGAAAGATGTTTGTAAAGTCTTCTTTAACTGGTTGTTACAAGAATGAGAGATTGGAGTGAGTTTGCAAGTTTTCTTCCCATGTAAGCAAGGAGATGTCAACTTGTGATATAGGCCTGTACCAAGTTCTCAAGCATGTTGCATACTTTGCTCTTGATCAGTGGGATTTGCCTACAAACTTGTGCCTCTAAGATCTGACTTGTACCTCTTGGATATGGTATTTGACATAAAGTGTATCTTTATCAAAATGGCAAATGTGCTTTTTCTATTTAAGGGATAATTTCATGTGTAATGACCAAATGCACAAAATAATGCTTGAACACAATGGTTTGGCATTTAATTATTGAGTGTGAAGAGGGTTAGAGGCCTGCAAGCTTGCATAAACCATGCTGAGTTGAAAATGCAAATGTTATGAACATGTATTTGGCTATGAACAAAAGTGACTTTTGCCCATCTTTGCAAATTCGATTCTCCCTAACCACAAGGGTGTTTGAGAAGTTCTTGGACAATTTGTAAAGCTTGGAATGTGTAATACAATCCATCTTTGTAATGCAAATTGAAAATCCAAGTGGAAGCATGTGAAAAATGGCCAAGAAGTATGACAAAAATCCTGCCTAGAATAGGTCAAAATTTTTCTAAGTTAAGAATGTTTTGCACCCTTGTTCCAAAAATCATAACTTGAGATACAAGCTTCTTTTGAGGAAACTTTGTGAATCAAAGTTGTAGATTTTGCAATGGACTACAACTTTCATGTTTTGAGTTTTGTTTGAATCCATTTGAATCTTGGTGAAAAAATGGGACAAAGTTAGGAAAAAATAAGGAAATTTTATAACTTAGAAAATTTCTAAGTTATGAAATTTCTTCATTTTAAACCCTAATTTGCAATTTTGGGTTTCTTGATGAACAAGTTTCATAATTTGACATGTCTTGATGAAAAATGAATCTTGGCACTTGATTTTGACCAAAAAGTCAAAGTTTGACTTTTCAGTATACAGTCAAAATTGATCAGTTGACTGGAAAATTCATCTGTCAATCCTGTGCATTTGAGATCTTTTGAACTTGTTGAATGGATCAAGATAATGCCATTGAGTTTTTGAGTCCATATGTGAGCTTGGTTTGCCATTGGTTAGGTCAAACAGTTAAAAATTGCCTTTGTGCAGTCAAAACCCTAAAAATGACCATTTTGCCCTTTTGGTGATCTGATCAAATTTCTTATGGAATTGTGATCCAAACTTGATCAAATGGTTCATATGAGTTCATTATGTTGATGTGGGTCAAAAATCATGAGGTTTGACTGTCAATTGGCCACAATTGACTTTTTCCCCAATACAGCTGATTTCTAGGTCAACTGTCCAATTAACTGGGCAAAGATTGGAATCACGGCTTGAAACTTGGTATGGATAAACTTGTAAGTCCAACATGAAGCATGAAAGTCACTTTGGGCCTTTTGGGTCAACATTGCAAGGAGGAGTCTTGAGTAGAGCCAACCCTAACTTGATCTTGAGCTCCAAGGATCTTGTGGTGAGAAAATGTTAATTAAATGAGAGGGCAAATTTTGGGGTACAACAACATCTTATACAGGTTCCAGGCCCAGTCGAAAGGCACAACATGTTGTCCCACTGGTCCCAATCAAAGGAGGCCAACAGAATGCAAATCGAAGGCTGCTCCTGCCCAAATCGAAGGAGGCCAGCAGAATGCAAATCGAAGGGTGTTGCTGCCTGGGTCGAAACCCTCATTTTTCTTACTTTTATTTTTTCATATTTTCTTGCCTTTCAATATGGTTGTAATAGTGTAAGATATTTATTTCTTGCATTTTTATTACTTTGTACAAATGCTAGTAATTAGGTGTGTATGGCAAGATAAAACCAACAAGTAGACAACCTAAAAATCAAAGACAAATGCATGAAATAAAACACACTTTACACACATGCACCCTTAAGGTAATCTCACTTGTTGCCTCGGAAAATAGTCATGTCCCTCGAGCATGGGCGTTTTAGCAAAGACCCTCGATAAAAGATCGTAGTCCCTCGATGACCCTCGATGTTGCCTTCGGTAAACGATCTAGTCCCTAAAAACGACATTGCTAAAACGTCCCACACGTTTCCTTCTATGACTATACAAACGTCTCGCGCCCGTCCTGTTCAACATCCTAACGCAAGGTTGTTCACCAAATACAATGGTGAAACAACAATGTTAAAAGGGTTAAAAAGCATAAGAAAGATCTTTGAGTAAAATAGGGTAGATACCTCTTAGTTACTTGATCAAACTTGTAAAACATCCTTGCCATTTTTCAAACACACATCACAACACAACTTCAAAATAACTTTCAAAAACATTGAATTATCTTTTCAAAAAGACAAACACCCTTGTAAAACATTCAAACGAATTGTTACAAAGGTTGCCTAGACAAGGCATCTTTTTCAAAACATTTTCAAAAACCACACACACAAAGCACCATTTCAAAACAATTGAAAAGCAAAGGAAAGTGATCTAAAACAAGTAACTAAGAGCCCATGGATAACCATGGATGAAAAGGGTGTTAATACCTTCCCTTTTCATAATCTACCCCCCGAACCAACGAAAACATCTCAAAGGTCTTTCCTGTGCTTTTTGACCTTTCCTTAGGATAAAATAAAAAGTCGGTGGCGACTCTTGCTAAACCGAAACATTTTCAAACACAAATGCAAAAACCCAAGTCAGTTCTCCCACCGTATCACAGAACTGGCGACTCTGCTGGGGAATATTTCTAAAAGTGGGGTTATCTTAGGGTTTTAGATCACCTTTACATGCTTGCTTTGATTGCTTTGATTGCTTTACTTTTTGGGTTCCTTGTTTGGGTTTGTTTAATCCTACACCCAGATTTGGGGGCACCTTTTTAGGTAAATAGCAATAAACTGTGAGGGAACTGTGCGGGGTATACCGACATGGTTGAAGCAGTAGCTATGTTAGTGTGACATATTTGTGGGTACTGGTAGCCCTTGAGTAGTCAATGAGAATACGGGGCCGCTGA
Organism: Vicia faba; assembly: GCA_948472305.1. Taxonomy (NCBI): domain Eukaryota; kingdom Viridiplantae; phylum Streptophyta; class Magnoliopsida; order Fabales; family Fabaceae; genus Vicia; species Vicia faba. The sequence goes on from OX451738.1 coordinate 413,415,670, forward strand.
GTGATGTCATGAAGCACTAACGAACTCTTAGAACCTTACTTGACCATCTTGGCCTTTTTAGGGGTAGTGAGATGACCGACTTTGGTGCAGTCCGAAGTTGGTAGATACTCGATACTACACTCATTGAGGATTGTTTTCTTGGAATATTTTGGTCGCCAATTAAGTGGCTAAACCAAAGCAATGAACATAGAAAATAATCCAGTGATATTGAGCTCCTTAGAACCCGGTTTCTATTTTAGGACAGGTTGAGCCAACTAACTTCAAGAGGGTACTTACCTATAAACCCCATGCAAGCCTAAACCTAAGGACTTGTCTGCTTTGTGTGAATATGATTGCCTGTATATACACTTGCTTACTTTTGCATACATGTACATAGCATCATAACATCATACCATAGCATTTTCAATAACCATTTCAAAGATCTCGAGGGTCTTTTGATACAGGGTCACGTTGAACCAGATGTCTACCAAGGGGAAAGAGGGTTCTCCTCTAAACAAACGCCGTCAAAGATCAAGTGCAACAACTTGAATCGGGGGCTATGACCCACTTGACATGGTGAGCTTGATTCTTGTGGAAAGACATCCACCGGTACAAAGTTCTCCAATCAAAGATGTTGATCGAAGTCCAACTTCTAACATTTTCTTGTGTTTACCCCACGAGATCCTTGAAAACTTTGCATACATATATCATACATATAATTGCATAACAGGTCTCCCAATACAGGTCTCTCATGTTCTCGCTGTTTATTTCAGCAATGGCTTTCCAACCAGACAACCGAGATCTCCAGGCTCAAAACGCCCAACTTCAAGAAATGTTCTTGAACCTATCCCAGGGGCACGAAGAGATAAAAGCTCTCCTCACAAGGGGCTTGGTCCTAGGGAATCCAGAAGGCATCAGGAATGATCAGTTGGAAGGGCTACAAATTGAGTTGGCAACAATGAAGATCCAGATGATGGGACAGCTGGTGGGCCAGATGGCTCTCATTCAAGACTTAGCTCAAAGACAAGAAGAGCTCAGGGTCCTCGTCAACAAGCTGCTTCAAAATAACCAAGTGGGGAAAACAACTAGGGTTGAAGATCAAATCATCGTTCAACCTCCTTTGAGACAAGAAGACAAAGGAAAAGCTCCCCAGCTTGCTTCAGGGTCACAAGCCCAGCAACAACCTCGCCAATATCAACGGGGTAATCGGCGCAAGCGAAATACATCTGGAAGACATTTCTCTGAGACTGATATACCATCATCTCTAATACTGAAACGCTTGTTGGAGGTCAATCTGATTACTTTAAAGGATCCTCCCCGGAATCCCAACACCTCTGCTCCTGGCTATCGTCCCGATGCATTTTGTGTATACCACTCCCATAGTCCTGGACATGACACCGACAACTGTTGGACTCTGAAGAACAAGATCCAAGACTTGATTGACGAAGGGGTGCTGGAGTTCATGCCGAATGGCGAGATGAAAATCTTCCATTAAGGGTTCTCCACCTGAAATGACAAAATTCGAACCAAGAGACTTTTGTTTCATTTGAATTTTCAAGTTGTAATCTCTTTTGTTATTCAAACAATTATATGTTAATGTCAAACTCTGTTTCATTAATGCATTGCATATGTTTGTCTTGAATTCATACATTCATTTTCACTATAATTATGCTCTCTTTATGACATTTAACGCTTGCTAAAAGTTACAAGCCTTTAGAGGGAGGATGACGAAACAATGCCATAATATCATACAGTATGCTTTTGAACAGACCTTGCTGACGATGTACATGCGTTTCTTTCAAATCCTAAACACTGGAGTTATAAGGAAGATAATCCCTAGTCAACCCCTTCGAGCCAAAGAAGTAGGAGTTTTCTGTTTTTAAACAAATTGAAACCTTTGATTTAAACCTGGGGCAGGGTAGTCTCTCAGTTAATTCAAAAAAAATATGTGCGCATTGAAGTCGCAAACTCTCTGTTCGTAATACAACGAACGACATCAAAAGCATTCCTCTGGAATCAAAAGACAGTGGTGGTTCCTTATCTCATAGGCAGTCATTATCTCTATAAAAAAAATCCCACTAAGCCAAAACCTACAATGGAGGCTTAGGAAAGCTAGGGCATCCCGCTGACTGTAATCTCGAAAACAGGAACAGTCAGGAAAAAGTTAGGGATAACAAATCAAAAGAACGAGGTCGCTACAAATCCTCAACAACATGAAAAATGTGGCAAAAATGATTGCTTTCCAAAATTTAACTTGTGTGAACCATCACCAAAAACGTCGTTCCAGATTCATTTGGAGTTCAAATGCACAATTAACTGAGTTTAGGATTGAAGAACATCACGAAGAGCGGGTGGGTACAAATATACTTTGAGCCTTTATCCTTTGTTTCTTAAACCGTGAACCAAGCCACGTTACAACCCTTCAAAAGTCCTAATTGAAGCATGGGTTAGTTCGAAAGCATAATGTTACAAAAGGTATCCTGACTCCTGTAAGGCTTTGCCCTAAATCTTGTGTTGAATTTGTCTTATAAAAAGTTTTCTGCTAAAAAACGCATTTTTCAAAACTTCGAGACAGCATAAACTGTGCATTACTTGAATATCACTGTTTGCATATGGCTAATTGTTTGACAGCGGAGAAATTCACACAACGAATATCCGATGAACGAAAGCCCTCTCAGTGAACAAAATCACTTCAAAAAAAATGACACTTCCATTGATAAATCTCCTATCGACAAGGGGGCATGACATGTCACTATCCAGCACACCTGGGGAAGTCCAGTCGAGATTCCAGGAAATCTCTGAAGAAGTGCAGAGTAACCAGGGGCAAGTCTCCATCTCCGTCACTTGGGGCATTGACCATCAATCCCGACAAAGGGTTACATACACTAAAACATTTCCAGGCAGTGCCACAAACACTCGCAACTAGGGGCAATGGCAAATCTCCCCAAAATCCTTCTCATAGGATGACTCCCAGCAAGGGTTTAATCTCTGAAAACCTTTCCCCAACTAAATCAACCTCAAGAATCCTCGAGGACTTCCCCCAACGAAGATGTAATCTCTCTAGCGGAATGACGACAGGGTTTATTTCCCCAACAACCACAGGATTCCCCAGCTTGAGTTTGCCTCTCCGACTACTAAAAATCAAAGGATCGCAACTCCTCTTCCTCAGTAGACTACTCTACAATCCCCAGTAAGTTACTGCGAAACCTGGACCCGACCAGATATCAGTTCAACTTCGACTTCCCAGTAGAGCAACGGACAACCAAGACTCCTGAACTTGTTCCCCAAGCATGGATCAACACTCTCCACAGAGTTTTCAACTTTCCCCAACAGAGTTCTCCTCAACAAAACGAGGATCCTCGGTGGAAACATTCTAAGCAAAGTTTGAAGACACACCTACTCTTCAACAGCAATCCGGGATTTACTAACTTCTCAACACTTGTCAAGGATTTATTCTCCGAGACAAAACTACACTTCAACAACATTCATAACATATGCATACAAAATACATATGGCACAAATCTCATTTTATTTTGAGAACATCATTACACAATGCATACATCATGACATTGCATACAACTAACTCTTTACCTTTTCAGGAAAGATCGATCGACAAATAAAAGTCATTACCTTTTAGAGTAGTAATCGTCAAAGATTCCTTCATCATCCCGTTGAGGTTGTAGTCATCCAAAGATTCCTTCACCATCCTGCTGAGGTTGTAGTCATCCAAGGATTCCTTCATCATTCTGCTGAGGTTGTAGTCATCCAAAGATTCCTTCATCATCCTGCTGAGGTTGTAATCATCCAAGATTCCTTCATCATTCTACTGAGGTTGTAGTCATCTAAGATTCCTTCATCATCCTGCTGAGGTTGTAGTCATCCAAAGATTCCTTCATCATCCTGCTGAGGTTGTAATCGTCCAAGATTCCTTCATCATTCTGCTGAGGTTGTAGTCATCCAAGATTCCTTCATAATCCTGCTGAGGTTGTAGTCATCCAAGATTCCTTCATCATTCTGCTGAGGTTGTAGTCATCCAAGATTCCTTCATCATCCTGCCGAGGTTGTAGTCATCCAAGATTCCTTCATCATCCTGCTGAGGTTGTAGTCATCCAAAGATTCCTTCATCATTCTGCTGAGGTTGTAGTCATCCAAAGATTCCTTCATCATCCTGCTGAGGTTGTAGTCATCCAAAGATTCCTTTATCATCCTGCTGAGGTTGTAGTCATCCAAAGATTCCTTCATCATCCTGCTGAGGTTGTAGTCATCCAAGATTCCTTCATCATTCTGTTGAGGTTGTAGTCATCCAAAGATTCCTTCATCATCCTGCTGAGGTTGTAATTGTCCAAGGTTCCTTCATCATTCTGTTGAGGTTGTAATCGTCCAAGGTTCCTTCATCATTCTGCTGAGGTTGTAATCGTCTAAGATTCCTTCATCATTCTGCTGAGGTTGTAATCGTCCAAGGTTCCTTCATCATCCTGCTGAGGTAGTAATCATCATCCTGCTGAGTCCAGATACAATCATCTCCAGATGGCATCTTTAAGCCCATCTCCAAATGGCATCTATAAGCCCATTCCCTCTACCATCACATCACCGAGTGCAAATTTATGGGCACTGTAGTGTTCAATCATCTTTCACCTTCAAGTCACAAATGGCAGATTCGCCAATCTAACTCTTCAGGTGTAAGAAGATTGAACAGGGGCAACTGTTGTACCCCAAAATTTGCCCTCTCAATTCTCAAGGCCTTTCTTACAAGGATTTCAAGGTTCAAGTTTGCACAAGTACATTGGATTTTTCCAGTACCAAAATTAAAAAGTAAACTGTCAAAAATGGAGAAAACAGATAAAAATATTATTTTGACAAAAAAAATTGGAGAAATACAAGTGTTTCAGCTCTTTCGATTGGCTTTAGGCCTCTTTCGATCAGCATCCTTCGATTGGCCTTTTGGCCTCTTTCGATCAGCCTCCTTCGAATTCAACCTGGACAACATCCTTCGATTGAATCTTGGCCTCTTTCGATTGCTCCAAGTGGCTGCTAGCGTGCCTCTTTCGCCTGGGCGTGTGACTTCTTGTTGCAGATTTCGTTTGTGCCTTTTGCTGCCTGCATGCTGGCAATCGAAGGCCATGACTTACTGGCCACACATGCCCCCTGCAAGGAAACCCTTTTCGATTCACCAAGCATACTGCCTACAAACCTGTTTCGATTTGGACAAGTAGCTGCCTGCAAGCCTGCTTCAATTTAGACAAGTTTACCGCCTACAAACATGCTTCGATTGGGTAATATTGCTTCCTTCGAACACAAACTTTCGATTGGGAAATATGTTTGCTTCAATCCACATGCTTCGATTGGGAAATATGTTTCCTTCGAGCATAAGCTTTCGACTGGGAAATAGCTTCCTGCACATTAGCTTGTTTCGACCATAAGCTTCGACTGAGGCAAACGCTTCCTTCGAACAGGTGTGCTTCGATCTCACTCTTGCCTTTGACTCAAGACCAAATCTCGTTTGCCAGGCTGTGTTGCGTCCAAATCTTTACATAGTCAGAAGTTTGCACAAGGGTTTCAAACTTGGTCTGTTGGATACTGCTATTCTGGGTTAAAGGCTACATACTTTTTCTTCAAGCAGAGAGTACTTTATCACAAAAGCAGCTGTCCATCTGATTTCAGTCTGAGCACAAGCAACGTCAGAGGCATAAGTCACATCTCCTGCACCCCACTGCTGCTGCTGCCAACAGGCCCCCCCACTTGTACTGTCACGTTACCCATTATTTTTATAATTCTTTGCAAGGCTGGCTGTTGAAGACATGTTCATTATTTCTCTATAAATAGAGGGATTTTTTACAAAGCTAGAGAGGATTTTTTGGACCAGACGAACCTCTCCCAAATTTTCTCAAACACCAGTAAAATTCTCAAAGTTCTTAAACACTTTAGAAAATCACAAAAAATCCAAAGAGGAATTTTTGGCCATTAGAACGAATCTCCCAAAAGTTTCTCAAACACAGAAAAACTCTCAAGTTCATCAACACTTGAGAAATCAAAACCCAGAATTTCAAACACTTACTGCCTTCGATTCTGAAGAATAAATACTCTTCAGTATCCTTCGAATCCAGTTTAGAAATAAACACAAGACTTGTTTCTTTCCTTCCTTCGAATCCAGCAGTCCAAGCACAGTTGTTGGCCCCCTCTGTCAAATCCAGAACTGTGGGCCTCCACTCAAGGTCCCACATCCATTCACGTCTTGAAGCAAGGTAAGTTATTCTTACCTTTGAACTTTTCGTTTCATGACATAACATGTAAATAATCTTTACGTTCGTTTGAAACATGTACATACCACTGTTCTTTTCGTTTCCACTCCTTTAACATGTTTTCAGAGCTAAACCCTTTCGTTTTTGCTTGTTGTTTGCTTGAACTAGCTTTAGTTATTAAACTGTTTGAAAGATAAATACTAGCATGGCCTCAGGCCATGTTGTCATTTAATGCTTGAAATGAAAGACACAGGAAACAGGAAATAGGGAACGAAGCTTCTGGCTTCTACCCTCTTTCTCCAGGTCAAACGAAAGAGACAGCCAGGAGGAAAACCATGTTGACTTCTAGGCCCAAACAAAAAGCATGCCTTCACTGACTTCCAGCCCCTAATCGAAAGACATTCCCTCACTGCTTTCAACCCCCAGTCGAAGGAGGTAGAAAGGCAGATTGCATCTTATACAGGTTCCAGGCCCAGTCGAAAGGCTAAACATGCTGTCCCACTGGTCCCAATCGAAGGAGGCCAACAGAATGCAAATTGAAGGCTGCTCCTGCCCAAATCGAAGGAGGCCAGCAGAATGCAAATCGAAGGGTGTTTCTGCCTGGGTCGAAACCCTCATTTTTCTTACTTTTATTTTTTCATATTTTCTTGCCTTTCAATATGGTTGTAATAGTGTAGGATATTTATTTCTTGCATTTTTATTACTTTGTACAAATGCTAGTAATTAGGTGTGTATGGCAAGATAAAACCAACAAGTAGACAACCTAAAAATCAAAGACAAATGCATGCAAGAAAACACACTTTGCACATATGCACCCTTAAGGTAATCTCACTTGTTGCCTCAGAAAATAGTCATGTCCCTCGAGCATGGGCGTTTTAGCAAAGACCCTCGATAAAAGATCGTAGTCCCTCGATGACCCTCGATGTTGCCTTCGGTAAACGATCTAGTCCCTAAAAACGACATTGCTAAAACGTCCCATATGTTGCCTTCTATGACTATACAAACGTCCCGCGCCCGTCCTGTTCAACATCCTAACGCAAGGTTGTTCACCAAATACAATGGTGAAACAACACTGTTAAAAGGGTTAAAAAGCATAAGAAAGATCTTTGAGTAAAATAGGGTAGATACCTCTTAGTTACTTGATCAAACTTGTAAAACATCCTTGCCATTTTTCAAACACACATCACAACACAACTTCAAAACAACTTTCAAAAACATTGAATTATCTTTTCAAAAAGACAAACACCCTTGTAAAACATTCAAACGAATTGTTACAAAGGTTGCCTAGACAAGGCATCTTTTTCAAAACATTTTCAAAAACCACACACACAAAGCACCATTTCAAAACAATTGAAAAGCAAAGGCAAGTGATCTAAAACAAGTAACTAAGAGCCCATAGATAACCATGGATGAAAAGGGTGCTAATACCTTCCCTTTTCATAATCTACCCCCCGAACCCACGAAAACATCTCAAAGGTCTTTCCTGTGCTTTTTGACCTTTCCTTAGGATAAAATAAAAAGTCGGTGGCGACTCTTGCTAAACCGAAACATTTGCAAACACAAACGCAAAAACCCAAGTCAGTTCTCCCACCGTATCACACATGGCCATGGTGTTAATGCCATTGATGACTACCTGTTTGTTTCTTTTGTTGATGAACTAGCTACTCCTCTTCCGATTGTTAAGAAGAATCTCTTGCGAGTCGGTTTATTTCTCGGCTATGATGAAGGTTGCCACCTGTGTACGTCTCTACCCAATGGTTGCTTGTTGTTAAATATAGGTGTCCAACGCCTGGTGAATAACAAGGAAATTTTGTTTGAGAAGATTCCTTCTGTAAAAGTTTGTGCAAAGATGTGTCAATTATTACCATTTCCGAAAATCCTCCCAGGGTCTCCTCCAAAAGACCTGTCAGGATTATATCCACTCATAAGGTTGCTCCTTTAATTATTACTTTTTCTGGGACGATACCATATTCCTCCGATAAGGTTGTTCCTTGGAATTATGGAGCTGACGTCTACTACCATGGTGTCAAACAAGACCTATTAGCTATCAAAGATGAAGTTGTTGAAAATACTGATCCTAACATCGACAACATTGTTAGGACCAGTAAAATTACCAGAAGCGAAAGGATCTTCTCTCCTGAGATCTCTCCAAGGACTATTGCCACTCCTTTGGTTATTCCTGCTAATGTTCCTATTGTTACTCCTGTTGCTACTCCTACTGTCACTCTTGTTGTTGTTTCTGCTACTGAGTCAGCTGAGACTCGGGGAAAAGAAGTAATGGTTGAGCCTGCTCGGACGAAGGCACCTAAAGAAACCATTCCTGAAGCCTTTTAAAAAGAAATGGAGGAGATACTAAAAATCATACGGAAAAGTGACTACAATGTTGTGGAACAATTGGGGCAGACCCCTTCAAAAATTTCAATGTTGGCCTTACTGTTATGCTCTGAAGCCCATGCTAAGGCTTTGGCGAAGTTCCTTACGTCTGCTCATGTGCCACAAGATATTTCTGCCGACCAATTCGAGAACTGCGTTGCTAGTCTGACTGCTGACAACAGACTTAGTTTATATGATGCTGATTTGACGTCCAAAGAAAGAAAACATAATGACACCCTGCATGTCTCTATTGAATGCAGAGGCACTACCCTTGCTCATGTTCTAGCTGATACGGGTTCGTTGCTAAATGTTCTACCCAAGGGTTCTCTAGACAGATTGGACTATGAAGGACTGACTCTGAAGCCCAGTAATATTGTGGTAAGAGCTTTTGATGGTTCCAAGAGAATGGTACACGGGGAGGTAGATATTCCTATTAAAGTCGGTTCCCAAACTTTTGGCTCCACTTTCTATGTGATGGACATTCGCATGTCTTACTCTTCTTTGTTGGGACACCCTTGGATTCATGGGGCCGGCGCTGTCACTTCCACCTTGCATCAGATGTTAAAGTATCCGATCAATGAAAAGATTGTTACAATCCATGGCGAAGAAGAGTATATGGTGAGCCATTTGAACTCTTTCCGATATGTCGATATGGACGGCGAGTTCGTCGAGACACCCTGCCAGAATTTTGAAGAGGTTCCTCAGACAATTGTTGTTACCAAAACTGCTACCGCTATTCCAAAGATTACTAGACCTCCACTGAAGATGGCTTCTCTAAAAGATGCTAGGGCTGTAATCGAAGAAGGTGGGTGCACTATATGGGGCCAAATACCTGACATCCCCTATAAGTATGACAAATTTGGTTTGGGTTTCACTTCAGGAGCTCAAAAAGCCGTTCGTCGTGCTCGCACCGGAGGAACACCACTGTGCATCAGCAACCACGAGGTCAATGCTGTAGAAGACACTGACAGTGACTGCGATCTGGAAAATTGGATCCTCCCTGCTACCAACAGTTGACTCAACAATTGGACGGATAGAGACTTTTTTCCCATTACTTTCATCCAGGAGTAATTATCTTTTTGTTTTTTTGGATATGTAATATTTGAACAACTTAAACTTTAAAGCCTTGTGTTTTACCCGAGGCACAATGGTTTATTTGTGAGGGTTATCATTTCACTTTCATATGTCATAAATAAATCAATGGACGTTTTGCATACAAATTTTGCGCTTTTTGTCTTTATTTTCTGCTTTACTTTATCAAAATAGATATGCTATCTTACACACACCCACATATTAAACTGCATATCCACATTCACTCTGGATCCCATTGATAACGGTTCTGCTATTTCCAATCATGACTTTGAAAATCCGATCTACCAAGCTGAGGATGAAGGTGAGGAAGATTGTGAAGTACCGGGAGAACTTGCTAGACTATTACAACAAGAGGAAAGAGCAATACAACCTCATGAAGAGCCAGTCGAGACGGTAAAATTGGGTACTGAAGAGGATAAAAAGGAAGTCAAGATAGGTGCCAACTTGGAGCATAGTGTCAAAGAGCGGTTAATCCAGATGTTACATGACTACATTGAGATATTTTCCTAGACATACGAAGACATGTCGGGGCTGGACACTGATATTGTGGTTCATCGTCTACTAACGAAAGAAGACTGTCCTCCAGTGAAGCAAAAGGTTCGTCGTATGTGGCCTGAGATGTCAGAAAAGATCAAGGATGAAATTATGAAACAGTTTAATGTCGGGTTCTTAGTTGTTACTTCTTATCCACAATGGGTTGCAAACGTGGTACCGGTACCTAAAAAGGACGACAAGGTGTGTATGTGTGTGGATTACCGAGATTTGAATAGGGCGAGCCCCAAGGATGACTTTCCGCTTCCCCATATTGATGTTCTGGTTGACAATACTGCACAACACAAGATATTCTCCTTCATGGACGGTTTCTCCAGGTATAATCAGATCGAAATGGCACTCGAAGATATGGAGAAAACAACTTTTGTCACACAGTGGGGCACCTTCTGCTACAAAGTTATGCCATTTGGGTTGAAGAATGCTAGAGCAACCTATCAGTGTGCTATGGTGTCCTTGTTTCATGATATGATCCATCACGAGATAGAGGTATACATCGATGATATGATAGGAAGGTTTCATACTAAATAAGAACACTTGGATCACTTGTAGAATCTGTTCGAAAGACCGAGGAAGTACAAGTTAAGACTGAATCCGAACAAGTGCACCTTTGGATTAAGATTTGGTAAGCTTATAGCTCTCATTGCCAACGGCAAATGTATCAAAGTAGATCTTGCGAAGGTTAAAGATATTCAAGAAATTCCACCCCCCCCCCCCCCCCCCCCCGCATCGAAAAGGAGGTTAGGGGATTCTTGGGACGTCTAAACTACATTTCCAGATTCATTTCCCACCTAACCGCTACTTGTGAGCCAATCTTCAAATTACTAAAGAAAGATCAAGTAGTGAAGTGGAATGACGACTGCCAGACTGCCTTTGACAGAATCAAAGAGTATCTTTAAGAACCTCCAATTTTGATGTCGCCGGTTGAAGGAAGGCCTCTGATCATGTACTTAACAATATTAGAAAATTCAATGGGGTGTGTGCTAGGGCAGCATGACGAGTATGGTCGAAAAGAGCATGCAATATACTACCTTAGCAAAAATTTTACCGACTGTGAAACAAGATATTCACTGCTCGAGAAAACTTGCCATGCTTTGGCCTGGGCTGCTCGCCGACTAAGACAATATATGTTGACCCACACCACTTTATTGATATCTAAAATGGATCCTATCAAATACATATTCGAGAAGCCCACTCTCTCTGGAAGAATAGAAAAATGGAAAATGGTCCTGACCGAATATGACATTCAGTACACTACCCAAAAATCAATAAAAGGAAGTCTACTAGCTAATCATTTAGCTCATCAGGCTGTGGACGACTATCAGTCCATGAATTTTGAATTCCCAGAAGAGAATATCATGTTAATGACTGATTGTGAAGAACCTGGACCGACTAAAGGACCTGAAAAAGGTTCTCGGTGGACTATGTTTTTTGACAGAGCTTATAACGCACTTGGTAATGGCATCGGTGTTGTGATCATATCTCCCGAAGGCTATCACACTCCTTTCACTTCCAGGCTATTTTTCAAATGTACCAACAATATGGCTGAATATGAAGCATTCATTATGAGTCTCAAAGATGTTATCGACTTGAGAATCAAATTCTTGAGTATATTTGGAGACTCGGCCCTAGTAATCAGTTAAATCAGAGGAGAATGGGACATGAAGCATCCTAATCTCATCCCTTACCGAGAGCATGTGTTGACACTGATCCCACACTTCGAAGAAGTTACCTTTGAGCATTTTCCATGAGAAGAAAATCAATTAGAGGACGCGCTAGCTACCATGTCATCCATGTTTAGAGTCTGATGGGATAATGAAGCTCCTCAGATCACTATTGAGAGATGGGACGAACCAGCATACTGTTATGAGGTTGATACTGAAGAAGTAGTGGATAAACCTTGGTTCCACAAAGTGAAAAGATACCTCGAAGCCTAAGAGTATCCCGAGGGAGCTTCTGTTAATGATAAGAAGTTCCTAAGAAGGTTCTCTGCCAAGTCTTTCCTCAGTAACAAAATTCTCTATAAGCGCAACCACGACTCTACTTTGCTTTGGTGTGTAGATAAGAGTGAGGCCAAGAAGATTATGGCAGATATGCATGAAGGTACCTTTGGCACCCATTCTAGTGGGCACACAATGGCTAAAAAGATTCTGAGGGCAAGGTACTACTAGTCCACTATGGTGGCAGACTGTTATCAGCATTCCCAAACTTGTCACAAGTGTCGGATCTATACCGATAAAGTACATGTGCCTCCGGTTCCCTTGAATGTATTTACTGCTCCCTGGCCTTTCACAATGTGGGGCATTGATATGATCAGAGAGATTAGACCTACCGCTTCTAATGGGCACCGCTTTATCCTGATTGCCATTGATTATTTCATAAAGTGGGTCAGGGCAGCTTCATTTGCTTCTGTTACCAAGAACGTCATGGCCCGGTTCGTCAGACACAACCTTATCTGTCGTTATGGTATTCCAGAAAGAATCATCACAGATAATGGTACGAATCTCAATAATACTATGATGACCGAGCTCTGCGCATAATACAAGATTCAGCATCATAACTCTTCTCCTTACCGACCGAAGATGAATGATGTTGTAGAGGCCACCAATAAAAATATCAAGAAGATCATACAGAAGATGACAATGACATATAAAGACTGGCACGAGATGTTACCATTCGCTCTTCATGGTTACCATACCTCAATACGCACGTCAACAGGGGAAACTCCTTTCTCTTTGGTATACGGTATGGAAGTTGTCTTACCCATCGAAGTCCATATCCCTTCCTTGAGAATCATGAAGGGTGCGGGTTTGAATGAAGACGAATGGGTTCAGACTCGACTTGGCCAATTGAACCTGATTGACAAGAAAAGAGTAGTGGATGTTTGTCATTGTCAGATATACCAGAAACGTATGATCAAAGCTTTTAACAAAAAGGTCAGACATCAGGAATATAAAGTTGGTGACCTAGTAATCAAGCGTATTATCCTGTCACAAGGTGATCCCAGGGGCAAATAGACTCCCACATACGAAGGACCATTTGTGATCAAGAACATATTTTCTGGTGGAGCCATGATATTAACCACTATGGACGGTGACGACCTTCCGCATCCTGTAAATGTGGACATAGTTAAAAGATACTACGTATAAACAGAGACCCGCTAGGTTGACTGGCCTAGTCAAAAATAAGGGCATCCCGGTGAACCAAAAGGGTTCAGGCAGAAGTTAGGGATATATATATGATAAAATATGTACACCCGGCAAGCCGAAAACCTAAAAAAGGCAACTTGGGCAAAAAGGGGTATCCCGGTGGACTGAAAACCCGAAGGGGCAGTCCAGGAAAAATTTAGGGGTTAAAGGCGTATAGTTATGTCCCGTTGGATCACCTCACAGACAAACTTCAATATCAAGTGTCAAATTTAAATATTACTAATCAATCCAGTCAGCTTCGGTCAAGCAGCAAATTGATGAGACACTCAAAGATATAAAGAAAATAGCATAATGGGAACCCAATGGGATCATTTCACATAGTTGTTTTTCTTTGTATACTACTTTGTATAGTTTTCATTCCTACGACGACATTCTCTTATTAGGATGTATGCCTCCTTGTACAAAAAACTCATGTTATAGGCAGACTTCTTCAAATTAATACAAAAGCTATCTCTTTGAAAGTGCATAAACTATTTGTTTTTATCTTTCTGTTTTGTTTTACAAAAACGTCCAGTGATTATTTTTAACATATGCATTTGAATATAATTACCATTTCACAAATACGCGTGTAGCGGTAGAAATTTTCAAGACTAAGCCATTGGATTGACTAGACTTTATACAAATCAAAATAAAAATCGCCACCGTGCTTTATTGTTTCCAAAGGAATGGGAAAAGAGCGAATAAACCAAAAAGAGGGGGAAAGATTCAAGGTAAGGGGGTTGTTTATGCTAAGGGAAGGTATTAGCACCCTAAACATCTACGGTACTCCGCAGGAACCTCTTTGTAAAATCTGTATATTTTGGCTATAAAAAATGTTGTATATATAAAAAAATGGATGGTGGAGGTGAGAAAAGAAATATATTTATTTTTAAATTTTTGCACCCGCCGTGGTTGTGAACCTTTAGTCCCTACGTACCACCTTTTAGTGTAATAGAGGATCAGGGTACACGTAGTTCCCCTTTCAAAAATTTAAAACACAAATGTGTTGGTTAATTTTATAAGATAAAACATCATCATCATTGTCCGTGTGGAAAACACACCTACTACCCACAATCATGAGAAAGGAGAATTTGCATCATCTCAAAGTGGAGGATATGGCTTGGATTTCAAAATCAACAATGCCTCACTCAACACCCAAGTGGAAAATATCTCTCTTCACTAGATATTGTAGAAGTATAGTTGTTTGCATCACTACAAGGATTGACAAGAGTTTAATCCTTTAAGAAAAGTTTTAAAGATAAAAAACCAAAGTGGAAAAACGGTTTGAAATGAGATTGATTGACTTTTAGTCTTCTCACAAAAAAATGTCAAGGTATTATTAAGTTGATTGGAGTTTATTTATGAAATTTTTTAAAAAATACATGGACATAAGTCCAAGTTTATTATGAAAATGGTTCAAATTTCAAAACAAGAAGAGTTTTCAAAAGGAGGAAGAAGAATTTTCAAATTAAAGAAGATGGGAGGAGAAGAAAGGACTATCCTAAAGCACAAGGTAAAAGCTAGAGATAAGAACCATATAACCAACAAGAAGCCAAAACTTGACATTATGAGCCAAGACAGAATTTCCATTCCTTGGATTGAAACCAAACAAGCAAAAATAATAGACCTCTTGAGAGAACCAAACTTCAAGTGTATTAAGTCTTCACAAAAACTGGGCAGAGTAACGGCTGTATACGGGTGAATTCCAGATTACAAACAGAGGATGTAATCACAAAAACCTGCACACAAAAACAAACAAGTACCCCAATGTCTTGAGGTAAACCTCAAGAACTCCAGACAAAATAATCAGATAAGATCTCCAAGATAGGTCAAGGTTTCTAATCCTAAGTCCAAGAAAAGTCCCATGCTCCATAATGCCAAGGATAGTAACCAAATAGTCCAAGTACCATTAAATATTTTTTAGGGTTTATGTTGATTATTAAGTATCTTAAGAAAGGAAAGGAAAAACTAAACTGAGCAAAGTAAAAATGGTAAGAAAATAAATGCTCAAATGAGCAAAGATGAAAAGGACATGAAATGTAAATGCTAAAAGTAAATAGTACATCAAGCATAAAAAAGAATAAAAGCATAAGGTAAAACAAGTCAATAATTAGTGGTTAGTTGGATGACCATCTTGAAACTTGCATTTGAAACTCATTAGAGGATTGGTAGAACCAAAGCCTCCACACAACAAGTTGCATTTGCTTTTTGTCAAGTATATCATCCATTTGGAATTCTCATAAGTACCATTTAATGATCAACGATGTTTAAGTGATCTACGTTGACCAAAGGTGTTGTAGATCCATTAGAGGATTGGTAGAACCAAAGCCTGCACACAATAAATCTCAAGGTTATTGGATCAAAGAGATCAAATCAACATACTTGGACTTGCAATCATAAGTTTGGGCCATGAATGATCATTTATTCGAATCGGGACAAAATTTAGCGCTATGTTAAGCAATCGTAAGTGGACTTATATAGAAGTCGCGAGGCCGGTCAATAGCAATTTATGCACCATTTGTTTTGAGACATGATATAGAGATCATGCTCCAATAACACCTAGTGCAATAAGAAAGGGATAAGATGAAGAGGGGATGGGAAAAATGAATAAACCACTTTTGAATCAAAAATTTAATCAAGCTATTATTAAAATCATTCATCCACTTTGGTGGAGTTGAACTCAACACCCAAGATCCAATGATGTTAATAAAGTCATGATCAAAAAATCAACTCAAGACAGCCAGAAAATAATCACAAAATAATATTATATTTAATATATATACATTAAAAGGGTTTAAAAAAATGTTTAAAAATCAAAATAGAGGGGAAACATATCAACTATGTTCAAATTAATCAAGAAAGAAAAAATAAGACCATACAAAAATCAGAAATGGATCCAAATATTTTTATAAACTTTTTGGCAATTTTTTAAAAGTCAGAAACTATTTTTAAACTATTTAAAATTGCTCAAACAAACAAAAAATAGGTCAAAAATAGTAAACCTCAATATAAAATTCCATAAAATTTTCAAAATGTCAAAAATATGCAAAATAATATTTATGAATTTTTTCAGAATTAAAAAATGTCAGAAAGTATTTTTTAAGTAATTTAAAGAAATCAAATAATTCAAAAAATACAAAAAATATCAAATGTCAAAATAAAAATGTGAAAAAATAGTCATGAGATCAGAAATAATTCAAAGTATTTTTGTGAATTTTTTCATAATTTTTAGATAAAATATAAAAGAGTTATGAATTTTTGAAAATTTAATCAATAAAATATAAAATCAAAAAATAAAATAAAACCAAAAAGATGTGGACCATCAAATCATAGTCAAAACGCGTTAGTAAGCTTATCTAGTGGACCAGACGCATTGTGCTTGATATGGACCTTAGTGAGATACGCATATGATCAGAAAAAGGGCAACCAATGAAATTAAAACGTTTGGCACACTATCATTGGCTGAGACGAGACATGTCATCGTCTTCAACCTCCAGACACCCTGCAATGGGGATTTTGTGAGATCCTTCAAATGGAAAAATTAAGATCCCAGGCTAGTATCATTGAACTCGTCTCTTCAGGACAATTCTAACACCACCGTCGCGCCAAATTTATATAAGGTATGGAGAGAGATATGAATCAAAAACTCAGAAAATAGCGAGCAACTTCATTTTTAGATTTCTCTCTCAATTCTCAATGGATTTAAAAATTGTAAGCAACATTGGAATCAGGAGAAGGAGTAGAATAGATTAGTGCTTGATTTGGGTCCAAATGTTAGAGAATTCTACCTTTTTGAAGTTCAAGGAAGAAGCTCTGAAACTGGACTTCTGTAGCTTGAATTATGTCTCGTTTTGTTTGGTTTAAGTGCTGGAGAGTTTATATGATGCTTAAGGATGATGAATGCGCAAAGAATTTTGGAAAATGGAGCTTAAATCTCAGAAACTGAATTCAAAATAGATGGGTTCGTGTGAAGTTTTAGCAGGGTGTTTTTGGCTCTCAAAGCTTAAAGAAATGAATGGGGAATGACCCTCTATTTATAGAGAAGTGAGTGGGAATGAAAATTGGAAGAAACAGGGAAGTTTGGAGGGAAATTGAGTGAAGGTCGAGCACGAGTGAAGTGTGACTTCATTTCCATCAAAACTCAACCAAATCTTGCGTTTTGGGGTGCTAATCACTTCTGGCAAGTTTGTTAATCAAGTTTAAATAAAAATGCGCATAAATCTTGTGTTTAGAAGTCACATTATGGATTTCAAAATTCTAACTTGGTGGAAAATTCAGTTTCAAGTTACCAAATTCAAATCCATGGCATTTCCAACTCAAGGGGTCTTAGGGCATGATTCTTGATGATTTAGAAAGATGAGGTTACAATATTTGCAATGGAAAAAGAATGGAGTTAAATGGATGCTTGATATGAAAGTTGCATTGAGTCAAAGTTGAAGAAAAAGGGTTGACTTTCCATACTTAGAAAATTTTCAAATTCTTCTTCAAAAATGACCTATAATCTTTTGCATCCAAACATGGCCTTCCACTTGGAATTTGCTCTTGACCAAAAAATATGGAATGAAGTAGATCTCTTGAATGTAATTTTGAAACTTGAACCATTCAAAATCTCCAAAAATTTAGCAAGTTATGACTTGTTAAAGTTGGCCAAAAATCATGAAATGACCTATAATCTTTTGCATCTTTAAGGAAACTTCCATCCACTTTCCCACTTTGCACATAAAATAAGGCATAAAGTTCACCTCTTCAAGATCATTATGGAAAAATAATGGACTCAAGGTGATAAAAATTGACCATGTTATGATCATTTGAAGTCACTTATGTAAAATTATGAATTCATCTAGATGACTTATAATCTTTCTTCTTCATCAAGGATCTTCCACATGTAAACTCCTGGGAACTTTTGAAGTGATTTATTGATAACCCTTTGAAGATAATGATGTCTTTTGAATCACTCAAAAATACCAAAAGGTGAGCAAGATATACTCCTTTGAAGTTCAAAACCCTAACTTTTATATCAAGAAAATGCCTTGAGGAACTTTGACAAGTTTGAACAAACTTCTTGTACCAATATTCTTGCTTTGTGAATAGAAGTTGTTAAGGATGATAATGAGAACTCTTAGCCACCAAAACCACTTCCATATCTTGAATTTTGAGAGAAATATACTTTTGTGACCAATAGGAACAAGGCCTTGTCCAAACATAACAGCTTCTCCAATCAACCCCTTGTACTTTTGAGTCAAATCTAATAACCTTGAAATGTGATGAACCAAAACAACCTTGCCATGCCATTTATCCAAAAACCAATCCAATGGTGAGGTTTGAACTTCTCAAGCTATATTGACTAGGGCATGGAAATAAACTCATGAACCCATGGAGTAACTTGTTAAATCTCATTGCCCTTCACCTACATGGATAACAAGAAAGACAAACCAACATTGCATTTTATTAGTTAAATGAAGAAAACAAAACAATATTCATGACCACAAAAGGAACATAAGTCAAGGTGCTTGGTAATCCCTCAAAAGGAGCAAAACTCAAAGTAGGGAGGGGAACCAAGAATCCTAGTGTGATCTTGTTATGAGTGAATCAACATGGTATGATGAAGGGATCTTAGGGGCAAAAATTGGGGTACAACAACGCGCATATAAAAACAGAAAGACAATGACTAATGGCTTTAAGAAACATGACAATATCTAAAAATCCATATGCAAATCCCTGCATATACATCCCACAATAGATACAGAGATAGAGACGTCCTCCCGCAAAGTCACTGCCATATATTTAGCATACAACCTATTGATGACCGAGATCCCAATATCCCCCACAAAGCAAGAGTCTCCAATCATCTCCCTAGCATCTTAAAGAATTCCACAACATGGTTCATAAACTTCTTGGGTTCCCCAACAAGGCTTCATAAAAATCCTCAAGCAGTTCACAGAGTTTTCTTTCCCCAGTAGAGTTTATTTCTCTAGTCACGGAAATCCATTTCCTAATAATTCAACTTCAACAAATAGTGAAGAATCACATTCTTCATCCCCAGCAGCAGTCATGGATTTATTTTCCCTTAATTCAACTACGCTACAAAGAACAATTGATCAGTTCATATATTGTATTCATACATTATTTCACAAACATCATAGAATATGCATACAAAATACATATAGCACAATCTAATTTATTTTGAGAACATCATTAAACGATGTGTGTCATGCATCATGACATTGCACACAACTAATTCTTTACCTTTTTAGGAAAGTTTGCAAACAGACAAATGTCATCATTAACTTCCAACAAGTTTCAGATTAATTCCTGAAACAAGACAGGGTAACTATATGAAGTAACATATCATTAATCACTGTGAAGCCTGGAGTCCAACCATATAGCAGTTTACAACACTATGAATCCTGGAAAATCTGACCAGATAGCTGTTTACAGCACTGTGAAGCCTAGAATCCGACCAGATAGCAGTTTACAACACTGTGAAGCCTAGACCCGACCAGATAGCAATTAAAATCATTGCTGAAGCCTGAAATCCAACCGAATAACAACCAATCTACAATTCAAGACACTGTGAAGCCTGGAATCTGACCAGATAACAATAGAAGTTGCTATGAAGTCTAGAATCCGACCAGTTAGCAGTTTACTCTGTCAAATCACTGTGAAACCTGGAGTCCGACCAGATAGCAATTAACATTTGCTGAAGCCCAGAATCCGACTGAATAACAGTCAATCTATAATTCAAGACACTATAAAGCCTAAAATCCAACCAGATAATAGTATAAGTTGTTGCGAAGTATGGAATCTGACCAGATAGCAGTTAACATCAAATAGAATTTACTGTGAAGCTTGGAATCCGACCAGATAGCAGTTTACAACACTGTGAAGCCTTGAATCCGACCAAATAGCAGTTTACAACACTGTGAAGCCTGGAATCTAACCAGATAGAACTTTAAAACACTGCAAAGCCTGGAGTCTGACTAGATAGCAGTTTACTCTATCAATTACTAAAAAGCCTAGACTTGACCAGATGATAGTATAATCTACAAATCACTGAAGCCTGGACCTGACCAAATAACAGTTCAAGTGACTGAAGCCTGGACCCGACCAGATGACCGTATAATCTACAAATCACTGAAGCCTGGATTTTGACCAAATAACAATTTGAGTTACTATGAAGCCTGGAAATCGAACAGATAAAAGTTAATTTCATATTCCCCAATAGGTCGCCGTGAAACCTGGAATACGACCAAATAATAGTCAACTTTTATTATCCTCAGCAAGTTACTACGAAGCCTGGATTTCGACCAGATAATAGCTAAATTTCATCTCTCTAGTCAAGAGATGACTCCCCCAGTAGAGTAGTGGACAACTAAAGCTCCTAGACTTATTCCCCAAACAGAAACTAACATTCCCCAGCAGAGTCCTCCTCAAACAACATGAACAGGAATCCCCACAAAGAGACCACTTATGAATTCACCACCACTTCTGGATGGCATCTATAAGCCCATCTCCGATGAACCTCTGTCATCTTCAACAAATGGCATCTATAAGCCCATTCTCGATGCAATCAACCAACCTACCATCGAGTGCAAATTTCTGGATACTTTAGTGTTCAATCATCTTTCACCTTCAAGTCACGAATGGTGGACCCGCCAATCTAAATCTTCAAGTCTAAGAAGATTGAACATGGGCAGCTGTTGTACCCTAAAATTTGCCCTCTCACTTCTCAAGATATCTCCTACAAAGATCTTCAATGACTCAAGTTTGCGCAAGCATCAACTAGGTCAAACAATCTTCTCAACACTGATGCCTCAAATTAGGGTATGAGTTTGTACAAAGGCAGTTGGATTTCTAATGTTTCAAATGACTTTCATGGATCATTATGGACCCTTGGGATTACTTCTGTCAAGTTTCAAGTCTTGGATCACAATTTTCCAAGAAAGTCATTCAAATTATCAAAAGGGCAAAATGGGCAAAATTAGGATTTTGATTGGAAATGATCGAACTTTGATTTTTGACCTAATACCTGACTTATTGGTTGGAAGCATGATCTCAAGGATCCAAGCGCGTCATTTTGACCTAATCGCATATTTCAATTCATCTCCTGAGATCAGTGGATTGATAGACGAAATTCGGTCAACTGGTGAAAAAAAAGTCAATTGTACACTAAAAGTCAAACTTTGACTTTTTGACCAAAATTGAGTCCCAAAAATCACATTTTGTCAAGACATCCAAAATATGAAATTTGATCATCAAAAATCAAGAGAGTAAAAAATCTAACTTTGCAAGACTTGGAAATTTTTCTAAGTATTTTCTATACTTGTTAATTTCATTGCTTCATGACATCTTTTCACTATAATTAATTCAAGATGTTACAAATAATTTAAGATGTTACAAATAATTCAAGTTATTATAAAGTGGCATTTTTGCAAGATTACAAATCCTAAGTTTGGTCTTGTTTGAACTCTTTCCCTTTGACTCAAACCTTACCACTATGCTGCCCATAAACATGCTTTGTCTTTGTTACAATATGCATAAATTGGTCCACAAACCATATTTTGTATCATGCTACAAACAATATTGTCCAAGCCTGCTGTATTGCCCACATAACAGCTCAAAATCATGTTTAGAAGACAGTCTGCTGTCCTGAGCAAAACAGCCCTGCTATGCCATCTCTAAACATTATCACAACACTCCAAAAATGCTGCAAAACAAGCCTTTTATGCTACTCCTAAACCAGTCCAAGCCTGCATTATCTCAGCCCCATATTTGCACCAAATTAGCACATAAGAGCTGCATCAAAAAAGGCTATGAAGACAGCATACCCAAACAGTTCAAATTGTTATTTGTTTCCCTCCCAAAATCCCAGCAAAACTCATCTATAAATAGATTGTTTTCACAATATACAAGGGGTTGGCTTTTAGAGAGAGAATAGAGAGTTTTGAGTAGAAAAACAATATTATTTATAATATTTGCTCATTAAAAAAATAGCTTTACTTTCATTTAAAACAGAAACCCTCAATCCATTATTCCACCTTACAAACTCTCTCATAAACCAAACACCTTATCACATAGAGATTGTTCAAACACAAGAACAGTTTCTGTAGTGTCATTATCTTCACCCTCCAAACACAAAAGTAGTATTGTACAACTTTGATTGAGTTAGTGTGATTCAACAGTTTGGGACAACTTCCTGGAGATTCATTGGAGCCATTACAACAACTAAAAAAGTATTCAGGCTTAAAACACCAAGTGCATTCCCAAAGTAAGTCTTCTTAACTTTGAGCTTTTCATTTTTCAGACATAATTTATTTTTGAAGATAAAATGTAGTGATCATTACCCCCTTTGAGCTAACCATTTGCTTGTTGTTTATGTTTATTAATTACATACTGTAAACTGACCCAAACAGACAATAAAACAATGTTTAAGACAAAAAACTGCAGCATGAGTCGACACATACCCACTTGAGTCGACTCATTCTAGTGAAAAAACAGGGTATGAGTCGACACATAGCCTTGTGCGTCGACTTATACTGTTATCTAGGCCCCAAAACAGAAAGGTGAAAGGTGCATGAGTCGACACAAAACGCGTATGTGTCGACACAAACTGGTGCATGAGTCGACATATCCCTCTATGCATCGACTCATACTGAGTTGGTTTGGTTTGGCAGGAGCAAGGAAAGCTATGTGTCGATGCATAGCAGCATGTGTCGACACATATCAGTTCAAAATGTATTTTTTCCTTTATTTTACACTATTTTTATATTGTCTTCATTATTATTCGATATGGTTGTAATACTTAAGTTTCTACTTCATCCCCATTTGTAAATTGTACCCCCACTCCCCTAATGATGTAATAGCTTAGGATTTTAATTTCCACAATTTACCGCTTTAATATAAATTGTTAGTAATTAGGGTGTGTATGCTAAGATAAAGTCAACCGTTAGAAAACCCTAATTTTAAAGACAAAATACATGCAATCAAAATATAACTCACACAAGCACCTATAGGGTAACCTCACTTTGTTGCCTCGGAAAATAGCCATGTCCCTCGAATATGGGCATTTTAGTAAAGATCCTCGATGAAAAAGATCGTAGTCCCTCGATGTTGGCTTCGGTAAATGATCTAGTCCCTTACAAAAATTACTAAAACGTCTCATAAGTTGTCTTCTATGACTATACGATTGACCCACGCCCATCCCTTCACATCCAATGATGAGGCTTCTTACCAATTAATGGTAAGATAGAAACATCTAAAGGAGGAGGAAAATAACAAAGACCTTTTGAGTAGGTAGGACGCTCATAGTTGCTTGCTCACAAACAAAAACCATTTCCGCACTCACACTTTCAAAACACATTCAGAAACAAACATCTCTTTGAATTATTTTCAAAACCAACACTTTGTATACATTCTTATAGAGACGAGAATCATTACAAAGTTTTCCGAAACAAAGGAATTTTCAAAATACTTTCAAGAACCCACCACAAACACATTTCAAATAAAGCATTTTTCAAAAGTGATCTAGCAAGCAACTAAGAGCCCGTAGATAACTAAGGATGAAAAGGGTGCTAACACCTTCCCTTTTCATAACCTACCCCCCGAACTCAAGAAAATTCTTGAAAGGTCTTTCCTGTTCTTTTCACCCTTTCCTTTATTGGATAAAAGAAAAGTCAGTGGCGACTCTTGCTATCCGCAACAATTGTAATAAAACACAAAACATCCCGAGTCAGTTCTCCCACCATATGACAAAGAGGTAAGTGAAAAGGTATGTCAGAAGATATATCGTGGTATGATAGTCTCTCTTCTGTATCTGACTGCATCTAGACCTGATATTTTATTTAGTGTTCATCTTTGGCTAGATTTCAATCAGATCCTAGGGAATCCCACTTAACTGATGTTAAGAGAATTCTAAGGTATCTGAAAGGAACTCCTAACCTTGGCTTGATGTATAAGAAAACATCAGAGTATACTCTTTCTGGTTTCTGTGATGCATATTACGCTGGAGACAGACTAGAGAGGAAGAGTACCTCTGGAAATTATCAATTTATGGGTAAGAATCTGGTCTCATGGTCAAGCAAGAGGCAATCAACAATTACTCTCTCAACAACAGAAGCAGAGTACATCTCAGCAGCACTATGCAACACTCATATGCTATGGATGCCGAATCAGCTAGAAGATTATCATATTTATGAGAGTAACATTCCTATCTTCTGTGAAAATACAATTTTTATTTGCTTAAGTAAGAATCTTACTTTACACTCTAGGGCTAAACACATAGAAATCAAACATCATTTTATTAGAGACTATGTTCAAAAAGGGATCTTATCTTTAAAATTCATAGATACATACTATTGTACCCCAAAATTTGCCCTCTCATTTCTCAAGAATTTCCTTGCAAGACTTTCCATGGCTCATGTTTGCAGCACTGATACATCAATTTAGGTTTGGAATTGGCACAAGGGCAAAATGGTCAAAATGCACACTAAAAAAATCAAACTTTGACTTTTTGATCAAAATCAAGTTTCAAGAATCACATTTCATCAAGACATGTTATAATATGAAGTTGGTTCATCAAGAAAATCAAAAGTCAAAATGACTTTGGAAAAGTCAAAGTTCTAAACACTTAGAAAATTTTCTGTGTTAAGAAAATATGATAAGTTCAGAACTTTTGGCCAGATTTTCATCATGATGCAAGATGATTCAGGAAGAACTTATGAAAAGAAGTTGTAGATCTCAATGAGATCTAAAAAATTGCAAAATAGAACTTCTCCTAGAAATGCTTGGATTTCAAGTTATAAATCCTTGAAGACACGTCCATGAAACTTGAACACTTAACATTTCCAAGTAAGAATTTGATTGGAACTTCTGGGCCAATTTTCACATAGGTAAAATCAGAGTTTGCAAAAATGATTCAAAGAGGGGTTACAAATCATGTTACAAGTTTTCTGAAAAGTCTGAGAACTCTTTCAGATCATGCTGGAGCAGGGAGAATCAAAGATCAGAAGTTAGACATTTGTTCTTAATCTGAGTTACATTTATGTTAAACTTCTGATCCAGTTTCAAGCTATGATGCATAATCTCATGTTGCAGGACTCCTTACTTGTTAAATCTCATCATCATTTAATGCTTACACCAACTTTTGAGTCCTTATCCTAGTGTCTAAGCCTTGATCCAAAAGATCTTCCCACGTGTGGCATAAAAGTACCACTACTGTCCTTGAAAAGCAAACTTTTGTACAAAGTTTATTTTGAGCCCATACTTTACTTTGTTTCTGAGTGTACTTCCCCATAAATCATGCCTATAAACTCAGATTAGGTGAGTTTAAAGCTGCTAACGACCCTACCTTGCCTTGAAACATGCTTGTCTAAACTTGCTTCAAAAACAAGTCAACAATCTATAACACATGATGGTTGTACTCTCGACTTCTCCAAGTTTCTAAATCATTTGCCTATAAATTAAACTTCATTTTCAAACTGAAGAAGTATTTAGAGATTGAGAAAAAAGCCCTGAAACCTTGCTGAAAATTCCCAAGAACCTGAAACTGCAGCACAAACACAAAACCTGCTAGTTTTTAGTTTTTGCGTCCAAACTCTAATTTTCCTTGTGTGTTTCTTAGCCAAATCATCCACACAGTTCCTGGTATACACGTAGAAGCTTTCCCAACTTCTATTTTCAAGCTGTAATATAGTTCCCACCAGTCTCCATTTCAAAAATCAGAACTTTGCATCTTGACTGCTCCAGAGCTTTCCAACCATCCATAACTCACGTTAAGGGTTTCTTTAGCTTTCTGAGGACTTGAGGAAGCTGGCCAAAACATCACAACAATTTGAACCAAGCTCTAACTCATAGAACAATTTCCAGCTGTAAGGTAAGTTTCTTCTGATTTTCATCTCATTACTTAGGCATTGTTAGGCTTGCATTTTCAAAGATACAATGTAGATATCATGGTTCTGAATCTGTACATATTTATAGATTTCATTCATATGGCCTAAGTAGAGAGAATTTCAAATCATAACTTCTTGAGAAAATTAGGGTTCAGAATTAGGATTAACAAAATTCATGCTTGCTTCTGGTTTATAGTTTTGATGCTTTGTATTTCTGAAACCATGATGAAATTTGCCATAACTTCTATGTTTGCATTTTCCATTTTTGTTGAGAAATGACTAAGTTGCAGATACTCTTCCTGGCGCGAAGAAGAAGATGAAATTCATCATCAGAACTTAATTTGTAATATATGTTTATGTTTTTGCTTCTAATACCAGATGTATAGCCACCCCAGTGGTAGAGAGCGCACGCATAAGACATTAGTGTTAAGGGTCCTGAGTTCTAGCCCAAGAAGCATCTTTTATGTTTATTTCTTAAACATTTTTATCCCATTATTTGTCAAACAATATTCCTGGACCAGAACTTCTAGATAAACCCCTTTATTTGTTTGTCAAAACAGTACTCCTGGACCAGAACTTCTAGATATTCTCATCCAACAACATTGTCACCTCACTTACCCATTATCAGAACTTCTAGCCTTCCAGTAACACTATAACTTCTAGGTTTCCAGCTGCATCAGAACTTCTAGGCTCTCTTAACAACCAGAACTTCTAGCCTTCTAGTAACACTAGAACTTCTAGGCTCTCTCAGAAATCAGAACTTCTAGGCTTTCCTTTGTTCCTAGCAACCCCAGAACTTTAGTGCATCTGGGTCCAGAACTTCTGGCTTTCCCCATTTCTGCTAACATTTTTCTTTATGCTTTGCAGCGCACCCGAGTCAGAACTTTTGCTCTCTCTTATTTCTATTCTTTCAGCAATGCGCTGACTCTAACTCTTATTCTCTTATTATTTTTATCATCACTTTTATTTTCATTAATAAAAAACACAAAAAATACTTTATATTCATATACTTCACTTTATTTCTTTTAAAACAAAAAGACTAAAAACATTTCCTTAAGCAAATTTATTTCTTCTCTTAATAAAAACAAAACAAATCTAGTTTACATTTCAATTCTTGTACACTATTTCAATATGGTTGTAATAGATAATTAGGACTTTAATTTCTTTCAATCCCCATTTGTAAATTTGTACACCCCATCCCCAAATGATTGTAATAGCGTAGGATATTTACTTTCTGCAATTTATCACTTTCATATAAGTGCTAGTAATTAGGGTTTGTATGGAAAGATAAAATCAATACTTAGAAAGCCCTAATTCAAGATAAATCAAGCATGAAATACAAACACTTGCATACTTGCACCTCTAGGGTTAACTCCACTTGTTGCCTTATGAAAAAATGGTCATGTTATAAATGTGAGGCGTCTTATCAAAAATAATCAAAAAATACAAGATCATAGTCCCTCGATGACGCTTAGAATGTTTCCTTACAAATGATCTTAGTCCCTCAAGAGAAATGCTAAGACATCTCACAACATTGCTATCATGACTATACAATGACCCACGAATGTCCCTTTACATCCAAAGATAAGGTTTCTTACCAATCAATGGTAAGATAGCGATATCAAAGGAAGGAATGAATAAAAGACTTTTTGAGTGGGTAAAATTTTCTTAGTTGCTTGCTCACAATCCATCTTCAAAACAAACATCTTTTCAAACAAACCAAACACTTTCAAAACATGAAATATTTTCAAAAGTCCAACACTTTGTATGCATTCTTATAGAGACAAGAATCATTACAAAGTTTGCCTAAACGAAGGCGTTTTTCAAAAATACTTTCAAAATCTACCATAAAGCACACTTTCAAACAAAAATAAGTGATCTAGCAAGCAACTAAGAGCCCATAGATAACTATGGATAAAAAGGGTGCTAACACCTTCCCTTTTCATAATATACCCCCCGAACTCAAAATAATCTCAAAGGTCTTTCCTGTTCTTTTCACCCTTTCCTTATTGGATAAAAGAAAAGTCGGTGGCGACTCTTGCTATCCGCAATAATTGCGATCAAACGCAAAACACCAAGCCAGTTCTCCTACCACATTACAGAACTGGCGACTCTATCGGGGAATAACTTAAAAGTGGGGTTACCTTAGGTCTAGATCACCTTTACTTGATTTTCTTGTTTGACTTGTTTGCTTTACATTATGGTTCCTTGTTTGGATTTGTTTTGATCCTCTACCCAGATCTGGGGTACCTTTTAGGTAAGTAGCAATAAGTTGTGGAAATTGTGCGGGGTATACCGACATGGTCTAAGAAATAGCTATGTTAGTGTGACACATTTGTTGGTATCGGTAGCCCTTGAGTAGTCAAGGAGAATATGGGGCCACTGTGTGGTGTCATAAAGCACTAACTGACTTTAGAACCTTTACTTGAACAACTTGGCCTTTAGGAAGTAGTGAGGTGGCCATCTTTGGTGCAGTCCAAAGTTGGTTGATACTCGATACTACGCTCATTGAGATCGGACTTTCGGGATATTTCGGTCGCTAATAAAGAGGCTTGCGCTGAAACAATGCCCGATGGAGAAAGATCAGTGATATTGAGATCCCCTAGAACCCGATTACTTTCTAGGACAGGTTAAACCAACTAAACTTCAAGAGGCTACTTACCTATGAACCTCATGCAAGCCTAAACCTAAGGATTTGTTTGCTTTGTGTGTATATGCTTACTTGTACATAACATCATAACATCATACCATTGCATTTGCACTAACCATTTCAAGGACTTTTTGGGATTTATCTTTGTTCTGTTTTGTAGGACATGGCTTCCACCCGTAGGAATACTATCCAAGTCAACCTCGTAAAAATTCCTCCTCAACTCAAAGAGTTAACATAGAGGGTTCCTGAGAGTTATCCATTAACCAAAAGACATGGTCGACTCCTCAACTTGGTTACCTCATGCATTGATGAAGACATGATGAAGGTGCTTTTCCAGTTCTTCGACCCTTTGCACCATTGCTTTACCTTCCCCGATTACCAGCTTGCGCCTACTATGGAAGAATTCTCTCAACTCTTGGGAATTCATATTCTCAATCAACTACCTTTCAATGGTATTGAAAGAGACCCAAGCCTTGAAGAGATTGCCCGAGCTTTACACTTGCAAAAATCTAACGTCACGGATAATTGGGAAACAAGAAGTGGTGTCAAAGGGTTCCTAGCCAAGTTCCTATTGGAGAAATCTCAAGATTGTTGGAACACTCTGGATTTACAAGCTTTTTAAGAAATCTTGACCCTTCTCGTCTATGGGATGGTAATATTTCCAAATCCTGACCAACTTATAGATGTGAATGCTGTCAAAATATTCATATCTCATAATCCGGTGCCTACTTTGTTGGGAGATATCCTGCATTCTCTCCACTCTCACACCATAAAGAGAAGAGGATCCCTCATATGTTGCACTCCTCTATTGGCTAGGTGGTTTGTTTCTCACCTTCCCCGATTCATTGTGAAGAACGATCAAGGTTTGAGGTGGTCCAATAGGTTGATGTCACTCAGAGATTCAGATATTCACGGGTGTCACTGCGCCAAAATTGACTTTTGGCATCACCAAAAAGATAGAGCTTTAATGAGAAAATGTTGTTGTAGGTCTTTTAAAAAATTCGCTAAAAAAAAGTGCTGCTACAGACAGACTTTAGAAAGCGCTTTTAAAAAGCGCTGCTAAATTCCCTACCTTAGAAAGCGCTTTAATGAGAAAACACTGATGTAGGTCTTTTAAAAAATTCGCTAAAAAAAAGCGCTGCTACAGATAACCTTTAGAAAGCGCTTTTAAAAAGCGCTGCTAAAGACCTTAAATTCGCCCCACCTAAGAAAGCGCTTTCTCGTGAAAGCGCTGCTAGATCTTGTATGATAGAAAGCACTTTTAAAAAGCGATGGCTTAGGTCAAATTATAAAATTAAAATATAAAATTTCCTCACTTAAGAAAGCATTTTCTCGTGAAAGCGCTGCTATATCTTGTATGATAGAAAGCGCTTTTAAAAAGTGTTATCTTAGGTCAAATTATAAAATTAAAATATAAAATTTTCAGAACCCTATTCATTCATTTCTAATCGTTGTAATCGTTTCTTCTCCGCGACCATTTCTTCTCCGACCAATTCTTCTCCGACTGTTCCTAATCGTTTCTTCTCCGACCGCCGTAGACCGTCGTAGTTCAGGTACGTTATTCTTGTTGTTGTATGTGTTTAGTGGTTCTTGCTATTGTATGTGTTCAGTGTTCAGTCTTAGATGGAGTAGAAAAGAACATGGTTCAAGTAGGAAGGTGAAATGATGAAATTATTAACTACTGCATAAATTGTTCATGGATGAGGATGTTGTATTGCATAGTTTGATATGTGTTAGCCCCATAAACTGCCAGTTGCTGGAGGAAAATAGCCTGTTTGGTTTGGCATTAGGGTTACTGTTACTAATTAGATACAAACACATCAAGGAAGCTATTATGTTTTGAATGACGTATTCTGGTTGAACTATGCATGAAGAACATATAGATCGATGAATGTATAAGTTGCCCACAACTGTTTTGCTTCAAACATTTGAAATTTAAAATTGGCTCTTTTGTCATTTTTTCATTTTTTTATATTTCCTTAGTGGATTTTTATATTTTTCATTTCATTTTTATTTTTTTCTTTATTACAGGTCAATGGCTAGTAATCAAGAAAACTCACAAGATACAAATGCTCCAGATAAGACATCAGAGGGAGAAATTACACGAGGCATCACTATTCTGAGAAAAATCATTCTTGATAGAGATAAAGGAGTAAAATATAATGTACATTGGAATGATGATAACTAACTAATTGATCCTAATGGTGCAAAGTTGACAAGGTACATTGGTACACTTGCTCGTATGCACGTCCCAATCACCTTTGATAAATGGACTAATAAAGATTTGGATTCCTACAAAGACAAAATTTGGACTGATATACAGGTACCATATAATTTAGCTTTAAAGTATAATGTTTTTGTTATTTTAGTCCCTAACTAAGTAAGACTTGGGAATGTCTTATATGTATGATTAATATTTGTTCCCTTAATGAAGATCACATGGTAATGTCTTTAAATTACTTATACTAACACACTATAATGGGTATGTTTTTTCATAGAGGTCTTTTAACATTGAAGACAACCGAAAAAAGTATTGTCTTTAAGTGGCCGGAAAAAGACACCGAGGGTGGAGAACTTTTTTAACAAACAAATTTCTTAAGGATGAGCAAGGAAATATTGTTAAAGCGGATCGTCCAATGAAGTATAGCAACTTCATTGGACCCGAAGAATGGGATGGATTTGTATCCAAACGAATAGAAAATGAGAAATTCAAGAAAGTGAGTGACACAAATCGTGAGAGAGCATTAACACCCACGTATCCATACAGAAAAGGGCGTTTGGGATATGCACGCTTACAGCAAAAAAATGTAAGTATATATAAATGCTACGATCTTATTAATTGTCTCAATGTGTTATAATTGATGATCATATGATTTGTGTCAATGAGTAGTTAAAGGAGATGAAAAGTGACGAAACATCACTTTCGACGCATGTTTTGTGGAAGGAAGCTCGTGTGGGCAAGGATGGAGTTGTTAGGGAAGATGTTCAACATATTTATGATGAATGTGTAAGTATAACATTGTGTCTTTAAGTAAATTAAAAGTTTATTAGTATATACTTAATTTTTTATCTCCACTAATAATTTTCGATATATATGTAAATGAATTTCAAGAGACTCTATATCAATCGGTAACCACAGGTGAGGACCAGGATAACATAAGCATACTTAGTCGTGCACTAAATGTTGTTGAGTATCCCAGTCGGGTGAGGGGTAAAGGACATGGTGTGACTCCATCTTCCTTGTATAAGCATCCAAGGAAAAGAAATCCTAGAAATCAAGAAGTGATGCAAACGTTGGAGGAATTAAAGGCGCAAGTCCGTGAATTGCAACAGGATAGAGAGAGATATATGGCGCAAAAGTACAGTTCAGAGGCGAAAGAAACTAGTGACAAAGCTAGTATCAATTGTCAAAATAAATTTCCCGAGGTAATTATATATGTTATTATGAAATTAAACTAGCACATTTATTTTAGTTGACATATATACACATTAACAGTAACATATTTATTATTGGTTTAAGACATTTCATCTTGTCAGCTATACTTGTCGTCACCGACTTATCGCTTAGTTGGCAAGGGAAAAGTGCATAACACTTCGGGAGATTTACCTCACCATAGACCGCTCCCTGATGGACATCTGAAAGTATCGACTGGTGTTGCATTAGATCTGGATGTGTTGCTACCGGTACCTGACATTATTTCAGAGACAACATTTCTACGAGATGCAATAGGATCATTTGTTGCATGGCCGTCGGACCTCATTTTCATATATGATAAGGTATGTTGAAAACCATTATGAATCTTTTAGTATTCAAGTTTCAATTCTGAACCATTACGTACATTTTTATTACATGTTAATTTCAGACTCCTACAAAACCCGCATCTAAAGATAAAGAGATTTTGCGGCACAGCGAGTCTATTGCATCACAAAAAGAGGTACATTTAAAGTGTTAATGATATGATCCGAATTCAAAAACTACATGATTTTATAATTTACCTAAGTAATATGATTTTTAGGTACCTGCTCAACGGTCACAACAAGTGAGCCAGAAATTTAGTAGCATACCTAACAAGAAAAATGATCTTCCAAGATTCGGGGCAAGAAAACCTTTTGTACCTCGATTCCGGATGTGTCTTGAAACACTTGTGGGAACATCAGATTTGATGAATGGTGTTATTCGTCAAATGGATATGGAGGAAGGTATATTTGGTTTTTCTTACTTCGAAACAATTGCAAAAGAGGAAATGGAACAAATTTTTTAGCATACAGAATTAGGCATCGGTCTTGTACATTCATACATCCGGTAATACGATCAATCTATTATTTAATTAGTTGAACAATTTATTTACGCATTTCAATGAAAATAGTCTAATGTTTATTATTATTTTTATTTAAGGTTCTTGTATGAAACATTGATGCGCGGAAATAAATTGTCAAACATATTCCATTTCGTGTCTGCCTCCCGTGTCAACGGAGCGTCAATTGTTCAGGATCCAGATTCAGTAAGAAATCACTTAGTTGGGAGATTCATGGCCAACAGTACATAAAGCTTGTATCTTTTACCGTATAATACAATTCATGTGGGGATAGTACTTCATTCTAAGTTCATTCTAATCTTTGTATCTTTTGTGTTGAAGATTTTCATCTAAACTTTTGTTTTAATTTATAGACATCACTGGTTGTTGGTTGCTATTTATCCTTTCAAAGAAGTGGTGTATTATCTGAATTCGGTAGATGGTGAATGGACAAATTATCCAGATATGAAGTTAATGATTGATACGTAAGTGAGATTGTTCTAAATATTCATGTGTATTTGTATATTTGATTATTTCTGTGAGATTGTTCTAAATATATGTTTTTATTTTGTTAGATTAATACAAGTATTCTTCTCTCAAAGAGAATCTCGAGTATCACGATCTAGATCAAGCAACATTACATGGATCAAAGTGGAGGTGCATAAATTTTAACAATTTTGCTTATAATAGTGATGCTACTTGATAAAACAAGACAACTATACATTGTTATTTGTTTTTCTATGTAGTGTGCTCAACAGCGTAACAATATAGATTGCAGATACTTTGTTTTGAGGTTTATGAAAGAAATCCTTCTTTTAAATCAAATAGAGATTCCAATCACAATATGGATTTATAACTTAGGATTTATTTTAATATTTATCGGATATTTCATATAATTTATTACTTTTAACTAAATCATGCATATTATGTTTTGTTATGTAGTACTTTGATGAATGCAAGTGTGCTCATTACACGAAAAATCAATTGGAAGAAATCAAGGAGGAATTGTGTAAATACTTTATTTAGAAAAGAATCATATAAGGTATTGGAAGTTGAAAAGTGTTATGAAAATTTTTATTGTGTTGGACCCAAGTTAGTTTAATTGATCGTGTTATTCTGTTCATATATAAGCGGATTTGAATAGAAGGTTTTGTTGTACTTGAGTATTATCACCTTTATACGAAATTCTTGGAGTTTGTTGTTCGAAATAGTTATAAATTTGTCCTTATTATAGTGCATCCTCCTCCTACTTAGTAGCAAACATGTGAATTGAATTATAATGGTGTTTATATTTTGGTATATAATGGTATTATAACGGTATATAATTCCTTTTGTATGTAACGGTGTTTATATTTTGTATGTAACAACTTCTTTGTTGAAATAAAGGGTCGTTGAAATGTAAGGCTTGAAGTACAGGTTTATGGGATTATTCCCAAAAATATGCCTTCTAAAAAAGAAAGAATACGCAGCGTTTTTACATTAAAAAATGCTTAAATTTATGTGAAGCAACGAAAGTGCTTTTTAGGAAAAAGCGCTGCTAAATGCCTACTTTAGAAAGCGCTTTTCCTAGAAAAGTGTTGCCTAAAGATGGCTTAAAAAATACATTAGACAGCGCTTTTGAAAGCGTTGTCTAAAGGGGGTCAATAGAAAGTGTTTTTTTAGGAAAAAATGCTGCTAGAAGCCTACCTTAGAAAGCATTTTTCCAAGGAAAAGCGCTGCTAAAGAATACATATGGCAGCGCTTTCGCGTAAAAAAAAGCGCTATCTATACCTACGGCAGCGCCACCATAGGTAGCGCTTTTAAGTGCTACTAAAGGGCAAAAAAAGTGCTTTCTTAGGTCTTTTTTGGCGTAGTGTGTTCTCGATCCTTGGAGGACATTGCTATCATCGACCGTTGTAGGGAATTCCCTAATGTCCCTTTGCTTGGCATTTAGGGAGGTATCACTTACAACCCTTGCTTAGTTTTACAAAAGTTTGGGTATGCACGAAGAAATGGTCCTCATTATACGCTCATCCAAGGTGTGGTGTTCGACTATGTGTTGTACCCCAAAATTTTCCCTCTCATTTCTCAAGAATTTTCTCACAAGATCTTCCATGACATCATGTTTGCAGCACTGATGCATTAATTTAGGTTTGGAATTGGCACAAGGGCAAAATGGTCAATTGCATACTGAAAAGTCAAACTTTGACTTTTGGATCAAAATCAAGTTTCAAGAGTCATATTTCATCAAGACATGTTAAAATATGAAGTTTGTTTCATTAAGAAAATCAAAAGTCAATTTTGCTTTGGAAAAGTCAAAATTCTAAATACTTAGAATTTTTCTAAGTGTTTAGGAATTATGATAAATTCAGAACTTCTGGCTAGATTTTCACCATAATACAAGTTGATTCTGAAAGAACTTCTGACACAAGAGTTGTAGGTTGCAATGAGATCTAAGACATTGCAGAATAGAACTTCTCCTGGAAATGATGGGATTTCAAGTTATACATCTTTGAAAGCACGTCCGTGAAACTGAAGCACTCAGCAAATTCTGGACATTTCCAAGACAGATTTTGGTTAAAACTTCTGGGCTAGTTTTCATGAAGGTTCAATCATAATTTGCAAGAGTAATTAAAAGAAGGTTTGCAAAGCATGTTACAAGCTTTTGAAAAGTCTGAGAACTCCCTTCAAAACATGCTGGAGCAGGGAAATTCAAAGATCAGAAGTTGAATATTTGTTCTAAGTTGCACTGATGCTGAACTGTTGATCCAGACTAAGCTATGATACATAATCTCATATTGCAGGTTTTCTGTTTTGACAAATCTCATCATCATTTAATGCTCACACCCACTTTTGAGTCTTTATCCAAAGGATTCCTCCACGTGTGGCATAAAAGTACCATTGTTGTCCTTGAAAAGCAAACCTTTGTACAAGTGTATGCTGGGCCCATGCTTTACCTTTGGTTCTGAGGGTACTTTTCCTTAATTCACGCTTACAAATACAGCTTAAGCGCGGCTAAAGCTGCTAACCACCATACTTGTTTAGACTTGCTTCAAGAACAAGTCAGCGCCCTAACATGATGGTTGTACTCTTGACTTCCCCAAGCTACTAAATCCTTGCCTATAAATTGAACTTCGTTGGCAACTGTAAAGAGGTCGAAAAATTGAAAAGAAAAAGCCTTGAAACCTTGCTAAAAATTCCAGGAATCTGGAACTGCAAACACAAATACAAAACCTGCTAGTTTCTGATTTTTGCATTCAAACTCCAATTTTCCTCAAGTGTTTCTTAACCAAATTATCAACACAGTTTCTGATATACACTTAGAAGCCGTCCCAACTTCTATCTTCAGACTGTAACACAGTCTTCATCAATCTCCATCTCAAAATCAGAACTTTGCTTCTTGGCTTCTCCAGAACATTCAAGCCATAGTTCAAGTTAAAGGTTGTTCCAACCTTCTAAGCCTGTGAGAAAGTTGATCCAAATCTCACAGCAGTCAGAACCAGGCTCTAGCTCACAGATCATTTTCCAGCTGCAAGGTAAGCTCCTGCTGACTCTCATCATATTACTTAGGCATTGTTAGACTTGCATGTCCAAAAATACAATGTAGACATCCTGACTCTGATTATGTACATATTCATAGATTTCATGTATTTTTTCCTAAGTAGAGAGAACTTCAGTTCAGAACTTCTTGAGGAAATTAGGACTCAGAATTAGGATTAGAAAAATTCATGCTTGCTTCTGATTTACAGTTCTGATACTTTGTATTTCTGAAACCATGATAAAACCTGCCATAACTTCTATGTTTGCATTTTCTGTTTTGTTGAGAAATGACTAAGCTGCAGATGTTTTGATTAGCATGGAGAAAGAGATGAAGTTTATCATCAGAACTTACTTTGGTGATGTGATACGGTGGCAGAACCGACTGTTTTAGGAAAATGATGGTTTGCGTTTTGCGTTTGTATTCGCAAAATGTCGCGATAAGCAAGAGTCGCCACCGACTTTTATTTTATCCAACTGGAAAGGACAAAAGCACAGAAAAATTCCTTTTTTGATATTTTGAGTACGGGGGGTAGATTATAGAAATGGAAGGTATTAGCACCCTTTCTATACGTAGTTTTCTACGGGCTCTTAGGTAATTGCTCATCATTTTCAAATTTTCTTGTGTGTGTTTGATTTGAAAGAAGTTTTTGTTTTACTTAGATTTAACCCTTGCTTCTGTCTTCAAGAGTGTTACGAAGTTTATTTTGAAAACTTTGTTTGAAAAGAGTGTAAGTGTGGAAAAAGTTTTTTTTTGAGCAAGAACTTAAAAACTAATCTACCTACTCGAAAAAAGAATTGTTCTATGTTTGTTTCCTTTAGACAGCGCTATCCTACTATTAGTGAGTAGGTAGCACCGTCGTTGGAGTTTTAAGGGTCAATTCGAAAGGGACGTAGATCACTAAAGCAACGTTAGGACGTCTTAGTAATAACCCTAATGTCTTAAGATCAGTATTAGAGGCAACATATTCGAGGCAACCTTTCCGAGGCAACTTTTTCGAACGGGACTTTGATCTTTGTTTAGACAAGAGAGCAACCACTAAAACATCCTATACTTAATGACTGTTTACCGAAGGCAACCGAAGTGAGATTATACCCTAGGAGTGTGCATGTGCGAGTGATTCAATTTCAAGTTTATTATCTTTTCACCTTTAGGGTTTGCTAACCATTTTAAATTTAACCATACATTCTTGTCATGCAACCCTAACATCATACATCTAACAGTTTAATATTTTGCGGAAATTAAAGTGCGGAAAGTAAAGCTACGCTATTACAAGGCTTCGGGTATTAATTACATAGCCAAAAAAACCCGCTAAAAACGATAAATGAATGAAAAAGTCCTAATTAATCTATTACACCCCATGAGCAAATACATCAACATGGTAAAAATAAATAAGCGCGCGACGAATAGAGAATGAAGGGAAATTAGGGTTTTGACCCCGTCTAACCTAATTAAAAGAAAAAATATTTTTTGTTGTTTTTTGATTATTTTTAAGTAAAAGAATAAGGTTTTTAAATTAAATACAAATCTAATTAGCAATTAAATTAATTTAAAGAAGATAATTTACATGACCTATTTTTGTATTTTGTTATTTTTTAAGAAAAAGAAAATAGAATTTAAATTAGACAAAACCCTAATTTCTAACTTGTTTTAATTTATTTACAAAATAATTAAAGTTACCCTAAAATTAAATAAATTAATTAAATTAATTTTTGTATAAAAAATAAATTCTAAATCTAATTGGATGAAAATTGATTTATGGCTTTTTATGAAAAAAAAAAGAATTAATTTGGTGTTAGTAAAAATAATTTAAATAAATTAATTAAGAAAATATAAATGCAAAGGAAGAGAATATGGGCCTGAGAATCAGCAAATTGGGGGTGTGAATAGCAATCTTTTGGGCCCAAAACAAGCTGACCCATGTTGACTTTCTAAGATTCCATGCTGCCTGTTGACTGGGGTGTATCATGGTCCTCCACATGATGGGCTCTAGATCTGGCCTTCTGGAAATCCAAAGGTTGAATCTTGAGGGTACATGGTGATATCCCTGCCTTGAGTGCACGCCTGATCATCTGAATGAAAATAATATGAAATAATGGGGGGACCTGGGATTCGAGCCCAGGCCCTAAAGCCTTTTCCACTCACCTTCACGCCAACTGAGCTGCATGCTTTTATTGTATACAAAATAATAATAATGGATAATATATAACAATGCAAGTTAATGGGAGGAAAACAAAAAAAAGCGCCAAAATTCAAATGGACGAATGAGATGGAGCCACGCATGTCGTCCCTGTCCTCTCTCCGTTGGTAAAAGTCATAGACTTTTACCTACGAGCATATGTCTGTATCTACAACCCTTGCTTGTTTCAAAATCTCACATGGGCATGATAAATGGAGTCTAAGGCCATAAATTAAACTGCCTTGGCCTGCTGAGCATGATGGTGCCCTTCTTGTGGGCCAATTTCACCTGTACACAAAGCCCCTAAACCGAGACCAAGAACCCTAATAATGGCAAATCTTTATAGAGTTAGAAAAAATGCAATTAATTGTTATGAACAACTTGCAAATGCTTCAAGGAACAAGAATATGTATGTAATTCATGCTATAAGTGCCAAAATCATGTAATTCGATTTCAAGAAAAAAGCCATGGCCGTGGATCACTTACAGTGAGTTCTAGCGCGCGAGGATCCTTATTTCTGATTGCCATGGCTTCCTTGCAATCCCAGGAAGTGAATGGGATGGCCTATGAGTCTTGAAAACGTTTGGAAGTGTGAAATCAAGTCAGCACTTTTTGGTGAATTTTTCAAGTTTTGTTCTTCCTTTGTGCGCCTCTAAAGCCTGTTGTTTCTGGCTGCAATTGTTCACTATATACCAAGGGATGAATTAGGTTTACAAATATGATCTCAATCCTTACCAATTATGATTTATGATCTTGATTGGATTCACTTGAAAATCTTTCCAAAATAGGCCAAAATCAATCTTTTTGTGCCCACTTATGCCTTGCACGAATTGATTCACTTGCTAGCTGGATATAGGAACTGAAATATGCATAAGATCTTGAAGTTTGAATGATTTGGATTTTTTCATGATTTGTTTTGATTTAAATTGATTTAATTGAAATAAAAATCAAAATAAATAGCAAAAATAAGATAAAGACAAATGGGAAGAGCTAGGGCTCGTGGACCATGCTACCAACTCAAAACAAGTGCAAAAAGTTAGGCCCAGTTAGCAAAAATTTCAATTTGAGGCACTTTTGACTTTTGGCAATTTTGCAAAAAAGGTCAACTTCACCTATGCATAACTTCTTCAATTTTGACTCTTTGAAGGTGTTCTTGGAATTTTTAGAAATCTTGGGATGTCCTATAAGCAAACCTTTTGGTCTCATCTCAATTGGGTCTTCTGTGTTCATGTATGAAGCTTTGACAAAAAAGGTGTTTTTGT
The DNA here is from genome assembly GCA_948472305.1 of Vicia faba. Lineage (NCBI taxonomy): Eukaryota > Viridiplantae > Streptophyta > Magnoliopsida > Fabales > Fabaceae > Vicia > Vicia faba. Next base: position 413,455,880 of record OX451738.1, read on the forward strand.
TGACTTTTCAAAATGACCTATAATGTCCAAATGCATAACTTCTTGTGAGTGCATATTTTGAACTTGGGAGATGAATATGGATTGTATATAATTGTATACTCTTCAAAATGAGCTTTGGATGGGTCATTTCTCATAAAGTATGAGAAAGTTATGCTTGGTCAAAGTTGAGTTGACTTTTCCTACAAAACCCTAATTTAACAACTTTTGGGTTTTGATGAATTGTGAGAAATCCTTGATGAATCATGATCAACCCTTGATAAAATGATGAATAATACTTCAAAATGAGGATGTTAACCAAAAATATTGAAGTTTGACTGTATGTAGGCCACAATTGACTTTTGCCCTAGCACAGTCGATTTTTAGGCCTTTAAGCAATTGACTGAGCAAATTTTCTCTACAAGGCTTGAGAGTTGACATGGATGATTTTGAGAACATATTAGGACAATGGTGAGCATTTTGGGTCCCTTGGGCTTAAATATCTTGATGCAACATGAAACCCTAATTTGAGGTAGACTGTCTTAGGAAAGAGTTTGTCTGGTCAACCCTTGGACTTCCTTGAGCAATTTGAAGACCTCACTTGAAATGTATTGAGAAATATGGGAGGTCAAATTTTGGGGTACAACAGCTGCTCCTATTCAATCTTCTTAAGCCTGAGGATTTAGATTGGCTTGTCTGCCTTTCGTGATCCGAGGGTGGAAGATGATTGAAAACTAGAGTGCCCAGAAATTTGCACTCGCATGAAGTGGTATTTGTCTTGTGATGTCGGGAATGGGCTTATAGATGCCATTTGGAGATTGATAACGGAATATGGGCTTAAAGATGCCATCCGAAGAAGTGTCGATCGCATAAGAGATTCCTTAACGAGGGCTTGTATACCTGTTGTTGAGGAGGATTTCGCTGGGGAATGTTATTCTCTGTCTTGAGAGAAAAGTTGAATTTTAGGAGCTTCAGTCGTCCGTTATTCTACTGGGGAATAGTCTCTCGGTTGAAGAGGTGAAAATGAACTATTATCTGGTCGTGATCCAGGCTTCATAGTGATAAGACCGACTACTATCTGGTCGTAATCCAAGCTTTACATTGACTTACTGGGGAGATGAGGTTAAACTTGCTATCCGATCGTGATCCAGGCTTCGCAATTTCTCAATTCTTATCTGTTCGTACTCCAGGCTTCAGAAGGAATTAAGTTGTTATTCGGTCGAATCCGGGCTTCAACTTGAATTTAGGGCACACTAATATTCGATCGACTCCGGGCTTCTTAGTAATTGTCCAGGTAAACTGCTATTTGGTCGAAATCCAAGCTTCACAGTGTCTTGTACTGTTATCTGGTCGTAATCCAGGCTTCAGTCCTTTTATCGTTATCTGGTCATAATCCAGGCTTCACGATGTTTTATACCATTATCTGGTCGAATCCAGACTTCATGGTGTCTTGTACTACTATCTGGTCAAATCCAGGCTTCACAATACCTTATTTCTTATTTGGTCGTAATGCAGGCTTCAGAAGAAATCAAATGGTTATTCGGTCTCCTCCGGGCTTCCCTTTGACTGTTGGGCCTACTAATATCCAGTTGAATCCAGGCTTAATAGTAATTGGCCGAGTAAACTGCTATTTGGTCGTAATCCAAGCTTCACAGTATCCCTCACTGTTATCTGGTCCTAATCTAAGCTTCAGTGTCTCTTACCGCTATCTGGTCGTAATCCAGGCTTCGCGATGTCTCATACCATTATCTGGTCGAATCTAGGCTTCATGGTGTTCGGAGGAATCAAGATACTATCCGGTCAAATCCGGGCTTCATAACTTATTTTAAAGATATACCACTATCTGGTCGTAATCCAGGCTTTGCAGTGTCTTTGGCTGCTATCTGGTCATAACCCAGGTGTGATACGGTGGGAGAACTGACTTGAGTTTTGCGTTTGTATTCGCACTTGTTTGGTTTAGCAAGAGTCGCCACCGACTTTTATTTAATCCTAAAGGAAAGGTTAAAAGGCACAGGAAAAACCTTTTGAGATGTTTTGTGGGTTCGGGGGGTAGATTATGAAGAGGGAAGGTATTAGCACCCTTTTCATCCATGGTTATCCATGGGCTCTTAGTTACTTATTTTTAGATCACTTGCCTTGATTTTCGATTGCTTGAAACGGTGTGTGTGTGAGTGTGTGTTTTGAAAATGTTTTGAAAAAGACGCCTTCGTCTCGGCAACCGTTGTAATGACTCGTGTTTGAGTATATACAAAGGTGTGTATCTTTTCGAAAAGATGTTTCAAATGTTTTTGGAATTTTTTTTTGAAAGTGTTTGTGGAGTGTGGTTTGAAAAGTAGGCAAGTGTTTTTGCAAGTTTGTCAAGTAACTAAGAGTTGTCTACCCCTAAATTTACTCAAAGGTTTTTCTCATGTTTTAACCCTTTTAACAGTTTTGTTCCACCACTGTATTTGGTGGACAATCTTGCGTTAGGATATTAACGGGACAGGTGCGGGTCATCGTATGGACCATGAATGCAATGGTGCCAAGTGTCTTTGGCAATTTTCTTGAAGGGACTTGATCATTTTGATAGGCAACTTTCGAAAGCGTCATCGAGGGACTATGATCATTTGAATTGTTTTGCCAAAGAAACTCAACGTGCAAGCATGGCCCATTTTGGAAGGCAACAAGCGGGATTACCCTAGGGGTGCAAGTGTGAAAGGTGTATTGATTTCATGTATTTGTCTTGTATTAGGTTATCTAGCGTTTGATTTTATGTACATACAAACCCTAGGTCTATACATGGTATAATTGAAAGCGATAAATTGCGAAAATTTAAAGTCTACGCTATTACAAATAAGTATCCGAGAGTGGGGGTACAATTATTTACAAATGGGGATGAGACTTAATAGGAGAGTAGTGTCCAAATAAATTTACAACCAAATCGAATCGATCGTAATGTAAAAAAAGTATAAGAATAAGCAAATGTGTATGTGAAAATGTATTTGTGTAGGTGTATGATTATTTACAAGTGGTAAATGCATTTATTAAGTATTCTTATCTTGTTTTGTATTTTGTTAATTATGTACAAACAAAATATTTTAAGAAAAGAAAAGAATGTTTTAAGTTTTATGTATTAAAGTTTTTAGGTATTTTAATTAGTATTTTTATGTACAAAGAAAAGATTTTTAAGAAAAGAAAAAGAAAATGTTTTAACAAAAGAAAAGAATGTTTTAAGTTTTATGTATTAAAGTTTTTAGGTATTTATGTTAGTATTTTTTATGTATTAATATTAATTATATCATAAAAAAAAAAGAGTATTGCTAATGTAAAATTAAAATTAGTATATTAAGTAAGTTATAAAAAAGTATAGGGTGATAAAAAGAACAATAGTTTTAGTTGATAAAAAATAAGAATGGGCCTTAGAGGGTTTGGGTCCAAACAACAAACAGGCAGGAAGTGGAATGGGGGGGGGGTATGCACATTGAAACGCAATTGGGCTTAGGCACACTGAAAAGGGCAAGGCCCAAGGCAAATTGGTGAACATTTTGTAAGGGTTGCAATAGTTCTGTGTCATTTGGGATTAGGGTTTCAACGTTACAGAGGCGCCGTTTGTTCTCTTGGCTTCCTCTTCATCTTTTGAGCCAAAGCCTCTAAGCACTCTCCACCCCTACTGCCAGGTGCGCCACCGTCCATTCCTCTTCCCTCCATGGTCACTCAGTGATGTTTGTACACAGGTAACTGTTATGTCCTTTCCATCTTCAGGGTTTTACGTTCGCGCATGCTTTCAACGTTTCCTTGTTTTGACTTTTACATTGTTATTAATTTATGTTTCCGTGAGGTTTTGAAGAAAAAGGGGAAAGAAACTATACCTTTGGAGACGGAGACGGAGGAGGGATGGATCGGAGGTGCCCTAGGACGGCCGGAGGCGAAGGGAGCGGTGAAGCTGGCTTGCTCTTGCTGGAACACCTGGTACCTTTGTTTTGCTTCTTTAGGGTTTCATGATGAACATCTGAAAACCTTGCTTTAATTTCTTTTCCTCTTCTGTCCACTTTGCCTCTGATGATGTTCTGAGTGATTATGATGATTTCTGGTTTGCCTTGCTTATTGTTTGCCCAGAGATGCCTGGTATGCTGAGTATTGCTTTGCTTATTGTTCACCTCTTTTCCTCTTCCACTATGAGCTTGCTGAGATGCTTAGAATGTTTGTGTGCTGATTTTGATGTGTTGTTGTTCTAACCCTATGATGAAAGCTTTCTGAGGGTTTTGTTGTTTGAATGCTTTTTTGGACAAAGACTTAAGGCTAGATGCTTGCCAATTTGTTTGTAAATTTATTGATGGCCTTTTAGTTTGAGGATTTATGGTTTAGGCTTCAGGCTTGACAGGCTGAAAGGCTGGAGGCTTGACAGGTTAGGTGCTTTGAATGGTTACAGGCCATTGAGGTTTTAGGCTTGTTTTGACAGGTTGTGTTTGAATGGTTACATGCCTTTGAGGTTTTTGGGCTTCTATTTTGGTTTGTATGGTTTTGATGCTTTGTGGTTTAGACAATGTTGAAGCTTGACAGGTTGAAAGGCTTCAGGCAGGCTTCTGCTTGAGGTCACAGGTTGAGAGTTTGTGTAGGTTCATGGCTTTTTGTTTATAGGCTAAGAGCTTTGAATGGTTACAGGCCTTTGAGGTTTTAGGCTTTAGCAGGTTTTGAAAAGGGTTTTGCAACAGGTAAGGCTGGAAGCTTGATGCTTCTGGTTTGTGTTTGTAAGCTTGTATAGCAGGTTGTTTTTGATACTGTTTGGAGGCAGTTCAGGCTTTAAGGCATATGCAGGTTGATGTTTAGGCTTGTGTTGAAACCTGCTTAAGCTTCAGCTTGAGGCTTTTTTGACTTGATGCAGGTTTAGAGGCTTTGGCTTTTAATGTTACAGTTTGGTTTTTTGTTTGTTTTCTTTGTGTTCTTTCTGCCCTCTTCTACTGTGTTGATGAGTTTTTTTATATCTTCTTGCCTAAAGCCTGTAAGCCTCCTTTTCTTCTTCTCTTTTTTCTCTCTCCAGAAAGATTAAAGCATTTAATATTGCTTATGTTTGTCCTATGCTGAAAAAGTGACTGGTTGAAAATGATGAAAATGGATGTTGCTTGCACTAGTTGCTTAGCTCTGCATACTTCCTGCTTTCCTGCATACTTTATTGACAACATTTTGTACTTCTTGATATCTTGATATCTTTTGGGCAGCTTTTGACAGCTTTTTGTCTTAGTTTGAAATTGTGATTCAGTTTGCCTTTATACTTGTACATGCTGTTTGTTTTGAAACTATGCAGTTGGTTGGAAAATTTGAATCATGAGCTATGCAGTTTGTTTGACCATTTTGAATTTGTGCAATTTTGTATACTTGTGCATTTCATACTTTAATTACAAGCAAACTTCCATCCCTCTTTGTGAACCAAGAGAAATCTTGTGATTTGCAGAGAGGGTAAACTGATTCCGGCCAGTCACTTTTAATGATGACTTTTGAATTAACTGTCGGCTCTTAATTTCAATTTATCTGCTTTTGACTTTTTCTTTGTTTTACAGATAAAAATCAATGGAGCAAAAGAGCATCAGTAGAAGAATGAAGATTTAGGAAATTAGGATAGCTTTATTTTACTTTTAATTATTGTAACATTATTAATGTAAACATTTGTAAATAAATTTACAGTGTACAAATAATAATTGTAACAAATAATTAAAGATGAATAAAATCTACTTTTGATCAGTTAATTCTTTTCTCAACTGTCTATTTAATTATTTATAAATTCTTAAATTGTAATAAATGGAAATAAATCCCAATTATCCTAACTTAGAATAAATAAACAATTAATAAACACTGTGGTCTTAACATCAATCAATAATAAACCCTGCGTTTCAAATATCCAAAGCAATACACAGTTAATCAAACAAAACGTCCACATGCCTTTTTGATTTACTGATTCCATCAAACATTGCAAACTCCCAATCAGAAACCTCAACCCATATTCCAGAGTGAATTAAAAAGCACTGTAGAATCAACTCTTTTCTGAGAAATATGCGCGTACAAAAACTCTAATTTTTGATTAAATGTCAGAGAAGCATTCGCCTGATCAAAACCTGAGCCAACTCAACCAAAACTTAGCAATCTGCCTGAACTGCTTTAAAAATCAATGAAAACCCTAAATTTTGTCTGACTGACGAGAAAAGTCTGTTTGACCGATTCTTGAGCCAGTCTGAAAAAAAATCAGGAAAAGCCCGAAGCTGTGATTTCTTGTGGAAAAATACGAGGGCAAATTTTGGGGTACAACAGTTGCCCCTGTTCAATCTTCTTGAACCTGAAGAGTTAGATTGGCAAGTTTGCCTTTCGCGACTCGAAGGTAAAAGGAGATTGGACACTAGAGTGCCCAAAAATTTGCACTCGGTGATGTGATGGTGGAGGGAATGGGCTTAAAGATGCCATTTGGTGATGGGCTTAAAGATGCCACCTGAAGATGTGACAAAATCTTGTCGAGGGATGGGCTTAAAGATGCCATTTGGTGATGGGCTTAAAGATGCCACCTGGAAATGTTGAACTGTATGTCATTGGTGAGTGGACGAGTATCAGAAAGGCATCCATGTTTTGGAACATCTCGGAACTGGGGGTCTGAACAAGCAATAGATTGGCATCCATGTTTGGAGAATCCGTAAACTATTTTCAGGAGTTGGAGTTGAATAAGCAATAGAGTAGCATCCGTTGTTGGGCAGCGTCCGTAAACTGTTTTCAAAATATGCATCTGAACAAGCGATAGATTAACATCCGTTACTGGAGAACCCGTGAACTGTTTTCAGAAGTCTTGAAGTGGAGGAGGAACCGGTGTAGGGTTTCCTGATGATGAGTCAGTGTAAAACTGCATCTGGGTTTAAAGAGGAACCGGTGTAGGGTCTCCTGATGATGAGTCCGTGTAAAACTGCATCTGGATGAATCTGGAATAAGTATCAGAATGTCGCCGTGTCTGGGTCACGTCTGAACTATTTCTGGATGAATCTCGGAAGATGATGATTTTTGTTTGTCGACTGATCTTACCTGAAAAGGTAAAGAGTTAGTTGTATGCAATGTCATGATGCATGATGCAATGTATGTTATCAATGTTTATGATATGAATGTGATGGATGCGCATGTAAGTTGATGAGCTGTCTTGCTGAGGATAGATGAATCCTGGATAGCGGGAGACAAAAGAATCTTGACTGCTGCCGGGGAAAATAATTCCTGAACGCTGCAGGGGAGGGAAAGAATCTTTTGATCGTTGAAGATGAGAAGTCCTGGGACCACTGTTGGGGGATCAAGAGCTTGGGTTGTATGCCAATCTATTGGGGATTCCTGTCTTGAGGAGATCTTCACTGGAGAATATTCGAATATTCTGTGAGGAACTGAAAATGAGAGTCTTCACTCTGCTTGGGGATTGACAGTTGGAAGTTTTAGCTCCGCTGGGGATATTGAAACTTGACTCTGAGGGGAATTAGATTATGTGAGGCTCTCTGGCTGGGGAAGTCGAGAATCTTTTGATTTTGAGAAGGAACCTGCATAGGGTTTCCTGATGATGAGTCCGTGTAAAACTTCATCTAAATTTGAGAAGGAACCGGTGTAGGGTTTCCTGATGATGAGTCTGTGTAAAACTTCATCTGGTTTTGAGAAGGAACCTGTGTAGGGTTTCTTCATGATGAGTCAGTGTAAAACTGCATCTGGTTTTGAGAAGGAACCTGTGTAGGGTTGCTTCATGATGAGTCCGTGTAAAACTGCATCTTGGATTTGAGAAGGAACCTGTGTAGGGTTGCTTCATGATGAGTCCGTGTAAAACTGCATCTTGGATTTGAGAAGGAACCTGTGTAGGGTTGCTTCATGATGAGTCCGTGTAAAACTGCATCTTGGATTTGAGAAGGAACCTGTGTAGGGTTGCTTCATGATGAGTCCGTGTAAAACTGCATCTTGGATTTGAGAAGGAACCTGTGTAGGGTTGCTTCATGATGAGTCAGTGTAAAACTGCATCTGGTTTTGATAAGGAACCTGTGTAGGGTTGCTTCATGATGAGTCCGTGTAAAACTGCATCTTGGATTTGAGAAGGAACCTATGTAGGGTTGCTTCATGATGAGTCCGTGTAAAACTGCATATTGGATTTGAGAAGGAACCTGTGTAGGGTTGCTTCATGATGAGTCCGTGTAAAACTGCATCTTGGATTTGAGAAGGAACCTGTGTAGGGTTGCTTCATGATGAGTCCGTGTAAAACTGCATCTTGGATTTGAGAAGGAACCTGTGTAGGGTTGCTTCATGATGAGTCAGTGTAAAACTGCATCTGGTTTTGAGAAGGAACCTGTGTAGGGTTGCTTCATGATGAGTCCGTGTAAAACTGCATCTTAGATTTGAGAAGGAACCTGTGTAGGGTTGCTTCATGATGAGTCCGTGTAAAACTGCATCTTGGATTTCAGAAGGAACCTGTGTAGGGTTGCTTCATGATGAGTCCGTGTAAAACTGCATCTTGGATTTCAGAAGGAACCTGTGTAGGGTTGCTTCATGATGAGTCCGTGTAAAACTGCATCTTCCAACAGGTGATGAAGGAATTGTTGAACACTTTTGACATTCGAATGCCCCAAGTGATGATGAAGGAGACTTGCCCCCAGGTTACTCTGCAAATTGAGAGATTTGTTGAAATCTTGACTGGACTGCCCTAGGTTGACTGGATAGTGACATGTCATGCCCCTTGTTGATAGGAGATTTGCTAATGGAAGTGTCATCCTTTTGAAGTTATTTTGTTCACTGAGAGAGTTTTCGTTCCTCCGAACATTCGCTGTATGAATTTCTTCGCTGTCAAAAAAACTGTCAAATGCAAACAGTGATATTCAAGCAATGCAAAGTTTATGTTTGTCTCAAAGTTTTGAAAAATGCGTTTTTAGCAGAAAACTTTTTGTAAGACAAATCAACACAAGATTTAGAACAAAGCCTTACAGGAGTCAGGATACCTTTTGTAACAGTATGCTTTCGAACTAACCCATGCTTCAATTAGGACTTTTGAAGGGTTGTAACGTGGCTTGGTTCACGGTTTAAGAAACAAAGGATAAAGGCTCAAAGTATATTTGTACCCACCCGCTCTTCGTGATGTTCTTCAACCCTAAGCTCAGTTAATTGTGCGTCGCACTCTGTTTGAGTTTGGAACGACTTTTTGGGTGATGGTTCACCTATTGAATTTGGGAGACAGTCATCATCTCCTTTTTCTTTTGCAACATTTTTCATGTTCTTGAGGGTTTGTAATGACCTCTCTATTTTGATTTTGATTTGTTATCCCTAACTTTTGCCTGACTGTTTCTGTTTTCGAGATTACAGTCAGCGGGATGCCTCAGCTTTCTTAAGCCTTCTTTACAGGTTTTGGCTTGGTGGGCTTTTCTCTTTTGAGAGATTGACTGCCTATGTGGTAGGGAACCATCACTGTCTTGTGATTCCAAAGGAATGTCTCTTTTTTTGACGTCGTTCGTTGTGTTACGAACTGAGAGTTTGCGACTTCAATGCGCATTTCCTTTTGAATTAACTGAGATACTACCCTGCCCCAGGTTTATATCAAAGGTTTTTATTTGTTTAAGAACAGAAAACTCCTACTTCTTTGGCTCGGAGGGGTTGACTAGGGATTATCTTCCTTATAACTCCAGTGTTTGGGAATTGAAAGAAATGCCTGTACATCATCAGCAAGGTCTGTTCAAAAGCATATTGTATGAGATAATGGTATTGTTTCGTCATCCTCCTTCTAAAGGCTCGTAGCTTTTTATCAAGAGTTAAATATCATAAAGAAAACATAAGAGTAGTGAAAACGAATGGATGAATTCAAGACAAACATATGCAATGCATTAATGAAACAGAGTTTGACATTAAAAGATAATTGTTTGAATAACAAAAGATTACAACTTTGAAAATTCAAAATGAAACAAATACAATCTCAATGAGCTGGCATAGGAGCAGTGATCATGCTGGGGCCTCTGGAGGACCAAATTCAATCTCCTTGGCATCAATCAAATTCTGAATCTTGTACTTCAATGCCCAACAGTCGTTAGTGTCATGTCTAGGACTGTCAGAATGAAAAGCACATGTTGCATTAGGATTGTAGTTAGGAGATGAAATCTTGGGGTTTGGATGAGGCCCTATCGATGCAATCAGATTCATCCTCAACAAGTGTTGCAGTGCTTGAGACTAGCATGTTGATGTTAGTGAACTGTCACTTAGGCTCGTCTGGCCTTTGTTGACCCCCCTTTGGTTGTTGTCGGTGTGACGTAGAACCAGAGATCAGGACTGCCCCTGCATGTTGATCATGACGACCCTTCTGACTGTTCGCATCATTGGACTCTTTCTTTCTGTTGTAGGGAAATATCTGAGTATCCGAGGATGTAATTCCTTGGATCTTTCCACTTTTGATGCCCGCTTCGACCCTTTCGCCGGTCAGTATCAGCTTGGTGAACCCTGCTGAGGAGCTTCCAATCAGGTGATTGAAGAAAGGCCCTATCAAAGTTCCCATGAAGATGTCAATCAGCTCTCTGTCAGTTAAAGGGGGTTGCACCCTACCAGCCAGATCTCTCCATTTTTGAGCGTATCCTTTGAAGCTCTCGTCAGAACCCATGGTCATGTTCTGCAGTTGCATACGAGTTGGTGCAAGATTAGCATTGTATTGATATTGTTTGTAGAAGGCCCTAGCTAAATCCTCCCAGGTGTGGATACGAGAACTCTCCAATTGATAGAACCACTCGATTTGAGTCCCTACCAGGCTTTCTTGGAAGAAATGGATCCAAAGCTTTGGATCAGCTGTGTATGGTTGAATCTTGCGGACATAAGATCTTAGATGCATCTGAGGGCAAGAGACTCCATCGTACAGGGCGAAGGTAGGGACTTTGAACTTTGGCGGAATGATCAATCCAGGAACTAAACCCATGTCTCCTAGATCCAAGCCAGGTATTTGTTGAACCTCCATAGCATTGAGGCGATCCTCCAACTGTTTGTACTTGTCATCAGCGGGAGGATATTGTTCCTCGGAGTAGTCAGCTTCGTCAATCCCCATATCATGGTCTTCTTCAAGACTGGCCCCCTTGTCTTTGAGAAGGAGAGCTTTCAGATCCTCTTGCCCTTTACCCATAGCCAGCAGCATTTGTTGGAATTGAGCATTTTGAGCTTGGAGATCTTTCACCGTTTGTTCCATATCCATCTTACTGAAATAAACAGTAAGAAGATAAGAAAACCTGCATGGGAGAAACCTGTTATGCAATGATATGTATGATATATATGCAATGTTTTCGAGGATCTCTTGGGGTAAACACAAGAGGACGTTAGAGGTTGAACTTTGATCTTTGATTGGAGAACTTTGCACCGGTGGATGTCTTTCCACGAGAATCAAGCTCACCATGTCGAGTGGGTCATAGCCCCTGATTCAAGTTGTTGTACTTGATCTTTGATTGGAGAACTTTGCACCGGTGGATGTCTTTCCACGAGAATCAAGCTCACCATGTCAAGTGGGTCATAGCCCCTGATTCAAGTTGTTGCACTTGATCTTTGATGGCATTTGTTTAGAGGAGAAAACCTCTTGCCCCTTGGTAGACGTCTGGTTCAACGTAACCCTGCATCAAAAGAACTCTCGAGATCCTTGAAATGGTTATTGAAAAATGCTATGGTGTGATGTTATGATGTTATGTACATGTATGCAAAAGCAAGTGAGTGTATATACAGGTAATCATATTCACACAAAGCAAACAAGTCCTTAGGTTTAGGCTTGCATGGGGTTTGCAGGTAAGTACCCTCTTGAAGTTAGTTGGCTCATCCTGTCCTAAAAATAGAAATCGGGTTCTAAGGAGCTCAAAATCATTGGATTGTTTTCTGTGTTCATTGTTTTGGTTTAGCCACTTAACTGGCGACCAAAATATTCCAAGAAAACAACCCTCAATGAGTGTAGTATCGAGTATCTACCAACTTCAGACTGCACCAAAGTCGGTCATCTCACTACCCTAAAAAGGCTAAGATGGTCAATTAAGGTTCTAAGAGTTCGTTAGTGCTTCACGACATCACTCAGCGGCCCCGTACTCTCCATGACTGAACTCAAGGGTTACCGGTACTCACAAATATGTCACACTAACATAGCTTACTACTTCAACCATGTCGGTATACCCCACACAGTTCCCTCACAATTTTATTGCTATTTACCTAAGAAGGTGCCCCAAATCCGGGTGTAGGATTAACAACAAACCCAAACAAGGACCCAAAAAGTAAAGCAATCAAGGCAATCAAGGAAAGAATGTAAAGGTGATCTAAACCCTAAGGTAACCCCACTTTTAAATTAATATTCCCCAGTAGAGTCGCCAGTTCTGTGATACGGTGGGAGAACTGACTTGAGTTTTGCGTTTGTATTCGCACTTGTTCGGTTTAGCAAGAGTCGCCACCGACTTTTATTTTATCCTAAAGGAAAGGTTAAAAAGCACAGGAAAAACCTTTTGAGATGTTTCGTGGGTTCGGGGGGTAGATTATGAAAAGGGAAGGTATTAGCATCCTTTTCATCCATGGTTATCCATGGGCTCTTAGTTACTTATTTTTAGATCACTTGCCTTGATTTTCGATTGCTTGAAATGGTGTGTGTGTGAGTGTGTGTTTTGAAAATGTTTTGAAAAAGACGCCTTCGTCTCGGCAACCGTTGTAATGAATCGTGTTTGAGTATATACAAAGGTGTGTATCTTTTCAAAAAGATGTTTCAAATGTTTTTGGAAGTTTGTTTTGAAAGTGTTTGTGGAGTGTGGTTTGAAAAGTAGGCAAGTGTTTTTGCAAGTTTGTCAAGTAACTAAGAGTTGTCTACCCCTAAATTTACTCAAAGGTTTTTCTCATGTTTTAACCCTTTTAACAATTTTGTTCCACCACTGTATTTGGTGGACAATCTTGCGTTAGGATGTTAACGGGACAGGCGCGGGTCATCGTATGGACCATGAATGCAATGGTGCCAAGTGTCTTTAGCAATTTGCTTGAAGGGACTTGATCATTTTGATAGGCAACTTTCGAAAGCGTCATCGAGGGACTATGATCATTTGAATTGTTTTGCCAAAGAAACTCAAAGTGCAAGCATGGCCCATTTTGGAAGGCAACAAGCGGGATTACCCTAGGGGTGCAAGTGTGAAAGGTGTATTTATTTCATGTATTTATCTTGTATTAGGTTATCTAGCGTTTGATTTTATGTACATACAAACCCTAGGTCTATACATGGTATAATTGAAAGCGATAAATTGCGAAAATTTAAAGTCTACACTATTACAAATAAGTATCCGAGAGTGGGGGTACAATTATTTACAAATGGGGATGAGACTTAATAGGAGAGTAGTGTCCAAATAAATTTAAAACCAAATCGAATCGATCGTAATGTAAAAAAAATGTATAAGAATAAGCAAATGTGTATGTGCAAGTGCATTTGTGTAGGTGTATGATTATTTACAAGTGGTAAATGCATTTATTAAGTATTCTTATCTTGTTTTGTATTTTGTTAATTATGTACAAACAAAATATTTTAAGAAAAGAAAAGAATGTTTTAAGTTTTATGTATTAAAGTTTTTAGGTATTTTAATTAGTATTTTTATGTACAAAGAAAAGATTTTTAAGAAAAGAAAAAGAAAATGTTTTAAGAAAAGAAAATAATGTTTTAAGTTTTATGTATTAAAGTTTTTAGGTAATTATGTTAGTATTTTTTATGTATTAATATTAATTATATCATTAAAAAAAAAAGAGTATTGCTAATGTAAAATTAAAATTAGTATATTAAGTAAGTTATAAAAAAGTATAGGGTGATAAAAAGAACAATAGTTTTAGTTGATAAAAAACAAGAATGGGCCTTAGAGGGTTTGGGTCCAAACAACAAACAGGCAGGAAGTGGAATAGGGGGGGTATGCACATTGAAACGCAATTGGGCTTAGGCACACTGAAAAGGGCAAGGCCCAAGGCAAATTGGTGAACATTTTGTAAGGGTTGCAATAGTTCTGTGTCATTTGGGATTAGGGTTTCTACATTACAGAGGCGCCGTTCGTTCTCTTCGCTTCCTCTTCATCTTTTGAGCCAAAGCCTCTGAGCACTCTCCACCCCTACTGCCAGGTGCGCCACCGTCCATTCCTCTTCCCTCTATGGTCCCTCAGTGATGTTTGTACACAAGTAACGGTTATGTCCTTTCCATCTTCAGGGTTTTACGTTCGCGCATGCTTTCAACGTTTCCTTGTTTTGACTTTTACATTGTTATTAATTTCTGTTTCCGTGAGGTTTTGAAGAAAAAGGGGAAAGAAACTATACCTTTGGAGACGGGGACGGAGGAGGGATGGATCGGAGGTGCCATAGGACGGCCGGAGGCGAAGGGAGCGGTGAAGCTGGCTTGCTCTTGCTGGAACACCTGGTACCTTTGTTTTGCTTCTTTAGGGTTTCATGATGAACATCTGAAAACCTTGCTTTAATTTTTTTTCCTCTTCTGTCCACTTTGCCTCTGATGATGTTCTGAGTGATTATGATGATTTCTGGTTTGCCTTGCTTATTGTTTGCCCAGAGATGCCTGGTATGCTGAGTATTGCTTTGCTTATTGTTCACCTCTTTTCCTCTTCCACTATGAGCTTGCTGAGATGCTTAGAATGTTTGTGTGCTGATTTTGATGTGTTGTTGTTCTAACCCTATGATGAAAGCTTTCTGAGGGTTTTGTTATTTGAATGCTTTTTTGGACAAAGACTTAAGGCTAGATGCTTGACAGTTTGTTTGTAAATTTATTGATGGCCTTTTGGTTTGAGGATTTCTGGTTTAGGCTTCAGGCTTGACAGGCTGAAAGGCTGGAGGCTTGACAGGTTAGGTACTTTGAATGGTTACAGGCCATTGAGGTTTTAGGCTTGTTTTGACAGGTTGTGTTTGAATGGTTACAGGCCTTTGAGGTTTTTGGGCTTCTGTTTTGGTTTGTATGGTTTTGATGCTTTGTGGTTTAGACAATGTTGAAGCTTGACAGGTTGAAAGGCTTCAGGCAGGCTTCTGCTTGAGGTCACAGGTTGAGAGTTTGTGTAGGTTCATGGCTTTTTGTTTACAGGCTAAGAGCTTTGAATGGTTACAGGCCTTTGAGGTTTTAGGCTTTAGCAGGTTTTGAAAAGGGTTTTGCAACAAGTAAGGCTGGAAGCTTGATGCTTCTGGTTTGTGTTTGTAAGCTTGTATAGCAGGTTGTTTTTGATACTGTTTGGAGGCAGTTCAGGCTTTAAGGCATATGCAGGTTGATGTTTAGGCTTGTGTTGAAACCTGCTTAAGCTTCAGCTTGAGGCTTTTTTGACTTGATGCAGGTTTAGAGGCTTTGGCTTTTAATGTTACAGTTTGGTTTTTTGTTTGTTTTCTTTGTGTTCTTTCTGCCCTCTTCTACTGTGTTGATGAGTTTGTTTATATCTTCTTGCCTAAAGCCTGTAAGCCTCCTTTTCTTCTTCTCTTTTTTCTCTCTCCAGACAGATTAAAGCATTTAATATTGCTTATGTTTGTCCTATGCTGAAAAAGTGACTGGTTGAAAATGATGAAAATGGATGTTGCTTGCACTAGTTGCTTAGCTCTGCATACTTCCTGCTTTCCTGCATACTTTATTGACAGCATTTTGTACTTCTTGATATCTTGATATCTTTTGGGCAGCTTTTGACAGCTTTTTGTCTTAGTTTGAAATTGTGATTCAGTTTGCCTTTATACTTGTACATGCTGTTTGTTTTGAAACTATGCGGTTGGTTGGAAAATTTGAATCATGAGCTATGCAGTTTGTTTGACCATTTTGAATTTGTGCAATTTTGTATACTTGTGCATTTCATACTTTAATTGCAAGCAAACTTCCATCCCTCTTTGTGAACCAAGAGAAATCTTGTGATTTGCAGAGAGGGTAAACTGATTTCGGCCAGTCGCTTTTAATGATGACTTCTGAATTAACTGTCGGCTCTTAATTTCAATTTATCTGCTTTTGACTTTTTCTTTGTTTTGCAGATAAAAATCAATGGAGCAAAAGAGCATCAGTAGAAGAATGAAGATTTAGGAAATTAGGATAGCTTTATTTTACTTTTAATTATTGTAACATTATTAATGTAAACATTTGTAAATAAATTTACAGTGTACAAATAATAATTGTAACAAATAATTAAAGATGAATAAAATCTACTTTTGATCAGTTAATTCTTTTCTCAGCTGTCTATTTAATTATTTATAAATTCTTAAATTATAATAAATGGAAATAAATCCCAATTATCCTAACTTAGAATAAATAAACAATTAATAAACACTGTAGTCTTAACATCAATCAATAATAAACCCTGCGTTTCAAATATCCAAAGCAATGCACAGTTAATCAAACAAAACGTCCACATGCCTTTTTGATTTACTGATTCCATCAAACATTGCAAACTCCCAATCAGAAACCTCAACCCATATTCCAGAGTGAATTGAAAAGCACTGTAGAATCAACTCTTTTCTGAGAAATATGCGCGTACAAAAACCCTAATTTTTGATTAAATGTCAGAGAAGCGTTCGCCTGATCAAAACCTAAGCCAACTCAACCAAAACTTAGCAATCTGCCTGAACTGCTTTAAAAATCAATGAAAACCCTAAATTTTGTCTGACTGACGAGAAAAGTCTGTTTGACCGATTCTTGAGCCAGTCTGAAAAAAAATCAGGAAAAGCCTGAAGCTGTGATTTCTTGTGGAAAAATACGAGGGCAAATTTTGGGGTACAACACCAGGCTTTACAGAAACTTGTATTGCTATCTGGTCGTAATCCAAGCTTCACAATAACTTACTGAGCTGTTATCTGATTGTAATCCGGGCTTCACGGCTTGTGTTTATGATATACCAATATCTGGTCGAATCCAGGCTTCATGGTACTTGCACTGCTATCTGGTCGTAATCCAGGCTTCACAGTAACTGGCTGAGCTGTTATCCGGTTGTAATTCGGGCTTCATGGCTTGTTGGAGATTAAACTATTATCCGGTCGAATCCGGGCTTCATAGCTTAAAGATAAACCACTATCTGGTCGAATCCAGGCTTCGCGGTGCTTTGATACTGCTATCCGGTCGTTCTCCGGGCTTCACAATATGATAGAGAAATCAAGATACTATCCGGTCGGATCCGGGCTTCATAGCTTGAACTTTGTGAGAATTTGATTGTATCTTTCCTGAAAGGTAAAGGGTTAGTCGTATGTAATGCATGATATGTACCAAGCAATGATGTTCTCAAAATAAATGAGATTGTACTGTATGGTGCGTATGCATATGTCATGATGTATGGATATGCAATGTTTTTATGATGTTCTCTAGCTGGGGAAAATAAATCCCGGATTGCTGTTGGAGCAAAAGAGTTGAATTCTTCGTTCTCGCGGGGAATAACGACTGAAGATGATTGTGAGAATAATCCTGTTGGAGAATAAACTGGCGAGAGAATGACTCTATGGCGAAGAGATACCATGTCTGAAGATCCGCTGATTTGGAGAAATAATCTCAGCTGGGGATGAATTACCATTGCTGGTGATGATAAACCCTGTCGGGGATAAAATTTCTGTTTGCGGAAGAAAGAAACTCCACTGGGGATAGTCTTCTAGTGCTGGTGACAAATAAACTCTGCTTGGGGAGAATTAACACCATTGTATTCCGGTATTTCTTACTCTGCGGGGAGTGTATGCATTTTTAGTCATTTTCTCAAGCTGGGTCTATCCATGTACCTGGTGAATAGAGCAACTGTAAGGTTTGGACATTTCTATTTGCCCCTGTTCCCAAAATTACGAGTAATCGTCTTTTGTTTCATATGTAAATATTTATGAGCAACAATTATTGTCAAATGCATATATCAAAAATGAACCATTGGACGTTCTTGCAAAACAAAACAGAAAAAGAGAAACAATTTGAAATCTCTTTGAAGTTGGCCTGTAAATAGGCGTTTTTGTACAAGAGGTCGGCGTCCTAGTAAGAGAACGCCGCCGAAAGATAAATTATACAATTTGTGTAAAAGAAAGAAAAACAGTTATGTGAACAATCCCACTGGGTTCCAACTCTGCTATTGCCTTTACGTCTCGAGCATCTCATCACTTTTCTACTTGGTTGAAGGTAGATCAGATTGATTCGTGCCGTCCAAGCTTGATAGTCGATACTGAAGTCTGGTTTCAAGATGATCCAATGAGACATAGTGTTACGCTTTGATCCCTAATTTTTGCCTGGACCGCCCTTTCGGGTTTTCAGTCCACTGGGATACCCTTTTTTGCCCAAGCTACCTTTTCAGGTTTTCGACTTGCCGGGTCTACATTTTTTATTTTCATCCCTTATTTTTTCCCGAACCCTTTTGGTTCGCCGGGAAGCCCTTTTTTGCCTAGGCCAGTCAACCTAGCGGGTCTTTGATTAGGCGTAGTATTTTTTAACTATGTCTGCATTGACGGGGTGAGGAAGGTCATCACCATCCATGGTGGTTAGAATCATATCTCCTCCTAAGTAAATGTTCTTAACCACAAATGGTCCTTCATAAGTAGGGGTCCATTTGCCCCTGGGATCACCTTGCGGCAGTATGATGCGTTTGATCACCATATCCCCGACTTGATACTCTTGTCGTCTAACTTTCTTGTTAAATGCCTTGATCATCCGCTTTTGATACGTCTGACCATGACAAATAGCAGTAAGTCTTTTCTCATCGATTAGATTCAGCTGATCAAGTCGGGTCTGGATCCAATCGTCCTCGCTCAAACCTGCATCCTTCATAATCCGAAGAGAGGGTATCTGGACTTCAATGGGTAAGACAACCTCCATGCCATACACCAAAGAATAGGGTGTTGCCCCTGTTGACGTCCGCGCTGAGGTGCGGTACCCATGAAGAGAGAATGGTAACATCTCGTGCCAGTCTTTGTATGTCACCGTCATCTTCTGCACAATCTTCTTGATGTTCTTATTAGCCGCTTCAACAGCCCCATTCATCTTTGGCCGGTAAGGAGAAGAGTTGTGATGTTGTATCTTGAACTGTTTGCAGAGCTCGATGATCATTGTATTGTTAAGATTTATACCATTGTCCGTAATGATCCTCTCAGGTACACCGTATCGACAGATCAAGTTGTGTCGAATAAACCGCGCCACGACGTTCTTGGTTACTGTAGAAAAGGAAGTTGCCTTGACCCACTTCGTAAAGTAATCAATAGCCACCAGAATGAAACGATGCCCGTTGGATGCAGTAGGTCTGATCTCGCCAATCATATCGATGCCCCACATTGCAAAAGGCCAAGGAGTTGTCAATACGTTCAGAGGAACTGGAGGTATGTTCACCTTATCAGCATAGACTTGGCACTTATGACAGGTCTGAGAATGCTGATAACAGTCGGCTTCCATAGTAGACCAATAATATTCTTCCCGTAGGATTTTCTTTGCCATGGTATGTCCACTAGAATGAGTTCCGAAGGTACCTTCATGCAACTCTGCCATGATCCTTTCTGCCTCGTTCTTGTCTACACATCACAGTAAGGTTGAGTCATGGTTACGCTTGTAAAGGATACCATTACTGATGAAGAATTTCGTGGCGAATCTCCTCAGGAACTTCTTATCATTAACAGATGCACCCTCGGGGTACTCTTGAGCCTCAAGATACCTCTTTACCTCGTGAAACCAGGGTTTATCTGATACCTTTTCAGTCTCAATGTCACAATAATGTGCGGGTTCGTCCAACCTCTCAATGGTAATCTGGGGAGCTTCATTGTCCCACCTGACCTTGAACATAGAAGACATGGTAGCTAGCGCGTCCGCTAACTGATTCTCCTCTCTTGGGAAGTGTTCAAAGGTTATCTCCTTAAAGTGTGGGAGCAACGTCAGCACATACTCCTTGTAAGGAATAAGATTTGGGTGCTTTGTATCCTACTCGCCTTTAATCTGACTGATCACGAGAGAGGAATCTCCGAATACACTCAAGAACTTAATCCTTAGGTCAATAGCTGCTCGAAGGCCCATGATGCATGCTTCATACTCCGCCATGTTGTTGGTGCAGTTGAAACATAGTCGGGCGGTAAACGGAGTATGACAGCCTTCAGGAGATATGATCACGGCGCCAATGCCATTACCCAACGCATTCGATGCTCCATCAAAATACATAGACCATCGGGATCCCTCCTCAGGTCCTTCATCCGGTCCAGGTGTTTCACAGTCGGTCACCAACATGATGTTCTCACCCGGAAACTCGAAATTCATAGACTGGTAATCATCCACGGCCTGATGCGCTAAATGATATGCCAACACACTCCCCTTGATTTCCTTTTGGGTTGTGTATTGGATGTCGTACTCAGTCAATATCATCTGCCATCTTGCTATTCTTCCGGACAAGGCAGACTTTTCGAAGATATACTTGATTGGGTCCATCTTTGATATCAATAGGGTAGTGTGAGTCAGCATATACTGTCTCAGCCGGTGAGAAGCCCATGCCAAAGCGCAACAAGTTTTCTCAAGCAGTGAGTATCGTGTCTCACAGTCGGTAAACTTTTTGCTAAGGTAGTAAATAGCATTCTCTTTTCGGCCAGACTCGTCATGCTGCCCCAGCACGCACCCCATCGAATTATCCAGCACGGTCAAGTATAAGATCAAAGGTCTCCCTTCAACTGGAGGCATCAAAATAGGTGGCTCTTGGAGATATTCCTTGATCCTTTCGAAAGCGGTCTGACACTCATCATTCCATCTTACCACTTGATCTTTCTTCAACAGCTTGAAGATTGGCTCACAAGTAGCAGTCAGATGTGAAATGAATCGGGCAATGGAATTCAGACGTTCCATAAAGCTTCTGACTTCTTTTTCTGTTCAGGGAGCTGGCATCTCCTGTATAGCCTTTACCTTTGCAGGATCCACTTGAATACCTTTATCACTAACGACGAAACCCAACAGCTTACCAGACCTTACCCCGAAGGTGCACTTGTTCGGGTTTAACCTTAGCTTATACATCTTCAACCTGTCGAACAGCTTCTGGAGATGGTCAAGATGTTCTTCTTCATTCTGGGACCTTGCAATCATGTCATCAACGTAATCCTCAATCTCATGGTGAATCATGTCGTGGAACAAAGCGACCACGGCGTGTTAATACGTTGCCCCAACATTCTTCAACCCGAAAGGCATTACCTTGTAACAAAATGTGCCCCACTGCGTAACAAAAGTTGTCTTTTCCCTGTCTTTAGGAGCCATCTTAATCTGATTGTAACCAGAAAAACCATCCATAAAGGAGAAGACCTTATGCTGTGCGGTGATGTCGACCAGAACATTGATGTGAGGCAGTGGGAAATTGTCCTTGAGGCTCTCCCTATTCAGATATTTATAGTCCACACACATCCGCACCTTACCATCCTTCTTCGGCACCGGAACCACGTTGGCAACCCACTGCAGGTAAGAAGTGACAGCTAGAAAACCGGCATCAAACTGTTTCATGACCTCAGCTTTGATTTTCTCATACATCTCGGGGCGCATACGACGAACCTTCTGCTTTACCAGAGGGCAGTCTTTTTTAGTTGGCAAGCGATGTACCACAATATCGGTATCCAACCCAGCCATATCTTCATAAGACCAAGCGAAGATCTCAACATAGTCACGTAGCATCTGTATCAACCGTTGTTTGACACTAGACTCCAGATTTGCACCGATCTTGACCTCTTTCTTGTCTTCGTCCGTACCCAAATTTACTGATTCCACTAGCTCTTCATGGGGCTGTATGGCCCTCTCTTCCTGTAGTAACAATCTAGAAAGTTCCCCAGGCACTTCACAATCATCTTCACCTTCGTCCTCGGCTTGGTTGATCGGACTTTCGAAGTCATAACTGGTAGTAGCAGAGTCGTTATCAGTGGGATCCAGAGTGGATGTGGATCTGCATTATGATATGTGAGTGTGTGTAAGACAATAGCCATTTTTTAATAGTGCAAGATAGAAAAGAAAAACAAGGAGCGCAAAATTTGTAATGCAAGAAAACGTCCAATGATTTATTGATGATATATGAAAATGACACATAATAAGCCCTCACAAACAAAGCCAAGGTGCCTCGGGAAAGGCACTGGGCCGTAAAGTTTCAAAATGTCTGTTACAAATCTCAAAACAAAAGTCAATTACTGTGTAATAAAAGAAACGAGCACGAAGTCCTTTGCCGTCCAGTTGTTCAATCCATCGTTGGTAGTCGGGTAAATCCAGCTGTCGATATCTGACTCTTCTTCATCATCCTCAATTGTATTCACTCCCTGATCATGCTTGGGCATAGGTGCATTTATGACGTTGTGTTTCTCTGGAGCTTCAAACTCAATCTCTTTAGCTTCAATCAAATCTTGCACCTTATTCTTCAAGGCCCAACAGTTATTTGTATCATGACCTGGGCTATTGGAGTGATAGGCGCAACGGGCATTCAGATTATATAGCGGAGATGTGGTGCTGGGATTCTTCGGGGCTTCCCTCAGAGTCACCAGGTTAGTCTTCAATAACTGCGGTAAAATTTGAGACAAGGTCATACTGAGCCGAGTATACTGTCTTTGCGGTCTCTCTACTCTTTGCTGATTGTTGCATTGTGGGGAAACGGTGGGTCTTGATATTACTACCATGTTTACTGTTTGGCGGCGTTCGGGTCGGTTTTGGCTCCTCGAGCTATAAACTGCACTAGCTTCTTTCTTGAAAGGCTTCTTTTCTGTACTCGATGAAGCACCTTTCTGTATCTTGCCACTTCTGATACCAACTTCTACTCTCTCCCCATTCAGAATCAATTCGGTAAACCCAGACGATGAAATGTCGATCAGATGATTAAAATATGGACCAGACAAGGTCCCAAGAAACATATCCACCAACTCCCTATCAGACAGAGGGGGTTGGACTCTTCCAGCCAAATCTCTCCACTTCTGAGCATAGTCCTTAAAACCTTCGCTCGCACCCATAGACATACCCTGAAGTTGAGTACGTGTGGGGGTAAGGTCGGCATTATACTGGTACTGCTTGTAGAAAGCAGCAGCAAGGTCCTCCCAGTTGCGGACATTAGCTCCTTCCAATTGATAAAACCATTCAAGTTGAGTCCCCGACAGACTATCTTGAAAGAAATGAACCCAAAGATTTCTATCAGCAGTATAGGGTTGGATTTTTCTGACGTACGAGCGAAGGTGGAGCTTTGGACAAGACACTCCATCGTACTTAGCAAAAAACAGAGCTTTAAACTTGTGAGGGATCACCACTCCTGATGCTAGTCCCAGATCTCTAAAGTCCAAACCAGGTATTTTTTGAATCTCCATTGCACTCAGACGGTCTTCAAGTTGTTTGTACCTATCCTCAGAAGGAGGATACTGTTCTTCATCAAAATCAGTGTCATTATCAGAGACCACAGGACTAGGACCCTTTTCTTCCTCTTGATTCTCTCCTCCTTTATATGAATGAGACAGATCAGCTTCCTGTCACAAACTGTTCCCAAATCTGTGACCCATATTTAGCAGAACCACCTTCTTCTTCTTCTTCTTCTTCTTCTTCTTCTTCTTCTCCTTCAGGATGAGAGTCTTCAAATCCCGTTGTCCTTTGGCCAAGTTCAAAAACATCTCTTGGAATTGAGAATTTTGTGCTTGAAGAGCTTTGATAGCTTGATCAGTAGGTATTTCAGAAGACATTTCGTGCTGAAATAAACAACGAAGAAGATAAGAAACCTGTAATGGTACCTGTAATGAGGTGCATGGTAATGGAATGCGTATGAAATGATTTTTAAGACTTTGGGAGATTTAAATTTGTAAACCAAGAAATAAAAAAACTTTATTAGATTTAACTTGTAAAAATGTTTCACAATTCCTTCAAGGCGTTACAACAGAAATAAACTGAAAATAAATCTAAACTAGAAACAAGCAAAAATCAGAAATCCCATGGTCGCTTCCCCTTCGTGCTGACATAATCATTGATTGTCCTTTCATTCTCAAGTTGCCTCGTGAGCTTCAATATCTTCCTTTCCTACTCATGATACTTCTCTCGGTAAGTATCCCTTTCTTCCTTTAACTGGATCCAAGATCTCTTCAATTCCCCAAGATCAGTAGGCATATAGGGATAAAGGACTGTATAAGGAACACCCTCTTCATTAGTATGCTCCACAATCACTGGCAACACAGCTTCCTAAGGCATCCCAAGATTTTGAGCACGGGCTCGAACCCACTGGAGATAAGGTTGCATAGGGAGAGAAGTCTTTGGTCCTAGCTCGTGAGGGTCAGACCTGTTCACCATGCCCCAAGCTCGTATAAACCTGCGGCGATGCTCACCAACATCCTCCTTGTAGTCAAATGCGATATCTGTAAGAAGCAGCTCATGAGGACCGTCTCTTCGAGCGCGACCAAACTGTCGTAAGGCCAAACAAGGACTGTAGGTTATTCCCCCTCTAATTCCAAGCAACGGAACATTAGGGTATTCCCCACATCGATAAATGATAGCTACTCTTTCCATATCCTTAGAACTCCAAAGAATGTCTGTATGGGCAAGGGACATTATCCTGTAAGCCCAACCTAAACCTTCCTCATTCTTCAATATAGACTTGGGGAGGTGCAAAATAAACCACCTCGCCAACAACGACGTGCAACACATGAGGGTCCCTCTTCTTTGCACGGTACGAGTATAGAGAGCATGCAGAATATCACCCAGAAGAGTAGGCACAGGATTGCGAGACAAGAAGATCTTAACCGCGTTCACATCTATGAAGGAATCTAGATTCGGGAAAAGAACCAAATCATAGATGAGGAGAGCCAAAATTTCTTCGAAAGCCTGAAAGTCCAAATTATACCAGAACTGTTAAGCTTGATCCATCAGAAACTTGCCCAAGAAACCTTTAACCCCGCTCCGTGTCTCCCAGTTGGATACTACCTCATCCCTTTTTAGAGGCAAGGCTGAAGCAATGTCCTCGGATCTAGGAACCTCCTCCAAACTTGTGAAGGGTGTCTGCTCGAGGATGGATATGCCCATTAAGTCAGAAAACTCCTCCAAAGTGGGAACTAGCTGATAATCCGGGAAGGTGAAACAATGATGCACCGGATCGAAGAACTGGAAGAGCACACTCATTATCTGCTCATCCAACTTTGAAGTGACCAAATTAAGGATCTGAACATGTCTTCTAACGAATGAAGAAGTATCAGGAACCTTTGAGACTAACTCTCTGAGTTGAGCAGGTATTTGCACGAAGTTAACTCGAATGGTGTTTATGCGTACTGAAGCCATAATCTGCAAAACAGAGCAAAGGTAAATCCCATCTGTATTCGAAATGGTTAGTATAATGAAGTATGCATGCTATGTTATGATGCGTGATGTCATGGTAAAACACACAACATGTATAGCGGATAACAGACATGGTAATGGCAAACAAGTCACACAACAACCCTTAAGTTTCAGGCTTGCATGGGGTTTAGGTACTACCGTCTTGAAGTTCAGTTGGTTTCAACCTGTCCTAATAATAGTAACTGGGTTCTAGAGGTTCTCAATATCACTGACCATCCTCCATCAGTCATGGTTTCAGCTCAAGCAATCTTTTCTTGCAGCCGGAACTATCTCGAGAGTATGGTCTCAATGAGTGTAGCATCGAGTATCAACCAGTTCCCAGCTTTACACCGAGACCGGCTATCTCACTACTTCCTATGGCCAAGTTGGTCAATTGTAGGTTCTAAGGTCAGTTGATGCTTAACGACCCATATAGCAGCCTCGTATTCTCCTCGTTTCTCCACAAGGAATACCGGTACCAACCAATGTGCCACATCAATGTAGCTACTGCTTCAACCGTATCGGTCCATGTCGTACAGTTCCCTCACAGTTTATTGCTACTTACCTAAAAGGTGTTCCCCAGATTCGGGTTAGGATCTATAGTAACTCCTGATACAAAGCCCTCAAAGGTAAAGCAAACAAATCAAACAATAGAAGCAATTATGATGAACTAATCCTAAGGTATACCCCACTTAGCAATTCCCTATCAGAGTTGCCAGTTCTGTGATACGATGGCAGAACCGACTGTTTTAGGAAAATGCTGGTTTGTGTTTTGCGTTTGTGTTTGCAAAATGTCACGGTAAGTAAGAGTCGCCACCGACTTTTATTTTATCCAACTGGAAAGGACAAAAGGACAGAAAAATTCCTTTTTCGAGATTTTGAGTACGGGGGGTAGATTATAGAAAGGGAAGGTTTTAGCACCCTTTCTATCCGTAGTTTTCTACGGGCTCTTAAGTACTTGCTTATCATTTTCAAATTTGCTTGTGTGTGTTTGATTTGAAAGAAGTTTTTATTTTAATTCGATTTAACCCTTGCTTCTGTCTTCAAGAGTGTTACGAAGTTTGTTTTGAAAACTTTGTTTGAAAAGAGTGTAAGTGTGGAAAAAGTTTGTTTTGTTTGAGCGAGCACTTAAAAACTAATCTACATACTCAAAAAAAGAATTATTCTATGTTTGTTTCCTTTAGACAGCGCTATCCTACTATTAGTGAGTAGGTAGCACCGCCGTTGGAGTTTTAAGGGTCAATTCGAAAGGGACGTACGATCACTAAAGCAATGTTAGGACGTCTTAGTAATAACCCTAATGTCTTAAGATCAGTATTCAAGGCAACTTTTCTGAACGGGACTTTGATCTTTGTTTAGACAAGAGAGCAACCACTAAAACATCATATACTTAATGACCGTTTACCGAAGGCAACCGAAGTGAGATTATACTCTAGGAGTGCGCATGTGCGAGTGATTCAATTTCAAGTTTATTATCTTTGCACCTTTAGGGTTTGCTAACCATTTTAAATTTAACCATACATTCTTGTCATGCAACCCTAACATCATACATCTAACAGTTTAATATTTTCCGGAAATTAAAGTGCGGAAAGTAAGGCTACGCTATTACAAGGCTTCGGGAATTAATTACATAACCAAAAAAACCCGCTAAAAACGATAAATGAACGAAAAAATCCTAATTAATCTATTACATCCCATGAGCAAATACATCAACATGGTAAAAATAAATAAGCGCACGACGAATAGAGAATGAAGGGAAATTAGGGTTTTGACCCCGTCTAACCTAATTAAAAGAAAAAATTATTTTTGTTGTTTTTTGATTATTTTTAAGAAAAAGAATAAGGTTTTTAAATTAAATACAAATCTAACTAGTAATTAAATTAATTTAAAGAAGATAATTTACATGACCTATTTTTGTATTTTGTTATTTTTTAAGAAAAAGAAAATAGAATTTAAATTAGACAAAACCCTAATTTCTAACTTGTTTTAATTTATTTACAAAATAATTAAAGTTACCCTAAAATTAAATAAATAAATTAAATTAATTTTTGTATAAAAAATAAATTCTAAATCTAATTGGATGAAAATTGATTTTATGGCTTTTTATGAAAAAAAAAAGAATTAATTTGGTGTTAGTAAAAATAATTTAAGTAAATTAATTAAGAAAATATAAATGCAAAGGAAGAGAATATGGGCCTGAGAATCAGCAAATTGGGGGGTGTGAACAGCAAGCTTTTGGGCCCAAAACAAGCTGACCCATGTTGACTTTCCAAGATTCCATGCTGCCTGTTGACTGGGGTGTATCATGGTCCTCCACATGATGGGCGCTAGATCTGGCCTTTTGGAAATCCAAAGGTTGAATCTTGAGGGTACATGGTGATCTCCCTGCCTTGATTGCATGCCTGATCATCTGAGTGAAAATAATATGAAATAATGGGGGGACCTGGGATTCGAACCCAGGCCCCAAAGCCTTTTCCACTCACCTTCACGCCAACTGAGCTGCATACTTTTATTGTATACAAAATAATAATAATAATGGATAATATATAACAATGCAAGTTAGTGGGGGAAAAACAAAAAAAAAGCGCCAGAATTCAAATGGACGAATGAGATGGAGCCACGCATGTCGTCCCTGTCCTCTCTCCGTTGGTAAAAGTCATAGACTTTTACCTACGGACATATGTCTGTAGCTACAACCCTTGCTTGTTTCAAAATCTCACATGGGAATGATAAATGGAGTCTAAGGCCATAAATCAAACCGCCTTGGCCTGCTGAGCATGATGGTGCCCTTCTTGTGGGCCAATTTCACATGTACACAAAGACCCTAAAACGAGACCAAGAACCCTAATAATGGCAAATCTTTATAGAGTTAGAAAAAATGCAATTAATTGTTGTGAACAGCTTGCAAATGCTTCAAGGAACAAGAATATGTATGTAATTCATGCTATAAGTGCCAAAATCACGTAATTCGGTTTCAAGAAAAAAGCCATGGTCGTGGATCACTTATAGTGAGTTCTAGCGCGCGAGGATCCTCGTTTCTGATTACTATGGCTTCCTTGCAATCCCAGGAAGTGAATGGGATGGCCTATGAGTCTTTAAAACGTTTGGAAGTGTGAAATCAAGTCAGCACTTTTCGGTGAATTTTTCAAGTTTTTTTCTTCCTTTGTACGCCTCTAAAGCCTATTATTTCTGGTTGCAATTGTTCACTATATACCAAGGGATGAATTAGTTTTACAAATATGATCTCAATCCTTGCCAATTATGATTTATGATCTTGATTTGATTCACTTGAAAATCTTTCCAAAATAGGCCAAAATCAATCTTTTTGTGCCCACTTATGCCTTGCACGAATTGATTCACTTGCTAGCTGGATATAGGACCTGAAATATGCACAAGATCTTGAAGTTTGAATGATTTGGATTTTTTTCATGATTTATTTTGATTTAAATTGATTTAATTGAAATAAAAATAAAAATAAATAGAAAAAATAAGATAAAGACAAATGGGAAGAGCTAGGGCTCGTGGACCATGCTACCAACTCAAAACAAGTGCAAAAAGTTAGGCCCATTTAGCAAAAATTGCAATTTGAGGCACTTTTGACTTTTGGCAATTTTGCAAAAAAGGTCAACTTCACCAATGCATAACTTCTTCAATTTTGACTCTTTGAAGGTGTTCTTGGAATTTTTAGAAATATTGAGATGTCCTCTAAGCAACCCTTTTGGTCTCATCTCAATTTGGTATTCCATGTTCATGTATGAAGCTTCGACAAAAATGGTGTTTTGTTGACTTTTCAAAATGACCTATTATGTCCAAATTCATAACTTCTTGTGAGTGCATATTTTGAACTTGGGAGATGAATATGGATTGTATAGAATTGCATCATATTCAAAATGAGCTTTGGATGGGTCATTTCTCATAAAGTATGAGAAAGTTATGCTTGGTCAAAGTTGAGTTGACTTTTCCTACAAAACCCTAATTTAGCAACTTTTGGGTTTTGATGAATTGTGAGCAATCCTTGATGAATCATGATCAAACCTTGATATAATGATGAATAATACTCCAAAATGAGGATGTTGACCAAAAATATTGAAGTTTGACAGTATGTAGGCCACATTTGACTTTTGCCCTATCATAGTCGATTTTCAGGCCTTTGAGCAATTGACTGAGCAAATTTTCTCTGCAAGGCTTTAGACTTGACATGGATGATCTTGAGAACATATTAGGAAAATGGGGAGAATTAGGGGTCCCTTGGGCTCAAATATCTTTATGCAACATGAAACCCTAATTTGAGGTAGACTGCCTTAGGAGAGAGTTTGTTTGGTCAACCCTTGGACTTCCTTGAGCAATTTGAAGACCTCACTTGAAATGTATTGAGAAATATGGGAGGGAAAATTTTGGGGTACAACATGTGATATATGTTTTTGCTTCTAATACCGAATGTATGGCCACCCCAGTGGTAGAAAGCATGCTCATAAGACATTAGTGCTAAGGGTCCTGGGTTCTAGCCCCAGAAGCATCTTTTCTTAGGTTTATTTATTGACATTTTCACCCATTTATCAGCCAGACAATATTCCTAGACCAGAACATCTATATAAACCCCTCCATTTGTTTGTCAAAACAGTACTCATGGACCAAAACTTCTAGATATTCTCATCCAACAACATTGTCACCTCACTTACCCATTATCAGAACTTCTAGCCTTCCAGTAACACTAGAACTTCTAGGTTTCCAGCTGCATCAGAAATTCTAGGCTCTCTCAACAACCAGAAATTCTAGCCTTCCAGTAACACTAGAAATTCTAGGTTTCCAGCTGCATCAGAACTTCTAGGCTCTCTCAGCAATCAGAACTTATAGGCTTTCCTTTGTTCCCAGCAACCCTAGAACTTTAGTGCTTATGGATCCAAAACTTCTGGCTTTCCCCATTTCTCCTAACATTTTTCTTTCTACTTTGTAGCGCGCCTGAGTCAGAACTTCTACTCTTTGTTATTTCTATTCTTTCAGCAATGCGCTGACTCTAACTCTTATTCTCTTATTATTTTTATCATCACTTTTATTTTCATTAATCAAAAACACAAAAAATACTTTATATTCATATACTTTACTTTATTTCTTTTAAAACAAAAAGACTAAAAACATTTCCTTAAGCAAATTTATTTCTTCTCTTAATAAAAACAAAACAAATCTAGTTTACATTTCAATTCTTGTACACTATTTCAATATGGTTGTAATAGATAATTAGGACTTTAATTTCTTGCAATCCCCATTTGTAAATTTGTACACCCTATCCCCAAATGATTGTAATAGCATAGGATATTTACTTTCCACAATTTATCGCTTTCATATAAATGCTAGTAATTAAGGTTTGTATGGAAAGATAAAATCAATACTTAGAAATCCCTAATTCAAGATAAATCAAGCATGAAATACAAAAACTTGCACACTTGCACCTCTAGGGTTAACTCCACTTGTTGCCTTATAAAAAATGGTCATGTTATGCATGTGAGGCGTCTTAGAAAAAACAATAAAAAAATACAAGATCATAGTCCCTCGGTGACGTTTAGAATGTTGCCTTACAAATGATCTTAGTCCCTCAAGAGAAATTCTAAGACATCTCAAAACATTTCTATCATGACTATACGATGACCCACGCCCGTCCCTTTACATCCAAAGATAAGGTTTCTTACCAATCAATGGTAAGATAGCGATATCAAAGGAAGGAATGAACAAAAGACCTTTTGAGTGGGTAAAATGTTCTTAGTTGCTTGCTCATAATTACATCTTCGAAGGCATGATAACTCATAGCATCCAGGAAAATCTGAGCTTTCTTCATCAGGAAATTTGTAAGGAGACCCTTAACTTCACTTCTTTTTTCCCAATTGGACTCAATGTCAGATGGCTTCAAGTGCAAAGCTACGGCAACATCTTCAGAAGCTGGGTCTTGTTCTAAACCGGTGAAAGGTACACGCTCCAATATTTGCAAACCAAGTAACTTAGAGAATTCATCCAGAGTAGGCACCAGTTGATAATCGGGGAATGTGAAGCAATGGTGCTTAGGGTCGAAGAACTGGAATAAGACACTCATCAAACCTTTGTTAAACCCGATGGTAACCAAACTGAGCAATTGATCATGTCTTTTATGGAGTGAGGAGTCCTCGGGGACTTTCAAGACTAATTTCTTGAGCTTAGGAGGAACTTCTGTGAAGCGAATCCGGATGGTTTTTCTGCGACCTGAATTCATATCCTACAAAACAGCCAAGAGGTAAATCCAATAGGTCCTTGAAATGATTAGTACATATGAATGTCATGATGTTTATGATGTCATGATTATACTAAAAATCACAGATAAACACAAGCAAATTACACAATAGACCTTAGGTTCAAAGGCTTGCATGAGTTTTTAAGGTATGTACCCTCTTGAATGTTTAGTTGCTCAACCTGTCCTATTAATAGTAACCGGGTTCTAAGGAGTCTCAATATCACCGACCTTCCCTTTAGAATTGTTTCAGCTTCGCACCGAAGTATTACGGCTGAAAAATCCTGAAAGTCCAACCTCAATGAGTGCAGTATCGAGTATCAACCAATCTTCGGTCGGAACCAAAGCCGGTTATCTCACTACTTCCTAATGGCTAGGATGGATCAATTAAAGGTTCTAAAGGTAAGTTAGCGCTTAGTGACACTATGAGGAATCCTAATGTTATCCTTAACTTACTCAAGGAACATTAGTACAATCCAAAGCATCGCGCTAACGTAGCCACCACTTCATCCGTATCGGTCTACGTTGTATAACCTCCATGGTTTATTGCTACTTACCTAATAAGGTGCCCCAGATCTGGGTGTAGGATCTATAGTAATCCCAAACAGTACCCTTAAAAATAAATTAAGAAAACATACAATAAAGCAATTTAACAATGAACTAACTCTAAGGTAAACCCCACTTTTTGTATTCCCCAGCAGAGTCGCCAGTTCTGTGATACGGTGGCAGAACCGACTGTTATATACTGGTTTTTTGCGTTTTTTGTTTGCAAATGTGCGGTAAGCAAGAGTCGTCACCGTCATTTATTTTATCCAACAAGGGAAAGGGTGAAAAGAACAGAAAAATACCATTTTCGAGATTTTCTGAGTAAGGGGGTAGGTTATGGAAAGGGAAGGTGTTAGCACCCTTTCCATCTGTGGTTTTCCACAGGCTCTTAGAGGTTTGCTCATTTTTGAAATACTTTTGTGCTTTGTGCGTTTAAAAATGTTTGAAGAAAATGCCTTAGTACGACGAACGTTGTAATGTTTCTCGGGATAGTAGAGAAAGTATACAAAGTATTTTGAAATTGTTTTTGAAAAGTAGTTTTCTGTGTAAGTACAAAATGTTTGAGAAAACTTCTAACAGCTATCTACTTTATTACTCGAAAAGGGTCGTTCTTTTCCTCTTTTCCTTTAGACAATCCTATCCTACTATTAGTGAGTAGGTAGCCTTGTCGTTGGATGTTGAGGGACAATCGAAGGGACGTTTTACAGTCATAAAGGCAACATATGGAGACACTTTAGCAATTTCATTTAAGGGACGAGATCATTTACCAAAAAGCAACATCGTAGGGTCATCGAGGGACTATGATCTTTTTGATTTTTCGCGGGTCTTTGCTAAACCGTCCCCATTATCGAGGGACATGACTGTTTTTCCGAAAGGTAACCGAAGCGGGGATACCCTAGAGGTGCATATGTGCATATGTGTTAAGATTCAGTTATTTTGTCTTTTTATTAAGTTAGCTAACATTTTAATTTACAGTCTTTCCATGCAATCCTAATTACTAACAGTAATATTATACAGGAAATGTAAAGTACGGAAAATAAAAAGCAGAAGCATAAACCCTAAACTATTACAGTGCTTTGGGACAGTTACATAAAAAAATGCAAGAGACTAAGAGTACGAAATTTTAAATCTAAAGTTATTACAATTGTGAGCAGTTACAATAAAATAAACGTGCGCTAATTTGAAAATAA
Organism: Vicia faba; assembly: GCA_948472305.1. NCBI lineage: Eukaryota > Viridiplantae > Streptophyta > Magnoliopsida > Fabales > Fabaceae > Vicia > Vicia faba. Next base: position 413,489,049 of record OX451738.1, read on the forward strand.
CATCTAAAAATCCTAAGAAATAAAATCTTTTTTTGTTTTTAGTATAAAAGAAAATAAGCCTAAGTCTATTTAATTTTAATTTTTTTTTAAAATGTTAAAATAATTAATTAATTAGTTGACAAAATTAATTTAATGTAAAAAGTCAAGCCTAATTTTTTTTGTGGTTTTTTGATTCAATGTTAAAGTAAAAAAAAGATCAATAAAGAAATAATAAAAAAAAGAACAAAAAATAAAATATGAAGGAGTGGGGATCCATCGATCCTAGGGGGCTTCGATTCAGATAAAAGGCTGCCTTCGATCCTGAGGAAGGCGGCTTTCGACCTAGGGAAAAATGATGGTCTTTCGACCCAGGGGAGGAAGATGTCTTCTTCGATCCAGGGGGAAGCCGTCTTCTTCGATCCAGGGGGGAAAGTTATTCTCAATTTAGACCTGCAAGACAAATATTAGCAAAAAAAATGACATGGGTGTCGAACCCATGTCCTTCGATCCTGTGTGCATTGGTTTATTTGGGTTAGATCTGCAGTATGGGCGTGGGAGGAAAGGGAAAACAAAATGTGGACCTGGAATTGAACCCAGGCCCTTAGCTCTGAATACAGATCGAACAAAGTTACATGACATCCTGAGCGTGAATCAAACAGTGAACAAACATTAACACATTTATGAAATCATTAACATGAATTTGTAAGTTTACCAACGATGGGAGGCTTCGATTTGGATTATGGGCATTTGTTGGCTAGTGTTTGGGAATGCTCCCTGCAGACTTCAAGGAGTGATTGGGAATGTTGCTAAAAGTTCCTTTGATTGGGATTTCTTATGAGAATTTTGATGTGTATATGTGTAATCTCTTCGTGTGCAATGGGTATGCCCTCTCTTTCGTTCGCCCCCTGGTAATATGTCCTTGGCCTGATATTTATAGGAGGGTGTTAGTGCATAGTAAAGGTAAGAGACAGGTACTTAAACAGACCCTTAAAGCCACGAGACAAGAATCATACAAATATAAAGCATTCCTTTTTTTAAACGTTCATGTCTCTTTGGAAATCTTGGATGAACCTGGACACTTTGACTCCTTCGAACACCCTCCAGCGTTTCTCTTCGATTAGCCTATGAGTTACCTCCTTCGAATGGACTTCTCATACACCCTTCGAATGAGTCATTGAACGCTTCTTCGAATGTCCTATGAGTTGCCTCCTTCGAATGGCCTTCTTATACACCCTTCGAATGAGTCATTGTTGCCTCCTTCGAATAGCCTATGAGTTTCCTCCTTCGAATGGCCTTTCTATACACCCTTTGAATGAGTCATTATTTCCTCCTTCGAATGGCCTATGAGTTACCTCTTTCGAATGGACTTCTCATACACCCTTTGAATGTCATTGAACGCTTCTTCTAATGGACCTCTTATACACCATTCGAATGAGTAATCTGATTGCTTCTTTGAATGGACCTCTTATACACCCTTCGAATGAGTCTTGCTACTTCCTTCGAATGAAGGAACTTTTGGAATTACAATCGAAGGGCGCTATGTAGATGCCAATCGAAAGGCATTTGGGAGATGCCAATCGAAAGGCTTTGTTACCAAGCCAATCGAAAGGTACCATGTAGATGCCAATCAAAAGACCTTGTTAATAGGCCAATCAAAGGATCTTGTTGACCGTTCGAAAACTTTGTTCTGCTCTCTTCGATTTCCTTTAATTGAGACCAATCAAAGTGATGTTAAAAGGCCAGTCGAAGACACCTTTGTTCAGATGCCAATCGAATGTCATTGTGTTGCCATGCCTTCGAAGTACACCCCATCGAAGGACACTTTGACCAACTTCAAAATTTGATATGTTTCTTCAAGCAAGTATTTGTAGCCACCCATGTAAGAGAAGATCTTGTAAAAATAAGAGGGCAAATTTTGGGGTACAACATATGGCCTTAAGACGATGCTCCAACTGTTTGTATCTTTCATCTGCAGGAGGGTACTGTTCATTGGAATAGTCTTTATCTTCAAGAATCTCCCTAAAACCTTGGTTGCTTCCAGCTTTAGCCCTGACACTTCTATCATCTTCCTCTTGGTTGTCGTCTTCATCAGAGGAGGTATCAACAGTTAGAACCGGTTTAGCAAGACCTTTGAATCTTCTCCCCATATTGAGGATAGAAACTGGCTTCCGGGTCTTCTTTTTCTTGGTGATGAGCACCATCATGTCTTTTTGTCCCTGTGCTAAGCTCAGGAGAGTCTCCTAGAATTGGGCATTTTGTGCTTGGAGTTCCTTAACAATCTGTTCTAGATCCATCTTTACTGAAATAAATAGTAAGAAGATGAGAAAAAACGTGATGTAACGATGCATGATATGTAGATGCAATATTTTCAAGGATCTCACAGAGTAAACAAAGAAAATGTTAGAATCCGACTGCAGCTTTGATTGAAGAAATTCGTATCGTTGAATGTCCTTCTACAAGAATCAAGCTCACCATGCCGAGTGGGTCCTAGCCTTTGACTCAAGATAATACACTTCATTCTTTGACGGTATTTAGTTAGAGGAAAATAAATCCCATTTCCCCTTGATGTACGTCGGTTCATGATACTTTTGCGGCATTTGGTTAGAGGAAAATAAATCCTCTTGCCCCTTGCTAGACATCGATTCATGATAACCTGCATCACAAGCCCTTGAGATCCTTGAAATGGTTAGTGAAAATGATATGGTATGATGTCATGATGTTATGGTGTCATGTTAGAATAATTAGTCATACACAAACAAAACACATAAGGCCTTAGGTTTAAGCTTGCATGAAGTTTGTAGGTAAGTACACTCTTGAGTTTTAGTTGGCTCAACTTGTCCTAAGAAAAGTAATTGGGTTCTAGGAGCCTTAATATCACTGATCTTTCTCCCAGGCATTATTTCAGCACAAGCATCTGATTTGCGACCGAAATATCCCGAGAGTCTGATCTCAATGAGTGTAGCATCGAGTATCAACCAAGTTCAGTATGCACCAAAGCCGACTATCTCACTACTTTCTAATGGCTAAGTTGTGAAAACTAAGGTTCTACGATCAATTAGTGCTTTATGACACCACGCGGAAGCCTAGCATTCTTATTGACTTAACTCAAGTGACACCGACACCAACCAATGTGTCACACTAACATAGTCACCGCTTCAACCATATCGGTATACACCATACAATTTTCACGATCTATTGCTACTTACCTAAAAATGCCCTAGATCCGGGTATAAGATCTTTACAAAAATAAACCCGAGCAAAACCTTGAAACGTAAAGCATACAAATCAAGCAAGTAAAACATTTTAAATGTAATCTAACTCTTAAGGTAACCCCACTTTTAGGAATCCCCAGTTCTGTAATTCAGTGGGAGAAATAACTTTTTGGTTTTGCGTTTTATCACAAATATTACGGATAGCAAGAGCCGCCACCGACTTTTCTTTTATCAATAAAGGAAAGGGTGAAAAGAACAGGAAAGACCTTCGAGGATTTTCTGAGTTTGGGGGGTAGGTTATGAAAAGGAAAGGTGTTAGCACCATTTTCATCCGTAGTTATCTATGGGCTCTTAATCGCTAGCTTATTTTGAAAATGCTTTGTGAATGTGTGTTTGAAAATATTTTGAAAATGCAAAAGTACGGTAAACTTTGTAATGATTCTCGTATCATTGAGAACGCATACAAAGTGTTTGTTTTGAAAATATTTTAGAAAAGAAGTTCTTTGTGTGAAAAATGTTTTTGTGAGCAAGCGATTAAAATCTATATACCTACTCAAAAATCTTCCGCGTTATTTTCCTCTTCCTTTAGATAGTGTTATTCTACCATTAATTAGTAGGAAGCCCTATCGTTAGATGTTTGAGGGGCAGGCGCGGGTCATCGTACATTCATAAAGGCAACTTGTAGGATGCTTTAGTAATTTTATCGTAAGGGACTAAGATCGTTTACCGAGGCAACATCGAAGGATCATCAAGGGACTACCATCTTTTAACCGAGGGTCTTTGCTATTGTTATCCCTACGTTCGAGGGACATGACTGTTTTCCGAAGAAAAGTCACCCTAGAGGTGTGTGTGTGAAAATTTCTTTTGATTTCAGTTAATGTGTCTTTATTAGGATTATCTAGCAGTTGATTTTAAATCTTGCCATACATGCCTAATTACTATACAGTTATATATACAGACATATATACATACATAGGTGCGGAGAAATAAATCTAGGCTATTACATCATATGAGCAGTTACATAATAAGGAAAAATGCGGGAAAATAAACTAAGCTATTACAAAATCAACCATGCGACCTATACATTTGTTTTCTATAATTTAAATAGCAAAGAGAAAAGAAATTAGAAGAAGGCATTTAAAACCTAAAGAAAATTTCTAAGTGTTAGGAAAATATTTTTTGATGTTTTTATTTATGAAAAATAATTAAAGTGATAATAATAATTAACTCTAATTCTAAGTAAATTACAAATTAATTGTGAAATAAAAACAAATTTAATTTAATTAAAACAATTTTTTGTTGGTCAAAAATTAAATTAATTAAAATAACCTAAATCTAATTTTTAATGATTTTTTATGAATTTTTTATGGTCTTTTGATTTTAATTAAAATAAAGTAATTAAATTAATTAAGCAAAAGCAAAAATAATAAAAACAAGAAAATTGAAAAGTTGGAAACGAATCTGATGGTGGGGTTCTTTTCTCTTGAATGTGCCTGTAAAGAGAGATCTGAAGCAAACGTATTTCCATGCCTTAAAATGGCATATAGAGATTCATGCATCAAAGCTTGCATGTGATACATCAAACTCGTCCTAAATCATATCCTGAATACATTTGAGCTCATCAAACACATTAGTAATACATGGAATTTAAGATTGAATTTAAGAGAAAAAACACAAACTGGTGGAGTTTGAAGCACGAGTTCCAGGCACCAAATCTTCTGGTTCTTAGGCTGGATGTGTTCCTGAGTGTGATCGGTGGAAATAGAACTGATTGTTTTAAAGCTGGTTCGCGAAATGTCACGGTAAGCAAGAGTCGCCACCGTCTTTTGTGTTCTCCAACATGGAAAGGACAAAAGCACAACAAAATTCCTTCTTTGATATGTCTCTCGGTTCAGGAGGTAGATTTATAGAAAGGGAAGGTGTTAGCACCCTTTCTATCCGTGGTTATCCACGGGCTCTTAGGTACTTGCTCTTACATTTTCAAAAATTGTTTGCTTTTCAAGTGTATGTGGGTTTTGAAAAAGTTTCGTTTGAAAAATTTCTAAGTAACTCTTGTATCTGTCCTCAAGAGTGTATGAAATATTTGTTTGAAAACCTTTTGAAAGTGTAGGTGCGAAAAGTATTTTTGTTTGTTTGAGAGAGCAAGTACCCAGGAGAAACCTACCTACTCTAAGGAATTAGGCTGTGTAAGAGTCCTTTAAATAGTGCTATCCCACTATTGAGAAGTAGGTAGCACCATCGTTGGAGTTATTCGGGTCAATTCGATTATAGGGACATGTGTGGTCACCAAAGCAATAGTAGGACGCCTTAGCGGTAACCCTAATGTCCTAGATCCTTTTTATCTGAGGCAACCGTTTCGAGGCAACTGGATCTTTAGACAGGAGGGCGACCTCTAAAACACCCTATACTTGATGACCACGTTCGAGGCAACCAGTGAGGCGTACCCTAGGAGTGGCATGTGCATGTATGTGGAATTCAGTTTATGTTTATCTTTGATCATGCATTTGTGAGCTACGAATTGATTTTATTTGTCATACAAGTCTTTCATGCATATTAACAGTTAAGAGTGCGGAAAATAAATTGCGGAAAGATAAATCTACGCTATTACAAGGCGCGGGTCTATACATCGCCAAAAACAAAACCCATTTGAAAAATAAATGCGAAAAAGTAAATAAAGCGATAAAAGTCTAATTAACTATTACATCCTCGGAAACAGTTACATCAAATATAATCAAATAAATGAATTAAAATGAATATGCGCGCGAGGGAATTAAATCAGGACGTCCTTAGGGTTTTGACCCTTTTTTTGAGAAAAGAATTGAATTTTGGTCCTTTGCATTTAATTAAATATTAACCCTAATTCTAATTAATTAATTATTTAAGAAAAAAAATGTTTTTTATGTTTTTGTGTTTTTGATGAAATAAAAAGAAAAGAAATTAAAAGTCAAGAAAACCCTAATTCTAAATTTATTTTATTTATTATAAAAAATGTCAAAGTTAACCTAATTAACTAAATTATTTAATTTACATTTATTTACAAAAATAATTAACGGTGAATTTAATAAATAATAAAAATATTTAATATTTTAAGTTTCTGAATTTAATATGAAAAATAATTAATTTATGAATTAATAATATTAATTAATAAGAGTTAATAAAAATAATTAGTTAAAAGGAAATAAAAGAGAAAAAAGAAAACAAAAGAAAATATGAAAGAACCAGGGGGGGTATGCTGGCCCAGATGGAGGTGTTGTTCTGGAAATTTAGGCCCAATAGCACTCAAGCTTGTTGACCTTGGGAATTAGCTGCACGTTGGTTGACTGGGAACACCATAGTCCACAGCTCCTGGCCATTGGATTTGAACACGTGACCACCTGGCACCTGATTGTTTGAGGGACATGGTGGAATGCTTTTCAGCGCCTGCACATGATTATATTGGAAAAAATAGAAACAAGGAATTTGGGGGACCTGGGAATCGAACCCATGTCCCAATGATGCACAAACACCTCACCAACCACTAGGCCATCATGCTGCATTTGTTAGTATAATAATAGACAATGATAATATGTGAAAACCAATGCCTATACTGTAAACAAAGCACGCGCACGCCATTTTGTTTGAATGACCCACTAGCATATTGCCAGCTCACCATCTTCTTCGTTCACCTGCAAAAAAACAAAACAGGTAGCGGGGGTTTTTAACCCCCACAAAATGCAAAAAGGAAAAATAGCGATTAGGTCCCTGATGCATATAAATATGGCGCGATGGTTGGGTTGAGTTCGTCTGGCCTTGACGAATTCAACCATATGCGTCTCAAGGTCTGATTTTTCGTGTATGGGAAAGCCCCAATTTTGAAACCTGAAAAACCTAGAATCCTTTAATGGCAATTTGCGTTCCAGGGCATCTTAATGCAATTAGATTGTACCAAAAGCTTCGTACAGTCCTTATGAACACAAAACAATTAACAAAAGGTGTCAAATATGCATGAATCAAAGTATATGATTTTGGAAAATTGTCCAAACCGTGGGTCTGTGTAGCACGTGTTCTTGAGCTTTGAGGCTTGTTTTTTATTGCAATGTGTTCCTGGGAATGCTAGCAATGTATTAGAGTCCTTAAATCGTTTTGAAAAGGCCTGGAGTATGAAGATCAGTTTCCAACTTTCTTTGACTTTTTTCAATATGGTAATGGCTCTTTGCAGCAGTTTTGCACGTTAATGGAATTAGGTTTGGCTTCAGTATATGTAGTATAATGGATTTAGGTTACAATCTTGGCCAAGAATCCATGGAATTCATGTTTTCAATATTTGATTTCAATAAAATATTTTTGCATATTTTTGATTGGAAAACCTTGCCAATTTGGGTGATTCTTGTCTCTTTGATTGATGCATAAAATTGCCAGCTTGCCCTGAGTTTATTTGCTTCCCAAAAGATTTGAAAAACATATCTTGGTATTTTCCTACAATTAAATGAATTAAATGAATTAGTAATCAATTAAAAATCCAATTAATTAATAAAAATAAGAAAATAACTCAATTTAATCTCAATGGGTCGTGCATAAGCCTTGGGTAAAGATTCAAGAAGGAATTTGGGGCCCATTAGCAAAAACAAGGTGTTTTAGGCAAAGTTGACTTTTGCAAATTCCCAAACATTTCCCAACTTCTCCAATGCATATCTTGCTCAATTTTGATCCTATGAACATGTTCTTTGACATTTTGGAAAGGTCTTGAAGTCCTCTAACCAATGCCTTTGGTCCCATGTCATTTGGATTTACCAATATCAAGTTATTGTCTTTGACTTAAAATGCCTTTTTGTTGACTTTTGAAATTGACCTATAATGTAGAAATTGATAACTTTTTGTGAGAGAATTTCTTGGATTTGGAATGTGAAGATGAGTTATAGGAAATGTCATACCCTTCAAAATGAGCATTGGATGGGATTTTTCTGATGAACCATGAAAAAGTTATGCCTTGGTCAAGTTACAGTTGACTTTTCAACTGTCCAAAAATAGAAACTTTTGCATCTTTGATGATTTTTGAGCCATGCTTGAGGAATCATGATCAAATGATGATTGTGGCTTCAAAATAATATGTTGACCAAAATTTTTGACTTTTGACTGCCAAATGACCATTTTGCCCCTGCAGTTGATTGTGAACCAAATAGGGCTTTTGACTGTGCAATTTGCCTCTGAGTCTTGAGACTTGGCATGTAGATGCTTGACAATGTGTATAGGCATATGAGACTTGATTGAGCCACTTAAAACCTCAAATTCCTTGCAAGAACCAAAACCCTAATTTTGACTGGCTTAGGAAGATGTTTGACTGGGCAACCCCTTGAGAAATCTTGAAAAATATGGGAGGACAAATTTTGGGGTACAACAGTTGCCCCTGTCCAATCTTCTTAGACCTGCAGATGTAGATTGACTTGCGCGCCTTTCGTGATCCGAAGGTGGAAGATGATTGAACACCAGAGTGCCCAGAAATTTGCACTCGCATAGTAGAATATCAGCAAGGTGATGTCGGGAATGGGCTTACAAATGCCATTTGGAGAGATGATGGATAGGAGGATGGGCTTATAGATGCCACCTGGATATGAGACAGAATCTTCTCGGGAATGGGCTTATAGATGCCATTTGGAAATGTGACAGAATCTTGTCGGGAATGGGCTTATAGATGCCATTTGGAGACTGTTGGAAGGTGGATGGGCTTATAGATGCCATCTGGAGATGTAATGGATAGTTGAATCTGAATAAGAAATAGAATGGCTTCCATGTCTGGAGCATATCTAGTCTATATCTAATTGTTGACGTCTGAATACATAGTAGAATGACCGCCGCGTCTGGGGTATATCCATACTGTATCTGAGTGAGTGACAGAATGTCATCCGAATCTGGATCGTATCTGGAATGTCTTTTGAATGAATCTGGTCTAAACAATAGAATAGCCTCCAGGTCTAAAGCATCTCTAAGTTGTCTTTAGAAGTTTGAATCTGAATAAGCAGTAGAATAGCATCCGAATCTGGAGCATTTCTAAGCTATTTCTGAAAGGAAATCTGAATAAGCAATAGAATATCATCTGCGTCAGGAGCATATCCAAGCTATCTCTGAAAGGAAATCTGAATAAGCAATAGAATATCATATGCGTCGAGAGCATCTCTAAGCTATCTCTGAAAGGAAATCTGAATAAGCAATAGAATATCATCCGCGTTGGGAGCATCTCTAAGCTATCTCTGAAAGGAAATCTGAATAAGTATCAAAATGTAGCCATATCTGGGTCGCATCTGAACCATCTCTAGAAGGGAATCTGGAATAAGTATCAGAATGTAGCCATATCTGGATCGCATCTGAACCATCTCTAGAAGGAATCTGGAATAAGTATTAGAATGTAGCCATATCTGGATCACATCTGAACTATCTCTAGAAGGAAATCTGAATAAGCAATAGAACATCATCCGGGTCCGGAGCATCTCTAGGCCATTTCTGAAAAGCAGCTCTGAATAAGCAAAAGAATAGCATCCATATCTGGAGCATCTCTAAGCTATCTCTGGAGAGAAAATCTAAATAAGCAAAAGAATAGCATCCATATCTGGAGCATTTCCCAGCTATATCTGAAAGGAAACTCTTGAATAAGCAAAAGAATAGCATCCATATCAGGAGCATTTCCAAGCTATCTCTGAAAAGAAACTTTGAATAAGCAAAAGAATAGCATCCATGTCTGGAGCATTTCCAAGCTATCTCTGAATAAGCAACTCTGAATAAGCAACAGAATAGCATCCGGGTCCGGAGCATATCTGAACTATCTCTGAGAAGAAACTTTGAATAAGCAAAAGAATAGCATCCATATCTGGAGCATTTCCAAGCTATCTCTAAGAGGAAACTTTAAATAAGCAATAGAATAACATCCGTGTCCGGAGCATTTCCAAGCTATTTCTGGGAAGGGAATCTGGAATAAGTATCAGAATGTAGCCATATCGGGGTCGCATCTGAACCATCTCTAGAAGGGAATCTGGAATAAGTATCAGAATGTAGCCATGTCTGGATCGCATCTGAACCATCTCTAGAAGGACATTTGAATAAGCAATAGAACAGCATCCGTGTCTGGAGCATCTCTAAGCTATCTCTAGAAGGAAGTTCTGAATAAGCAAAAGAACAACATCCATATCTAGAGCATTTCTAAGCTACCTCTGAAATCTCTTTAATGTAGATATGCCCTGGCTAGATACAGGTATCGAATCCACAATCAATCGCTCAGATATGCCCTGGCTAGATACAGGTATCGAATCTGGAATTGTGAAAGTTAATGGTAATCATCTTTGGATTGACCTTTTCCTGAAAAGGCAAAACATTAGTTGTATGCAATGTCATGATGCATGATGTCATGATGTTCTCAAAAATAAATGAAATCGTGTCGTATGCACTTTATCATGTATGTAAGCAGGATGTATAAAATGTGAAATGTTTATGAATGTGTTTTCGTCTGGGAAAATAAATCCTTGACGAATTCCGGGAGCTTGTTGAATCCTGGGCTGATGTTTGAAGAGTAGAGTTCTTCATTTCCGCTGGGGATGATGATTGCAAGAATAAACCGGTAGGAGAAGATGACTCTGTTGGGGAATAAACTTGTTGGAGAGATTACTCTGCAGGGAAATACTCTGTGGGAAGAGATACGTTGCTGAGGTTTTGATGGTAACTCCGCTGGGGGTTCCGTTGATATGTTATGTTGGGGAATTTGATGAACTCCGCCGGGGGATAGGAAGAACTTCGCCGAGGACGATCTTTCCAAGGTAAATAGATGAGGATAACCCAGTTATAAGCTCTGGTGGGGAATAACCTTGAATGTGGTTGGGGAGAGATATATGTACTCTGCAGGTGATAAGCTTCCAGAATATACTGGGGATAAGCTTCCAGAATCTACTGGGGATATGGCTTCAACTCTCCTGGGGAATCTTTTGGACTGCACTGGGGAAGTGGCTCCACTGGATGTCTTGTATTCCGCCGGGGAACAATCTTATATTAAGACTGCCGGGGATACTTGTTTAGGAATATCTGTATACTCCGCTGGGGAATATTGAGATCTTCTGGGGGATATCCAACTTCCTTAAGGCTGATGGTAGACCAACTCTGCTTGGGGAGAATGTTGTTGATTTGTTGGAGAATACCGTGCCTTTTCGGGGCTGACGAGAGACCAACTCTGCTTGGAGAGAAATGTTGAATTTTGTCTTACTCTGCGGGGAGTGAAGGTATCTTGGTCACGTTCTTCAGCTGAACCTACCTTGGTACCTTGGTGGACAGAGCAGCTGGACTGCTTAGACACTTCCTATTGCCCCAGCTTCTGTGGGAGAAGGTACCTGTGGAAGTCTTGATACCTGCCGATTGACAAATCTTCTTCTGGTAGGCAAGTGACGAGATGACGGGACATAGTCGTACGCTTTGATCCCTAATTTTTTCCTGGACCGCCCTTTCGGGTTTTCAGTCCACCGGGATAGCCATTTTTGCCCAAGCCGCCTTTTCAGGTTTTCGACTTGCCGGGTGTACATATTTTTTATTTTCATCCCTTATTTTTGCCCGAACACTTTTGGTTTGCCGGGAAGCCCTTATTTTTGCCTAGGCGTGTCAACCTAGCGGGTCTTTGATTATGCGTAGTATTTTTTTTGTCTGCATTGGCGGGGTGAGGAAGGTCGTCACCATCCATGGTGGTTAGAATCATATCTCCTCCTGAGAAGATATGTTTAACCACAAATGGCCCTTCGTACGTAGGGGTACATTTGCCCCTGGGATCATTTTGAGGAAGAATGATGCGCTTGATTACCAGGTCTCCGACTTGATACTCTTGTCGTCTGACTTTCTTGTTAAATGCCCTGATCATCCGTTTTTTGTACGTCTGACCATGACAAATAGCAGCGAGTCTCTTTTCGTCGATTAGGTTCAGTTGATCAAGCCGAGTCTGGATCCAGTCATCTTTGCTCAAACCTGCATCCTTCATTATCTGGAGAGAGGGTATTTGAACTTCAATAGGCAAGACTGCCTCCATGCCATAGACCAAGGAAAAGGGTGTTGCCCCTGTTGACGTTCTTGCTGAGGTACGGTACCCATGAAGAGCAAACGGTAACATTTCGTGCCAATCTTTGTACGTCACTGTCATCTTCTGCACAATCTTCTTGATATTCTTATTCGCCGCTTCTACAGCCCCGTTCATCTTCGGCCGGTAAGGAGAAGAGTTGTGGTGCTATATCTTGAATTGCTCGCAGAGCTCAGTGATCATATTATTGTTAAGATTGGTACCATTGTCCGTAATGATCCTCTCAGGTACACCGTATCGACAGATCAGGTTGTGCCGAATGAACCGTGCCACGACGTTCTTGGTTACCGTAGCGTAGGAGGCTGCTTCAACCCACTTTGTAAAGTAATCAATCGCTACCAGGATGAAGCGATGCCCGTTGGATACCGTAGGTCTGATCTCGCCGATCATATCAATGCCCCACATTGCAAAAGGCCAAGGTGCTGTCAAGACGTTCAGAGGAACCGGAGGAATGTGCACCTTATCAGCATAGATCTGACATTTGTGACACGTCCGAGAATGTTGGTAACAGTCGGCTTCCATTGTGGACCAGAAATATCCTGCCCGAAGGATTTTCTTTGCCATGGTATGTCCACTGGAATGTGTCCCGAAGGTACCTTCATGTAGCTCTGCCATGATCCTTTCTGCTTCAGTCTTATCCACACAACACAGTAAGGTTGAATCATGGTTTCGCTTGTAGAGAATGTCGTTGCTGAGGAAGAACTTTGCCGCGAACCTTCTCAGAAACTTCTTGTCGTTAACAGATGCCCCCTCGGGGTATTCTTGAGCTTCAAGGTACCTTTTCACTTCATGATACCAAGGTTTTTCAGTTACCTCTTCAGCCTCAAGATCGCAGCAATGTGCAGGTTCATCCAATTTCCAAATAATGATCCGAGGAGCCTCGTTGTCCCATTTGACTTTGAACATAGAAGACATTGTAGCTAACGCGTCCGCTAACTGATTCTCCTCTCTTGGGAAGTGTTCAAAAGTTATCTCCTCGAAATGGGGGATCAATGTCAACACATACTCTTTGTACGGAATAAGATTTGGGTGTTTCGTATCCCACTCACCTTTGATCTGACTGATCACGAGAGCGGAATCTCCGAAGACCCTCAGAAACTTGATCCTTAAGTCAATTGCAGCTCGAAGACCCATGATGCATGCCTCATACTCCGCCATGTTGTTGGTGCAGTTGAAACATAGCCGGGCAGTAAGTGGAGTATGAGTGCCTTTAGGGGATATGATCACAGCGCCAATACCGTTACCTAAAGCGTTTGAGGCTCCGTCAAAGTGCATAGACCATCGGGATCCTTCCTCAGGTCCTTCATCCGGTCCAGGTACTTCACAATCAGTCACTACCATGATATTCTCGTCGGGAAATTCAAAGTTCATGGACTGGTAGTCATCCACAGCCTGGTGTGCCAAATGGTCTACCAACACACTTCCCTTGATTGCTTTTTGAGTCGTGTACTGGATGTCGTATTCTGTCAAGATCATCTGTCATCGTGCTATTCTCCCGGACAAGGCAGGCTTTTCGAAGATGTACTTGATTGGATCCATTTTTGAAATTAACAGAGTAGTGTGAGTCAGCATATACTGTCTCAGCCGGCGAGCAACCCATACCAAAGCGCAACAAGTTTTCTCGAGCAGTGAGTATCGGGTCTCACAGTCGGTAAACTTTTTGCTAAGGTAATAAATAGCGTGCTCTTTTCGGCCAGACTCGTCATGCTGCCCCAGCACACACCCCATTGAGCTGTCAAGTACTGTCAAGTATAAGATTAGAGGTCTCCCTTCAACCGGTGGCATAAGAATGGGTGGTTCTTGGAGATACTCTTTGATTCTGTCGAAAGAGGCCTGACATTCATCGTTCCAACGTACTACTTGATCTTTCTTCAGCAGCTTGAAGATTGGTTCACAGGTAGCAGTTAGGTGCGAGATGAATCGGGCGATGTAGTTCAGCCGTCCTAGAAAGCCTCTGACTTCTTTCTCTGTCTTGGGAGTTGGCATCTCTTGTATGGCTTTCACTTTGGCAGGGTCCACTTGAATACCTTTGTCGCTCACGACGAAGCCTAGCAATTTTCCAGACCTTACCCCGAAGGTGCACTTGTTCGGGTTCAACCTCAGCTTGTACAATATCAGACGATCAAACAACTTCTGTAGACGGTCAAGGTGTTCCTCCTCAGTTTGGGACCTTGAAATCATATCATAGACATACACTTCGATCTCATGGTGGATCATATCATGAAATAAAGCAACCATGGCACGTTGGTAGGTTGCCCCAGCATTTTTCAACCCAAAAGGCATGACCTTGTAGCAAAAGGTGCCCCACTGAGTAACAAAAGTGGTCTTCTCCATGTCTTCGGGAGCCATCTTGATTTGATTATAACCTGAAAAACCATCCATGAAGGATAACACCTTGTGCTGAGCAGTGTTGTCAACCAGAACGTCGATATGAGGCAGAGGGAAATCATCCTTAGGGCTCGCCCTGTTCAAATCCCTGTAATCAACACACATTCTGACCTTACCATCTTTCTTCGGCACTGGAACCACGTTGGCAACCCACTGAGGGTAAGAAGTCACTGCTAGAAACCCGTCATCGAATTGTTTCATAACCTCAGCTTTGATTTTCTCGGACATCTCTGGACGCATACGGCGGACCTTCTGTTTTACCGGAGGACAGTCTTCCTTGGTAGGCAAGTGATGGACCACAATGTCGGTATCCAACCCAGGCATGTCTTCGTAAGACCAGGCAAAGATTTCCATATAATCATGCAACATCTGAATCAACCGTTGTTTCACACTGAGCTCTAGATTGGCACCAATCTTGACTTCCTTTCTGTCTGTCTCAGTACCCAGATTTACCGTTTCCACTAGCTCTTCATGTGGCTGAATGGCCCTCTCTTCCTGGAGTAACAATCTTGCAAGCTCACCAGGCACTTCACAATCATCTTCACCTTCGTCTTCGGCTAAGTTGATCGGATTTTCGAAGTCATAACTGGCAGTAGCAGAGTCGTTACCAGTGAGATCCAGAGTGGATTGGAACCTGTATAGGTGAGTGTGTGTAAATATAGTTGTTTTGCAATATATAAAGAAAGAAAGGGAGCACAAGATTTGAAATGCGAAAAACGTCCAATGTTTTTATTCATGATATATGAAAATGACAATAATAAGCCCTCACAAATGAAGCCACGGTGCCCCGGGTAAGACACCGGGCCATAAAGTTTCAAATTATTGTTCGTTACAAATTCAAAAAAAAGGAGTTCATTACTGAGTGACAAAAGTAATAGGTATGAAGTCTTTCGCAGTCCAGTTGTTTGGTCCACCGTCGGTCGTTGGGTAGATCCAACTGTTGAATTCAGATTCCTCCACGTCGTCTTCAATAGCATTTACTCCTGGGTTGGTGATGAATATAGGAGGTCTTCCAATCCTTGCCTTACGAACAGCCCTCTGAGCTTCTGCAGTGAAACCCAAACCAAACTTGTCAGTCTTCGGAGTGAAATCAGGAAGTCGGCCCCAGTTTGCGCACTCACCCTTCTCAATCACAGCCCGGGCATCCTTCAAGGAAGCCATCTTCAAAGGAGAATCATCAATCACGGTCTCTGCTGACGCCAACGTCTGAGGAACCTCTTCAAAATGTTGAAAGGGGGTCTCAATGAACTCCCCGTCCATCTCTATGTACCGGAACGAGTTGAGGTGGCTGACCATATATTCTTCCTCCCCCTGCACTGTAACAATCTTCCCTCTGACGGGTACTTAAGCTTCTGATGTAATGTGGAGGTCACAGTTCCAGCCTTGTGGATCCAAGGATGACCCAGCAAGCAAGAATAGGATGGTCGGATGTCCATCACATAGAAAGTAGAGTCAAAGACCTGAGAGCCAACCCTGATTGGAATATCAACTTCACCGTGCACCATCCTTTTGGACCCGTCAAAGGCCCGGACAACAATGTTACTTGGTTTGAGCTCTAAACCCTCACAATCCAGCCTGTCTAGAGCTTTCTTGGGTAATACATTCAATGAAGAACCGGTGTCTACCAACACATGGGCAAGAGTAGTGCCCCTGCATTCAATGGAGACATGCAGGGCGTCGTTATGGTTCTTTCCTTTGGCAGTCAGATCGGCGTCAGAGAAACCTAACCCATTATCAGCAGTCAAGTTGGCCACACAATCGGTAAATTGATCAGCAGACGTTTCTTGTGGCACATGGGCCGTCTTCAGGAAGGAAATCAGGGCCTTGGCATGGGCCTCTGAACATAACAATAGTGATAGCATAGATATTTTAGATGGGGTGTGCCCCAGCTGCTCAACTACTTTGAAATCACTCTTCTTGATAATCTTAAAAATCTCTTCCATCTCTTGCTGGGAAGCTTCAACATTGGTTGTCTTCGGTGCCTCCATCCGGGCAGGCACATTAGTAGCAATCCCTTTGCCCCGAGCGTCCGATGACTCGGCAACAGGGGTAGAAACAGGAACTTGGTCAGGAAGGGAAGCAGGCACACTGGCAGGTGTGATGACAAGAGGTCTTTGAATAGCTGGTGGCGCAATATCAGGCGAGAAGAGCCTACCACTACGAGTGACTTTGGCAGGCCCAGTGATGTTGCTGACACCGGTACTGGTATCAAACTCTTGTTTTACTTCGAGCACATAAACATCTGCCCCATAGTGCCACGGGACAGCTTTGTCAGATGTATAGGGGAGGGGCCCCGGAACAATGATGATGATAGGAGCAATCTTCTGAGTAGACATGATTTCGACAGGCTTCTTTGAGGGAGCCTTAGGAGGGTTGTTGAAAATAGTAACAATGGACACTTCTTCAGTAGGGATAGCAGGAACAACAATCTTCTCGAACAAGATCTCTTTGTTATCCATCAGGTTTTGGATGCCTGACTTCAACAAAGGACAACCAGCCGGTGAAACAACACATAGATGGCAACCTTTACTACATCCCGGAAATAAACCGGCTAGCAACAGGTTCCTTTTGACAGTCAACAACGGAGTAACAATATCATCCACAGAGGCTACATACAGGTCTTCCTCAACAGCATTCACTCCATGCTGGGGCATGGGAGCAGTCGCAACATTGGGCCTTTCGGGCGCCTCGAACTGTATTTCCTTAGCATCCATAAAGTCCTGAACCTTGTTCCTCAGGGCCCAACAATCATCAGTAGAATGCCCCGGGCTATCAGAGTGATAAGCGCAATTGGCATTGGGATTGTACTTTGAAGAGGTTGTGTTCACCACCTTTGGAGCTTCTTTGACAGTTACCAGGTTGGTTGACAGCAGTTGCGGCAGGATCTGAGACAAGGTCATACTAAGCCGAGTGTACTGCCTTTTGGGTCTCTCACCCCTTGGTTGGTTATATTGCTGAGGAGCAGCAGCAGGCTTTGAGATTACCACCGCGTTGACAGCTTGGCGGCGTTCCGGTTTATTCTGTTTCCTCGAACCATAAACAACACTAGATTCCTTCTTGAAGGGCTTCTTTTCAGAACTTGAGGATGCACCTTTCTGTATCTTCCCCGACTTGATACCAGCTTCTATCCTTTCACCGGTCAGAATGAGGTCTGTAAACCCAGCAGAAGAATTACCAATCAGATGGTTGAAGAACGGACCAGACAGGGTCCCTAGGAACATGTCAACAAGCTCTCGGTCAGTCAACGGTGGCCGCACCCTGCCAGCCAGGTCTCTCCACTTTTGCGCGTACTCCTTAAAACCTTCACCCGTCCCAAGTGACATACCCTGGAGTTGGGTACACGTGGGAGCAAGGTCGGAATTGTACGGATACTGCTTATAAAATGTAGTAGCCAAATCCTCCCAGTTACGAATACTGGTTCCATCCAGCTGATAGAACCACTCAAGTTGAGCCCCTGAAAGGCTACCTGGAAGAAATGGATCCATAGATTCTTGTCTGCAGTGTAAGGTTGGATCTTCCTCACATATGATCTGAGATGCAGCTTGGGGAAGGAAGCTCTGTCATACTTCGCAAAAGAAGGCGCCTTGAACTTGTGTGGGATCACCACCCCAGAAGACAAACCTAGATCTCCAAAATCCAACCCAGGCACGTGTTGAATTTCCATGGCACTCAGACGGTCCTCTAGTTGCTTGTACTTGTCCTCAGCAGGAGGGTACTGTTCATCATTGAAATTTGTCTCGTTGTCAGAGACCACAGGACTAGGAACCCTTCCCCCTTAGGGACTGTCTTTCCCTACAGAGGAAGTAGCTTGATCAGCCTCATTTTGCAGTGTATTCCCAAACCTCCGTCCAGTGTTAAACAACACAGTCCTCTTCTTCTTCTTCTTCAAAAGCAGAGTCTTCAACTCCTATTGACCCTGGGCTAAGCTCATGACCAGCTCTTGAAACTGGGCGTTCTGGGCCTGGAGGGCCTTGATAGCTTGTTCGTTGGATGATTCAGGATTCATGATGACTGCTGAAATAAACAGCGAAGAAGATTAAGCAACCTGTAAAAAAGAGTACATGTGATGCATATGATGCATGGAATGCGTATGATTTATGCATGCAATGTTTTCAAAGACAATCGGGATTCAACTTTGTTAGACAAAAAAAGGAAACACACTTTATTAGATTAAACTTTGAATTGTTCAACAAATTGCCCTTAGGCGTTACAAGAATGAAAGTACTAAAAAGGAAATGAAAGCTATAAAAGAAACATCCAAGGCCCATCAGTGCTCCCATGGCCTCCTCTTCTCAGTCCGGATATAGTCATTCAAGATCCGCTCGTTCTCCAATTGCTTAGTCAACTTCTGGATCTTCTGTTCTTGTTCATTGAACCTTTCCCGATAAGAATCCCGTTCTTCCTGTAGTTGCGCCCAAGACCTCTTTAGTGTATCAACATCAGTGGGTATCTGAGGAGGGAGGACAGTTGGAGGAACCCCGTCTCTATCAGGAAATTCAAGAATGATAGGTCTAACAGCTTCGTATGGCATACCTAACTTCTGAGCATGGATGCGGACCCATTTGTAGTAGGATTCCATTGGTAGAGAAGTCTTCGGTCCCAACTCATGTGGGTCAGCTTTGTGAATTCTTTCCCAAGCCTTGATGAATCTACGACGCAGCTTGTCACTATCTACCTGAAACTCAAAACTGATGTGAGGTACCAACATCTCATGAGGCCCTACTCTTCTGGCTCTTCCAAACTGACGGAGAGCTAAACATGGATTATAAGAGATTCCTCCCTGAGTACCGATCAATGGAACATTAGGATATTCTCTGCAACGATCAATAACAGCTACCTCATCCAAACCTCTGAGAGTCCAAATGATGTCGTTATCAGTGAGAGACATTAACCTATGAGCCCAGCCCCTTCCTTCTTTGTTCTTCAGCACGAACTTAGGGAGGTGCGAAATAAACCACCTCACTAACAAAGGAGCACAACACCATAGAGTTCCCCGTCTTCGAGCAGTACGAGCATAGAGTTGTTGTAGGATATCACCCAAGAGAGTGGGCACGGGGTTCCGAGACATGAAGATCCTTATGGCATTGATGTTGACAAAGTTATCAGGATTTGGAAACAATACCAGACCATAGATTAAGAGAGCCAGAATGTCTTCGTACGCCCTGAAGTCTAAGTCATTCAAGAAACTATTAGCCTTACCCATCAGAAACTTAGCCAAAAAGCCCTTAACTCCGCTTCTAGTCACCCAGTTATCCATTACTTCTTTGTTGGTCAAGGGAAGGGCTGCAGCAATTTCCTCAAGCCTAAGAGTCTTTTCCTAACCAGTGAAAGGAGTCTGATCCAAAACAGGGATACCAAGCAATTCATAGAATTCTTCCAGGGTAGGGACCAGCTGGAAGTCTTGAAAGGTGAAGCAATGGTACAGGGGATCATAAAACTGGGTCAGGACACTCATCAGTTGTTGGTCCCACTTTGAAGTGACTAAACCGAGAAGAGAACCATGTCTCTGGATGAAGGAAGTAGTATTTGGAATTCTGTCAACCAATTCTTTAAGCAAATCAGGTGGGTGAACAAAGTTGAGCCGGATAGTGTTCCTTCGCATGGGCATCATAATGTCCTACAAAACAGAGCAAAGATGAAACCCTCTTGTATTTGAAATGGGTCAGTCCTTATGCAGGATTCATGCAATATTATGATGGTATGATGTTATGATAAAGCACACCACAAGTATTCACAAAGGCAAACATGATAAGGCACACAAGTCACACAAGACAGCCCTTAGAGTTTAGGCCAGCATGAAGTTTAGGTACTACTTTCTTTCAGTTTCGTTGGTTAAGACCTGTCCTAGAAAATAGTAACCGGGTTCTAGAGGATCTCAATATCACTGACTACCCTCAATCGGTCATAACTCCAGCGTCGCAATCTTTTCTTGCGGCCAGTACCATCGCGAGAGTTTAGCCTCAATGAGTGTAGCATACTACTACTATTCTATGGCCAAGTTGGGTCAATTTAGGGTTCTAAGGTCGGTTGGTGCTTAATGACTCCTCAGAAGACCCATATTCTCCTCGTTCCAACACAAGGGATATCGGTACAGACCAAGGTGTCACACCAATGTAGCTACTGCTTCACCCGTGTCGGTCTACGCCAGACAGGTCCCTCACAGCTTATTGCTACCTAAAGGGTATTCCCCAGATCCGGGTTAGGATCTATGAAACTTCGATGCAAGCCCACAAATATAAAGCAATCAAAGCAAGCAATTGAAAACATAATTATGATATAATCCTAAGGTACACCTCACTTATAATAATTCCCCAGCAGAGTCGCCAGTTCTGTGATCGGTGGAAATAGAACTGACTGTTTTAAAGCTGGTTCACGAAATGTCGCGGTAAGAAAGAGTCGCCACCGTCTTTTATGTTCTCCAACATGGAAAGGACAAAAGCACAGCAAAATTCCTTCTTTGAGATGTCTCTCGGTTCGGGAGGTAGATTTATAGAAAGGGAAGGTGTTAGCACCCTTTCTATTTGTGGTTATCCACGGGCTCTTAGGTACTTGCTCTTACGTTTTCAAAAATTGTTTGCTTTTCAAGTGTATGTGGGTTTTGAAAAAGTTTCGTTTGAAAAATTTCTAAGTAACTCTTGTATCTGTCCTCAAGAGTGTATGAAATATTTGTTTGAAAACCTTTTTGAAAGTGTAGTTGCGAAAAGTATTTTTGTTTGTTTGAGAGAGCAAGTACCCAGGAGAAACCTACCTACTCTAAGGAATTAGGCTGTGTAAGAGTCCTTTAGATAGTGATATCCCATTATTGAGAAGTAGGTAGCACCATCGTTGGAGTTATTCGGGTCAATTCGATTATAGGGACATGTGTGGTCACCAGATCAATAGTAGGACGCCTTAGCGGTAACCCTAATGTCCTAGATCCTTTTTATCCGAGGCAACCGTTTCGAGGCAACTGGATCTTTAGACAGGAGGGCGACCTCTAAAACACCTTATACTTGATGACCACGTTCGAGGCAACCAGTGAGGCGTACCCTAGGAGTGGCATGTGCATGTGTGTTGAATTCAGTTTATGTTTATCTTTGATCATGCATTTGTGAGCTACGGATTGATTTTATTTGTCATACAAGTCTTTCATGCATATTAATAGTTAAGAGTGCAGAAAATAAATTGCGGAAAGATAAATCTACGCTATTACAAGGCGCGGGTCTATACATCGCCAAAAACAAAACCCGTTTGGAAAATAAATGCGAAAAAGTAAATAAAGCGATAAAAGCCTAATTAACTATTACATCCTCGGAAACAGTTACATCAAATATAATCAAATAAATGAATTAAAATGAATATGCGCGCGAGGGAATTAAATCAGGACGTCCTTAGGGTTTTGACCCTTTTTTTGAGAAAAGAATTGAATTTTGGTCCTTTGCATTTAATTAAATATTAACCCTAATTCTAATTAATTAATTAATTATTTAAGAAAAAAATGTTTTTTATGTTTTTGTGTTTTTGATGAAATAAAAAGAAAAGAAATTAAAAGTCAAGAAAACCCTAATTCTAAATTTATTTTATTTATTATAAAAAATGTCAAAGTTAACCTAATTAACTAAATTATTTAATTTACATTTATTTACAAAAATAATTAACGGTGAATTTAATAAATAATAAAAATATTTAATATTTTAAGTTTCTGAATTTAATATGAAAAATAATTAATTTATGAATTAATAATAATAATTAATAAGAGTTAATAAAAATAATTAGTTAAAAGGAAATAAAAGAGAAAAAAGAAAACAAAAGAAAATATGAAAGAACCAGGGGGGGTATGCTGGCCCAGATGGAGGTGTTGTTCTGGAAATTTAGGCCCAATAGCACTCAAGCCTGTTGACCTTGGGAATTGGCTGCACGTTGGTTGACTGGGAACACCATAGTCCACAGCTCCTGGCCATTGGATTTGAACACGTGACCACCTGGCACCTGATTGTTTGAGGGACATGGTGGAATTCTTTTCAGCGCTTGGACATGATTATATTGGAAAAAATAGAAACAAGGAATTTGGGGGACCTGGGAATCGAACCCAGGTCCCAATGATGCACAAACACCTCACCAACCACTAGGCCATCACGCTGCATTTGTTAGTATAATAATAGACAATGATAATATGTGAAAACCAACGTCTATACTGTAAACAAAGCACGCGCGCGCCATTTTGTTTGAATGACCCACTAGCATATTGCCAGCTCACCGTCTTCTTCGTTCACCTGCAAAAAAACAAAACAGGTAGCGGGGGTTTTTAACCCCCACAAATGCAAAAAGGAAAAATAGCGATTAGATCCCTGATGCATATAAATATGGCGCGATGGTTGGGTTGAGTTCGTCTGGCCTTGACGAATTCAACCATATGCATCTCAAGGTCTGATTTTTCGTGTATGGGAAAGCCCCAATTTTGAAACCTGAAAAACCTAGAATCCTTCAATGGCAATTTGTGTTCCAGGGCATCTTAATGCAATTAGATTGTACCAAAAGCTTCGTACAGTCCTTATGAACACAAAACAATTAACAAAAGGTGTCAAATATGCATGAATCAAAGTATATGATTTTGGAAAAATTGTCCAAACCGTGGGTCTGTGTAGCACGTGTTCTTGAGCTTTGAGGCTTGTTTTTTATTGCAATGTGTTCCTGGGAATGCTAGCAATGTATTAGAGTCCTTAAATCGCTTTGAAAAGGCCTGGAGTATGAAGATCAGTTTCAAACTTTCTTTGACTTTTTTCAATATGGTAATGGCTCTTTGCAGCAGTTTTGCATATTAATGGAATTAGGTTTGGCTTCAGTATATGTAGTATAATGGATTTAGGTTACAATATTGGCCAAGAATCCATGGAATTCATGTTTTCAATATTTGATTTCAATCAAATCTTTTTGCATATTTTTGATTGGAAAACCTTGCCAATTTGGGTGATTCTTGTCTCTTTGATTGATGCACAAAATTGCCAGCTTGCCCTGAGTTTATTTGCTTCCCAGAAGATTTGAAAAACATATCTTGGTATTTTCCTACAATTAAATGAATTAAATGAATTAATAATCAATTAAAAATCCAATTAATTAATAAAAATAAGAAAATAACTCAATTTAATCTCAATGGGTCGTGCATAAGCCTTGGGTAAGGATTCAAGAAGGAATTTGGGGCCCATTAGCAAAAACAAGGTGTTTTAGGCAAAGTTGACTTTTGCAAATTCCCAAAAATATCCCAACTTCTCCAATGCATATCATGCTCAATTTTGATCCTATGAACATGTTCTTTGACATTTTGGAAAGGTCTTGAAGTCCTCTAACCAATGCTTTTGGTCCCATGTCATTTGGATTTACCAATCTCAAGTTATGGTCTTTGACTTAAAATGCCTTTTTGTTGACTTTTGAAATTGACCTATAATGTATAAATTGATAACTTTTTGTGAGAGCATTTCTTGGACTTGGAATGTGAAGATGAGTTGTAGGAAATGTCATACCCTTCAAAATGAGCATTGTATGGGATTTTTCTGACGAACCATGAAAAAGTTATGCCTTGGTCAAGTTACAGTTGACTTTTCAGCTGTCCAAAAATAGAAACTTTTGCATCTTTGATGATTTTTGAGCCATGCTTGAGGAATCATGATCAAGACTTGATCAAATGATGATTGTGGCTTCAAAATAAGATGTTGACCAAAAATTTTGACTTTTGACTGCCAAATGACCATTTTGCCCCTACAGTTGATTGTGAACCAAATAGGGTTTTTGACTGTGCAATTTAACTCTGTGAGTCTTGAGACTTGGCATGTAGATGCTTGACAATGTGTATAGGCATATGAGACTTGATTGAGCCACTTAAAACCTCAAATTCCTTGCAAGAACCAAAACCCTAATTTTGACTGGCTTAGGAAGATGTTTGACTGGGCAACCCCTTGAGAAATCTTGAAGAATATGGGAGGGCAAATTTTGGAGTACAACACTGAGGACTTCAAGAAGAGGTTTGGACACTTCGTTTGGCTTGAGAGTGGATGGATCGCGTGATACGAATTTGCATTTTTTGTGAGAATTTTGAGAGGTTTTTGAAGTGGTTCTTGAGCCATCTTTTTGTGTCTTTTGCACTTGAGTATTGCATATATTTATAGATGAATGAAATGGAACAATAACAAGACAAGAATCTTGTACCATTATGTCATAATTCATTGCAAAAAACACATTGAAATCTCTCCAAAGTTATTTTATAAACATTCCAAACTTGAAGATTCTTGTTTCCAATATTTTTCACGGTTTTGGCATGTTTTCTATGTGTCTTGGGCCTTCTAGAAGATATACAAATGAAGCTCACACACCCTTTGGTCCATCAACTCATATTTATGATTTATTTTGAATTAATTTGAATAAAATCAAAATAAATAAAATAAAAAATCAAAGTAATTTATGAATGGACTTAGAGATCTTCTAACATGTTATAAACATGTTTAAACCTCAAAAGTTAGGCCCATTAGTCCAAAAGTTCAAGATTGCTCAAATGAAGTTTCATGCATTTTCTCAAAAATTACCCAATTTTAACAAATCATAACTCACTCAGTTTTAATTATTTTAAGGTGATCTTTGACTTTTTGGAAATCTCAAGACGTCCTCTTAAATTTCTATTTTTATCATTTTTGCATTTGGAGAATTTATCTTGATGTAAGTTGCCTTGACAAAAAGTGTCTTTTTGTTGACTTTTGAAATGACTTGTAATGTATGGGCTCATATCTCTCAAATGAAGCACTTTTTAGACTTGAGTGTGATACGGTGGCAGAACCGACTGTTTTGAAAATGTTGGTTTGCGTTTTGCGTTTGTATTCGCAAAATGTCACGGTAAGCAAGAGTCGCCACCGACTTTTATTTTATCCAACTGAAAAGGAAAAAAGCATAGAAAAAATCCTTTTTCGAGATTTTGAGTACGGGGGGTAGATTACAGAAAGGGAAGGTGTTAGCACCCTTTCTATCCATGGTTTTCCATGGGCTCTTAGGTACTTTCTCATCTTTTAAAAATTGCTTGTGTGTGTTTGTTTTGAAAAGTTCTGTTTTACTTCGTTTTAACCCTTGTTTCTGTCCTCGAGAGTGTTACGAAGTGTTTTGAAAAATTTAGTTCGAAAAGTGTTTGGTGTGAAAAAGTTTGATTTGAGCAAGTACCTAACAGTTATCTACCTACTCGAAAAAAAGATTATTTCTGTTCTTGTTTCCTTTGGACAATGTTATCCTACTATTTAGAAATAGGTAGCACCGTCGTCAGAGTTGTAAGGGTCAATTCAAAAGGGACGTACGATCACTAAAGCAATGTTAGGACGTCTTAGTAATAACCCTAATGTCTTAAGATCATATTCGAGGCAACATTTCCGAGGCAACATTTCCGAGGCAACATTTCCGAACGGGACATTTGATCTTTGTTTAGACAGGAAGGAAACCACTAAGACACCCTATACTTAATGACCGTTTACCAAAGGCAACCGAAGTGAGAGTATACCCTAAGAGTGCACGTGTGCGAGTGATTTGATTTCAGTTATTATCTTTGCACATTAGGGTTTTCTAGCCGTTTTAAATTATCATGCAATCTTGTCATACAATCCTATTAACATGCATCTAAACAGTTAATATTTGCGAGAATTAAAATGAGAGAAATAAAACCTACGCTATTACAAGGCTTCGGGGTAGGGATTAATTACATAGCCAAAAAACCCGTAAAAAACGATAAATAAAGAAAATCCTAATTTAAACTATTACATACCGTGAGCAGTTACATTAATATTGCAAAAATAATAAATGCGCGCGATGAATCGTGAACGAGAGATTTAGGGTTTTGACCATGTGATACGGTGGGAGAAATGACTTGAGGTTTTGCGTTTGTGTTTGCAAATGTTTCGGTTTAGCAAGAGTCACCACCGACTTTTTATTTTATCCAAAGGAAAGGTCAAAAAGCACAAGAAATACCTTTGAGATGTTTTCTTGGGTTCGAGGGGTAGATTATGAAAAGGGAAGGTGCTAGCACCCTTTTCACCCATGGTTATCCATGGGCTCTTAGTTACTTGTTTAGATCACTTGCTTTTGCTTTTCAATTGTTTGAAATGGTGCTTTGTGTGTGTGGTTTTGAAAATGCTTTGAAAAAGAGGCCATCATTGTGGCAACCTTTGTAATGATTCTTGTTTGAATATATACAAAGGTGTATTTTCTTTTGAAAAGATATTTCAATGTTTTGTTTTGGGAAATGTTTTGAAATTGTGTTGTGAAGTGTGTTTGAAAATAGAAAGGATGTTTTGCAAGTTTTGATCAAGTAACTAAGAGTTGTCTACCCTATTTTACTCAAAGATCTTTCCTATATGTTTTTAACCCTTTTGACAGTGTTGTTTTACCATTGCATTTGGTAAACAACCTTGTATTAGGATGTTAAACGTGACAGGCGCGGGTCATCGTATTGACCATGATAGCAATTGTGCTAAGTATCTTTAGCAATTTTTTGAGGGACTAGATCATTTTGTATAGGCAACCAAGATAGCGTCATCGAGAGACTATGATCTTTTGTTTTGTTTTTGTTTTGCCAAGATACTCAACATGCATAACATGGCCAATTTTAAGGCAACAAGTGGATGAAACCCTAGGGGTGCAAGTGTGCATTGTGTTGTCAATTTACATGCTTTTTTGTCTTTGTATTAGTCAAGCTATTTGTTTGATTTTTGGATTTTTTGCATACAAACCCTAATCTCTAATCATGGCATAATTGAAAGCATAAATGCGTAAAATTAAAAGTCTAAGTTATTACAAAAGTATCCGGGAGTGGGGGTACAATCATTACAAATGGGGATGAATCTCATAAGAGTAGCAATGTCCAAATATTAAGTATTACAACCAAATCGAATTGTCGCAATTCAATACAAATTTATAACAAATGAAGAAATCAATAATGTTCAAAATGCATGTATTTACTTGAAAATAAATAAATAAAATCTATTCTAAAAAAGAAAGATTAAATATTATATTATTATTATTCTTTGTA
The DNA here is from genome assembly GCA_948472305.1 of Vicia faba. Classification (NCBI taxonomy): domain Eukaryota; kingdom Viridiplantae; phylum Streptophyta; class Magnoliopsida; order Fabales; family Fabaceae; genus Vicia; species Vicia faba. The sequence goes on from OX451738.1 coordinate 413,516,731, forward strand.
TGTGTTTTTTTATTAATTATGAAAGGAAAAGTTTAAAGAAAAATTAATTAAACAAAATCCCTATTATTTTTGGATTTTTATTAATCAATAAAAAAGGGTTTAAAGAAAACAAAATTAATTAAATCAATTTAAATGCTTTTTTTGGTATTTTCATTATGTGCAAGAAAAATAAAAAGAAAATGATTAAAACAAAAATCAAATTTTATTTTACAAAATGGAGTTTTAATATATTACTTAGTGTTATTATTAACTAAGAGATAAAAAGATAAGTTAAGAATAAGAAAATTAACTAAGCTAATTTTAATTTGATAATAAATAAATAAATAAATAAATAAATTATTGAGTTTTTATTAAAGAAAGAAGAAAATTAAAATAAGCTGAAAATGGGCTCTAGGGTTTGTTAGAGATTAGGCCCAAAACAAAAATAAAAAGGGGTCAGAATGGAAAAAGGGGGGGGGGGGACAGTGCACAGTTTGTTTGGGCTTAAGTCGGGGGCGGATAAGGCCCAATTTACAAAGTTTGTAACGTTTTTTGTTAGGGTTTGGGAAAGTTAGGGTTTGTGTGTATTACAGCGGCGTCGTTCCTTCGTTTTCTCTTCTTCATCTCTCTCACTCAAACGGTTCTGATCTCCCCCTCCCCTAAGTCGCCAGAGCGCTGTCTCCCTCTCTCATCTCCTCACAATGATCCATGGCTTTGATTGAATGGTATAATTCGTCTTTTTTTATTTAACAGTTTTCGTTTGATTCACATGATTTGTTCATGTTTCTTTGTTTAACCTATGGTGCTATGTGTCTGTGATCGGTGGATCTGGAACTGACTGTTTTAACGCTGGTTCGCGAAATGTCGCGGAAGCAAGAGTCGCCACCGTCTTTTATTTTCTCCAAATGGAAAGGACAAAAGCACAGAAAAATTCCTTTTAAGAGATTGCTCTCGGTTCGGGAGGTAGGTTATAGAAAGGGAAGGTGCTAGCACCCTTTCTATCCATGGTTATCCATGGGCTCTTAGATACTTGCTCAATGTGTTTTCAAATTGTTTTGCGTGCTTTTCAATGTGGGTTTAAAAGTTTCTTTTGAAAAATTTCAGATCGACTCATACGTCAGAGTGTTTGAAAAGTTTGCTTTGAAAGCTTTTGAAAATGTGTCAGTGTGAAAAGTCTTTGTTTTGTTTGAAATTAGAGCAAGTATCCTTGAGAACCTACCTACCCTAAGGAATTCGTCTGTGTAAGAGTCCTTAAAAAGTAGTGCCGTCCCACCATCGAGAGGTAGGTAGCACCACCGTTGGAGGTGTTCGGGTCAATTCGATGTTCGGGACGTGGTGATCACCAGAGCAATGGGAAGACACCTTAGAAGCTACCCTCATGCCAGGTTCCCGGATCATGAGGACTTACTAAGACATCCTCTACTCGATGATCACCTTTCGAAAGACAACAGCGAGGCGTACCCTAGGGGTGGTGTGTGCGAATCGTGTGTCATGTTTCAGTTATTTGTCTTGTCATGTTTGTCGTGTTCTACGCTTGATTTTAATTCGTCCATTCATTCTTGCATGCATATTTAACAGTTATAAGTTGCGAGGAAATAAAGCTAGACTATTACAAATGGCGCGGGTCCACATCGCCAAAATTAAACCGGACCCGATTTAGCGGAAAAATAAATAATGCGAAGAAATAAAGTGCGAAAAGTAAATTACAATGCTTTGGGAGATTTACAAAATTATAATTAACGACATAAGATAAAGGCGCAAATTAAAGAATTAAAACGAAACTAGGGCGTTGGACCCTTTTGCAAATAATTAAAAGTTAATGAGAATTAAAAATTAAATGATTAAATGTTTCTTTGGTATTTTGTATTTTTTTAGATTTAATGGAAAAAAGAAATTAATTAAAATTAAATTAAGAAGCAAACCCTAATTCTAATATTTTTTATTTATTGAGAAAGAATTAAAATGAGATCTAAATTAACCTAAAATTTATGTACAATTTAAATAGGAAAATAAATAAATAAATAAATAATATTGTGAGAAATAAAAATAAAAAAAAGACATTAAAACTATTAATTAACCTAATTCTATTTTGTTGGATTTTTATTATGGAAAAATATAAACTAAACCTAATTTGAAATTAATTTATTTACATACTAATAAAATAATCATAATAAAATAAATATTATTTTTGGTCTTTTTTCTGATTTTTTATAATGTTTTTATATTTTATAGAAAAAATAAGTTAATTAAAGCAATCAAATAAATCATACAATAATTAAAATAAAAAAATAAAATAAAGAAAGCAAACCAGAGTGGGGGTGCTGCCCCAAATTTTGGAGGTATGAATTTGGAAAGCCTGGCCCAATAAACATGGAATTCCATTGACTTTTTGGATCATGTGTCACGCGTTGACTGATGCTTATGACATTCTTTGAATCCTGACCCTTGATTTGCAGGCAACTGGACGCGTGTTCCCTGGATTTTGAGCGTGCATGGTATGCTCTAATGAGGGATCTGCATGGGAATTGATTTGGAAAAATAATATGGAATTATTCAGACCTGGGGTTCGAACCCAGGTCTTGGAGATTGCACGCTTCTATCCCTGCCACTGAGCCATGTGATCTTCATTTAATATATAATAATACATAAATAATATAAAAAGAAGATGCTAATGCCCTTGGAATTTCGCGCGAATTTCAAATGGACCACTGGCTGATGGACACGTCTTCGTCTCCTTCCCCACCCTGTAAAACAAAACTCAAGGGGAACGGTTTTTGAAGCGTGGTTTTAAGGTGGATTCAAGAAAATAGCGAATAGAGATATATGAAACATAAATTGGGCGCGATGACATGTTCTTCTTCGTCTCTAAGCCCTGAATTCAACCATGGTATCCATTGGTCCTGATTTTTCCTATATAGAAAATCCCTAATTCGAGTTCCTGAAAACCCTAAATTCTGGCAATGGCATCATCGTATATAGTCAATGAAAATACAATTAAATACCACAGTTAGTTTTAGAATTTCACAAAGAATAAGAATCAACAAGCAAAATTCATGAAAGATGCTTAGAATATGATATGCGTTCAAGAATTTTATGCTATACAGTCCAAAGCCTCGTTACCAATTCTTGAGGTTTTTGCTGTTGTTAATGATTGGAATACGTTCAGAATGGTCCAAGGAAGCTATTGAGACACGAATGGAGCTTTGAATCAGTCTCTAGGGTGGATTTCAGAATTGAATTTTTCAAGCAATTTTCCAAGTTTGAGTATTGGTTTGCTGCGTAGTTTTCAGTCTTAGAGCACTAGGGTTCTGATGCTGATCATATATGGAGTGATTAGGTTAAGAAAAGTTGGACAAAATCTTATGCATTGATGAATTTTGGATATTTGATTTCATGGATCTTTTACAATCTTTTTCATGGTGTTTTTGTACCAAATCTGATCAATTATCATCAAATCCTTCCCTATTAGCATGTGCACGAGTTATAGAGGCCAAATCATGCATAAAAAGATTTTTTCATGTTAGGTTTATATTTTTCATGAATTAAAATCATTTAAATGAATATAAATTAATATTAATTCAAATAAATAATTAAAAAATATGAGAATACTTCCCTTTGGGCCTAGTGGTCGTGCATAGGCTTGGCATGAAGAAATTTGGAAGAAAAATGGGCCCATTTGCATTTTAAGACCTTTTGCATCAATGTTGACTTTCAAAAATTTCCAAAAATTTCCCAATTTCCACAAGGCATAACTTGGTCAATTTTTAAGCTTTTCACATGTTATTGGACATTTTGGAAAGGTCTTTGAGTCCTTTAACCAATGCCTTTGGTCCCATGTCATTTTGATTTACCAATCTCAAGTTATGGCCTTTGACTTAAAGTCACTTTTTGTTGACTTTTGAAAATGACCTATAATGTTGAAATTGATAACTTTTTGTGAGAGCATTTCTTGGACTTGGAACATGAAGATGAATTGTAGGAAATGTCTTTCTCTTCAAGATGAGCTTTGGATGGAATTTTTCTGATAATCCATGTGAAAGTTATGCCCTGGTCAATTTCAGTTGACTTTTTCAGCTGTCCAAATATAGCAACTTTTGCATCTTTGATGATTTCTGAGCCAAATTTTGAAAATCATGATCAAGCATTGATCAAATGATGTTTGTGGCTTCAAAATGATATATTGACCAAAAATTTGAACTTTTGACTGTCAAATGACCATTTTGCCCCTACAGTTGACTGTAGTGCAATTTAGGGTTTTGACTGTGCAATCTTGAGCTGAATGCCTTGAAACTTGACATGAGGGTACTTGACCATCTTTGTAGGCATGTGAGACTTGATTGGGCCTTTGAGAAGTTCATTTGCTTGACCAGAACTCAAACCCTAGTTTTGACTGTCTAGGAGACAGTTGAGCTGCACAACCCTGGGGGAACTTTGTGACCTTGGCTTTGACAATTCTTGATGAATATGGGAGGGCAAATTTTGGGGTACAACAGTTGCCCCTGTTCAATCTTCTTAGACCTGAGGATGCAGATTGGCTGACGTGCCTTTCGTAATCCGAGGGTAGAAGATGATTGAACACTAAAGTGCCCAGAAATTTGCGCTCACATAGTAACAGTGATGATGAGGGAATGGGCTTATAGATGCCATTTAGAGATTGCTGGATAGGATGATGGGCTTATAGATGCCATCTGGACGTTGATCGCGTAGGAGATTCCTTAGCGAGAACTTGCGTACCTGCAAAACAGAAAAATGAGTACCTGACACGTTGCAGGAGCTGATTTTTGATGCTTGATATAGATATGTCCTGACTGATTACAGGAGCTGAGTCTGGAGCTTCAAACGTTGATGAATGAACCAGAGATGGTTACTGCCTTAACCTGAATGATAAGTGAACCTTGGATGATTTTAACTTCAACAACGCTCGTTGAGAAAATCTTGGTGAGGATTACCATCTTCGTAGTGTCAGGAAGAGAACCAAAGGACATTATAATCTCGAAGGGAGTCACCTTACTCACCGCTGGAGAGGGAACTATAGGAAATTATAATCTGAAAGGAGATATCACCTCACGCTCATGCTGGAGAGGGAAACATCTGAAGAAGGAATTACCACCTCACACGCCGTTGGAGAGGGGACCATAAGAGAATATCACCTCACGCTCATGCCGGAGAGGAGAACATCTGAAGAAGGAATTACCACCTCACACGCCGTTGGAGAGGGGACCATAAGAGAATATCACCTCACGCTCATGCCGGAGAGGAGAACATCTGAAGAAGGAATTACCACCTCACACGCCGTTGGAGAGGGGACCATAAGAGAATATCACCTCACGCTCATGCCGGAGAGGAGAACATCTGAAGAAGGAATTACCACCTCACACGCTGTTGGAGAGGGGACCATAAGAGAATATCACCTCACGCTCATCGTCGGAGAGGAAAACATCTGAAAAAGGAATTACCACCTCATGCTCACCGTCGGAGAGGGGACCACAAAAGACTATCACCTCACGCTCACCGTCGGAGAGGGGACCATAAGAGAATATCACCTCACGCTCATGCCGGAGAGGAGAACATCTTGAAAAAGGAATTACCACCTCACACGCCGTTGGAGAGGGGACCATGAGAGAATATCACCTCACGCTCATGCCGGAGAGGAGAACATCTGAAGAAGGATTTACCACCTCACACGCCGTTGGAGAGGGGACCATGAGAGAATATCACCTCACGCTCATGCCGGAGAGGAGAACATCTGAAGAAGGATTTACCACCTCACACGCCGTTGGAGAGGGGACCATGAGAGAATATCACCTCACGCTCATGCCGGAGAGGAGAACATCTGAAGAAGGATTTACCACCTCACACGCCGTTGGAGAGGGGACCATGAGAGAATATCACCTCACGCTCATGCCGGAGAGGAGAACATCTGAAGAAGGATTTACCACCTCACACGCCGTTGGAGAGGGGACCAAAACTTCTACTGAGTCTTTATCAGAAAAATCTGTTTGGAGTCGATTTAACTGGACTAGAGAAATCCTTGAAATATGTTTGAGAATTTCAACTGCACCTTTCCTGAAAGGTAGAGGTTAGTTATATGCGATGCATGATATGGATCAAACAACCATGGATACGATTTATATGATATGATGTGTACATGCATGCTATAATGATGTATGTGATGATTCATGTATGTTTTCGTCTAGGAAAATAAATCCTTGACGGGTGCCGGGAAGTCATATCCTGGGCTGATGTTGAGAAAGGGATTTTGCTTCCGCTATGGAGGATTGTTGCAAGAATACCGGTAGGAGAAGATAACTCCGTTGAGGAATAAACTTGGCAAATGAAATAATTCTGCGGGAGAAAAGATACTCTAGCGATCATGCTGGGGAGTGCTACTCTGTGGGGATAGCGTTGCTTTGCTGAGTTGATGAAGATACCTCCACTGGGGATATCCTTGTTGTGCTGGAAGTGTTGATAGACTTCGTTGGGGGTAGGAAGATACTTTGCCGAGGGCGCTTTTTCCGTGGCTTTTGGCTGAGGATAACCCAGTTATATCCTGTTACGGAAATAACTCTTTAAATCAAGCCGGGACGACGCGTTCGTGCTCTGCGAGGGGTAAGCTTCCAGAATCTACCGGGGATACGCTTACTGCTCGGGGATATGGATTTCAACTTTTCCTGGGGAACTGAATTGGATTCTCCTGGGGAGATTTTGAACTGTAACGTTATAAGTTGAAGGAGGGAACCTATGTAGGGTTGCCTGCTGATGAGCTCGTGTAAAAACCGCATCTGAAATGGAGAAGGAACCTGGGTAGGATTACTTTGATGATGAGTTCGTGTAAAACTTCGTTTTTGGAAAGGGAGAACCTGTGTAGGGTTTCTTGGTGAGGTAAGTTCATGTAAAACTTTTTGATGAATCGGGGTGAGATTATCTTGAACTAAAATCCATGTAAGACTTCTAGAGGAACCGGGGTTAGGTTACCTTGAGATAGATCCGTGTGAGATTTCTTGATGAACCGGGGTAAGGTTACTGGAATAAGTTTGTGTAGAACTTTGATGAACCGGGGTTAGGTCATCTTGAGGTAGGTCCATGTAAGACTCTTGGAGGAACCGGGGTTAGGTTACTTGGATAAGTTTGTGTAAAAACTTTGATGAACCGGGGTTAGGTCATCTTGAGATAGGTCCATGTAAGACTTCATGAGGAACCGGGGTAAGGTTACTTGGATAAGTTTGTGTAAAAACTTTGATGAACCGGGGTTAGGTCATCTTGAGATAGGTCCATGTAAGACTTCATGAGGAACCGGGGTTAGGTTACTTGGATAAGTTTGTGTAAAAACTTTGATGAACCGGGGTTAGGTCATCTTGAGATAGGTCCATGTAAGACTTCATGAGGAACCGGGGTAAGGTTACTTGGATAAGTTTGTGTAAAAACTTTGATGAACCGGGGTTAGGTCATCTTGAGATAGGTCCATGTAAGACTTCATGAGGAACCGGGGTTAGGTTACTTGTGGAGGAGGAGTCTGTGTATGACTTCATGAGGGTTGAGAGGAAACCGGTGTTGGGTCGCATGATTTTGATTAAGTGGATGATTGTCCTGTTTGGTCTCGGACGTTAACCCACGATCTGGAATTTGTAGGGGTAGATGGTAATCATTCTTTATGTTGATCTGTCCTTCGTACTTTGGTTGACAGGACAGTTGGATTGCCTGGATAACTCATTACTGCCCCTGCTTCGGAGATGAGGGAAAAGGATATATGTGTGGGTGATTGACAAATCTTCGGGTAGACAAATGATGGGCTACCGGAACATAGTCGTACGCTTTGATCCCTAACTTTTGCCTGAACTGCCCTTTCGGGTTTTCAGTCCACCGGGATACCCATTTTTGCCCAAGCCGCCTTTTCAGGTTTTCGACTTGCCGGGTGTACATGTTTTTTTCATTTCATCCCTTCATTTTGCCCGAACCCTTTTGGTTCGCCGGGAAGCCCTTATTTTTGCCTAGGTGTGTCAACCTAGCGGGTCTTTGATTGTGCGTAGTATTTTTTCGACTATGTCCACGCTCTCAGAATGTAGGGAGTTGCCCCTGTTGGAAGTATTTGCCATGCCCCAGATAATGGGCAATGCTCCTACTGTGCCCCTTGATTGGAGGTTCTTCTGTTCACAAGGTGTTCATCGTGCGAATTTCCCTGCTGTTCAAACAAATAATCATATGCAAACAAGGTTATTTTAAGAATGCAGAAGCCTATGTCTGTCTTGAATTTTGAAAATGCATTTTTTGGAATACAGTGCGGTGTCAACTCAAGATTTTACAGCAAACCTTCAGGAGTCGGGATACCTTCGTAACAGTATGCTTTCGAACTGACCCATGCTTCAGCTAGGACTTTTAAGGGTTATATCGTGGCTTGGTTCACGGTTTAAGAAACAAAGGATAAAGGCTCAAATTATTTGTACCCACCCGCTCTTCGTGATGTTCTCCAAACTTAAACTCAGTTGATCGTGCGTTAGACCTGGTTTGAGTCTTTGCTTTGATATACCACTAATGGTTCAGATATTGATGATTTATTCTGAACAGGTAGTCATTTTTGCTTTGGTTGTAAGACTTCTTGCTTGATTTTTGTTATCCCTTTCTTTTTTTGCCTGAGCTGTTTCCTTTTGGGAATTACAGTCAGCGGGATGCCCCAGTTTCATAAGTCCCCTTTGTAGGTTTAGCCTTTTTGGGCTTTTCATTTATGAATTTTGATGATGACTGCCTGTCCTTTTGATTGTTCTGAACCATTACTGTCTTTGCTTATTTAAGGACCTCTTTGGTGCCATTCGTTATGCACTTGGATCAACTGAGAGAACTACCCTGCCCCAGGTTATGATGAAGGGTTTTGAATTTCGAGAATAGAAACTCCTACTTCTTTGGCTCTGATGGGTTGACGAGGGATTATCATCCTTATAACTCCAGTGTTTAGGAATTGAAACAATGCCTGTACCTCATCAGCGGGGTCTGTTCAAAAGCATACTGTAAATTGTGGTATCGTTTTCGTCATCCTCCCTCAAGAGGTTTAGAATTTTCAATTAAGAGTTGACCATTGCAAAAATATGAAAGCAGTTTTAAGCATAGTAAACATAATTAACCAAGACAGACATGTGTAATGCATTCATGAAATAAAAGAGTTTAACATCATAATTGTTTATCTGAACAAAAAGGAAAAATACAACTTGAATTCAAATGAACAAAAAAATTCTCAATCCTAGCCATGTTTTGGCAATGGGGCATTGATCACGTTGGGAGTCTCAGCAGGCTCGAACTCGATCTCTTTGGCATCGATCATGTTCTGAATTTTATACTTTAGTGCCCAACAGTCTTCAGTATCGTGCCCCGGGCTATCGGAGTGATAAGCGCATCTGGCTTCCGGATTGTAGCTAGGAGAGGAGGTCTTAGGATTGGCAGGAGGGTTGATCACTGCAATCAGGTTCATCTTCAACATATGTTGCAGTGCTTGCGACCATGGCATGTTAATATTGGTGAACTGCCTTTTAGGCCCATCCGGCCTTTGCTGGTTTCCCCTTTGTGGTTGACGGCGTGGCGCAGAACCAGAGATCATGACTGCCCCTGCATGTTGATCACGGCGATCCTTTTGACCGTATGCCGCATTAGATTCCTTCTTTCCCGTGTAAGGCTTTTTATGAATATCAGAAGGTATGGCCTCTTGAATTTTCCCGCTCTTGATACCAGCTTCAATTCTTTCGCCGGTCAGGATGAGGTCGGTAAATCCAGCAGATGAGTTACCAATGAGGTGGTTAAAGAACGGACCAGACAGGGTCCCCAAGAACATGTCCACAAGTTCACGGTCAGTCAGAGGTGGTTGCACCCTTCCAGCAAGATCCCTCCATTTCTGCGCATATTCTTTGAAACCTTCACTTGATCCTAACGACATACCCTGGAGTTGGGTACGCGTAGGAGCAAGGTCGGCATTATACTGATACTGCTTGTAGAAAGCAGTAGCCAGCTCCTCCCAGTTACGAACCTTGGTCCCATCTAGTTGATAGAACCATTCGAGATGAGTCCCTGAAAGACTCTCCTGGAAGAAGTGGATCCACAAGTTTTTGTCCACCGTATATGGCTGAATCTTCCGAACATAGGACCTCAGATGCAGCTTGGGGCAGGATGCCCCGTCATACTTCGAGAAAGTTGGTGCTTTGAATTTATGTGGGATAATCACACCAGTCGACAAACCCAGATCTCCGAAATCCAGCCCAGGTACCTGTTGAACCTCCATAGCTTTCATTCGGTTCTCCAGTTGTTTATATCTGTCATCAGCAGGAGGGTACTGCTCTTCATCAAAATCTGTCTCGTTGTCGGAGACCACTGGACTGGGAACCTCTCTCTCATGATGACTGCTTTTCCCCACCGATGGGGTTGTCCTCTCAGCTTCCACTTGTGGTGTATTCCCAAATCTGCGTCTAGGGTTGAACAGAACAGTCCTCTTCTTTTTCTTGTCCTTCTTCAAAAGCAGAGCCTTCAGGTCCTGTTGCCCCTGGGTCAAATTCAGGATCAGCTCTTGGAACTGGGCGTTCTGAGCCTGGAGATCCTTGATGGACTGTTCAGCTGATGATCCAGGATTCATGACGATCGGCTGAAATAAACAGCGGAGAAGGGTAAGCAACCTGTCAAAGGGATACCTGCAATGCAATGAGATGTATGACATGCATGCAATGATTTCAAGGATCTCGCGGGATAAACAGAGAAACTTGTTAGAGCTGAAAACCGGTAACTTGATTGAAGAAACTTCCTGTTGTAGAAAATCCTTCCTCAAGGGTCAAAGGCTCACCATATCCAGTGGGTCATAGCCCCTGACAACCTTGGCTAGAGGAAAATAAATCCCCTCTGCCCCTGGCTAGATATTTGATTTATCCTGACCTGCATCACAAGCCCTTGAGATCCTTGAAATGGGTTAGGATGTATGCAGGATGCATGCAATGGTATGATGTTATGCTATGCATGGTGTAATGTGAGTGAACCCTGTTATGAGTCCTAGTTAAGGACTGAAACCAAACCTGCAAGAAACAAGTGTTAGATCACAAGCATGCAGATAGTCAAGTATGAAGGCACACAAGTTACACAAGAGAAGCCCTTAAGGTTTAAGGCCAGCATGAGGTTTGGGTAGTACCCTCTTGAAGTTGGTGGGTTCAACCTGTCCTAATCAAAGTAACCGGGTTCTAAGGTTCCCAATATCACGGGATTGCTTTCATTGTTCATCGTTTCGATTTAGCCACTGAACTGGCGACCGAAATATTCCAGGAAAGCAACCCTCAATTGAGCGTAGTATCGAGTATCAACCAACCTCGGACTGCACCAAAGTCAGTTATCTCACTACCCTAAAGAGGCCAAGATAGTTCAATTAAGGTTCCTAAGGTTTGTTGATGCTTCACGACACCACGCGGAGGCCCCGTACTCTCCTTGACTGAACTCAAGGGTTACCGGTACACACCAAAGTGCCACATCAACGTAGCAGACTGTTTCAACCGTGTCGGTATACCCCGCACAGTTCCCTCACAGCCTTGTTGCTACTTTCTAAGAAAGGTATCCCCCAGATCCGGGTTAGGATCTATAGAACTCCCAAGCAACCCACAATTTAAAGCACACAAGGAAAACAATTGAAAACATAGTTATGAACTAGCCCTAAGGTACACCCCACTTTAAGTATTATCCCCAGCAGAGTCGCCAGTTCTGTGATCGGTGGATCTGGAACTGACTGTTTTAACGCTGGTTCGCGAAATGTCGCGGAAGCAAGAGTCGCCACCGTCTTTTATTTTCTCCAAATGGAAAGGACAAAAGCACAGAAAAATTCCTTTTAAGAGATTGCTCTCGGTTCGGGAGGTAGGTTATAGAAAGGGAAGGTGCTAGCACCCTTTCTATCCATGGTTATCCATGGGCTCTTAGATACTTGCTCAATGTGTTTTCAAATTGTTTTGCGTGCTTTTCAATGTGGGTTTAAAAGTTTCTTTTGAAAAATTTCAGATCGACTCATACGTCAGAGTGTTTGAAAAGTTTGCTTTGAAAGCTTTTGAAAATGTGTCAGTGTGAAAAGTCTTTGTTTTGTTTGAAATTAGAGCAAGTATCCTTGAGAACCTACCTACCCTAAGGAATTCGTCTGTGTAAGAGTCCTTAAAAAGTAGTGCCGTCCCACCATCGAGAGGTAGGTAGCACCACCGTTGGAGGTGTTCGGGTCAATTCGATGTTCGGGACGTGGTGATCACCAGAGCAATGGGAAGACACCTTAGAAGCTACCCTCATGCCAGGTTCCCGGATCATGAGGACTTACTAAGACATCCTCTACTCGACGATCACCTTTCGAAAGACAACAGCGAGGCGTACCCTAGGGGTGGTGTGTGCGAATCGTGTGTCATGTTTCAGTTATTTGTCTTGTCATGTTTGTCGTGTTCTACGCTTGATTTTAATTCGTCCATTCATTCTTGCATGCATATTTAACAGTTATAAGTTGCGAGGAAATAAAGCTAGACTATTACAAATGGCGCGGGTCCACATCGCCAAAATTAAACCGGACCCGATTTAGCGGAAAAATAAATAATGCGAAGAAATAAAGTGCGAAAAGTAAATTACAATGCTTTGGGAGATTTACAAAATTATAATTAACGACATAAGATAAAGGCGCAAATTAAAGAATTAAAACGAAACTAGGGCGTTGGACCCTTTTGCAAATAATTAAAAGTTAATGAGAATTAAAAATTAAATGATTAAATGTTTCTTTGGTATTTTGTATTTTTTTAGATTTAATGGAAAAAAGAAATTAATTAAAATTAAATTAAGAAGCAAACCCTAATTCTAATATTTTTTATTTATTGAGAAAGAATTAAAATGAGATCTAAATTAACCTAAAATTTATGTACAATTTAAATAGGAAAATAAATAAATAAATAAATAATATTGTGAGAAATAAAAATAAAAAAAAGACATTAAAACTATTAATTAACCTAATTCTATTTTGTTGGATTTTTATTATGGAAAAATATAAACTAAACCTAATTTGAAATTAATTTATTTACATACTAATAAAATAATCATAATAAAATAAATATTATTTTTGGTCTTTTTTCTGATTTTTTATAATGTTTTTATATTTTATAGAAAAAATAAGTTAATTAAAGCAATCAAATAAATCATACAATAATTAAAATAAAAAAATAAAATAAAGAAAGCAAACCAGAGTGGGGGTGCTGCCCCAAATTTTGGAGGTATGAATTTGGAAAGCCTGGCCCAATAAACATGGAATTCCATTGACTTTTTGGATCATGTGTCACGCGTTGACTGATGCTTATGACATTCTTTGAATCCTGACCCTTGATTTGCAGGCAACTGGACGCGTGTTCCCTGGATTTTGAGCGTGCATGGTATGCTCTAATGAGGGATCTGCATGGGAATTGATTTGGAAAAATAATATGGAATTATTCAGACCTGGGGTTCGAACCCAGGTCTTGGAGATTGCACGCTTCTATCCCTGCCACTGAGCCATGTGATCTTCATTTAATATATAATAATACATAAATAATATAAAAAGAAGATGCTAATGCCCTTGGAATTTCGCGCGAATTTCAAATGGACCACTGGCTGATGGACACGTCTTCGTCTCCTTCCCCACCCTGTAAAACAAAACTCAAGGGGAACGGTTTTTGAAGCGTGGTTTTAAGGTGGATTCAAGAAAATAGCGAATAGAGATATATGAAACATAAATTGGGCGCGATGACATGTTCTTCTTCGTCTCTAAGCCCTGAATTCAACCATGGTATCCATTGGTCCTGATTTTTCCTATATAGAAAATCCCTAATTCGAGTTCCTGAAAACCCTAAATTCTGGCAATGGCATCATCGTATATAGTCAATGAAAATACAATTAAATACCACAGTTAGTTTTAGAATTTCACAAAGAATAAGAATCAACAAGCAAAATTCATGAAAGATGCTTAGAATATGATATGCGTTCAAGAATTTTATGCTATACAGTCCAAAGCCTCGTTACCAATTCTTGAGGTTTTTGCTGTTGTTAATGATTGGAATACGTTCAGAATGGTCCAAGGAAGCTATTGAGACACGAATGGAGCTTTGAATCAGTCTCTAGGGTGGATTTCAGAATTGAATTTTTCAAGCAATTTTCCAAGTTTGAGTATTGGTTTGCTGCGTAGTTTTCAGTCTTAGAGCACTAGGGTTCTGATGCTGATCATATATGGAGTGATTAGGTTAAGAAAAGTTGGACAAAATCTTATGCATTGATGAATTTTGGATATTTGATTTCATGGATCTTTTACAATCTTTTTCATGGTGTTTTTGTACCAAATCTGATCAATTATCATCAAATCCTTCCCTATTAGCATGTGCACGAGTTATAGAGGCCAAATCATGCATAAAAAGATTTTTCATGTTAGGTTTATATTTTTCATGAATTAAAATCATTTAAATGAATATAAATTAATATTAATTCAAATAAATAATTAAAAAATATGAGAATACTTCCCTTTGGGCCTAGTGGTCGTGCATAGGCTTGGCATGAAGAAATTTGGAAGAAAAATGGGCCCATTTGCATTTTAAGACCTTTTGCATCAATGTTGACTTTCAAAAATTTCCAAAAATTTCCCAATTTCCACAAGGCATAACTTGGTCAATTTTTAAGCTTTTCACATGTTCTTGGACATTTTGGAAAGGTCTTTGAGTCCTTTAACCAATGCCTTTGGTCCCATGTCATTTTGATTTACCAATCTCAAGTTATGGCCTTTGACTTAAAGTCACTTTTTGTTGACTTTTGAAAATGACCTATAATGTTGAAATTGATAACTTTTAGTGAGAGCATTTCTTGGACTTGGAACATGAAGATGAATTGTAGGAAATGTCTTTCTCTTCAAGATGAGCTTTGGATGGAATTTTTCTGATAATCCATGTGAAAGTTATGCCCTGGTCAATTTCAGTTGACTTTTTCAGCTGTCCAAATATAGCAACTTTTGCATCTTTGATGATTTCTGAGCCAAATTTTGAAAATCATGATCAAGCATTGATCAAATGATGTTTGTGGCTTCAAAATGATATATTGACCAAAAATTTGAACTTTTGACTGTCAAATGACCATTTTGCCCCTACAGTTGACTGTAGTGCAATTTAGGGTTTTGACTGTGCAATCTTGAGCTGAATGCCTTGAAACTTGACATGAGGGTACTTGACCATCTTTGTAGGCATGTGAGACTTGATTGGGCCTTTGAGAAGTTCATTTGCTTGACCAGAACTCAAACCCTAGTTTTGACTGTCTAGGAGACAGTTGAGCTGCACAACCCTGGGGGAACTTTGTGACCTTGGCTTTGACAATTCTTGATGAATATGGGAGGGAAAATTTTGGGGTACAACAGTGTCTGAGATGCAGCAAAGGGTTTGGAAGAGAAGTATACCTGTGAGATTTTCTAGAAAAATGGGGAGGAGAGAGGTTGGACTGGAGGCGCTCCCTTGGTGGCCGGAGGTACGAGGAGAAGATGATGGCCAAGCTGCTTTTGGTGATTTCTTTCCTTTGATATTGTTGTTTTTTTGTTGATGATGATACTATTCTGAAACTTTGATTTTTGTTGGTTTTTGTTGATGATGCTTGTTCTGAAACTTGAATGTTGATGATGATTGCTTCTGATTTGAACTTGTTTTGATTATTTCACTTCTGAAAACTTTGTTTCCTCTCTCTTTGAATTTGAATGATGGCGTTGCTAAATGTTTCTGAAACTCCTTCCTCTCTCTTGATTTTGAATGTTGATGATGATTAAATGTTTTCTGAAACTCCTTCCTCTCTCTTGAATTTGAATAATGATGGGGAAACCTTGATGATGATGATCTCTGAAACTCTGTTATTGTTTGTATTTGTTTCTGAAACTTGGTTCTTTGGATAATGGTTTGGTGGAAACTGATTTATGGAACTTTGTCTTGTAAGCTTGGATTCACAGTTGAAGGTTTTTTTCTTGAAATCTTATTATGTTGGTATGGATTGAATGGGCAGGCTGGTTCTGCAAGTTTGTAGTTTGTGAAATGAACTGCTATATGGTTTTGTTTTCAGTCTTTGGCTATGAAGTTTGGCAAGCTTTTGCAGGTTTGGGATATTTGATTCACAGGGTTTTGTGATTTGTGAATGTTGTTGGCCTGTTTGCTTGGTTTTTGATTGATTATTGCTATTTGACTATGCAGTTTGGCAAGATTTTGCAGGTTTTTGTGGCTTGAACTGCTATGCAGTTTTGGTAGTTTTATCACAAGTTTTTAGAGATGGAAGGTTCAGGCTTGGCTTGTTAGGCTTTTTTGAAAATGTTGGACAGGTTTTGTGGTTGTTTTGTTGTAGTTTGATAACAGGTTTATAGTTGTTTGCAGTTTTGTTGTGCAGTTTTGTTGTGCAGTTTGGCAAGCTTTACAGTTTGGTAAACTTGCTTTGTTTGAGAACTGCAGGTTTTGGGAGCTTGTGGATGTTTTTTCTATTTGTTACAACTTTGCAAGCTCGTTGAAAATGTTATGCAGTTTCTTTGAGTTTGTTTGATAACAGGTTGTGCTGTTGGCTTGGTTCTGTTCGAGAGCTGCAGGTTGTTTGTGTGAAATTGTTAACAGGTTTTTTGGGAGAGTGGTCTCAGGCTTTTTCTGTTTGTGGCTTCTAACTGTTAACAGTTTTGTGACTTTGTGATGTTTGGACCAAAATGTTCTCTCTCCCTTTACTTTGTGCTATTTGATAGTCTTATATCTTTTTGCTTGTGTTTTGTAACTTGTGACATCCTTTTGCCAAACTGTACACTCTCACCAAGGTGATATCTTTTCTCTCTTTCTCTCTCTATGACAAAGCACTTTTTTGCTTTTTCTTATTTTTCTGAAAAGTTTGCCTATGAATCCCTGGAAAATGATGAAAAGCTATGACAAGCTTTTTGCTTGTCATTTGGTTTACCTCCTGCATTTTACTTTTGGCCTGCTGTTTGATTTGCCATGTACTTTCTGCATTGTGTACTTGCCTTGTATGCTGCATCCAGTTTGCTTTGTTCAGTTTGCTGCAATGTTTCAGTTTGCTTACTAAGTACAGTTTGCATTTAGTTTGTGTTGTCTTGGTTGCTATGCTTGGTTTTGTTGCAACACTTAGTACAGTTTGGCGCCTGTTTGCCTTAGTTGTTGCATTGTTTTGTTGCAACACTTAGTACAGTTTGGTGCCTGTTTGCCTTAGTTGCTGCATTGTTTGGTTGGCTGACTTTGTAATGTAGTTTGGCACCTTGTTGCATTTGAATACATTTGCTTTGTTTGCATTCTTCTTTTGCACTTTTATTTTTCTCTTTGTGAACCAAGAAGAGCAATCTTCTTGTGATTTGCAAAGAGAAAAATAAAACATGATGAAAAATAGCACTCTGATTCCGGACGGTAAACTTTAATGATGAATATTTTCTTTCTTTTTTCACTTTGAAAATTCTATTTAACTGACTGTACTAATCCTCTTTTCTTTGTTTTTCTTTCATGTGAGCACAACTTGGGTGATGACAGAGCAGAGGAAGTAGAAGACTTTGAGCATGGGAGCAATGGCTTAGACTTAGATTTTTAACTTAGATAGATTTTCCATTTATTGTAATAATTTATTTTTCCAAGTACTATAAGTTGTAAAACCTACAGTATTCAAATAATAAATTATTTTTGTCTCAACATCTGAAAAATCTTTGTGAGGCAATCTGACATCCAATAAAATCTTTTACTGTCCAATATCTTGCAATTCTTTCTTTGTATCTTTACTTAATCATTTTAGATTCTCAGATCAAAATAATTGAAATTGCATTCCAACAATTCTAATACAGATAACTTAAACTTTAAGTAATCCAATAACTTTGCAATCTCGTAACCTTGCAACAGCATTCCAATCAAAATACGCATTATGTATTTCAATAAACAAGCAAACATTTCATTCCATTAACAAGTAAGTGTTTTAACAGACGCACATTGTCTGGTTAACCTGGATCAGACAAAACCTGAATATTCCAAATGACCATCTCAACTCTTATCTCTTATCCCAGATGAACAAGCTTTGAGAACAACTAGTAACCTTTCAGCAAACTCGAAAAAGTGTGTAAACATGTGACAGTTAATTTGAATTTCTGAGAATTCAGTTTCTTCTGAGAAATGCGAGAGAAAAAACCCTAATTCTTGATTTACTGCCATAGAAAAGTCTGTTTGATCGATTCCTGAGCCAATCTCGAAAATCTGAGAAAACCCTAGGATTGGGATTTCTTGTGAAAAAGGGAGGGCAAATTTTGGGGTACAACAGACCCCAACTACCTAATTGTTATTTAAAAGAAAAATCATTTTTTGTCGTTTTTGTGCTATTTTAAGAAAATAAGGTTTAATTGAATAAATAAAAACCTAATTACTATTTAAAATTTAAGAAAAATAATTAAATTAACCTATTTTTTTTGGGGGAAAAGAAATAAAAATTAAATCAAGAGTTAACCCTAATTTTTCTAATTGATTTTAATTATATAAAAAAAGGTTAGAATTATCCTAAATTAAATTAAACTAACATTAAATTAAATTTGATAAAATAAAAAACCTAATTCTAAATTTGTGAAACTTGATTTTATGATTTTTTGTGAAAAAAAGAAATTAATTTTGTTATAAAATATTTTAAACAAATTAAATAAATAAAAGGAAATAGAAAAAAGAATAAGAATGGGTCTGGTTGTTGTTAGCAAGAAGGGGGTGTGACTTGCAATTCTGAGCCTACCAATTCCTGGCCCCATTGACTTTGCCAGATTCCGTGTGTACCTTTGACTCCAGCGCATAGTGGACCTTCATTGGGAAGGCCTTAGACCTGGCTTGTTGGTGGTTTGGATGATCAAATTTGGGTGGTACACGATGAGTCCTTTGCCATGTGGTACACTGAATTATCCTGAAAATATTGAGAAAATAAAATGCACACGCCTGGGATCGAACCCAGGACGTGTGCATCAAAGACCAACAGCCTTGCCATCTGCGTTGGCTTGTTTAGTTGTACAAATAATAACAAACAATTATTATATAATATAAAAAAAAGCTAATCTCAAAAATGCGCGAAATTTAAACTGCCCATTCACAGCATGCCACACCATCGTCTTCTTCGTTTCCTCTGTCGTTTTAGACAAAAACCTTTACCTACGGACACCAGGTGTAGGTACAACCCTTGTCCATTCCAAAATCCTGTACATGTATGATAAATCACAACCAATGGTACCAATCAACTCGTTGCAACCTCACGAGCATCATGGTACCATTATTGATGGCCAATTGTTCCTGTATGAAAAATCCCTAAAAACGGAGCATGAACCCTAGCCATGGCATCTTGGTATACAGTCAATAAAAATGCAATTAAATACAACCATTAGCTTGCAAACATCTCAAGGGTTATGAATATATCAATTAATCATGCTAAACATGCCAGAATTATGATATTCGAATTCAAGAAAAGAGATGAACCGTATGATACTTACAGCGCGATTCTGAGTGTGAGGAAGCTTGCTAGTGGTTGCAATACGATCCAGGGATGTCAAGCAAACGATTGGGATGGTTAGAATGCCTTGAGATGGCCCGTAACGTGGAAATTGGTCTGCAACTTTTCTTGAATTTTCTCAAGTTTTCTTTCTGCCTTTTCACGCCTCTATCTCCTTGTTTTTGGTATGCACTTGTTCCTTATGTATAGTAGAATGCATTAGGGTTACAATTCTGTATCAAGTCTCTCTCAATTATGAATATTGATTCATGATTTGATCCTTGTGCAAATCTTTCCAAGTCAAGAAAAATGCAATCTTTTTGTATCCATATGAGTCTTGCACGATTTGATCCTGTTTCCAGCTGTGTAATGGACCTAATCATGCACAAAATCTCAAGCTTTAATTAGTTTTTGATATTTTCATGATTTTATTTTGATTTTATTTGATTTAAATGAAATAAAAAATCAAAATAAATGACAAAAATAAAAGAATTACAAGTGGAAGGGCTCATGGGTCGTGGGTCACATTACAAACTCAGTGCAAGCATAAAAAGTTGGGCCCATTTGACAAAGTATGCAATTTTGGACATATTTGACTTTTGGCAATTTTGCAAAAAGGGTCAACTTTACCAATGCATAACTCACTCAATTTTGACCCTAGAGAGGTGTTCTTAGACTTTTTAGAAAGCTTAAGATGTCCTCTAAGCATCCCTTTTGGTCTCATCTCAATTGAGTCTTCCATGTTCATGTATGAAGCTTTGACCTAAAAGGTATTTTTGTTGACTTTTCAAAATGACCTATAATGTCATGATTCATATCTTCTTGTGAGTGCATATTTTGAACTTGGGAGCTGAAGATGAATTGTAGGTAATTACATCCTATTCAAAATTATCTTTGGATGGGTCATTTTTTATAAAGTATGAGAAAGTTATGCTTCGTCAAAGTTGAGTTGACTTTTCCTGCAAAACTCTAATTTAGCAACTTTTGGGTTTTGATGAATTGTGAGCAATCCTTGAGGAATCATGATCAACCCTTTATAAAATGATGAATAATACTTCAAAATGAGAATGTTTACCAAAAATCTTGAAGTTTGACTATATGTGGGACACAGTTGACTTTTGCCCTAGCACAGTCAATTTTCAGGCCTTTGAGCAATTGATTGAGCAAACTTCCTCTGCAAGGCTTGAAACTTGACATGGATGATCTTGAGAACATATTAGGATAATGGTGAGCATTTGGGATCCTTTGGACTCAAACATATTGATGCAAAATGAAACCCTAATTTGGGGTAGACTGTCTTAGGAGAGAGTTTGTCTGGTCAACTATTGGACTTCCTTGAGAAATTTGAAGACCTTACTTGACATGTATTGAGAAATATGGGAGGGAAAATTTTGGGGTACAACAGCTGCCCCTGTTCAATCTTCTTAAACCTGAGGATGTAGGTTGGCTTGTCTTCCTTTCGTGATCCGAAGGTGGAAGATGATTGAACACTAGAGTGCCCAGAAATTTGCACTCGTATGAAGTGGTACTTGTCTTGCGGTATCGGGAATGGGCTTATAGATGCCATTTGGAGGTTTATGTTGGAAGATGGGCTTAAAGATGCCATCCAAAGAAGTGTCTGTGATACGGTGGGAGAACTGACTTGGGTTTTGCGTTTGTATTCACAAATGTTTCGGTTTAGCAAGAGTCGCCAGCGGCTTTTTATTTTATCCTAAGGAAAGGTTAAAAAGCACAGCAAAAACCTTTGAGATGTTTTCTTGGGTTCGGGGAGTAGATTATAGAAAGGGAAGGTATTAGCACCCTTTCTATCCATGGTTATCCATGGGCTCTTAGTTACTTGCTTAGATCACTTGCCTTTGCTTTTCAATTGTTTGAAATGGTGCTTTGTGTGTGGTTTTGAAAATGTTTTGAAAAATATGCCTTTGTCTTGGCAACCCTTGTAACAATTCTTTACTCGAATGTTTTACAAAAGGTGTTTGTCTTTTTGAAAAGATGTTTCAAGGTTTTGAAAGTTGTTTTGAAATTGTGTTGTGGAGTGTGTTTTGAAAGTAGGCAAGTGTGTTTTGCAAGTTTGATCAAGTAATTAAGAGTTGTCTACCCCTAAATTTACTCAAAGATTTTTCCTATGTTTTAACCCTTTTAACAGTATTGTTCCACCATTGTATTTGGTAGACAATCTTGTGTTAGGATGTTAACGAGACAGACGCGGGTCATCGTTTAGACCATGAATGCAATGGTGCCAAGTGTCTTTGGCAATTTTGCTTGAAGGGACTATGATCATTTTTTAGGCAACTTGAAAGCGTCATCGAGGGACTATGATCATTTGATTTGTTTTGTTTTGCCAAAGAAACTCAACATGCAAGCATGGCCCATTTTTGAAGGCAACAAGTGGAGTAACCCTAAGGGTGCAAGTGTGATTGGTGTTGCCCATTACATACTTGTTTATCTTTGAGTTAGGTCAAGCTATTTGTTATTTGATTTTTGCATACAAACCCTAGGTCTATCATGGCATAATTAGAAAGCTTTTAAATGCGGAATTTTAAAGCCCTAGACTATTACAACATGATTATGGAGATGGGGGTACAAATGTTTGAATGGGGGTATTTGACAAGAAATTTAAATCTAGGCTATTACATCCATATCGATCATACAAGTATTTAAATGTACAATATTTACAATATAAATAAATATCAAAATACAATGTATTATGCACAAAAATGGCCTTTTATGTATGTAAAAGTTTTCATGTTTGAAATATAAACAAAATAGAAAAAGATCAATTTGGAGTATTTTTGTGTTTTTTAGGGCAAAACCTTAATTTTTAATAAATAGTAATTATTTACTAATTATATACAATATTTATGTATTTATTTATACAAAAAATAAATAAAAGAGAAGTAAATTGTAAAAAAATATTTTTTGATGTCAAATATTAGTAAAAATAAAAATGTATTATTTTCATATTTTATCCTAAATATTCTAATAAATGTACAAGTATTTATATTATTTATTAAATATACTAAATATATATAAAAATGAAATATTAATTATTTACAAAAAAAGTATATTTTTAGAGAATGTTTCCAAAATGTAAATAAAAAATAATAACTGAAAAAAATATATTTTTTGTATTATTTTCTAGGGTTTTGAATAAAAATATATATATATATTTATTTACATGTATAAGCTAAATAAAACAAATAAATGTCAAATAAATGCAAAAATGGGTGAAAAAATATTTTTAATATTTTTTTATATTTGAGCAAAAAATAATAAGTCAGAAGAAAAAATAAAAAGTCAAAAATGAATAAAATATCACACAATGGGCCAGGGGGGTGTAAATGGAAAATGAGGGTGCAAACAACAAGCTGACTCAGGCCCAGCCCAAGCCAGCTTTGTCTTCAACCTTCAACAACATTCAAACAGAAAAATGCGCGTTTCCTTCTCCATCTGCTATCTCTTGATTCTTTGACTTTTAACAAAAACTTACAACATCAATAATGTAGAGCATCAAGTCACGATTTCAAACATATAAAAAAGTTGTTCTAACTCTCAGAAACGAGGGAGAATTTCTCCATCCCCAATTTCTGACCTAAGTTTTCTTCCATGTTCAGGTCCAAAATTCTCATAGCACACACAATATAAATGAAAAGTAACTACATGGATGGCTTCAGGGCTATGAGTAGGACATGCTTTCTTCACAAACTTAAGCCTAACTATGCCTGGATAGAGAGATAGAAGTTCAAATTTTTACCTATTCAGCTTGAGTCGTGTACAACAATGGAGGTATCTTCAATGGAGTTTGAACCTTGGTACAGCTTGCCTGAAGTCCTAGGATGCTTCCTCTATGCTCAGCTTGCTTTGAATCTCTCTGAATCGAGCTATGGAAGTTAACCTGCACAGCTGAAAAGTGAAAATGGCAAACTTGGTTAGGGGTGTTACAGTCTGTATCTAGGGCTTGGGATAGTTTGTATGGATGATATAGAATGTGTTTGAAGTGGTTTTAGCCAAAGTGCACGAGTGGATTGAGCTGGCCAAATCAAACTGCAGCAGGTACCCTGTTTTTCAACAAAACTATGTTTTTGTGAATGAGAAGGTTTGAGCTGTGGTGGATTCGTGTTTTAGGTCAGTTAGGTCATGTGAAAAGTGTTTGCAAAGTTTGCTTTGGCTGGTTCTTACAAGAATGAGAGATTGTCGTGAGTTTGCAAGTTTTCTTCTTTAATAAGCAAAGATAGTCAAGTTGGGTTATAGGCCAATGCAGGTCCCTCAAGCATGCTGCAGGACTCTCTCTTGATCAGTGGGATTTGTCCATAAACTTGTGCCTAAGAGATTTTTCTTGTACCTCTTGGATTGTGAATTTGACATAAAGTGCATCTTTACAAGAATGGCAAAATTGCTTTTTCTACTTAAGGATTGATTTTGTGTATATTGTCCAAATGAACAAAATAACACTCTAACACAAAGGATATGCATTTAATTATTGAGTGTGAAGAGGATTAGAGGCCTGTAAACTAGCCTAAACAATGCTGAGTTGAAAATGCCAAGGTTATGAACATGTATTTGGCTATGAACAAAGTGACTTTTGCCCAACTTTGCCAAATCGATTCTCCCTACTCACAAGGGTGTTTGAGAAGTTCTTGGATAATTTGGAAAGCTTGGAATGTGTACTTCAATCCATCTTTGTAATGTAAATTGAAATTCCAAGTGGAAGTATGTGAAAAATGGCCATGAAGTTGGTCACAAATCCTGCCTAGAATAGGTCAAAAATTTTCTAAGTTAAGAATGTTTTGCACCCTTATTCCAAAAATCATAACTTGATCTACAAGCTTCTTTTGAGGAAACTTTGTGAATAAAAGTTGTAGATTTTGCAATGGACTACAACTTTCATGTTTTGAGTTTTGCTTGAATCCAATTGTATCTTGATGGAAAAATGGGACAAAGTTATGAAAAGATAAGGAAGTTTCATAACTTAGAAAAATTCTAAGTTATGAAATTTTCTCATTCTAAACCCTAATTTGCAATTTTGGGTTTCTTGATGAACAAGTTTCATAATTTGACATGTCTTGATGAAAAATGAATCTTGGCACTTGATTTTGACCAAAAAGTCAAAGTTTGAATTTTCAGTATACAGTTAAATTTGATCAGTTGACTGGAAAAATCATCTGTCAATCTTGTGCATTTGGGATCTTTTGAACTTGTTGAATGGATCAAGACAATGCCATTGAGTCCTTGAGTCCATATGTGAGCTTGGTTTGCCATTGGTTAGGTCAAACAGTCAAAAATTGCCTTTGTGCAGTCAAAACCCTAAAAATGACCATTTTGCCCTTTTGGTGATCTGATCAAATTTCTTAGGGAATTGTGATCCAAACTTGACCAAATGGTTCATGTGAGTTCATATTGTTGATGTGGGTCAAATTTCATGAGGTTTGACTATCAATTGGCCACAATTGACTTTTTCCCCAATACAGCTGATTTCTAGGTCAAATGTCTAATTGACTGGGCAAAGATTGGAATCAAGACTTGAAACTTGGCATGGATAAACTTGTGAGTCCAACATGAAGCATGAAAGTCACTTTGGGCCTTTTAGTTCAAAACAACTTTGTGCAAACTCAAACCCTAATTTGGGTCAACAGTGCAAGGAGGAGTCTTGAGCAGAGCAAACCCAATTTGATCTTGAGCTCCAAGGGTCTTGTGGTGAGAAAATATTGATGAAATGGGAGGGAAAATTTTGGGGTACAACAGTTGCCCCTGTTCAATCTTCTTGCACCTGAAGAGTTAGATTGGCAAGTTTTCCTTTCGCGTCTCGAAGGTAAAAGGAGATTGGACACTAGAGTGCCCTTAAATTTGCACTCGTCGAAACAATGGATGCGGGAATGGGCTTAGAGATGCCATTTGGAGATGCGCTTAAAGATGCCATCTGGAGGGGTGACAGAACCTTGTCGGGGATGGGCTTAAAGATGCCATCTGGAATGAGTATCAGAAAGGTATCCATATTTTGGAACGTCTCTGAACTGGGGGTCTGAATAAGCAATAGATTGACATCCGTATCTGGAAGCATCCGTAAACTGTTTTCAAAGGTTGCATCTGAACAAGCGATAGATTAACATCCGTGTTTGGAGAATCCGTAAACTGTTTTCAGAAGTTGAAGAATCTGAACAAGCGATAGGTTAACATCCGTGTTTGGAGAACCCGTGAACTGTTTTCAGAAGTCTTGAAGTTGAATAAGCAATAGAGCAGCATCCGTTGTTGGGAAGCGTCCGTAAACTGTTTTCAAAAGTTGATTCGGAACAAGCGATAGATTAACATCCGTGTTTGGAGAATCCGTGAACTGTTTTCAGAAGTTGAAGAATCTGAACAAGCGATAGGTTAACATCCGTGTCTGGAGAACCCATGAACTGTTTTCAGAAGTCTTGAAGTTGAATAAGAAATAGAGCAGCATCCGTTGTTGGGAAGCGTCCGTAAACTGTTTTCAAAAGTTGAGTCTGAACAAGCGATAGATTAACATCCGTGTTTGGAGAATCCGTAAACTGTTTTCAGAAGTTGAAGAATCTGAATAAGCGATAGGTTAACATCCGTGTCTGGAGAACCCGTGAACTGTTTTCAAAAGTCTTGAAGTTGAATAAGCAATAGAGCAGCATCCGTTGTTGGGAAGCGTCCGTAAACTGTTTTCAAAAGTTGAGTCTGAACAAGCGATAGATTAACATCCGTGTTTGGAGAATCCGTAAACTGTTTTCAGAAGTCTTGAAGTGGAGGAGGAACCGGTGTAGGGTTTCCTGATGATGAGTCCATGTAAAACTGCATCTGAATTAATGATAGCCTTTATTCTTATCCTGAAAGAAAAAAATGTTAGCTAAACACAAAATTATGTTGCATGAAATGTATGATGCAATGTATGTTCTATCAATGTTTATGAATTGAATGTAATGAATGCGCATGTAAGCTGATGAGCAGTCTTGCTGAGGATAGATGAATCCTGGATGGCTGGAGATAAAAGAATCTTGACTGCTACCGGGGGAAGTAAATCCTTGACTGCTGCAGGGGAGTGCAAGAATTTTTTATTGCTGAGGATGAGATATCCCTGTTGACTACTGTTGGGGAATCGGGAGCTTGGGTTGTATGCCAATCTACTGGGGATTCCTATCCTGAGGAGATCTTCATTGGGGAATATCTGAATATCCGATGAAGAACTGAGAATGAGAGTCTTCAATCTGCTTGGGGAATGCAAGATCTTCAACTGTTTGGGGATCTTAGGACCACTGCTGGGGATTGAAAATCCTTGGTGACTTGCGGGGCTAGAGAATTCTGATGATCTCTACTAGGGAGTCCAGAACCTGGGAGGCTCATACTGGAGGAGTAAGAATGAGAATCTACAATCTGATGGGAGGTACCTCTGTGGGGAGAAGGTTCACTAGTCTGGTTCTACTGGGGATTTGATAGTTGAAAGTCTTAGCTCTGTTGGGGATAGGATTTTCATATTCTTAAGGTTCCACTGGGGATACTGAAACTTAACTCGGTGGGGAATTAAGTTCCGGAAGGCTCTCTGGCTGGGGAAATCAGTTTTGAGAAAGCTTCTTCTGCCGAGGATCCTGAATTTTAACTCTGTTTGGGGAATTAAGTTCTGGATTTTGACCTTGCCGAGGAATTTGGAGTTTAAATCTGCGGGGAATTTCTTCTGAAAGGGTATCGAGATATCTATTTGTACCCTTAAACTATCTGTAATCATCTCTTCTTGGTTTGTAAGGAAAATGATTATGTTCAAATGCATATGCCTATTTAACAAAACATTGGACGTTTCTCAAATAAAACATAAGTGCAAAAGAGAAAAAGGAAGACAAAGCAAATTTTTGTATTTGGAAAAGTATTTGTATTAACTTTTTGTGAGTATCTTTGTACAAAGGAGACAGACACCCTAGTAAGATGATGTTGTCGTAAAGAATTGAAAATTTTATACAAAAGAAAGATGGCTATGTGCAACGATTCTATGGGATCCCATTCTGTTATAGCCTTCACAACTCTGAATATCTTGTCCATTCAAATTCTTCGTTTGCCGATGACTGGATTGATCAGAAGCTTGGAACTGGTTGATGAAGGGATTGTTCTTTAAAGTGATCCGACGAGACATAGTCATACGCTTTAATTCCCTAACTTTTGCCTGGATCGCCCTTTCGGGTTTTCAATCCACCGAGAAACCCCTTTTTGCCCAAGCCGCCCTTTCGGGTTTTCGACTTGCCGGGTGTACAAATTTTTTGTTTTATCCCTAATTTTTTCCTGAACCGCCCTTTCGGGTTTTCGGTTCACCGGGATGCCCATTTTTGCCCAAGCCGCCCTTTCGGGTTTTCGACTTGTCGGGTGACTTTATGCGTAGTATCTTTTGACTATGTCTGCGTTCGTAGGGTGCGGCAAATCGTCGCCGTCCATGGTGGTCAGAATCATTGCACCACTAGAAAATATGCTCTTGATCACAAATGGTCCTTCGTAAGTAGGAGTCCATTTGCCCCTGGGATCACTTTGTGGTAAGATAATCCGCTTGATTACGAGATCTCCGACTTGATATACTTGATGTCTGACTTTCTTGTTGAAAGCCTTGATCATCCGTTTTTGATACGTTTGACCATGGCAAACAGCAGCGAGTCGCTTCTTGTCGATCAAATTGAGTTGATCAAGTCGGGTCTGAATCCAATTGTCTTCATTCAAACCAGCGTCCTTCATAATCCTTAAAGAAGGAATCTGAACTTCCATGGGTAGGACCGCTTCCATGCCATATACTAAAGAAAATGGGGTTGCTCCTGTTGAAGTTTGTGCCGTGGTACGGTATCCATGCAGAGCAAACGGTAACATCTCATGCCAGTCCTTGTAGGTAACTGTCATTTTCTGAATGATCTTCTTAATGTTTTTGTTCGCAGCTTCAACAGCACCGTTCATCTTCGGCCGATGGGGAGATGAATTGTGATGATAAATCTTGAACTGTTCGCATAGAGCGGTGATCATAGTATTATTTAGATTTGTACCGTTGTCTGTAATGATCCTGTCGGGGACACCATACCGGCATATGAGGTTTTGCTTGATGAAGCGGGCAACCACATTTTTTGTAATAGAGGCGAAGGAAGCTGCTTCGACCCATTTGGTAAAATAGTCGATGGCGACCAGGATGAAGCGATGTCCATTGGACGTTGTGGGCTTGATCTCTCCAATCATGTCAATGCCCCACATTGCGAATGGCCAAGGAGCTGTCAGAATGTTGAGAGGAACAAGAGGAATATGAATCTTGTCAGCGTAGACCTGATATTTGTGGCAAGTACGGGAATGCGGATGGCAATCTGCTTCCATGGTAGACCAGTAATAGCCTGCCCTTAGAATCTTCTTAGCCATCGTATGCCCGCTCAAGTGAGTGCCAAATGTACCGCTGTGTATCTCAGTTATGATTAACTCTGCTTCAGCTTTGTCTACACATCGGAGTAAAACACAATCATGGCTGCGTTTATAGAGGATGCCGTTGCTCAGGAAGAACTTGGAAGCAAATTTCCTTAGGAACTTCTTGTCATTTACAGAAGCTCCTTCGGGATATTCTCTAGTCTGGAGATACCTTTTGATTTCGTGAAACCATGGTTGTTCCACTACTTCTTCGGTATTAATCTCATGACAATGCGCAGGTTCATCCATTCGCTCGATGGTGATTTGGGGAGCCTCGTTATCCCAGTTGAGTTTAAACATGGAGGACATTGTGGCAAGAGCATCTGCAAGCTGATTCTCTTCTCGCGGGAAATGCTCGAAGGTGATTTGCTCGAAATGAGGCAACAATGTCAGGACATGTTCTTTGTATGGGATAAGATTAGGATGCTTGGTATCCCACTCTCCTTTGATTTGACTGATAACCAAAGCCGAGTCCCCAAATACGATCAAAGATTTGATCCCCAGGTCTATAGCAGCCTTGAGACCAAAAATGCAAGCTTCATATTCAGCCATGTTGTTGGTACAGCTGAAGAAAAGTCGGGCCGTGAAAGGCGTGTGACAACCTTCCGGGGAAATGAGTACCGCACCGATACCGTTTCCAAGTGCATTTGAAGCACCATCAAAGTACAGGGTCCATCGGGATCCATTTTCAGGTCCGTCATACGGTCCGTTACCTTTAATGTTGTCCAAATTCATGATGTCCTCGTCCGGGAAGTCGAATCTCATAGACTGATAATCCTCGATAGCTTGATGAGCTAGATGGTCAGCTAGTACACTCCCCTTTATAGCTTTTTGGGTAGTGTACTGGATGTCATACTCAGTTAGGATCATTTGCCATCTAGCTATTCTTCCATATAAAGCTGGCTTCTCGAAGATATACTTGATAGGATCCATTTTGGAAATCAACAGAGTAGTATGAGTCAACATATACTGCCTTAGTCGGCGAGCAGCCCATACCAAAGCGCAGCAAGTTTTCTCGAGCAGTGAGTAGCGAGTCTCACAGTCGGTAAACTTTTTGCTAAGGTAATAAATGGCATGCTCTTTTCGACCAGACTCGTCATGCTGGCCCAATACACACCCCATTGAGTTATCCAAGACGGTCAGATACATGATCAACGGTCTTCCTTCGATGGGTGGCATCAGAATAGGAGGTTCTAGCAAATACTCCTTGATCTTATCAAAAGCAGTTTGGCAATTGTCATTCCATTCGACTACCTGATCTTTCTTCAATAGTTTGAAAATTGGCTCACAGGTAGACGTCAGATGAGAGATGAATCTGGAAATATAGTTCAAGCGCCCCAAGAACCCTCTAACCTCCTTTTCAGAACGGGGAGCAGGCATTTCTTGTATCGCTTTCACTTTTGCTGGATCGACCTCAATGCCCTTGTTGCTGACAATAAATCCTAGAAGTTTACCAGACCTAACTCCAAAAGTACACTTACTTGGATTCAGCCTGAGTTTGTACTCTTTCAACCTGGAAAACAGCTTATGCAGATGCTCAAGGTGTTCCTCCTCTGTTTGTGATCGAGCTATCATGTCGTCTACGTAAACTTCGATCTCATGATGTATCATATCATGAAACAAAGCTACCATGGCGCGCTGATAAGTTGCCCCTGCGTTCTTCAGTCCGAACGGCATCACCTTGTAGCAGAAGGTACCCCATTGTGTAACAAAAGTTGTTTTCTCCATGTCCTCGGGGGCTATTTTGATCTGGTTGTAGCCCGAGAATCCATCCATGAAGGAAAAAACTTTGTGTTGAGCTGTGTTGTCAATCAAAATGTCGATGTGCGGTAGCGGAAAATCATCCTTAGGACTAGCCCTATTCAAATCCCGGTAGTCCACACACATTCTGACCTTGCCATCTTTTTTAGGAACTGGCACAATGTTAGCAACCCATTGTGGATAGGATGTAACATCCAGAAAGCCAGTGTTGAATTGCTTCATTACTTCTGCTTTAATCTTCTCAGACATGTCGGGCCTCATTCGGCGGACTTTTTGCTTGATCGGTGGACAATCCTCTCTTGTAAGGAGACGGTGAACCACGATGTCTGTGTCTAGATCCGGCATGTCTTCATAAGACCAGGCGAAGATTTCAATGTAATCATTTAGCAGCTGTATCAAACGCTCCTTGACACTTGATTCCAGATTGGCACCCACTTGTACTTCCTTCCGGTCTTCCTCTGTTCCTAAGTTGACAGTTTCCAACAACTCTTCGTGAGGCAAGATGGCCCTCTCTTCTTGTTGTAGAAGTCTGGCTAGCTCTCCTAGTACTTCACAATCTTCGTCATCTTCATACTCAGCCTGATTGACCAAGTCTTCAGAGTTATTGAAGGACATATCAGAATAGTCACCCATAGAATCCAGAGTGGATGGGTACCTGCATTTGTGAGTGTGGGTGTGTGTAAGGGATAGCCATCCTTAAACAAACAAAAATGCAAAAGGAAAGAAAATGAACACAGCAGTTTATAAATGAAAAACGTCCAATGATTCATTAAACATGGCATATGGATATGAAGAGAATCAAAACCCTTACAGATGGACCTACATGCCCCGGGCAAGGCATGAGGTGAAAAAGTAGTGTGCAGATTGTTTAAAAGTAATTATTACAGACCAACAGGAAATGTTTGAAAGATAAGTTACTGATTAATGAAAGTAATGGGAACGAAGTCTTTCGCCTCCCAGTTGTGCAGTCCCCCTTCGATGGTTGGGAAGATCCAGTCTTCAATGTTACCCTTTTCGTCTTCGTCTTCCAAAGCATTGATTCCATGAGGAGAAATCTTGATGGGTGTTCTTTCAATTTTTGAGCGACGCATAGCTTTTTGCCCCGCAGCGGTAAATCCCAACCCAAACTTGTCTGTTTTGTGGGGAAAGTCAGGCAACTGACCCCATGTTGAGCTCTTTCCCTCCTTCATTGCAGCCTCTGCGTCTTTCAGAGATGCCATCCTGGCCATTTGCTTGGGTTCCTCAGCTACTGCCTTTGCTACAGCAACCTCGGGAGCAATTTCCTCGAAGTGTTGGAACAGTGTCTCAATGAATTCGCCCTCCACTTCCA
The DNA here is from genome assembly GCA_948472305.1 of Vicia faba. Lineage (NCBI taxonomy): Eukaryota > Viridiplantae > Streptophyta > Magnoliopsida > Fabales > Fabaceae > Vicia > Vicia faba. The sequence continues at coordinate 413,548,700 of OX451738.1, forward strand.
CGTACCGAAAGGAGTTCAGCTGACTGATCATATATTCCTCTTCACCGTGTACAGTTATAATCTTTCCTTTGACAGGGTATTTCAGCATCTGATGTAGGGAGGAAGTGACTGCCCTAGCATTATGTATCCATGGTCTCCCTAGCAAGCAAGAGTATGACGGACGGATGTCCATCACATAGAAAGTTGAGTGGAATACCTCAGTGCCCACCTTGATGGGAATGTCGACCTCCCCATGCACCATTCTTTTAGACCCGTCAAAGGCCCTGACAATGATATTACTTGGTTTCAGCTCCAAGCCTTCACAATCCAATCGATCCAGAGCTTTCTTAGGCAGCACGTTCAGAGAAGAACCAGTGTCGACCAAAACATGGGCAAGAGTAGTTCCTCGACATTTAACTGACACATGCAATGCGTCATTGTGCTTTCTTCCTTTCGGAGTCAGGTTAGCATCATAGAAACCCAGGCCGTTGTCGGCGGTAAGGCTGGCTACACAATCCTGGAATTGATCGGCTGAGGTTTCCTGGGGTACATGGGCTGTCTTCAGAAACCTCATCAATGCTTTGGCATGAGCCTCAGAACAAAGCAGTAATGCTAACATGGAGATCTTCGAGGGGGTTTGCCCCAGTTGCTCCACCACGTCATAATCACTCTTCTTAATTATTTTCAGAATCTCCTCCATTTCTTTCTTAGAGGTTTCGGGGATAACCAATGGCTGAGCCCTCGTCCTGACGAGCTCATCTTGGATCCCTTTCCCCTTATCAGCAGAAGTAGGAGGGACAACCATAGGAGTAACAGCTTCTTCAACCAGCGGAGTTCTTATAGAAAGTTTTATCGGTGCAGGAGTAACTTTGGCAGCAGTTGAGGGTCCAAAGATTGCCTTTGGAGGGGCAATCTCTGGAGAAAATATTCTCCCACTTCGGGTAATCTTGCTCGTACCGACAATGTTTCCAATATCGGCATCTTCTTCGTTAGAGCTTTCTTCAGTTATCTCAACTTGTTTAACACCATGGTAGTAGATTTCTCCACCATAATTCCATGGTATTGATTTGTCAGATTCGTAGGGGACAGGCCCAGGCATGGTTATTTTCAGAGGAACAATCTTCGTAGCAAATGTAATCTTAACAGGATTTTTAGGGACCTTGGAAAGATTGGTGGAAATGGTGATTATTGAAACATCTTTGATAGGAGTTGGAATAGCAGGAATCTTTTCGAAAAGAATTTGTTGGTTGTCCATTAGGCCTTGGATGCCTATCTTCAGCAATGGACAGTCGATTGGTAGGGAGGAACAACAGTAGCAGTCTTCTTTACATCCTGGGAAAATCCCAGCCTTCAACAGATTCAACTTGATCGTCAACAGTGGAGTCCTCAGATCATCAACAACATAAACATACAAATCTTCTTCAACAGCATGGACATTGCGACCATGCTTCGGCATTGGAGCGGATATCACGTTCGGCTTCTCCGGAGCATCGAACTCAACCTCTTTTACATCTATCAAGTCTTGAATTTTATGCTTAAGCGCCCAACAATCATTGGTACGTGTCCGATGCTGTCAGAATGATAGGCGCATTTAGCATTAGGATGATAATGTGGGGAAGATGTGTTCACATTTTTTGGTGCCTCTTTGATAGTGGTGAGATTTAGCTTCAACAAATGGGGAAGAACTTGTGCAGGCGTCATATTGATGCGGGTGAACTGCCGTTGTGGCCGTTCCACCCGTTGCTGGTTTGGTCTAGACTGGTTGTTACGAGGCTGATCATTTAATGAATTTTGGATCATCACGGCCCCCACAGTCGGCCGGTGCTCAGTTCTTCCCAATCTTTTATGAGAGTATATAACAACTGTCTCCTTCTTGGCCGGAAATGATTTCTTAGCAGTTGTAGATGCAGAGTCCTCCTTTTGAATCTTCCCATTCTTAATACCAGCTTCCACCCGTTCTCCAGTCAGAATCAATTTAGTAAACCCTGCGGAAGATCTCCCGATCAAATGGTTGAAGAACGGGCCAGATAGGTTCCCCAAGAACATATTAACTAGTTCCCTATCAGAAAGAGGTGGCTGCACTCTTCCAGCCAAGTCGCGCCATTTCTGGGCGTATTCTTTGAATCCCTCATTTGAGGCCATTCCCATACTTTGTAGCTGAGTACGGGTTGGCGCCAAGTCAGCGTTATATTGATACTGGCGATAAAAGGCAGCTGCCAAGTCTTCCCAGTTATGCACTTCTGACCTCTCAAGCTGGTAAAACCAGTCTAGTTGTGTACCAGAAAAGCTATCCTGAAAGAAGTGTACCCAAAGATTTCTGTCGGATGTATGAGGTTGAATTCTTCTGACATATGACCTCAAGTGCATCTTCGGGCAAGACAACCCATCATATTTTGCAAAAACTGGCACCTTAAACTTTGGAGGGATCACAATCCCAACAATCAATCCTAATTCTTCAAAATCTAACCTAGGAACCCTTTGCAGCTCCATAACTGCCAGTCTATCCTCCAGGTTTTTGTATTTGTCGTCCGCTGGCGGGTATTGTTTCTCTGAGTAGTCTTCATCTTCCTCAACCTCTTCCTCTTCATCCTCAGACTCAGAAGGTAGTGCAGCTCCTTTTCCCTTACTGGTTCCCTCATCCGATGCGGAGGGAAATTCAAGAACTCTTCTAGCTTCATTCTCAAACCTTCTTCCCAGTGTAGCTACCCCAACTCTCTTCTTCTTCTTTTTTCCTTTTTCTGGCTCTTTGTTCCCCAACAGTGCTTTTAGATCCTCCTGACCCTTTTCCAAGGTCATAAGGAGCTGTTGAAACTGCGAGTTTTGTGACTGCAAATCTTTGACCGTCTGTTCAAGATCCATCTTACTGAAATAAACAGCAGAAAGATAAGGAAACCTGGTGTGAAGACCTGCTTATGCATATGATGAATGATATGTTTATTCATGCAATGCATTCAAGGATTTGGAAATTCAAAATTGTTGCAGACAAAAAGAACACACGTCATATTAATAAGAAGATATTTTGTCAGTACATAAATGCCCCATGGGCCAAATATTACAAAAACTTCTTAAGGTAAAAAGACGTTGCGCATTCTCTTTGGTGCAATGTAAGTGTTGAGGGTTTCCTCCTCATGAAGTCGGCGGGTAAGCTCCAAAACCTTCTTCTCACTGGCGTAGAAGCTGGCTTCAAAAGTATTTTGTTCCTCCTTGAGTTAGATCCAACTCTTCTGCATCTCCTCCCATGATGTTGGCATGTCAGGATATAGGATGGTGTAGGGAACCTCTCCTTCCTTAACGGGCTCTTTAATCAAAGGGAGAATATGAGGGTAAGGCATCATAAGACTCTGGGCTCGGGTCCTTACCCACTTGAGATAAGGCTCAAGAGGGATGGAGTTCTTGTGCCCCAGTGTCTTGCTATCTACCTTGTTAGGCATCCTCTAAGCTCTGATGAATCTTTGGCGAAGTCCTTGCGCATCGTTGTCGAAGTCAAAAACTAGGTCAGGAATCAGCATGTCATGAGGGCCATCCCTCCGTGCATATCCAAATTGTCTCAAAGCTAGACAAGGGTTGTAGGTAATGCCTCCCCTAATGCCAAGTAATGGAACATTAGGAAACTCTCCACAATGATCGACTATGATGACATTTTCTCTGGACCGAGAACACCAATGTACATCAGAGTGTGTGAGGGTTATCAACCGTTGTGACCACCTTAAGCCTTCGTCATTCTTCAAAACAGATTGTGGAAGGTGCGAAATAAACCACCTTGCAAGGAGAGGAGTACAGCACATGAGAACACCTCTCTTCCTCATTGTTCGTGTGTAAAATGAGTGGAGGATGTCCCCAAGCAATGTAGGTATGGGATTCCTGGATAGGAAAATCTTGACAACATTGACATCTATAAGTTGGTCAGGATTTGGGAACAAGACCAACCCATAAATAAGGAGTGCCACAATCTCTTCAAAGGCTTGCAAATCCATGGAATTCCAACACTTTTGTGCCTTCTCAAACAAGAATTTTGCCAAGAAGCCCTTGATACCACTTCTAGTTTCCCAATGCCCCTTGATGTCAGATGGTTGCAAGTGTAGTGCTTGAGCAACATCTTCAGGCTTTGGTTCTTTTTCCGTACCGTTGTAGGGTAGTTGATTAAGAATAGGAATTCTCAGGAGTTGAGAAAATTCCTCCAAAGTGGGCACCAATTGGTATTCGGGGAATGTGAAACAGTGGTGAAGGGGGTCAAAGAACTGGAACAACACTTTCACCATGTCCTCTTCAATGTTGGTGTTGACTAGGCTGAGCAGTCTACCATGTCTTTCACTGAAGAGAGAGCTTTATGGAATTCTGGATGTAAGCTCCTTGAGTTGAGGAGGGATTCTCACAAGGTTGACTTGGATAGTTTTCCTGCGAAGAATTTCCATGACCTACAAAACAAGAACAAAGATGAAGATCTAAACTGTAATCGGTGGAAATAGAACTGACTATTTTTAGCTGTTTCACAAAATGTCGCGGTAAGCAAGAGTCGCCACCGTCTTTTATGTTCTCCAACATGGAAAGGACAAAAGCACAGCAAAATTCCTTCTTTGAGATGTCTCTCGGTTCGGGAGGTAGATTTATAGAAAGGGAAGGTGTTAGCACCCTTTCTATCCATGGTTATCCATGGGCTCTTAGGTACTTGCTCTCATGTTTTCAAAATTGTTTGCTTTTCAAGTGTGTGTGGGTTTTGAAAAAAAGTTTCGTTTGAAAAATTTCTAAGTAACTCTTGTATCTGTTCTCAAGAGTATATGAAAAATTTGTTTGAAAACTTTTAGAAAGTGTCAGTGTGAAAAGTTTGTTTTGTTTGTTTTGAAAAGAGCAAGTACCCATGAGATCTACCTACTCTAAGGAATTAGGCTGTGTAAGAGTCCTTTAAACAGTGCTATCCCACTATTGAGAAGTAGGTAGCACCGTCGTTGGAGGTGTTCGGGTCAATTCGATAAAGGGACAGTGTGGTCACCGAAGCAATAGTAGGACACCTTAGAAGTAACCCTAATGTCCTAGATCCCTTTTTATCCGAGGCAACCGTTTCGAGGCAACAGGATCTTTAGACAGGAGGGCGACCTCTAAGATACCCTATACTTGACGACCATGTTCGAGGCAACCAGTGAGGCGTACCCTAGGAGTGGCATGTGCACGTGTGTTGTTTCAGTTTATATTTATCTTTGATCATGCATTTGTGAGCTACGGATTGATTTTATTTGTCATTCAGTCTTTCATGCATATTAACAGTTAAGAGTGCGGAAAATAAAGTGCGGAAATATGAATCTACGCTATTACAAGGCGCGGGTCTATACATCGCCAAAAACATAACCCGTTTTGGAAAATAAATGCGGAAAGTAAAGAAAGCGGTAAAACCTAATTAACTATTACATCCTTTGAGCAGATACATAAATAATCAAAATAAGAATAATGTGCGAAAAGAAATTAAATCGGGACGTCCTTAGGGTTTTGACCCTTTTTGAGAAAAGAATTTAAGTTTTGTCCTTTTTTGCAATTTAATTAAATATTACACCTAGTACTAATTAATTATTTAATTAAAAAGAAAAAAAATGTTTTTTTGTGTTTTTTAAGCCTTTAATGAAAACAAAAGGAAAAAGGAAATTAAAAGTCAAGAAAACCCTAGTTCTAAATTATTTTACTTATTATAAAAAATGTCAAGGTTAACCTAATTAACTAAATTAATTAATTTACATTTTATTTACAAAAATAATAATAATAAATAAATAATAATAATAAGAAAATATGATTGAAAATTGTCAACCCTAATTCTACATGATTTTTATTTATAAATGAAAAAAAGATTAAAATTGACCTAATTAAACTAATTTATTTGTTAGTATTTTATTTACAAAAATAATTAATAAAGTGAAATTAATACATAATAATAAATATTATAAATATTTGTTTTCTGAATTAATTATTGAAATAGCTATTTGTTAGTTAAATAATAATAATTAATAATTATAAAAAGGAAATAAAAAGAAAACAAAAATAGAAAGAAAACCAGGGGGTTTGATGGACCCAATGGAGGTGTGAGGAAATTGTTTGGCCCATTAAGAATCAGGCCCTTTTGACTTTTGCAATCAAGTATGCAAGCATTGACTGGAAACACCATGGGCCACGCCTCATGGCCATCAGATGGGCGTTAGTGGCCACTTGGCAGGTTGATTGCTTGAGATGTATGATGGATGCTTTGAGGATGCCTGCACATGATTAGGTTAGAAAAAATATTAACAAGCGTTTGGGGGACCTGGGAATCGAACCCAGGTCCCAATGGTGAACAGACGCGCCTTCCACCAACTCAACCACCTGCTTGCTTTGATATTATTATGGGCAATAAACATAAAATATAGAAACAACGTCCATGCTGGAAATTAACAAAAAAACGCGCGCTACGTTTGAATTATCCAGCCACGCTCTTCCACGTATTGTCTTCTTCGCTTAGCCTGTAACAAAAACAATCAAATAGCGGGGGTTTTTAACCCCCACAAAATGCAACCACAGAAAATAGCGATTAGGCGTACAGTACATATAAAAAGGGCGCGAGGGTCTCAATGTCTTCGTCTCATTCAGACGGTTTCAACCATGTGCGTCTTAAGGTCTAATTTTGCTTATGCTGTAAAGCCCTAATTTCAGATCTTGGAAACCCTAGAACGTGTTCATGGCAACTTCTGATTTAAGGCCTCTTAATCCAATTGACTTATGCCAAAAGCTTCAGGGAGGTTCTAGCAATACAAAGCACATAACAAATCACATTAATAATGCATGAATTATGATTTACGATTATGAAAATATAACCAAACCGTGTGACTTGTTCTGGCGTGTTCTTGGAGTGTTAAGGCTTGTTTGTGATTGCTATGCGTTCCTGAATGTCCCAGCAAGGTATTGGAATCAAGAAAAGGCTTTGAATTGGCCTGGAAGGTTGAATTCAGTTTTCAAATTTTTTTGAACTTTTGGAATTTGGTTTATGGTGTTTTATAGCAGCTTGCTCGTCCAAGGCTTTAGGGTTTGGTTATACTCTTATAGTAGAATGAATTTAGGGTTCAATCTTTGTCCAAGAATCCATGAAATTATGTTTTGCATCTTTGATTTCAATCAAATCTTTTTGCACATTTTTGATTGATAAAACTTGCTAAAATTGGATATTTTGGTCCCCTTGATTGGCAAACGAAATCTTCAGCATGTGTTGGTCATATTTGCTCCACAAAAGATTTGAAAAACATATCTTTTGAATTTTCCTACAATTAAATCAATTAAATGAATTATTAATCAATTAAAAATCCAAATAATTAATAAAAATAAGAAAATAATTCAATTTAAGTTCAATGGGTCGTGCATAGGCCTTGGACAAAGTTTCAAGAAAGAATTTGAGGCCCATTAGAAAAAACAAGGTGTTTTGGGCAAAGTTGACTTTTGCAAATTCCCAAAAATTTCCCAACTTCTCCAATGCATATCTTGCTCAATTTTGATCATATGAACATGTTCTTGGACATTTTGGAAAGGTCGTGAAGTCCTCTAACCAATGCCTTTGGTCCCATGTCATTTTGATTTACCAATCTCAAGTTATGGTCTTTGACTTAAAGTGCCTTTTTGTTGACTTTTGAAATTGACCTATAATGTAGAAATTGATAACTTTTTGTGAGAGCATTTCTTGGACTTGGAATGTGAAGATGAGTTGTAGGAAATGTCATCCCCTTAAAAATTAGCATTGGATGGGATTTTTATGATGAACCATGAAAAAGTTATGCCCTGGTCAAAATACAGTTGACTTTTCAACTGTCCAAAAATAGAAACTTTTGCATCTTGATGATTTTTGAGCCATTCTTGAGGAATCATGATCAAGACTTGATCAAATGATGATTGTAGCTTCAAAATAAGATGTTGACCAAATTTTTTGACTTTTGACTGCCAAATGACCATTTTGCCCCTGCAGTTGATTGTGAAGCAAATGGAACTCTTGATTATGCAATTGGATGCTGTGAGTCTTGCAACTTGGCATATAGATGCTTGGCAATTTATATAGGCCTATGGGACTTGATTAAGCCATTGAAAACCTCAAATTCCTTGCAAGAACCAAAACCCTAATTTTGACTGGCTTAGGAGGCATTTGGACTGTGCAACCCTTGAGTAGTCTTGAACCAATTGAAGATGATTCTTGACAAATCTTGAAGAATATGGGAGGGCAAATTTTGGGGTACAACAGTTGCCCCTGTTCAATCTTCTTAGACCTGAGGATGTAGATTGGCTGGCGTGCCTTTCGTGATCCGAAGGTGGAAGATGATTGAACACTAGAGTGCCCAGAAATTTGCACTCGCATAGTAGAATATCAGCAATGTGATGGTGGGAATGGGCTTATAGATGCCATTTGGAGAGATGATGGATAGGAGGATGGGCTTATAGATGCCATCTGGAGGTGTGACAGAACCTTGTCGGGAATGGGCTTATAGATGCCATTTGGAAGTGTTGATCGCGCAAGAGATTCATTAGCGAGAACTTGCATACCTGAGAAAGAAAGATAATTACCTGGCCTATTACAGGGGTTGATCTTCAAACTCTTCATGTAGATATGCCCTGGCGAGATATAGGTATCGAATTCACAATCAATCACTCACAGATATGCCCTGGCTAGGTACAGGAATCGAATCCGGAACTTCAAAAGGTTGTTTATAGACGTGCCCTGGCTGGATACAGGTATCGAATCTCTAAACTCTTCATGCAGACATGCCCTGGCTAGATACAGGTGTCGAATCTACAATCAGTTACTCACAGATATGCCCTGGCTAGATACAGGAGTCGAATCCGAAATTAGTCGTCTATAGATATGCCCTGGCTGGATACAGGTATCGAATCTCTAAACTCTTCATGCAGATGTGCCCCGGCTGGATACAGGTATCGAATCCATAATCAAATACTCACAGATATGCCCTGGCTAGATACAGGAATCGAATCTGGAACTTGGTCGTCTACAGATATGCCCTGGCTGGATACAAGAATCAAATCTCTAAACTCTTCATGCAGACATGCCCTGGCCGGATACAGGAATCGAATCTACAATCAGTTACTCACAGATATGCTCTGGCTAGATACAGGAATCGAATATGGAATTCTTCGTCTACAGATATGCCATGGCTGGATACAGGTATCGAATCTCTAAACTCTTCATGCAGACATGCCCTGGCCGGATACAGGAATCGAATCTACAATCAGTTACTCACAGATATGCCCTGGCTAGATACAGGTATCGAATCTACAATCAGTTACTCACAGATATGCCCTGGCTAGATACAGGAATCGAATCTGGAATTGGTCGTCACAGATATGCCCTGGCTGGATACAGGAATCGAATCTCTAAACTCTTCATGCAGACATGCCCTGGCCGGATACAGGAATCGAATCTACAATCAGTTACTCACAGATATGCCCTGGCTAGATACAGGAATCAAATCTGGAATTGGTCGTCTACAGATATGCCCTGGCTGGATACAGGAATCGAATCTCTAAACTCTTCATGCAGACATGCCCTGGCCGGATACAAGAATCGAATCTACAATCAGTTACTCACAGATATGCCCTGGCTAGATACATGAATCGAATCTAGAATTCTTCGTCTACAGATATGCCCTGGCTGGATACAGGTATCGAATCTCTAAACTCTTCATGCAAACATGCCCTGGCCAGATACAGGAATCGAATCTACAATCAGTTACTCACAGATATGCCCTGGCTAGATACAGGAATCGAATCTGGGATTGGTTGTCTACAGATATGCCGTGGCTGGATACAGGAATCGAATCTCTAAACTCTTCATGCAGACATGCCCTGGCTGGATACAGGTATCGAATCTACAATCAGTTACTCACAGATATGCCCTGGCTAGATACAGGAATCGAATCTGGGATTGGTCGTCTACAGATATGCCCTGGCTGGATACAGGAATCGAATCTCTAAACTCTTCATGCAGACATGCCCTGGCTAGATACAGGTGTCGAATCTATAATCAGTTACTCACAGATATGCCCTGGCTAGATACAGGAATCGAATCTGGAATTGGTCGTCTACAGATATGCCCTGGCTGGATACAGGAATCGAATCTCTAAACTCTTCATGCAGACATGCCCTGGCTGGATACAGGTATCGAATCTACAATCAATTACTCACAGATATGCCCTGGCTAGATACAAGAATCGAATATGGAATTGGTCGTCTACAGATATGCCCTGGCTGGATACAGGAATCGAATCTCTAAACTGTTCATGCAGACATGCCCTGGCTGGATACAGGTATCGAATCTACAATCAATTACTCACAGATATGCCCTGGCTAGATACAGGAATCGAATCTGGAATTGGTCATCTATAGATATGCTCTGGCTGGATACAGGAATCGAATCTCTAAACTCTTCATGCAGACATGCCCTGGACGGATACAGGAATCGAATCTATAATCAGTTACTCACGGATATGCCATGGCTAGATACAGGAATCGAATATGGAATTCTTCGTCTATAGATATGCCCTGGCTGGATACAGGAATCGAATCTCTAAACTCTTCATGCAGACATGCCCTGGCTGGATACAGGTATCGAATCTACAATTAGTCGCTTACAGATATGCCCTGGATAGATACAGGTATCGAATCTGGAATTGCGACAGTTGATAGTAATCATCTTTGGATTGACCTTTTCCTGAGAAGGCAAAACATTAGTTGTATGCAATGTCATGATGTATGAAATGCATGATGTCATAATGTTATCAAGAACAAATGAGATCGTGTCGTATGCACTTTATCATGTATATGAATAGGATGTATGAAATGTGAAATGTCTATGAATGTATTTTCGTCTAGGAAAATAAATCCTTGACGAATGCCGGGAAATTGTTGAATCTTGGGCTGATGTTGAAGGGTAGAGTTCTTCATTTCCGCTGGGGGTGATAATTGCAAGAACAAACTGGTAGGAGAAGATGACTCCGTTGGGGAATAAACTTGTTGGAGAGATTACTCTGCCGGGAATTACTCTGTGGGAAGAGATACTTCGCTGAGGTTTTGATGATAACTCCGCTGGGGATTCCATTGATAAGTTTGTTGAGGATTTTGATGAACTCCGTTGGGGGATAGGAAGGACTTCGCCGAGGACGATCTTTCCATGGCAATTAGCTGAGGATAACCCAGTTATAAGCTCTGGTGGGGAATAATCTTTGAATAAAACCGGGGAGATGCGTGTACTATGCAGGGGACTAGCTTCCAGACTCTACTGGGGATAAGCTTCCAGAATCTACTGGGGATAAACTTCCAGAATCTACTAGGGAGGATGATTCAACTCTCCTGGGGAAACTTTTGAACTGTACTGGGGAAGTGGCTCCACTGGGGTGTCTGTATTCCGCCGGGGAACAATCTTATATTAAGACTGCTGGGGATGCTTGCTTAGGAATATCTGCATATTCCGCTGGGGGATATTGAGATCTTCTGGGGATACCCAAATTCCTTGAGGCTGACAGTAGACTAACTCTGCTCGGGGAGAGTGTTGCTGACTTGCTGGAGGTACTGTGCCTTTTAGGGGCTGCTGGAAGACCAACTCTGCTTGGGGAGAATTGTTGAATCTTGTCTTACTCTGCGGGGAGTGAAGGTATCTTGGTCATGTTCTTCAGCTGAACTTACCTTGGTACCTCGGTGGACAGAGCAACCAGATCGCTTAGACAATTCTTATTGTCGCAGTTTCTGCGGGAGAAGGTGCCTGCGAGGAGCTTGATAACTACCGATTGACAAATCTTCTTCTGGTAGGCAAGTGACGAGATGCCGGGACATAGTCGTACACTTTGATCCCTAACTTTTGCCTGGACCACCCTTTCAGGTTTTCAGTCCATCGGGATACCCATTTTTGCCCAAGCCGCCTTTTCAGGTTTTCGACTTGCCGGGTGTACAGATTTTTTCATTTTTATCCCTTATTTTTGCCCGAACCCTTTTGGTTCTCCGGGAAGCCCTTATTTTTGCCTAGGTGTGTCAACCTAGCGGGTCTTTGATTATGCGCAGTATTTTCGACTATGTCCATGCTCTCATAATGTAGGGAGTTGCCCCTGTCAGTTGTGTTGTGTTGTCATACCACCAGAAGATCTTTGTTTGATCATGCAGGATTCGTTGCTGGAATTCCTGTTCAATGCCCCAAGTGACTCGGGCGGAGATTTGCCCCTAGCTGGTTGGCCTTTTGAGAGATTCTCTGAATCTTGACCTAACTTCCCCAGATGATGGACAATGACCATGCCGTGCCCTTTGATTGGAAGTGCTTTTGTTCACTAGATATTCTTCGTGCGAATTTCTTTGTTGTTCGAACAAAAAGTCATATGCAAACAATGTTATATTAAAAATGCAAAGCTTATGTCTGTCTTGAAGTTTTTGAAAATGCATTTTTTTTTCATAAAAACAAGTGAATTTTTTGTAAACTATGATGTCAACTCGTTATTTTACCGCACGCCTTAAGGAGTCAGGATACCTTTTGTGACAGTATGCTTTCGAACTAACCCATGCTTCAGCTAGGACTTTTTAGGGTTATAACGTGGCCTGGTTCACGGTTTAAGAAACAAAGGATAAAGGCTCAAATTTTGTTTGTACCCACCCGTTCTTCGTGATGTTCTTCAATCCTAAACTCAGTTGATCGTGCGTTAGACCTTGTTTGAGTCTTTGTCCTGATATTCAGTGACGGTTCGGATGTTGATAGTTTATTTTGAATAGGAAGTCATTTCTTTTTTTGTTGAGGGTTTGTTGAACCTCTTTCTTTTTTTGATTTCGTTATCCCTATTTTTTGCCTGAACTGTTCTTTTTGTATTTACAGTCAGCGGGATGTCCCAGTTTTGCAAGTCTCCTTCATAGGTTTTGACTTGTTGGGCTTTAGTTTTTTTTTGGTAATGACTGCTTGTCCTTACGATTATTCGGAACCATCACTGTCTTTTTGTTTTGTAAGGACTCCTTTGAAGCCATTCATTGTGCACCTGGATTAACTGAGAAAACTACCCTGCCCCAGGTTATAATTAAGGGTTTTAATTTTTTGTGAAAAGAAAAACTCCAACTTCTTTGGCTCGAAGGGGTTGACTAGGGATTATCTTCTTTATAACTCCACTTTTTAGGATTTGAAACAATGCTTGTACTTCCTCAGCGGGGTCTGTTCAAAAGCATACTATAAAGATCGTGGTATCGTTTTCGTCATCCTCCCTCTAAAGGCTTAGAATTTTTAATCGAGAATTGATCATCACAAAAATGAAAGCAATTTGCATATAGTGAAATACGAATGGATTGATTCAAAACAGACATATGCGATGTATTGATAAAGTAAAAACGTTTGCCATGACAATAATTGTTTGAAAAATCAAAGAAAAATACAACTTGAACATTCCAATGAACAAAAGGTCTTCTCGTCTAGGGATAGTAAAAGAACTCGACCTGACCATCTGGGGTGAATTCCACTGCTCCTCCATCAATCAGGTCCTGGATCTTTTTCTTCAGAGACCAGCAGTCGTTTGTGGCATGCCCCGGGCTATCAGAATGATAAGCGCAGTGGGCGTTGGGGTTGTACCTTGAAGGTGTCTTGTTGGGATTCTTAGGAGGGTCCCTTAGTGTGATCAGATTCAATTTCAACAGGCGTTGTAAGGCTTGAAACAGCGACATGTTAAGCTGGGTGAATTGCCTCTTAGGCTTGTCTGGCTTGCTCTGATCAGCCCGTTGTTCTTGGCGAGGTCGTTTTTGGACCTGTGAAGTAGTAGAAGCTTGGAGAGGCCTATTCATTAATCCAAACCTTTGACTTCTTGGAGGCTAATTACCGGTTTGGTCCCCCGCCCTAACTACTTGCTTCATATTGTCTTGCTGAAGCCGGTGAGGTTGATGTTGAGTTTGTGACCCTGAATCCAGTTGAGGAGCTTTTTCCTTGTCTTCTTGTCTCAAAGGGAATTTAATGATGACTGGCTCTTCAACCTTAGATGTTTGCCCCAGTTGGTTATCCCGAAGCAGTTGGTTGACGAGAACCCTGAGCTCTTCTTGTCTTTGAGCTAAGTCTTGAATGAGAGTCATCTGCCCCAGCATCTGGGTTCTCATTGTATCCACCTCAGCTTGCAGACGTTTCAGCCGTTCGTCTTTACTGTCTTCTGGACTGTTCTTGACCAGAGTCCCCATGAGAAGTGTTCTCAGCTCTTCCTGCCTCTTGGATAGATTTAGGAGGATCTCCCTGAACCGAGTCTCTTGAACATGAAGATCCTGGTTGTCTTGTTGGGAAGCCATTGCTAAAATAAACAGCGGAGAAGGTAAGTGACCTGTAACAAGGGTACCTGTTATGCAATGATGTGTATGTATGCATGCAATGTTTTCAAGGACCTCACGGGGTAAATCAAGAAAATTGTTAGAATTTGCATTTTGTAGCTTGATGGAAGGCACTGCATATTGTTGAGAGTCCTTCTTCAAGAGTCAAGGCTCACCATATCGAGTGGGTCATAGCCCCTGACTCAAGTTATCAACCTTGGCTTAGAGGAAAATAAATCCCCTTTGCCCCTTGCTAGACATTTTGATTCATCATGACCTGCATCACAAACCCTTGAGATCCTTGAAATGGATTAGTCCTTATGCGGGATGTATGCAATGGTATGATGGTATGGTGTTATGCTATGCGTGGAGTGACGTAAGTAAACCCTGTTATGAGTCCAGATTAAGGACTGTAAACAAAACCTGCAAAGAACTCATGTGTCAGATAACAAGCATGCAAGTAATCAAGTTTGAAGGCACACAAGTCACATAAAACAGCCCTTAGAGTTTAGGCCAGCATGAAGTTTAGGTACTACACTCTTTCAGTTTCGTTGATTAAGACCTGTCCTATCAAAAGTAACCGGGTTCTAGAGGATCTCAATATCATCGACTACCCTCAATCGGTCATAACTCCAGCATCGCAATCTTTTCTTGCAGCCAGAACCATCGCGAGAGTTTAGCCTCAATGAGTGTAGCATACTGCTACTGTTCTATGGCCAAGTTGGGTCAAATTAGGGTTCTAAGGTCGGTTGGTGCTTAATGACTCCTCAGAAGACCCATATTCTCCTCGTTGCAACACAAGGGATATCGGTACAGACCAAGGTGTCACACCAACATAGCCACTGCTTCACCCGTGTCGGTCTATGCCGGACAGGTCCCTCACAGCTTATGCTACCTAAAAGGGTATCCCCAGATCCGGGTTAGGATCTATGAAACTCCGATGCAATGCCCATAAATATAAAGCAATCAAGACAAGCAATTGAAAACATAAGTATGATCTAATCCTAAGGTACACCTCACTTTTATAAAATCCCCAGCAGAGTCGCCAGTTCTGTAATCGGTGGAAATAGAACTGACTGTTTTTAGCTGGTTCGCGAAATGTCGCGGTAAGCAAGAGTCGCCACCGTCTTTTATGTTCTCCAACATGGAAAGGAAAAAAGCACAGCAAAATTCCTTCTTTGAGATGTCTCTCGATTCGGGAGGTAGATTTATAGAAAGGGAAGGTGTTAGCACCCTTTCTATCCATGGTTATCCATGGGCTCTTAGGTACTTGCTCTCATGTTTTCAAAATTGTTTGCTTTTCAAGTGTGTGTGGGTTTTGAAAAAAAGTTTCGTTTGAAAAATTTCTAAGTAACTCTTGTATTTGTCCTCAAGAGTGTATGAAAAATTTGTTTGAAAACTTTTAGAAAGTGTCAGTGTGAAAAGTTTGTTTTGTTTGTTTTGAAAAGAGCAAGTACCCATGAGATCTACCTACTCTAAGGAATTAGGCTGTGTAAGAGTCCTTTAAACAGTGCTATCCCACTATTGAGAAGTAGGTAGCACCGTCGTTGGAGGTGTTCGGGTCAATTCGATAAAGGGACAGTATGGTCACCGAAGCAATAGTAGGACACCTTAGAAGTAACCCTAATGTCCTAGATCCCTTTTTATCCGAGGCAACCGTTTCGAGGCAACAGGATCTTTAGACAGGAGGGCGACATCTAAGACACCCTATACTTGACGACCACGTTCGAGGCAACCAGTGAGGCGTACCCTAGGAGTGGCATGTGCACGTGTGTTGTTTCAGTTTATATTTATCTTTGATCATGCATTTGTGAGCTACGGATTGATTTTATTTGTCATTCAGTCTTTCATGCATATTAACAGTTAAGAGTGCGGAAAATAAAGTGTGGAAATATGAATCTACGCTATTACAAGGCGCGGGTCTATACATCGCCAAAAACATAACCCGTTTTGGAAAATAAATGCGGAAAGTAAAGAAAGCGGTAAAACCTAATTAACTATTACATCCTTTGAGCAGATACATAAATAATCAAAATAAGAATAATGTGCGAAAAGAAATTAAATCGGGACGTCCTTAGGGTTTTGACCCTTTTTGAGAAAAGAATTTAAGTTTTGTCCTTTTTTGCAATTTAATTAAATATTACACCTAGTACTAATTAATTATTTAATTAAAAAGAAGAAAAAAAATGTTTTTTTGTGTTTTTTAAGCCTTTAATGAAAACAAAAGGAAAAAGGAAATTAAAAGTCAGAAAACCCTAATTCTAAATTATTTTACTTATTATAAAAAATGTCAAGGTTAACCTAATTAACTAAATTAATTAATTTACATTTTATTTACAAAAATAATAATAATTAATAAATAATAATAATAAGAAAATATGATTGAAAATTGTCAACCCTAATTCTACATGATTTTTATTTATAAATGAAAAAAAGATTAAAATTGACCTAATTAAACCAATTTATTTGTTAGTATTTTATTTACAAAAATAATTAATAAAGTGAAATTAATACATAATAATAAATATTATAAATATTTGTTTTCTGAATTAATTATTGAAATAGCTATTTGTTAGTTAAATAATAATAATTAATAATTATAAAAAGGAAATAAAAAGAAAACAAAAATAGAAAGAAAACCAGGGGGGTTTGATGGACCCAATGGAGGTGTGAGGAAATTGTTTGGCCCATTAAGAATCAGGCCCTTTTGACTTTTGCAATCAAGTATGCAAGCATTGACTGGAAACACCATGGTCCACGCCTCATGGCCATCAGATGGGCGTTAGTGGCCACTTGGCAGGTTGATTGCTTGAGATGTATGATGGATGCTTTGAGGATGCCTGCACATGATTAGGTTAGAAAAAATATTAACAAGCGTTTGGGGGACCTGGGAATCGAACCCAGGTCCCAATGGTGAACAGACGCGCCTTCCACCAACTCAACCACCTGCTTGCTTTGATATTATTATGGGCAATAAACATAAAATATAGAAACAACGTCCATGCTGGAAATTAACAAAAAAACGCGCGCTACGTTTGAAATATCCAGTCACGCTCTTCCACGTATTGTCTTCTTCGCTTGGCCTGTAACAAAAACAATCAAATAGCGGGGGTTTTTAACCCCCACAAAATGCAACCACGGAAAATAGCGATTAGGCGTACAGTACATATAAAAAGGGCGCGAGGGTCTCAATGTCTTCGTCTCATTCAGACGGTTTCAAACATGTGCGTCTTGAGGTCTAATTTTGCTTATGCTGTAAAGCCCTAATTTCAGAGCTTGGAAACCCTAGAACGTGTTCATGGCAACTTCTGATTTAAGGCCTCTTAATCCAATTGACTTATGCCAAAAGCTTCAGGGAGGTTCTAGCAATACAAAGCACATAAAAAATCACATTAGTAATGTATGAATTATGATTTACGATTATGAAAATATAACCAAACCGTGTGACTTGTTCTGGCGTGTTCTTGGAGTGTTAAGGCTTGTTTGTGATTGCTATGCGTTCCTGAATGTCCCAGCAAGGTATTGGAATCAAGAAAAGGCTTTGAATTGGCCTGGAAGGTTGAATTCAGTTTTCAAATTTTCTTGAACTTTTGGAATTTGGTTTATGGTGTTTTACAGCAGCTTGCACGTCCAAGGCTTTAGGGTTTGGTTATACTCTTATAGTAGAATGGATTTAGGGTTCAATCTTTGTCCAAGAATCCATGAAATTATGTTTTGCATCTTTGATTTCAATCAAATCTTTTTGCACATTTTTGATTGATAAAACTTGCTAAAATTGGATATTTTGGTCCCCTTGATTGGCAAACGAAATCTTCAGCATGTGTTGGTCATATTTGCTCCACAAAAGATTTGAAAAACATATCTTTTGAATTTTCCTACAATTAAATTAATTAAATGAATTATTAATCAATTAAAAATCCAAATAATTAATAAAAATAAGAAAATAATTCAATTTAAGTTCAATGAGTCGTGCATAGGCCTTGGACAAAGTTTCAAGAAAGAATTTGAGGCCCATTAGAAAAAACAAGGTGTTTTGGGCAAAGTTGACTTTTGCAAATTCCCAAAAATTTCCCAACTTCTCCTATGCATATCTTGCTCAATTTTGATCCTATGAACATGTTCTTGGACATTTTGGAAAGGTCTTGAAGTCCTCTAACCAATTCCTTTGGTCCCATGTCATTTTGATTTACCAATCTCAAGTTATGGTCTTTGACTTAAAGTGCCTTTTTGTTGACTTTTGAAATTGACCTATAATGTAGAAATTGATAACTTTTTGTGAGAGCATTTCTTGGACTTGGAATGTGAAGATGAGTTGTAGGAAATGTCATCCCATTAAAAATGAGCATTGTATGGGATTTTTATGATGAACCATGAAAAAGTTATGCCCTGGTCAAAATACAGTTGACTTTTCAACTGTCCAAAAATAGAAACTTTTGCATCTTGATGATTTTTGAGCCATTCTTGAGGAATCATGATCAAGACTTGATCAAATGATGATTGTAGCTTCAAAATAAGATGTTGACCAAATTTTTTGACTTTTGACTGCCAAATGACCATTTTGCCCCTACAGTTGATTGTGAAGCAAATGGAACTCTTGACTGTGCAATTGGATGCTGTGAGTCTTGCAACTTGGCATATAGATGCTTGGCAATTTATATAGGCCTATGGGACTTGATTGAGCCATTGAAAACCTCAAATTCCTTGCAAGAACCAAAACCCTAATTTTGACTGGCTTAGGAGGCATTTGGACTGTGCAACCCTTGAGTAGTCTTGAACCAATTGAAGATGATTCTTGACAAATCTTGAAGAATATGGGAGGGAAAATTTTGGGGTACAACACAAACCCTTGAAATGGTTAGTGGATGCATATGATGCTTTATGATGTTCATGATGTATGCACAAACATATGTACAAGCAAGTCACACAAAACCCTAGTTTCAGGCTTGCATGAGGTTTCATAGGTAAGTACCCTCTTGAGTGAAGTTGGCTTAAAAACCTGTCCTATAAATAGTAACCGTGTTCTAAGGAGCTCAATATCATTGGATTGTTTTCCATGTTCATTGTTTTGGTTTATCGACTTAACTAGCGACCAAAATATTCCAAGAAAACAACCCTCAATGAGTGTAGTATCGAGTATCTACCAACTTCGGACTGCACCAAAGCCGGACATCTCACTACCCCTAATAAAAGGCCAAGATGGTCAAGTAAGGTTCTAGGTCATTAGTGCTTAGCGACATCACTCAGCGGCCCCGTACTCTCCTTGATTGAACTCAAGGGTTACCGGTACTCACAAATATGTCGCACTAATATAGCTATTGCTTCAACCGTGTCGGTATACCCTGCACAGTTTCCACAACGTATTGCTATCTATGAATGTTTCCCCAAATCCGGGTGTAGGATTTCAAGCCCAAACAAGAGAACCAAAAATATAAAGCAATCAAAGCAAACAATTAGTCATGCAAAAAGGTGATCTAAGCCCTAAGGTTACTCCACTTTTAAATTTTTCCCCAGCAGAGTCGCCAGTTCTGTGATACGGTGGGAGAACTGACTTGGGTTTTGCGTTTGTATTCGCAAATGTTTCGGTTTAGCAAGAGTCGCCACCGACTTTTTATTTTATCCTAAGGAAAGGTTAAAAATCACAGCAAAAATCTTTGAGATGTTTTCTTGGGTTCGGGGAGTAGATTATAGAAAGGGAAGGTATTAGCACCCTTTCTATCCATGGTTATCCATGGGCTCTTAGTTACTTGCTTAGATCACTTGCCTTTGCTTTTCAATTGTTTGAAATGGTGCTTTGTGTGTGGTTTTGAAAATGTTTTGAAAAAGATGCCTTTGTCTTGGCAACCCTTGTAACAATTCTTTACTCGAATGTTTTACAAAAGGTGTTTGTCTTTTTGAAAAGATGTTTCAAGGTTTTGAAAGTTGTTTTGAAATTGTGTTGTGGAGTGTGTTTTGAAAGTAGGCAAGTGTGTTTTGCAAGTTTGATCAAGTAATTAAGAGTTGTCTACCCCTAAATTTACTCAAAGATTTTTCCTATGTTTTAACCCTTTTAACAGTATTGTTCCACCATTGTATTTGGTGGACAATCTTGTGTTAGGATGTTAACGAGACAGGCGCGGGTCATCGTTTAGACCATGAATGCAATGGTGCCAAGTGTCTTTGGCAATTTTGCTTGAAGGGACTATGATCATTTTTTAGGCAACTTGAAAGCGTCATCGAGGGACTATGATCATTTGATTTGTTTTGATTTGCCAAAGAAACTCAACATGCAAGCATGGCCCATTTTTGAAGGCAACAAGTGGAGTAACCCTAAGGGTGCAAGTGTGATTGGTGTTTCCCATTTTCATACTTGTTTATCTTTGAGTTAGGTCAAGCTATTTGTTATTTGATTTTTGCATACAAACCCTAGGTCTATCATGGCATAATTAGAAAGCTTTTAAATGCGGAATTTTAAAGCCCTAGACTATTACAATATGATTATGGGGATGGGGGTACAAATGTTTGAATGGGGGGTATTTGACAAGAAATTTAAATCTAGGCTATTACATCCATATCGATCATACAAGTATTTAAATGTACAATATTTACAATATAAATAAATATCAAAATGCAATGTATTATGCACAAAAATGGCCTTTTATGTATGTAAAAGTTTTCATGTTTGAAATATAAACAAAATAGAAAAAGATCAATTTGGAGTATTTTTGTGTTTTTTAGGGCAAAACCCTAATTTTTAATAAATAGTAATTATTTACTAATTATATACAATATTTATGTATTTATTTACACAAAAAATAAATAAAAGAGAAGTATATTGTAAAAAAGTATTTTTTGATGTCAAATATTAGTAAAAATAAAAATGTATTATTTTCATATTTTATCCTAAATATTCTAATAAATGTACAAGTATTTATATTATTTATTAAATATACTAAATATATATAAAAATGATATATTAATTATTTACAAAAAAAAGTATATTTTTAGAGACTGTTTCCAAAATGTAAATAAAAAATAATAACTGAAAAAATATATTTTTTGTATTATTTTCTAGGGTTTTGAATAAAAATATATATATTTATTTACATGTATAAGCTAAATAAAACAAATAAATGTCAAATAAATGCAAAAATGGGTGAAAAAATATTTTTAATATTTTTTTATATTTGAGCAAAAAATAATAAGTCAGAAGAAAAAATAAAAAGTCAAAAATGAATAAAATATCACACAATGGGCCAGGGGGGTGTAAATGGAAAATGAGGGTGCAAACAGCAAGCTGACTCAGGCCCAGCCCAAGCTAGCTTTGTCTTCAACCTTCAGCAACATTCAAACAGAAAAACGTGCGTTTCCTTCTCCATCTGCTATCTCTTGATTCTTTGACTTTTAACAAAAACTTACAACATCAATAATGTAGAGCATCAAGTCACGATTTCAAACATATAAAAAAGTTGTTCTAACTCTCAGAAACGAGGGAGAATTTCTCCATCCCCAATTTCTGACCTAAGTTTTCTTCCATGTTCAGGTCCAAAATTCTCATAGCACACACAATATAAATGAAAAGTAACTACATGGATGGCTTCAGAGCTATGAGTAGGACATGCTTTCTTCACAAACTTAAGCCTAACTATGCCTGGATAGAGAGATAGAAGTTCAAATTTTTACCTGTTCAGCTTGAGTCGTGTACAGCAATGGAGGTATCTTCAATGGAGTTTGAACTTTGGTACAGCTTGCCTGAAGTCCTAGGATGCTTCCTCTATGCTCAACTTGCTTTGAATCTCTCTGAATCGAGCTATGAAAGTTAACCTGCACAACTGAAAAGTGAAAATGGAAAACTTGGTTAGGGGTGTTACAGTCTGTATCTAGGGCTTGGGATAGTTTGTATGGATGATATAGAATGTGTTTGAAGTGGTTTTAGCCAAAGCGCACGAGTGGATTGAGCTGGCCAAATCAAACTGCAGCAGGTACCCTGTTTTTCAACAAAACTGTGTTTTTGTGAATGAAAAGGTTTGAGTTGTGGTGGATTCGTGTTTTAGGTCAGTTAGGTCATGTGAAAAGTGTTTGCAAAGTTTGCTTTGGCTGGTTCTTACAAGAATGAGAGATTGTCGTGAGTTTGCAAGTTTTCTTCTTTAATAAGCAAAGAAAGTCAAGTTGGGTTATAGGCCAATGCAGGTCCCTCAAGCATGCTGCAGCACTCTCTCTTGATCAGTGGGATTTGTCCACAAACTTGTGCCTCAGAGATTTTGCTTGTACCTCTTGGATTATGAATTTGACATAAAGTGCATCTTTACAAGAATGGCAAAATTGCTTTTTCTACTTAAGGATTGATTTTGTGTGTATTGTCCAAATGAACAAAATAACACTCTAACACAAAGGATATGCATTTAATTATTGAGTGTGAAGAGGATTAGAGGCCTGTAAACTAGCCTAAACAATGCTGAGTTGAAAATGCCAAGGTTATGAACATGTATTTGGCTATGAACAAAGTGACTTTTGCCCAACTTTTCCAAATCGATTCTCCCTACTCACAAGGGTGTTTGAGAAGTTCTTGGACAATTTGGAAAGCTTGGAATGTGTACTTCAATCCATATTTGTAATGAAAATTGAAATTACAAGTGGAAGTATGTGAAAAATGGCCATGAAGTTGGTCAAAAATCCTGCCTAGAATAGGTCAAAAATTTTCTAAGTTAAGAATGTTTTGCACCCTTATTCCAAAAATCATAACTTGAGCTACAAGCTTCTTTTGAGGAAACTTTGTGAATAAAAGTTGTAGATTTTGCAATGGACTACAACTTTAATGTTTTTAGTTTTGCTTGAATCCAATTTTATGTTGATGGAAAAATGGGACAAAGTTATGAAAAGATAAGGAAGTTTCATAACTTAGAAAAATTCTAAGTTATAAAATTTTCTCATTCTAAACCCTAATTTGCAATTTTGGGTTTCTTGATGAACAAGTTTCATAATTTGACATGTCTTGATGAAAAATGAATCTTGGCACTTGATTTTGACCAAAAAGTCAAAGTTTGACTTTTCAGTATATAGTTAAATTTGATCAGTTGACTGGAAAAATCATTTGTCAATCTTGTGCATTTGGGATCTTTTGAACTTGTTGAATGGATCAAGACAATGTCATTTAGTCCTTGAGTCCATATGTGAGCTTGGTTTTCCATTGGTTAGGTCAAACAGTCAAAAATTGCTTTTATGCAGTCAAAACCCTAAAAATGACCATTTTGCCCTTTTGGTGATCTGATCAAATTTCTTGGGGAATTGTGATCCAAACTTGACCAAATGGTTCATGTGAGTTCATATTGTTGATGTGGGTCAAATTTCATGAGGTTTAACTATCAATTGGCCACAGTTGACTTTTTCCCCAATACAGCTGATTTCTAGGTCAACTGTCTAATTGACTGGGCAAAGATTGGAATCAAGACTTGAAACTTGGCATGGATAAACTTGTGAGTCCAACATGAAGCATGAAAGTCACTTTGGGCCTTTTAGGTCAAAACAACTTTGTGCAAACTCAAACCCTAATTTGGGTCAACAGTGCAAGGAGGAGTCTTGAGCAGAGCAAACCCAATTTGATCTTGAGCTCCAAGGGTCTTGTGGTGAGAAAATATTGATGAAATGGGAGGGAAAATTTTGGGGTACAACAGTGTTGATCGCATAAGAGATTCCTTTGCGAGAGCCCATACACCTGTTGTTGAGGAGGACTGCTCTGGGGAATGTTGGTCTCTATCTTGAGAGAAATAGATTTTTTTGAAGTTCAGTTGTCTGTTACTCTATTGGGGAATCATCTCTTAATCGAGGAGGTGAAAATGAACTGCTATCTGGTCGTGCTCCAGGCTTTACAGTGATTTGCTGAGAAAAATAAGACCGACTGCTATTTGGTCGTGCTCCAGGTTTTACAGCGACTTAATAGGGAGATAAGATTAGGCTTGCTATATGGTCGTCTTCCAGGCTTTGCAATTTCTCGATTCTTATCTGGTCGTGCTCCAGGCTTCAGAAGGAATCAAGTGGTTATCCGGTCACATCCGGGCTTCAACTTGAATGTAAGGTATACTAATATTCGGTCGATTTCCGGGCTTCATAGTAATTGGCCGAGTAAACTGCTATTTGGTCGAATTCCAAGCTTCGCAGCACCTTATACTGTTATATGGTCGTGTCCTAGGCTTCAGTGTCCTTTGCTGTTATATAGTCGTGATCCAGTCTTCGCAGCGTTTTATACCGTTATCTGGTCGTGCGTCAGGCTTCACAGTGTCTTATACCTATAATCTGGTCGATTCCAGGCTTCATGGTATCTTGTATTGCTATCTGGTCGATTTACAGGCTTCACAATAACTTGTTGAGGGTTAAGCTGTTTTCCGGTCGATTTCCGGGCTTCAAAGCTTGTATTTAAGACATGCCAATATCTGGTCGATTCCAGGCTTCGTAGTATTTTGGAGAAGTCAAGATATTATCCGGTCGATTTCTGGGCTTCATAGCTTAAACTGGAATAGAAATATTAGTATCGATTTGACTGAACCATAGAAAACTTGTGAGAATTTGATTGCATCTTTCCCTGAAAGGTAAAGAGTTAGTCGTATGTAATGTCATGATGTATGAAATGTATTGAGTAATGATGTTCTCAAAATAAATGAGATTGTGTTGTATGATGCATATGTGCATGCCATGATGTATGGATATGCAATGCTCTTGTGATACTCTCTGACAGGGGAGAATAAATCCTAGACTACTATTGGAGAGTACAAGGAGTTGAGTTCTTCGCTCTCACTGGGGATAGTGACAGAAGATGATTAGCTGGAGACTTGTGTCCGTTCTGCTCGAGAATATTCTGCCAGGAGAGACTCTGTTTGAGAATAATCCTGTAGAAGAATGACTCTGCGGGAAAGAGAGATACTCTGTTGGATGATCTATTGATTTGGAGAAACAACTCCGCTGGGGATGAATTACCGTTGCTGGTGATAAATAAACTCTGCTTAGGGGAATTTGCCGACTTATTCGCAATTATGAACCTCGACTGGGGAGAGTTGACACCATTGTCTTCAGATACTTCTTACTCTGCGGGGAGTGTATGTACCTTTAGTCATATTCTCAAGCTGGCTCTATCCCTGTACCTGGTGGGTAGGGCAACTGTAAGGTTTGGACATTTCTTGTTTGCCCCTGTTCCTAGAATCACGAGTAATTGTCTTTTGTTTCTTATGTAAATATTTATGAGCAGCAATTATTTTCAAATGCATATATGAAAAATGAATCATTGGACGTTCTTGCAAGACAAAACAGAAAAAAGAAAAACAAATCGGAATTTCTTGTGAAAATGAATTGTATTGATTTTGAAGTTGGCCTGTAATAGGCGTTTTGTACAAGAGGCTGACATCCTAGTAAGGGAATGCCGCCGAAGGATAGAAATTACAATTTGTGAAAAAGAAAGAAAAACAGCTATATGCAACAATCCCACTGGGTTCCAACTCTGCTATTGCCATTATATCTTCGAGCGTCTCATCACTTTGCTACTTGGTCGAAGGTAGATCAGATTGATTGGCGTCGTCCGAGCTTGATAGTCGATATCGAGGTCTGGTTGCAAGATGATCCAATGAGACATAGTGTTACACTTTGATCCCTAATTTTTGCCTGGACCTCCCTTTCGGGTTTTCATTCCACCAGGATACCCTTTTTTGCCCAAGCCGCCCTTTCGGGTTTTTGAATTGTCGGGTGTACAGTTTTTTTCATTTTCATCCCTTACTTTTTCCCGAACCCTTTTGGTTCACCGGGAAGCCCTTAATTTTTCCTAGGATAGTCAACCTAGAGGGTCTTTTATTATGCGTAGTATCTTTTCACTATGTCTACATTGACAGGGTGAGGAAGGTCATCACCATCCATGGTGGTTAGAATCATAGCTCCTCCCGAGAAAATGTTCTTAACCACAAATGGCCCTTCGTATGTGGGGGTCCATTTGCCCCTGGGATCACCTTGCGGCAGTATGATGCGTTTGATCACCAGATCCCCGACTTGATATTCTTGACGTCTGACTTTCTTGTTAAAATCCTTGATCATTCGCTTTTGATACGTCTGACCATGACAGATAGCAGTAAGTCTCTTCTCGTCGATTAGGTTCAGTTGGTCAAGTCGGGTCTGGATCCAATCATCATCGCTCAAACCTGCATCCTTCATGATCCAGAGAGAGGGTATCTGGACTTCAATGAGTAGGACTGCCTCCATGCCATACGCCAGAGAGTAGGGTGTTGCCCCTGTTGACGTCCGTGCTGAGGTGCGGTACCCATGAAGAGCGAACGGTAACATCTCGTGCCAGTCTTTGTATGTCACCGTCATCTTCTGCACAATCTTCTTGATGTTCTTATTAGCTGTTTCAACAGCCCCATTCATATTCGGTCGGTAGGGAGAAGAGTTATGATGTTGTATCTTAAACTGTTTGCAAAGCTCGGTGATCATCGTATTGTTGAGATTTGTACCATTGTCCGTGATGATCCTCTCCGGTACACCATATCCACAGATCAAGTTGTGTCGGATAAACCGCGTCACGACGTTCTTGGTTACTATAGCAAAGGAAACTACCTCGACCCACTTCGTAAAGTAATCAATAGCCACCAAAATGAAAAGATGCCCGTTTAGACGCAGTAGGTCTGATCTCACCTATCATGTCGATGCCCCACATTGCAAAAGGCCAAGGAGCTATCAAAACATTCAGAGGAACCGGAGGTACGTGCACCTTATCAGCATAGACTTGGCACTTATGACAGGTCCGAGAGTGCTGATAACAATCAGCTTCTGTAGTGGACCAATAATATCCAGCCAGTAGGATCTTATTTGCCATGGTATGTCCACTAGAATGAGTTCTGAAGGTACCTTCATGTAGCTCTGCCATGATCCTTTCTGCCTCGCTTTTGTCCACACATCACAGTAAGGTTAAATCATGGTTACGTTTATAAAGAATCCCATTACTGATGAAGAATTTCGCAGCGAACCTTCTCAAGAACTTCTTATCATTAACAGATGCACCCTCGGGGTACTCTTGAGCCTCAAGATACCTTTTTACCTCGTGAAACCAGGGTTTATCTGCTACCTCTTCAGTCTCGATGTCATAGCAATGTGCGGGTTCATCCAACCTCTTAATGGTAATCTGGGGAGCTTCATTGTCCCACCTGACTTTGAACATAGAATACATGGTATCTAGCGCGTCCGCTAACTGATTCTCCTTTCTAGGGAAGTGTTCAAAGGTTATCTCCTCAAAGTGCGGAAGCAATGTCAGTACATACTCTTTGTAAGGAATAAGATTTGGGTGCTTGGTATCCCACTCGCCTTTGATATGACTGATCACCAGATTAGAATCTCCGAATACACTTAAGAACTTAATCCTCAGGTCAATAGCAGCTCGGAGACCCAGAATACATGCTTCATACTCCGCCATATTATTGGTGTAGTTAAAACATAATCGGGCGGTGAACGGAGTATGACAACCCTCAGGAGATATAATCACAGCGCCGATGCCATTACCCAATGTGTTTGATGCTCCATCAAAATACATAGACCATCAGGATCCTTCCTCAGGTCCTTCATCCGGTCCAGGTTCTTCATAGTCGATCACCAGCATGATGTTCTCATCCGGGAACTCGAAATTCATGGACTGGTAGTCATCCATGGCCTGATGTGCCAAATGATACGCCAATACAATTCTCTTGATTACTTTTTGGGTGGTGTATTGGATGTCATAATCAGTTAAGATCATCTTCCATCTTGCTATCCTTCCGGAGAGAGCAGGCTTCTCGAAGATATACTTGATTGGATCCATTTTTGAGATCAATAAGGTGGTGTGAGTCAGCATATACTGTCTCAGTTGGCGAGCACCCCATGCCAAAGCGCAACAAGTTTTCTCGAGTAATGCGTATCGGGTCTCACAGTTGGTAAACTTTTTGCTAAGGTAGTAAATAGCATGCTTTTTTTGGCCAGACTCGTCATGCTGCCCCAGCATACACCCCATTGAATTGTCCAGTACTGTCAGGTATAAAATCAAAGGTATTCCTTCAACTAGAAGCATCAGAATTGGTGGCTCTTGGAGGTGTTCCTTTATTCTTTCGAAAGCGGTCTGACATTCATCATTCCATTTTACCACTTGATCTTTCTTCAGCAGCTTGAAGATTGGATCACAAGTAGCGGTCAGGTGTGAAATGAATCTGGAAATGTAATTCATACGTCCCAAAAAGCCTCTAACTTCCTTTTCTGTTCGGGGAGCTGGCATCTCTTGTATGGCTTTCACTTTGGCAGGGTCCACCTGAATACCCTTATCACTGACGACGAAACCCAACAGCTTACCAGACCTTACCCCGAAGATGCACTTGTTCGGGTTTAACCTCAGCTTGTACATCTTTAACCTGTCAAACAATTTCTGGAGATGGTCAAGGTGTTCTTCCTCAGTCTGGGACCTTGCTATCATGTCATCAACATAAACCGCAATCTCATGGTGAATCATGTCGTGGAACAAAGCGACCATGGCACGCTGATAAGTTGCCCCAACGTTCTTCAACCCGAAATGCATTACCTTGTAACAGAAGGTGCCCCACTGTGTAACGAAGGTTGTCTTCTCCATGTCTTCGGGAGCCATTTTGATCTGATTGTAACCAGAAAAACCATCCATGAAGGAGAAGATCTTATGTTGCACGGTGTTGTCGACCAGAACATCGATGTGAGGAAGCGGGAAATCATCCTTGGGGCTTGCCCTGTTCAGATCTCTATAGTCCACACACATTCGTACCTTACCATCTTTCTTAGCCACCGGAACAACGTTGGTAACCCACTGCAGATAAGAAGTGACAGCTAAAAATCCCGCGTTGAACTGTTTCATGACCTCAGCTTTGATTTTCTCAGACATCTCAGGGCACATACGGCGAACCTTCTGCTTTACCGGAGGACAGTTTTCTTTAGTCGGCAAGCGATGTACCACGATGTCAGTGTCCAAACCAGGCATGTCTTCGTAGGACCAAGCGAAGATCTCAACATAGTCGCGTAGCATCTGTATCAACCGTTGTTTGACACTAAGCTCCAGATTCGCACCTATCTTGACCTCTTTCCTGTCTTCCTCTGTACCCAAATTAATTGATTCAACTAGCTCTTCATGAGGCTGTATGACCCTTTCTTCCCGTAGTAACAGTCTAGCAAGTTCTCTAGGCACCTCACAATCATCCTTACCTTCGTCCTCGGCTTGGTTGATCGGATTTTCAAAGTCATAATTGGCAGTAGCAGAGTCGTTATCAATGGGATCCAGAGTGGATATGGATCTGCATTATGATACGTGAGTGTGTGTAAGAGAATAGTTGTTTTTGATAAAACGAGAGACAGAAAAAGAAAAATAAGGAGCGCAAAATTTGTAATGCAAGAAACGTCCAATGCTTTATTAATGATATATGAAATGAAAAATAATAAGCCCTCACAAGCAAAGCCAAAGTGCCTCGAGCAAGGCACCGGGCCGTGAAGTTTCAAACTGTTTATTACAAATCTTAAAACAAAAGTCAATTACTATTGAATAAAAGAAATAGGTATGAAGTCTTTCACCGTCTAGTTATTCAGTCCACCATTGGTTGTTGGGTAGATCCAGCTGTCGATATCTGAATATTTTTCACCATCTTCAACCGCATTAACTCCCTGATTGCTGTTGTGCAGAGGAGGTCTTCCAATTCGTGCGTGTCTAACAGCCCTTTAAGCCCCTGTAGTAAAGCCCAAACCAAATTTGTCAGTTTTGTGCGTGAAATCAGGGAGCTGACCCCAATTTGCACACCCACCTTCTTCAATTACAGCCCTGGCATCCTTGAGAGAAGCCATCTTCATCGGAGGTTTTTCGGTAGCAACTTCAGTTGACGCCAAAGTCTGGGGGACCTCTTCAAAATTCTGACAAGGGGTTTCGATGAACTCCCCATCCATCTCCACGTAGCGAAAGGAATTGAGATGACTCACCATGTACTCCTCTTCACCCTGTACCGTGACAATCTTCCCCTTTACCGGATATTTCAACATTTGATGGAGCGTGGAAGTCACTGCCCCAGCTTTATGAATCCAAGGACGACCCAGCAAGCAGGAATATGATGGTCTGATATCCATCACATAAAAAGTGGATGCAAAAGTATGAGAGACAACTTTAACAGGGACGTCCACCTCCCCGTGCACCATCCTTTTTGACCCGTCGAAAGCCCTGACCACAATATTGCTCGGCTTCAGAATCAAACCTTCACAGTCCAGACGGGCTAATGCTTTCTTTGGAAGCACATTCAATGAGGGCCTGGTATCCACCAGTACATGGGCCATAGTAGTGCCCCTGAACTCGATCGAGACGTGCAGAGCATCATTGTGATTTCTTCCTTTAGCAGTCAGATCTGCATCTGAGAAACCCAACCCATTGTCGGCAGTCAATCTAGCTACGCAATCTTTGAATTGGTTGGCTGAAGTTTCCTGCGGCACATGCGCAGTTTTAAGGAATGCAATTAGAGCCTTTGCATGGGATTCATAACACAATAACAAGGACAACATGGAGATTTTCGATGGGGTCTGCCCCAGCTGCTCGACTATGTTGTAGTCTCTCTTCTTGATAATCTTCAGAATTTCTTCTATCTCTTGTTTCAAGGTTTCTACAATGATCTTCTTAGGTGCCTCCGTCCGGGCAGGCTCACCTGTGATTTCTTTGCCTCGAATCCCATATGGCTCAGCGACAGGGGTGATAATTGGAATAGGAACTGGGATAGTAGCTTATGTACTAGTAGATGGAATGACAACAGGTTTGTGGACAGTCGGAGGGGAAATCTCGGAAGAAAAGAGTCTTCCGTTTCTGGTGACCTTGCTAGCCCCAACAATATTGCTGATATCAACATCAGCTTCCTCACTTTTGAAGTCTTGTTTAACCCTATGGTAATACACGTCAGCCCCATAGTGCCAAGGGACAGCCTTATCTGAAGTGTATGGGATAGGACCAGGGACAATAATTATTAACGGAGCAATTCTGGGGACGGGTGTAATCCTAATAGGCTTTCTCGAGGAAACCTTGGAAGGATTGGCGGAAATGGTTATGATGGCAACATCTTCAATTGGAACTAACGGAATCATAGACTTTTCGAACAAGATGTCTTTGTTATCCATCAGGCGTTGAACACCTGATTTCAATAAGTGGCAACCAACAGGCAGGATTGAACATTTGTGTCAACCTTCACTACAGCCCGTAAATAAACCGGTTAACAATAAATTCTTCTTAACTGTCATCAAAGGAGTAGAAATTTCTTCCACAGACGTCACAAATAAATCATCATCCACAGCATTTACTCCATGACCATGCTTGGGCATGGGAGCAGTTATGACGTTGGGCTTCTCCAGAGCGTCAAACTCAATCTATTTGGCTTCGATCAAGTCTTGCACTTTATTTTTTAAGGCCTAATAGTTGTTTGTATCATGACCTGGACTTTCGGAGTGATAGGCGCAGCGGGCATTCGGGTTATAATGAGGAGAGGTGGTGTTGGGTTTCTTCGGGGCTTCCCTCAGAGTTACAAGATTGGTCTTCAATAATTATGGTAGAGTTTGAGACAAGGTCATATTGAGCCGAGTGTACTGCCTCTGTGGTCTTTCCACCCTTTGTTGATTATTGCATTGTGGAGCAACTGTGGGTCTTGATATCACTACCGCATTTACTGCTTGACGGTGTTCAGGTCTTCTTTGGCCCCTCGGGCCGTAGACTGCACTAGCTTCTTTCTTACCGGTGAAAGGCTTCTTTACTGCATTTGATGAAGTATCCTTCTGTATCTTACCACTTCGAATGCCAGCTTCTACTCTCTCTCCAGTAAAAATCAACTCAGTAAACCCAGATGACGAATTGCCGATCAGATGATTGAAAAATGGACCAGATAGCGTCCCTAGAAACATGTCAACCAACTCCCTGTCAGACAAATGGGGTTGGACTCTTCCAGCTAAGTCTCTCCACTTTTGAGCATAATCCTTAAAACCTTCACTTGCACCCATAGACATACCCTGAAGCTGAGTACGAGTGGGAGTAAGGTCGGCGTTATACTGATACTGCCTGTAAAAAGCAGCAGCAAGTTCTTCCTAGTTTTGGATGTTGGATCCTTCCAACTGATAAAACCATTCAAGCTGAGTCCCTGACAGACTATCTTGAAAGAAATGCACCCACAAATTTCTATCAGCGGTGTGGGGTTGGATTTTCCTGACATACGAGCGGAGATGGAGTTTTGGACAGGATACTCCATCGTACTTGGCAAAAACCGGAGCTTTGAACTTATGAGGGATCACCACTCCCGATACCAATCCCAATTCTCCGAAATCCAAACCAGAGATCTTCTGAATCTCCATAGCACTCAGAAGGTCTTCTAGCTGCTTGTACCTATCCTCGGCAGGAGGATATTACTCATCATCAAAATCAGTATCATTATCAGAGATTGCAAGACTGGGGCCCTTTTCTTCTTCTTGGTTCTACCCTTCCTTGGATGAAGAGGTCAGATCATCTTGCTGTCTCAACCTATCCCCAAACCTTTTACCCATATTCAGAAGAACGACCTTCTTCTTCTTCTTCTTCTTCTTCTTCTTCTTCTTCTCTTTTTCTTTCAGAATCAGGGTCTTTAAATCCTCCTGCCCTTTAGCCAAGCTTAGGAACATCTGTTGGAATTGGGCGTTTTGTGCCTGAAGATCTTTGATGGCTTAATCAGAAGACATTTCGTGTTGAAATAAACAGCGAAGAAGATGAGAAACCTGTAATGGTACCTGTAATGGTGTGCATGATAATGGGATGCGTATGTAATGATTTCAAAGACTTTGGGAGATTTAAATTTGCAAACCAAAAATAAACAAACTTTATTAGATTAACTTGTAAAAGGTTCAACAATGCCTTGGAGGCATTACAAAGAAATAAATGAAAAACAAATCTAAAACTAGAAAAATAAAAATCAAAAGTCCCATGGACGCTTCCTCTTGGTGCTGACGTAGTCATTGATCACTCTTTCTACCTCGAGCTGCCTGGTGAGCTTCAAAATCTTCCTTTCTTGCTCATGGTACTTTTCCCGATAAGTATCCCTCTCCTCTTTCAGCTGAATCTAAGACCTCTGCAATTCCCCAAGATCAATGGGCATGTAAGGATAAAGAATTGTGTAAGGAATGCCTTCTTCATTAGTGGGCTCCACAATCACTGGCAATACGTCTTCATAAGGCATCCCAAGCTTCTGGGCACGAGCTCGGACCCATTGGAGGTAAGGCTGCATAGGAAGGGAAGTCCTTGGTCCCAACTCTTGGGGGTCAGATATGTTCACCATGCCCCAAGCTCGTATAAACCTCAGGCGGTGCTCGTTAACATCTTCCTTGTAGTCAAATGCAATATCCTCAAGAAGTAGCTCATGGGGACCATCTCTCCGAGCACGACCGAATTTTCGCAAAGCTAGACAAGGATTGTAAGTTATACCCCCTCTGATTCCAAGCAATGGGACATTAGGGTATCCCCAAAACGATCAATGACTGGAGTGTCTTCCATAGCCCTGGAACTCCAAAGAATATTTGTATGGGCAAGTGACATTATTCTGTAGGACCATCCCAAACCTTCTTCGTTCTTTAACATAGACTTAGGGAGGTGAGAAATAAATCACCTCGACAGCAACGGAATGCAACATATAAGAGTCCCTCTTCTTCGCACAGTACGAGTGTAGAGGGCATGCAAGATATCACCCAGTAGAGTAGGCACGTGATTACGAGAAAGGAAAATCTTAACCGCATTCACATCTATAAAGGAATATGGATTCAGGAAGAGAACCAAACAATAGGTAAGGAGAGCCAAGATGTCTTCAAAAGCCTGAAAGTCCAAATTATCCCAGAATAGCTGAGCCTGGTCTATCAAAAATTTGGCTACGAAACCTTCGACCCTGCTTCATGTTTCCTAATTGGATACTACATCAGCCCGTTTCAGATGCAGAGTTGAGGCAATGTCTTCTGGTCTAGGAGTCTCTTCCATACCTGTGAAGGGCATCTGCTCAAGGATGGATATGCCCAATAAGTGAGAAAACTCTTCCAAAGTGGGAACCAGCTGATAATTTGGAAAGGTGAAGCAATGATGCACCGAATCGAAGAACTGGAAAAGCACACTCATCATCTGCTCATCAAACTTTGAGGTGACCAGGATAAGGAGCTGACCATGTCTTTTAATGAACATAGAAGTCTCAGAAACTCTTGAGGCTAACTCTTTAAGTTGAGCAGGTATTTGCACAAAGTTAACTCGGATGATATTTCTGCGCACGGAAGCAATAATCTGTAAAACAGAACAAAGATAAATCCCCTTGGTCTTTGAAATGGTTAGTATGATGAAGTATGCATGTTATGTTATGATGCATGATGTCATGATAAGAACAACAGGTATAGCAGATAACAGGCATGGCAAAGACAAACAAGTCACACAAAAGCCCTTAAGTTTAAGGTTTGCATGGGGTCAAAGGTATTACCCTCTTGAAGTTCAGTTGGTTTCAACCTGTCCTAGCAAAAGTAATCGAGTTCTAGAGGTTCTCAATATCACTGACCATCCTCCATCGGTCATGGTTTCAACTCACGCAATCTTTTCTTGCAGCCGGAACTATCTCGAGAGTATGGTCTCAATAAGTGTAGCATCGAGTCTCAACCAGTTCTCAGCTTTACACCGAGGCCAGCTATATCACTACTTTCTAATGGCCAAGTTGGTCGATTAAAGGTTTTAAGGTCAGTTGATGCTTAACGACATACGTAGCGGCCCCGTATTCTCCTCGTTTCTCCATAAGGGATACTTGTACCAACCAATGTGCCACATCAACGTAGCTACTGCTTCAACCGTATCGGTCTACGTTGTACAGTTCCCTCACAGTTTATTGCTAATTACCTAAAAGGTGTCCTCAGATCCGGGTTAGGATCTATAGTAACTCCCAAGCAAAATCCTTAAAAGTAAAGCAACCAAAACAAACAAGAGAAGAAAATATGATGAACTAAATCCTAAGGTATACCCCACTAACTATCCCCAACAAAGTCGCCAGTTATGTGATACAGTGGCAGAACCGACTGTTTTGAAAATGCTGGTTTGCATTTTACGTTTGTATTCGCAAAATGTCGCGGTAAGCAAGAGTCGCCACCGACTTTTATTTTATCCAATTGGAAAGGAAAAAAGCACAGAAAAAATCCTTTTTTGAGATTTTGAGTACGGGGGGTAGATTATAGAAAGGGAAGGTGTTAGCACCCTTTCTATCCATGGTTTTCCATGGGCTCTTAGGTACTTACTCATCTTTTAAAAATTTCTTGTGTGTGTTTGTTTTGAAAAGTTATGTTTTACTTCGTTTTAACCTTTGTTTCTGTCCTCAAGAGTGTTACGAAGTGTTTTGAAAACTTTAGTTCGAAAAGTGTTTGGTGTGAAAAAGTTTGATTTGAGAAAGTACCTAACAGTTATCTACCTACTCGAAAAAAAGATTATTTATGTTCTTGTTTCCTTTGGACAATGTTATCCTACTATTTAGAAATAGGTAGCACCGTCGTCGGAGTTGTAAGGGTCAATTCGAAAGGGACATACGATCACTAAAGCAATGTTAAGACGTCTTAGTAATAACCCTAATGTCTTAAGATCATATTTGAGGCGACATTTCCGAGGCAACCTTTCCGAGGCAACATTTCTGAACGTGACATTTGATCTTTGTTTAGACAGGAAGGCAACCACTAAGACACCATATACTTAATGACCGTTTACCGAAGGCAACCGAAGTGAGAGTATACCCTAAGAGTGCACATGTGCGAGTGATTTGATTTCAGTTATTATCTTTGCACATTAGGGTTTTCTAGCCGTTTTAAATTATCATGCAATCTTATCATACAATCCTATTAACATACATCTAAACAGTTAATATTTGTGAGAATTAAAATGCGAGAAATAAAACCTACGCTATTACAAGGCTTCGGGGTAGGGATTAATTACATAGCCAAAAAACCAGTAAAAATGATAAATAAAGAAAATCCTAATTTAAACTATTACATACAGTGAGCAGTTACATTAATATTGCAAAAATAATCAATGCACGCGATGAATTGAAAACGAGAGATTTGGGGTTTTGACCCCAACTACCTAATTGTTATTTAAAAGAAAAATCATTTTTTGTCGTTTTTGTGCTATTTTAAGAAAATAAGGTTTAATTGAATAAATAAAAACCTAATTACTATTTAAAATTTAAGAAAAATAATTAAATTAACCTATTTTTGTATTTTTTTTATTTTGAGAAAAGAAATAAAAATTAAATCAAGAGTTAACCCTAATTTTTCTAATTGATTTTAATTATATAAAAAAAAGGTTAGAATTATCCTAAATTAAATTTGATAAAATAAAAAACCTAATTCTATATTTGTGAAACTTGATTTTATTATTTTTTGTGAAAAAAAGAAATTAATTTTGTTAGAAAATATTTTAAACAAATTAAATAAATAAAAGGAAATAGAAAAAAGAATAAGAATGGGCTTGGTTGTTGTTAGCAAGAAGGGGGTGTGACTTGCAATTCTGAGCCCACCAATTCCTGGCCCCATTGACTTTGCCAGATTTCGTGTGTAGACTTGGCTCCAGCGCATAGTGGACCTTCATTGGGAAGGCCTTAGATCTGGCTTGTTGGTGGTTTGGATGATCAGATTCGGGTGGTACACGATGAGTCCTTTGCCATGTGGTACACTGAATTATCCTGAAAATATTGAGAAAATAAAATGCACACGCCTGGGATCGAACCCAGGACGTGTGCATCAAAGACCAACAGCCTTTCCATCTGCGCTGGCTTGTTTAGTTGTACAAATAATAACAAACAATTATTATATAATATAAACAAAAATCTAATCTCAAAAATGCGCGAAATTCAAACTGCCCATTCACAGCATGCCACGCCATCGTCTTCTTCGTTGCCTCTGTCATTTTAGACAAAAACCTTTACCTACGAACACCAGGCGTAGGTACAACCCTTGTCCATTCCAAAATCATGTACATGTATAATAAATCACAACCAATGGTACCAATCAACTCGTTGCAACCTCACGAGCATCATGGTACCATTATTGATGGCCAATTGTTCCTGTATAAAAAATCCCTAAAAATGGAGCATGAACCCTAGCCATGGCATCTTGGTATACAGTCATTAAAAATGAAATTAAATACAACCATTAGCTTGAAAACATCTCAAGGGTTATGAATATATAAATTAATCATGCTAAATATGCCAGAATTATGATATTCGAATTCAAGAAAAGAGATGAACCGTATGAAACTTACAGCGCGATTCTGAGTGTGAGGAAGCTTGCTAGTGGTTGCAATATGATCCAGGGATGTCCAGTAAACGATTGGGATAGTTATAATGCCTTGAGATGGCCTGTAACATGGAAATTGGTATGCAACTTTTCTTGAATTTTCTCAAGTTTGCTTTCTGCCTTTTCACGCCTCTCTCTCCTTGTTTTTGGTCTGCACTTGTTCCTTATGTATCGTAGAATGCATTAGGGTTACAATTCTGTATCAAATCTCTCTCAATTATGAATATTGATTCATGACTTGATCCTTGTGCAAATCTTTCCAAATCAAGCAAAATGCAATCTTTTTGTATCCATATTAGTCTTGCACGATTTGATCTTGTTTCCAGCTGTGTAATGGACCTAATCATGCACAAAATCTCAAGCTTTAATTAGTTTATGATATTTTCATGATTTTATTTTGATTTTATTTGATTTAAATGAAATAAAAAATCAAATACAATGACAAAAATAAAAGAATGACAAGTGGAAGGGCTCATGGTTCGTGGGTCCAATTACAAACTCAATGCAAGCATAAAAAGTTGGTCCCATTTGACAAAATATGCAATTTTGGACATATTTTACTTTTGGCAATTTTGCAAAAAGGGTCAACTTTACCAATGCACAACTCCCTCAATTTTTACCCTAGAGAGGTTGTTGTACCCCAAAATTTCCCCTCTCATATTCCTCAAAACATTGCAAGAAAAATCCCTAAGTGGCTCAAGATTGCTCAAGAGTTGGACAGTCAAGCTATCTCCTAAGGCAGTCAACCCCAAATTAGGGTTTTGTGTTTCATCAAGATCCTTGAATACAAATGACCTCAAGTTCTACCCAATGTTCTAATAGGTTCTCAAGATCATCCATGTCAAATTTCAAGCCTTACAGAGGAAGTTTGCCCAGTCAATTGCTCAAAGGGTCCAAAAATCGATTGTGCTAGGGCAAAAGTCAACTGTGGCCTACATACAGTCAAAATTCAATATTTTTTGTCAACATTCTCATTTTTGAAGGATATTTCATCATTTTATCAAGGGTTGATCATGATTCATCAAGGATTGCTCAAAATTCATCAAGACTCAAATGTTGCTAAATTAGGGTTTTGTAGGAAAAGTCAACTCAACTTTGACCAAGCATAACTTTCTCATACTTTATGATAAATGAAACATCCAAATCTCATTTTGAAGAGAATGCAATTTCCTACAATCCATATTCATACCCCAAGATCAGAAAATGCACTCACAAGAAGTTATAAATTTGGACATTATAGGTCATTTTTGAAATTCAACAAAAACACCTTTTTTTCCAAAGCTTATAACTTGAGCATGGAATATCAAAATGATATGAGACCAAAAGGGTTGGTTAGATTATATCGCAAGATTTCTAAAAAGTCCAAGAACACTTCCAAAAGTTCAAAATTGAAGAAGTTATGCATTGTTGAAATTGGACATTTTTGCAAAGTTGCCAAAAGTCAACTATCCCCAAAACTTCAAATTTTGTCAAATGGGCCCATTCTTTTCCACTTGATTTGAGCTTGCATCATTTCCCACGTCTCCTAGCTTCAACCATGAGCCCATATTCTATTTTTATTATTTTATTTAATTTTTATTTGAATTTATTCATTTTAAATCAAATTAAATCATATAAAATCCAAAACTTTGATTACATGAGATCTTTTTGCTATTTCAGGTCTTGATTACCATCATTAACATCATCAAAATTCGTATCAAGCAATCCATGTACAAAAAGATTGAAAATTGGAAAATTTGGAAGGTTTAGTAATGTAGAATCAAATCAAATTGGAAATCATTATTGGAGCAAGATTTGAATCAAGTTTGTTACCCTAATACATTCCACACTACATAAACAAGCCAAAGGGACGTGAATAAGGGTTAGAGGCTGCAAGAAGAGGCAGAACAAAGTTTGAAAAAGTCACCAAAAAGCTTGAATTCGAAACCATAGTTAGAGGTGTTTTCAGAAGCCAAGACCTATCCCAATCGCTTCCTGGGTGTTCACTGAATCTTCCTGGATCAAAAGCAAGTGTTATCACACACCACAAAGCGTTGTAAGTGTCACGCGATTCCCCTCTGTACTTGGTTTCGTATCTCAAAAATTATGCATTGTTACAATGAAATAATTGCATATTTGTAATCACCATGCCATTTGCAAGCTTTTGACATTAACCAATTTCATTTATATGACCAATATGAAGATCTGCCATTGCTAGGGTTTCGTCCTTGTTTTTGGGGCTTTTATTTTCAGGTACAATTGGCCATAATAATGGCTATGGTTGTGACTAGCTGGCCGAAACAAACTCAACCATAGGTTCAGAGTGCATTTCCATGGCGCCTATAGAATTTTGGAGATGGCTTGGCTTATAGCTACGGACTTCTGTCCGTTGGTATAAGTCTGATTTGTTTTAGCCACAGACATGAGGTAGAAGATGAAGGTGTGTCACGCCATCACTGGCCCTTTCAAAATCACGCGCGCATTTTTTCTTTGCTGGCACATTAACTTGTTTTATTTCATTATATTTCTTTTGTATATTATTAACAAATGAACAAAGTGGCCCAGTGGTCAGCGTGTCCAATTCTAAGGCGTTAATGGCTGGAGGTCAGGGGTTCGATCCCTGCCTCCAGCGCTTTGCATTTTTTCCTTATTTTTCATGTAATCAGGTATTTGCTCAAGCATGCAGTACATCACGCACCATCATTCATCCAACTGCCAACTGGCCAATGGCCAAATCTGGTGGCCAAGATCTGAATGTCCACCATAGGCCAAGTCAGCACATGCACACCAGATCTTAAAAGTCAACAAGGCCAGCGTGTTTTGGGCCACAGGATTGCTATTCAGACCACCAAAATCAGGCCCAAACCTCTTCTCTTTATTTATTTTATTTAGTATTTGTTTTATTGATTTAATTGTTTTATTAAATTCTAACCAATCAAAAAAATTCTTTTCTTATAAAATAAAATCGCAAAAATATTTTTTTATATTTAATCAAGTTTTAATTTTTATTAATAAATACTAATTAAATTAATTTAGGTTTTAATTAGAATAACTTTAATCCGTTTTGCAAATAAATAAAATTAAATTAGACTTAATTAGGCTTTTACTAATTCAATTAATTTTATTTTTTCTTTCTTAAAATAACAAAAACCCAAAAATAATTTATTTTTATTAATTTATTTATTTAATTCAATTTAGTAATTAATTTAGAATTTATTTATTTCTTAAAATAAAAATAAGAAAAAGATATTTTCTTTAACAAAAAGGATCAAAACCCTAAATTTGCGCTCGATTTAATTTCCCGCACGCGATTCTTTTTCTTTTATCCTATTATGTATCTGATTCCGGTTTGTAATAGTAAATAGGACCTTTTATTTTTTTTTATCGCTTTATTTAATTTTAAAGGGTTTGTCTTTGGCGATGTAAATACCCGACGCCTTGTAATTTAATTTCCGCACTTTTATTTTCCGCAAATTATAATTGTTAGATGTTTGATAATAGGGATGCATGACAAGACTGAATGTTTTAACCTAAAATCAACTTAGATCACCCTTAACATGTACAAAGATAAAATTAACTGAAAACGACACACTCGCACATGCGCACTCTTAGGGTACACCCCACTTGGTTTCCTTGGTACACGGTCATTGATTATAGGTCACTTTAGAGGTCGCCCTCTTGTCTAAAAGATCATAGTCGCCTCGAAACGGTTGCCTCAGATATTGTTGCCTCAAAACAAATGATCTAAGACATTAGGGTTACCGCTAAGGCGTCCTAACATTGCTTTGGTGACCGTAAGTCCCAAATTCGAATTGACCCTTAAACTCCAATGACGGTGCTACCTACTCATAAATAGTAGGGTAGCATTGTCTAAAGGAAGATAGCATAGAACGATTCCTTTTTCGAGTAGGTAGATGGTTCTTAGATACTTGCTCTCTTAAAAACAAAAACTCTTCACACTTACACTTTTTCGAACAAAGTTTTCAAAAAAACACTTCATACGCTCTTGAGGACAGAAGCAAGAGTTAAATCAAAGTTTTCCAAAACAAAAACTTTTTCAAACCCACAAGCACAAAGAAAGCAATTTTGAAAACAATTGAGCAAGTACCTAAGAGCCCGTGGATAACCACGGATAGAAAGGGTGCTAACACCTTCCCTTTCTATAATCTACCCCCCGAACCCGAGAAATATCTCGAAAAAGGAATTTTTCTGTGCTTTTTTCCTTCCCTTGTTGGATAAAATAAAAGTCGGTGGCGACTCTTGCTTACCGCGACATTTTACGAACAAAAACGCAAAACGCAAACCAGCATTCCAAAAAACAGTCAGTTCTTCCCACCGTATCAGAGAGGTGTTCTTGGACTTTTTAGAAATCTTAAGATTTCATCTAAGCAACCCTTTTGGTCTCATCTCAATTGAGTCTTCCATTTTCATGTATGAAGCTTTGACCTAAAAGGTGTTTTTGTTGACTTTTCAAAATGACCTATAATGTCCAGATTCATATCTTCTTGTAAGTGCATATTTTGAACTTGGGAGCTGAATATGAATTGTAGGTAATTACATCCTCTTCAAAATGAGCTTTGGATGGGTCATTTTTGATAAATTATGAGAAAGTTATGCTTGGTCAAAGTTGAGTTGACTTTTCCTACAAAACCCTAATTTAGCAACTTTTGGGTTTTGATGAATTGTGAGTAATCCTTGAAGAATCATGATCAACCCTTTATAAAATGATGAATAATGCTTCAAAATGAGAATTTTGACCAAAAATCTTGAAGTTTGACTGTATGTGGGACACAGTTGACTTTTGCCCTAGCATAGTCGATTTTCAGGCTTTTGAGCAATTGACTGAGCAAACATCCTCTGCAAGGCTTGAAGCTTGACATGGATGATCTTGAGAACATATTAGGACAATGGTGAGCATTTGGGATCCTTTGGAATCAAACATCTTGATGCAAAATGAAACCCTAATTTGGGGTAGACTGCCTTGGGAGAGAGTTTGTTTGGTCAACTCTTGGACTTCCTTGAGCAATTTGAAGACCTTACTTGACATGTATTGAGAAATATGGTAGGGAAAATTTTGGGGTACAACATTGAGCATATAGATAAAAATTTGTAGAGAATTTAATTTCCTTCAGAATGGGCTTTGGTTGGGAAAAAGTTAATGAAGAATGTGAAAGTTATGCTTGGTCAAAGTTCAGTTGACTTCTCCTAAGGAAACACTAATTTGGAAACTTTTGACTTTTGATGATTTGAGGGATTTCCTTGAGGAAACATGATCAACCTTTCATCAAATGATGAATATCACTTCAAAATATTTATGTTGACCAAAAATCTTGAAGTTTGACTGTAAGTTGACCATGGTTGACTATTTACCCAATACAGTTAACTTTCAATCATCTGAGCTATTGACTGAGCAAACTTGTGATGCAAGTATTGAAACTTGACATGAGCATTTTTTAAGACCTATGGAGAATCATGGAAACCACTTGAGACCTTAGAAAACCAATCTTCCTTGATAAACTCAAAACCCTTGTTGTGGACCCATTGCATATGAAGAG
This sequence comes from Vicia faba, assembly GCA_948472305.1. Classification (NCBI taxonomy): domain Eukaryota; kingdom Viridiplantae; phylum Streptophyta; class Magnoliopsida; order Fabales; family Fabaceae; genus Vicia; species Vicia faba. Next base: position 413,591,836 of record OX451738.1, read on the forward strand.
GTTTGACTGGTCAACCCTTGAGATTCTTGAGCATTTTGAGAACCCTTAAAAGAATGTCTTGATGAAAATAGGATGGAAAATTTTGGGGTACAACATACCTATCTGAAAGGAAATGTGCAAAGCCTTGTTGTGAGCTCTACCTTGTGGAGGCAATGCATTGTCATTAAAGCTTAGATATGATCCAAATGTTAGGTTTTCTACCACATTGTTAAACTGATTCATTGTAATCTCCTTTCCAACTTGAGCAGAACTTAGAATTTTCATCAGAGAATATCGATGCACTTCTGAATTGATAAGCAACGAGAGTATTGAAATCTTGGCAGGGGTTTGGTGTATCTGATCCACCACCCTATAATCATTTTTCTTGATTATTTTCAGAAATTCCTCCGCCTCTTGGTCGGGAAAATTCTTGCTTGGAGGTTCTTGTTCTTGACTTGGCTCCACCATAACTTTTCCCTTATCCTTAGCCATATCATCATCCTTATTTTGTGGTTCGGGACCATAGATTCGACCACTATGAGTCATGCCCCATATTCCTGTTATATTTGTGATTATAGGTTCTTGACTTGTGGATGCCTCACATTCTTGTTTTAAACTATTAACATAGACATTTGTATCATAACTCCATGATACGGCTCTGTCACTTTCGTACAGTGTGGGGGATGGTCCCCTAATCACCATTATATTTTTTGGAATCACTGGTATTTTTATAGTCTGGCGTGGTATCATCGCTGGTGCTTGTTGACTCTCCCTGAGGAATTACAAGATTCTTATTGACATGACTCGGCCCTTGGAAAGGAATTACCAATGACTTCTTTGTACCTCCATCGATAGCCGCTATATATTCTTCTTCAATGTAATGCCCGATTTGGACTATCCCTTGATCCACCAATTTCTGTAATGTCTTCTCAAAAGCTTCATTGTGTTCCAGGAGGAACCCACATTCAAACAAATATTCTTTTAAGAGATCTATCAGAGCTTTTACTCGTCTAGCTTCCCCAAAGTCAGTGATCACTTCAATTCCATTCACAGTTGGTCCACCATGCAGAGGCCTGGGGTTTGTATTGGTATTTGGCTTGTCAAAAGTGATATCTTGAGAATCCAACAAATCTTGAACCTTATGTCTGAAGGCCCAACATTTTTCTATGGTATTCCCCAGAGAATTACATGATATTCACACCTGGAATTTGCATCATACTTTGGTGGGAATTCCCCAATTGGAGGATCCAGAGGCTTCAGCTCTACTAGAGATGCTTTGAGTAGGTGTTGCAATAATTGACTGTGAGACACGGGGAGATGATCAAATCTTCTCGGAGGCCTTTCAAACCTGTTTTGTTGTTGTTCTCGTGGAATCACCAATGGTTGTTGTTCTATTGGATGTGATGCCACAACATTAATTTCTCCTTCATTCTTCTTCGAGAAGTTAGGAACATGTCTCTTTGAATTTAAAGGGGTACTGGATGATGCCCCTTGTATCTTGCCACTTTTTATGCCTGCTTCAATCCTTTCACCAATGGTTACCAAATCAGAAAATCCATAAGATAGGTTTCCTACCATTTTATCATAATATAGGCCTTGTAGAGTCCCCATGAACATATCGACCAATTCTTTCTCCAAGAGCGGTGGTTGCACACGGGTTTCCATTTCCCTCCATCTTCGACCATACTCTTTGAAAGACTCATCCTTTTTATGAGATAAGTTTTGGAGTTGCCTACGGTTAAGAGCCATGTCTAAATTGTACTTTTATTGTCTTAAGAAAGTGTTGGCAAGATCTGACCATGTTTGGATATGAACTCGCTGCAATTGCATGTACCAATCTAGGGATGCCCCACTCAGACTGTCTTAGAAACAATGGATCATCAGCTTTTGATCTTGAGCATAGGCATGCATTTTTCTACAATACATGCTTAGATGGTTCCTCGTGCATGTGATTCCCTTATATTTTCCAAAGTCAGGTACTTTGAATTTCGACGGGATCACCACATCTGAAACTAGGCCCATTTCGAGAGCATTGATGCCGAAAGCATCATAACCCTCCACAACCTTCAATCTTTATTCAAGAGCTTTATACTGATTGAGTACCAATGGATTTTTAGTGACATGGGTATGGGTTGTTCTTTGAGGTACTCGATTGTCGTCTTCTAAGTCATGGTCTCTATATTGTAGATCTATGTAGTTGTCTGTATTGTTGACTGAAATTGGCAAAGTATGGGATGCCCCTACCTTCGATGGAGGTGAGACAAACCCTTCAGTATCAGCTTGCCTGACCTCTTGTTGAGCCACTGTTAACTTTAGAGATCCTGACTCTAGTTCTCTTCTTGGTTGGTGAGTGCTCGATGCACTAATAGTCTGAGCTACTTCTTCAAAGGCTGCCCTAGGAATCTGTTATTGCCTCTCAATGATGTTCTTCAAGGCTAGAAGAACTTGGCTCATGTCTTCTTTCATTGAGTCGATATTACCCTTTTACTTGATCCAAATCTTCCTTGAAGACAACTTTATTTTCTTTGATTCGTTCCATCATTTTCTTTTGACGGGCTCTTGTTTGGTATGGTGGTCGGAGAGGCGGTGCTTTTTTACCAATGATTCAACTGGAGATGATTTTGAAAAATAATGAGTTTCTGTTATGAAATGTGAAATGCGATGTTTATGAATGCATGGATGTGTATGAATATGCTAAAAGTTTATTTTTAAATGTCTTATTCACTACGAAATGAAGCACAAATGAAGAAGAAAACAAAGATATAATATCTCCGCATTCCAGTGTAACGCCCTTACCATGCACCCTCGGTCCCTGCCCTCTGATTTTAATCAGACGTACCTCAAGTTGTGCATCCATGATAACTCTATGCGACTCACACACTGGATTCAAATGGATCATGGTGCTTCTTATATGGGCCTAATCCCAACGCTAGTGACACCCCTAAAATTCCTACGAAACCAAAATCTGCGCCCCGCACGCTTTGGATCATTGTACAAGTTGCTTGGATTTAAGGCCCATTAATAACCACACTCTGCATTTTTTTTGCTTAAGTGACTAGGAATGCACCCCCTGCGCGCATATGGGCCAAATCCAATATCTGAACTTGGGCCCTTACTTTTCAGACTCTTTATTTTACTACACCTGCTGGAATACACCCCTTGTCATTTGTATTTAAAATTCTCATTATTCTTATTATTTTGGTATTTTATTTATTTATTTTTTCCTTTTCTAAATTAATTCATATTTTCTTTTTTGCATTAAAATTGTAAATAATATTTTTTATAAATATTTAATTTATTTATATATTTTTTTCAACAAAATAATATTAGTAATTATTTTCTAAATTACTAACTCTTTTTTTTATTAATGCATTTAAACAATTTTTACTAACTTCAAACATATTTTTTTTATCAATCATTCATTAAAATAGCTAACCAAGTTCAAACTATATTTTTTTTACTAACTTAACAAAAACTACAAAATATTTTCAAAAAAAGGATTAAATAGCATTGCTTTCGAACTTAATTGCAAACTGCGTCTACGTTCACTCTCTTTTCAAACCCAGACAAGGTTCAAGGATAATTTGAAAAAAATTCTACACAATCATATAAAAAATACAACCAAACACTACGAACTACAAATTGAGACTCTGATTTCTCATAAGAGGATACATAGGCATACGACTCAAAAACCGTGGCGAGTCCCCTAACTAAAAAATTAAAATCCTATTCCTAAAACTTAAATCTAAACCCTAGTATCCTTGTGAGCAAGGTATATGAAGGGGGCCTAACACCTTCCTTTCGTCTAAAGTGAGTCAAGAACTTAGAATCTTTGTATCATTAATTAGGGTTATTTCGTTATATTCTCGTCTTAGGATAAAAAATTAATGGTGGCGACTCTATATTTTTTGCCGGTTACGATAGTTGGCGACTCTGCTGGGGAATCTATCCATAGGGTTTAGAAACATCTCCATTTTAGCTTTAGGTTATTGGTTAGGGTTTTTGTCCTTTTTTTTCTTTCCATATCTGTCTTACTTAGTTACTTTTCTTATTTATTTATTGTTATTTTGTTTATTATTTTGTTATATTTGTGGTAGGATTTTTAATTTTGGAAAAAAAATTCAAAAACCTTAGAAAGAAGGTTCGTCTATTGGCCAAGGGGATATATCATCCCTATGCGTTTTTGTGACGACTTCGCCTAGAGTTGATGGGTTTCCAAAAAAACAAATATGTATCAAGAGATATCCTCTTGGGGTATGGGACTTTGGAATGAAACACATGAATCTTTGTATAACCCTAAACCAAAATTTCATGGTGAGACCTTTGTAACGCGGTGGGAGAACTGACTTGGGTGTTTTTCATTTTATTGCAATTATTGCGGATAGCAAGAGTCACCACCGACTTTTCTTTTATCCAATAAGGAAAGGTTGAAAAGAACAGGAAAGACCTTTAGAGATGTTTTCTTGAGTTCGGGGGTAGGTTATGAAAGGGAAGGTATTAGCACCCTTTTCATCCATATTTATCTACGGGCTCTTAGTTGCTTGCTAAATCACTTGCTTTTGTTTGAAAATGTGCTTGTGGTGTGGGTTTTGAAAGTATTTTGAAAAACGTCTTTGTAATGGCTCTCGCTTCTATAAGAACGCGTACAGAGTGTTATTTGGAAAATAGTTCAAATATGTGTTTGTGGAATGTGTTTTTGAAAGTGATTTTGAAAAGGTGTCTTTGTAATGATTCTCGTTTCTATAAGAATGCATACAAAGTGTTTGTCTTTTGAAAATGTTTCAAAGTGAGAGTGTTGGTGTATAAAATGTTTTTGTTGTGAGCAAGCGAGCAACTAGGAGAAACCTACCTACTCAAAAGGTCTTAAATGTTCTTTTCCTCCTCCTTTAGATGTTGCTATCTTACCATTGATTTGGTAAGAATCCCTATCGTTGGATGTGAAGGGACGGGCATGGGACGTTTGTTTAGTCATAGAAGGCAACCTATGGGACGTTTTAGCAATGTCGTTTAGGGACTATATCATTTATCGAAAGCAACATTGAGGGTCATCGAGGGACTACGATCTTTTATCAAGGGTCTTTGCTAAAATGCCCATATTCGAGGGACATGACTATTTTTCTGAGGCAACAAGTGAGATTACCCTAAGGGTGCATGTGTGAATGGCGTGTTTGATTTGCATGCATTTAGTCTTTGATTAGGGGTTGTCTACTTGTTGTTTTTATCTTGCCATACATTCCCTATTTTACTAGCAAATATACAAAAGTAATAAAATGCAGAAAGATAAAATCCTACACTATTACAACCATATTGAAGTGCATGAAAATATAGAGGAAAAAATCAGATAAAAGTAAGAAAAATGAAGGTCTTTCGATTGAGGTAGAAAACCCTTCAATTCTGCATTTTCTGGCTTCCTTCGATTGGGGGCTGGCACCAACGTAAGCGTGTCTTTCGATTGGGGCCTGGAGGGTCATCATGTTGTGCCTTTCGATTGGGCCTGGAACCAATGCAAGGTGCAATCTTCCTTTCTGCCTCCTTCGACTAAGGGCTGAAAGCAGTAAGGGAGTGTCTTTCGTCTGGGCCTGGACTTAGTGTAGACATGCTTTTCGTCTAGGCTTGGGATTAGTGTAGGCATGCCTTCTGGTTGCCTCTTTCGCTTAACCTGGAGGTTAGTATGGAAGCCAAAGGCTTCTTTCTCTACTTCTTGTTCCCTGTTGTCCTTCGTTTGAGATGTTAAATAGCAACATGGCCTGAGGCCATGCTAGCACTGCCTTACAACCAGTTTTAATACTTAATGCATGTTTAGGTAAACAACAAGCAAAACGAAAGGCTTGGCTCTGAAAAACATGTTAAAAGGGTGGAAATGAAAAGAACAATGTTATTTACATGTTACACAAGAAATGAAAAGCTCAAGGTTTGGAACAACTTACCTTAGTGGAGGCTGGAATGTGTGTTGGGCCTTTAGGTGGCTGCCTGGAATGTCCTTGGATTCGAATGGAAGGAGCGAAGCTAGCGTCTCTACTGCTGGATTCGAAAGAGAAAAGCAAATGAAATGTTTTTCTTGCTGGATTCGAAGAGTAACAAAATGTAAGGAGGCTTCAGATTCGAAGGAGACAAGTGTTTGGGATTCTGGTTTGTATTTTTCACAAATGTTTAAGTATTTGAGAAATCTATTGTGTTTGAGAAAATTTTGGAGATTCGTTCCTCTGGCCAAAAAGTCCTCCTTTAGATGTGTTGTGAGGCCTCTTATTTATAGGCAAGGCTCCCTGAAGCTTTTGGAGGGAAAACAAAATGTTTGAAAAATTTTAGTAATTTGTTCCTTGTAGCTTTCGAGAGACAGTGCCTTGTATGCTATTTTGATGTAAGAAAGGGGCGGTGCTTCAGGACTGCTGTGCAGCAGTTTTGGCCAGTGTACCAGGCCTGGACTTGCCAGTAAGCATCTTTGAATATTTTACCCTTTCGTTTTGACCCTTCTTCGAACAGACTCTTCTCCAAACAAAACTATTTTATTTTCCTCTAATAAGTGCCTTTCGATTGAGTCACTTTTGTGCATCCTTCGAAGGAGCCAAAAGTGTGACCCTTGGATGGGTCACCAAAAACCTGCCTTAAAGTGGGATTGTAAATCCTTTGAATGGACTATCAAGCATATCCTTCGAATGGGATGCCCAGAGTTAGATTCGAAGGATGCTTATTTGAATGGGACATAGGATGTAAGGAAACCTTGTGAAGGTGGTTCTGTCCAGTCAAAGACTTGCCTGCCAAAGGTCCAAATGGCCAAACGAAGGAGTGTACATAGGGGGTTCCTTCCTTCTGAATTGAAGGGTGCTCTTTCAAGGGAAGCGGGAACTTAGTCAAATCTTGTATGAAGATACCTCTTGGCTCAAACGAAGCTTGTATGAAGCAAAGTATGTAATAGGCCCTTGGCGCAAGTGGATTCGAAGGATACATAAAGATGGTTACTTTATCCCGTCGAAACTTGTCCAAACGAAGCAAGCATGCAGGCAGCAAACTTGTCCAATCGAAGCAGGCTTGTAGGCAGTAAACTTGTCCAAATCGAAGCAGGCTTGCAGGCAGCTATTTTGTCCAAATCGAAGCAGGCATGCAGGTAGCATATGCCCAATCGAAGTAAACTTGTTGTTTCTTTAATTTTGTCAAAAAAAACAATTTTATTTGTTTTGCCCTTTTTTAATAGTTTCCTCTTTAACTTGATACTGGAAAGTTCAATTATACTTGTGCAAGCTTGAACCTTGAGAATCCTTGTGAGAAATGCCTTAAGAAATGAGAGGGTAAAATTTAGGGTACAACAGCTACCCCTGTTCAATCTTCTTAAGCCTGAAGAGTTAGATTGGCGAGTCTGCCATTTGTGACTTGAAGGTGGAAGATGATTGAACACTATAGTGCCCATAAATTTTCCCTGGATGATGTGGTGGTTGATTATGTAGGGAGTGGGCTTAAAGATGCCATTTGCAGGTGATTGTTGACAAAAATTATACTAAGTCTAAACTTGACTTCAACTGGAAAGGAATCAGAATAAATCTTGAAGCGATTTATCTGAACCATAGGGAATGTCTACCAGAAAGAATCAGGATAAACCCTTGCGATATTTAAACTGAACCAGCAGAAGTCTGGAAAGAATCAGAATAAATCTTGGGGTGATTTATCTGAACCAGAGAAAATGTCTACGGGAAAGAATCAGGATAAACCATTGAGAGATTTAAACTGAACCAGCAGAGATCTGGAAAGAATCAGAATAAATCTTGGAGCGATTTATCTGAACCATAGAAAATGTCTACGGGAAAGAATCAAGATAAACCATTGATAGATTTAAACTGGACCAGTAGAGGTCTGGAAAGAATCAAAATAAATCTTGGGGCGATTTATCTGAACCATAGAAAATGTCTACCAGAAAGAATCAGGATAAACCGTTGATATATTTAAATTGAACCAGCAGAGGTCTGGAAAGAATCAGAATAAATCTTGGAGAAATTCATCTGAACCAGCGAAAATGTCTATAGGAAAGAATCAGGATAAATCATTGATAGATTTAGACTGAACCAGTAGAGGTCTTGAATTTTCTTTAACTGGAAAGAATCAGAATAAATCTTGGAGCGATTTATCTGAACCAGAGAGAATTTCTACCAAAAAGAATCAGGATAAACCCTTGAGAGATTTAAACTGAACCAGCAGAGGTCTGGAAAGAATTCAAATAAATCTTGGGGCGATTTATCTGAACCAGAGAAAACTTCTACGTGAAAGAATTAGGATAAACCATTGAGAGATTTAAACTGAACCAGCTGAGGTCTAGAAAGAATCAGAATAAATCTTGGAGGGATTTACCTGAACCAGAGAAAATGTCTACGGGAAAGAATCAGGATAAACCATTGAGAGATTTAAACTGGACCAGTAGAGGTCTGGAAAGAATCAGAATAAATCTTGGGGAGATTTATCTGAACCAGAGAAAATTTCTACCAGAAAGAATCAGGATAAACCGTTGAGAGATTTAAACTGACCAGCAGAGGTCTAGAAAGAATCAGAATAAATCTTGGAGCGATTTATCTGAACCAGAGAAAATGTCTACGGGAAATAATCAGGATAAACCATTGAGAGATTTAGACTGAACCAGTAGAGGTCTTGAATTTCCTTTAACTGGAAAGAATCAGAATAAATCTTGGAGAGATTTATCTGAACCATAGAAAATGCCTACGGGAAATAATCAGGATAAACCATTGAGAGATTTAGACTGAAACTGTAGAGGTCTTGAATTTTCTTTAACTAGAAAGAATCAGAATAAATCTTGGAGCGATTTATCTGAACCAGAGAAAATGTCTACGGGAAAGAATCAGGATAAACCATTGAGATATTTAAAATGAACCAATAGAGGTCTTGAAGGGAGTATTCGTCATGTAGATAGTCACCCCGTCCTGTTTCGAGAGTTGATCTAAAATTGATTTGTTCATAGATATTTATCTTGTCTGGTTTCAAGTATTAAGCTTGATGATGATAGATGATAAAGGAAGCCTGGATGATTACTACTCCAAAAGGCAATAAAGGAATCTTGGATGATTACTACCTCAGAAGGTAATGAAGGAATCTTGGATGATTACTACCTTAGCGGATGATGAAGGAATCTGGGACGATTACTACCTGTTGTACCCCAAAATTTACCCTCTCACTTATCAAGAATTTTCTCACAAGATCTCCTTAGGCTCAAGACTGCACTAGGGTTTGATCAACTCAAGACACCTCCTTAGACACTGATGACCAAAATTAGGGTTTGAATTTGCACAAGGATTTTTGAACTATCAAAGTTTCATATGACTTTCATGGATCATTATGGACCCCCAAGATTACTCATGTCAAGTTTCAAGCCTTGGATCACACTTTTGATCAGTCAATTGAACAGTTGACCTAAAAATCAACTGTATTGGGGAAAAAGTCAACCATGGCCAATTTACAGTCAAAATTCATAATTTTTGATCCACGTCAACATTTTAAACCCATATGTATCATTTGATCAAATTTGGACCACAATTCCTCAAGAAATTTGATCAAATCTCCAAAAGGGCAAAATGGTCAAAATTAGGGTTTTGACTGGGAAAGGGCAATTTCTAATTTTTGACCTAGAACTGGTCAATTGTTTTAAGACATGATATCAAGAGTCCAATTTCATCATTTTGACCTAATGACATGATTCAAAACATTGCAAATCTATTGGATTGACAGATGAATTTTGCAGTCAACTGATCAAAAGTCAATTGTATACTGAAAAGTTAAACTTTGACTTTTTGGTCAAATTCAAGTGCCAAAGATCATAATTCATCAAAACATGTCAAAATATGAAACTTATTCATCAAGAAATCAAAAAGTCAAGATTTCATTTTGAAAAGTCAAAATTTCTAAACTTAGAAAATTTTCTAATTGTCAAAAATTTCTTATTTTTTCATAACTTTGAGCAATTTTTTCATTATGATGCAAGATGATTCAAAGGAAACTTCCAACATGAAAGTTGTATATCTCCATGAAATCTACAACTTTTCTTCACACAACTTCTCCTAAAAGTGCTTGGATCTCAAGTTATAATTTTATGAATACATGCTCATGAACTAAAAAAAAAGACTTATTGAAATTTTGCCCTAGTTAGGCAGATTTTTGACCTAACTTCATGGCAATTTTTCACATAGTTCCAAGGGGAATCTTCAAAAGCAATTCAAAGATGAGTTGTACATCATATTTCAATATTTCCTAAATGTTCAAGAACTCCTTGAGATCATTCTCGAGTAGGGAGAATCGAAGAGATGAAGTTGGTGTTTTGTCACTTGAATTATAGGTCATTTTCATGATGAACACAAATGCAATTTCAATGTTAGGCTGCATAATCTTTGCTTTGCATGCCTCAAACTTGTTTGTCACTCCATAATTAATGGATTACACAAACCTTTGAGCTATAATCTAGGTGGTTTAAGCTTTATCCAATTCGCATTGCCATTTTGGGAAGAAAGTTAACAATACCATTCTTGTAAAGCAAGCTTTTTACATAAAGTTCACATTGAGCCTCTAACTTGTTCCCTCTGATCATGCTCCATCCACAAAGTCAAAAGCAAGCTTGTTTAAAGCACAACCACTCTATCTTAGCAAGTACACAAGGCATTGAAACTTGTTTTCTCAAAAAATCACATGTTATACATAAACATGTAATTTCAAATTCTGATCAACAACAAGTCTCTAAACTTGTTGCTTATAAATAAAAGCACTATTTGTGAGCTAGGACACGAGCTTGAAGACCCTTAAACTCACTCAAATTCCCTCTAGCCAGAAATTGTCTCAAAACACCATTGTTGTGCAAGTTCTGACTTTACATACCAAACTCCAAATCCCCTCGTGCGTTCTTTTGCCTTTCACTTCCAAAAGCTTCTAAACATCAAATACAAATCATCCAAAGTCCATTTGCTCAACTGTAACACCTCCATCATCAAGTTCCATTTTCATAAACAGGGGTCTTCAACTTGACTTCTCCAGAGCTCCTCAACCACTTTCAGCTCAAGCTAATCATTGCATTAGTTTCCTGGGACCTCAAGGAAGCTAACCTGATCCTTGCAGCACTTTGAATCAAGCTCATTTGCATTTCACGATTTCCAGTTTTGAGGTATTTTTCTTGAACTTCTATATCATTACTTAGGCATTGTTAGGCTTGTATTTGTGAAGATAGAATGTAGACCTCATTGCCACGAAGCTGTACATATCCATAGTTTGCATTTACATGGCCTGAGCTTAGAGAATTTTAAAGTTGAAGTTTCTGAAATTTTTAGGGTTCAAATTAGGGCCAGAGAAATTCTCATTTATCTTTGACTTTTAGTTTTAGTTATTTACATGGTTAGATTCGTGAGGAAGAATGCAACAACTTTCATTTTTCATCTTCCATTTTTGTTGAGAAATGAAGAAGTTACAGGTACACCGGCTGGAGGTTGAAGATGAAGTCATCAGGACTTGATTTGCCTTACATATTTATTGTTTTGTTTATATAAACGGATGTATTACCACCCCAGTGATAAAGCGCACGCCTGTTAACCTTTGGGACCTGGGTTAGAGCCCCAATGGTACCCATTTTGGGTTTTTACATATTTTTACATTTTTCTGACCTTTTTTTGCAGGGCGCCTGGGCCTTTGGGCTTTTTGTTTATTTTACTAACTAACCTCCCTGCCTGCTTATACACCCCTGGCCCAATTTGTTTTATTTTCTTAATTTTATTTGTTTTTTTTTCTTAATTATTTTTTCACTAATATTAAAAATCATAAAAAAAATAAAAAAATTTATCTTCATTTTAATTTATTTTATTTTATTTTTCTCACCAAAAAATATTTTTATTAACTATACTTTATTTATTTTTTTACAAATCACCTTGTAAATTTAATTAAAACTAGGTTAATATTTATTTTTCTTTTACACCTATTAAAATATATTATTTTTTATATAAAAAAAAAGATTAAAAATATTTCATGATGCCATAAATATTTTCAAGACAAAAATACCAAAAAATAATTTTTTTCTAAACTTATTTTCTTTTAATCAACTAAATAGAATTAGGGTTTTATTTAAAAAATATTTTCTTAATAAATTTAAACTTAATTAATTATTTTCTTTAACTTAATTAGGTTAAAACAATTTCCCTCTTTCTCATAAAAAATCCAAACAAAAAGATCCATTTTCTTTGCATTTACATTCTTGCATTTTTTTTGTACATTTATTTATTTCACTTATTGTATAAATTCAATATCGTTGTAATAGACTAATTAGGCTTTAAATTCTTGCAATCCCCATTCAATTTGTATACCCCCTCCTAAATGTTTTAATAGCATAGTAACTTTAAAATTCCGCAATTTATCGCTTTCATATATACATGTTAGTAAATTAGGGTTTGTATGGAAAGATTAAATTTGACAAATAGAAAATCCTAATTAAGACAAACCAAAGCATAAAAACAACAAACTTGCACCCAAACACCCCTAGGGTAAACTCCACTTGGTTGCCTTATACAAAATGGCCATATTACGCATGTAAGGTATCTTAGCGAAAACAAGCAAATACAAGATCATAGTCCCTCGATGACGCTATCTAAGTTGCCTTACAAATAATCTTAGTCCCTAAAAAAGAATGCTAAGATACCTTGCAACATTGCTAATCATGGATATATGATGACCCACGCCCGTCCCGTTTACATCCAAAGATAGGGTTGCTTACCAAATCAATGGTAAGACAATAATGTCAAAGGAAAAGGAAATGAACAAGAAAGACATTTGAGTAGGTAGATTTCTCCTGATTACTTATTCTATTTCAAAACAAACATCCTTGCTATTTTTAAAACAATCACATACACTTTCAAACATCTTACAAAATTGAAAACATTTTCAAAAGATCAAACATCTCTGTATACATTCTTACAAACAAGAATCATTACAAAGATTGCCTAAACAATGGCCTCTTTACAAAATACTTTCAAAAAACCACACAAAGCACAATTTCAAACAAAAGCAAGTGATCTAGCAAGTAAATAATAGCCCATGGAAAACCATGGATGAAAGAGGTGTTAATACCTTCCCTTTTCATAATCTACCCCCCGAACTCAAGAAACAATCTCAAAGGTCTTTCCTGGGCTTTTTCACCTTTCCTTTTGGATAAAAGAAAAGTCGGTGGCGACTCTTTCTAACCGCAATATTTGCGATCAAACGCAAAACCCTCAAGTCAGTTCTCCCACCATATCACAGAACTGGCGACTCTACTGGGGAGAATTCTAAAAGTGGGATTACCTTAGGGATATATCACATTTATTTGCTTACATTGTTTGACTTGTATGCTTTACATTATGGTTCTTTGTCTGGGTTTGAATCCTCTACCCGGATTTGGGATACATTATAGGTGTCTTTGTAATGATTCTCGTTTCTATAAGAACGCGTAGAAAGTGTTTGTCTTTTGAAAATGTTTCAAAGTGAGAGTGTTGGTGTATAAAATGTTTTTGTTGTGAGCAAGCGAGCAACTAGGAGAAACCTACCTACTCAAAAGGTCTTAAATGTTCTTTTCCTCCTCCTTTAGATGTTGCTATCTTACAATTTATTTGGTAAGAAGCCCCATCGTTGGATGTGAAGGGACGGGCATGGGACGTTTGTTTAGTCATAGAAGGCAACCTATGGGACGTTTTAGCAATGTCGTTTAGGGACTATATCGTTTATCGAAAGCAACATTGAGGGTCATCGAGGGACTACGATCTTTTATCGAGGGTCTTTGCTAAAATGCCCATATTCGAGGGACATGACTATTTTTCTGAGGCAACAAGTGAGATTACCCTAAGGGTGCATGTGTGAATGGCGTGTTTGATTTGCATGCATTTAGTCTTTGATTAGGGGTTGTCTACTTGTTGTGTTTATCTTGCCATACATTCCCTATTTTACTAGCAAATATACAAAAGTAATAAAATGCAGAAAGATAAAATCCTACACTATTACAACCATATTGAAGTGCATGAAAATATAGAGGAAAAAATCAGATAAAAGCAAGAAAAATGAAGGTCTTTCGATTGAGGTAGAAAACCCTTCGATTCTGCATTTTCTGGCTTCTTTCGATTGAGGTAGAAAACCCTTCAATTCTGCATTTTCTGGCTTCCTTCGATTGGGGGTTGGCACCAACGTAAGCGTGTCTTTCGATTGGGGCCTGGAGGGTCATCATGTTGTGCCTTTCGATTGGGCCTGGAACCAATGCAAGGTGCAATCTTCCTTTCTGCCTCCTTCGACTAGGGGCTGAAAGCAGTGAGGGAGTGTCTTTCATCTGGGTCTGGACTTAGTGTAGACATGCTTTTCGTCTGGGCTTGGGATTAGTGTAGGCATGCCTTCTGGTTGCCAATTTCGCTTGACCTGGAGGTTAGTATGGAAACCAGAGGCTTCTTTCTCTACTTCTTGTTCCCTGTTGTCCTTCGTTTGAGATGTTAAATAGCAACATGGCCTGAGGCCATGCTAGCACTGCCTTAAACAAGATTTGAATCAAGTTTTTTACCCTAATACATTCCACACTACATAAACAAGCCAAAAGGACGTGAATAAGGGTTAGAGGCTGCAAGAAGAGGCAGAACAAAGTTTGAAAAAGTCACCAAAAAGCTTGAATTCGAAACCTAGCTAGAGGTGTTTTCAGAAGCCAAGACATATCCCAATCACTTCCCGGGTGTTCACTGAATCTTCCTGGATCAAAAGCAAGTGTTCTCAGACACCACAAAGCGCTGTAAGTGTCACGCGATTCCCCTCTGTACTTGGTTTCGTATCTCAAAAATTATGGATTGTTACAATGAAATAATTGCATATTTGTAATCACCATGCCATTTACAAGCTTTTGACATTAACCAATTTCATTTATATGACCAATATGAAGATCTGTCATTGCTAGGGTTTCGTCCTTGTTTTTGGGGCTTTGATTTTCAGGTACAATTGGCCATAATAATGGCTATGGTTGTGACTATCTGGCCGAGACGAACTCAACCATGGGTTCATAATGCATTTCCATGGCGCCTATAGAATTTTGGAGATGGCTTGGCTTATAGCTACAGACTTCTGTCCGTTGGTATAAGTCTGATTTGTTTTAGCCACGGACATGAGGTAGAAGATGAAGGCGTGTCACGCCATCACTGGCCCTTTCAAAATCACGCGTGCATTTTTGCTTTGCTGGCACATTAACTTGTTTTATTTCATTATATTTCTTTTGTATATTATTAACAAATGAACAAAGTGGCCCAGTGGCCAGCGTGTCCAATTCCAAGGCGTTAATGGCTGGAGGTCAGGGGTTCGATCCCTGCCTCTAGCGCTTTGCATTTTCTCCTTATTTTTTATGTAATCAGGTGTTTGCTCAAGCATGCAATACATCACGCACCATCATTCATCCAGCTGCCAAGTGGCCAAAGGCCAAATCTGGTGGCCAAGATCCGAATGTCCACCATAGGCCAAGTCAGCACATGCACACCAGATCTCAAAAGTCAACAAGGCCAGCGTGTTTTGGGCCACAGGATTGCTATTCAGACCACCAAAATCAGGCCCAAACCTCTTCTCTTTATTTATTTTATTTAGTATTTGTTTTATTGATTTAATTGTTTTATTAAATTCTAACCAATCAAAAAAATTCTTTTCTTATAAAATAAAATCGCTAAAATATTTTTTTATATTTAATCAAGTTTTAATTTTTATTAATAAATACTAATTAAATTAATTTAGGTTTTAATTATAATAACTTTAATCCATTTTGCAAATAAATAAAATTAAATTAGACTTAATTAGGCTTTTACTAATTCAATTAATTTTATTTTTTCTTTCTTAAAATAACAAAAACCCAAAAATAATTTATTTTTATTAATTAATTTATTTAATTCAATTTAGTAATTAATTTAGAATTTATTTCTTTCTTAAAATAAAAATAACAAAAAGATCTTTTCTTTAACAAAAAGGGTCAAAACCCTAAATTTGCGCTCGATTTAATTTCCCGCACGCGATTCTTTTTCTTTTATCTTATTATGTATCTGATTCCGGTTTGTAATAGTAAATATGACCTTTTATTTTTTTTTATCGCTTTATTTATTTTTAAAGGGTTTGTCTTTGGCGATGTAAATACCCGACGCCTTGTAATTTAATTTCCGCACTTTTATTTTCCGCAAATTATAATAGTTAGATGTTTAATAATAGGGATGCATGACAAGACTGAATGTTTTAACCTAAAATCAACTTAGATCACCCTTAACATGTACAAAGATAAAATTAACTGAAAACGACACACTCGCACATGCGCACTCTTAGGGTACACCCCACTTGGTTGCCTTCGTACACGGTCATTGAGTATAGGTCACTTTAGAGGTCGCCCTCTTGTCTAAAAGATCATAGTCGCCTCAAAACGGTTGCCTCGGATATTGTTGCCTCAAAACAAATGATCTAAGACATTAGGGTTACCGCTAAGGCGTCCTAACATTGCTTTGGTGACCGTAAGTCCCTAATTCGAATTGACCCTTAAACTCCAACGACGGTGCTACCTACTCATCAATAGTAGGATAGCATTGTCTAAAGGAAGAGAGCATAGAACGATTCCTTTTTCGAGTAGGTAGATGGTTCTTAGATACTTACTCTCTTAAAAACAAAAACTCTTCACACTTACACTTTTTTGAACAAAGTTTTCAAAAAAACACTTCATACGCTCTTGAGGACAGAAGCAAGAGTTAAATCGAAGTTTTCCAAAACAAAAACTTTTTCAAACCCACAAGCACAAAGAAAGCAATTTTGAAAACAATTGAGCAAGTACCTAAGAGCCCGTGGATAACCACAGATAGAAAGGGTGCTAACACCTTCCCTTTCTATAATCTACCCCTCGAACCCGAGAAATATCTCGAAAAAGGAATTTTTATGTGCTTTTTTTCCTTCCCTTGTTGGATAAAATAAAAGTCGGTGGCGACTCTTGCTTATCGCGACATTTTGCGAACAAAAATCCAAAACGCAAACCAGCATTCCAAAAAACAGTTAGTTCTTCCCACCGTATCACATAGGTGTTCTTGGACTTTTTAGAAAGCTTAAGAGGTCCTCTAAGCAACCCTTTTGGTCTCATCTTAATTGAGTCTTCCATTTTCATGTATGAAGCTTTGACCTAAAAGGTGTTTTTGTTGACTTTTCAAAATGACCTATAATGTCCAGATTCATATCTTCTTGTGAGTGCATATTTTGAACTTGGGAGATGAAGATGAATTGTAGGGAATTACATCCTCTTCAAAATTAGCTTTGGATGGGTCATTTTTGATAAATTGTGAGAAAGTTATGCTTGGTCAAAGTTGAGTTGACTTTTCCTACAAAACCTTAATTTAGCAACTTTTGGGTTTTGATGAATTGTGAGCAATCCTTGAAGAATCATGATCAACCCTTTATCAAATGATGAATAATGCTTCAAAATAAGAATGTTGACCAAAAACCTTGAAGTTTGACTGTATGTGGGACACAGTTGACTTTTGCTCTAGCATAGTCGATTTTCAGGCTTTTGAGCAATTGACTGAGCAAACTTCCTCTGCAAGGCTTGAAACTTGACATGGATGATCTTGAGAACATATTAGTACAATGGTGAGCATTTGGGATCCTTTGGACTCAAACATCTTGATGCAAAATGAAACCCTAATTTGGGATAGACTGCCTTGGGAGAGAGTTTGTCTGGTCAACTCTTGGACTTCCTTGAGCAATTTGAAGACCTTACTTGACATGTATTGAGAAATATGGTAGGGAAAATTTTGGGGTACAACATTGAGCATACAGATAAAAATTTGTAGAGAATTTAATTTCCTTCAAAATGGGCTTTGGTTGGGAAAAAGCTTATGAAGAATGTGAAAGTTATGCTTGGTCAAAGTTCAGTTGACTTCTCCTAAGGAAACACTAATTTGGAAACTTTTGACTTTTGATGATTTGAGGGCTTTCCTTGAGGAAACATGATCAACCCTTCATCAAATGATTAATATCACTTCAAAATATTTATGTTGACCAAAAATCTTGAAGTTTGACTGTAAGTTGACCATGGTTGACTATTTACCCAATACAGTTGACTTTCAATCATCTGAGTTATTGACTGAGCAAACTTGTGATGCAAGTATTGAAACTTGACATGAGCATTTTTAAGACTTATGGAGAATCATGGAAACCACTTGAGACCTTAGAAAACCAATCTTCCTTGATAAACTCAAAGCCCTTGTTGTAGACCCATTGCTTATGAGAAGGTTTGACTAGTCAACCCTTGAGATTCTTGAGCATTTTGAGAACCCTTAAAAGAATGTCTTGATGATAATAGGATGGAAAACTTTGGGGTACAACATACCTATCTGAATGGAAATGTGCAAAGCCTTGTTGTGATCTCTACCTTGTGGAGGCAATGCATTGTCATTAAAGCTTAGATATGATCCAGATGTTAGGTTTTCTACCACATTGTTAAATTGATTCACTGTAATCTCCTTTGAAACTTGAGCAGAATTTAGAATTTTCATCAGAGAATATCGATGCACTTCTGAATTGATAAGCAACGAGAGTATTGAAATCTTGGCAGGGGTTTGGTGTATCTGAACCACCACCCTATAATCATTTTTCTTGATTATTTTCAGGAATTCCTCCGCCTCTTGGTCGGGAAAATTCTTGCTTGGAGGTTCTTGTTCTTGACTTGGCTCTACCATAACTTTTCCCTTATCCTTAGCCACATCATCATCCTTATTTTGTGGTTCGGGACCATAGATTCGACCACTACGAGTCATGCCCCATATTCCTGATATATTTGTGATTATAGGTTCTTGACTTGTGATGCCTCACATTCTTGTTTTAAACTATTAACATAGACATTTGTATCATAACTCCATGATACGGCTCTGTCACTTTCGTACAGTGTGGGGGATGGTCCCCTAATCACCATTATATTTTTTGGAATCACTGGTATTTTTAGAGTCTGGCGTGGTATCATCGCTGGTGCTTGTTGACTCTCCCTGAGGAATTACAAGAGACTTATTGACATGACTCGGCCCTTGGAAAGGAATTACCAATGACTTCTTTGTACCTCCATCGATAGCCGCTATATATTCTTCTTCAATGTAATGCCTGATTTGGACTATCCCTTGATCCACCAATTTCTGTAATGTCTTCTCAAAAGCTTTATTGTGTTCCAGGAGGAACCCACATTCAAACAAATATTCTTTTAAGAGATCTATCCGAGATTTTACTCGTCTAGGTGCCCCAAAGTCAATGATCACTTCAATTTCATTCACATTTGGTCCCCCATGCAGAGGCCTGGGGTTTGTATTGGTATTTGGCTTGTCAAAAGTGATATCTTGAGAATCCAACAAATCTTGAACCTTATGTCTGAAGGCCCAACATTTTTCTATGGTATTCCCCAGAGAATTATATAATATTCACACCTGGAATTTGCATCATACTTTGGTGGGAATTCCCCAATTTGAGGATCCAGAGGCTTCAGCTCTACTAGAGATGCTTTGAGTAGGTGTTGCAATAATTGATTGTGAGATATGGGGAGATGATCAAATCTTCTCGGAGGCCTTTCAAACCTGTTTTGTTGTTGTTCTCGTGGAATCACCAATGGTTGTTGTTCTATTGGATGTGATTCCACAACATTAATTTCTCCTTCATTCTTCTTCGAGAAGTTAGGAACATGTCTCTTTGAATTTAAAGGGGTACTGGATGAAGCCCCTTGTATCTTGCCACTTTTTATGCCTGCTTCAATCCTTTCACCAATGGTTACCAAATCAGAAAATCCATAAGATAGGTTTCCTACCATTTTATCATAATATAGGCCTTGTAGAGTCCCCATGAACATATCGACCAATTCTTTCTCCAAGAGCGGTGGTTGCACACGGGTTTCCATTTCCCTCCATCTTCGACCATACTCTTTGAAAGACTCATCCTTTTTATGAGATAAGTTTTGGAGTTGCCTACGGTTAAGAGCCATGTCTAAATTGTACTTTTATTGTCTTAAGAAAGTGTTGTCAAGATCTGACCATGTTTGGATATGAACTCGCTGCAATTGCATGTACCAATCTAGGGATGCCCCACTCAGACTGTCTTAGAAACAATGGATCATCAGCTTTTGATCTTGAGCATAGGCATGCATTTTTCTACAATACATGCTTAGATGGTTCCTCGGGCATGTGATTCCCTTATATTTTCCAAAGTCAGGTACTTTGAATTTCGAAGGGATCACCACATCTAAAACTAGGCCCATTTCGAGAGCATTGATGTCGAAAGCATCGTAACCCTCCACAACCTTCAATCTTTCTTCAAGAGCTTTATATTGATTGAGTACCAATGGATTTTTAGTGACATGGGTATGGGTTGTTCTTTGAGGTACTCGATTGTCGTCTTCTAAGTCATGGTCTCTATATTGTAGATCTATGTAGTTGTCCGTATTGTTGACTGAAATTGGCAAAGTATGGGATGCCCCTACCTTCGATGGAGGTGAGACAAACCCTTCAGTATCAGCTTTCCTGACCTCTTGTTGAGCCACTGTTAACTTTAGAGGTCCTGACTCTAGTTCTCTTCTTGGTTGGTGAGTGCTCGATGCACTAATAGTCTGAGCTACTTCTTCAAAGGCTGCCCTAGGAATCTGTTATTGCCTCTCAATGATGTTCTTCAAGGCTAGAAGAACTTGGCTCATGTCTTCTTTCATTGAGTCGATATTACCCTTTTACTTGATCCAAATCTTCCTTGAAGACAACTTTATTTTCTTTTATTCGTTCCATCATTTTCTTTTGACGGGCTCTTGTTTGGTATGGTGGTCGGAGAGGCGGTGCTTTTTTACCAATGATACTGGAGATGATTTTGAAAATTATGAGTTTCTGTTATGAAATGTGAAATGCGATGTTTATGAATGCATGGATGTGTATGAATATGCTAAAAGTTTATTTTTAAATGTCTTATTCACTACGAAATGAAGCACAAATGAAGAAGAAAACAAAGATATAATATCTCCGCATTCCAGTGTATCGCCCTTACCATGCACCCTCGGTCCCTGCCCTCTGATTTTAATCAGACGTACCTTAAGTTGTGCATCCATGATAACTCTATGCGACTCACACACTAGATTCGAATGGATCATGGTGCTTCTTATATGGGCCTAATCCCAACGCTAGTGACACCCCTAAAATTCCTACGAAACCAAAATCCGTGCCCCGCACGCTTTGGGTCATTGTACAAGTTGCTTGGATTTAAGGCCCATTAATAACCACACTCTGCATTTTTTTTTGCTTAAGTGACTAGGAATGCACCCCCTGCGCGCATATGGGCCAAATCCAATATCTGAACTTGGGCCCTTACTTTTCAGACTCTTTATTTTACTACACCAGCTGGAATACACCCATTGTCATTTGTATTTAAAATTCTCATTATTCTTATTATTTTGGTATTTTATTTATTTATTTTTTCCTTTTCTAAATTAATTCATATTTTCTTTTTTGCATTAAAATTGTAAATAATATTTTTTATAAATATTTAATTTATTTATATTTTTTTTTCAACAAAATAATATTAGGGTGGAAATGAAAAGAACAATGTTATTTACATGTTACACAAGAAATGAAAAGCTCAAGGTTTGGAACAACTTACTTTAGTGGAGGCTGGAACGTGTGTTGGGCCTTTAGGTGGCTGCCTGGAATGTCCCTGGATTCGAATGGAAGGAGCGAAGCTAGCGTCTCTACTGCTGGATTCGAAAGAGAAAAGCAAATGAAATGTTTTTCTTGTTGGATTCGAAGAGTAACAAAATGTAAGGAGGCTTCAGATTCGAAGGAGACAAGTGTTTGGGATTCTGGTTTGTATTTTTCACAAATGTTTAAGTATTTGAGAAATCTATTGTGTTTGAGAAAATTTTGGAGATTCGTTCCTCTGGCCAAAAAGTCGTCCTTTAGATGTGTTGTGAGGCCTCTTATTTATAGGCAAGGCTCCCTGAAGCTTTTGGAGGGAAAACAAAATGTTTGAAAAATTTTAGTAATTTGTTCCTTGTAGCTTTCGAGAGACAGTGCCTTGTATGCTATTTTGATGTAAGAAAGGGGCAGTGCTTCAGGACTGCTGTGCAGCAGTTTTGGCCAGTGTACCAGGCCTGGACTTGGCAGTAAGCATCTTTGAATATTTTACCCTTTCGTTTTGACCCTTCTTCGACCAGACTCTTCTCCAAACAAAACTATTTTATTTTCCTCTAATAAGTGCCTTTCAATTGAGTCACTTTTGTGCATCCTTCGAAGGAGCCAAAAGTGTGACCCTTGGATGGGTCACCAAAAACCTGCCTTAAAGTGGGATTGTAAATCCTTCGAATGGACTATCAAGCATATCCTTCGAATGGGATGCCCAGAGTTAGATTCGAAGGATGCTGATTCGAATGGGACATAGGATGTAAGGAAACCTTGTGAAGGTGGTTCTGTCCAGTCAAAGACTTGCCTGCCCAAAGGTCCAAATGGCCAAACGAAGGAGTGTACATAGGGGGTTCCTTCCTTCTGAATTGAAGGGCGCTCTTTCAAGGGAGGCAGGAACTTAGTCAAATCTTGTATGAAGATACCTCTTGGCTCGAACGAAGCTTGTATGAAGCAAAGTCTGTAATAGGCCCTTGGCGCAAGTGGATTCGAAGGATACATAAAGATGGTTACTTTATCCCGTCGAAACTTGTCCAAACGAAGCAAGCATGCAGGCAGTAAACTTGTCCAATCGAAGCAGGCTTGTAGGCAGTAAACTTGTCGAAATCGAAGCAGGCTTGCAGGCAGCTATTTTGTCCAAATCGAAGCAGGCATGCAGGTAGCATATGCCCAATCGAAGTAAACTTGTTGTTTCTTTAATTTTGTCAAAAAAAAACAATTTTATTTGTTTTGCCCTTTTTTAATAGTTTCCTCTTTAACTTGATACTGGAAAGTTCAATTATACTTGTGCAAGCTTGAACCTTGAGAATCCTTGTGAGAAATGCCTTAAGAAATGAGAGGGTAAAATTTAGGGTACAACAGCTGCCCCTGTTCAATCTTCTTAAACCTGAAGAGTTAGATTGGCGAGTCTGCCATTCGTGACTTGAAGGTGGAAGATGATTGAACACTATAGTGCCCATAAATTTTCCCTGGATGATGTGGTGGCTGATTATGTAGGGAGTGGGCTTAAAGATGCCATTTTCAGGTGATTGTTGATAAAAATTAGACTAAGTCTAAACTTGACTTCAACTGGAAAGGAATCAGAATAAATCTTGAAGCGATTTATCTGAACCATAGGGAATGCCTACCAGAAAGAATCAGGTTAAACCCTTGCGATATTTAAACTGAACCAGCAGAGGTCTGGAAAGAATTAGAATAAATCTTGGGGTGATTTATCTGAACCAGAGAAAATTTCTACGGGAAAGAATCAGGATAAACCATTGAGAGATTTAAACTGACCCAGCAGAGGTCTGGAAAGAATCAAAATAAATCTTGGAGCGATTTATCTGAACCAGAGAAAATGTCTACGGGAAAGAATCAAGATAAACCATTGATAGATTTAAACTGGACCAGTAGAGGTCTGGAAAGAATCAAAATAAATCTTGGGGCGATTTATCTGAACCAGAGAAAATGTCTACCAGAAAGAATCAGGATAAACCATTGATATATTTAAACTGAACCAGCGGAGGTCTGGAAAGAATCAGAATAAATATTGGAGCAATTCATCTGAACCAGAGAAAATGCCTATAGGAAAGAATCAGGATAAACCATTGAGAGATTTTGACTGAACCAGTAGAGGTCTTGAATTTTCTTTAACTGGAAAGAATCAGAATAAATCTTGGAGAGATTTATCTGAACCAGAGAGAATTTCTACCAGAAATAATTAGGATAAACCCTTGAGAGATTTAAACTGAACCAGCAGAGGTCTGGAAAGAATTCAAATAAATCTTGGGGCGATTTATCTGAACCAGAGAAAATGTCTACGGGAAAAAACTAGGATAAACCATTGAGAGATTTAAACTGAACCAGCAGAGATCTAGAAAGAATCAGAATATATCTTGGAGGGATTTACCTGAACTAGAGAAAATGTCTACGGGAAAGAATCAGGATAAACCATTGAGAGATTTAAACTGGACCAGTAGAGGTCTGGAAAGAATCAGAATAAATCTTGGGGAGATTTATCTGAACCATAGAAAATGTCTACCGAAAAGAATCAGGATAAACCGTTGAGAGATTTAAACGACCAGCAGAGGTCTAGAAAGAATCAGAATAAATCTTGGAGCGATTTATCTGAACCAGAGAAAATATCTACGGGAAATAATCAGGATAAACCATTGAGAGATTTAGACTGAACCAGTAGAGGTCTTGAATTTCCTTTAACTGGAAAGAATCAGAATAAATCTTGGAGCGATTTATCTGAACCATAGAAAATGCCTACGGGAAATAATCAGGATAAACCATTGAGAGATTTAGACTGAACCAGTAGTGGTCTTGAATTTTCTTTAACTAGAAAGAATCAGAATAAATCTTGGAGCGATTTATCTGAACCAGAGAAAATGTCTACGGGAAAGAATCAGGATAAACCATTGAGAGATTTAAACTGAACCAATAGAGGTCTTGAAGGGAGTATTCGTCATGTAGATAGTCACCCCGTCCTGTTTCGGGAGTTGGTCTAAAATTGATTTGTTCATAGATATTTATCTTGTCTGGTTTCAAGTATTAAGCTTGATGATGATAGATGATAAAGGAAGCCTGGATGATTACTACTCCAAAAGGCAATAAAGGAATCTTGGATGATTACTACCTCAGAAGGTAATGAAGGAATCTTGGACGATTACTACCTTAGCGGATGATGAAGGAATCTAGGACGATTACTACCTGTTGTACCCCAAAATTTACCCTCTCACTTATCAAGAATTTTCTCACAAGATCTCCTTGGGCTCAAGACTGCACTAGGGTTTGATCAACTCAAGACACCTCCTTAGACACTAATGACCAAAATTAGGGTTTGAATTTGCACAAGGATTTTTGAACTATCAAAGCTTCATATGACTTTCATGGATCATTATGGACCCCCAAGATTACTCATGTCAAGTTTCAAGCCTTGGATCACACTTTTGATCAGTCAATTGAACAGTTGACCTAAAAATCAATTGTATTGGGGGAAAAGTCAACCATGGCCAATTTACAGTCAAAATTCATAATTTTTTATCCACGTCAACATTTTAAACCAATATGTATCATTTGATCAAGTTTGGACCATAATTCCACAAGAAATTTGATCAAATCTCCAAAAGGGCAAAATGGTCAAAATTAGGGTTTTGACTGGGAAAGGGCAATTTCTGATTTTTGACCTAGAAAATGGTCAATTGGTTTAAGACATGATATCAAGAGTCCAATTTCATCATTTTTACCTAATGACATGATTCAAAACATTGTAAATCCATTGGATTGACAGATGAATTTTGCAGTCAACTGATCAAAAGTCAATTGTATACTGAAAAGTTAAACTTTGACTTTTTGGTCAAATTCATGTGCCAAAGATCATAATTCATCAAAACATGTCAAAATATGAAACTTATTCATCAAGAAATCAAAAAGTCAAGATTTCATTTTGAAAAGTCAAAATTTCTAAACTTAGAAAATTTTCTAATTGTAAAAAATTTCTTATTTTTTCATAACTTTGAGCAATTTTTTCATTATGATGCAAGATGATTCAAAGGAAACTTCCAACATGAAAGTTGTATATCTCCATGAAATATACAATTTTTCTTCACACAACTTCTCCTAAAAGTGCTTGGATCTCAAGTTATAATTTTATGAATACATGCTCATGAACTAAAAAAAAAAGACATTGAAATTTTGCCCTAGTTAGGCAGATTTTTGACCTAACTTCATGGCAATTTTTCACATAGTTCCAAGGGGAATCTTCAAAATCAATTCAAAGATGAGTTGTACATCATATTGCAATATTTCCAAAATGTCCAAGAACTCCTTGAGATCATTCTCGAGTAGGGAGAATCGAAGAGATGAAGTTGGTGTTTTGTCACTTGAATTATAGGTCATTTTCATGATGAACACAAATGCAATTTCAATGTTAGGCTGCATAATCTTTGCTTTGCATACCTCAAACTTGTTTGTCACTCCATAATTAATGGATTACACAAACCTTTGAGCTATAATCCAGGTGGTTTAAGCTTTATCCAATTCACATTGCCATTTTGGGAAGAAAGTTAACAATACCATTCTTGTAAAGCAAGCTTTTTACATAAAGTTCACATTGAGCCTCTAACTTGTTCCCTATGATCACGCTCCATCCACAAAGTCAGAAGCAAGCTTGTTTAAAGCACAACCACTCTATCTTAGCAAGTACACAAGGCATTGAAACTTGTTTTCTCAAAAAATCACATGTTATGCATTAACATGTAATTTCAAATTCTGATCAACAACAAGTCTCTAAACTTATTGCTTATAAATAAAAGCACTATTTGTGAGCTAGGACACTAGCTTGAAGACCCTTAAACTCACTCAAATTCCCTCTAGCCAGAAATTGTCTCAAAACACCATTGTTGTGCAAGTTCTGACTTTACATACCAAACTCCAAATCCCCTTGTGCGTTCTTTGGCCTTTCACTTCCAAAAGCTTCTAAACATCAAATACAAATCATCCAAAGTCCATTTGCTCAACTGTAACACCTCCATCATCAAGTTACATTTTCATAAACAGGGGTCTTCAACTTGACTTCTCCAGAGCTCCTCAACCACTTTCAGCTCAAGCTAATCATTGCATTAGCTTCCTACAACCTCAAGGAAGCTAACCTGATCCTTGCAGCACTTTGAATCAAGCTCATTTTCATTTCACGATTTCCAGTTTTGAGGTATTTTTCTTGAAATTTTATATCATTACTTAGGCATTGTTAGGCTTGTATTTGTGAAGATAGAATGTAGACCTCATTGCCACGAAGATGTACATATCCATAGTTTGCATTTACATGGCCTGAGCTTAGAGAATTTTAGAGTTGAAGTTTCTGAAATTTTTAGGGTTCAAATTAGGGCCAGAGAAATCCTCATTTATCTTTGACTTTTAGCTTTAGTTATTTACATGGTTATATTCGTGAGGAAGAATGCAACAACTTTCATTTTTCATCTTCCATTTTTGTTGAGAAATGAAGAAGTTACAGGTACACCGGCTGGAGGTTGAAGATGAAGTCATCAGGACTTGATTTGCCTTACATATTTGTTGTTTTGTTTATATAAACGGATGTATTACCACCCCAGTAATAAAGTGCACGTCTGTTAACCTTTGGGACCTGGGTTCGAGCCCCAGTGGTACCCATTTTGTGTTTTTACATATTTTTACATTTTTCTGACCTTTTTTTGCAGGGCGCCTGGGCCTTTGGGCTTTTTGTTTATTTTACTAACTAACCTCCCTACCTGCTTATACACCCCTGGCCCAATTTGTTTTATTTTCTTAATTTTATTTGTTTTTTTTTTCTTAATTATTTTTTCACTAATATTAAAAATCATAAAAAAAATAAAAAAAATTTATCTTCATTTTAATTTAGTTTATTTTATTTTTCTCACCAAAAAATATTTTTATTAACTATACTTTATTTATTTTTTTACAAATCACCTTGTAAATTTAATTAAAACTAGGTTAATATTTATTTTTCTTTTACACCTATTAAAATATATTATTTTTTATATAAAAAAAGACTAAAAATATTTCATGATGCCATAAATATTTTCAAGACAAAAATACCAAAAAATAATTTTTTTCTAAACTTATTTTCTTTTAATCAACTAAATAGAATTAGGGTTTTATTTAAAAAATATTTTCTTAATAAATTTAAACTTAATCAATTATTTTCTTTAACGTAATTAGGTTAAAATAATTTCCCTCTTTCTCATAAAAAAATCCAAACAAAAAGATCCATTTTCTTTGCATTTACATTCTTGCATTTTTTTTTGTCCATTTATTTATTTCAATTATTGTATAAATTCAATATGGTTGTAATAGACTAATTAGGCTTTAAATTCTTGCAATCCCCATTCAATTTGTATACCCCCTCCCAAATGTTTTAATAGCATAGTAACTTTAAAATTCCGCAATTTATCGCTTTCATATATACATGATAGTAAATTAGGGTTTGTATGGAAAGACTAAATTTGACAAATAGAAAATCCTAATTAAGACAAACCAAAGCATGAAAACAACAAACTTCCACCCAAACACCCCTAGGGTAAACTCCACTTGGTTGCCTTATACAAAATGGCCATATTACGCATGTAAGGTATCTTAGCAAATACAAGCAAATACAAGATCATAGTCCCTCGATGACGCTATCTAAGTTGCCTTACAAATGATCTTAGTCCCTAAAAAAGAATGCTAAGATACCTTGCAACATTGCTAATCATGGCTATACGATGACCCACGCCCGTCCCGTTTATATCCAAAGACAGGGTTGCTTACCAAATCAATGGTAAGACAATAATGTCAAAGGAAAAGGAAATGAACAAGAAAGAAATTTTAGTAGGTAGATTGCTCCTGATTACTTGTTCCATTTCAAAACAAACATTCTTGCTATTTTTAAAACAATCACATACACTTTTAAACATCTTACAAAATTGAAAACATTTTCAAAAAATCAAACATCTCTGTATACATTATTACAAACAAGAATCATTACAAAGATTGCCTAAACAATGGCCTCTTTACAAAATACTTTCAAAAAACCACACAAAGCATAATTTCAAACAAAAGCAAGTGATCTAGCAAGTAACTAATAGCCCATGGAAACCCATGGATGAAAGGGGTGTTAATACCTTCCCTTTTCATAATCTATCCCCGGAACTCAAGAAACAATCTCAAAGGTCTTTCCTGGGCTTTTTCACCTTTCCTTTTGGATAAAAGAAAAGTCGGTGGCGACTCTTTCTAACCGCAATATTTGCGATCAAACGCAAAACCCTCAAGTCAGTTCTCCCACCGTATCACAGAACTGGCGACTCTGCTGGGGAGAATTCTAAAAGTGGGATTACCTTAGGGATATATCACATTTATTTGCTTACATTGTTTGACTTGTATGCTTTTCATTATGGTTCTTTGTCTGGGTTTAAATCCTCTACTCGGATTTGGGATACATTATAGGTAAGTAGCAATATGTTGTGGAAACTGTGTGGGGTATACCGGCATGGTCTTAGCAATAGCTACGTTAGTGCGACATATTTATGGGTACTAGTAGCCTTTGAGTTAATCAAAGAGAATACGGGGCTACTGAGTGATGTCATGAAGCACTAATGAACTTTTAGAACCTTTACTTGACCAACTTGGCCTTTAGGATGTAGTGAGATGACCGGCTTTGGTGCAGTCCGAAGTTGGTAGATACTCGATACCACACTCATTGAGGTTTGGTTTCTTGGGATATTTCGGTCGCCATTAAAGAGGTTTATGCTGAAACAATGACCAAGGAAACAAACCAGTGATATTGAGCTCCTTAGAACCCGGTTACTATTACTAGGATAGGTTTAAGCCAACTAAACTTCAAGAGGGTACTTACCTATAAAACTCCATGCAAGCCTAAACCTAAGGATTTGTTTATTTTGTTTGTATATGCATACTTGTACATAACATCATGAACATCACGAACATCATATACATCCACTAACCATTTCAAGGATTTTGGGATTCATCTTTGTTCTTGTTTTGTAGGATATGGATTCACTTCGCATGAAAACTATTCAAGTCAACCTTGTAAGGATCCCTCCACAACTCAATGAGCTAGCTTCAAGGATTACTGAAAAACTCTCCATTCACCGAGAGACATGGTCGCCTACTCAATTTGGTCACCTCCAACACAGATGAGGATATGATGAAGGTGCTCTTTCAGTTCTTTGACCCTTTACACCATTGCTTCACATTTCCCGATTATCAACTTGTGCCAACTTTGGAAGAATACTCCCAACTCTTGAGGATTCCCATTCTCAATAAACTACCTTTCAACGGTACGGAAAGAGACCCGAAGCCAAAAGAGATTGCTCAAGCTCTTCACTTGCACTTATCTAATATCATAACTCATTGGGAAACAAGGAGTGGTGTCATAGATTTCTTAGCAAAGTTCTTGTTTGAGAAAGCCTAAAATTGTTGAAATTCCTTGGACTTGCAAGCCTTTGAGGAAATTGTGGCTCTCCTCGTCTATGGGATGGTTTTGTTTCCAAATCCTTACCAACTCATAGATATCAACACCGTCAAAATCTTCATATCCCGCAATCCGGTGCCTATATTGCTAGGAGATATCCTACACTCTTTTCACACTCGCACAATGAGGAAAAGAGGTGTCCTTATGTGTTGCACTCCTCTTTTGGCAAGATGGTTTATTTCGCATCTTCCCCAATCTGTATTAAAAAATGAGCAAGGTTCAAGGTGGTCACAAAGGTCGATGGCGCTCAAACATTCAGACATTCATTGGTGCTCCCTATCCAAAGAGAATGTTATCATTATCGACCGTTATGGAGAATTCCATAATGTCCCTTTACTTGGCATTAGGGGAGGTATCACCTGCAACCCCTGCTTAGCCTTAAGACAGTTTGGTTACGCCCGAAGGGATGGCCCGCACGAGATGCTGATTCAAGGTTTGGTATTTGACTACGACAACGACGATCAAGGTCTTCGCCAGAAATTTATCCGAGCTTGGAGGATGTTGAATAAGGTGGATAGCAAGACTTTGGGGCACAAGAATTCCATCCCTCTTGAGCCTTACCTCAAATGGGTACAAACTCGCGCTCAGAGTCTTATGATGCCTTACCCCTCCATTATCCCGGTAATCATTGAGCCTGTCATAGAAGGAGATATTCCATACACTATCCTACATCCTGATATGTCCACCTCTCTTGAAGACCTACAAAGAGATTGCATACAGCTCAAGGGGGAGCGAGATACTTTCGAAGCCCAATTCTACGCGAGTTGGAAAAAGGTTTTGGAACTCACTAGACTACTTCATGAGGATCAGACTCTGAATGCCTACATCGCACCATAGAGGATGCGAACTACCTTTTTATCTTAGAGTTTTTGTATTATTTTTCCCGAAAAGGCATTGATGTACTCAAGCTTTAATCTATTAATATAACGTGTGTTTCCTTTTTTCTAAAACAAATTTGAATCTTTGAAATCCTTGAAATCATTACATATGCATATACCATTCATCATAACATAAGCAGGTCTTTTGCAACAAGTCTCCCCATCTCTCTATTGTTTATTTCAGTAAGATGGATCTCGAGCAAATAGTGAAGGACCTTAAAGCTCAGAATACACAGTTTCAACAGTTGCTCTTGGCCCTAGCCAAAGGATAAGAAGATTTGAAGACTTTGCTAGATGAGGAGAAGAAAAATAAGACAAAGAAGGTAACCGAAGTCCTAAACATAGGGAGAAGATTTCATGGGCAGACAAGAAGAACCCTAGATTTTGCAATGACATCCAGTGAAAGAGACAATCAAGATGGGAAAGGCAAGGAAACAGTTTTCCCTTCAGAATCAGAAGAGGAAGAGGAAGAAGAAGACTATTCTGAAGAACAATACCCTCTAGTTGATGACAAATATAAACATCTCGTAGAGCGTTTGAGTGCGATGGAAATCCAAAAAGTGTCTGGCTTGGACTTTGAGGAATTGGGGTTAGTGTCCGGGATTGTCATTCCTCCCAAATTCAAAGCACCTGTGTTTGCCAAGTATGACGGAGTCTCATGTCCAAAAATGCATCTCCGATCCTATGTAAGGAAAATCCAGCCCCATACCGTTGACAAAGACTTATGGGTACACTTCTTCCAAGACAGTCTGTTTAGAACTCAACTTGACTGGTTTTACCAACTAGAAAGAGCCAACATTCACAACTGGGAAGATCTTGCTGCAGCCTTCTACAAACAATAACAATACAATGCTGACCTTGCACCTACCCGTACTCAACTTCAGAGTATGGTCGTGGCTTCAAATGAAGGCTTCAAGGACTATGCACAAAAATGGAGAGATTTAGCCGGAAGAGTTCAACCCCTCTATCTGAGAGAGAGTTGGTATAAATGTTCTTGGGCACCTTGTCTGGTCCCTTCTTCAATCATTTAATTGGAAGTTCATCTGCAGGTTTTACTGAACTGATATTGACCAGAGGAAGGGTAGAAGCCGGTATAAAGAGTGGAAAGATTCAGAAAGATACATCCTCTTATGCAGCTGTAAGGAAGCCTTTCATCGGAAAGAAAGAAGTGGTTGTCGTTTATCCTCAAAGAAATCAAGATAGGGCTGAGTGCCGACCAATGGTGGGGG
Source organism: Vicia faba (assembly GCA_948472305.1). Classification (NCBI taxonomy): domain Eukaryota; kingdom Viridiplantae; phylum Streptophyta; class Magnoliopsida; order Fabales; family Fabaceae; genus Vicia; species Vicia faba. Next base: position 413,624,090 of record OX451738.1, read on the forward strand.
TTATGATGATCCCTAAACCTGCGCCTGATCAACAAAGAAATAATCAACCGAGGATGGAAATACCGGTCAGGAAGTTCACCATAATTAACATGACCCCGTCTCAGGTATTACCGCATCTACTAAGATCCAATTTGGTAACCTTGAAAGAAGCTCCGAAAAACCCCAACACAACATCTCCTCACTATTATCCCAATACCCGTTGCGTATATCACTCTGAAAGTCCCGGCTATGACACTAATAACTGTTGGGCTCTAAAGAACAAAATATAAGATCTCATTGAAGCAAAAGAGATTGAATTCGATGCGCCCGAAAAGCCAAATGTCATTTCTGCCCCTATGCCCAGACATGGCCATAATACCAAGGCCATTGAAGAAGAAATGTTTATTACTTCAGTTGATGAACTTATGACCCCACTTCTAACTATTAAAGTGAACTTGTTGAATGTTGGTGTATTCCCGGGCTGCGATGAAGTTTGCCATTTCTGTTTGTCCTTACCAACCAACTGTCCTTTGTTCAAAGCAGGTGTTTAGTGCCTAATAGATAACAAAGAAATTTTATTCGAGAAGACTTCTATTCCACCTGTTCCTTTTGAAGATGTTTCTATCATTACCATTTCCACCAATTCTTCCAGGGTCTCCATCAAAAGACCCGTTAGAATTACATCAGTTCCAAAAGAAACTCCTTTAATAATTATAATGCCTGGACTAGTCCCATATTCTTCAAACAAAACCATACCATGGAATTATGGAGGGAATGTCTACTACCATGGTATCAAGCAGGACTGGCCAGCCGCCGAAGATTCAAGCTCCGAGAAAGTCAACTTCGACATCAATAATATTGCAGGAACTAGCAAGATTACCCAAAGCGGAAGGATATTCTCTCCAGAAATTGCTCCCTCAAAAGCAGTTTTTGGACCCATAATCATTCCTGTTGTTGCTCCCCCAAAAGTTGTTCCTAGTCCTACAATTATATCAGCCAATACTCCAACTAACAAAGTTGTTACAACCCCTGTTATCATTCCTACTGACACTCCTGCTTCCAAGTTAACCGATACTCGAGGTAAAAGTATTTTGATTGAGCCTGTCCGGACGAAGGCTCAGTCATTGGCTATCCCTGAGACCTCCCGGAAAGAGATGGAGGAAATTCTGAAGATCATAAAAAGAAGCGATTACGATGTAGTTGAACAACTGGGGAAAACTCCCTCTAAAATTTCCATGCTGGCATTACTACTATGTTCCGAGGCGCATGCAAAAGCCTTGGTAAAATTCCTGAAAACTGCCCATGTACCCCAAGAGACATCTGCCGATCAGTTTCAAGACTGCGTAGCCAGCTTGACTGCAGATAATGGTCTAGGTGTTTCGGATGCTAATTTAACGCCAAGAGGAATGAAGCATAATGAGGCATTGCATGTCTCAGTTGAATGTAGGGGCACAACCCTGGCTCATGTTTTGGTAGACATTGGCTCATCTCTGAATGTATTGCCTAAAAAAGCTCTTGATAGGCTTGACTGTGAGGGATTGACATTGAAGCCAAGTAACATAGTAGTAAGGGCTTTTGACGGCTCGAAAAGGATGGTACATGGGGAGGTAGACATTCCCATAAAAGTTGGAACACAAACTTTTGATTCAACTTTTTATGTAATGGATATTCGTCCCTCATATTCCTGCTTGCTAGGCCGACCATGGATTCACAATGTTGGCGATGTCACTTCAACGTTGCACCAAATGCTGAAATATCCGATTCAAGGGAAGATTATCACCGTTCATGGAGAAGAAGAGTATATGATCAGCCATCTCAATTCCTTCAGATATGTGGAATTAGATGGTGAATTTATTGAAACTCCATTTCAACACTTTGAAGAGGTCCCGCAAAATGTGGCAGTAACCAAGGTTTTTCCCAAGATTACAAGGCCTCCACTCCGGATGTCATCTCTGAAGGATGCCAAAGCAGTGGTAGAAGAAGGTGGGTGTACTATCTGGGGACAACTCCCAGATATCCCATATAAGTCTGACAAGTTTGGCCTGGGTTTCACTTCAAGTGCTCAGAAGGTTGTACGTCGTGCTCGTGCCGAAGGTCTACCCCTGAAGATCAGCAACCGCGAGGTCAACACCGTAGAAGATGATGAAGATAGTTGTGACTTGGAGGATTGGATATTCCCAACTATCAATGGAGGGCTCAGCAACTTGGAGGCTAGAGATTTTGTCCCGATCACTTTTATCCCACAGTAATCTGTCTTTACATTTTTTTGGATCTGTAATATTAAAACAATTCGCACTCTTAAAACCTTGTGTCTTACCCGAGGCACAATGGTCCATTTGTATGGGTTATTATCTCATTTTCATATGACATCAATGACTCATGGACGTTTTTGCATACAAACTTTTATGCTCATTGTATTTCTTTTTACATTTTTTATTTCTTTCAAGGATAGTTATACCCTTACACACACTCACACTCACAATGCAGGTATACATCCATTCGGGATCCCATGGGTAACGATACTGCTATGGCCTTTTGTTACTCTGAGAATCTAATCTACCAAGCCAAAGACGAAGTTGAGGAAGATTGTGAAATACCAGGGGAACTTTCCAGACTACTACAACAAGAAGAGAGAACCATTCAGCCTCACGAAGAACCCGTGGATATAATAAACCTAGGTACCGAAGAAGACAAAAAAGAGGTCAAGGTGGGTGCCAATCTGGAACCCAGTATCAAGGAGTGTCTGATTCAGTTGTTACACGATTATCTCGAAGTCTTTGCCTGGTCGTATGAAGACATGCCAGGACTTGATGCAGATATTGTGGTTCATCGTCTACCTACAAGAGAGGATTGTCCTCTAGTAAAGCAAAAGGTTCGCCGCATGAGGCCTGATATGTCAGAAAATATTAAAGCAGAAGTTATAAAGCAATTCAACGCTGGATTCTTGGTTGTCACCTATTATCCCCAATGGGTTGTTGTGATACGGTGGGAAGAGAACTGACTGTTTTTGGAATGCTGGTTCGCGTTTTGCGTTTGTTTTCGCAAAATGTCGCGGTAAGAAAGAGTCGCCACCGTCTTTTATTTTATCCAACAAGGAAAGGAAAAAAGCACATAAAAATTCCTTTTTCGAGATGTTTCTCGGGTCCGGGGGGTAGATTATAGAAAGGGAAGGTGTTAGCACCCTTTCTATCAGTGGTTATCCACGGGCTCTTAGGTACTTGCTCAAAGTGTTTTCAAAATTTGCTTTTCTTTGTGTTTGTGGGTTTGAAAAGAGTTTTTGTTTGAAAGGTGTAAGTGCGAAAAGTTTTGTTTTATTTTAGAAAGAGCAAGTACTTAAGAACCATCTACCTACTCGAAAAAGGAATCACTCTGTGCTAATGTCCTTTAGACAATGTTATCCCACTATGGATGAGTAGGTAGCATCATCGTTGGAGTTTTAAGGGTCAATTCGAATTTAGGGACTTACGGTCACCAAAGCAATGTTAGGACGCCTTAGCGGTAACCCTAATGTCTTAAATCATTTGTTTTGAGGCAACAATATCCGAGGCAACCATTTCGAGGCGACTATGATCTTTGGACAAGAGGGCGACCTCTAAAGTGACCTATACTTAATGACCGCGTACGAAGGCAACCAAGTGGGGTGTACCCTAAGAGTGCGCATGTGCGAGTGTGTCGTTTTCAGTTAATTTTTGTCTTTGTACATGTCAATGGTTATCTATGTTAATTTTAGGTTTAAACATTTGATCTTGTCATGCATTCCCTATTATCAAGCATCTAACAGTTTATAAGTTATGAAAATTAAATTGCGGAAATTAAAACTAACTATTACAAGGCGTCGGGTATTTACATCGCCAAAAGCAACCCTTGAAATTAAAATGCGGAAAATAAATAAAGCGATAAAATAATCAAAGTCTTAATTAAACTATTACATTCCAGAAAACAGATACAATATTTGAATAAAATGGATCGCGTGCGGGAAATTAAATCGGATGCGAGTTTTTTAGGGTTTTGACCCTTTTTTGAAAGAAAGTGATTTTTTTGTTATTTTTGAATTAAAAAGAAATTAAGCTAAGTTAATTATTAAATTAATAAACTAATTAATTAATTAATGAAAATAATATTTTTTGGATTTTTGATATTTAAAGAAATAAAAATAAATTAATCAAAGTTAATAAAAAAACCTAATTGTCTAAATTAATTTTAATTATTGCAAAAGATATTAAAGTTATTTCCTAATTAAACTAAATTAATTAATAATTGTTAATAAAAATTAAATTCTGAAATTAAATTTAATAATGAAAATGTTTTTTTGGTTTTTAATTTTATTAAGAAAAATGCTTAATTGGTTAGTGAAATAATAAAACAAAATAATTAAATAAAATAAAAAGAATGAGGTAGAGAAACTCAGGGGGGTGTGGGCCTGGAAAAGGAGTGAGAATTGCAAGTTTGTGGCCCAACAGGCGCAGGCCTGGTTGACTTCTGGAATTCCATGTGGCACGTTTGACTTGAGAGCATGACGCACACTCCATCTGGACCACCAGATCTGGCCTGGGGCCATCTGGCTAATGATTAGGTGAGAGACCATGGTGCGCTACAATGCATGAAACGCGCTGGAACACCTGAAAGAAAATAATAACAAGGAATATGGGGACATGGGATTCGAACCCAGGTCCTGCAGGCCAATGCATACGCTCCACTACCACTCAGCCAACGCGTTTTGATTGTTAGTATAATAGACAATAAATATAATATGGGAAAAACGAATAATATGTCAGAAATAAAATAAAAAAAGAAAATGCGCCAAGTTTGAATGGACGAATGGGAAGGGGGCACGTCTTCATCTTCTTCATTGAAACCTGGATATTTACCTGCGGATTTATATCCGCATCTAAATTCGCATGTGCATTCCAAAATCTATTCTAGGCCATTAAAACCAACCCCAAGACCATGGTTGTGCTCGTCTGGGCATCCTGAGCACGTCTATGTCCATCAATTGCACTGATTTTTCCTGAAAACGAAACGCCCAAAAAGACAATCCAAGAACCCTAAATTCGGCGAGGGGGTTACAGGCTATATTAATGCAATCAAATAATGCAGAAAGCTTAGAAATTGCACAAGCATCATGAATATGCCAATAATTTGTCAAGAAAATGCAAGAACATGAGGATACGATTTCGAATACAGGGCGGTTTTTTGAGAGACTTACAGCGTGATTGAGAGGGTATGAGAGTGTGCTTTTGATTGCTTCTGACTCGGTGGATGTCCAGCAAGTGATTGGCGTTGAGATTTGGTTCTGAATTGGCCTCTATGCACGATTTCAGTTTCAAGCTTTTTTTGCCAAATTTTCAAGTTTGCTTTTGGTGATTTTGCAGCCTCCAACCTCTAAAACTCGTGCCTTTGCATTGTATATGTAATATGGAGTGCATTAGGTCAACAATTTTGGACTGAATCCTTGTGCATTATGGTTTGGAGATTTGATTTGATCCTCCATTGAAAACCTTCCAATTTTGTCCAAAATCTAATCTTTTTGCACATGGAATGGCTGATACGAGTTTGATCATGATCATGATGATAATTAAGACCTATAACAACCAAAAAGATCCTAAGTAATCAATATTTGGATTTTATTTGATTTAAATTGATTTAAATTGATTTAAAATGAATTAATTCAATAAAAAATCAAATAAAATAGAAAAATTAATAAATGGACACAAGGCTGAAGCTAGGACACGTGTGTAGTGTGACAAGATCAAATCAAGTGGAAAAGAATGGGCCCATTTGACAAAATTGGAAGTTTTGAGGATAGTTGACTTTTGGCAATTTTGCAAAAATGCCCAACTTCAACAATGCATAACTTCTTCAATTTTGAACTTTTGGAAGTGTTCTTGGACTTTTTAGAAATCTTGAGATGTCCTCTAACCAACCCTTTTTGTATAATCGCATTTTGATATTCCATTCTCAAGTTATAAGCTTTGGCAAAAAAGGTATTTTTGTTGACTTTCAAAAATGACCTATAATGTCCAAATTTGTAACTTTTTGTGAGTGCATTTCTTGATCTTGGGGTGTGAAGATGGATTGTAGGATATTGCATCCTCTTCAAAATTATCTTTTGATGGGTCATTTCTCATAAAGTATGATAAAGTTATGCTTGGTCAAAGTTGAGTTGACTTTTCCTACAAAACCCTAATTTAGCAACTTTTGAGTCTTGATGAATTTTGAGCAATCCTTGATGAATCATGATCAACCCTTGATCAAATTATGAAATATCCTTAAAAATGAGAATGTTGACAAAAAATCTTGAAGTTTGACTGTTTATAGGTCACAGTTGACTTTTGCCCTAGCATAGTCGATTTTTGGACCCCTTGAGCAATTGACTGACCAAACTTCCTCTGCAAGGCTTGAAAATTGACATGGATGATCTTGAGAGCATATTAGGACATTGGGGAGCACTTGAGGTCATTTTTATGCAAGGACCTTGGTGCAACACAAAACCCTAATTTGAGATTGACTGCCTTAGGAGATGACTTGACTGTCCAACCCTTGAGCAATCTTGAGCTACTTGGAGATTATTCTTGCAATGTCTTGAGAAATATGGGAGGGAAAATTTTGGGGTACAACAGCTTCCCTTGTTCAATTTTCTTAAACCTGAGGATATAGATTGGCTTTCGGGCCTTTCGTGATCCGAAGGTGGAAGATGATTGAACACTAGAGTGTCCAGAAATTTGCACTCGCATGAAGTGGTATCAGCATTGTGATGTCAGGAATGGGATTACAGATGCCATTTGGAGACTGTTGATAGGTGGTCTGAACTTCGACTGGAATACGAATCCGGGAGATCTTATCGTCTATCTGACTAAACCAGAGGAGGTCTTGGATTAACTTTGACTGGATCGGCATCAGAAAAATCTTTGAATCGATTTAACTAGACCAGACGAAAGTCTTAGAATAACTTCAACTGGAATACGAATCAGGGAGATCTTATCGGTGATCTAACTGAACCAGAAGAGGTCTTGGATTAACTTTGACTGGATCGGCATCAGAAAAATCTTTAGGAATCGATTTAACTGGACCAGACAAGGTCTTGGATTAACTTTGACTGGATCGACATCAGAAAAATCTTTAAGAATCGATTTAACTGGATCAAACAAGGTCTTGGATTAACTTTGACTGGATCGGTATCAGAAAAATCTTTAGGAATCGATTTAACTGGACCAGACAAGGTCTTGGATTAACTTTGACTGGATCGACATCAGAAAAATCTTTAGGAATCGATTTAACTGGACCAGACAAGGTCTTGGAATGTCTTCAACTGGAATACGAATAAGGGAGATCTTATCGGCGATCTGACTGAACTAGAGAAGGTCTTGGATTAACTTTGACTGGATCGGCATCAGAAAAATCTTTAGGAATCGATTTAACTGGGCCAGACAAGAGTCTTGGAATAACTTCAACTGGAATATGAATCAGGGAGATCTTATCGGCGATCTGACTAAACCAGAGGAGGTCTTGGATTAACTTTGACTGGATCGGCATCAGAAAAATCTTTAGGAATTGATTTAACTGGACCAGACAAGGTCTTTTGATATAGCTGAGAATTTAACTGCATCTTTCCTAAAAAGTGAAGGTCAGTTGTATGCAATGCATGATATGGATCAAGAAATGATGTTCTCAAAATAAATGAGATTTGTGTTATATGATGCATATATGCATGTATCATGATGTATGGAAACGTAATGGTTTAGATGGGGAAAATAAATCCCGGATAGCTGCTGGAGACAAGAGTTGAATTCTTCGTTTCTGCTGGGGATGGTGAACGAAGGTGATTGCGAGAATAAACCTGCAGGAGAAGATAACTCCGTTGGGGAATAAACTGATGAGGAGATTACTTTGTGGGGAAGAGATGCTCTGCTGAGGATTCCACTGATAAACTCCACTGGGGATGGATTACCGTTGCTGGTGATATTGAATCTGCTGAGGATTGAATTCCTGCTTGTGAAAGGAAAGAAATTCGCTGGGGATGATCTTTCAGTTGCGACTTATTGGGGATGACCCTGTTAGGCACTTGTGGGGATAAATCTGAGTTCTGCTGGGAATGATCCTTTGAACTTGGCTGGGGAGATTTATTTTATACTCCGCTGGGGATAAACTTCCAGAGTCTACTGGGGATGATGATTCAACTCCGTTGGGAAATATTTTTCAGACCGTGCTGGGGAAATATTGGCTCCACTGGGGGGTATCTTGTATTCTGTCGGGAAACATTTTTATACTCTGCCAGGGAATATTAAGACTTTCGGGGACATCAAGTCTTTCTAGTGCTGATGGTAGATCAACTCTAATTGGGGAGAGTATCGCTGATTCGTTCACGGTTGCAAGTCTCAGTTGGGGAGAGCTACCGTTACTGTCTTACTCTGCGGGGAGTGAAGGTACCTTAGCCATATTCTTCAACTGAATCCACATTTGTACCTGGTGGACGAAGCAACTATACATATCGGACAATTCTTATTGCCCCTGTTTCTGATGTTACCTGTAATCGTTTTTTGTTTCGCCTATAAATATTCATGAGTAGCAATTAATGTCAAATGCATATATCAAAAATGAACATTGGACGTTCTTTGCAAAATAAAACAGATAAAGGAAAAATAGTTTGAAATTTCTTTGAAAATGAATTGTATTGATTTTGAAGTTTGGCCTGTAAATAGGCATTTTTGTACAAGAGGCTGACGTCCTAGTAAGAGAACGCCGCCGAATAATAGAATTTACACAATTTTGTGAAAAAGAAAACAAAAAAGCTATGTGAATAATCCCACTGGGTTCCAACTATGCTATTGCCTTTATGTCCTCAAGCATCCCATCACTTTGCTACTTGGTTGAAGGTAGATCAGATTGATTAGTGTCGTCCGAGCTTAGCAGTTGATACCGAAGTCTGGATGCAAGGTGATCCGATGAGACATAGTGTTACGCTTTGATCCCTAATTTTTTCCTGGACCGCCCTTTCGGGTTTTCAGTCCACCGGGATACCCTTTTTTGCCCAAGCCTCCTTTTCAGGTTTTCGACTTGCCAGGTGTACAGATTTTTTTTATATTTTCATCCCTTATTTTTGCCTGAACCCTTTTGGTTCGCCGGGAAACCCTTATTTTTGCCTAGGCCAGTCAACCTAGCGGGTCTTTGATCATGCGTAGTATCTTTTCACTATGTCTGCATTGATGGGGTGAGGAAGGTCGTCACCATCCATGGTGGTTAGAATCATAGCTCCTCCTGAAAAAATGTTCTTAACCATAAATGGCCCTTCGTAAGTAGGGGTCCATTTGCCCCTGGGATCACCTTGAGGTAATATGATTCACTTGATAACCAGGTCCCCAACTTGATACTCTTGTCGTCTAACTTTCTTGTTAAATGCCTTGATCATCCGTTTTTGATACGTCTGACCATGACAAATAGCAGTAAGTCTCTTTTCGTCGATTAAGTTCAACTGATCAAGCCGGGTCTGAATCCAATCATCTTCACTCAAACCTACATCCTTCATGATCCGGAGAGAGGGTATCTGAACTTCAATGGGCAAGACTGCCTCCATGCCATAAACCAAGGAATAGGGTGTTGCCCCTGTTGACGTCCGTGCTGAGGTACGGTACCCATGAAAAGCAAATGGTAACATCTTGTGCCAGTCTTTGTAGATCACTGTCATTTTCTGCACAATCTTCTTAATGTTCTTATTAGCCGCTTCGACAGGCCCATTCATCTTTGGCCGGTAGGGAGAAGAGTTATGATGCTGTATCTTGAATTGCTTGCAGAGCTCAGTGATCATCTTGTTGTTGAGATTGGTACCATTATTCGTAATGATCCTCTCTGGTACACCATATCGACATATCAGATTGTGCCGAATGAACCGTGCCACGACATTCTTGGTCACGGTAGCAAAGGAAGCTGCTTCAACCCACTTCGTAAAATAATCAATTTCTACCAGGATGAAACGATGCCCGTTGGATGCTTTAGGTCTGATCTCGCCGATCATATCAATGCCCCACATTGCAAAAGGCCAAGGTGTCGTCAAGACGTTTAGAGGAACTGAAGGTATGTGCACCTTATCAGCATAGACTTGGCACTTGTGACATGTCCGAGAATGCTGATAACAGTCAGCTTCCATTGTGGACCAATAATATCCTGCCCGAAGGATCTTCTTTGCCATGGTGTATCCACTGGAATGAGTTCCGAAAGTACCTTCATGTAACTCCGCCATGATCCTTTATGCTTCCTTCTTATCCACACAATGCAGTAGGGTCGAATCATGGTTACACTTGTAAAGAATGTCGTTGCTGATGAAGAATTTTGCTGCGAACCTCCTCAGAAACTTTTTGTCATTAACAGATGCACCCTCGGGGTACTCCTGAGCTTCAAGATACCTTTTCACCTCATGAAACCATGGTTTATCCGCTACCTCTTCAGTCTCAATATCACAGCAATGTGCAAGTTCGTCCAATCTTTCAATGATAATCCGGGGAGCCTCGTTGTCCCAATTGACCTTGAACATAGAAGACATCGTAGCTAGCGCGTCCGCCAACTGATTCTCCTCTCTAGGGAAGTGTTCAAAGGTTATCTCCTCAAAATGTGGAAGCAACGTCAATACATACTCCTTGTAAGGAATAAGATTTGGGTGTTTCGTATCCCACTCGCCTTTGATCTGACTGATCACGAGAGCGGAATCTCTGAAGACACTCAAAAACTTAATCCTTAGGTCAATTGCTGCTCGAAGACCCATAATGCATGCTTCATACTCCGCCATATTGTTGGTGCAGTTGAAACATATTCGGGCAGTAAACGGAGTATGAGAGCCTTTAGGAGATATGATCACAGCGCCAATGCCATTACCCAAAGTGTTCGAAGCTCCATCAAAGTACATAGACCATCGGGATCCTTCCTCAGGTCCTTCATCTGGTTCAGGTGTCTCACAATCAGTTACCAACATGATATTCTCATCCGGAAATTCAAAGTTCATAGACTGATAATCATTCACTGCCTGATATGCCAAATGGTCTGCCAACACACTTCCCTTGATTGCCTTTTGGGTCGTGTATTGTATGTCATACTCAGTCAAGATCATCTGCCATCTTGCTATTCTTCCAGATAATGCAGGCTTTTCGAAGATATACTTGATCAGATCCATCTTTGATATCAATAGAGTAGTGTGAGTCAACATATACTGTCTCAGCCGGCAAGCAACCCATGCCAAAGCGCAACAAGTTTTCTCGAGCAACGAGTATCGGGTCTCGCAGTCGGTAAACTTTTTGCTAAGGTAATAAATAGCATGCTCTTTTCGGCCAGACTCGTCATGCTGCCCCAGCACACACCCCATTGAGTTATCGAGTACTGTCAAGTATAAGATCAAAGGTCTTCCTTCAACTGGAGGCATTAGAATGGTTGGCTCTTGGAGATACTCTTTGATCCTTTCGAAAGCGGACTGGCATTCATCGTTCCAACGTACTACTTGATCTTTCTTCAGTAGCTTGAAGATTGGCTCATAAGTAGCAGTCAGGTGTGAGATGAATCGGGCAATGTAGTTCAGACGTCCCAGAAAGCCTCTGACTTCTTTCTCTGTTCAGGGAGCTGGCATTTCCTGTATAGCCTTCACTTTTATCGGATCTACTTGAATACCTTTGTCGCTTACGACGAAACCCAGCAGTTTACCAGATCTCACCCCAAAGGTGCACTTGTTCGGGTTTAACCTCAGCTTGTACAACTTCAACCTGTCAAATAGCTTCTGCAGATGGTCAAGGTGTTCTTCCTCAGTTTGGGACCTTGCAATCATATCATCGACGTATACTTCAATCTCATGATGGATCATGTCATGAAACAAAGCGACCATGGCATGCTGATACGTTGCCCCAGCGTTCTCCAATCCAAAAGGCATGACCTTATAGCAAAAGGTACCCCACTGAGTAACAAAGGTTGTCTTCTCCATGTCTTCGGGAGCCATTTTAATCTGATTATAATCGGAGAAACCATCCATAAAGGAGAAGACTTTATGCGTAGCGGTGTTGTCAACCAGAACGTCAATATGAGGTAGAGGGAAGTCATCCTTGGGGCTCGCCCTGTTCAGATCCCTATAGTCAACACACATTCAAACCTTACCATCTTTCTTCGGTACAGGAACCACGTTGGCCACCCACTGAGGGTAAGAAGTAACTGCTAGAAAACCGGCGTCAAACTGTTTCATAACTTCAGCCTTGATTTTCTCAGACATCTCTGGGCGCATTCGGCGAACCTTCTATTTCACTGGAGGACAGTCTTCCTTGGTAGGCAGGCGGTGAACCACAATATCGGTATCCAACCCAGGCATATCTTCGTAAGACCAGTCAAAGACCTCAACATAGTCATGCAGCATCTGAATCAACCATTGTTTCACGCTAGCTTCCAGATTTGCACCGATCTTGACCTCTTTCTTATCTGTCTTGATACCCAGATTCACTGTTTCCACTGGCTCTTCGTGCGGCTGAATAACCCTCTCTTCCTGAAGTAACAGTCTCGCAAGTTCACCAGGCACTTCGCAATCATCTTCACCTTCGTCTTCGGCTAAGTTGATCGTATTTTCGAAGTCATAACCAGCAGTAGCAGAGTCGTTACCAGTGAGATCCAGAGTGGATGTAGACATGTATATGTGAGTGTGTGTAAAATAGTTGTTTTGCAATATATAATAAAGAAAAACAAGTAGCGCAAAATTTGAAATGCAAGAACGTCTGATGCTTTTATTAATGATATATGAAAATGACACACATAAAAGCCCTCACAAATGAAGCCACAGTGCCCCGGGTAAGACACCGGGCCATAAAGTTTAAAACATTGTTTGTTACATATTCAAAACAAAAAGTTTCATTACTGGGTAACAAAAGAAATAGGGATGAAGTCCTTTGTTGTCCAGTTGCATTGTCCACCGTCGGCTGTAGGATAGATCCAGCTGTCGAACTCAGACTCTTCCACATCATCTTCAATGGCATTCACTCCCGAGTTGTTGATGAACACATGAGGTCTTCCGATCCGTGCATTCCGAACAGCCTTTTAAGCTTTTGAAGTGAAACCCAAACCAAACTTGTTAGTCTTCTGTGTAAAATCAGGGAGTCGGCCCCCAATTCGCACACCCACCTTTCTCGACAACAGCCCGGGCATCCCTAAAGGAATCCATCTTCATAGGAGATTCTTCAACAACAGTCTCAGTTGATGCCAGCGTCTGGGGAACCTCTTCAAAATGCTGAAATGGGGTTTCAATGAACTCCCCGTCCATCTCTACATATCGAAAAGAGTTGAGGTGGCTCACCATGTACTCCTCTTCTCCTTGTACTGTCACAATCTTCCCTTTGACCGGGTACTTCAGCTTCTGGTGTAGCGTTGAGGTTACGGCCCCAGCTTTGTGGATCCATGGACGACCCAGCAAACAAGAATAAGATGGTCGAATGTCCATCACATAGAACATCGAGTTAAAAACCTGAGAACCAACCTTAATCGGGATATCAACTTCTCCATGCACCATTATCTTAGACCCATCAAAGGCCCTAACAACAATGTTGCTTGGCTTCAGCTCCAACCCTTCACAATCCAACCGGTCCAGAGCTTTCTTAGGCAAGACGTTCAATGAGGAACCAGTATCCACTAATGCATGAGCAAGAGTAGTGCCCCTGCATTCAATGGAGACATGCAGGGCATCGTTGTGATTCTTCCCCTTAGCAGTCAAGTCGGCGTCATAGAAACCCAACCCATTATCAACAGTCAGATTTGCCACGCAATCTTTAAACTGATCAGCTGATGTCTCTTGTGGTACGTGTGCAGTCTTTAGAAATGTATTCAGAGCCTTGGCATGGGCTTCTGAGCATAGCAACAGTGACAACATAGAAATCTTGGACGGGGTTTGCCCCAGCTGCTCGACTACATTGTAGTCACTCTTTTTGATAATTTTCAGAATCTCTTCCATCTCTTGCTTAGAAGCTTCAACAGTAATTGTCTTCGGTGCCTCCGTCTGGGCAGGCTCATCAGTGGTCCCTTTGCCCCGAGATTCAGATGACTCGACGACAGGGGTAAGAATAGGAACTTGAACAGGAATAGTAGCAGGTACACTGGCAGGTGTAATAACAACCGGTCTTCGGGCAGTTGGTGGAGAGATATCAGGCGAGAAAAGTCTTCCGCTGTGGGTGACTTTAGCAGGTCCAACAATGTTGCTGACGTCAGTATCAGCATCTAACTCTTGTTTAACTCCATGAAAATAAACATCAGCCCCGTAGTGCCAAGGGACAGCTTTATCGGAGGTGTAGGGGATAGGCCCAGGAACAGTGATGATCACAGGTGCGATTCTTGGAATAGATGTAATTCTAACATGCTTCCTCGAGGGAGCCTTGGAAGAATTGTCGAAAATGGTAATAATGGCAACTTCTTCAGTATGAACTAGAGGAACAACAGTCTTCTCAAATAGAATTTCTTTACTATCCATCAGGCGTTGGACACCTGATTTCAAAAGATGGCAACCGGTTGGTAGAGCAAAACACATACGGCAACCTTCGTCACAGCCCGGAAATAAATCGGCTAGCAAAAGGTTTTTCTTCACAGCCATCAAGGGATTAGCAATGTCGTTCACAGAAACCACAAACGAGTCTTCATCTATAGCATTCACTCCATGCTTAGGCATAGGAGCAGTCACAACATTGGGTCTTTCGGGCGCCTCAAACTCAATCTCCTTTGCATCAATTAAGTCCTGTATCTTGTTCTTCAAAGATCAACAATCATCTGTATTATGCCCCGGGCTATCAGAGTGAAAAGCACAGCGGGCATTAGGGTTATACTTCGGTGATGTTGTATTTGGATTCTTCGGGGCTTCCCTTGGAATCAATAGATTGGTTTTCAGCAACTGCGGCAGAATCTGAGACAAAGTCATTCTGAGACGGGTGAATTGCCTTCGAGGTTTCTCGTCCTTTTGTTGATTGTTGTGCTGAGGAGCACCAGCATGTCTTGAAATAACAACCGCATTAACAGCTTGGAGGTGTTCAGGTCTATTTTATCTTTTCGAACTGTAGACAGCACTGGACTCTTTCTTAAAAGGCTTCTTCTCGGTGCTCGATGAGGCACCCTTCTGTATCTTACCAGCCTTAATACCCGCCTCAATCCTTTCACCGGTCATAATAAGCTCTGTAAACCCAGACGAAGAGCTTCCAATAAGATGGTTGAAAAATGGACCAGACAAGGTCCCCAGAAACATATCCACAAGCTCCCAATCAGCCAAGGGTGGTTGCACTCTTTCGGCGAGGTCCCTCCACTTCTGAGCATAATCTTTGAAACCTTCACCCGTTCCCATTGACATACCCTGGAGTTGGGTACGCGTGGGAGCGAGGTCGGAATTGTACTGATATTGCCTGTAGAAAGCAGTAGCCAAATCTTCCCAACTGCGGATACTGGCTCCGTCCAACTGGTAGAACCATTCAAGCTGGGTCCTTGAGAGACTGTCTTGAAAGAAGTGGATCCATAGGTTCTTATCAGCGGTGTACGGCTGAATCTTCCTTACATATGACCAGAGGTGCAGCTTCGGACAAGAAACTCCGTCATATTTAGCAAAGGCTGGTGCCTTGAATTTGTGGGGAATCACCACCCCGGATGAAAGACTCAGATCACCAAAGTCCAGACCAGGCACTTTCTGAACTTCCATCGCACTTAAGCGGTCTTCCTGTTGTTTGTATCTATCCTCAGCAGGAGGATACTGGTCTTCGTCGAAGTTCGTCTCGTTGTTCGAGACCACAGGGCTAGGAGCCCTCCTTTCTTCCTGACTATCTTTCCCTCCAGATGAGGTGGTCAAATTAACTTCACCCCGTAGCCTGTTTCCAAACCTGTGACCTGTGTTAAACAGGACTGTCCTCTTCTTCTTCTTCTTCTTCTCTTTCAGAATCAGAGTCTTCAGATCTTGCTGACCCTTAGCTAGATTCATGAACGGCTCTTGGAATTGGGCATTCTGGGCTTGTAGGGCCTTGATTGCTTGCTCAGCTGAAGGTTCAGTAGACATGATGAGTGCTGAAATAAACAGTGAAGAAGATAAGAGACCTGTAATGGGTACCTGTTATGAAGTGCATGGGATGAAATGCGTATGATATGATTTCAAAGACAATCGAGAGATTCAAATTTGTAAACCAGAAAGGAAACACACTTTATTAGATAAACTTTGGAATTCAAATTGTTCAACAAATTGCCCTTAAGGCGTTACAAGAAGGGAAATACTAAAAAGTAAAGAAAAAATGGAAAAGAAATAATCAAAGGACAATCAGTCCTCCCATGGTCGCTTCTTGTTGGTGCGGACATAGTCATTGAGAATCCGCTCGTTCTCCAATTGCCTAGTCAACTTCTGGATCTTCTGTTCTTGCTCGTTAAACTTTTCTCGGTAAGCATCCCGTTCTTATCTCAGTTGCATCCAAGACCTTTTCAGTGCCCCTATGTCAGTGGGCATGTAAGGGTGGGGGATGGTAGGAAGAACCCCCTCTTCATTAGCAACTTGAACAATGATAGGCAGGACGGCTTCATATGGCATACCTAGCTTTTGGGCACGGATATGAACCCATCTGAGATATGGCTCCATCGGAAGTGAAGTCTTTAGACCCAGCTCATGTGGATCAGATCTGTGAACTCTATCCCAAGCCCTTATGAGTCTGCGGCATTGCTCGTCGCTATCCCCTTGAAAATCAAAGATGATACTAGGCATTAACAGCTCATGAGGTCCTTCTCTTCTGGCTCTCCCAAACTGACGTAAGGCCAAGCATGGATTGTAAGAAATTCCTCCATGGGTTCCTATCAGTGGAACATTGGGGTACTCCCCACAGCGATCAACGATAGCCACCACGTCCATACCCTTGAGAGTCCAGATGATGTCATTATGAGAGAGAGACATAACCCTATAGGCCCAGCCCATGCCTTCTTTGTTCTTCAGCACTGATTTGGGGAGGTGCAAAATAAACCACCTCGCCAATAATGGAGCACAGGACATCAAGGTTCCCCGCTTTCAGGCAGTACGAGCATAGAGCTGATGAAGGATGTCACCCAAGAGAGTGGGTACAGGATTACAAGAGATGAAGATTTTTATCGCATTCACATCAACAAAGGAGTCAGAGTTCGGAAACAATACCAAGCCATATATCAAAATAGCCAAAATATCCTTGAATGCCTTGAAGTCTAGACTATCCCAGAAATAATTAGCTTTACCAACCAAGAACTTTGTCAGAAATCCCTTTGCTCCACTTCTAGTCTCCCAATTAGCCATTACCTCATCCTTTGTCATATGAAGGGCTACAGCAATCTCTTCCGGCCTAAGAATTTTCTCCCAACCAGTAAACGGGGTCTGCTCCAGAATAGAGATACCGAGCAGCTCAGAGAACTCTTCTAAGGTGGGAACCAACTGGTAGTCCTAGAAAGTAAAGCAATGGTACTGTGGATCATAGAACTGGACTAGGACACTCATCATCTGCTCATCCAATTTGGAGGTAACCAAACTGAGAAGATACCCATGTCTTCTGATGAAGGAGGTAGTATCAGGCATCTTTGCAACCAACTCTTTAAGCATAGTGGGAACCTGGACAAAGTTGATCCGGATGGTATTCCTACGCATGGGCATCATGATGACCTACAAAACAGAACAAAGATGAATCCCTCCTGTCTTTAAAATAGGTTAGTCCAATGCAAGATGTATGCAATGATATGATGTCATGATAGTAAGCACACCACAAGTATCCACAAATAGCAAACATGGTAAAGGCACACAAGTCACACAGAGAGCCCTTAGATTTCAGGCTGGCAAGGAGCTTAGGTACTACCCTCTTTCAGTTCAGTTGGTTTAAACCTGTCCTAAAAATAGTAATCGGGTTCTAGAGGATCTTAATATCACTGACTACCCTCGATCGATCATATTCCAGTTTAGCAACCTTTTCTTGCGGCCGGAATCATCGCGAGAGTTTAGTCTCAATGAGTGTAGCATACTGCTACTGTTCTATGGCCAAGTTGGTCAATTTAAAGGTTCTAAGGTCAGTTGGTGCTTAATGACCCCTTAGAAGACCCATATTCTCCTCGTTCCAACACAAGGGATATCGGTACAGACTAAAGTGCCACACCAACGTAGCTACTGCTTCAACCGTATCGGTCTACGCCGTACAGTTCCCTCACAGTTTATTGCTACTTACCTAAAGGCTACCCCCAGATCCGGGTTAGGATCTATAGTAACTCCGATACAAGCCCACAAATATAAAGCATACAAAGCAATCAATTGAAAACACAATGATCTGATCCTAAGGTACACCCCACTTATTAAACGTCCCCAGCAGAGTCGCCAATTCTATGATACGGTGGGAAGAGAACTGACTGTTTTTGGAATGCTGGTTCGCGTTTTGCGTTTGTTTTTGCAAAATGTCGCGGTAAGCAAGAGTCGCCACCGTCTTTTATTTTATCTAACAAGGAAAGGAAAAAAGCACTGAAAAATACCTTTTTCGAGATGTCTCTCGGGTCTGGGGGGTAGATTATAGAAAGGGAAGGTGTTAGCACCCTTTCTATCCGTGGTTATCCACGGGCTCTTAGGTACTTGCTCAAAGTGTTTTCGAAATTTGCTTTTCTTTGTGTTTGTGGGTTTGAAAAGAGTTTTTGTTTGAAAGGTGTAAGTTCGAAAAGTTTTGTTTTGTTTTAGAAAGAGCGAGTACTTAAGAACCATCTACCTACTCGAAAAAGGAATCAATCTGTGCTAATGTCCTTTAGACAATGCTATCCCACTATGGATGAGTAGGTAGCATCATCGTTGGAGTTTTAAGGATCAATTCGAATTTAGGGACTTACGGTCACCAAAGCAATGTTAGGACGCCTTAGCGGTAACCCTAATGTCTTAGATCATTTGTTTTGAGGCAACAATATCCGAGGCAACCGTTTCAAGGCGACTATGATCTTTGGACAAGAGGGCGACCTCTAAAGTGACCTATACTTAATGACCGTGTACGAAGGCAACCAAGTGGGGTGTACCCTAAGAGTGCGCATGTGCGAGTGTGTCGTTTTCAGTTAATTTTTGTCTTTGTACATGTCAATGGTTATCTATGTTGATTTTAGGTTTAAACATTTGATCTTGTCATGCATTCCCTATTATCAAGCATCTAACAGTTTATTAGTTATGGAAATTAAATTGCGTAAATTAAAACTAACTATTACAAGGCGTCGGGGTATTTACATCGCCAAAAGCAACCCTTGAAATTAAAATGCAGAAAATAAATAAAGCGATAAAATAATCAAAGTCTTAATTAAACTATTACATTCCAGAAAACAGATACAATATTTGAATAAAATGGATCGCGTGCGGGAAATTAAATCGGATGCGAGTTTTTTAGGGTTTTGACCCTTTTTTGAAAGAAAGTGATTTTTTTGTTATTTTTGAATTAAAAAGAAATTAAGCTAAGTTAATTATTAAATTAATAAACTAATTAATTAATTAATGAAAATAATATTTTTTGGATTTTTGATATTTAAAGAAATAAAAATAAATTAATCAAAGTTAATAAAAAAACCTAATTGTCTAAATTAATTTTAATTATTGCAAAAGATATTAAAGTTATTTCCTAATTAAAATAAATAAATTAATAATTGTTAATAAAAATAAAATTCTGAAATTAAATTTAATAATGAAAATGTTTTTTTGGTTTTTAATTTTATTAAGAAAAATGTTTAATTGGTTAGTGAAATAATAAAATAAAATAATAAAATAAAATAATTAAATAAAATAAAAAGAATGAGGTAGAGAAACTCAGGGGGGTTGGGTCTGGAAAAGGAGTGAGAATTGCAATTTTGTGGCCCAACAGGCGCAGGCCTGGTTGACTTCTAGAATTCCATGTGGCACGTTTGACTTGAGAGCATGACGCACACTCCATCGGACCACCAGATCTGGCCTGGGGCCATCTGGCTAATGATTAGGTGAGAGACCATGGTGCGCTACAATGCATGAAACGCGCTGGAACACCTGAAAGAAAATAATAATAAGGAATATGGGGACCTGGGATTCGAACCCAGGTCCTGCAGGCCAATGCATACGCTCCACTACCACTCAGCCAACGCGTTTTGATTGTTAGTATAATAGACAATAAATATAATATGGGAAAAACGAATAATATGCCAGAAATAAAAAAGAAAAAAAAGAAAACGCGCCAAGTTTGAATGGACGAATGGGAAGGGGGCACGTCTTCATCTTCTTCGTTGAAACCTGGATATTTACCTACGGATTTATATCCGCAGCTAAATTCGCATGTGCATTCCAAAATCTATTCTAGGCCATTAAAACCAACCCCAAGACCATGGTTGTGCTCGTCTGGGCATCCTGAGCACGTCTATGTCCATCAATTGCACTGATTTTGCCTGAAAATGAAACGCCCAAAAAAACAATCCAAGAACCCTAGATTCGGCTAGGGGGTTACAGGCCATATTAATGCAATCAAATAATGCAGAAAGCTTAGAAATTGCACAAGCATCATGAATATGCCAATAATTTGTCAAGAAAATGCAAGAACATGAGGATACGATTTCGAATACATGGCGGTTTTTTGAGAGACTTACAGCGTGATTGAGAGGGTATGAGAGTGTGCTTTTGATTGCTTCTGACTCAGTGGATGTCCAGCAAGTGATTGGCGTTGAGATTTGGTTCTGAATTGGCCTCTATGCACGATTTCAGTTTCAAGCTTTTTTTGCCAAATTTTCAAGTTTGCTTTTGGTGATTCTGCAGCCTCCAACCTCTAAAACTCGTGCCTTTGCATTGTATATGTAATATGGAGTGCATTAGGTCAACAATTTTGGACTGAATCCATGTGCATTATGGTTTGGAGATTTGATTTGATCCTCCATTGAAAACCTTCCAATTTTGTCCAAAATCCAATCTTTTTGCACATGGAGTGGATGATACGAGTTTGATCATGATCATGATGATAATTAATACCTATAACAACCAAAAATATCCTAAGTAATCAATATTTGGATTTTATTTGATTTAAATTGATTTAAAATGAATTAATTCAATATAAAATCAAATAAAATAGAAAAATTAATAAATGGATACAAGGCTGAAGCTAGGACACGTGTGTAGTGTGACAAGATCAAATCAAATGGAAAAGAATGGTCCCATTTGACAAAATTTGATGTTTTTGGGATAGTTGACTTTTGGCAATTTTGCAAAAATGCCCAACTTCAACAATGCGTAACTTATTCAATTTTGACTTTTGGAAGTGTTCTTGGACTTTTTAGAAAGCTTGAGATGTCTTCTAACCAACCCTTTTGGTCTCATCTCATTTTGATATTCCATGCTCAAGTTATAAGCTTTGGCAAAAAAGGTGTTTTTGTTGACTTTCAAAAATGACCTATAATGTCCAAATTTGTAACTTTTTGTGAGTGCATTTATTGATCTTGGGGTGTGAAGATGGATTGTAGAAAATTGCTTCCTCTTCAAAATGAGCTTTGGATGTGTCATTTCTCATAAAGTATGAGAAAGTTATGCTTGGTCAAAGTTGAGTTGACTTTTCCTACAAAATCCTAATTTAGCAACTTTTGAGTCTTGATGAATTTTGAGCAATCCTTGATGAATCATGATCAACCCTTGATCAAATGATGAAATATCCTTCAAAATGAGAATGTTGACAAAAAATCTTAAAGTTTGACTGCTTATAGGTCACAGTTGACTTTTGCCCTAACACAGTCGATTTTTGGACCCCTTGAGCAATTGACTGACCAAACTTCCTCTGCAAGGCTTGAAACTTGACATGGATGATCTTGATAGCATATTAGGACATTGGGGAGAACTTGAGTTTATTTGGATGCAAGGACCTTGGTGCAATACAAAACCCTAATTTGAGATTGACTGCCTTAGGAGATGACTTGACTGTCCAACCCTTGAGCAATCTTGAGCTACTTGGAGATTATTCTTGCAATGTCTTGAGAAATATGGGAGGGAAAATTTTTGGGTACAACAGTTGCCAATGTTGTTCCCGTGCCCAAAAAGGACGGAAAAGTGTGAATGTGCATGGACTACAGAGATTTGAATAGGGCAAGCCCTAAGGATGATTTTCCACTCCCCCACATTAATATTCTAGTTGACAATACGACACAACGTAAAGTATTTTCCTTCATGGACGGTTTCTCAGGTTACAACCAAATCAAAATGGCGCCTGAGGACATGGAAAAAACAATGTTTGTCACGCAGTGGGGCAATTTCTGCTATAAGGTGATGTCATTCATACTGAAGAATGTCGGGGAAACCTATCAGCGTGCCATGGTAGCTCTATTTCACGACATGATACATCACGAAATAGAGGTCTTTGTGGATGACATGATAGCCAGATCACAAACAGAAGAAGAGCATCTTGATCACTTACAAAAACTGTTTGAGAGACTGAAGAAGTATAAGCTGAGGTTGAATCCAAACAAATGCACATTTGGGGTACGGTCTGGTAAACTCCTAGGCTTTATCGTCAGCAACAAAGGTATTAAAGTAGATCCTGCCAAGGTAAAAGCAATACAAGAGATGCCTGCTCCTCATATTGAGAAGGAAGTTAGAGGATTCTTGGGGCGTTTGAACTACATTGCCAGATTCATCTCTCACCTGACAGCTACTTGTGAACCAATCTTCAAATTGTTGAAAAAAGATCAAGTAGTCAAATGGAATGACGAGTGCCAAGTTGCTTTTGAAAAAATCAAAGAATACTTACAAGAGCCTCCTGTGTTGATGCCACCAGTCGAGGGAAGACCATTGATCATGTATCTGACTGTTTTAGAAAACTCAATGGGGTGTGTATTGGGGCAGCATGACGAGTCTGGCTGAAAAGAGCATGCTATTTATTACCTGAGAAAAAAGTTTACTGACTGTGAAACTAGATATTCACTGCTCGAGAAAACTTGTTGCGCTCTAGCATGGGCTGCTCGCCGGCTAAGATAGTAAATGCTGACTCATACTACTTTGTTGATATCTAAAATAGATCTGATAAAATACATCTTTGAGAAACCTGCTCTCTCTAGGACAATAGCGAGATGGTAGATGATCCTGACAGAATATGACATACAGTATACTACCCAAAAAGCAATAAAGGGAAGTGTATTAGTTGATCACCTTTCTCACCAAGTTGTAGAAGACTACCAATCCACGAAGTTCAAATTTCCAGATGAAGACATCATGACGGTAAATAACTATGAAGAATTCAGGCCATATGATGGACCTGAACAAGGATCCCGATGGACCCTGTTCTTTGATGGGGCATCCAACGCACTTGGCAATGGTATCAGTGATGTACTCATATCTCCAGAAGGGTGTCATACTCCCTTTACTGCCAGAATTTGCTTCAATTGTACAAATAACATGGCGGAATACGAAGCGTGCATCTTTGGTCTCATAGCTAGCATAGACTTGGGGATCAAATCCTTGGATGTATTCGGAGATTCAGCTTTGGTTATTAGTCAGATCAAAGGGGAATGGGACACCAAACACCCTAACCTTATCCCTTATAAAGAACATGTTTTGACATTGTTACCACATTTTGAGAAGATTACCTTCGAGCATTTCCCTCCAGAAGAAAATCAACTAGCAGACGCTCTAGCCACAATGTCATCTATGTTTAAACTCAATTGGGATAACGAGGCTCCCCAGATCACCATTGAACGAATGGAGGAACCAGCACGCTGTCACGAGATTAATATTGAAGAAGTAATGGACCGGCCTTGGTTCCACGAAGTCAAGAAGTATCTCGAGGCTCAAGAATATCCAGAAGGAGCTTCAGTCAATGATAAGAAGTTCTTAAGGAGATTCTCTGCTAAATTCTTCCTTAGTAATGGCATCTTGTATAAATGCAATCATGACTCTGTGTTACTTCGGTGTGTAGATAAGGTTAAAGTTGAAAGGATCATGGCTGAATTGCATGAAGGAACTTTTGGCACCCATTCAAGTGGGCATACGATGGCAAAGAAAATCCTATGGGAAGGCTATTGCTGGTCTACCATGGAAGCAGATTGCTATCAACACTCTTGAACTTGCCATACGTGTCAGATTTATGCTGACAAGGTGCACGTACCTCCGGTTCCTCTGAATGTCTTGACAGCTCCTTGGCTGTTTGCTATGTGGGAAATAGATATGATTGGGGAAATAAAGCCGACAACCTCTAATGGACACCGCTTCATCTTAGTGGCCATTGATTATTTTACAAAGTGGGTGGAGGAAGCTTCCTTCGCTTCCGTTACCAAGAATGTTGTTTCCCGTTTCATCAAGAAAAATCTCATTTGCCGGTACGGTATCCCAGAAAGGATCATCACTGACAATGGTACAAATCTCAACAACACTATGATCACCGCCTTGTGCGAGCAATTCAAGATCCAACATCACAATTCTTCCCCTTATCTGCCAAAGATGAATGGTGTTGTTGAAGCTGCAAATAAGAACACTAAAAAGATCATACAAAAAATGACAGTCACATACAAAGACTAGCATGAGATGCTACCATTCTCTCTCCACGAGTATCGTATCACAACTGGCACATCAACCGGGGTAACACCCTATTCTCTGGTATACGGCATGGAAGTCGTCTTACCTATTGAGGTTTAGATCCCATCTCTAAGAATTATGAAGGATGCAGAGTTGAATGAAGAAGATTGGATTCAGACTCGACTTGATCAACTAAACTTGATTGATGAGAAGAGATTTACTGTTGTTTTCCATGGTCAAATGTATCAAAAACGGATGATCAAGGCTTTCAACAAAAAGGTCAGACGCCAAGTGTATCAAGTTGGAGATCTGGTAATCAAACGCATCATATTGCCAACAGGTGATCCCAGTGGAAAATGGACTCCTACCTATAAAGGACCATTTGTAATCAAAAACATTTTCTCTGGTGGGGCAATGATCTTGACCGCCATGGATGGCGACGACCTGCTGCATCCTGCGAACGCGGACATAATCAAAAGATACTACGCATATGAGACCTGCTAGGTTGACATACCTAGGCAAAACAAGGGAATCCCGGCGAACCAAAAAGGTTCGGGCAAAAATTAGGGATAAAACAAAAAATTTGTACACTCGGCAAGTTGAAAACCTGAAAGGGAGACTTGGGCAAAAAAGGGTATCCCGGTGGACTGAAAACCCGAAAGGGTGGTCCAGGCAAAAGTTAGGGAATTAAAGCGTATGACTATGTCTCGTTGGATCACCTTACAGAAAACCTGCAAACTCAAAGGTTCTAATAAATTTAATCATCTTCGGACGAGGAAACAAATAGACAAGATGCTCATAGATACGAAGGCTATAGCAGAATGAGAACCCCATGGGATTATTACACATAGCTATCTTTTCTTTGTATTAAAATTTTCATTTTTTTTACGACGGTGTTCTCTTACTAGAATGTTTGTCTCATTGTACAAAAATACTTACTCAAAGTTAATACAAACGTATCTCCTTGAAAGTGAAAAACTATCTGTTTTTCTTTACTCCTGTGTTTTGTTTACAAAAACGTCCAATGATTCATTTTTGAACATATGCATTTGAACAAAATTACTGTTTACAAATAAACAAAATAAAAGACAATTACTAATGGCTTTAAGAGGTAGGGAAAATCTCTCTAAGCTATTTCCATAAATCCCCCATAATTTGCAGTTTAATTTCCAGCGGAACGAGCTTCTAATTATCAATCCCCGGTAGAAGTCGTTCATTTTCTCAGGATTTCACAACAGGATTTTACAAGCAGTACATGGCATTTCCTTTACAACGGAGTTTATTTCTCTAAGCAAAAATTCATCAACACTTAGACTTCACAACATGAAGACTTATACTCCATATCCTCAGCAGCAGTTAGGGATTTATTTTCCCCAATCCAACAGTAGTGCAGTAAACTAGCTCACATACGCAATCATTGCATCCATATATCATAAACATTGATAACGCGAATGCATTATACTATGCATTTCATACAACATAAACATTGCATATTAGCTAACATTTTATCTTTTTCAGGATAAGATTAATCAAACAGCTACCATTAACAATATTCAAAGTCTTCAGATACAGTTCAGATATGCTCCAGACACGGATGTCATTCTCATACTCATTCAGATTCAGCTTTCAGATATGGTTCAAATACGCTCCAGACAGGGATGCCATTCTGATACTCATTGAAATTCAACTCTCAGATACAATTCAGATACGCTCCAAGCACGGATTCCATTCTGATACTCATTCAGATTCAGCTTTCAGGCACAGTTCAGATGCGCTCCAGATATGGATGCCATTCTGATACTCACTCAAATTCAACTCTCAAATACAGTTCGGATACGCTCCAGACACGGATGCCATTTTGACACTCATTCAAAACTAGCTTTCAGATACAGTTCAGATACGCTCCAGACACGGATGCCATTCTGATAATCATTCAAAATCATCTCCCAGATGCAGTTCAGATACGCTCCAGACACGGACGCCATTCTGATACTCATTCTTTCAGCTTACGAATTACAATGCCAATAATCACTCTTGGATGGCATCTACAAGCCCATATCCAAAAAAAACTTTCTATCACTTCTCCAAATGGCATCTTTAAGCCCATTCCCTCAACCATCACATCATCGAGTGCAAATTTCTGGGCACTCTAGTGTCCAATCATCTTCCACCTTCAAGTCACGACTGGCAAAACATGCCAATCTAACTCTTCAGGCTTAAGAAGATTGAACAGGGGCAGTTGTTGTACCCCAAAATTTGCCCTCTCACTTATCAAGAATTTTCTCACAAGATCTCATTGGGCTCAAGACTGCACTAGGGTTTGATCAGCTCAAGACACCTCCTTAGACACTGATGACCAAAATTAGGGTTTGAATTTGCACAAGGATTTTCGAACTATAAAAGCTTCATATGACTTTCATGGATCATTATGGACCCCAAAGATTACTCATGTCAAGTTTCAAGCCTTGGATCACACTTTTGATCAGTCAATTGAACAGTTGACCTAAAAATCAGTTGTATTGGGGAAAAAGTCAGCCATGGCCAATTTACAGTCAAACTTCATAATTTTTTATCCACGTCAATATTTTAAACCCATATGTATCATTTGATCAAGTTTGGACCATAATTCCTTAAAAAAATTGAACAAATCTCCAAAAGGGCAAAATGGTCAAAATTAGGGTTTTGACTAGAAAAGGGCAATTTCTGATTTTTGACCTAGCAAATGGTCAATTGGTTTAAGACATGATCTCAAGAGTCCAATTGCATCATTTTGACCTAATTACATGATTCAAAACATTGCAAATTGTGATACGGTGGGAAGAACTGGCTGTTTTTGGAATGTTGGTTTGTGTTTTGCGTTTGTGTTTGCAAAATGTCGCGGTAAGCAAGAGTCGCCACCGACTTTTATTTTATCCAATAAGGAAAGGAAAAAAGCACAGAAAAATTCCTTTTTCGAGATATTTCTGAGTACGGGGGGTAGAATATAGAAAGGGAAGGTATTAGCACCTTTTCTATCCGTAGTTATCTACGAGCTCTTAGGTACTTGCTCATCATTTTCAAAATTGTTTTCTTTGTGTTTGTGGGTTTTGAAAAGTTTTTGTTTTAACTTCGATTTAACTCTTGCTTCTGTCTTCAAGAGTGTAATGAAGTGTTTTTGAAAACTTTGTTTGTAAAAGTGTGTAAGTGTGAAAAGAAGTTTTATTTTGAATGAGCAAGTATCTAAGAACTAATCTACCTACTCGAAAAAGGAATCTTTCTATGTTTGTTTCCTTTAGACAATGTTATCCCACTATTAGTGAGTGGGTAGCACCGTCGTTGGAGTTTTGGGGGTCAATTCGAGAGAGGGACATATGGTCACTAAAGCAACGTTAGGACGTCTTAGTGGTAACCCTAATGTCTTAGATCATTTATCTGAGGCGACAATGTCCGAGGCAACCTTTCCGAGGCAACTTATGATCTTTTATACAAGAGGACGACCTCTAAAACAACCTATACTCAATGACCGTTTACAAAGGCAACCAAGTGGGAGTGTACCGTAGGAGTGCGCATGTGCGAGTGTATTGATTTCAGTTATTTTTATCTTTGCACATGTTTAGGGTGATCTAATTGTTTTAAGATTAAACATTCATTCTTGTCATGCAAACCCTATTATCAAACATCTAACAGTTGAATATCTGCAAAAATTAAAGGTGCGAAAATTAAACTACGCTATTACAAGGCGTCGGGTATTTACATCGCCAAAAACAAACCCTTTGAAATTTAAAAGCGGTAAAAATAAATAAATTTCCTAATTAAATTATTACAAACCGGGAGCAGATACAATAATTGGATAAAAATAAAGCGCGCGAGAAAATTGGATTAAATGCGAAACTAGGGTTTTGACCCTTCTAATTAAAAGAAAATGTTTTTGTTGATTTTAATATTTTTTAAGAAAAGAAAATAAATCCTAAAATTAAATGCTAAATTAATTAGTTATTAAATTAATAAATGAAAAGTAATTAAATGACATATTTTTTGGTTTTTTGATTATTTTAGGAAAGAAATAAAATAATTAAGTTAGTATTAAAACCTATTGATTCTAATTAATTTTAAATATTTGCAAAAATAAATTAAAGTTATCTAATATAAATAAACCTAACAAAATTAATTAATTTGTTGCTAAAAAATAATATTCTAAAATTTAATTGGCCATAAAATATTTTTTGATGATTTTTGATAAAAAGAAAATTGTTTTATTGGTTAGTAAATAAATAAAAAGCAAATAAATTAAATAGGATAATAAAAAAAATATGAAAGGATAGAGATGGGCCTGATTAGAGGGGGTGTGCATAGCAAGAATTTGACCCATTTGTGTTGATCCATTTTGACTTTCTACAATTCAGTGCGTTGCATTTGACTGGCCCTTTGGTGCACCCTCAGTAGTAGCCACCAGATCTGGCCATCTGGCGCGTGGATGATGAAGGTCCATGGTGGGTTCTTGGCTTGCACATGCATATGATAACCTGAAAATAAATGGTAAAATAACAAATGATGGAGGCAGGGATCGAACCCCTGACCTCCAACCTCTAACGCCTTGAATATCCACCTGGTAACCACTTGAGCACTTGTTTCTATTTGTTATCATAATACAAAATAATAATAATATAAGAAACAAATAAATTAATGGGATTTTCCACGCGAAATTCAAACAGGCAAGTAGAGGAGTGACAACGCGTCATCTCCTTCCTCTCTCTGTGGCTAAAAACCCATTTACCTATACCTACGGACAAACGTCTGTCGCTACAGGCCTTGCTCGTTCCAAAATCTTCTACATGTCACATAAATGGAAACCAACATTGTGGTTGAGTTCGTCTCACTCTCCTGATCACAACCATACCCATTATGAAGGCTAATTGTCCCTGAAACTGAAAGCCCTAAAACCAAGCTTGAAAATCTAACAATGGTGAGTTACAGCACAGGCCATATAAATGAAATTGAGTAATGCCAAAAGCTTGCAAACATCATGGTGATCAAGATTATGCCATTATTTTACACTATGGATGCAAGAATAAAGCTTTTTGAATTCAAGAAAAGGGTGATATTGTTACGGACTTACAGTGCGTGGGAGGGCTTGAAAACGCTTGGTTTTGATTGCTTTAGGTTCCTCAGAATGTCAGGAAACGATTGGGACAAATACCAAGCCCTGAGGATGCCCCTAACCACCAATTCGACCTCACACTTTTTGATTCTTTTTTCAAAATATGTTCTTGCTCTGAGCCTGATTTCTAACCTCTCTTTTGATCTGCACGCAGTCCTTATGTATCACACAATGCATTAGGGTTGATTATTGTGTCCAAATCCCTCTCCATCAATGATTTTGATATTTGATTTGATTCTTCTTTAAAGCTTTCCAAAATTAGTCCAAATCCAATCTCTTTGTACACATATGCCTTGATTCGAATTTGGAATGATGCTAGCTTTCAATGAAGCCTGAAACAACACAAAATCCCTTGTTATCAATGCTTTGGATTTTTATTTGATTTAATTTGATTTAAATTGAATTAATTCAAATAAAACCAAATTAAATAATAAAAATATGATATGGACAAGTGGAAAGGGCTAGAGCAAGTGGGCTATGTTGCCAACTCAAAACAAGTGAAAAAGAATGGGCCCATTTGGCAAAATTTCATGTTTTGGGGATAGTTGACTTTTGGCAATTTTGCAAAAAGGGTCAACTTCAATAATGCATAACTTCCTCAATTTTGACTCTTTGGAGGTGTTATTAGACTTTTTAGGAAGCTTGAGATGTCCTCTAAACAACCCTTTTTCTCTCATCTAATTTTGATATTCCATGCTCATGTATGAAGCTTTGACAAAAAAGGTGTTTTTGTTGACTTTTCAAAATGACCTATAATGTCCAAATTCATAACTTCTTGTGTGTGCATATTTTGATCTTGGGATCTTAATATGGATTGTAGGTAATTTCATCCTCTTCAAGATGAGCTTTGGATGGGTCATTTCTCATAAAGTTTGAGAAAGTTATGCTTGGTCAAATTTGAGTTGACTTTTCCTACAAAACCCTAATTTAGCAACTTTTGAATCTTGATGAATTATGAGCAATCCTTAATGAATCATGATCAACCCTTGATCAAATGATGAAATATACTTCAAAATGAGGATGTTTACCAAAAATCTTGAAGTTTGACTGTATGTGGGTCACAATTAACTTTTGCCCTAACACAATCGATTTTTGGACCTTTGAGCAATTGGCTGAGCAAACTTTCTCTGCAAGGCTTGAAATTTGACATGGATGATCTTGAGAACATATTAGGAAAATTTTGAGCATTTGGGGTCACTTGGACTCAAGGATCTTGATGCAACATGGAACTCTAGTTTGGGGTAGACTGCCTTAGGAGGGAGCTTGTCTGGCCAACCCTTGGACTACCTTGAGCAACTTGGAGATCTTTCTTGCAATTTTTTGTGAAATATGAGAGGGCAAATTTTGGGGTACAACACAAATCCGTTGAATTGACAAATGAATTTTGCAGTCAACTGATCAAAAGTCAACTGTATATTGAAAAGTCAAACTTTGACTTTTTGGTCAAATTCAAGTGCCAAAGATCATAATTCATCAAAACATGTCAAAATATGAAACTTCTTCAGCAAGAAATCAAAAAGTCAAGATTTCATTTTGAAAATTCAAAATTTCTAAACTTAGAAATTTTTCCAAGTGTCAAAAATTTCTTATTTTTTCATAACTTTGAGCAATTATTTCATTATGATGCAAGATGATTCAAAGGAAACTTCCAACATTAAAGTTGTAGATCTCCACGAAATCTACAACTTTTCTTCACACAACTTCTCCTAAAAGTGCTTGGATCTCAAGTTATAATTTTATGAATACATGCTCATGAACTAAAAAAAAGACTTAGTGAAATTTTGCCCTAGTTAGGCAGATTTTTGACCTAACTTCATGGAAATTTTTCACATAGCTCCAAGGGGAATCTTCAAAAGAAATTCAAAAATGAGTTCTAGAGCACATTGCAAGCTTTCCAAAATGTCCAAGAACTCTTTGAGATCATTCTTGAGTAGGGAGAATCGAAGAGATGAAGTTGGTGTTTTGTCACTTGAATTATAGGTCATTTTCATGATGAACACAAATGCAATTTCAATGTTAGGATGCATAATATTTGCTTTGCAGGACTCAAACTTGTTTTTCACTCCATAATTAATGGATTACAAAAACTTTTGAGCTATAATCCAAGTGGTTTAAGCTTTATCCAATTCACATTGCCATTTTGGGAAGAAAGTTAACAATACCATTCTTGTAAAGCAAGCTTTTTGCATAAAGTTCACATTGAGCCTCTAACTTGTTCCCTCTGATCACACTCCATCCACAAAGTGATAAGCAAGCTTGTTTAAAGCATAACCACTCTATCTTAGTGTGATACGGTGGCCAGAACCGGGACGTGTTTCCCTATTTTTTAAGGAATTGCTGGTTTGCGTTTTGCGTTTGTGTTCGTAAAATGTCACGGTAAGCAAGAGTCGCCACCTACTTTTATTTTATCCAACAAGGAAAGGAAAAAAGCACAGAAAAATTCCTTTTTTGAGATATTTTTGAGTACGGGGGGTAGATTATAAAAAGGGAAGGTATTAGCACCCTTTATATCCGTAGTTATCTACAGGCTCTTAGGTATTTGCTCATCATTTTCAAAATTGTTTTCTTTGTGTTTGTGGGCTTTGAAAAGTTTTTGTTTTGACTTCGATTTAACTCTTGCTTCTGTCTTCAAGAGTGTAATGAAGCATCTTTGAAAACTTTGTTTGTAAAGGAGTGTAAGTGTGAAAATTTTGTTTTGATTGAGCAAGTACTTAAGAACTAATCTACCTACTCGAAAAAAGAATTGTTCTATGTTCGTTTCCTTTAGACAATGCTATCCCACTATTAGTGAGTAGGTAGCACCGTCGTTGGAGTTTTGAGGGTCAATTCGAAAGGTACGTATGGTCACTAAAGCAATGTTAGGACGTCTTAGTAGTAGCCCTAATGTCTTAGATCAATTATCTGAGGAAACAATATTCGAGGCAGCCATACAGAGGCAACTATGATCTTTGGACAAAAGGACGACCACTAAAGCATCCTATACTCAATGACCGTTTACTGAAGGCAACCAAGTGGGAGTGTACCCTAGGAGTGCGCATGTGCGAGTGATTCAATTTTAGATTATTTATCTTTGCACATTTTAGGGTTATCTAACTGTTTTAAAATTAAACATACATTCTTGTCATGCATCCTATATCATACATCTAACAGTTAATAATTTACGGAATTTAAAATGCGGAAATTAAACTACGCTATTACAAGGCTTCGGGTATTTACATAGCCAAAAACAAACCCTTAGAAAATAAAGCAGTAAATGAAAATAAAGTCCTAATTAAACTATTACAAACTGTGGTCAGTTACAATAATATGGATAAAAATAAAATAATAAAACGCGCAATGAAAATTAGAATCGGGAAGAAATTAGGGTTTTGACCCTTCTATCCTAATTAAAAGAGAAAATGTTTTTTTGTTGTTTTTAATATTTTTTAAGAAAAAGAAAATAATTAAATTAGAAATAAAACCTATTTGTTCTAATTAATTTTAATTATGTACAAAAAAGAAATTAAAGTTATCTAAATTAACAAACCTAATTTAATTAATTAATTTTTTAATAAAAATAAAATCTAGACCTAATTTATGAAAAGTAATATTTTTGTGATTTTTTGATAAAAAAGAAAATAATTATTGGGTTAGTAAAATAAATAAATTAATTAATTAAATGAAATATAAAAAGAAAAAGAATAAGAAATGGGCCTGAAAAATGGGGGTGCAAGAATCAAAATTCTGGGCCCAATGATTGGAAGTCCACGTTGACTTCTGAGATCCAGCACATTGCCTTGATTGAGGCCCACCATGGTCATCATGTCATAGCCATCAGATATGGCTTCTTGGATTCCTGAATGGTTGGATCTTGAGGGAGTATGATAGGCCTTGGATTTATGTACACATGTGATTGCCTGAAATAAATTAAGAAAAAAAAATGTTTGAGGCAGGGGTCGAACCCCTAACCTCAAGCTCCTCAACGCCTTAACGCTTACCTGATTTGTGCATTTTGAACTGCTTTGTGTCGACCCATGCTGCTATGCATCGACACATAGCTTTTCCTTGATCCTGTAAAACAAAATTAGTTCAGTATGGGTCGACACATAATGGGATATCTCGACTCATGCACCTTCTTGTATCGATGTGAAACGCGTATGTATCGACTCATAGGCTTTTCCATCTTCTGTTTTGCAACCTGAACTCAGTATGGGTTGATGCATGGGGGTTATGTATCGACTCATACCCTATTTCCACCTAGAAAGGGTCGACGCATGCGGATACTTGTCGACTCATCCTGCATTTTTTGCCTTAAACATGGTTTTTCTTGTCTGTACAGGTTAGTTTACAGCATGTGATGGATAAACATAAACAGCAAATGAATTGATAAGCCTAAACAATAAGCAAATGACTAGTTCAAAGGGATAATAAAACACTACATCTTATCTTCAAAAGAAAATCATCAATGATGTGTGAAAAGATATCAATTCAGGAAAACTTACCTTTGGGCTGCACTGACTGTTTTAAAAATGAATGCTTTTCCAAATGCTATGATGGCCCTAATGAATCTTCAGAAAGCTGCTCCGGACTGTTGAAATTAAGTTAGACTATAATGTAATATTTTTGGTGTTTTTGATGGTGAAGATGAATAGCACTACAAGGACTGTTTTTATGTTTTTGGATGCAGGTCCTCTGTTTTTGCTCTAGTTCATGCGCCTCTTTTTCCACCTTGTTGCGCCTGCCTCCCACCTCTCTTTTTGGTCTGGCTTTGCTCTATATGTATTAGTGAAGGGATTAGGGTTGGTAACTGCTCTCAATCTTCCTCCATCAATGATTTGGATCTTTGATTTGATTCACTTTGAAAACTTTCCAAAATTGGCCTATTTCAATCTTTTTGTTCACACCATGCCTTGATACGATTTTGAATGTTTTCTACCTGTACAATAAAGCCTGAAACAAGCATAAAATCTTTTGTTTTCAATATTTTGGATTTTATATGATTTGTTTTGATTTAAATTGAATTAATTCAAATAAAAATTAAAATAAATAATAAAAATAAGATATGGACAATTGGCAAAGGCTAGAGCTCGTGGACTATGTTTCCAACTCAAAACAAGTGAAAAATATTGGGCCCATTTGGCAAAAAATGAAGTTTTAGGGATAGTTGCTTTTGGCCATTTTGCAAAAAAGGTCAACTTCACCAATGCATAAATTCCTCAATTTTGACTCTTTGGAGGTGTTATTGGACTTTTTAGAAAGCTTGAGATGTACTATAAGAAACCCTTTTGGTCTAATCTAAAATTGATATTCCATGCTCATGTATGAAGCTTTGACAAAAAAGGTGTTTTTGTTGACTTTTCAAAATGACCTATAATGTCCAAATTCATAACTTTTTGTGAGTGCATATTTTGAAATTTGTAGATGAATATGGATTGTAGATAATTACATCCTCTTCAAAATGAGCTTTGGATGGGTCATTTATAATAAAGTATGAGAAAGTTATGCTTGGTCAAAGTTGAGTTGACTTTTCCTACAAAACCCTAATTTAGCAACTTTTGAGTCTTGATGAATTATGAGCAATCCTTGATGAATCATGATCAACCCTTGATCAAATGATGAAATATACTTCAAAATGAGGATGTTGACCAAAAATCTTGAAGTTTGACTGTATGTGGGCCACAGTTGACTTTTGCCCTAGCACAGTCGATTTTCAGGCCTTTGAGCAATTGACTGAGCAAACTTTCTCTGTAAGGCTTGAAACTTGACATGGATGATCTTGAGAACATATTAGGACATTGGTGAGCATTTTGGATCCCTTGGACTCAAGTATCTTGATGCAACATGAAACCCTAATTTGAGGTAGACTGCCTTAGGAGAGAGCTTGTCTGGCCAACCCTTGAGCAACTTGGGGATCTTTCTTGTAATGTTTTGAGAAATATGGGGGGGAAAATTTTGGGGTACAACAGCTGCCCCTGTTCAATCTTCTTAAACCTGAGGATGTAGATTGGCTTTTGTGCCTTTCGTGATCCGAAGGTGGAAGATGATTGAACTTAGAGTGCCCAGAAATTTGCACTCGCATGAAGTAATGTCCGTATTGCGATACCAGGAATGGGCTTACAGATACCATTTGGAAATTTCTAATGAGGGGATGGGCTTGAAGATGCCATCTGAAGGAGTGTCGATCGCATAAGAGATTCCTTAGCGAGAGCTTGTATACCTGTCGTTGAGGAAGATTCCGCTGGGGAAGGCTGATCTTTGTTGAGAGAAGTAGAATTTTAGGAGCTTCGGTCGTCCTTTATTCTGCTGGTGAGTCGTCTCTGTTGAAATTTAGGAACTTCGATCGTCCGTTGTTCAATTGAGGAAACATCTCTATTGACATTTAGGAACTTTGATCGTTCGTTGTTCAACTGAGGAATCATCTCTATTGACATTTAGGAACTTCGATTATCCGTATTCTACCGAGGAAACATCTCTGTTGAATTTTAGGAACTTCGATTATCTGTATTCTACCGAGGAAACATCTCTGTTGAATTTTAGGAACTTCGATTATCTGTATTCTACCGAGGAAACATCTTTGTTGAATTTTAGGAACTTCAATTATCCGTATTCTATCGAGGAAACATCTCTGTTGAATTTTAGGAACTTCGATTATCCGTATTCTACCGAGGAAACATCTCTGTTGAATTTTAGGAACTTTGATCGTCTGTTGTTCAACTGAGGAAACATCTCTATTGACATTTAGGAACTTCGATTATCCGCATTCTACCGAGGAAACATCTCTGTTGAAATTTAGGAACTTCGATCGTCCGTTGTTCAACTGAGGAAACATCTCTATTGACATTTAGGAACTTCGATCGTTTGTTGTTCAACTGAGGAAACATCTCTATTTACATTTAGGAACTTCGATCGTCTGTTGTTCAACTGAGGAATCATCTCTATTGACATTTAGGAACTTCGATCGTTCGTTGTTCAACTGAGGAATCATCTCTTTTGAAATTTAGGAACTTTGATCGTCCGTTGTTCAACTGAGGAAACATCTCTATTGACATTTAGGAACTTCGATCGTCAGTTGTTTAACCGAGGAATCATCTCTATTGACATTTAGGAACTTTGATCGTCCATTGTTCAACTGAGGAATCATCTCTATTGACATTTAGGAACTTCGATCGTCCGTTGTTCAACTGAGGAATCATCTCTTTTGACATTTAGGAACTTCGATCGTCCGTTGTTCAACTGAGGAATCATCTCTATTGACATTTAGGAACTTCGATCGTCCGTTGTTCAACTGAGGAAACATCTCTATTGACATTTAGGAACTTAGATCGTCCGTTGTTCAACCGAGGAATCATCTCTATTGACATTTAGGAACTTCGATCGTCCGTTGTTCAACTGAGGAATCATCTCTATTGACATTTAGGAACTTTGATCGTCCATTGTTCAACTGAGGAATCATCTCTATTGACATTTAGGAACTTCGATCGTCCGTTGTTCAACTGAGGAAACATCTCTATTGACATTTAGGAACTTCGATCGTCTGTTGTTCAACTGGGGAAATATCTCTATTGACATTTAGGAACTTCGATCGTCCGTTGTTCAACTGAGGAATCATCTCTATTGACATTTAGGAACTTCGATCGTCCGTTGTTCAACTGAGGTAAAAGCTTAATAGCTTGGATTTTGTAAGAATTTGATCGTATCCTTCCTGAAAGGTAAAGGTTAGCTGTATGTAATGCATGATATGTGTCAAGCAATGATGTTCTCAAAATAAATGAGATTGTGTTGTATGATGCGTATGCATTTCATGATGTATGGAAATGTGATGTTTTTAGCTGGGGGAAATAAATCCCGGATTACTGCTGGAGAAAAGAGTTGAATTATCTGTTTCCGCTGGGGATAGTGAATGAAGATGATTGTGAGAATAAACTTGCAGGAGAGGATAACTCCACCGAGGAATAAACTGATGAGGAAATGACTCTGTGGGGAGGACATGCTCTGCTGAGGATTTCGCTGATAAATTCAGCTGGGGGTGAATTACCGTTGCTGGTGGTAATGAAACTCTGTTGGGAATTAAGTTTCTATTTGTGAAAGGAATGAGCTCCGTTGGGGATGATTTTCCAGACTCCACTGGGGATAACCTTTTAGGCTATACTGGGGACAATTCTCCAAACTCCGCTGGGGATAATTTTTTTTCACACTCCACTAGGGATAATTCTCCAAACTCCATTGGGGATAATTTTTCAGTGCTGATGATAGATAAACTCTTCTTGGGGAGAATCCTACCGATTCATTTTTGGTTGCGAGCCTCAGCTGGGGAGAATTAACGCCATTGTCCTTTTCTTACTCTGCAGGGAGTGAATGTTACTGGGACGCATGCTGAGGATATGACGATGACTTTGCATCGAGACTTTTCTGCCCCTGTACCTGCTGGAGAAAGTGCCTGTGGAGGCCTTGTGGATTGAGTGTCATCCCAACTTATGAGGTACTTGGTAACTATCGATCAGAATGATAAGTCTTCTACTGATAGGAAAGCGACAAGATAACGGTACATAGTCGTACGCTTTAATCTCTAACTTCTGTCTGGACTGTCTTTTCAGATTTTCAGTCCACCGGGATACCCTTTTTTGCTCAAGCCGCCCTTTTGGGTTTTCGACTTGCCGGGTGTACAGATTTTTCATTCTTTATCCCTAATTTTTGCCCGAACCCTTTTGGTTCGTCGGGATGCCCTTATTTTGCCTAGGTGTGTCAACCTAGCGGGTCTTTGTTCATGTGCAATATTTTTTGACTATGTCTACGCTCTCAGAGTGTAGGGAGTTGTCATTGTCGGTAGTGTGGTATTGCCACACTACCAGAAGATGTTTGTTTGATTGTACAGGATTCGTTGCTGGAATTCATTCCCAATGCCCCCAAGTGATTCAGATGGAGATCTGCCCCTGGCTATTTGGCGTCTTTGAGAGATTCCTTGAATCTTGACTTGACTGCCCCAGATGATGGACATTGATCATGTCGTGCCCCTTGGTTGGAAGTGTTTTTCCACTTGAGGTGATCCTTTTTATTGATAAGGTTTTTTGTTCACTAGATATTCGTCGTGTGAATTTCTCTGTTGTTGAACAAATAGTCATATGCAAACAATGTTATTTTAAGAATGCAAAGCCTATATCTGTCTTGAAATTTTTTGAAAATGCATTTTTAAGTAAAACGAGCAAATATTGTAAAATGTGATGTCAACTCAAGATTTGCAGCAAGTCCTACAGGAGTCAAGATACCTTTTGTAACAGTATGCTTTCGAACTAACCCATGCTTCAACTAGGACTTTTAAGGGTTATAATGTGGCCTGGTTCACAGTTTAAGAAACAAAGGATAAAGGCTCAAATTTATTTGTACCCACCCGTTCTTCGTGATGTTCTTCGATCCTAAACTCAGCTAATTATGCATTTAGATCCCGTTTGGGTCCTTGCTCTGATATTCCAGTGATAGTTCGGATACTGACAATTTATCTTGAACAAGCAGTCTTTTTTTTTTGTTGAGGGTTTGTAAGACCTCTTTCTTTTTGGTTTTATTATCCCTGTCTTTTGCCTGAACT
Organism: Vicia faba; assembly: GCA_948472305.1. NCBI lineage: Eukaryota > Viridiplantae > Streptophyta > Magnoliopsida > Fabales > Fabaceae > Vicia > Vicia faba. The sequence goes on from OX451738.1 coordinate 413,663,243, forward strand.
GTTTCTTTTTGTGATTACAGTCAGCGGGATGCCCCAGTTTTTGTAAGTCTCCTTCATAGGTTTTGACTTAATGGGCTTTTATTTTTGAGAGATAATAACTGCCTGTCTTGACGATTATACGGAACCATCACCGTCTTTCACTTTGGAAGGATTTCTTTGATTCCATTCATTATGCACCTGGATTAACTGAGAAAACTACCCTGCCCCAGGTTGTGATTAAGGGTTTTAATTTGTGTGAAAAGAAAAACTCCAACTTCTTTGGCTCAAAGGGGTTGACTAGGTATTATCTTCCTTATAACTCCACTGTTTAGGATTTGAAACAACGCCTGTACATCGTCAGCGGGGTCCGTTCAAAAGCATAGTATAGAGATTATGGTATCATTTTTGTCATCCTCCCTCTAAAGGCTTATAGCTTTTTTAATCAAGAGTTGAACATCACAAAAGGAAAGAAATTTAAATATAGTGAATACGAATGGATTAATTCAAAACAGACATATGCAATGCATTGATAAAGTAACAAAGTTTGACATGAATAGATGTTTGAACAATCAAAAGAAAATTACAAATTGAAAATTCTAATGAACAAAAAGTCTTCTCGTCTGGTCTTGTCACTTCAGAGGACGTGCCTTGGAGGGATGGTAGAAGAATTCAGTCTGACCATCTTGTGTAAACTCCAGTACTCCCTTACCAATTAAGTCCTGAATTTTATTTTTCAATGCCCAACAGTCATCAGTATCATGCCCTGGGCTGTTGGAATTGTATGCACACCTTGCATCAGGATTATACCTTGGGGAGGTTATGTAGGGATTTTGAGGAGGATCCCTTAACATCACCAGATTCAATCTCAACAGGTGTTGTAAAGCTTGAGACAGCGGCATGTTGAGCTCGGTGAACTGCCTTTTGGGCGTATCTGGCTTACTCTGATTAACCCATTGTTTTTGGCGAGGTTGTTGTTGGACTTGTGAGATGGTAGCAACTTGAAGAGGTCCATTCTTTACCAACCCAAACCCTTGTCTTCTTGGAGGCTGATAAATGCCTTGGTCTCCGGCCTCGACTGTTTGCTTCATACTGTTGTATCGGTCTTGATGAAGCTGGTTGATAATGGTTCTCAGCTCTTCTTGTTCCCGGGCTAAGCCTTGGATAAGAGCCATCTACCCCAGCATTTGGGTTCTTATTGCATCAATCTCAGCTTGCAGTTGTTTCAGCCGCTCGTCCTTATTGTCTTCAGGACTTTTCTTGACCAAGTTCCCAATGAGGAGTGTTTTCAACACTTCCTGCCCCTTGGATAGGTTTAGGAATATTTCCCTGAACTGAGTTTCTTGAGTATGAAGATCTTGGTTGTCTTGTTGGAGAGCCATTGCTGAAATAAACAGTGGGGACATGAGAGACCGGTAATGGAAGACCTGTTATGCAATGATATGCATGATATATGTATGCAATGTTTTCAAGGATCTCGCGGGGTAAACAAGAAACTGTTAGAATTTGATTGCAGCTTGATTGAAGAAACTTCGTGTCATTAAGAATCCTTCTTCAAGAGTTAAGCTCACCATATCGAGTGGGTCATATCCCCCGACTCAAGTTATCGTGTTTTGATCTCTAGACGATATTGGCTAGAGGAAAATAAATCCCCTTTGCCCCTTGCTGGACGTTTGATTTACCATAACCTGCATCACAAACCCTTGAGATCCTTGAAATGGTTAAGAAAATATTAAGGCATGATGTTATGATGTGTATGCTATGCGTTTAAGTAAAAGTGCAAGGTGATGTAAACAAGTAAACTCGGTAAGAAATCCAAGTTATTGGATAAGGACTATAAACAAAACCTGCAAGGAACCTCTGTTGTCAGATAACAAAAATGTGCAAGTAGTTCAAGTTGAAATCACACAAGTCACACAAACAGCCTTAAGTTTAGGCTTGCATGGAGTTTAAGTATTACCCTCTTTCAGTTTAGTTGGTTCAACCTGTCCTAATAATAGTAACCGGGTTCTAGAGGTTCTCAATATCACTGACCATCCTCGATCGGTCATAATTCCAGTTTAGCAACCTTTTCTTGCGGCCAGAATTATCGCGAGAGTATGGTCTCAATGAGTGTAGCATACTGCTACTTTTCTATGGCCAAGTTGGTCAATTATAGGTTATAAGGTCAGTTGATGCTTAATGACCCATTAGCAGCCCCATACTCTCCTTGTTGCTCCACAAGGGATATCGGTGCCAACTAATGTGTCACACCAACGTAGCTACTGCTTCAACCGTATCGGTCTACGCCGTACAGTTCCCTCACAGTCTATTGCTACTTACCTAAAAGGTGTCCCCAGATCCGGGTTAGGATCTATAGTAACTCTGATTCAAAGCCCACAAATATAAAGCAAACAAATCAAGCAATTGAAAATAAAATGATGAACTAATCCTAAGGTACACCACACTTATTCAATTCCCCAGCAGAGTCGCCAGTTCTGTGATACGGTGGCCAGAACCGGGACGTGTTTCCCTATTTTTTAAGGAATTGCTGGTTTGCATTTTGCGTTTGTGTTTGCAAAATATCGCGTTAAGCAAGAGTCGCCACCGACTTTTATTTTATCCAACAAGGAAAGGAAAAAAGCACAGAAAAATTCCTTTTTCGAGATATTTCTGAGTACGGGGGGTAGATTATAGAAAGGGAAGGTATTAGCACCCTTTTTATCCGTATTTATCTACGGGCTCTTAGGTATTTGCTCATCATTTTCAAAATTGTTTTCTTTGTGTTTGTGGGCTTTGAAAAGTTTTTGTTTTGACTTCGATTTAACTCTTGCTTCTGTCTTCAAGAGTGTAATGAAGAGTTTTTGAAAACTTTGTTTGTAAAGGAGTGTAAGTGTGAAAAATTTGTTTTGATTGAGCAAGTACTTAAGAACTAATCTACCTACTCGAAAAAAGAATCATTATATGTTTGTTTCCTTTAGACAATGCTATCCCACTATTAGTGAGTAGGTAGCACCATCGTTGGAGTTTTGAGGGTCAATTCGAAAGGGACGTATGGTCACTAAAGCAATGTTAGGACGTCTTAGTAGTAGCCCTAATGCCTTAGATCAATTATCCAAGGCAACAATATCTGAGGCAACCATTCCGAGGCAACTATGATCTTTGGACAAAAGGACGACCACTAAAGCATCCTATACTCAATGACCATTTACCAAAGGCAACCAAGTGGGAGTGTACCCTAGGAGTGCGCATGTGCGAGTGATTCAATTTCAGATTATTTATCTTTGCACATTTTAGGGTTATCTAACTGTTTTAAAATTAATCATACATTCTTGTCATGCATCCTATATCATACATCTAACAGTTAATAATTTGCGGAATTTAAAATGCGGAAATTAAACTACGCTATTACAAGGCTTCGGGTATTTACATAGCCAAAAACAAACCCTTTGAAAATAAAGCAGTAAATGAAAATAAAGTCCTAATTAAACAATTACAAACTGTGGGCAGTTATAATAATATGGATAAAAATAAAATAATAAAACGCGCGATGAAAATTAGAATCGGGAAGAAATTAGGGTTTTGACCCTTCCCTAATTAAAAGAGAAAATGTTTTTTTGTTGTTTTTAATATTTTTTAAGAAAAATAAAATAATTAAATTAGAAATAAAACCCATTTGTTCTAATTAATTTTAATTATGTACAAAAAAGAAATTAAAGTTATCTAAATTAACAAACCTAATTAAATTAATTAATTTTTTAATAAAAATAAAATCTAGACCTAATTTATGAAAAGTAATATTTTTGTGATTTTTTTATAAAAAAGAAAATAATTATTTGGTTAGTAAAATAAATAAATAAATAAATTAAATGAAATATAAAAAGAAAAAGAATAAGAAATGGGCCTGAAAAATGGGGGTGCAAGAATCAGAATTCTAGGCCCAGTGATTGGAAGTCCACGTTGACTTCTGAGATCCAGCACATTGCCTTGACTGAGGCCCACCATGGTCATCATGTCATAGCCACCAGATCTGGCTTCTTGGATTCCTGAATGGTTGGATCTTGAGGGAGTATGATAGGCCTTGGATTTATGTACACATGTGATTGCCTGAAATAAATTAAGGAAAAAAAAACAAATGTTGGAGGCAGGGGTCGAACCCCTGACCTCAAGCTCCCCAACACCTTAACGCTTGCCTGATTTGTGCATTTTGAACTGCTATGTGTCGACCCATGCTGCTATGCATCGACACATAGCTTTTCCTTGATCTTGTAAAACAAAATTAGTTCAGTATGGGTCGACACATAATGGGATGTGTCGACTCATGCACCTTCTTGTATCGACGCAAAACGCGTATGTATCGACTCATAGGCTTTTCCAGCTTCTGTTTTGCAACCTAAACTCAATATGGGTCGATGCATGGGGGTTATGTGTTGACTCATACCCTATTTCCACCTAGAAAGGGTCGACGCATGCGGATACGTGTTGACTTATCCTGCATTTTTTGCCTTAAACATGGTTTTTCTTGTCTGTACAGGTTAGTTTACAGCATATGATGGATAGACATAAACACCAAATGAATTGATAAGCCTAAACAATAAGCAAATGACTAGTTCAAAGGGATAATAAAACACTACATCTTATCTTCAAAAGAAAATCATCAATGATGTGTGAAAAGATATCAATTCAGGAAAACTTACCTTTGGGCTGCACTGACTGTTTTAAATCTGAATGCTTTTCCAAATGCTATGATGGCCCTAATGAATCTTCAGAAAACTGCTCCGGACTGTTGAAATTAAGTTAGACTATAATGTAATATTTTTGGTGTTTTTGATGGTGAAGATGAATAGCACTACAAGGACTGTTTTTATGTTTTTGGATGCAGGTCCTCTGTTTTTGCTCTGGTTCATGCGCCTCTTTTTCCACCTTGTTGCGCCTTCCTCCCACCTCTCTTTTTGGTCTGGCTTCGTTCTATATGTATTAGTGAAGGGATTAGGGTTGATAACTGCTCTCAATCTTCCTCCATCAATGATTTGGATCTTTGATTTGATTCACTTTGAAAACTTTCCAAAACTGGCCTATTTCAATCTTTTTGTTCACACCATGCCTTGATACGATTTTGAATGTTTTCTAGCTGTACAATAAAGCCTGAAACAAGCATAAAATCTTTTGTTTTCAATATTTTGGATTTTATATGATTTGTTTTGATTTAAATTGAATTAATTCAAATAAAAATCAAAATAAATAATAAAAATAAGATATGGACAAGTGGAAAAGTATAGTGCTCGTGGACTATGTTTCCAACTCAAAACAAGTGAAAAAGATTGGGCCCATTTGGCAAAAAATGAAGTTTTAGGGATAGTTGACTTTTGGCAATTGCAGAAAAGGCCAACTTCACCAATGCATAAATTCCTCAATTTTGACTCTTTGGAGGTGTTCTTGGACTTTTTGTAAATATTGAGATGTCCTCTAATCAACCCTTTTGGTCTCATCTCAAATTGATATTCCATGCTCATGTATGAAGCTTTGACAAAAAAGGTGTTTTTGTTGACTTTTCAAAATGACCTATAATGTCCAAATTCATAACTTTTTGTGAGTGCATATTTTGAACTTGGGAGATGAATATGGATTGTAGATAATTGTATCCTATTAAAAATGAGCTTTGGATGGGTCATTTCTCATAAAGTATGATAAAGTTATGCTTGGTCAAAGTTGAGTCGACTTTTCTTGCAAAACCCTAATTTAGCAACTTTTGAGTCTTGATGAATTATGAGCAATACTTGATGAATCATGATCAACCCTTGATCAAATGATGAAATATACTTCAAAATGAGGATGTTGACCAAAAATCTTGAAGTTTGACTGTATGTGGGCCACAGTTGACTTTTGCCCTAGCACAGTCGATTTTCAGGCCTTTGAGCAATTGACTGAGCAAACTTTCTCTGTAAGTCTTGAAACTTGACATGGATGATCTTGAGAACATATTAGGACATTGGTGAGCATTTGGGATCCCTTGGACTCAAGTATCTTGATGCAACATGAAACCCTAATTTGAGGTAGACTTCCTTAGGAGAGAGTTTGTCTGGCCAACCCTTGAGCAACTTGGGGATCTTTCTTGAAATGTTTTGAGAAATATGGGAGGGAAAATTTTGGGGTACAATACTTAGCAAGTACACGAGGCATTGAAACTTTTTTTCTCAAAAAATCACATGTTATGCATAAACATGTAATTTCAAATTCTGATCAACAACAAGTCTCTAAACTTGTTGCTTATAAATAGAAGCACTATTTGTGAGCTAGGACACGAGCTTGAAGACCCTTAAACTCATTCAAATTCCATCTAGCCAGAAATTGTCTCAAAACACCATTGTTGTGCAAGTTCTCACTTTACATACCAAACTCCAAATCCCCTTGTGCGTTCTTTGGCCTTTCACTTCCAAAAGCTTCTAAACCTCAAATTCAAATCATCCAAAGTCCATTTGCTCAATTGTAACACCTCCATCATCAAGTTCCATTTTCATAAACAGGGGTCTGCAACTTGACTTCTCCAGAGCTCCTCAGCCACTTTCAGCTCAAGCTAATCATTGCATTAGCTTCCTGGGACATCAAGGAAGCTAACCTGATCCTTGCAGCACTTTAAATCAAGCTCATTTACATTTCACGATTTCCAGTTTTGAGGTATTTTTCTTGAACTTCTATCTCATTACTTAGGCATTGTTAGGCTTACATTTATGAATATAGAATGTAGACCTCATTGCCACGAAGTTGTACATATCCATAGTTTACATTTACATGGCCTGAGCTTAGAGAATTTTAGAGTTGAAGTTTCTGAAATTTTTAGGGTTCAAATTAGGGCCAGAGAAATTCTCATTTATCTTTGACTTTTAGCTTTAATTATTTATATGGTTAGATTCGTGAGGAAGAATGGAACAACTTTCATTTTGTCATTTTATATTTTTGTTAAGAAATGAAGAAGTTACAGGTACACCGATTGGAGGTTGAAGATGAAGTCATCAGGACTTGATTTGCCTTACATATTTATTGTTTTGTTTATATAAACGGATGTATAGCCACCCCAGTGGTAAAGCGCGCGCTTGTTAACCTTTGGAACCTGAGTTCGAGCCCCAGTGGTACCCATTTTGTGTTTTTACATATTTTTACATTTTTCTGACCTTTTTTTGCAGGGCGCCTGGGCCTTTGGGCTTTTTGTTTCTTTTTACTAACTAACCTCATTGCCTGCTTATACACCCCTGGCCCAATTTGTTTTGTTTTTTTAATTTTATTTGTTTTTTTTTCTTAATTATTTTTCACTAATATTAAAAATCATAAAAAATATTAAAAAAAATTTATCTTCATTTTAATTTAGTTTATTTTATTTTTCTCACCAAAAAATATTTTTATTAACTATACTTTATTTATTTTTTTACAAATCACCTTGTAAATTTAATTAAAACTAGGTTAATATTTATTTTTATTTTACACCTATTAAAATATATTATTTTTGATATAAAAAAAGACTAAAAATATTTCATGATGCCATAAATATTTTCATGACAAAAATACCAAAACATACTTTTTTCTAAACTTATTTTCTTTTAATCAACTAAATAGAATTATGGTTTTATTTAAAAAATCTTTTCTTAATAAATTTAAACTTAATTAGGTTAAAACAATTTCCCTATTTCTCATAAAAAATCCAAACAAAAAGATCCATTTTCTTTGCATTTATATTCTTGCATATTTATTTTTGTATATTCATTTATTTCAATTATTGTATAAATTCAATATGGTTGTAATAGACTAATTAGGCTTTAAATTCTTACAATCCCCATTCAATTTGTATACCACCTCCTAAATGTTGTAATAGCGTAGTAACTTTAAAATTCCGCAATTTATCGCTTTCATATATACATGTTAGTAATTAGGGTTTGTATGGAAAGACTAAAACCGACAAATAGAAAACCCTAATTAAGACAAACCAAAGTATGAAAACAACACACTTGTACCCAAACACCCCTAGGGTAAACTCCACTTGGTTGTCTTATACAAAATGGCCATATTACGCATGTAAGTATCTTAGCAAAAACAAGCAAATACAAGATCATAGTCCCTCAATGACGCTATCTAAGTTACCTTACAAATGATCTTAGTCCCTCAAAAAGAATGCTAAGATACCTTGCAACATTGCTAATCATGGTTATACGATGACCCACACCCGTCCCGTTTACATCCAAAGATAGGGTTGCTTACCAAATCAATGGTAAGACAATAATGTCAAAGGAAAAGGAAATGAACAAGAAAGACATTTTAGTAGGTAGATTGCTCCTGATTACTTGCTCCATTTCAAAACAAACATCCTTGCTATTTTCAAAACAATCACATACACTTTCAAACATCTAACAAAATTGAAAACATTTTCAAAAGATCAAACATCTCTGTATACATTCTTACAAACAAGAATCATTACAAAGATTGCCTAAACAATGGCCTCTTTACAAAATACTTTCAAAAAACCACACAAAGCATAATTTCAAACAAAAGCAAGTGATCTAGCAAGTAACTAAGAGCCCATGGAAAACCATGGATGAAAGGGGTTCTAATACCTTCCCTTTTCATAATCTACCCCCCGAACTTAAGAAATAATCTCAAAGGTCTTTCCTGTGTTTTTTCACCTTTCCTTTTGGATAAAATAAAAGTTGGTGGCGACTCTTGCTAACCGCAACATTTGCGATCAAACGCAAAACCCTCAAGTCATTTCTCCCACCATATCACACTACCTCAACAGGTAATGAAGGAATCTTGGACAATTACTTCCTCAGTAGATGATGAAGGAATCTTGGACGATTACCACCTCAACAGATGATGGAGGAATCTGGGACGATTACTACTTCAGCGGATAATGAAGGAAACTTGGATGATTACTACCTCGGTAGATGATGAAGGAATCTTGGAAGATTGCTACTCCAAAAGATGATGAAGAAATCTAGGACGATTATTACTCCAAATGATGATGAAGGAATCTAGGACGATTACTACCTCAGCGGATAATGAAATAATCTTGGATGATTACTACCTCAGCGGATAATGAAGGAATCTTGGATGATTACTACCTCAGCAGATGATGAAGGAATCTTGGATGATTGCTACTCCAAAGATGATGAAGGAATCTGGTACGATTACTACTCCAAAAGATGACAATGGAATCTGGGACGATTACTACTCCAAATGATGATGAAGGAATCTGGGACGATTACTACTCCAAATGATGATGAAGGAATCTGGGATGATTACTACCTCAGCGAATAATAAAGTAATCTTGGACGGTTACTACCTCATCAGATGATGAAGGAATCTTGGATGATTTCTACTCCAAAAGATGATGAAGGAATCTGGGACGATTACTACCTCAGCGGATGATGAAGGAATCTTGGATGATTGATACTCCAAAAGATGATGAAGAAATCCAAGCTTGATTTTGTCTTGGAGAAATTTACAGATTAATGACACTTATTTGTTGACCTTTTTCCTGAAAAGGTAAAGAAAAGTTGTATGCAATGTCATGATGGATGAAATGCATTATGTAATGATGTTCTCAAAATGAGGTTATGATGTATGCATATATCATGTATGTTGTATGATGTATGAATGTGAATCATTGTTGAAATGTATCTTTGCCTCAGAAAATAAATCCTTGACAAGTGCTGGGGAGTCATTAAATCTCGGACTGTTGTTGAAGAGTAGGTGTGTCTTCAAACTTTGTTTAGAATGTTTCCACTGGGGATTCCTGTTTTGTTGATTGAGGGGAACTATGCTGGGGAAGTTGACTTTGCTTGAGAAGAAAAAACCTATGGAGGACGTTGATTTCTACTTGGAAAAAAGATTTCGGGAGTTTTAGTTATTTGTTGCTCTACTGGGGAGTTATCTCTTGTTAACGACTTGTTGGGGATAAAGAAGTTAATTGTTATCTGGTTGTCTTCCAGGTTTTGCAGCAGCTTACTGGGGATTATAGGAAAGTCTACTGGGGAAGAGGAGTTGTGGTCCCTTGATTTGTAGTAGTCTGGGAGGAAAATTCAAGTTGGGGAATCTTGCCGTTTGTTGGGGAAATAAACCATATTGTCAATCTATTGGAGAGGTACTTTCTTTTGGCAGAACTCCTCGAGGGTTCTTGAAGTCAACTCAGTTGGGGAGAAGTTTTCAGAGATTGAAATTTTGGTTGGGGATCACCCCGTGAAAAGGACTTTGTGGAGGATTCGTCACTTCCCCTAGTAGCAAGTGTTTGTAGTATTTCCAGGAAATGTTTGCTTGACTGTATATAACCCTTTGTTGGAGTTCATATTGAATGCCCCAAGTGACTCGGATGCAAACCTGCCCCTAGTTTTTCAACACTTCTTGAGAGATTTCTTGGAATCTTGACTGGACTGCCCCAGGTGTGTTGGATAGTGACACTTCATGCCCACTGCTTATAGGAGATCTGTTATTGGAAGTGTCTTCCCACTTAAAGTGATTTTGTTCATTGAGAGGGTTTTTGTTCACTAGATATTCGTCGTGCAAATTTCTCTGCTGTCAAACAAATAGCCAAATGCAAACAGCGATATTCAAATAATGCAAAGTTTATGCTTGTCTTTGAAGTTTTGAAAATGAGTTTTAGCAGATAAAAGAATTTTTGTAAGAAAATTTAACTAAGGATTTAGAGTAAAGCCTCACAGGAGTCAGAATGCCTTTTGTAACAGTATGCTTTCGAATTAACCCATGCTTTAATTAGGAATTTTGAAGGGTTGTAACGTGGCTTGGTTCACGGTTTAAGAAACAAAGGATAAAGGCTCAAAATTTATTTGTATCCACCCGTTCTTCATGATGTTCTTCAGTCTTAAACACGGTTAATTGTGCATTCGAACTCCAATGGCGTTTTGGTGATGGTTCAGACAAGTTTAGTTTATCGAAAAACAGTCATTTTTTGCAACATGTTTTCATGTTGTTGAGGATTTGCAGTGACCTCTTTTTGATTTATTATCCCTTATTTTTCCTTATTGTTCTTGTTTTTGAGATTACAGTCAGCGGGATGCCCCAGTTTTCCTTAAGTCTCCTTCGTAGGTTTTGACTTAGTGGGCTTTTTCTTTTTGAGAGATAATGACTGCCTATGTGATAGGGAACCATCACCGTCTTTTGATTCTAGAGGAATGTTTTTAATGTCATTAGTTGTATTACGAAGTGAAAGTTTGCAACTGAACGCGCATTTGAATTAAATGAGAGACTACCCTTCCCCAGGTTTTAATTAAAGGTTTCAGTTTGTGTAAAAAGGAAACTCCTACTTATTTGGCTCGAAGGGGTTGACTAGGTATTATCCTCCTTATAACTCCAGTGTTTAGGAATTGAAAGAACGCTTGTACATCGTCAGCAAGGTCTATCCAAAAGCATATTGTATGAGATTATGGCATTGTTTTCGTCATCCTCCCTCTAAAGGCTTGCAACTTTTAAAACAAGAGTTGAATATTATAAAGGGAGTAAAAAACATAGTTTAAATATAATGAAAATGAATGGAATAATTCAAGACAAACATATTTAATGCACTAATGAGAGTAACCAAAGTCTGACATAAAGATAAGTGTTTAAGCAAACAAAGAAATTACAAGTGAGAATTCAAATCAACAGAAAATTTCCTCGCCCAGATCGTCGCTTCATGTGGATGCCCTTGAGGGGTGATAGAAAAGCTCCAATTGACCGTCTTGTGCGAATTCCAGCGCTTCTTCGTCGATCAGGTCTTGAATCTTGTTCTTCAGATCCCATCAACCATTTGTATCATGCCCAAGACTATCAGAATGGTATGCACATCTCTCCTTGGGATGGTAACTAGGAGCAGTAGTGTTAGGATTCCTGGGAGGAGCCTTTAGTGTAATTAGCTCTGCCTTCAACATGTGTTGTAGCACCTGAGCTAGCGACATGCGGATCCTGGTAAATTGTCTCTTAGGTGCGACCTCTTTGCGCTGATTCCCTTGTTGTTGTTGGCAAGGTTGTAGTTTGATTCGAGACGTGGAAGCAATTTGGAACGGTCTACTCTCCACCAAACTGGCCCCTTGTCCCATGGGAGGCTGACTGGTGACTTAATCCCCAATCTCGATGGTTTGTTTCATTCGGTTGCCACTGTCTTGATGAATTTTATTGACAAGGATCCTTAGCTCTTCTTGTCCCTGAGCTAAGTTTTGGATGAGAGCCATCTATCCTACCAGTTGTCCCATCATTTGGACCTTCATTATGGTTATCTCGGTTTATAGCCGCTCCAACTAGTCATCTATGTCATCCCCAGGATTTCCCATGATCATGCCCCTGGTGAGGAGTGCCTTCACCTCTTCTTGTCTCTTGGATAGGTTCAAGAATATCTCTTGAAGTTGAGCGTTTTGAATCTGAATACTCTTGATGGTATGTTCTAGGGCCATCTCTTACTGAAATAAACAGTAAGAAGATAAGGAGACCTGTGTGGAAAATCCTGTCATGATTTGATGCATGGTATGTGGATGCATGTTTTCAAGGATCTTGCAGGGTAAACACAAGAAGATGTTAGAATTTGAACTTTGATCAACAGCTTTGATTGGGGAACTTTGTATCGGTGGATGTCCTTCCATGATAATCAAGCTCACCATGTCAAGTGGGTCATAGCCCTTGACTCAAATTACCGTGCTTTGGTCTTTGACGGCGTTTAGTTAGAGGAAAATACATCCTCTTGCCCCTTGATAGACTTTTGATCCCATGTGACCCTTGCATCAAAGGCCCTTGAGATCCTTGAATTGGCTATTGAAAATGCTATGGTATGATGTCATGATGTTATGTACAAGTATGCAAAGCAAGCAAGTTATTATGTACAAATAGTCATATACACACAAAGCAGACAAGTCCTTAGGTTTAAGCTTGCATGGAGTTTGATAGGTAAGTACCCTCTTGAAGTTTAGCTGGCTCAACTTGTCCTAGTAATAGTAACCAGGTTCTAGGGGATCTCAATATCACTGATCTTTCTTCATCGGGCATTGTTTCAGCGCAAGCCTCTTTAATGGCGGCCGAAATATCCTGAAAGTCCAATCTCAATGAGCATAGTATCGAGTATCAACCAATCTTCAGTCAAAACCAAAGCCGGCTATCTCACTACTTCCTAATGGCCAAGGATGAGTCAATTAAAAGGTTCTAAAGGTCAATTAGCTCTTAATGACACTAAGGAAGCATAATGTTATCCTTGACTGACTCAAGGAACATTAGTACAAAAGTATCACGCTAACGTAGCTATCACTTCGTCCATATCAGTATGCCCCGTATAGCCTCCATGATTTATTGCTACTTACCTAAAAGGTGCTCCAGATCTGGGTATAGGATCTTTAACAAAAACCCAAACAAGGACCCAAAATGTAAAGCAGGCAAGTAAAACAAGGAAAGCAAGTAAAGGTGATATATCCCTAAGGTAACCCCACTTTTAAGTAAATTCCCCAGCAGAGTCGTCAGTTCTGTAACGCGGTGAGAGAACTGACTTAGGTGTTTTACATTTTATCGCAATTGTTGCGGATAGCAAGAGTCTCCACAGACTTTTCTTTTATCCAATAAGGAAAGGTTGAAAAGCACGGGAAAGACCTTTAGAGATGTTTTCTTGTGTTCGGAGGGTAGGTTATGAAAAGGGAAGGTATTAGCACCCTTTCATCCGTAGTTATCTACGGGCTCTTAGTTGCTTTCTAAATCACTTGCTTTTGTTTGAAAATGTGCTTGTGGTGTGGGTTTTGAAAGTATTTTGAAAAAAGACTTTGTAATGGCTCTCGTTTCTATAAGAACGCGTACAAAGTGTTGTTTAGAAAATATTTCAAAGAGGTTTTTGTGGAATGTGTTTTTGAAAGTGATTTTGAAAAGGTGTCTTTGTAATGGTTCTCGTTTCTATAAGAACGTGTATAAAGTGTTTGTCTTTTGAATGTTTCAAAGTGAGAGTGTTGGTGTATAAAATGCTTTTTTTGTGAGCAAGCAAACAACTAGGAGCAACCTACCTACTTAAAAGGTCTTAAATGTTATTTTCCTCCTCCTTTAGATGTTGCTATCTTACCATTGATTTGGTAAGAAGCCCCGTCGTTGGATGTGAAGGGACGGGCATGGGACGTTTTTTTAGTCATAGAAGGAAACCTATAGGACGTTTTAGCAATTTCGTTTAGGGACTATATCGTTTACCGAAAGCAACATTGAGGTTCATCGAGGGACTACGATCTTTTATCGAGGGTCTTTGCTAAAACACCCATATTCGAGGGACATGACTATTTTTCTGAGGCAACAAGTGAGATTACCCTAAGGGTGCATGTGTGAATGATGTGTTTGATTTGCATGCATTTAGTCTTTGATTAGGGGTTGTCTACTTGTCGTTTTTATCTTTCCATACATTCCCTATTTTACTAGCAAACATACAAAAGTAATAAAATGCAGAAAGATAAAATCCTACACTATTACAACCATATTGAAGTGCATGAAAATATAGAGGCAAAAATAAGATAAAAGCAAGAAAAATGAAGGTCTTTCGATTGAGGCAGAAAACCCTTCGGTTCTACATTTTCCAGCTTCCTTCGATTGGGGGTTGGCACCAGTGTAAGCGTGTCTTTCGATTGGGGCTTGGAGGGTCAGCATGTTGTGCCTTTCGATTGGGCCTGGAACCAATGCAAGGTGCAATCTGCCTTTTTGCCTCCTTAGACTGGGGGTTGAAAGCAGTGAGGGAGTATCTTTCGTCTTGGCCTGGACTTGGTGTAGACATGCTTTTCGTCTGGGCTTGGGATCAGTGTAGGCATTCCTTCTGGTTGCCTCTTTCGTTTGACCTGGAGGTTAGTATGGGAGCCACAGGCTTCATTCTCTACTTCTTGTTCTCTGTTGTCCTTCGTTTGAGATGTTAAATAGAAACATGGCCTGAGGCCATGCTAGCACTGCCTTACAACCATTTTTAATACTTAATGCATGTTTAGGTAAACAAGAAGCAAAACGAAAGGGTTAGCTCTGAAAAACATGTTAAAAGGGTGGAAACAAAAAGAACAATGGTATGTACATGCTTGAAACGAAAGAAAAGCTTATTTACATGTTATACAAGAAACGAAAAGCTCAAGGTTTTGAACAACTTACCTTACTGGAGGCTGGAACGTGTGTTGGGCCTTTAGGTGGTTTCCTGGAATGTCCCTGGATTCAAAGGGAAGGAGCGAAGCTAGCGTCTCTACTGTTGGATTCGAAAGAGAAGAACAAATGAAATGTTTTTCTTGCTGGATTCGAAAGAGAAGAACAAATGAAATGTTTTTCTTGCTGGATTCGAAGAGTAACAAAATGTAAGGAGGCTTCAAATTCGAAGGAGACAAGTGTTTGCGATTCTGGTTTGTATTTTTCATAAATGTTTAAGTATTTGAGAAATCTATTGTGTTTGAGAAAATTTTGGAGATTCGTTCCTCTGGCCAAAAAGTCCTCCTTTAGATGTGTTGTGAGGCCTCTTATTTATAGGCAAGGCTGCCTGAAGCTTTTGGAGGGAAAACAAAAGGTTTGAACAAATTGAGTAATCTGTTCCTTGTAGCTTTCGAGAGACAGTGCCTTGTATGCTATTTTGGTGTAAGAAAGAGACAGTTCTTCTGGACTGCTGTGCATCAGTTTTGGCCAGTGTACCAGGCCTGGACTTGGCAGTAAGCATCTTTGAATATTTTATCCTTTAGTTTTGACCCTTATTCGACCAGACTCTTCTCCAAACAAAACTATTTGATTTTACTCTAATAAGTGCCTTTCGATTGAGTCACTTTTGTGCATCCTTCGAAGGAGCCAAAAGTGTGACCCTTGGATGGGTCACCAAAAACCTGCCTTAAAGTGGGATTGTAAATCCTTCAAATGGACTATCATGCATATCCTTCGAATGGGATGCCCAGAGTTAGATTCGAAGGATGCTGATTCGAAGGGGACATAGGATGTAAGGAAACCTTGTGAAGGTGGTTTTGTCCATTCAAAGGCTTGCCTGCCCAAAGGTCCAAGTGGCCAAATGAAGGAGTACATAGAGGGTTCCTGCCTTCTGAATCAAATGGCGCTCTTTCAAGGGAAGCAAGAACTTAGTCAAATCTTGTATGAAGATACCTCTTGGCTCAAACGAAGCTTGTATGAAGCAAAGTCTGCAAGAGGCCCTTTGCACAAGTGGATTAGAAGGATGCATAGAGATGGTTAATTTATCATGTCGAAACTTGTCCAAGCGAAGCAAGCATGCAGGTAGCAAACTTGTCCAATCGAAGCAGGCTTGTAGGCAGTAAACTTGTCCAAATCAAAGAAGGCTTGCAGGCAGCTATTTTTTCCAAATCGAAGCAGGCATGCAGGCAACATATGCCCAATCGAAGTAAACTTGTTGTTTCTTTAATTTTGTCAAAAAAAACAATTTTACCTGTTTTGCCCTTTTTCAATGGTTTCCTCTTTAACTTGATACTGGAAAGTCCAATTGTACTTGTGCAAGCTTGAACCTTGAGAATCCTTGTGAGAAATTCCTTAAGAAATGAGAGGGTAAATTTTGGGGTACAACAACCTTGTACGACCTTAGAGACGAAAGTTTCATTCTACAATGAGCCTCCACTTAAGGGAGGCCCTTGTGCCTTTTTCTCTAGTATAAATCCATGACACCCTTAGGGGATCCACCTTTTTGGGGAGGATAGAATATCCTTAGGCCGAAACTAGGAACCTACCAACTAAGGATACTTTTCATAAATCATGTTACTATGTTGCATCATCATGCATTCATACATCTTGCATTCTAAATATTCGTTATTTTTCATTTTCTTTGTTGTCTTATTCACAGGATTTAAAAAAATATAATCAAAGGTTTTTTATGAGTACCCTAAAAATGGATGCCAAAGGGAAACAACTCGTCCGTGTTAGCGCCGTCAAGCCAAATATGACAAAGATAAAAATCATTAAGGGGAAACTGTCTTAAAGAGCTATGAAGATGTTTATTCATCATTATGGGGATACCCTCGAGTTGGCAAAAGTGGATGTACAATTGGAAGCTATCTTTGCCTTGGTTCAGTTCTACGATCCTCCATTAAGGTGTTTCACCTTTCAAAATTTTCAACTAGCACCGACTTTGGAAGAAGTTGATAGGTTCTTGAATCTTTCTAAGGGAAAAGCTTATGTGATAATTGGACAGACTATTGATGTTAAAGACTTAGCAAGAAGTTTAGGGATCTCTTATCTTGCGTTTTCACTTAATTACAAAAAAGAAAGTGACGTACAAGGGATTAAAATACAATATTTTGAGGCTAAAGCCCTTTCTTTTGCCAATAAGAAAAAATGGGAGTCTTGTGTTGATTGTTTGGGACTGCTTGTCTTTAGTGTAATTCTATTTCCGCAATCTTTGGACTATATTGACCTTGCAGCTATTAGTGTATTTTGGGGTGCGAAAGCTTTGAATGCGGACCCAACTCCTGCCCTGCTTGCTGATGTTTACTATGCTCTTCACACTCGTTATGAAAAGGGGAGGGGTGCGCTGAATTTTCATATCCCGCTCTTATCTTCTTGATTTATATATCATCTTTATAAGGAAAACTACATGGTTCCAAATCTGACAAGATACGAGTGGCCTCAAAAATTAAGGTCTCTTACTTCTGGTTATGTGTTGTGGTATGCAAGGAAGCTAAACATTGGAGATATCATTTACAGTTATAGAGATTTCCCTAATGTTTCGTTTATTGGGTCACAGGGTGGCATCAATTATAACCATACAGTGGCTTTACGATAACTTGGGTACCCTTTGGAGGATAAACCCTCTGATGAATAACTTCAACAATTGATCATTCACGACATGGGAAAAATGACTTAAGGTTTTATCAACAAAATCATCTGAGCTTAGGATAGGGTCAACAAAAGAAAGGTCGAAAGGAATAAGTGAGTGGCAAAGGAACCTTACACTCAATGGGTTCTGGATAGGGTGCAAGTTGTTAAACTACCATTTGACGTTGATCCTGAGTACAAGCCAGATGTCCCAGATCCTCTTCCTGTGTTCTTAGAAGAGATAGACAACTTGAAGAAAGCCTTAGATCAAGCTCAAAAGGAGAAAGAGGAATTGGAGCTTAGCCTTCATAACCTTGCTAAAGAGAAAAGATAGATGCAACACGAGTTTGAGTCAAGAGACCAACAGATTCAAAAAGACCGTTAAACATTTAAAAAGGAGAGTCTTAAGCGAAAACGTTCGACCGAAGGATTGTTGAGTGCTACCTTTAACTTGGCTTCCCACAACCAACGTTTGAAGGATGCTGCTAAGGAAATCGGGAAGCTAAATAAGTGGTACGAAAAGATACAAGACAAAAAGGAGATGGAAGAGAACTTGAGAGTTCAAATTAAAAGTTTGGCACAAGCTTCTCTAGATCAAGACGATCAAATTCAATATCTTACTACGAGACTCCAAGATAGCCAAGAATCGAACGTATGAGAACATCTCAAGAGGATGAGGGCAAAAAGACTTCTCACCTAAAAGACTGATGAATATGAGAAAGTTTGTCATGAATTAGAAGACCTCTGAAAGAACTTACTTATACAGAGGAGACTTTATACAAAGATGAGGGCTGGAAAATTATATTGGAAAGAGTAGTATGCAAAGATTTCCAAAGCAGGAAAGGATAATCATAAGATAATTTTGGACCTCTATAAGGAATATAGATTCTACAAAGACAAGCATGCAAGACTCACCTTCTTAGCCAACAATCTCATTGGTGACATCTCTAGAAGTTTGAAAGATGTGGAAAGTGTGATGGTCCCTCTCCCAAAAGATGTTGAAGACTTCCTCAAGCTCTGTAGAAAGATGGTTGACGACTTCAAGGAAGATATCCGCAAGCACTCTTAGAAGACTTTTTCCCCTTTGTTATTTCTTTTTGCAATTAAATTTTGATGTTTTGGTTCGAATATTTTTCAATATATGAATTGTATTCCCTTATGAGGATAATTTTTATTTCAATAAAAGCTCTTTTCGTTTCCATATTTTGATGGCATATTTATTTTTAGATACTCACCGATAAAAAAACAAAACCTGGAAGAAATATATATACAAAAAATATATATAACACTTAACTCATAAACCTAAACCCTAACAGCGGTGGAAGTTCAACCCTCGACAACCCCCAAACTCGATTCCCGAACAACAATAATAAATCACAAAAAACACACAAACCCTAAGCTAAATGTCGAGGGTTACCTCCTCGTGCCGTAAATCTTTTGAGCTTTCGTTCTAGTTCTTTGCTTAGCTTGATGTCTGATTTCTGATCCCCTCTTTGTTCTGTGCTTGCGAGTTTTAGGAGGATCATGATGGAGGCACGGCGGAAGCGTAGCAACAGATCTAGGGTTTCAGACTTTGAAACCCATATCTCAATAAAGGCAGCTTCTTCTACTCCTTTTACTTCTCTAGAACTTTTTATTTTTTCTCCTTTTGTTCTTAGATCTTAGGGGTTTTATATTGTTTAGATTAGAGATAAATTAGGAAAATTATATATGATTGTCGTTACGAATTAGGAGATTGATAGAATTAGGTTAAGATATTATTTGTATTGGATTTGGTTGTATTTCGGACGATTCATAGGTTCAATCAATAAACTTAATTTTGTAAATATTCTATTCGATTTGTTTCTAAGGATTTGATTCAGTTATTGATTCATTTTTTAGTTTCGATGTTTCTGGGCCGAGCAAGGTGAAGAACAGGGGACTACGCCGTTGCAGGATGCAAAATTAGGGTTTCAAAACCCTCAGTTAACTTAGTTAACCACGTCCAAAATTTGTTTCTAAAATAAAATAATTATTTTATAAAATAAAAAATATAATATTATTATTTGTTACATAATATAACTAATAATAAAAAAGTAAAATAATCAGAGTCTAATGTTGACTTTAGCCAACAATTTCTCCAAACTAAGCTCAGCACTCTAATGGGCTAATCTGCTGCAAACTAAAGCAATAATTGTACATCCCCTTTGCCAACTAACGAGCTTTCGACTGTAATGGGCCAGTCTGATAAAAAAATAATGTAACCCACCAAAGATATATTCCTCTCTTATTTTTTAACGGGCCTCAAAATAACTTAATGGGCTATCAATTCTAAACACACATCTTTTCATTATTGTTCAAAATGAGTCGCAAACCCTTAGTGGACCATCAGACTTTGATGGTCCACTTGAAGCAACACGCCCCTATTTTATAAAAATGCACCTCCCTCCTCTTATTATTTGAAGTAAATAAAATCCTTAGTGGGCCATCAGATTTTGATGGTCCATTCTGAAACAAACACCCCTCTTATG
This sequence comes from Vicia faba, assembly GCA_948472305.1. Taxonomy (NCBI): domain Eukaryota; kingdom Viridiplantae; phylum Streptophyta; class Magnoliopsida; order Fabales; family Fabaceae; genus Vicia; species Vicia faba. The sequence goes on from OX451738.1 coordinate 413,683,480, forward strand.
AGTTTAAAACTCCTTCATAACAATAATATTAAAAAAATAAAATAGTTGGACAGTACGATTAGAGATAGTAACATTAAAAAAAAATATGACCATTGAAATTGATGGGGCCGATTTGAGGTATGACACAAGATATCTTGAGAAACTCTCTCATTAAAGGGAATGATGTCACAACTTCGAATCGCAAAAGTTGGATCAACCTTCTCTAGAGGGATAAAACCATGAAACAATCTTTAACCTCAAACTTCCATGAAGTTCCAGGACTGTCGGGACCATCACAGTCGTTAAAATATTATCTTGATCAAAGACCATCAAGACTACCATGCATCATCTTGATCAAACATCATCAAGTCCATCTTTGGTATGCTCTAAGGTATACTAATTATTTATATGGCTTCTTTAAATTTGCAATCAAACTCGTTAAAGTAGTAAAGTATTCCCACAAAACAAATTAATTTTTCATCTTTGATACCCAAATATTTTTGGGTCCTAATGCGTTGTGACTTTAAGAGGTTTAGAGTTATTTCCTTTAGAACATCTTAATTTATTTAAGTTTGTATAACAATAAAATTCTAAATGACCAAACTTATTACTGAAATTGCATTTGAAAGCAAAATGATTATATTTCTTCCTAGCATATGATAGATATTAATAAATAACCTAGGGTTAAATATGTTTCTAACTCCTCTAAGTATTTAAATTTCACTAAATCCTAAAAAAAAAATCTTCAAAGAACGATTCTCCTAATTTTTCTCTCAACACATTTTGCCCCTCCTGCTAACGTCCGTTAACAGAGTTGATGTGGCAGTGCTAGCGTGACAAAGATGTTGACATGACAATGCTAGCGTCCCCATTTTATGTTATTTATATAAATTTAATTTATAGCGACAGATATTTTGTCGCTAAATTCGTCACTAACATGAACATCATATAAAAATTCAAAAACCATAGTTAATCCAAAGCTAATTCAAACACATCATTCTTATTACCTAGACTTCGTTATTTTAAATTATTTTTGCAAGAAATTATCATACTATAAGGATCTCTCACAAAAATTTAAATTATTTTGACTTGAGATGAATCAAATATGGAGTTTTTACGAGCCAATTTTCTATGAAACGGATACAATTTTCTATGAAACACACCAAGAAAAACATTAGCATATAGTTGAGTTTTAAGTTATTATTTTGTAGAAACATATCTCATATCTGCAAACTTTCATTGTATTTCGAATAAATCTCAATTTATTTTGATTTTTTTATCGAAACACATATGTCAAAAGGCCATAACTTTATTAATATTTTAGAACTGATGTTCTTGACTACAGCAATTCTAAATTTATTTTATAATTATTTTATTACAGAAAGTGGTCACCTCAACATTCTATTGCATGATCTTACTGAGATTGTGGTTGAGATTGAGGCTGAACCAACGGGCCACGGTTTCCATTAGACTTAATTTGAGCAACCTCACTATGGCGAAGTCCGAAAACATTTGCAAGAACCTCAGCAGGAGTGGCCCTAAACACCTGATTTACATGGCTAACAGCAGCTCTATCATTTGTCTTGAACACTACATACTCAAAAGCTTCTTCATTTCCTGCTTGTTGGGCTACCACAAAGTTCTGTGGTACCACCACCAATTGTCCCTTTCTCACCTTATCATCAAACACTGGATTTCCTTGACTGTTTACTATTCTGACTCTTCCTTCTCCTCTAATCACGTACAAGAGGCTGTTGGCGTTCATGTTCCAGTGTGGAGCATATATACCATTCTGCATATACATACATACATACATAGAAATATACACATTAACTATATTATGGAAATATAGACATTGGTTAAATAATTAGTACTATATACATACCCTGTACAGAAGAACATATTCGGCACTGAGGCGTAAATTGCGGAGGATTGGAAGGGTTAAACTGTTGACAGTGCTGATGCGGCCGGCACGTGAGTTGTAAAGATCAGCACGTGAAGGGCGAGCAATGTTCTCACGAATCTTTGAACTGCAAATAGTTTCTTCCAAACCATTCTTTCCTCCTTTGCTGTGTTGACGTTGTATTTCTTCCTCTTCCTCCTCTTTCTTTTCTTGTTCTTGTTTTTCTTCTCCTCGTCCGTGTGATTCTCGTTTCTTCTCTTCGGTGTGTTTTTTCCACTTTCTACTCTCATAGCTGCGAGGTTCATCCTCATCCTCCTCTTCTTTTTTGCTATGTTTGCCGTGTCTTTGTTCTTGTTCTTCTTTCTCATCCTCATCCTCGTCTTCTTTTTCACTATCTTTGCGGTGTCTTTGTTCTCGTTCTTCTTCCTCTTCCTCTTCTCCTTGACTGTGACTTTGTTGTTCTTCTTCTTGCAACTCAGGACTGATAATGTCAAGACCGTTCTCTACTTTTACGATTTGACCCCTTTGGTCCCGTGGAGATCGAAGTCTCTTGGCTGTATCCTCTTTAGTGTTGAGTGAATGTCCTAAAAACTCTGCGCTGAAGCCACTCAGCACGCTCTTACCTTCGTTTTGTTCCTCGGATTCCTCTTCTTGTTGTTGCTGTCCACCTCTACGTCCAATAGGGGAACTGTGCCTTTGTTGATGTTGTTCCTGTGTTTCGGGGAATTCTGCCTCTGGGTTTCCGCCTATGTAAAATAACTGCAAACACATACATGTGATTAATTGAATAGAAAATATTATACGTTAGAAAAGTATATCAAAATTTGGATAATGTAACGTATAGTTATACAATTACTTACTCTGGGGGTTGAATCGAGCTGGTTTAGAGTGTTGGAAGTGTCGAGAAGACTAATGGCAACAAGAGGTTCATCACCATAGTTATAGGTCCAGTAAGGAATTCCAGGTGGAATGGCAATGACATCACCTTTAGAGAAGCGCCGAATCTTCTGGTGGCTGTCACGTTGTTGTTGCTGCTGTCTAGATTGTGAGCGTGGTTCTTCGTAAGTTTCAGGACAACCAGGAACTGCAAGGCCAAGTACTCCCTTCCCTATATAGAAGAAAAAACACGAACCAGTTAAAAAACAATTCAATGAATGCAAATAATGAATATTTGATTATATAATAACCTTGAATGATGAAAATCAACTGTGGAGATGGTGAATAGGAAGGCAAGTGAAGGCCATTAGGATCAATGGTGCGTCGAATAAGTGATACACCAGCACATTGTAGTTCAGGGTGATTTGGATTCCATGTTTCAGTGAGACCAGCTTCTGACTCAACACGGTGATCTGGTTCCAATGCATTGATACTGTCAAGCTGGCATTTGTTGAACCTGTCTAATTCAGAGTGATGTGCTAAACACGCGGTCGTGAAGAGCAGCAAGCAGAAGGAAAATAGAAAGTGTTTGGCCATTGTGATTACTAATGAGATTGATGAAGCCAAGAACCTGCGGTATGGTTATTTATAGGGATGGAGGAGGGACACGTAAGGGTGACATTCTTCACCATGCATGGTTTCCAGTTCCTAATTGCTTACACCTCTCAAATGATGATGATGATATATATGTTCACAGTGACAGCACATAATGAATATTTGCTGCTATCCTTACCTCTCAAATGGTCCCCTTGCACTCTGCCTCTATTCTTTACATATCATTAATAAAATTCAATTTCACTCTTGAATTTTAATTTAACAGAAGATGTACATTTGGATAGATAAAGTAAAAACTCAAAAACTCTATTTAAAACACATGATCACCCAAAATTGTCATGTCTGTATTTCTGTTTCCTTTGAATTGGTTCTAATTTTTTACATCATTATCCTTATAAGGGAAAAAAAAAAAAACATCATCAAGTTACTAGGATTGTAAATGCACTACATACTAATTTCTATTCAAAACTATAAACTGTTGGACAACTGAAAAGATATGTGTAAATCATAATACAAGCTTGGACCAAATAAAATAGCTACCATTTCAAACTAATGGCTAAATCTAGCAGAGCTTCTACTTGACGTATAGTTTGTTGCTTCTCTTGTTGTTTTAATCTATTTACAACTGATTCAGCATCAAACTCTTGTTCATTTTCTTCTTCATCCTGTTCCGAACGAACCTCTTGCAGCAATTCATCCACCTCCCTTACAAAATCCACCCTCAAAAGAGTATTATCATCGATATCAAGTGATGGTCGCCATGGCCCGTGATGCTGATATCATTTAAGATTGGAAACAGAAGAATTAGAGATTGATTTCAAACGGATATGAACTCTAATCTGCAATCTTTAGCTTAGATGGTATTTGCACCATCTTACTTTTAACCAAACTTATGTACAAAAAATAACTAATCAAGTTTAATCACTGAATAGTATCAATCTACATGTACATGAAATTGAATCAAGTTTAACAAACTTCCGCATTGGTTGGTTTCAATTATTACTATGAACTTATTTTTTTGTTAACCATTAATCAATTGGTTATTTGAATACTCCTATAGATTTGGTAATCAATGGTATTAAAACATCCAATTGTATTTAGAATCCACCTCAACCATATAGTTATTATAGAGAGGTATCAGTTGACTTATCTAAGCTCTTTAATTTGGTGCAACTTACCTTATCTATGTCAAATGACTCAAATCCAGGTGGAACAAGAATGCTATATGGATCCTCCCTTGGAAATGTATCAGTCATGATCTTTTTACATTTATTTAGCCACTCGTCGAAATTAAAGCCATCATACATAATCAAAAGATCATTGAGCAATCTCATTGCAGGGGTAGCTTCTCGCTTCAAGATCTCAGTCTACATCCGATATAGAAAAATAAACTCAGAACAGAAACAAAAGAAATATCAAGATTGAGCTATTCATAATATGATAGAATTGTTCCAAATAGAAGCCAATAAGAAAGGAAAAGGTCTAAAACATCCAATGTTCTTAAATAATGGAAAACAAATAAAGTTTATGTTTTTGCATTAAAAAATACTATTCAAGGAAACAACTAAGTCACTAGAATAACTGATAATGCAAGGAGCACTTTCTTAAAAGTGATGCACACAACAGAAAAATGGTCCTTGCAAGGCACTAAAAAGCGAGTTGAGTCAATCGTGTAATGCAAAACTTCTATATCATGACTGCAAGTAATTGAAACAATGCAGTGTGAAACTTTAGTTTAACAGCTTATGCCATTGCCTCCGGTTCACAGCTTATGCCATTTGTCACCATCAAAGTGTGTGTGCAGTGAGGGGGAGCCAAGGTAAGTTTTTCAGTGAAACAAAAGCGGGAACTTCAAATTAAAAGAGCATGAGTATAGATAGCCATAAACAAAAGGGGGCAGTTATTACCTCAACCCTTCTGTATAACAGGTCCAGACTTCTTATAGCATCCTTTTCCTCCTGTAAATAGGTGACAAGATAATGTATAAAACAATATAGTGAAAGAAATATGACAAAAATATTATACAGACTTTTTATGTAAACACGAGAAATTCTGAGATTCAATCCTAACAATCCCTTTCAAATTATAATAACCATATCCAAGATAGAAGGATGCAAAGGAGAAAACAAAACCACTCTTTGTTTAGTATTTCTATCATAATAATAAGCTATTTGGATTATATTGTCAGAATCCCAATTTCGGTATAAAACCCTGCCAAGTTACAAGGTTTAAAATTACTAAAGAGTGAAGGACTGTGCGACGACATTCTACTCGTTGTAGCTGAGTTAGGTTTTAGCTCATTGGAGACTTAATGCTATGGGGTTGAGACTCAATACACCATCCTTACCTACTTTGCAGATGGATTCACGTTGAGAGTTTAGATGCATATTAGAGTTGAGTGTTATAGCTTATAACTATGAAGTTAATGTTGCGTGCACTGAGTAGCCTTATCATCCAGCTGCTGTGTTTTGGATTTTTTTTAAATAAAAATACTTAACTACCACCTATCACTTTATGCGTATATGGGGAAATAACCAGTATCAGAGTCTATCAGAGTTTAGACAAAAAAACAATTATGCAAGTTCACTCAATTTTGATACCTAAAGTTGTAAACTTGTGATCCTATAACTTAACTCAAAAATTTGACAACCACAGAATATTTCAAACACCAAAAAAACAACTTACATCACGTCGAGCAAGATCAAGGCGATTCCATATGACCATCAAAACAAGTTCAGTAAGTTCTCCTCTTTCAGCAGCTTCCTCAATTTTCTACAAAAAAACAAGAAGTCTGTAAGGTTGAATATTCATGCAATGTCAGAGACCCTTCAAAAAAAACTTATCAATGAAAAAAAAAATGCACAAAACTCCATAAACAAATGAAAGGAAAAAAGGCTTATACCACCTTGAATTAAAATATGTTTTATTTATAATATTACTCTTTTTTATAAGCACAAAGGATACACAGGTAAATTAAATCACTTTGACTTGATTTTACATAATTGGAAAGTGAGGAGAAATTTACGCCAAAAACATGTTAAGGGTATCATGATGTGGACCATGTTAGAAATCACTTTTACTTAATTTTGTTTCCTTTTTTCTTGTTTTTCCCTATTTACACTTTTTTAATTGTGAGCTACATCACTACTTCTTTGAATTCCTTACTGTAGTTACAGTGACCAAGGATGTCATTTCCAGTAAAATTAGGATTATGATGCTCATCAGAAAAGTAAAATGACCCCTCATTTGGTCTAAATAATCATTACATGATCCGGGTTGTTTAAACATCATTTTATCAAGGTAAGCCTATCCATTGTCACAACATGCAAAATCAATTTAATGAGGAATAAACTAATCAGGTGTACATTTATTATAATTTTAAGATGAAAACTTCAAGTTGAAATATTTTATATGCATGGCAATCAGGAAATTGAATGGCATCACCAAGAAGCTACCTCTTCTACTTCTTCAACGGCTCTTATGAAGCTTGAAACCAATTTCTTTGCTTTTATAACATCCTCTTCAGGGTATTCTTTCAGCCGCATGCCAACTTCACGATACTCGTCAATCTTTCTCTCTTCTTCCTCTTCTTCTTCTCTGCGTCTTCGATGCAACTCCTTGGTCTTTTCACGTTGTTGGGCTTGCCATTCCTATGCTAGAGATGGTTAATGAAATCTATCCAAATAAAACCTTCCAAGAAATTTGGTTTCACAAGCTAGCATACATGCACACCAAGAGATACACTAATACCACAATGCTTTTACAATTATAATTCTTCGGCCAAAAAATAAAAGTGTCCACTCACTCCCAAGTCATAGAATGTGTAGGTTGGACCTAATTCATCCCTACAAAACTGGCTTGTAGCTTGTAAGGTGGGGATTGTCATCACTTATAAACACAACATAGGTCGTATCTCTAGCCAAATGCTGTAGTTTAGGCGACTAGGGGTGAGCTGCAATTTAGGCGACTAGGGACAGACCGCAATGAAGGCGGAAATTCCAACACACACCCTCACGCTCGGGCCTCAATGAGACCAAAGCATGGACGATGCGGGAAGCCCAACAAGTGATCTAGGATAGGCTCTAGTACCGTCTTAAAACGTGTGAGTTGGGCCTAACTCATCCCTACAAAATCGACTTGTAAGGTGAGGATTGGTCCCATTTATAAACACAACATAGACCGTATCGCAAAGTAATATTACTAAACAATGTGGGACTAAATCTACCCCTTCAAACCAAACACAATGAAGGTGTTGGAAACTGCAACGAAGGCAAGTCAAATGTCACAATTTAAGCGACTAGGGGCGGACGGCAATGAAGGTGGAAATTCCAACACCAAGCATTTAAGATATAATAATAATATACATTTTGCCTTAAACATATTCTGCCAAGGTTATTAGTAGAAGCCCAGCCTAATTGGCTGACAAAACAAGAATTCAAGTTTGAGTCAAGCTAAGCATTGTTCCTTCAAAGAACTAAAACAGGGTAATTCAAAAAAAAAAAATGAAGAAGAAATAGTAACAAGCCGGCACAGCGACACCAAAAAACAAAATATATAGATAGTACTAAACAAACACAATTAAAGAGCTTTGAATTCACAATAGTCACAAGTGACAACCCTTTTTAGGCCTCCTTTGTATAAAGAATCTAGTAAGTGTTTAGGTCTCCTTTTAGACCTGTTTGAATTGACTTATTTGAACTTTGGCATAAGCTTTATAGACTGTTTGGGAGAGATTACCAAAACAGCTTACGACATTTTTCAACAATTTTAACTTATTTTTATAAGTTCTCCAAGGTAGCTTATAAAAACAACTTATAGCATAAAAAAAAAACAATTTAAATTTTTTTATCTTTTGTTATAAAAATAGCTTATGCAAACGCTTATTTTAATAAACACTTGAGCTATATAAGCTGCAAATAAGCTATTTATCCAGAAATTGTTTTCACATAAGTTAATTCCAACAGCCCCCTAAGAATGGATAAATAAGCAATAAGTGAAAAGCAGAAATGATAAGAAGGCATACATCATCATAATAGTGAGAAGGCATCCCTTCTAGAAGCACCTCTTCCTTTTCCTTATTCACACATCTTCTTAAACCTATCACCAAAAATCAATTTTGAGAGAGAGACAGTGAGTGCGTGATGGAATTATAAGGGGGGAAGAGACTAACCTGCGCTGGATGTGCACTTGTATGAAGAAGCTCTTGTTACAACAATGGATGAAGAAGAAACGGGAAGGAAGAAGATAGAAGTGGATGTTATAGTGAGGAGATTCATCAACTCGGCTGAGTGAGTTAAACCCTTTTTTGACTTCGCTCACTGAGTCGAAAAGGCATCAACTCGTGGTAGAGGGTTTAAGACAAAGGAATGAGTTATCTGATAGCAAACAAAGAGCGAATGGATTATCTTAAATTTTACCTGATCTTTGTGTTACAAATTATGGGATTTTTAATTTTATAACTTTTTTATAAAATAAGATTTCTTATCGTATTTTTGAATAAGTCACGTTATATTCAAATTACATACTCCTTTTATATTTTTGTAAGAACATTTTCTACTAGTAATTATGAATATTCCTCCTCTTCTTCTTTTTTTTATATCATTTTAAAATGTGTGTAAAGTATAAAGAGTATTTCTATCCGATTTCAATCTTAAAAGATGGTTTGATGAAAAAACAATTTAAGAGTCGCAAAGGTTTAAAATAAAGGTATTTGTGACGGAAATGACGTCAAGAAATAAATAATTTTTATCAAGTAGAAAGTTTTAGAATCTAGAGAGCAGATATGAACATGCCCCTTAAAAAACACCTGACTCGAGCAAGGAGGAAAGAAGAGTTGTCGAATAATAGAATGAATTATATCTTGTTAATTGGCAATATGGACGATCTTGACGGGAACTACAGAATTAGGATTGACAAAAACCCTAATATGATTATTATAAAAATGATAACAATCGTCAAATAGGTACACACAAAAATTTCTTGAAAAGTTTGTACATCTCGTCTCTGACAGCCACTGACTTGAGCGTCATAGTGTGAGTAGGTATTCCCCTCTCTAAAGCAACCAAGATACAAGAAAGAGACCGATCTTCAAGACATCCAAAACATGATCATTTCGAGAAGAAGTTTCCTCTTCGAAAGGAATATTAGCTTCGTTTGTGGGAACGTAAATAATGACCTAACTATTTTTCTTAAAACACTCAAGAGATGGTAAACCATGGAAGAAGACTAGTGTGTAACCTCAACTGCCCTCGATTTGTGGTAAGCGCAGTCGTAAAAATGAACCAGCGTCAAGTAGAAGGCCTCATGTTACATCATTCATTCCGTAAAATCAGATCCAACAACCTCGTGCGCTTGAGGCTCTCGCACCCCCTCCAAGGGACGAGGAAATTTATGCCACATAAGTTTTCCATACATATCTACCCTGACAAGGCATTGACGCAGTTCACGACCAATCCTTAGAAGTCTTAGCAAATAATAAAATGAACATGTTATTGCTCGAACTGCAATAAAATGGCAAGAAGCAAAAGTTAAGTTGGAAGTATTTCGGGTTTTATCGTATCCATATGGATCAGTGCGAGGGATCAAATATCGTTCAATAGTCTCCGTGTTTCTAAGCTTGGTTTGAATGATTTAAAAGTGTAAAGTGTGGAAAGTAAAACATATGAACAAGTAAATAATGCATTCTTTAGAGAGGAGAGAACTCGTCGAAATTGAATTTCATCTACTCATCAAATACTTAAATCTATTGATCAATTGTATGCAACCTAAAACACTCGTCAATATTATCATGTATCCCATACATCAATGTTCATGTATGAAGCACTGGGGACAGTTATATTGTATTGTCTCATCGGTGATGTCTCACGCAACTAAGTAACACAGAGCATTAATAATCAATATCCACAATGAGTATTAGATCTAAATCTATCTCTAGAGTTTATATAACATAATAGATGTTCATCCTAATTCCAGATTTGAAGAGTATATGTCTATAACAACTCAAATCCAAACATAAAGCAAGTAAACAATGATAACATTGATATAGATTTGTAAAATAGATCTTATACAATACCATGATCAATAAATATACATAAAATCAAAGTAAACTTACATACAAAACCCAACAAGAAATAGAACAAAGAGAAGGAGGAAGAAGAACAATCATCTCTCGCGGTGTCACGACGATTGATGCAAATTCAACTCCAGATCTTCCAGATGCAGCCTCAATTGTTGTTTTCTAAGCCTTTTTACTCAAAGAATATGATCACACCTCTAAAATTTGGTGAATAACCTATAAAAAAATTTGGTCCTATTTAAAGAGTTTCTGCTCAGACAAATTCACTCGGAGAATTTGACAACAGTGAGAAAAATCAATTCTTATTTTCACCACAACTCGAGAGCCGTAACCCCGATTTACCCACGGTCAGAAGTGTTGGATAGCTTATCCAATACCCTAACTAAAAATGACTAAATATCATGCTTTTATTAATATTTGAAACATGTGACAATTTTATGATCAATTAAATGTTTAATGTTAAACGGTCTCACCCGACGAACTAGCTGACAGACAGTTTCTTTGCCTCTTTGCTTTGTGCATTCTTTTCCATTGTTTGTGCCTTCTTATTTTAGGTTTGATCCATCACTTTTCTTCACAATAACACACAAATCAAAGATTCTAACACTAAATACTATAAATTCTATCAAAGCTTGGGGAAAACATTAAATGAAAACACAAAATAGAGTTGAAAAGTGTCAAGTTTTATTGCGGAAAAATAGACATATTTGACACTCATCAAACTCTCCCCAACTTAAGACTTTATTTGTCCTTAAACAAAATTCTCACTGACTTAAAGAAACAAAAGCAACTTCTAAAGCATATCATGATCAACAAGCTAAAACAAGGTTCAAAATTTACAAAGAACAAGTAAAATCATGATTATGAAACAAATTCTAAATACAAAACAAATGTCAAACATTCTAAAACAACATATACTCAAAATTAAATCACACCCAGCACACAACTTCGTCAATGGATGGAAGAAAAACAAATGTGAGGAATTTTACTCACACCCAACAATCTTTCTAACAACAGACTAAATTATGCATTCATCTCAAAAATTTGTATTGAAAGTATAAAAGCACAAATCACTAAGGACTTTCAAGGGTTGTAATGTGGCTTGGTTAACAAATAAACATATCTAAAGGTAATTGAAATAAAAAGTTTGCCTAAACAAATGAGAATGGTCACTTCTTAAATTTTCAAGCATTCACAACTTCATTCACCTTTTTCTCTTTTCTCAATTGTTACACCATTTCACACAAGTTATTAGCACAATTATTTGTTATTTACTTTTATTTTTCAAGGCTTTTCTTTTTCATATTTTTCTTTTTTTTTCTCAATATTTTTCTTTTTCTCAACCTCTTAGTAACCAACATTTTCTCTCCATCTTGAATACCACAAAACATTATAATGTGAATGCTCCCAAATTTTCTAAGGCAAAGGTAAAAATTTAAACCACGAGTTATGGTTAAGGGTTCAAGAAAAAAGTTCAGAAACCACTTTAAAATCGACAATGAACTAATTAGTTATGTACAAGTTCCAAAAGTTAACATCAAAATGGATTCTGACACAAGGCTTAAAGGGGGTAAGCAAATTTTCATCCACTCACAAGGTAAGTTATTTTTTGGTCAAGTAGTTGTGCTCAAAATCAAACAAAATGTCTTGATTATTTTAGTGTTTTCATACAAATAAACACAAATACAAGATTGAACATAATAAAACCTAGCTAAAACAAGAATTGTTGGTCTCCCGCACATATAGTGAATAATGAAAAGCTTCCTCACAATTAGGATATGACCTAAAGTGATTAAATCATGAACAAGTAGTGCAAAAGAATGAATGGCATGATATTTGTAAAAATTATATGTTTCATGTTCATGTTATGGTTTAGAAAGCGATAAACATGTACCTTCACAATGTACCAAATTTTCGAGCTTTTATCATTACCACACATTTCGCATGTTGATACATTCGAACTTGGAAAATCCAGTAATTGCGTCCTCAAGTCATTAGAAGAACAAATTTTGAAGACAAACGATAAAAATTGACATTAAAAATTAAATACTACTATTTACTAACTATACTATTAAATGCAAGACTATAAAAACTTATAAAATTGGGTTACCTCTCAATAAACGCTTGTTTTGCATCGTTAGCTCGACACCTTTTATTTGTGCGGCTAGTATTTGTACTTCCAGGTTTTGCTTCTAAACGCCAACAGAAAATAAACTACCTAACCAAACACTTCAACAAACATAACAAAAAATAAAAAAAATATATACAATATACACAAGTATAGAAAACATGTACAAATAAATTATATACATTATAGACAAGTATGAAAAACATGTACAGATATACAAGTATGAAAAGCATAGATAAGTAAGTATACAAGTGTAAATACAATATAGACAATATGTACCAAGCTCAAAAAATATAGAAATTATTGCAATGCTTTCAATATCTAAACACCCCCGACAACAACACCATTTTGTTTGAACTACAGTAAAGCGGCAAGAAGCAAAAGTTAAGTTGGAAGTATTTCGAGTTTTATTGTTTCCACATGGATCGGTGCGAGGGATCAAATGTTGTTCAATAGTCTCCGTGTTTCTAAGCTTTGTTTGAATGATTTAAAATTGTAAAGTGCAGAAAGTAAAACATATGAACAAGTAAATAATTCATTCTTTAGAGACGAAAGAACTCGTCGGAATTGGATTTCATCTACCCATTAAATACTTAAGTCTATTAATCAATTGTACGCAACCTAAAACACTCGTCAATATCATCATGTATCCCTCACATCAATGTCCATGTCTGAGGCACCAATGAGAGTTCTACCGTATTGTCTCGTCGATGATGTCTATAAGAACAAGATTAGTTTTGCATCTAGCTTGAGTTTTAATAATAACTTTACATGGTATCTTAGATAACAATTGTGTACTCTAATGGTTTATGTCTATTGTGTAGATTTTTCTAAACAGGTTTTGACTCTGGTAGAAGATGTGTGACGTCATCAGGTTCTGAAATCAACAATTTGGAAGAATACTTATGGTGTGTTACAAAGTTAAGTCAAGATTATAGAATGCTTCTTATGCAACTATTCTAAGGGACGTTAGTACAAGAGCTTATGATCGTGACTTTACAAGGAAGGTTTAGAGCCCTTCTAAAGCTTTGCTTATGTTGTCTCAAGTTTTAAAGATGCTGAAGACAAGGTTCTGCTGAACAAGTTTTGAAGATCTGAAGACATTACTTCTGAAGACCAAGTGCTGAAGACTTTGAAGACAAGGTTTTGTTGAAGAAGGTCTGAAGACTCCAAAGACTTAGGTTATGAAGATTCAAGTTCTAATCCTTCTACAACATGCTTCATCAACATACATCAGAAGCCTCTGAAGAAATAAAATATAAAGATCAAAACTGGTTTGCGTGAGATGGTGAGTATAAAAGTACAAAGTACACTGTGACCACTACTCTGCTAGAGTGGGATAAGGATAATACTTTTGTACTATGTTATCAACCATTCCCACCATGATTGTTGTGGACAAAGCAACTGGTTTTATGTTTCCTATTCTACCATCCAACAGATCTCTTTTTAAGCTATAAAAGGAGGACTTTGAAGAATTGGAAGATAACACTTTCTGTTCTACAAAACTACGTTATAGCGCTGCACAACTCTTTAGAGATATTCTTTATATAGTTTTGTAAATTAGCAAGGAGATTTTGTTCATATCTTACTATCTACACTTTTGTACTATTGTACTTAAACATTGTGTAATCTGCTTGTTAGAAGCATCTTTGTATACATATCTTGTAATCAACGATTGTTGATAGGTTCCTTGAGAGAGTATGTGTAGTCAGGATTCTCAAGAAGACTTTGGTTGCGGTCATTGTGGATTGGCAATAAGGATCGACAGACTTGTTGTGGTTATCAACAAGGTTGATCATACTTATTGTGGTTGTCTGTAATTGATAGATTATAGTGGATTAAGTCCTTGTGGATAAGGCAAATCACCTTACGGGGTGGACTGGAGTAACTTAGTTAATAGTGAACCAGGATAAAAATAATTGTGTTCATTTATTTTTATTCACTTGTTAGCTATTGTGTTTGAGTTGCGAAAAGTTTATATTTAGTGCAACCCAATTCAAACCCCCTCTTTCTTGTGTTTCTCGCACCTTTAATTAGCATCAGAGCTCCGGTTATGGTATTGATTATTATCAAACACTTAACCGTGTAAGATAAACATCCAGGCGATTTTTAGAAACATTATGGTTGATCCTACACCACCACCACCTACTCTAGTTTCAAATGATAAAGATAGCTACAATGCTAAACCTACCAATTTTTATGGTGAAAATTTTGAATATTAGAAAGACATACTAGAAATTTTCTTTCTAGGTCATGATGTTGATCTTTAGGATATGGTAGTTGATGGCTACGATCCTCCCATAGATGTTGCTGGAAAGAAGCTTGAAAGGAGAGTTATGATTGATCAACAAAAAAGGATTGTAAGAATCATTATAAAGCAAGAACCATCTTGTTGAATGTTATTTCTTATGCAGAGTATGATAAGATCACAAATAGAGACTCAACTAAGTTTATATTTGACTCTCTCAGAATGACTCATGAAGGAAATGATCAAGTTAAGGATACCAAGGCTCTGGCCTTGATTCAGAAGTATGAAGCCTTCAAGATGGAGGACGACGAAACAGTTGAGACTATGTTCTCAAGGTTTCAAATCTTAGTTGTAGGAATGAGAGTTCTAAACAAATAATATTCAACGTCAGATCACGTCAAGAATATTATCATAAGATTTCCATCTAAATGGATGCCTATGGTAACTACACTCAAGATTGCAAAGGATCTGAACAATATTTCTCTAGAATAATTGGTGAGTTCTTTGAGAAGTCACGAGATTGAGCTAGAACAGAATGAACCTCAGAAGAGAGGAAAATTTTTTACGCTCAAATTCATCAAAAGATCTGAGAAGTTCAAAGCTCTTCAAGCTGAAGAGACTGAGGATTCAGAAGAAGATTCTGATGAAGATGAAGATAAGTTGTCACTACTATCCAGAAGGGTTAACCGTCTCTGGAAGAGAAATCAAGGCAACAGGCTCAAAAGTATTAGAAGGACAGGTGGTCGCTTCGAGTCCACTTTTGGTCAAAGGAGGTCTAGTGGCAAAGAAGTCACTTGTTATGAGTGGAATGAGTCGGGACACTACAAGTATGATTGTCCTAAACTTCAGAAGCACAAGCTCAAGAAGAAAGCTCTCAAGAGTAAGAAAAAAGGACTGGTGGAAACTTGGGATGATTTTGATTCTTCAGAAGACAACTCTGAAGAAGAACATGCTAACATGGCGCTGATGGCTCATATTAGAACTTATGATGCAAAGATCCCTCCAGAAGATGAAGCAGACTCTGATTCATACATAAAAGAGGTATTTTCTAAAGATATATTTTTTTACCTTACTCACTCTGAATTAACTTCTTATTTACTTGAAATTATAGAAAAATATGAGTTACTCAAGATTGAATTCAATGAACTTAAAAAGTCTCATGAAGCCATATCTTCTGAAAACAGTAAGCTTAAGGAAGATATTTTTACTATTAATGAAGAAAACTTTTTTCTTAAAGATGAGAATTATGCCCTCAAAGGCACGATAACTCTTCCAGAAGCTTCTAAGAGTACTGGTTATGTCATTAAGGAATATGACAAAGCTTTTCAGAAGTTCCTAGCCAAAAGCATAGGGAAAAGCATGATGGATTTTATGATCTATGGCGTGAGCAGAAATGGGACCAATGGTGTTGGTTATAAATCCTACGACGAATCTAATTCTGATAAGGACGACAAATGTAATACTCTTTATTCTCATTTTGTCTCTGATGTGTTTGTTCCTAAAGATAAAGGAAAAGGAAAAGATAAATTTGCCTCTGAACCTAAGGTAAAACCTTTGGCTTAACCTTCTCGCTTTAATACCTGTAAATATGATTTTTCTGCTGCTAAACCCAAAGTTGTTAAGAACTCTGGGAAAACTAACAAGAGAGGACCCAAGAAGTTGTGGGTACCTAAGAAACGGATAATTTATGTTGCGTATATGCTTAGCAGCACAATTGAAACATCAGTCATGGTACCTGGACTCTGGCTGCTCGCAACACATGACGGGAAGAAGGCATATATTTCAAAGCCAGAAACTTAAGTCTGGAGGCGTCGTGGGTTTCGGAGGTGATCAGAAGGGAAAGATTATAGGCTCTGGAACAGTTGGTAATGGTTCTCTTCCCTCTATAAGTAATGTTTTACTTTTTGATGGATTAATGCATAATTTATTGTCCATGAGTCAATTAAGTGACAATGGTTATGATATTATCTTTAATCAAGATTTCTGTAAAGTTGTTAGTCAGAATGATGACTCTATCTTATTCAATGGTAAAAGGAAGAACAATATCGATAAGATTAGACTTTCTGATCTTAAAGAGCAAAACGTAAAATGTCTTATGTCTGGGAATGAAGAGCAATGGACTTGGCATAGATGATTGGGCCATGTTAGTATGAGAAGTACATCTGATAAGTGCAAATTGTAGCTATTTTTGTATATACTTTTTGTTGCACTTATCGACTTTTTGTTGTTAATACCGTTGAATAATTCCCTGCTTTTTATATAATCATGTATAAATTTTATTTAATCGAGTTTTTGTGTATTTGTGCACCGTTTGATAGTTTTCCATTCATTTTATAGGCATTGATGCGTAATTGGAGCACAAATAATAAAGTGTCTAAAACACGACTTCAAACGCGCGATTTTGAGCAACTCGTCAACGAATAAGGCTCAAAATCAAAGAATAAGAAATCATCATTTTGGTTAATATTTAGGCATTGGTATATAGATAATTGAATAAGTTTTCCAACGCTTTGAACTGGACGTAAATCAGAGTTACGGTTCTCAAGTTATGGTGAAAACAAAAAGCTGATTTTTTTCTCATGACAGTAGAGTGCGTTTAGCGGGATTGTGCCGCTTAGCGCGGTCTCCTAGACAAAATTGCGTTAAAAGGGCCTAAATACACACTTTTAGGTGATGTTTTAGGGTATTTGTTTCCAACTCATCAAACCTTCATTTTTTGATAGATTAGCTAAGAAAACAACATTAGGGCCTTGCTTATGGATGATTGGAGGTGTATTTCTCTTCGACCGACGCTGACAAACTGGAAGATTTGTGGTTTATCTCTTCTCCCCTATTTGTATTTCTATATTTTTTTGGGTATTGTTTGTATATTTACTTTGAACATATATATATTTATTGATCATGGTGTTGTATAAAGTTTACTTTACAAATCAATTTTGATGTCTTTGATCTTTTTGCTTTATGTATGGATTTGGATTGTTATAGACATATACCTCATAAATCTTGATTAGGGATGGATATCTATTAGTTTCTAGATTTTATAGATATATTTAGAGATAATATTCACCTTGGATGTTAAAGCTTAATGCCTCTGTTTTGTTATAGCGCGCAAGACATTGTCGATAGAGTAACACGGTTGGTCTCGCGACTTGGCGTTAGACATAACCTTGACCTATGTTGGAGACTATCTTGGACTATTTGGACCATTAAAAACTTTAATCAACATGAACCATATAAAACTTTAATGATACTTGGACTATTTGGTTACTATCCTTGGCATTATAGAGTATTGGACTTCTTGGACTTAGGATTAGAGACCTTGGCCTATGTTGGAGACCTTGTGACCTTAATTGATATTTTGTCTGGAGTTATTGGGGTTTACCTCAAGACATTGGGCTGCTTGTTTTTTTCGTGTGCAGGTTATTGTGATTCAATACTTTGTCTGTAATCTGGATTTTATCTGTATACAGCCATTACTCTGCCCAATTTTTTTGAAGACTTAATACATTTGAAGTTTGGTCTTCTCAAGAGGTTTAGTATCCTTGCTTGGTTTCAATCCAAATAATGGGAATTCTATCTTGACTCATAATGTCAATTGTTGTCTTCTTGTTGGTTTGACTATTCTCTTCCTTAGCTTTTACCTTGTGCTTTAGGATAGTCCCTTCATCTCCTCCCATTTTATTTAATTTCAAAAATCTTCTCCCTCCTTTTAAAAATCCTTCTTGTTTCTAAACTTGAACTACTTTCATAATAAACTTAGACTTAGGTCCATGCATTTTCAATACATTTTCATAAATAAACTTCAATCAACTTAACAATACCTTGATATTTTCGTGAGAAGACTAAAAGTCAATCAATCTCATTCAAACCATTTTGCCACTTTGGCTCTTTATTTAAAAAAAAATCTCAAAAGATTGGAATCTTGTCAATCCTTGTAGTGATACAAACAACTATACTTCTATAATATATAGTGAGGTGAAATATTTTCCACTTGGATGTTGAGTGAGGTATTGTTGATTTTAAAATCCAAGTCATATCTTCCACTTTGAGATGATGCAAATTCTCCTTTCTCATGATTGTGGGTAGTAAGTATGTTTTCCACACGGACAATGACGATGATGTCTCATCTCATAAAATTAACCAACACACTTGTGTTTTAAAATTTTTAAAGGTAAACTACGTGTACCATGACCCCCTATTGCATGAAAGGTGGTACGTAGGCACTAAAGGTTCACAACCGCGGCAGATGCAAAAATCATAAAAAATGTACTTCTTTTCTCACCTCCACCATCTATTTTTATACAACATTTTATAGCCAAAATATACAGATTTTACGAAGAGATTCTTGCGGAGTATCATAGATGTTTAGGATGCTAATATCTTCCATTTGCATAACCAACCCCCTTACCTTGAATCTTTCCCCCCTCTTTTGGGTTATTCGCTCTTTTCCCATTCCTTTAGAAATAATAAAGCGCGGTGGCGATTTTTGTTTTGATTTGTACAAGTCAAGTCAATCCAATGGCTTAGTCTTAAACATTTATACCGCTACAGGTCATACCCGGTCTTTGAGTCTCTTGGCAGTTTATATAAGATTATTCCCTAGGAATTTCTTTTAAGATCCATAAACCGATATAGGTTTAAGGGTTATTTGCCCGTTCATCTCTCGGGCTTAACGAGCCCCGAGCGAACTTGTTACGTTCTCGGAATCGCCTTAGTATGCTCTATATGTTCAACTTAAAGTTCCCTTGTTTTGGAATACTCGACCCTCATATGGGGAGTTTCAATTCATGGTACTCAACCCTTGTGTGGAGAGTGTTAATTCATTGTACTCGACCCTCATATGAAGTGTTTCAATTCATGGTACTCGACCCTTGTGTGGGGAGTGTTAATTCGTTGTACTTCGACCCTTATATGGGAAATGTTAATGTTATGGTACTCTACCCTTATGTGGGGAATGTTAATTATAGAACTCGACCCTTAAATGGGGAATTTCATTAAATGCGGACAAATTCCCTAAGGCGTAACCGGTTTCAATGGCAGACAGAGGCGCAAAGATTTTAACCATCTTATGCTAGAGGATTTTAACTTTAACTGCTCTTGGACTTTTCTCCGGATCAGGGCCTCTTTTAAAGTTGGCCGAGTAGGTCCAAAGCCTTGGCGAGGTTGATCGAGATTGCGAAAGGCTTTGAGTGCGCTTCGTCTTTTTTCCGAATCAGAGCCTCTTTTAAGGTTGATCGAGTAAGTCCAGAGCCTTGGCGAGGTTGACCAAGTTTGCGAGAGGCTTCAAGTGTGCTTCGTCTTTTTGCCGGATCAGAGCCTCTTTTAAGGTTGGCCAAGTAGGTCCAGAGCCTTGGCGAGGTTGACCGAGTTTGCGAGAGGCTTCGGGTGTGTTTCATCTTTTTGTCAGATCAGAGCCTCTTTTAAGATTGGTAAAGTAGGTCCAGAGCCTTGGCGATATTGACCGAGTTTTTAGGAACAATGTTTATACTCGCACTACCCGACCACAAGCGATTATAGATTATTTATATTTTGTTCGAATTCCACCTAATTTTTTAGACTAATAAGAATATGGTGCCTCCCGCCCACGCATGGGAGAAGGACGACACCAATTAATTTAAATGATTTATTTTACAAACGACATCGACTTTAGCTCGTCTTGTACAACAATATTAATTAATTTCTTAAAACATAAACTAGGCTATGTCCGACTTCTCGGTTTTTCCAGCTACCCTGTTTGATAAGCTTCCACTTTTAAGATTTAGCTTGGTCGGTTTGTCTGAGACCTGAGACCAGGAGGCCGAGTATACCACCTAGATTTTGATTTTTTGGTATTGCCGGTTGTTGTATCCCAAAATTTTCCCTCCCATTTCCTCAACATTTTCTCACCACAAGACCCTTGGAGCTCAAGATCGAGTTAGGGTTTGCTCTGCTCAAGACTCCTCCTTGCACTGTTGACCCAAATTAGGGTTTGAGTTTGCACAAAGATGTTTTGACCTAAAATGCCTAAGATGACTTTTTTGCTTCATGTTGGACTGACAAGTTTATCCATACCAAGTTTCAAGCCTTGATTCCAATCTTTGCCCAGTCAATTGGACAGTTGACCTAGAAATCAGCTGTATTGGGGAAAAAGTCAATTGTGGTCAATTGACAGTCAAACCTCATGATTTTTGACCCACATCAACATTATGAACTCATATGGACTATTTGATCAAGTTTGGATCACAATTCCACAAGAAATTTGATCAGATCACCAAAAGGGCAAAATGGTCATTTTTAGGGTTTTGACTGCACAAAGGCAATTTTTGACTATTTGACCTAGCCAATGGCAAACCAAGCTCCCATATGGACTCAAGGACTCAATGACATGGTCTTGACACATTCAACAAGTTCAGAAGATCCCAAATGCACAAGATTGACAAATGAATTTTCCAGTCAACTGAGCAAAATTTGACTGTATACTGAAAAGTCAAACTTTGACTTTTTTGTCAAAATCAAGTCCCAAGATTCGTTTTTCATCAAGACATGTCAAATTGTGAAACTTGTTCATCAAGAAATCAAAAATTACAAATTAGGGTTTGAAATGAAGAAATTTCATAACTTAGAATTTTTCTAAGTTATGAAATTTCCTAATTTTTTCCTAACTTTGCCACATCTTTTCATCAAGATGCATGTGGATTCAAGCAAAACTCAAAACATAAAAGTTATAGTCCATTGCAAAATCTACAACTTTGATTCACAAAGTTTCCTCAAAATAATCTTGTAGCTCAAGTTATGATTTTTGGAATAAGGGTGCAAAACATTCTTAACTTAGAAATTTTTTGACCTATTCTAGGCAGGATTTTTGCCTAACTTCATGGCCACTTTTCACATGCTTCCACTTGGAATTTCAACTTGCATTACAAAGATGGATTGTAGTACAAATTCCAAGCTTTCCAAATTGTCCAAGAACTTCTCAAACACCCTTGTGGTTAGGGAGAATCGAATTTGTCAATATGGGCAAAAGTCACTTTGTTCATGAGTCATTTACATGTTCATAACTTAGGCATTTTTGAACTCAGCTTGCACAACTAGATTACAGGCCTTTTATCTCATCCACACTCAATAATTAAATGCCAATCCATTGTGTTCTAGCATTATTTTGTGCATTTGGTCATTACATGAAGAATTAAGCCATATTTGAAAAAAGCAAGTTATCCATTCTTGTAAAGAGTTGCTTTATGTCAAACACAAATCTAAGAAGTACCAAAGCATATCTTCTAGGCACAAAGTCAAGAACCAATTCCACTGATCAAGAGTGATTTGTGCAGCATGCTTGAGGGGCCTGTGGTAGCCTATATTGAAACTTGACAAACTTTGCTTAAGATAGAAGAAACTTGGCATATTGAAACACATCTCTCATTTCTGTCAAGACAAGCCTAAACAAACTTCTTGAACACATTCCATACATCATAACAGACCTAAAACACGAGCCTACCACCTTCAATACTTCCCCAAACATCAAAACACCATTTTGCTGCACAAAACAGGGCATCCTTGCAGATTGAGTTGCACAACTCAGTTTGCTCGTGCGTTTTGGCCAAAGCTTGTTCATACACACTCCCTACCATCCATTGAAGCTATCCCAAGCCCTAGCTACAGACTGTAACACCTCTAACCAAGTTCACCATTTTCATTTTTTCAATTGTGCAGGTTGAGTTGCATAGCTCGTTTCAGCTAGTTTCAAGACACACCAAGCATTGGAGGAGCATCCCTGAACTTCAAGCAAGCTATATAAGTCCTCACACTGCATTGGAAGTACCTCCATTGTTGCACACGATTCAAGCTGAACAGGTAAGTTTTTGAACTTCTATCTCTCTATCCAGACATAGTTAGGCTTAAGTTTGTGAAGAAAGCATGTTCTAATCATAGCCCTGAAGCCATCCATATAGTTACTTTTCATTTATATTGTGTGTGCTAAGAGTATTTTGAACCTGAACATTGGAAAAAACTTAGGTCAGAAATTGGGGGAGAAGAAATTCTCTCATTTCTGAGAGTTAGATCAAGTTTTTTATATGTATGAACTCGTGACATGATGCTCTATAATGTTTCTGTTGTAAGTTTTTGTTGAGAGTCAAAGAATCAAGAGATAGCAGGGAAGGAAGAAAACTCGCATTTTCTTTGTTTCAAAAGTGCTGGAGGTTGAAGACAACTCCTTGGGCTGGGCCTGACTTTGCTTTTCTGTTTACACCTCATTTTTCCACATACACCCCCTTGGCCCATTGTGCTTTATTTTTATCATTTTTGATTTTTTTCTTTTTGTTTCTGACTTGTTATTTTTTGCCAAAATATAAAAAATATTAAAAACATTTTTTCAACCATTGTTGCATTTTATTTGAATTTTATTTGTTTTATTTGAGTTTATACATATAAATAACATATATACCTTTTTGTTTAAAATACTAAAAATAATACAAAATACATTTTGTTTTCTAATTTTATTTTATTTTATCTTTTGAAAACATTTTCTAAAAATATACTTTTTTTTTGTAAATAATAAATATTTTTATTTTTTGTATATATTTAATATATTTAGTAAATAATATAAATACTTATATATTTAGAATATTTAGGATAAAATACAAAAATAATACATTTTTATTTTTATTAATATTTCTTCTCAAAAATACTTTTTTTACAATATACTTCCTTTTTATTTATTTTTTGTACATAATTAATAAATATTGTATATAATAAATAATTAATACTATTTATTTGCAAAATTAGGGTTTTTTGCCCTAAACATGAAAATATCCAAATTAACTCTTTTATTATTTTTATTTAACTTGTAAATAATTATATACACTTACACAAATACATTTACACATACACATTTGTTTATTCTTGCACATTTGATACATTTTACATTTGCGAATTAATTCGATTTGGTTGTAAATTTATTTGGATACCACTCTCCTATTTAAGTCTCATCCCCATTTGAACATTTGTATCCCCATCCCCATGACTATTTTGTAATAATTTAGGATTTTAAATTCCGCACTTTAAAGCTTTCTAAATATGCCATGATAGACTTAGGGTTTGTATGCAAATCAATCAACAACAAATAACTTGACTAATTCAAAGACAAAAAAGCATGAAAATGGACAACACCAATCACACTTTCACCCCTAGGGTTACTCCACTTGTTGCCTTCAATAATGGACCATGTTGCATGTTAGGTATCTTTGGCAAAACAAAACAATTCAAATGATCATAGTCCCTCGATGACGCTTTCGAAAGTTGCCTAAAAATGATCAAGTCCCTTAAAGGAAAAAATTGCCAAAGACACTTGGCACCATTGCAATCATGGTCTAAACGATGACCCGCACCTGTCCCGTTCACATCCTAACACAAGATTGTCCACCAAATACAATGGTAGAACGAAATTGTTAAAAGGGTTAAAACATAGGAAAAGCCTTTGAGTAAAATTAGGGGTAGACAACTCTTAGTTACTTGATCAAACTTGCAAAAACACACTTGCCTATTTTTCAAAACCACACATCACAACACACTTTCAAAATAACTTTCAAAAACATTGAAAACTTTTCAAAAGATAAGTACACCTTTGTATACATTCAAACATGGATCATTACAAAGGTTGCCACAACAAATGGCTTCTTTTCAAAACATTTTCAAACCCACACACAAAGCACCATTTCAAACAATTGAAAACCAAAGGCAAGTGATCTAAAACCAAGTAACTAAGATCCCATGGATAACCATGGATGAAAAGGGTGCTAATACCTTCCCTTTTCATAATCTACCCCCCGAACCCATGAAACATCTCAAAACGTTTTTCCTG
The DNA here is from genome assembly GCA_948472305.1 of Vicia faba. NCBI lineage: Eukaryota > Viridiplantae > Streptophyta > Magnoliopsida > Fabales > Fabaceae > Vicia > Vicia faba. The sequence continues at coordinate 413,708,142 of OX451738.1, forward strand.
TGCTTTTTAACCTTTCCTTTAGGATAAAATAAAAAGTCGATGGCGACTCTTGCTAAACCGAACAAGTGCGAATACAAACGCAAAACTCAAGTCAGTTCTCCCACCGTATCACACCAGTATATTACCAATCCATAATGTATTGTCACTAAATTAGAATCCTTGTTAATTCTTTTCAATGCTCTGACATCACATATAGTCATGATATCACTCATGCGTAACAAACGTGAACATGCATTTAGAATAGCAGACTTGATATGGAATTTTTGGACGTAGTTATGGTAGACGACATGTGTGATCGGTGGATTTAGAACTGACTGTTTTTTAGCTGGTTCGCGAAATGTCGCGGAAGCAAGAGTCGCCACCGTCTTTTATTTTCTCCAACATGGACAGGACAAAAGCACAGCAAAATTCCTTATGAGATAGTTTCTCGGTTCGGGAGGTAGATTTATAGAAAGGGAAGGTGTTAGCACCTTTTCTATCCATGGTTATCCATGGGCTCTTAGGTACTTGCTCTTATGTTTTCAAAAGATGTTTGCTTTTCAAATGTGAGTGGGTTTGAAAGAGTTTCTTTGGAAGATTTCTGAATAACTCTTGTATCAGTCCTCAAGAGTGTTTGAAAAATTGTTTTGAAAGCTTTTTGAAAGTGTAAGGTGTGAAAAGTATTTTGTTTTGTTTTTGAAAAGAGCAAGTATCTATGAGTCATCTACCTACCCTAAGGAATTAAGCTGTGTAAGTGTCCTTTAGGTAGTGCCATCCCACCATTGAGAGATAGGTAGCACCACCGTTGGAGGTGTTCGGGTCAATTCGAGTGTAGGGACAGTGTGGTCACCGAAGCAACAGCAAGACACCTTAGAGGCTACCCTTATGTCCTTGATCCTTTTTTAATCTGAGGCAACCATTTCGAGGCAACTGTTTCAAGGCAACTGTTTCGAGGCAACTGGATCATGGACATAAGGACCGCTAAGACGTCCTATACTTGACGACCACGTTTCGAAGGCAACAAGTGAGGCGTACCCTAGAAGTGGTGTGTGTATTTGTGTGTTGTTTTCATGTTAAGTTTATCTTTGTTATTAGTGAGCTACGAGTTATTTTTATTTACCATACATTCTTGCATGCATTTAACAGTTAAGGGGGTGCGGAAAGAAAATTGCAGAAACATAAATCCTACGCTATTACAAGGCGCGGGTCTATACATCGCCAAAAATTACAAAGACCCGTTTTTGGTAAATAAGTACGGAAAGTAAATAAAAACAGTAAAAGTCCTAATTACTATTACATCCGGAGGCAATTACATAATAATCCAAAATAAGGAATTAAAATTAAAATGCGCGCGAAAGAAGAATCGGGAATGTCTTAAGGATGTTGACCCTTTTAGAAAAGAAATTGATTTTTTTGTCTTTTTTGTAATTAAAGTGAAATTAAAACTAACTAATGACTAATTAATTAATTTAATTAAAAGAAAATATTTTTTATTTTTGTGTTTTTATGAAATAAAAGAAATGGAATAAAATTAAAAGTTAACTTTTACCTAATTCTAGATTTATTTTAATTTTTTAAGAAAAGGAATTAAAATGGCCTAATTAAACTATTTTAGTTAATGTTTATTTACAAAATAAAATAATAATAATAATAATGATGTAATTCTATTTTTTTGATTTTTATGAAAATATGTTAATTAAGTTAATTGTTAATAATAAAAATAATTAAAAAGGTTAGAAATTAAGATAATAGAAAATGACAAAACAAAATGAAAAAAGAAGTAAAACCAAGGGGGGGTGTGGCTGGAATTTGAAGGTGTTGAATTGAGAATTGTGGCCCATTTGAACAAGGCCTGTATGACTTTTTTGGTTGCCTACGCGTGCACTGACTCCAGACCATGGTGTTCCTTATGCTTGGCCCTTAGATCTGCCTCCAATGACACTTGGCTTGTTGGATGGGTGAGGTGCATGGTGTTCAGCGCTTGGAATGCTGCACAGGAAAGCAATTGAAAAAAACAATATGGAAATTATAAGGGGACCTGGGAATACTTACAGTGCTTGTTTTGATCTGAAGATGCTCGCAACTATGTTTTAGAACTCTCACTTTTTGAATAATTTTTGGTTTTGCTCTTGGCCGTTTCTGCACACACTATTTTTTGAATGAGGTTGGGAAGGCTTGTATATATAGTAATGAAATGTGTATCAATCCAAATAATGGTCATTAAGCCTTTGCATTCATGTTTGAGATTATGCCATGAACTCCATTGAAACAACTTTCCATTTTTGTGTCAAATTTGAATTCTTGCTTGGAATAGGCCCTTGCACGAATTTGGAATGTGTTTTAAGGTGTATCAAAGCTAATCATCACAAAATATATCCCTCCATTAATTTCTTTGATTTTTATTTGAATTTTAAAGATTTAAAATGAATTAAATCAAATAAAATTAAATAAAAATGGAAAAATTAATTTTTAATCTTGAAAAAAATTATGGGACACGTGGGAGGCATTGCCAAGCTGAATCAAGTGGAAAAAGTGGGCCCTTTTTGTCAAAAAATGAAATTTCAAGGATAATTGACTTTGGCCATTTCACAAAAATTTCCCAACTTCTCCAATGCATATCTTGCTCAATTTTGAAGCTATGAACATGTTCTTGGACATTTTGGAAAGGTCTTGAAGTCCTCTAACCAATTTCTTTGGTCCCATGTCATTTTGATTTACCAATCTCAAGTTATGGTCTTTGACTTAAAGTGCCTTTTTGTTGACTTTTGAAAATGACCTATAATGTTGAAATTGATAACTTTTTGTGAGAGCATTTCTTGGACTTGGAATGTGAAGATGAGTTGTATTAAATGTCCTCCCCTTCAAGATGAGCATTGGATGGGATTTTTCTGATGAACCATGAAAAAGTTATGCCTTGGTCAAGTTACAGTTGACTTTTCAGCTGTCCAAAAATAGAAACTTTTGACACCTTGATGATTTTTGAGCCATTCTTGTGAAATCATGATCAAGACTTGATCAAATGATGATTGTGGCTTCAAAATAAGATGTTGACCAAAAATTTTGACTTTTGACTGCCAAATGACCATTTTGCCCCTGTAGTTGACTGTGGAGCAATTAGGGTTTTTGACTGTGCAACTTGACCTTGTGAGCCTTGAAACTTGACATGTGGATGCTTGACAATGTGTATGAGCATATGGTACTTGATTGAGCCCTTTAAAACCTCAACTTCCTTGCAAGAACCAAAACCCTAGTTTTGACTGGCTTTAGGAGAGTGGTTGACTGTGTAGCCCTTGAGTAGACTTTGAAGATTATGGGAGGGCAAATTTTGGGGTACAACAGTTGCCCCTGTTCAATCTTATTAGACCTGAGGATGTAGATTGGCGTGCGTGCCTTTCGTGATCCGAAGGTGGAAGATGATTGAACACTAGAGTGCCCAGAAATTTGCACTCACATAGTAGAGTGTGATGGCGGGAATGGGCTTACAGATGCCATTTGGAGAGATGATGGATAGGAGGATGGGCTTATAGATGCCATCTGGAGGTGACAGGACCTTTTCGGGAATGGGATTATAGATGCCATTTGGAAAGATGGTAGATAGGTGAATCTGAATAAGAAATAGAATAGCTTCCGTGTCTGGAGCATATCTAGTATGTGCCTGATTGCTGACGTCTGAATAAATGGTAGAATGACCGCCGTGTCTGGGGTATATCCATACTGCATGAGTAAAAGAATGTCATCCGAATATGGATCGTATCTGGACTGAACAATAGAAGAGCATCCGGGATGGAGTATCTCTAAGTTGTCCTTTAGAAGTTTGAATTTGAATAAGCAATAGAACGGCGTCCGGATCTGGAGCATCTCTAGGCTATATCTGAAAGGAAATCTGGAATGAGTATCAGAACGTCGCCATGCCTGGGTTACATCTGGACTATCTCTAGAAAGAGTCTTGAATAAGCAAAAGAACAGCATCCATATCTGGAGCATGTCTAAGCTATCTCTGAAAGGAAATCTGGAATAAGTATCAGAACGTCGCCATGCCTGGGTCACATCTGAACTATATCTAGAAGGAGTCTTGAATAAGCAAAAGAACAGCATCCATATCTGGAGCATTTCCCAGCTATATCTGAAAGGAAATCTGGAATAAGTATCAGAACATCGCCATGCCTGGGTCACATCTGAACTATATCTAGAAGGAGTTTTGAATAAGCAAAAGAACAGCATCCATATCTGGAGCATTTCCAAGCTATCTCTGAAAGGAAATCTGGAATGAGTATCAGAACGTCGCCATGCTTGGGTCACATCTGAACTATATCTAGAAGGAGTCTTGAATAAGCAAAAGAACAGCATCCATATCTGGAGCATTTCCAAGCTATCTCTGAAAGGAAATCTGGAATGAGTATCAGAACGTCGCCATGCCTGGGTCACATCTGAACTATATCTAGAAGGAATCTTGAATAAGCAAAAGAACAGCATCCATATCTGGAGCATTTCCAAGCTATCTCTGAAAGGAAATCTGGAATGAGTATCAGAACTTCGACATGCCTGGGTCACATCTGAACTATATCTAGAAGGAGTATTGAATAAGCAAAAGAACAGCATCCATATCTGGAGCATTTCCAAGCTATCTCTGAAAGGAAATCTGGAATGAGTATCAAAACGTCGCCATGCCTGGGTCACATCTGAACTATATCTAGGAGGAGTCTTGAATAAGCAAAAGAATAACATACATATCTGGAGCATTTCCAAACTATCTCTGAAAGGAAATCTGGAATAAGTATCAGAACGTCGCCATGTCTGGGTCACATCTGAACTATATCTAGAAAGAATCTCTGAACAAGCAAAAGAACAACATCCATATCTGGATCATTTCCAAGCTATCTCTGAAAGGAAATCTGGATTAAGTATCAGAACGTCGCCATGCCTGGGTCACATCTGAACTATATCTAGAAAGAATCTCTGAATAAGCAAAAGAACAGCATCCATATCTGGAGCATTTCCAAGCTATCTCTGAAAGGAAATCTGGAATAAGTATCAGAACGTTGCCATGCCTGGGTCACATCTGAACTATATCTAGAAAGAATCTCTGAATAAAAAATAGAATAGCATCCGTGGTTGGAGCATCTCTAAGTTATCTCTGAAAAGAAACCCTGAATAAGCAACAAAATAGCGTCCATCTGGAGCATATCTGAACTATTTCTGAACAAGTAACTCTAAATAAGCAACAGAATAGCGTCCATATCTGGAGCATTTCTAAGCCATCTCTGAAGAGAAAATCTGAATAAGCAAAAGAACAGCATCCATATCTGGAGCATTTCCCAGCTATCTCTTTAATCTCTTTAAGGTAGATATGCCCTGGCTAGATACAGGTATCGAATCCACAATCAATCGCTCACAGATATGCCCTGGCTAGATGCAGGTATCGAATTTGGAATTGCAATAGTTGATAGTAATCGTCTTTGGATTGACCTTTTTCTTGAAAAAGGCAAAACATCAGTTGTGAAATGCATGATGTCATGATGTTCTCAGGGAGAAATGAGATTGTGTGATATGATGCGTATGTGCATGCATTGTGTATGTAAGCAAGATGTATGAAAGGTGATATGTTTATGAATGTATTTTCGTCTAGGAAAATAAATCCTTGACGAATGCCGGGAAGTTGAATCCTGGGCTGATGTTGAAGAACAGAGTTCTTCGTTTCCGCTGGGGATGATGGTTGCAAGAATAAACCGGTAGGAGAAGATGACTCCGTTGGGGAATAAACTTGTTGGAGAGATTACTCTGCGGGGAATTACTCTGCGGGGAAGAGATACTTCGCTGAGGATTTGATGATAACTCCGCTGAGGGATATCGTTGATAAGCTTTGTTGAGGGAATTGATGAACTCCGTTGAGGGTAGGAAGAAACTTCACCGAGGACGATCTTTCCGTGGTTATTAGCTGAGGATAACCCAGTTATAAGCCCTGGTAGGGAATAACCTTTGGATAAAGCCGGGGAGACGCGTTCGTGCTCTGCAGGGGATAAGCTTCCAGAATCTACTGGGGATAAGCTTCCTACTGGGGGGATTGATTCAACTCTCCTGGGGAAACTTTTGAATTGTACTGGGGAAGTGGCTCCACTGGTGTGTTTGTATTCCGCCGGGGAACAATCTTATATTAAGACTGCCGGGGATGCTTGCTTAGGAAGATCTGTATACTCCGCTGGGGAATATTGAGATCTTCTGGGGGATAAACCAACTTCCTTGAGGCTGACAGTAGACTAACTCTGCTTGGGGAGAGTATCGCTGACTTGCTGGAGGATACTGTGCCTTTTCAGGGTTGATTGGGAGACCAAACTCTGCTCGGGGGAGTATTGCTGAAATCTGGTCTTACTCTGTGGGGAGTTGAGGTAACTTGGTTACATTCTTCAGCCGAACCTACCTTGGTACCTTGGTTGACAGAGCAACTAGATCGTTTGGACAACTCATTATTGCCCTTGTTTCTACAGGAGAAGGTACCTGTAGAGGTGCTTGAGGACTGCCGATTTGACAAATCTTCTTCTGGTAGGCAAGTGACAAGATGACGGCACATAGTCGTACGCTTTGATCCCTAACTTTTGCCTGGATCGCCCTTTCGGGTCTTCAATCCAACGAGATACCCATTTTTGCCCAAGCCGCCTTTTCAGGTTCTCGGCTTGCCGGGTGTACAAATTTTTTTTCATTTTCATCCCTTATTTTGCCCGAACCCTTTTGGTTCGTCGGGAAGCCCTTATTTTTGCCTAGGTGTGTCAACCTAGCGGGTCTTTAATTATGCGCAATATTTTTTTGACTATGTCTGCGCTCTCAGGAAGTAGGGAGGTGCCCCTGTCAGTAGTGTTGTGTTGCCATACTACCAAAAGATGTTTGACCAGGCAAGATTCGTTGCTGGAATTCATGTCCAATGCCCCAAGTGACTCAGGCGGAGATTTTCCCCTGGCTATTTGGCATTTTGAGAGATTCCTTGAATCTTGACTTGACTGCCCCAGATGATGGACAATGATCATGTCGTGCCCCTTGAGTGGAGGTGCTTTTGTTCATTAGACATTCGTCGTGCGAACTTCTATGTTGTTCAAACGAATAGTCATATGCAAGCAATGTTATATTAAAAATGCAAAGCTTATGTCCGTCTTGAAGTTTTTGAAAATGCATTTTTTTCATAAAAACAAGTGAATTGTGATGTCAACTCGTTATTTTACCGTAAGCCTTAAGGAGTCAGGATACCTTTCGTAACAGTATGCTTTCGAACTAACCCATGCTTCAGCTAGGACTTTTGAGGGTTATAACGTGGCCTGGCTCACAGTTTAAGAAACAAAGGATAAAGGCTCAAATTATATTTCTACCCACCCGCTCTTCGTGATGTTCTTCAAACCTAAACTCAGCTGATCGTGCGTTAGACCTTGTTTGAGTCTTTGTCCTGATGTTCCAATGATGGTTCAGATATTGACAGTTTATTTTGAATAGGCAGTCTTTTTTTTTGTCGAGGGTTTGTAAGACCTCTTTCCTTTCTGATTTTGTTATCCCTGTTTTTTGCCTGAATTGTTTCCTTTTTTGTATTCACAGTCAGCGGGATGCCCCAGTTTTTGTAAGTCTCCTTCATAGGTTTTGACTTAATGGGTTTTTATTTTGAAAGATAATGACTGCCTGTCCTTTATGATTATTCGGAACCATCACTGTCTTTTGTTTCAGAAGGACTTCTTTTGATGCCATTCGTTGTGCACCTGGATCAACTGAGAAGACTACCCTGCCCCAGGTTATGATTAAGGGTTTTAATTTTCGAAAAAACTCCAACTTCCTTGGCTCAAAGGGGTTGACGAGGGATTATCTTCCTTATAACTCTAGTGTTTAGGAATTGAAACAATGCATGTACCTCATCAGCGGGGTCTGTTCAAAAGCATACTGTAAGGATCGTGGTATCGTTTTTGTCATCCTCCCTCAAGAGGCTTAGAATTATTAATTGAGAGTTGATCATCAAAAAAATGAAAGCAATTTGAATATAATGAAAATAATTGGATTAATTCAAAAACAGACATATGCAGTGCATTAGTGAAATAAAAGAGTTTGCTATGACATTAATTGTTTGTATAAGCAAAAAATTACAACTCGGAAATTCAAATAAACAAAAGCCTTCAATGATTGGGCAAAGGAGCATTGATTATGTTTGGAGTCTCTGACGCTTCAAACTGAATCTCTCCAGCATCGATCATGTCTTGAATCTTGTTCTTCAAAGGCCAGCAGTTGTCCGTAGTATGACCCGGGCTATCGGAGTGGTATGCGCACCTCTCATTAGGATGGTAGTTGGGAGCAGAGGTGTTTGGATTCCGGAGAGGAGCCCTCAAGGTAATCAACCCTGCCTTCAACATTTGCTGTAGCGCTTGATCCAGTGACATGTTAATTTTAGTGAATTGTCTCTTGGGTGCGACCTCCTTACGTTGATGCCCCTGTCGCTGTTGAGCAGGCCTAGGATTAGAGATCTGGACTGCCCCTACATGTTGATCATGGCGACCCTTTTGGCTGTACGCAGCATTGGCCTCTTTCTTCCCAGTGTAAGGCTTTTTGTGAGTATCAGAAGGTGCAGCTTCTTGAATCTTTCCAGCCTTGATGCCAGCTTCGATCCTCTCCCCTGTCAAGATCAAATCTGTAAACCCAGCAGAAGAATTTCCAATCAGATGGTTGAAGAAGGGACTAGACAGGGTCCCCAAGAACATGTCAACGAGCTCACGGTCAGTCAAGGGCGGCTGCACCCTTCCAGCCAAATCTCTCCACCTTTGCGCATACTCCTTAAAACCTTCACTCGTCCCAAGTGACATACCCTGGAGTTGGGTACGCGTGGGAGCAAGGTCGGCATTATACTAATACTGCTTATAAAAAGCAGTTGCCAAGTCCTCCCAGTTACGAATACTGGTTCCATCCAACTGATAGAACCAATCGAGCTGAGTCCCTGAAAAACTCTCCTGGAAGAAATGGATCCATAGATTCTTGTCTGCCGTGTAGGGCTGGATCTTCCTTGCGTATGAACGGAGGTGCAGCTTAGGACAGGAAACCCCGTCGTACTTTACAAAGGCAGGTGCCTTGAACTTGTGAGGGATCACCACCCCAGAAGATAAACCTAGGTCCCCAAAGTCCAACCCAGGCACACGTTAGATATCCATAGCATTTAACCGGTCCTCCAGCTGTTTGTACCTGTCTTCAGCAGGGGGGTATTGTTCATCATTGAAGTCTGTCTCGGTGTCAGAGACCACAGGGCTAGGAACCTCTCTCCCTTGGTGACTGCCTTCCCCCACAGATGGAGTAGTCCTCTCAGCTTCATTCTGCAGTGTGTTCCCAGATCTGCGTCTAGGGTTGAACAAAACAGTCCTCTTGTTCTTCTTCTTCTTAATCAGAGTCTTCAATTCCTTTTGACCCTGGGCTAGGCTCATAATCAACTCCTGGAACTGGGCATTCTGGGCCTGGAGGGCCTTGATAGCTTGTCCATTGGATGATTCAGGATTCATGATGACTGCTGAAATAGACAGCGAAGAAGGTAAGTGACCTGTAACAAGGGTACCTGTTATGCAATGATATGTATGATATGCATGCAATGTTTTCAAGGACCTCGTGGGGTAGACAAGAAAATTTGTTAAAATTTGCATCCGATAGCTTGATTGAAGGAACTTCATGTTGTTGAGAGTCCTTCTTCAAGAGTCAAGGCTCACCATATCGAGTGGGTCATAGCCCCTGACTCAAGCTGTTAACCTTGGCTAGAGGAAAATAAATCCCTTTTGCCCCTTGCTAGACATTTGATTCATCATGACCTGCATCACAAGCCCTTGAGATCCTTGAAATGGATTAGTCCTTATGTAGGATGTATGCAATGGTATGATGGTATGATGTTATGCGGTAGAGTAATGTAGGTAAACCCTGTTATGAGTCCAGATTAAGGACTGTAAACAAAACCTGCAAGAAACTCAAGTGTCAGATAACAAGTATGCAAGTAGTCAAGTTTTGAAGGCACACAAGTCACACAAAGAGCCCTTAGAGTTTAGGCCAGCATGAAGTTTGGGGTACTACCCTCTTGAAGTTGGTGGGCTCAAACCTGTCCTATCAAAGTAACCAGGTTCTAAGGATCTCAATATCATTGGATTGTTTTCTGTGTTCATCGTTTCGATTTAGCCACTGAACTGGCAATCAAAATATCCCAAGAAAACAACCCTAAACTGAGTGTAGTATCGAGTATCAACCAACTTCGGACTGCACCAAAGTAGTTATCTCACTACCCCTAAAGAGGCCAGGATGGTTCAATTAAGGTTCCTAAGGTCAGTTGATGCTTCACGACACCACGCGGCGGCCCCGTACTCTCCTTGACTGGACTCAAGGGTTACCGGTACTCACCAAAGTGCCACATCAACGTAGCAGACTGCTTCAACCATGTCGATATACCCCGCACAGTTCCCTCACAGTCTTGTTGCTACTTTCTAAGAAGGTATCCCCCAGATCCGGGTTAGGATCTATAGAACTCCCGAAACAGGCCCACAATATTTAAATCAAGCAAAGAAAGCAATTGAAAACACAAGTGATCTTAGTCCTAAGGTACACCTCACTTTAAAGTATTCCCCAGCAGAGTCGCGAGTTCTGTGATCGGTGGATTTAGAACTGACTGTTTTTTAGCTGGTTCGCGAAATGTCGCGGAAGCAAGAGTCGCCACCGTCTTTTATTTTCTCCAACATGGAGAGGACAAAAGCACAGCAAAATTCCTTATGAGATAGTTTCTCGGTTCGGGAGGTAGATTTATAGAAAGGGAAGGTGTTAGCACCCTTTCTATCCATGGTTATCCATGGGCTCTTAGGTACTTGCTCTTATGTTTTCAAAAGATGTTTGCTTTTCAAATGTGAGTGGGTTTGAAAGAGTTTCTTTGGAAGATTTCTGAATAACTCTTGTATCAGTCCTCAAGAGTGTTTGAAAAATTGTTTTGAAAGCTTTTTGAAAGTGTAAGGTGTGAAAAGTATTTTGTTTTGTTTTTGAAAAGAGCAAGTATCTATGAGTCATCTACCTACCCTAAGGAATTAAGTTGTGTAAGTGTCATTTAGGTAGTGCCATCCCACCATTGAGAGGTAGGTAGCACCACCGTTGGAGGTGTTCGGGTCAATTCGAGTGTAGGGACAGTATGGTCACCGAAGCAACAGCAAGACACCTTAGAGGCTACCCTTATGTCCTTGATCCTTTTTTAATCCGAGGCAACCATTTCGAGGCAACTGTTTCGAGGCAACTGGATCATGGACATAAGGACCGCTAAGACGTCCTATACTTGACGACCACGTTTCAAAGGCAACAAGTGAGGCGTACCCTAGAAGTGGTGTGTGTATTTGTGTGTTGTTTTCATGTTAAGTTTATCTTTGTTATTAGTGAGCTACGAGTTATTTTTATTAACCATACATTCTTGCATGCATTTAACAGTTAAGGGGGTGCAGAAAGTAAATTGCGGAAACATAAATCCTACGCTATTACAAGGCGCGGGTCTATACATCGCCAAAAATTACAAAGACCCGTTTTTGGTAAATAAGTACGGAAAGTAAATAAAAACAGTAAAAGTCCTAATTACTATTACATCCGGAGGCAATTACATAATAATCCAAAATAAGGAATTAAAATTAAAATGCGCGCGAAAGAAGAATCGAGAATGTCTTAAGGGTGTTGACCCTTTTAGAAAAGAAATTGATTTTTTTGTCTTTTTTGTAATTAAAGTGAAATTAAAACTAACTAATGACTAATTAATTAATTTAATTAAAAGAAAATATTTTTTATTTTTGTGTTTTTATGAAATAAAAGAAATGGAATAAAATTAAAAGTTAACTTTTACCTAATTTTAGATTTATTTTAATTTTTTAAGAAAAGGAATTAAAATGGCCTAATTAAACTATTTTAGTTAATGTTTATTTACAAAATAAAATAATAATAATAATAATAATGATGTAATTCTATTTTTTTGATTTTTATGAAAATATGTTAATTAAGTTAATTGTTAATAATAAAAATAATTAAAAAGGTTAGAAATTAAGATAATAGAAAATGACAAAACAAAATGAAAAAATAAGTAAAACCAAGGGGGGGGGGGTGGCTGGAATTTGAAGGTATTGAATTGAGAATTGTGGCCCATTTGAACAAGGCATGTATGACTTTTTTGGTTGCCTACGCGTGCACTGACTCCAGACCATGGTGTTCCTTATGCTTGGCCCTTGGATCTACCTCCAATGACACTTGGCTTGTTGGATGGGTGAGGTGCATGGTGTTCAGCGCTTGGAATGTTGCACAGGAAAGCAATTGAAAAAAACAATATGGAAATTATAAGGGGACCTGGGAATACTTACAGTGCTTGTTTTGATCTGAAGATGCTCGCAACTATGTTTTAGAACTCTCACTTTTTGAATAATTTTTGGTTTTGCTCTTGGCCGTTTCTGCACACACTATTTTTTGAATGAGGTTGGGAAGGCTTCTATATATAGTAATGAAATGTGTATCAATCCAAATAATGGTCATTAAGCCTTTGCATTCATGTTTGAGATTATGCCATGAACTCCATTGAAACAACTTTCCATTTTTGTGTCAAATTTGAATTCTTGCTTGGAATAGGCCCTTGCACGAATTTGGAATGTGTTTTAAGGTGTATCAAAGCTAATCATCACAAAATATATCCCTCCATTAATTTCTTTGATTTTTATTTGAATTTTAAAGATTTAAAATGAATTAAATCAAATAAAATTAAATAAAAATGGAAAAATTAATTTTTAATCTTGAAATAAATTGTGAGACACGTGGGAGGCATGGCCAAGCTGAATCAAGTGGAAAAAGTGGGCCCTTTTTGTCAAAAAATGAAATTTCAAGGATAATTGACTTTGGCCATTTCACAAAAATTTCCCAACTTCTCCAATGCATATCTTGCTCAATTTTGAAGCTATGAACATGTTCTTGGACATTTTGGAAAGGTCTCGATGTCCTATAACCAATGTCTTTGGTCCCATGTCATTTTGATTTACCAATCTCAAGTTATGGTCTTTGACTTAAAGTGCCTTTTTGTTGACTTTTGAAAATGACCTATAATGTTGAAATTGATAACTTTTTGTGAGAGCATTTATTGGACTTGGAATGTGAAGATGAGTTGTAGGAAATGTCCTCCCCTTCAAGATGAGCATTGGATGGGATTTTTCTGATGAACCATGAAAAAGTTATGCCTTGGTCAAGTTACAGTTAACTTTTAAGCTGTCCAAAAATAGAAACTTTTGACACCTTGATGATTTTTGAGCCATTCTTGTGAAATCATGATCAAGACTTGATCAAATGATGACTGTGGCTTCAAAATAAGATGTTGACCAAAAATTTTGACTTTTGACTGCCAAATAACCATTTTGCCCCTGCAGTTGACTGTGGAGCAATTAGGGTTTTTGACTGTGCAACTTGACCTTGTGAGCCTTGAAACTTGACATGTGGATGCTTGACAATGTGTATGAGCATATGGTACTTGATTGTGACCTTGAAAACCTCAACTTCCTTGCAAGAACCAAAACCCTAGTTTTGACTGGCTTTAGGAGAGTGGTTGACTGTGTAGCCCTTGAGTAGACTTTGAAGATTATGGGAGGGCAAATTTTGGGGTACAACAACATGGGATACTTATTTGAAACTAAGTCGTCGCGATTAATAAACCGGAGTGTCAGACCCAATGCCCTTTTTGGATATCTTCAAGCTTGCATATCGGCTATAAATCTTGGCTCAGTCCCTTTCCTCCTTAGGATTTTGGAAGCTCCATTCACTTAAGCTTGTTTGACAGCATAAGAATTTAGCAAGCCATCATGATCTCGCCGACATTTTTGTAGCTTTGGCAAACTTATGAAACTGCTGCAATTTCATATAGTATGCAATTATATTAAGCATGCACTTCATTCCCTATGACACAACAAAGATATGCATCGAGTACATATATGTTTGAACGATATTAAAGCCCTCGTCTCTCATCAACGACCTTTGTCTCCACAATAAACTATAACTTCCTCCCTACAACTTCGGTCTCTGACAATCATATCATTGAGGGCTTTCAATTCGTAACCGTTGTAATTATTGGAAAGTTTGATAAATCATAACGGAAACTCCCGTTTTTTAACGATTGAGTTTACGTGTCAATTTAAGAGAAATCGGATCCACCAATGTGTCAAGCATTCTAGACATTTATGAAGAATATCTTATCTTTCAAAGCGGATGTCGTCGATCTTACGCTTTTCTATTTCGACGTGAACGTCTTTATTCGGATCTGAATCGTGACGGCGACTTTGAACTACGAGATTCTGAAGACGCGGTCCTTGTCACAGCGATCTTTACGAAGATAGTCGGGTTGGGAGCGACATCTGGCCGGTTTATTCGAGACTTGTTGGTTTCAAATTTTGAAATATTTGCCACCGAAGAAATTACCAGGTTGAGTCGCGGACTAGGTCGCTCTCTTTAAGACGTTTCGTGGTACTGCTCAAAATTATGCAAAGTAGTCAAACTACCGCACTGCCTCCAGGATAAAATAGCTCAGTTCTATACTGTACGATTACTACTTGCATGATAGATAATCGGTCTAGAAATACACACTCTGATGGTACAAGACCATTCAAATATGGTATCAACACCACTCGTAGTATCTGGTACAAAGACCAGTCATAATAATTTCTCAAACAATAAGAAACTCAAATAATTCTCCAAAGAGAATATAATAATGGTCATTTGACCACTCATAATAATTTCTCTAACAAAGAGAAATTCAAATAATTCTCCAAAGAGAATTCAAAAGATTAAACTTGAAAATTTCTCAACTCAAATGAGGAGAAATTAACATAATTCTCTAAAGAGAATTCAAGAAAAATACTCGGAAAATTCAACGAGTAGGAAGAAAGGGGAAGAAGATGGCGCTTCGATAATTCGAGAGACGCAGAGTTATGAGAGTGAGGAAGGAAAAATTAATAGAGTAGTTTTTGGTGTAATTTGGAATGAAACATATGCACTCCTTATATAGTGAAGTAGGATAGTTAATATTTCTCACATGAGCAATGTGGGACTAAATGGTTTTTTCAACCAAAAAAATATTCTAACAATGTGGGACTTGAGAAATTTTTAAATTCAACATATTGAAACATGGACATGTTCCAACAATCCCCCACTTGAATTTAAAAAATTGATTTTAGTAGTAATGTCAAACGTTTCTAAGATTGTGCATAAACAAAGGTGTCTACAACTTGAACCTTTGCATAGCAAGTAGGATTCCAATTCAACAAGAGTGACACAAATGTCTTGAACTCTATCTCAGACATCAAACTCGCACACAACATTTTCTTAAGGTGTATTCTAATAGCCCGTGCTTTAATGGCCCTGCACGTGTATGCCAGTTTAATGAAGGCTCTAGGAATTCTGCCTCGAAATTCCATAGGAACCGGCCTAAGTTCCACAATCACATAGGTGAGTCTATCAAGAGTACTCCTGTAGTCTAGGTACTCTCTCATACAGAGTATAGATCTCATTAAGAGTTTCTATCATCTCATCCTCTTACTACTTCAGGATTCATGCTTTACTTGCATGATCATCTCATATTACTCATAACTTATTATTACCCATTGAACCTATTTCTTAGGATCTCCAGTCATTTAGGTCGGGTTATGTGATCGGTGGATCTGGAACTGACTGTTTAACGCTGGTTCGCGAAATGTCGCGGTAAGCAAGAGTCGCCACCGTCTTTTATTTTCTCCAAATGGAAAGGACAAAAGCACAGAAAAATTCCTTAAAGAGATTGCTCTCGGTTCGGGAGGTAGGTTATAGAAAGGGAAGGTGTTAGCACCCTTTCTATCCATGGTTATCCATGGGCTCTTAGATACTTGCTCATTGTGTTTTCAAATTGTTTTGCGTGCTTTTCAATGTGGGTTTAAAAAGTTTCTTTTGAAAAATTTCAGTTCGACTCGTACGTCAGAGTGTTTGAAAAAATTTGCTTTGAAAGCTTTTGAAAAGTGTCAGTGTGAAAAGTCTTTTGAGTTTGTTTTGAGATTAGAGCAAGTATCCTTGAGAACCTACCTACCCTAAGGAATTCGTCTGTGTAAATGTCCTTAAAAGTAGTGCCATCCCACCATTGAGAGGTAGGTAGCACCACCGTTGGAGGTGTTCGGGTCAATTCGATATTCGGGACGTGGTGATCACCAGAGCAATGGGAAGACACCTTAGAAGCTACCCTCATGCCAGGTTCCCGGATCATGAGGACTTACTAAGACATCCTCTACTCGACGATCACCTTTCGAGGCAAGGCAACAGTGAGGCGTACCCTAGGGGTGATGTGTGATTTGTGTGTCAGATTCGCTTATTTTTGTCTTATTCATGTCAAAGTGATCTATGCGTTTGATCTTAATTAGGGTCCATTCATTCTTGCATGCATATTAAGAGATATAAAATTTGCGAGGAAATAAATCTAAGACTATTACAAAGGCGCGGGTCCACATCGCCAAAATTAAACCGGACCCGATTTAGCAGAAAAATAAATAATGCGAAGAAAATAAAGTGCGAAAAATAAATTACAACGCTTTGGGGCAATTACATGATTATATAAACGATAAAAGATAAATACGCGAATTAAATGATTAATGACGGGCGTTGGACCCTTTTGCAAATAATTAAAAGTTAACGGGAATTAAAAAAATTAAAACTAAATGAGAATGATATTTTTGTTATTTTTTGTGATTTTTAGATTTAATGAAAAAAGGAAGTTAATTAAAATTAAATTAGACGGCAAACCCTAAATTCTAATATTTTTTATTTATTGCGAAAGAATTAAAATATGACCTAATATTAAACCTAATTCATTTATGTACAATTTAAATAGGAAGATAAATAAATAAATAAATAATAATTAATATTGTGGAAGAAAGGGAAATAAAAAAGAATTAACAACTAAAACCTAAATTTTACATTTTTGGATTTTTATAAAAAGGAATTGGAATTAAAACCTAATTACACTAATTTATTTACATGCTAGTTTATTTATGAAAATAATTGTAATAAAATAAATATTATATTTTTGTGTATTTTTGCATTTTTTAATGTTTTAGGTATTTTGTAAAAAAAATAAATTAATTAATGAAAGCAATAAAATAAATAATATAATAATTAAAACAAATAAAAAAAGAAAGAAGAAAAAAAATCAAACCAGGGTGGGGTGTTGCCCCAAATAAGGAGGTTCAAATTTAATAGGCCTGGCCCAATTGAACTTCAGTCTTCGTTGACCTTTTGTATCCAGTATGACACGTTGACTGGTCCAGGGTATGTTCCTTGAACTTAAGCCTTTGATTTGATCATGTGGAACGCGTGTATGGTGAGATATTGATGATGTATGGTGTACCTGTGTCACTGAAGCGCATAGGAATTGAGAATGAAAAATAATATTGAGTTTGTTCAGACCTGGGATTTGAACCCAGGTCTTGAAGGTCACAAGCTCAACGCTTAACCACTGCACCAAACGTGTCAATTAGTATATTATTATAAACAAATAATCAAAAAGCAAAACTAACGCCCACTAACTAAAACGCGCGCAAGTTTAAACTAACGAACCACCAGCTGACAACTCATCATCGTCTTCGTCCTTTTTTATTTTTTCTGAAACATAAGCATATGGCAACGGTTTTAGAAACGTTGCATAAAGGGAGATTCAAGAAAATAGCGAATAGGATTCCTTGCTACATAAATCCATCGCGAGGCATGCTTCTTGTTCATGGGACCACGCTGAATTCAACCATGGTATCCATTGGTCTTGATTTTTCCTATATAGAAAATCCCTAATTCGAGTTCCTGAAAACCCTAAATTTTGGCAATGGCATCATCGTATATAGTCAACGAAAATACAATTAAATACCACAGTTAGTTTTAGAATCTCACAAAGAACAAGAATTAACAAGTAAAATTCATGAAAGATGCTTAGAATATGATATGCGTTCAAGAATTTTATGCTATACAGTCCAAAGCCTCGTTACCAATTCTTGAGGTTTTTGCTGTTGTTAATGATTGGAATACGTTCAGAATGGTCCAAGGAAGCTATTGAGACACGAATGGAGCTTTGAATCGCCCTGTAACCTAGATTTCAGAATTCCACTTTTTGAGAAATTTTGCAAGTTTGTAATGCTTGTTCATGCGCAGCTTTTTTCAGTCTTTTCATTAGGATTGTGTTGTAGTATATGTATGGAACATTTAGGTCAACAAACTTAGTACAAATCCCTTGCAATTATGGATTAAGATATTTGATTTGTTTCAAAATCTTTTTGAATCTTTTTCTATGGCTTTTGTATCAATTTGCATCCAATCACCCCAAATCTTTCCTCATTTGCCTTCACACGAAATATTGAGCCTATAATGTGTATAAAAAGATTTTTTAGATTAGGTTTAATATTTTTCATATATTAAAATCATTTAAATGAATATAAATTAATATTAATTCAAATAAATAATAAAAAAATATGAGAATACTTCCCTTTGGGCCTAGTGGTCGTGCATAGGCTTGGCATGAAGAAATTTGGAAGAAAATTGGGCCCATTTGCATTTTTAGGCCTTTTGCATCAATGTTGACTTTCAAAAATTTCCAAAAATTTCCCAACTTCTACAAGGCATAACTTGGTCAATTTTTAAGCTTTTCACATGTTCTTGGACATTTTGGAAAGGTCTTTGAGTCCTTTAACCAATGCCTTTGGTCCCATGTCATTTTGATTTACCAATCTCAAGTTATGGCCTTTTACTTAAAGTCACTTTTTGTTGACTTTTGAAAATGACCTATAATGTTGAAATTGATAACTTTTTGTGAGAGCATTTCTTGGACTTGGGACATGAAGATGAATTGTGGGAAATGTCTTTCTCTTCAAAATGAGCTTTGGATGGAATTTTTCTGATAATCCATGTGAAAGTTATGCCCTGGTCAATTTCAGTTGACTTTTTCAGCTGTCTAAATATAGCAACTTTTGCATCTTTGATGATTTCTGAGCCAAATTTTGAGAATCATGATCAAGCATTGATCAAATGATGTTTGTGGCTTCAAAATGATATGTTGACCAAAAATTTGAACTTTTGACTGCCAAATGACCATTTTGCCCCTGCAGTTGACTGTAGTGCAATCTAGGGTTTTGACTGTGCAATTTTGAGCTGGATGCCTTGGAACTTGACATGAGGATGCTTGACCACATTTGTAGGCATATGAGACTTGATTGGGCCTTTGAAAAGTTCATTTGCTTGACTAGAACTCAAACCCTAGTTTTGACTGTCTAGGAGACAGTTGAGCTGCACAACCCTGGGGGAATTTTGTGACCTTGACTTTGACAATTCTTGATGAATATGGGAGGGCAAATTTTGGGGTACAACAGTTGCCCCTGTTCAATCTTCTTAGACCTGAGGATGCAGACTGGCTGACGTGCCTTTCGTAATCCGAGGGTAGAAGATGATTGAACACTAAAGTGCCCAGAAATTTGCGCTCATATAGTGACAGTGATGATGAGGGGATGGGCTTATAGATGCCATTTAGAGATTGCTGGATAGGATGATGGGCTTATAGATGCCATCTGGATGTTGATCGCATAGGAGATCCCTTAGCGAGAACCTGCATACCTGCAAAACAGAAAAAATGAGTACCTGACACGTCGCAGGGGCTGATTTTAGATGCTTGACATAGATATGTCCTGATTGGTTACAGGAGCTGGATCTGGAGCTTCAAACGTTGATGAATGAACCAGGGATGGTTACTGCCTTAGCCTGAATGATAAGTGAACCTTGGGTGATTTTAACTTCAACAACGCTCGTTGAGAAAAATCTTGGTGAGAATTACCATCTTTGTAGTGTCGGGAAGAGAACCAAAGGACATTATAATCTCAAGGGGAGTTACCTCACTCACGTTGGAGAGGGAACTATAGGAAATTATAATCTGGAAGGAAATGTCACCTCACGCTCATGCCGGAGAGGGAAACATTTGAAGAAGGAATTACCACCTCACACGCCGTTGGAGAGGGGACCATAAGAGAATATCACCTCACGCTCATGCCGGAGAGGGAAACATCTGAAAAAGGAATTACCACCTCACACGCCGTTGGAGAGGGGACCATAAGAGAATATCACCTCACGCTCATGCCGGAGAGGGAAACATCTGAAAAAGGAATTACCACCTCACACGCCGTCGGAGAGGGGACCACAGAAGAATATCACCTCACGCTCATCGTCGGAGAGGAAAACATCTTGAAAAAGGAATTACCACCTCACGCTCACCGTCGGAGAGGGGACCACAAAAGAATATCACCTCACGCTCATCGTCGGAGAGGAAAACATCTTGAAAAAGGAATTACCACCTCACGCTCACCGTCGGAGAGGGGACCATAAGAGAATATCACCTCACGCTCATGCCGGAGAGGAGAACATCTTGAAGAAGGAATTACCACCTCACACGCCGTTGGAGAGGGGACCATAACTTCTACTGAGTCTTTATCAGAAAAATCTGTTTGGAGTCGATTTAACTGGACTAGAGAAATCCTTGAAATATGTTTGAGAATTTCAACTGCATCTTTCCTGAAAGGTAAAGGTCAGTTATATGCGATGCATGATATGGATCAAGTAATGATGTTATCAATATAAAGGAGACTTGTATGATGCAATACGTTATGCATGCTATAATGATGTATGTGATGATTCGTGTATGTTTTCGTCTAGGAAGATAAATCCTTGACGGGTGCCGGGAAGCCATATCCTGGGCTGATGTTGAGGAAGAGATTGTGCTTCCGCTGTGGATGATTGTTGCAAGAATACCGATAGGAGAAGATAACTCCGTTGAGGAATAAACTTGGTCAATGAAATAATTCTGCGGGAGAAAAGATACTCTAGCGATCATGCTGGGGAGTGTTACTATGTGGGGATAGCGATGCTTTGATGAAGATAACTCCGCTGGGGATACCGTTGATGAGTTATGCTGGGAGATATCCTTATTGTGCTGGAAGTGTTGATAGACTTCGCTGGGGGTAGGAAGATACTTTGCCGAGGACGCTCTTTCCGTGGCTTTTGGCTGAGGATAACCCAGTTATATCCGGTTACGGAAATAACTCTTTAAATCAAGCCGGGACGACGCGTTCGTGCTCTGCGAGGGGTAAGCTTCCAGAATCTACTGGGGATAAGCTTGCTGCTTGTGGAGATATGAATTCCAACTTTCCTAGGGAACCTGGATTGGACTCTTCTGGGGGAGGTTTGAATTGCAGGGGAGGTGACTCCTTGGAATGTTGAGATACCGCCGGGAAACAATCTTTAGACCAAGACTGCCGGGGATACTTGTTAAGAATATATGCTGCTGCTGGGGAGGTATTGAGATCTACGGGAGGATACTCAATTTCCTTGATATTTGATGATTTGCTTGGAGGAGAATGTATTGACTTTGTTGGACCACTCTCTGGGGGATTAAGATACACTTGGCCGTGTTCTTTAGCTGAACCTACCTTAGTACCTTGGAGGATAGAACAATTAGACTGCTCGGACAACTCTTTATTGCCCCTGTTTCCAGTGTCACCTGCAATGAATTCCTTTGTTTCGTATGCAAATATTTATGAGTTAGCAAATTATTGTCAATGCATACATCACAAATTGAACCTTGGACGTTCTTCGCAAAACAAAACAGAAAAAGAAAAACACTTGAGCACGTTTAACTGAAAATGTGTTTTTATTGATTTTTTGAATGGCCTGAAAATAGGCGTTTTGTGTACAAGAGGCTGACGTCCTAGTAAGAGGTACGTCGCCGATCAAAAGAGTTTATACAAGTTTTGTACAAAAGAAAAATAAAACAGCTGTGTAAAAGATGAATGATCCACTGGGTTTCAGCTCTGCTATTGCCTTTATAACTACGAGCGTCTCATCACTTGATGACCTTGGTTGAAGGTGAAGCTGACTGATTGATGCCGTTTGAGCTTGATGCAGATACCGGATTCTGGATGCACAGTGATCAATGAGACATAGTTTTACGCTTTATCCCTAATTTTTGCCTGGACCGCCCTTTCGGGTTTTCAGTCCACCGGGATACCCATTTTTGCCCAAGCCGCCCTTTCAGGTTTTCGACTTGCTGGGTGTACAGATTTTTTTCATTTTCATCCCTACATTTTGCCCGAACCCTTTTGGTTCGACGGGAAGCCCTAATTTTTGCCTAGGCATGTCAGCCTAGCGGGTCTTTTTCATGCGTAGTATTTTTTAACTATGTCTGCATTGGCGGGGTGAGGGAGGTCGTCACCATCCATATTGGTTAAGATCATTGCTCCTCCTGAGAACACATGCTTAACCACAAATGGCCCTTCATATGTAGGGGTCCATTTTCCCCTTGGATCACTCTGAGGAAGTATGATTCTCTTGATAACCAGATCCCCGACTTGGTATTCCTGTGGTCTGACCTTTTTGTTAAATGCCCTGATCATTCGTTTCTGATACGTCTGACCATGACAGATAGCAGCAAGTCTCTTTTCGTCAATGAGATTGAGTTGGTCAAGTCGTGTCTGGATCCAATCATCTTCGTTCAGATTTGCATCCTTCATTATCCGGAGAGAGGGAATTTGCACTTCGATCGGCAAGACTGCCTCCATGCCATAAACCAGAGAGAAAGGAGTTGCCCCGGTTGACGTCCTTGCTGAGGTACGGTACCCATGCAGAGCGAACGGTAACATCTCGTGCCAATCTTTGTAAGTTACTGTCATTTTTTGCACGATCTTCTTGATGTTCTTGTTAGCTGCTTCTACAGCCCCATTCATCTTCGGTCTGTAAGGAGAAGAATTGTGGTGCTGTATTTTGAACTGTTCGCAGAGCTCAGCAATCATCTTATTGTTCAGATTGGTACCGTTGTCTGTAATGATCCGTTCAGGGACGCCATATCGACAGATCAGATTGTGCCGAATAAACCGTGCCACAACAGTCTTGGTTACTGTAGCATAGGATGCTGCTTCAACCCAC
This sequence comes from Vicia faba, assembly GCA_948472305.1. Taxonomy (NCBI): domain Eukaryota; kingdom Viridiplantae; phylum Streptophyta; class Magnoliopsida; order Fabales; family Fabaceae; genus Vicia; species Vicia faba. The sequence goes on from OX451738.1 coordinate 413,731,107, forward strand.
TTCGTAAAATAGTCAATCGCCACTAGGATGAAGCGATGTCCATTGGATGCCGTAGGTCTTATCTCGCCGATCATGTCTATGCCCCACATTGCAAACGGCCAAGGCGCAGTCAGAACATTCAGGGGAACCGGAGGAACATGTACCTTATCTGCATAGATCTGGCACTTGTGGCATGTCCTAGAATGTTGGTAGCAATCAGCTTCCATGGTGGACCAGTAATATCCTGCCCGTAGGATCTTCTTAGCCATAGTATGCCCACTGGAATGCGTACCAAAGGTCCCTTCGTGTAGCTCTTCCATGATTCTTTCCGCTTCAGTCTTGTCCACACAACGCAGTAAGGTTGAATCATGGTTTCTCTTGTACAAGATGCCGTTGCTTAGGAAGAACTTGGATGCGAACCGTCTCAGGAATTTCTTATCATTGATAGAGGCACCTTCAGGGTATTCCTGAGCTTCCAGATATCTCTTCACTTCGTGGTACCAAGGCTTCTCAGTTACCAATTCAGCTTCGAGATCACAACAGTATGCCGGTTCGTCCAGTTTCCAGATGATGATCCGGGGAGCCTCATTATCCCATTTGACCTTGAACATTGAAGACATTGTAGCTAACGCGTCCGCTAACTGATTCTCTTCTCTTGGAAAGTGCTCAAAGGTTATCTCTGTGAAGTGGGGAATCAGGGTCAACACACATTCTCTGTAAGGAATCAGGTTTGGATGTTTCGTATCCCACTCTCCTTTGATCTGATTGATCACAAGAGCGGAATCTCCGAAAACACTGAGGAACTTGATCCTTAAGTCGATCGCAGCTTGAAGACCCATGATACACGCCTCATACTCCGCCATGTTGTTGGTACAGTTGAAACACAGCCGGGCAGTGAGTGGAGTATGAGTACCTTGAGGGGATATGATGATGGCGCCGATACCATTTCCCAAAGCATTGGAAGCTCCGTCAAAGTGCATAGACCATCGGGATCCTGGTTCAGGTCCTTCATCCGGTCCAGGCACTTCACAATCAGTCACAATCATGATGCTTTCATCCGGAAACTCGAAGTTCATTGATTGGTAGTCATCTACAGCTTGATGAGCTAAGTGGTCTGCCAGTACACTTCCCTTGATGGCTTTCTGGGTTGTATACTGAATGTCGTATTCCGTCAAGATCATCTGCCATCTTGCAATTCTCCCAGACAGAGCAGGCTTTTCGAATATGTATTTTATCGGATCCATCTTTGAGATCAACAAGGTAGTGTGAGTCAGCATATACTGTCTCAGCCGGCGAGCAGCCCATACCAAAGCGCAGCAAGTTTTCTCAAGCAGTGAGTATCGGGTCTCACAGTCGGTAAACTTTTTGCTAAGGTAATAAATGGCGTGCTCTTTTCGGCCAGACTCGTCATGCTGCCCCAGCACACACCCCATTGAGTTGTCTAGCACTGTCAGATATAGTATCAGAGGTCTCCCTTCAACCGGTGGCATGAGGATGGGTGGTTCTTGGAGATACTCTTTGATTTTGTCGAAAGCAGCCTGACATTCATCGTTCCAACGTACTACCTGATCTTTCTTCAGTAGCTTGAAGATTGGCTCACAGGTAGCAGTCAGATGAGAGATGAATCGAGCGATGTAATTCAGGCGTCCTAAAAAGCCTCTGACTTCCTTCTCTGTCTTAGGAACTGGCATCTCTTGAATAGCCTTGACCTTGGCAGGGTCCACTTGAATACCTTTATCACTGACCACGAAGCCTAGCAACTTCCCAGATCTTACCCCGAAGGTGCACTTGTTCGGGTTCAATCTCAGCTTGTACAGTTTCAGACGGTCAAACAACTTCTGCAGGTGATCTAGATGCTCTTCTTCAGTCTGGGACCTAGCGATCATGTCGTCCACATACACTTCGATCTCATGATGGATCATATCATGAAACAAGGCAACCATGGCACGCTGGTAGGTTGCCCCAGCGTTCTTTAACCCGAACGACATGACCTTGTAACAGAAGGTGCCCCACTGAGTGACGAATGTAGTCTTTTCCATGTCTTCAGGTGCCATCTTAATCTGATTGTAGCCTGAAAAACCATCCATGAAAGAGAATACTTTGTGCTGGGCTGTATTATCAACGAGAACATCTATGTGAGGTAAGGGGAAGTCATCCTTGGGGCTGGCCCTGTTCAGATCCCTGTAGTCAACACACATTCTGACCTTGCCGTCTTTTTTAGGTACCGGTACTACATTAGCAACCCACTGAGGGTAAGAAGTCACTGCAAGAAACCCGGCATCAAACTGTTTCATGACCTCGGCTTTAATCTTCTCTGACATCTCTGGACGCATCCGACGAACCTTTTGTTTAACTGGAGGGCAGTCTTCTCTAGTCGGCAAGTGATGGACGACAATATCGGTATCCAACCCTGGCATGTCTTCGTAGGACCAGGCAAAGATCTCCATATAGTCATGTAACATTTTGGTTAACCGTTGCTTCACGCTGAGCTCTAGGTTAGCACCAATCTTTACCTCTTTTCTGTCTGCCTCAGTACCCAGGTTTATTGTTTCCACTGGCTCTTCATGTGGTTGAATTGCCCTCTCTTCCTGAAGCAATAGTCTTGCAAGCTCGCCAGGCACCTCGCAATCATCTTCACCTTCGTCTTCGGCTAAGTTGATCGGATTTTCGAAGTCATAATTGGCATTAGCAGATCTGTTATCAGCGAGATCCAGAGTGGATTGGAACCTGTATGAGTGAGTGTGTGTGTAAATACAGCTGTTTTGAAAATTATGTAAAGGAAATGAAAGAAGAAAAAAAGGAACACAATTTTTGCAATGCGAAAATAATCCAAGGTTTTCATTCATGATGTATAAAATGACAGTTCATATGCCCTCACAAATAGAACCACGGTGCCTCGGGTAAGACACCGGGCCATAGAGTTTATCATTGTCTATTACAAAATGAAACAAAGAAATTTATTACTTAGTAACCAAAGAAACATGGAGGTTGTCTTTTGCACTCCAATTGTTGAGTCCACCATCAGCAACCGGGTATATCCAGCTATCGAACTCAGCTTCATCCACTTCCTCTTCATCACCAATAGCATTAACTCCATGAGCAGGCAGGGGAGCTGTCACCACGTTGGGTTTATCAGACGCCTCGAACTGTACCTCCTTAGCGTCAATGAGGTCCTGCAGCTTGTTCCTTAGTGCCCAACAGTCATCAGTGGCATGCCCCGGGCTATCTGAATGGTAAGCACAACGGGCATTCGGGTTGTACTTGGGAGAGGTAGTGTTAGGGAACTTTGGTGCCTCCTTGACAGATACCAAATTGGTGGATAGTAACTGTGGCAGGATTTGCGATAGGGTCATGCTTAACCGGGTAAACTCTCTCCGAGGTCTATCAGCCCTTTGGGGATTATTTGGCCGGGGAGCAGCAGCAGGCGTAGCAATCATGACCGCACTGACAGATTGGCGGCGATCAGGTCTTTCTGATTTTCTGGAGCCATACACAGCACTAGACTCCTTTTTAAACGGTTTCTTGTCCGACCCAGATGATGATGCAGCCTTTGCAATCTTCCCAGATTTCAACCCAGCTTCAATTCTCTCTCCAGTTAAGATCAAATCAGTGAAACCAGCAGAAGAATTCCCAATGAGATGATTAAAGAACGGCCCAGATAGGGTCCCCAGGAACATGTCCACTAACTCTCGATCAGTCAAAGGTGGCTGCACCCTGCCAGCCAAGTCTCTCCACTTTTGCGCGTACTCTTTAAAACCTTCGCTTACGCCCAACGACATACCCTGGAGTTGAGTACGCGTGGGGGCAAGGTCGGCATTATACTGATACTGCTTATAAAAAGCAGTAGCCAGCTCCTCCCAGTTACGAACTTTGGTCCCATCCAGCTGATAGAACCATTCGAGATGAGTCCCTGAAAGACTCTCCTGGAAGAAGTGGATCCATAGATTCTTGTCCGCAGAGTACGGCTGAATCTTTCGAACATAAGACCTCAAATGCAGCTTGGGACAAGATGCCCCGTCATATTTGGAGAAGGTGGGAGCTTTGAATTTATGTGGAATAACCACACCCGTCGACAAACCCAGATCTCCGAAATCCAGTCCAGGTACCTGTTGAACTTCCATGGCCTTCAACCTGTCCTCCAGTTGTTTATACTTGTTGTCTTCAGGAGGGTACTGCTCTTCATCAAAATCGGTCTCGTTGTCGGAGACCACCGGACTAGGAACCCTTGCTTCTGCCTGAGAAGGACTCTTGCCAACAGAAGAAACAGCCTCTTCCTGGTGCAGAGTATTACCCAACCTTCGGCCCGAGTTGAATAGAACAGTTCTTCTTTTCTTCTTCTTCTCCTTCTTCAGGAGCATGGCCTTCAGCTCATCTTGGCCTTTAGCTAGACCCAGGATTAACTCTTGAAACTGCGCATTCTGCGCCTGGAGAGCCTTGATTGAAGTCTCAGTTGATTCAGATCCGGAATTCATGATGCTGAAATAAACAGCGAAGAACTGTAAGCAACCTGAAAAAGGAAAAACCTGCTGTGCACATGATGTATGAAATGCGTATGAATTATGTTTTCAAAGACAATCGGGAATCAACTTTGTAAACAAAAAGGAACACACTTCATTAGATTCAACTTTGTAACTGAAATTATTCAACAAGTTGCCCTTAGGCGTTTACATGAAATGAAACAACTGGAAAGGGAATAAAAACTGTAAAGGCACATTCAGAATTCCTCATTGGTCCCATGGTCTCCTCTTCTCAGTACGGAGGTAGGCATTCAGGGCTCTCTCATTCTCCAACTGCTTTGTCAGCTTCTGGATCTTTGATTCCTGCTCGTTGAACTTTTCCCGGTAAGAATCCCGTTCTTCTTGCAGTTGCGACCAAGATCTCTTCAATGTCTCATAATCAGTAGGTATCTGAGGAGGAAGGACAGTTGGAGGAACACCATCTTTATCAGGACACTCAAGAATGACGGGTCTGACAGCTTCGTACGGCATACCTAACTTCTGGGCACGGATGCGGACCCATTTGTAGTAGGCTTCCATAGGTAGAGAAGTCTTTGGCCCTAGCTCTTGTGGGTCAGCTTTATGAACCTTCTCCCAAGCCTTGATGAACCTACGACGTAGCTCGTCACTATCCACCTGAAACTCGAAACTGATGTGAGGTACCAACATTTCATGGGGACCTGTTCTTCTTGCTCTTCCAAACTGACGGAGTGCTAGACATGGATTGTACGAGATCCCTCCTTGAGTACCAATCAGAGGAACATTAGGATACTCCCCGCATCGATCAATAATAGCTATCTCATCCAAACCTCTGCAAGTCCAAATGATGTCTTTATCGGTGAGAGACATTAACCTGTGAGCCCAACCTCTTCCTTCTTGGTTCTTCAGTACGGACTTAGGGAGGTGCGAAATAAACCACCTCACCAACAAAGGGATACAACACCATAGGGTTCCTCGTCTTCGGGTAGTACGGGCATGAAGTTGTTGCAAGATGTCACCCAAGAGAGTGGGCACAGGGTTCTGAGACATAAAGATCCTAATGGAAGTGACATTGATGAAGTTGTCAGGATTAGGAAACAGGACTAACCCATAGATTAGGAGAGCCAAGATGTCTTCATATGCCCTAAAGTCCAAGTCATTCCAGAAGCTGTTAGCTTTACCAATCAGAAACTTGGCCAAGAAACCCTTAACTCCGCTTCTAGTTACCCAGTTGTCTGTTACCTCTTGATGGGTCAAAGGAAGAGCTGCAGCAATGTCCTCAAGCCTGAGGGTCTTTTCCCAACCAGTAAAGGGAGTCTGATCCAAGATAGGGATACCAAGCAGATTAGAGAACTCTTCCAGGGTAGGGACCAGCTGGAAGTCTTGAAAGGTGAAGCACTGGTACTGAGGGTCATAGAATTGGGTCAGAACACTCATCAACTGTTGATCCCGCTTTGCAGTGACTAAACTGAGAAGAGAACCATGCTTCTGAATGAAGGAAGTGGTGTTTGGAATTCTGCTAACCAACTCATCAATCAACTCAGGTGAACGAACAAAATTGAACCGGATAGTATTCCTTCGTACAGGCATCATAATGTCCTACAAAACAGAGCAAAGATGAAACCCTCTTGTCTTTGAAATGGTCAGTTCTTATGCAGGATGCATGCAATGCTCATGATGCTATGATGTTATGATAAAGCACACCACATACAGATACAAAGGCAAACATAGTAAGGCACACAAGTCACACAAGGCAAGCCCCTAAAGTTTAGGCCAGCATGAGGTCTAGGTACTACCCTCTTTCAGTTTGTTGGTTCATACCTGTCCTAATCAAAAGTAACCGGGTTCTTAGAGGATCCCAATATCATTGACTACCCTCAATCGGTCATAACTCCAGCATCGCAATCTTTTCTTGCGGCCAGAACCATCACGAGAGTTTAGCCTCAATGGGCGTAGCATACTGCTACTGTTCTAAAGGCCAAGTTGTGTCAATTAAGGTTCTAAGGTTGTTGGTGCTTAATGACTCCTTAGAAGACCCATATTCTCCTCGTTGCGACACAAGGGATATCGGTACAGACTAAGGTGCCACACCAACGTAGCCACTGTTTCACCTGTGTCGGTCTACGCCGGACAGGTCCCTCACAGCTTATGCTACCTAAACAGGGTTCCCCAGATCCGGGTTAGGATCCATGTATCTCCGATGCAACCCACAATAGTAAAGCAAGCAAAACAATACAAGTGAAAACACAGTTATGACCTAGCCCTAAGGTACACCTCACTTTAAAGTTCGTCCCCAGCAGAGTCGCCAGTTCTGTGATCGGTGGATCTGGAACTGACTGTTTAACGCTGGTTCGCGAAATGTCGCGGTAAGCAAGAGTCGCCACCGTCTTTTATTTTCTCCAAATGGAAAGGACAAAAGCACAGAAAAATTCCTTAAAGAGATTGCTCTCGGTTCGGGAGGTAGGTTATAGAAAGGGAAGGTGTTAGCACCCTTTCTATCCATGGTTATCCATGGGCTCTTAGATACTTGCTCATTGTGTTTTCAAATTGTTTTGCGTGCTTTTCAATGTGGGTTTAAAAAGTTTCTTTTGAAAAATTTCAGTTCGACTCGTACGTCAGAGTGTTTGAAAAAATTTGCTTTGAAAGCTTTTGAAAAGTGTCAGTGTGAAAAGTCTTTTGAGTTTGTTTTGAGATTAGAGCAAGTATCCTTGAGAACCTACCTACCCTAAGGAATTCGTCTGTGTAAATGTCCTTAAAAGTAGTGCCATCCCACCATTGAGAGGTAGGTAGCACCACCGTTGGAGGTGTTCGGGTCAATTCGATATTCGGGACGTGGTGATCACCAGAGCAATGGGAAGACACCTTAGAAGCTACCCTCATGCCAGGTTCCCGGATCATGAGGACTTACTAAGACATCCTCTACTCGACGATCACCTTTCGAGGCAAGGCAACAGTGAGGCGTACCCTAGGGGTGATGTGTGATTTGTGTGTCAGATTCGCTTATTTTTGTCTTATTCATGTCAAAGTGATCTATGCGTTTGATCTTAATTAGGGTCCATTCATTCTTGCATGCATATTAAGAGATATAAAATTTGCGAGGAAATAAATCTAAGACTATTACAAAGGCGCGGGTCCACATCGCCAAAATTAAACCGGACCCGATTTAGCAGAAAAATAAATAATGCGAAGAAAATAAAGTGCGAAAAATAAATTACAACGCTTTGGGGCAATTACATGATTATATAAACGATAAAAGATAAATACGCGAATTAAATGATTAATGACGGGCGTTGGACCCTTTTGCAAATAATTAAAAGTTAACGGGAATTAAAAAAATTAAAACTAAATGAGAATGATATTTTTGTTATTTTTTGTGATTTTTAGATTTAATGAAAAAAGGAAGTTAATTAAAATTAAATTAGACGGCAAACCCTAAATTCTAATATTTTTTATTTATTGCGAAAGAATTAAAATATGACCTAATATTAAACCTAATTCATTTATGTACAATTTAAATAGGAAGATAAATAAATAAATAAATAATAATTAATATTGTGGAAGAAAGGGAAATAAAAAAGAATTAACAACTAAAACCTAAATTTTACATTTTTGGATTTTTATAAAAAGGAATTGGAATTAAAACCTAATTACACTAATTTATTTACATGCTAGTTTATTTATGAAAATAATTGTAATAAAATAAATATTATATTTTTGTGTATTTTTGCATTTTTTAATGTTTTAGGTATTTTGTAAAAAAAATAAATTAATTAATGAAAGCAATAAAATAAATAATATAATAATTAAAACAAATAAAAAAAGAAAGAAGAAAAAAAATCAAACCAGGGTGGGGTGTTGCCCCAAATAAGGAGGTTCAAATTTAATAGGCCTGGCCCAATTGAACTTCAGTCTTCGTTGACCTTTTGTATCCAGTATGACACGTTGACTGGTCCAGGGTATGTTCCTTGAACTTAAGCCTTTGATTTGATCATGTGGAACGCGTGTATGGTGAGATATTGATGATGTATGGTGTACCTGTGTCACTGAAGCGCATAGGAATTGAGAATGAAAAATAATATTGAGTTTGTTCAGACCTGGGATTTGAACCCAGGTCTTGAAGGTCACAAGCTCAACGCTTAACCACTGCACCAAACGTGTCAATTAGTATATTATTATAAACAAATAATCAAAAAGCAAAACTAACGCCCACTAACTAAAACGCGCGCAAGTTTAAACTAACGAACCACCAGCTGACAACTCATCATCGTCTTCGTCCTTTTTTATTTTTTCTGAAACATAAGCATATGGCAACGGTTTTAGAAACGTTGCATAAAGGGAGATTCAAGAAAATAGCGAATAGGATTCCTTGCTACATAAATCCATCGCGAGGCATGCTTCTTGTTCATGGGACCACGCTGAATTCAACCATGGTATCCATTGGTCTTGATTTTTCCTATATAGAAAATCCCTAATTCGAGTTCCTGAAAACCCTAAATTTTGGCAATGGCATCATCGTATATAGTCAACGAAAATACAATTAAATACCACAGTTAGTTTTAGAATCTCACAAAGAACAAGAATTAACAAGTAAAATTCATGAAAGATGCTTAGAATATGATATGCGTTCAAGAATTTTATGCTATACAGTCCAAAGCCTCGTTACCAATTCTTGAGGTTTTTGCTGTTGTTAATGATTGGAATACGTTCAGAATGGTCCAAGGAAGCTATTGAGACACGAATGGAGCTTTGAATCGCCCTGTAACCTAGATTTCAGAATTCCACTTTTTGAGAAATTTTGCAAGTTTGTAATGCTTGTTCATGCGCAGCTTTTTTCAGTCTTTTCATTAGGATTGTGTTGTAGTATATGTATGGAACATTTAGGTCAACAAACTTAGTACAAATCCCTTGCAATTATGGATTAAGATATTTGATTTGTTTCAAAATCTTTTTGAATCTTTTTCTATGGCTTTTGTATCAATTTGCATCCAATCACCCCAAATCTTTCCTCATTTGCCTTCACACGAAATATTGAGCCTATAATGTGTATAAAAAGATTTTTTAGATTAGGTTTAATATTTTTCATATATTAAAATCATTTAAATGAATATAAATTAATATTAATTCAAATAAATAATAAAAAAATATGAGAATACTTCCCTTTGGGCCTAGTGGTCGTGCATAGGCTTGGCATGAAGAAATTTGGAAGAAAATTGGGCCCATTTGCATTTTTAGGCCTTTTGCATCAATGTTGACTTTCAAAAATTTCCAAAAATTTCCCAACTTCTACAAGGCATAACTTGGTCAATTTTTAAGCTTTTCACATGTTCTTGGACATTTTGGAAAGGTCTTTGAGTCCTTTAACCAATGCCTTTGGTCCCATGTCATTTTGATTTACCAATCTCAAGTTATGGCCTTTGACTTAAAGTCACTTTTTGTTGACTTTTGAAAATGACCTATAATGTTGAAATTGATAACTTTTTGTGAGAGCATTTCTTGGACTTGGGACATGAAGATGAATTGTGGGAAATGTCTTTCTCTTCAAAATGAGCTTTGGATGGAATTTTTCTGATAATCCATGTGAAAGTTATGCCCTGGTCAATTTCAGTTGACTTTTTCAGCTGTCTAAATATAGCAACTTTTGCATCTTTGATGATTTCTGAGCCAAATTTTGAGAATCATGATCAAGCATTGATCAAATGATGTTTGTGGCTTCAAAATGATATGTTGACCAAAAATTTGAACTTTTGACTGCCAAATGACCATTTTGCCCCTGCAGTTGACTGTAGTGCAATCTAGGGTTTTGACTGTGCAATTTTGAGCTGGATGCCTTGGAACTTGACATGAGGATGCTTGACCACATTTGTAGGCATATGAGACTTGATTGGGCCTTTGAAAAGTTCATTTGCTTGACTAGAACTCAAACCCTAGTTTTGACTGTCTAGGAGACAGTTGAGCTGCACAACCCTGGGGGAATTTTGTGACCTTGACTTTGACAATTCTTGATGAATATGGGAGGGCAAATTTTGGGGTACAACAGGTTACCATCATGAGAAACTCATTTTCCTATAGGCATTAGTCTTATCTTATATGATGTATTATAGACTTTCTCTCTAGCTAATCCTTTCGTCAAAGGATCTGCTAAATTTTCATCAGTGCGTACTTGATCCACTCTTACAGCTCCTTTAGAGATACAATCTCTAACAATGCTGTACTTTCTTCTTATTTGACGTATTTTACCATTATAATAACGATTCTCAATTTTTGCAATAGTCGCGGTACTATCGCAATGGATCAACACAACTGACATATGTTTTTCCCATAAGGGAATCTCAGTTAGCAAGCATCTTAACCAACTTGCTTCTTCACTAGCAGTCGCTAACGCTATATTCTCAGGATAGTATGTTTCTTTGATTTCCAAGATACAACTCATCTAGCTATGTTGAATACATAGTCATTAGTTTCTTTGGAATCACATGATAAGGTATTCCAATCTGCATCATTGTATCCTTCAGGTACAATAGGAAATCTATGATAATGTAGAACGAGATTCATGGTCCTTTTAAGGTACTGTATGACTCACTCACTAGCTTGTCAATATTCATTACTCGGTCTACTAGTAAACCCGCACAACCATCCCACGACATATGCAATGTCAGGTTTAATACAATCAATGGAATACCTAAGACTTCCAATGATGCTCGCATGTTCTGTTTGTCTAACACTTTCACCAGTGTTCTTAAACAGCTTCACGATTGGATCATTTAGTGTGCTCGCAAGTTTACTGTCAAAGTAATTATATTTCTTTAAGATCTTTTTCACATATTGTGATTGATCCAAAGAAATTCCTTGCTCGGATTTTGTGATCTTGATACCAAGAATCGCACTCACTTCTCCGAGGTCTTTCATATCAAAGTTGTTGCACAACAACGATGTCATATCATTAATGGCCTGAATGTTTGATCTAAATATGAATAGATCGTCTACATATACACATATGATAGTGCAAATACAATTCTCAAATTTGTAATAAACGTATTTGTCATTTTCATTCACTTTGTACACATTCGATATCATTAAGTTATCAAACTTTACATGCCATTGCTTTGGAGCTTGTTTTAGCCCACACAAAGACTTATCTAACTTACAAACCTTGTTTTCTTATCCATAGATCACAAACCCTTCCGGTTGTTTCATATAGATTTCTTCTTCTACGTCACCATTTAAAAAAGTTGTTTTAACATCCATTTGGGGTACTGTTAAGTTATAAATAGCAGCTAGTGAAATAAGTACCCTAATGGATGTAATTCTAGTGACAGGAGAAAAGGTGTCGAAGAAATCTATATTTTCTCTTTGTCTAAAACCCTTGGCAACAAGGCAAACCTTGTATTTATCAATAGTTCCATCAGGTTTTAGTTTCTTTTTCAAAACCCATTTACAACCGATTGGTTTGCAACCAGGAGGCAAGTCTACTAAGTATCAGGTCTTGTTAGATTCTAGAGATTATATCTCATCATTGATAGCTTCTTGCCATAACTAAACATCCAGAGATGACAAGGCTTCTTGAAGATTCATTAGATCTTCTTCTAAATTATAAGCCACATAATCAGGCCTATAGTCTTTAGAAACTCTTACTCGTTTACTTCGTTGAAGTTCTGTTTCTGCATTATCGTTGCTTTATGTTCTTCTTATCACATGAATGTGACTCGATTGTGTGCCCCCACTATTTCTCAATTTGAAAGGAAATTTGTCTTCATAGAATTCAACATCAGTTGATTCTATGATCACTTTTGCCTTTAGGTCATAAAACCTATATGCTTTACTGTTTGCTGCATACTGAATGAAAACACATTCATATGCTCTACTAACGAGTTTCACTCGTTTCAGATCCAGAATTCTGACATAAGTCAGACAACCCCAAGTTCTCAAATAAGACAAGTTTGATTGTCTTTTCTTTAATATCTCATAAGGAGAGATCTTACATTTTGACTTGGGGACTCTATTCAGGACATAGCAAATAGTCAATAAAATTTCCCCCCACCAGTGAGGTGCAGCACCAGAATTCATCATAATTGCAACAACAAGTTCAGTAAGAGTTCTATTATTTCTTTCTGTTTTACTATTCATTGCAAGATAGTACGGTGCAGTCGTTTCATGTACAATTCCATGTATAAAATTCATTAATAAACTAGAATCATACAATTTATCTATCACTACAAATTCGTACTATATCATTTTCAAATTCTTTTCAAAAAAATTAAACATATAAACTTCATTCTTCATAATGACGTACAAATCTACCCCAATAGACTGACTAAACCATGTCTTATTTAAAAGAAAAACAGAAACAATATTCTTTCTAATTTTAGGAACATGCATGACGTTCTTTAAGATTAAAGTCTTCTTGAAGGTGAAATTTAGCTCCATGTCTACAATTCCAGCAACATTCATGGTATGGCCATCTCCCAACAACACTTTCTTATCTTTAGTATTCGTGTATGTTTAAACATAACACGATCATAACAGACACAACGAGAGACGCATGTGTCTATCCACCAACCAACATATCCATCAACCATGTTGATTTCAATTACCATAGCAATAAATTGCCCATTAGTCAGGTTGACCCATGCATTAGGGATAACACCAAGAAGTTCAAGCTTACTTCTACATTTCTTAGTCATATGACTTGATTTTCCATAGTTAAAACAAAGGGAAACCAACGTCATTTCTTTTAGGTGGTGGTTGTTGCCTAGTTGGAGCTATTGGGATCATAGAAGGATTCCCATTCTTAATTCGGTTCGCAATATTGTGGTTCTGATTCTTTAATCATTTGCCAAATGGCTTCAGAACTACACCGAACTTCTTTTTGTTGTTTGAAACAACCAAGACTTTTTCTTTTTGATATTGTCTCTAAGATTCCTTTTTTGTTTTTTGTTTTTTAAACATTCAAACTATGGGGTAGTTTGTCAATAATAAAACCAATTTGAAATTGTTCATTTAAACACATACCTTTTGTGATGGTCTTTTAAGTAGGGATGGCAACGGGTCGGGTCGGGTGCGGGTTTCACACTACCCACACCCGCACCCGAAATCATCACCCGAACCCGAACCTGAACCCGAAGGCTATTCGGGGTGACAAAATCACACCTGCGCCCGCACCCGTTGGGTTCGGGTTTTTTCACCCAAACCCGAACCCGAACCCGAAGGCTATTCGGGTGACAAAATCACACCCGCGCCCGCACCCGTTGGGTTCGGGTTTTTTTCACCAAACCCAAACCTGCACCAAAAATCAAAAAAAAAAAACAATTAAAATAAGGTCTCTTTACATTGTCTTCAATAAAATGCAATCACAATTATCTTAACATAGTCTTCAACATCTTAACATTACAATTAAAATTAAATTCTACAATCAAATTACAACTTTTCAACAACAACAAGCTAATATATTACAACTTTCTTGTGTAAGATTAGATGCTCCTTCCGGCTCCGGAGTTGTGTTCACTTGATCTATTTTACCTATTACAAAGAAAATATATTTCACATGTTAAGAAACACTAATAGATATTATCATCATAATTTTAAATTGTAATAACAAACATGGGAAACTTAAAACATATAAAACATGTAACTTAATTCTTGGTAATGCTGAACTTTTAAATTGTAATAAGAAGAATCCTTTAGACCACTTCTTGATACATACAGAGATGTAATAGCTTACAACACAGATGACATATCGCTTTTAAATTGTAATAATTTTAACATGCCATATTCTTGATAATTTATCATGTTTGCAACTGGAATAAAACTGCCTATAATAATGTTTGTCTACTAACTTTCAGCATGCTTGCATGCGCGTTAAATATCATGTTTTTGAACTGTCTAGAAACATAAGCACAACACTAAAAGAACTGTCTAATATCAAAAGCATTAGTGCAAATTAGTCGGGGCAACAATGGTGGAAGATAGAAACAATAATACTCACCATGTTAACATATAGAAACAACAACTTCTAATCTTCAAAATGGTAACCCGAACAACCTTCCATCAACTCAGCTGTATTAACAAATAAATTGATGTTAAATAAAACACTAAAGCTTAAAAATTCTACACCAAATGAAGTACAAAATACCTTCATCGTCTGACTCCATTTCATTCAACACAGTAGCAATTTCTTCTGCAACTCTAAAAATTCCTATATATATTATATAACAAGAAAAATTAGTAATATATTATTTGCCAATGACATACCAAAGTAGTAATACATTATATAACAAAAAAATTAAGGTAGAAAGTAAAAATAATTTGACAATGACATACCGTTATTCTCAGCAGCCCATAGCCAACTCCTAGCACACATCAAAGCCTCTATGGTAGTCCAGTTAAGTCGGCTACGATGAGGACTCAATATTCTACCACTATTACTGAAGGCCGATTCAGAAGCTACTGTAGAGATAGGAATAGCTAACACATCTCTTGCAATTGCTTGAAGTGTTGGATACACAACTCCATTTACCTTCCACCAATTCAAAATGTCAAATTCTGGAGTATTTTTTATAACTGGCTCATTCAAATAATGATCTAAATCATACTTAACACTTGAACTTGAGTCTTCGGCAACGACAATTGTCTCAACGTATGCATCAAATTCAGCCTCATCATCAATAATAGCAGTTGTACCAATGGATGGAGCAGTAGGTTGTGCATCTCTAAGTTTAATCTGTTGATAATCATTGAGCAAATCATAACACATGTCTTTGATTCTACTAACTTGTGCACTTGATTCTTCTCCATACAACTTAGGAAACCAGAAATTAAGTACAACCATCTTCTTCCTAGGATCCAAAACTGCAGCAACTCCCATCATATCATGAACACCACTCCAATAATTTTGAAAATTTTCCATCATTCTTGTGGCCATCATCTCAATAATTGAATTGGAGGACTTTTTCCATTCCTCTATTGCCAACTTAATCTTACAAATCTTAGGAAAGTACAAGTTGGCAGTTGGATATTTTGTACCAGAAATCAACTCAGTTACTTCATTAAATAATTTTAAGCACCCACAAACATCTTTAGCAAATTGCCATTATGAATTAGTTGGAAGACAAGTGTACAAAGACTCACGTTGCTTCAACCTAATAAATACATCCTTGTACTCTATGGCAATATCAAGAATCTTATATGTGCTATTCCATCTTGTTGGACAATCTAGAGCTAACTTTCTAGTGCAAATAATTCTCAATTGTCTAGCGGTATCTTCAAATTTTTCATACCTTTTAGGTGTAGCACTCCAAAATCCTACACTATCCCGAATATTTTCTATGCCATCCTTAATCACTTGTAGCCCCTTCTGAACAATTAAATTTAGGATGTGCGCACAACAACGCATATGTAATAAAGACCCATCCCTTATTAAACATTCCAACGACAACTTATCCTTAATTTTCCTAATCATTGAGTCATTTGTGCTACAATTATCTAAAGTAATCGTAGAAAGCTTTGAATCAATGTTCCAGTCCATTAAAAAATTAACAAGTGCTTCAGCAAGTCTTTCACTAGTGTGAGGGGCTGGAACATAAATGAACCTAACATAATATTTACAAAAAACAAGTCTTTCACTTATTGTCATTAAGAACAAAAAAAAAATACAATTAAGTTATAAAATATAAACATTGTTACCTCAAGATTCGACTCTGTAAAGTCCACGAGCCATCAATATAGTGAGCCGTAACCGCCATATACCCTTTTTTTGGTTGCTTGAAGTCCACATATCTGTGGTAATTGTCACTCTCCCTTCATGGTTATCTAACATCTTTATAGCACATTTTTTCTCAAAATCATAAACTTTCAATACCTCCTTCTTGATTGTGTTTCGAGTAGGAACTTTAAACAATGGTTGGAGAGAAACAAAGACTCTTCTAAGACCAATGTGATCCACAATTGATAGTGGATAATCGTGCATAATAATAGCTTCAGCAATCAACTTCTTCACATGTTCTGGATCATAAGTTCCAATTCCCAACTCTTGCTTTCCTTCTGAGATAGTCGGTAGGAGAAATGGTTGTCCTTTGTCATGGTTTCTAGTCTTGATCTTTTTTTGAATACAACTCAAGAGATGTCCTTTCAAGTGATTTGTTCCATTCTTTGAAGTGCCACTAAGTTGTTTTTTACACCAGATGCATTCAGCCTTATCTTTTCCATTCACTTTCATCTTTTTAAATTCTTGCCACACATTACTTCTAAGTTTCTTTGATGCAGGTTCTAAAATTGTATCAATTTCTTCTTGTTGCCCAATATCAGGTTCAGGTGTCGGATTCGGATTAGAAGATACCTCCTGAGTTGGACATGTACTTTCTTGTGTAGGATTAGATGCTCCTTCTGGTTCCGGGGTTGTGTTCACTTGGTCCATTTTACCTACTACAAACAACAAGAAATTTCATAAACAATTGTATAAAAGAAAATTTTGAAGTCAACAATCGTTTCTCTATAATAATTTCAGTTTCAAAAAGCCTAATGGTACTTCTATACAATTTCTAATCATAGCTTCAAATATATCGATAACATTATATGGATTTCACTCTACTATTAAGTTTAGTTTCAAATCATAGGTCATTATGAACATCAAACTTCAGTAAAATTATCTGGACATTATTTTTCGATAAATCTTCGAAACAAATTGCATCGGTGAATTAACATATCAACTTGCATTCATATAAATGATGATAGAGATACATACAAGGATCCTCAAAATCTCTGATGAGTCATTTATAAAAAGGTTCATACCTCTCTGTGAAGCTCCAATAGATGCAGTGTGCATTTTCAACTTTTTGAGAAAGTCTAGCTTCGGCACCTCCAATAGACCTTGCAATGTTTGCTTTGTTATGATGTTTTCAATTCCTATGTACACCAATTCTATAAAAGCGATTATATAGAAGAGAAAATTAATCAAATTCTATACAAAATTATTGAATAGGAAACATAACAGTTATGAAATTGATTGAAGAACTTCAATTTACTTGAATATACCACATTCATCACATTGCTTTGAAATCTGAAACATTGAACTAATATTCAATACTAAAATTCATAATAACATTAACAACATCGTCAATAACATAGTTGAACAAATGGAAGAACAAAAAATCAAACTCGGAATTCAAAACACAGTACCTTGGTCATAATAAGTAAATGTTTAAAAAAACTTATAAGTTGTTCTAAGCTTATTTCCATTGTTTATTTTGATAAATCCACTCATGGAGCTTTAAAAACAGCTTATTTAAAGTTTATATGGAATTTACTCTTGCAAACAGACCAATGAAGATTTGAAAACATCCTAAGACGCATCTGCCACTGATGCTTTGGATGCTCAGAATATGGTCACTGAGGTGGTGAGAAAGCCCTTCTATTGGTTGATCCGGGTTCCCAGATATGATGATGAAAATATAAAAGAGCAGATTCAACATGCTCTTCAACAAGTGGAAGAGAAGACTAAAATCCGTGATGAAATTCGAGCTGAAAGCCAGACTAAAAAGGTAAGCAAATATGCATAACAGAACATATTAGAATGTTATGTTTGATTAACAAAATAGAAAAGAACAGTCTATGATGTTAGATAATTATTTTGAATGATAATTCAATCAGGACAGTTGTAAAGAGTATGGGCAAGAATTTAGAGCAGCAGTACAAGAAGAGAGAGCTGCTAGAGATTTGCTTAAATCCAAACGGCGGGAGATGGATTCAGTTCAATCCACCATGAATAGATTAAATAATGCAATTTCTGTAGGGGATATTGATAGCAAGGTATGCATTCATTTTGTTATTCCTGAGATATTTACCAGGATTTGATTCTTATGTCTGTTTTGTTGTGTTAACTTCTCTAGATTTATAATTTGGTTTCAGATTAGAAACATGGAACACATGATTCAGCATGAAACTCTACCTCTAAAAGAAGAAAAGCAATTGATAAGGGTTTATTCTCCAATTAAAAGTTGATTCAACAATAAAAATAAACTGGATGCCCCATAGTTTCTTGGTCATATTCTATGCAAATGAACACGGAATAGACGTCTACTTCACCGAAACTAACATGAATATCATTCGCCACAAATTCAATTGAAATCAAAACGAGAACAAATTTTCACGGTATAAATTTCAATCGAATTCAAACAAAACATGACAACAACTCAACATACACAAATAGAATGGCATCCGACACAATAAATTCAGCATAATCCAACACTACTACAGAATCAAACGTACTTATATAAACAAATCAGCAACTCAGTTGAACAAAGTTGAGAGAAAACGATTACCGGGATGTCAAATTCGTCAGAAGAAGTGAAGATGTTATTCGTAGTTGAATGGCGATGGAAGTAGGCGCGGAGAATTGATGAAGCTTGATAAGGATAATGAGGCTGGGCAGTTAACGCATAATGCAATGAATTGCTGCGCACGGAGAAAGCTTAAAGGATGGTGTTAACGAAGAAAACAGAGGTGTATCTACCGTTATCACTGACGTGCTGGATACAGAGAGAGGGAGTTAGATAGAAGATGGTTATTTGATGATGGATGATGCGGCGGATTGAAGGTGGATGATGTTACGGTGGGTTGGTGGGTGACGGTAAATCCAAACATACCCTGAACAATAAACCCTACATTTTATTTTTAATTATTGAAATATATATATATTTAGGGATAGTTTTGTAATTTAACATATAAGCGAGTGTGGTTTCGGGTTTCGGGTGCGGGTTTAAGCTATCCCAAACCCACACCCGAAATATCGGGTGGCACCCGAACCCGAACCCAAACCCAGTCAATTCGGGTTTCACCCGTTGACTCGGGTGCGGGTGCGGGTGGGGCCCGCAGGTTTGGGTCTGCTTGCCATCCCTACTTTTAAGCAATCTTTTGAAGTTCGTAATATTGAGCCTCCATCGACCTTACATCTTTGCATTTGATACTTGAATTAGCGGCTAACAACATACTTCTTTGCTCCAGCTTCTACGTCATACTTCTTTTTCTGAGTCTTTCAATCTTGTTTTGCAGTATCGCATCAACTGTAATTATCATACAGATCATCTGCGAGTCTATTCAAAATATGATTTTGTAGAGATTTTCATTCTCTTTCTATAAGGTGATTTATTTACTATGCGGTAAATCATCCACTTTAATCTGTGCAGCAGATTCAACTTCAACACTATTAAGTGTTCCTTCTAAATCTCCAGATTTACTACCATTAGTTTGTTCGATTGATTCAGAAGGAGCAACAGAATGTCATCGATTAAAACGTTAGCAACTTTTTTTAACATTAAGAACTTCATCTTTTGTTGTCAACATTTAAAGTGACTTCTCGCAAACATGAACGATTTCTCAACGACAATATCTGCAAAAGAACCAATAATTTCTTCGGTAGCCATGGCAGTTTGAAACGTCTTAAAAATGTTGGTTTCAAATTTTGAAATATTTGCCACCGAAGAAATTACCAGGTTGAGTCGCGGACTAGGTCGCTCTCTTTAAGACGTTTCGCGGCACTGCTCAAAATTATGCAAAGTAGTCAAACTATCGCGCCGCCTCCAGGATAAAACAGCTCAGTTGTATACTGTACGATTACTACTTGCATGATAGATAATCGGTCTAGAAATACACCCTCTGATGGTACAAGACCATTCAAATATGGTATCAACACCACTCGTAGTATCTGGTACAAAGACCAGTCATAATAATTTCTCAAACAAAAAGAAACTCAAATAATTCTCCAAAGAGAATATAATAATGGTCATTTGACCACTCATAATAATTTCTCTAACAAAGAGAAATTCAAATAATTCTCCAAAGAGAATTCAAAAGATTAAACTTGAAAATTTCTCAACTCAAATGAGGAGAAATTAACATAATTCTCTAAAGAGAATTCAAGAAAAATACTCGGAAAATTCAACGAGTAGGAAGAAAGGGGAAGAAGATGGCGCTTCGACAATTTGAGAGACGCAGAGTTATGAGAGTGAGGAAGGAAAAATTAATAGAGTAGTTTTTGGTGTAATTTGGAATGAAACATATGCACTCCTTATATAGTGAAGTAGGATAGTTAATATTTCTCACATGAGCAATGTGGGACTAAATGGTTTTTTCAACCAAAAAAATATTCTAACAATGTGGGACTTGAGAAATTTTTAAATTCAACATATTGAAACATGGACATGTTCCAACACGGTTTATTCCAGACCCAACCCTGCCATTATTTTGATGGTCGTGTGCCATGGTAACAGATTGTAGAACAATATGTGTATGTAAATACACACTTATTCTCAATGAAAGTAATTTAATCCAATGACGGACCAATAACATAGCGTGACGTTGTTGCTCGTGCTGAGGGAAATCGACGAAAGATCAGAACTTGAATCGAAATAAGATGGATCTGTACTATGTGTGTTGTATCACATTTGGGTATTTTTATACAACACACGAGGTGGTCTGTGGACTTTAGTAAGTTGTTGATGAATAGAACTTCAGTTTGATTTCATCGGAACATCATGAAGGTTAAGTTTAAGATATCTTGTGCAGTTTGGGAGAGTTTTACCCATGCTCTACGGTGGACCCTAATGTACTTGCGTAAAATAAATATTTCGTTGGTTTCCTCCTTAGAGCGTAGATAATACCATCAAAATAGGTTTGTAGGATAATTGGAGATTTGAGTGTTACTGTAGTGATAGGTATTGACTAAAGAATGGTGTCTAACTTATTTCTCTTGTGGGAGCCCCTATGTATGATGTATGGTGTCTCCCTTGTGTATGTCAATGAGATATCTCTTTGCCTTTGATCTATAGGTCTATATATAGTATAGGTTTTGATTCTTATTGAATCCACAATTAATGACCATAATAACGTAACCGTCCATTAATACTTGTAACACTTGTAAATTGCCATTTAATGACTTTGTAACGTCTCTCTTATCATTAGGTTACAGTTACACCTATGTCCTCCTCGGGATCAACTTCCTGTAAATCGACGGTGTGGTGTCGAGCTCATACTCGACTGGACCTAACTAAGTAGTCGGCTCCAGCCTCTTATATATATATGTGTGTGTGTGTCACTTGTGGATTTATCTAAAAAATTAAAAATATATAAAAGTTTGTAAGATTTTATAACATAATACGGTTTGGCTTGGGTTAGTTTGGATTGCAAAACACAAACCGCAAACTGAATCGAATTGCACGATTTTGTTAAAAATGATTCAAACACATCCAAATCAAATGCGGTTTTTGGTTTGGTTTGGTTTAATTAGCGGTTTTTTATTGGGCCGGTTCGGTTTTA
Source organism: Vicia faba (assembly GCA_948472305.1). NCBI lineage: Eukaryota > Viridiplantae > Streptophyta > Magnoliopsida > Fabales > Fabaceae > Vicia > Vicia faba. The sequence goes on from OX451738.1 coordinate 413,752,865, forward strand.
AACACCCATAACTATAGCAGATAGACATGGGTGAAGTTTCTTAGACACAAGGATGAGTCACATTCTGTGTTCACCACCTTATGTAACCAAGTGCAAAATGAGATGAGTCTTAGAATTGTCAAGGTTAGAAGTGATTATGATGGAGAATTTGAGAACAAACATTTTGAGAAGCTGTTTAATGAGAATGACATTTACCATGATTTCTCCTGTCCTAGAACTCCATGGAAAAATGGAGTTGTAGAGAGAAAGAACAAGACTTTGGAAGAAATGGATAAAACCATGATCAATGAAATCAACATGGCAAAGCACTTTTGGGAAGAAGCTATAAACAGAACATGGTATATTCAGAACAAAGTCTCTATAAGATCTATTATGGGGAAGACTCCCTATGAATTGTGGAAGAACAAGAAGCCCAATATTTCTTACTCTCATCCTTTTGGATGCTCTTGTTTTATCTTGAACACTAAAGAGAATTTTAACAAGTTCGATTCTAAAGCTCAAAGTTGTATCATGTTATGATATTCTAAACACTCTAAAGGCAACAAACTGTACAATAATGAAATACTTATTGTTGAAGAATCAATCAATGTTAGATTTGATGATAATCTTGATCTTGAAAAGTCAAAACTAGTTGAAAAAATTGCAGATCTGGAGATTACATATTCAGACACTGAAGGTAATGAAGATGCTACGAAAGAACAAGAGGTCAGAGACTCAGAAGATGCTCAACCAGAAGTTGTTGAAGCACAAACACCTGAGGAAGCACAAACAGAGATCATCACATTCTGAGGAATTGATTCTTGGCGACAAGACTGGACCTGTCAAAACCATATCATCTTTCAAACCTTTTAAAGCAACGCTTCTGGCTTTGGTGTCCCTGTTAGAACCTACATCTTTTGATGAAGCACTTTTGGACAAAGATTGGATTTTGGCTATTCAAGAAGAACTCAATCTCTTCTCAGAAAATGATGGCTTGTATGGAAAATACGTGCTCTCAGCGTGCAGTCTTCCAGAATTATGTATGGAGTTCTAAGGTACGTATTGTTCTTTTTCTTGGCTTCTGGAATGTGATGCTTCAAACTAGTGAAGTTCTCGTATATCAGAAGTATCCATGGTCAGAATATTCTCTTGAGAATACCTCTGTCTGTTGGAAACTGGAGAGTTTACTTCATTAAATAAGGTGTCAGTAAAGTGAAAGGTTAGTGATTCAAAATAAGACAATTGTCTTTTCTGAACCACACCTAGCATTTAATACGACGTGTTAAGAAACAAGATTATCTTGGGATTAGGTAATAAACCCTTACACTTTACCCACTTCCATATTTTTTGTGAACTTTTCTAGGTTTCTTAATCATTACAAAAACTATTTATAAATCCACTCACCCTACTTCACACACTTTCGCTACATTTATCCTACATTATCATCTTTCAAGCCCTAAAAATTCTCAAACCCTAAAACTATTGGTTCGTGTTTGTGATTTATCATCTCCAACAATGGCTTCTTCCTTGTCAAGTGCTCAACATTTTATTCTACAACAACAACATGTTAGTTCTCAACAACAACCTCAAGAGTGACGATCTCATCATAGCTTTGGCTACTCTAATAGAACAACTATATGTTATTCCTGAAATGATCACAAACTTTGATAATCACGTTGCCAATGGGATTGATCTTACCAAAACTATAAAACCTCAAGGGTGGAAGAACCACTTCAATCTTCTCAAAGGACCTATATTTCATGGTCAAGTTAAGGATACCAAGGCTCTGGCCTTGATTCAGAAGTATGAAGCCTTCAAGATGGAGGACGATGAAACAGTTGAGACTATGTTCTCAAGGTTTCAAATCTTAGTTGTAGGACTGAGAGTTCTAAATAAAGAATATTCAACGTCAGATCACGTCAAGAATATTATCATAAGATTTCCATCTAAATGGATGCCTATGGTAACTACACTCAAGCTTGCAAAGGATCTGAACAATATTTCTCTAGAATAATTGGTGAGTTCTTTGAGAAGTCACGAGATTGAGCTAGAACAGAATGAACCTCAGAAGAGAGGAACATTTTTTACGCTCAAATTCATCAAAAGATCTGAGAAGTTCAAAGCTCTTCAAGCTGAAGATATTGAGGATTCAGGAGAAGATTCTGATGAAGATGAAGATAAGTTGTCACTACTATCCAGAAGGGTTAACCGTCTCTGGAAGAGAAATCAAGGCAACAGGTTCAAAAGTATTAGAAGGACAGGTGGTCGCTTCGAGTCCACTTTTAGTCAAAGGAGGTCTAGTGGCAAAGAAGTCACTTGTTATGAGTGGAATGAGTCGGGACACTACAAGTATGATTGTCCTAAACTTCAGAAGCACAAGATCAAGAAGAAAGCTCTCAAGAGTAAGAAGAAAGGACTGATGGAAACTTGGGATGATTCTGATTCTTCAGAAGACAACTCTGAAGAAGAACATGCTAACATGGCGCTGATGGCTCATATTAGAACTTATGATGCAAAGATCCCTCTAGAAGATGAAGCAGACTCTGATTCATACATAAAAGAGGTATTTTCTAAAGATATATTTTTTTACCTTACTCACTCTGAATTAACTTCTTATTTACTTGAAATTATAGAAAAATATGAGTTACTCAAGATTGAATTCAATGAACTTAAAAAGTCTCATGAAGCCATATCTTCTGAAAACAGTAAGCTTAAGGAAGATCTTTTTACTATTAATGAAGAAAACTTTTTTCTTAAAGATGAGAATTATGCCCTCAAAGGCATGATAACTCTTCCAGAAGCTTCTAAGAGTACTGGTTATGTCATTAAGGAATATGACAAAGCTTTTCAGAAGTTCCTAGCCAAAAGCATAGGGAAAAGCATGATGGATTTTATGATCTATGGCGTGAGCAGAAATGGGACCAATGGTGTTGGTTATAAATCCTACGACGAATCTAATTCTGATAAGGACGACAAATGTAATACTCTTTATTCTCATTTTGTCTTTGATGTGTTTGTTCCTAAAGATAAAGGAAAAGGAAAAGATAAATTTGCCTCTGAACCTAAGGTAAAACCTTTGGCTTAACCTTCTCGCTTTAATACCTGTAAATATGATTTATCTGCTGCTAAACCCAAAGTTGTTAAGAACTCTGGGAAAACTAACAAGAGAGGACCCAAGAAGTTGTGGGTACCTAAGAAACGAATAATCTATGTTGCGTATTGTGATCGGTGGATCTGGAACTGACTGTTTAACGCTGGTTCGCGAAATGTCGCGGTAAGCAAGAGTCGCCACCGTCTTTTATTTTCTCCAAATGGAAAGGACAAAAGCACAGAAAAATTCCTTAAAGAGATTGCTCTCGGTTCGGGAGGTAGGTTATAGAAAGGGAAGGTATTAGCACCCTTTCTATCCATGGTTATCCATGGGCTCTTAGATATTTGCTCAATGTGTTTTCAAAAATGTTTGTTTGCTTTTCAATGTGGGTTTAAAAAAAGTTTCTTTGAAAAATTTCAGTTCGACTCGTACGTCAGAGTGTTTGAAAAGTTTGCTTTGAAAGCTTTTGAAAATGTGTTGGTGTGAAAAGATGTTTTGATTTGTTTGAAATTAGAGCAAGTATCCTTGAGAACCTACCTACCCTAAGGAATTCGTCTGTGTAGATGTCCTTTAAAGTAGTGCCATCCCACCATTGAGAGGTAGGTAGCACCACCGTTGGAGGTGTTCGGGTCAATTCGATGTTCGGGACGTGGTGATCACCAGAGTAATGGGAAGACACCTTAGAAGCTACCCTCATGCCAGGTTCCCGGATCATGAGGACTTACTAAGACGTCCTCTACTCGACGACCACCTTTCGAAAGGCAACAGTGAGGCGTACCCTAGGGGTGGTGTGTGCGAACTGTGTGTCATGTTTCAGTTATTTGTCTTGTCATGTTTGTTGTGATCTACGCTTGATTTTAATTAGGGCCATTCATTCTTGCATGCATATTTAGCAGTTATAAAGTTTGCGAAAAGTAAATCTAAACTATTACAAAGGCGCGGGTCCACATCGCCAAAATTAAACCGGACCCGATTTAGCGGTAAGTAAATAAAGCGATAGAATAAAAGTGCAAGAAATTTAAATTACAATGCTTTGGGAGAGATACAAAATTATAATAAATGATATCAAATAAATGCGCAAATTAAATAATTAAAAACAATGGGCGTTGGACCCTTTTGCAAAAATAATTAAATTAATGAGAATTAAAGTTAAAAATTAAATGTTTTTGGTATTTTTTGTATTTTTTAAGATTTAAAAGAAAAAGAATTTATTGAAATTAAAATGAAATGTTAAACCCTAATTCTAATATTTTTTAAGTTTATTATGAAAGTATTGAAATTTTGACCTAATTTAACTCTAAGTAATTTATATACATTTAATTATAAAAATAAATAAACAAATAATATTATGATAAAAAAGAAATAATAAAAAGGAATTAACAAATAAACCTAAATTCTATATTTTTTGTGAAAAGAATTAAAATTGCAAAAAAACCTAATTATACTAAATTCATTATGTATTAATTTATTTACAAGAAAATAATTATAATAAAAATATTTATTCTTTTTTGGTCCTTTTTTAATTTTATGATGTTTTTGTATTTTGATTAACAATTAAATAAACAATAATTAAAATAAACATAACAATTAAAATAATAAATAAAGATATAAGAAAAATAAATAAAATTGGCAAACCAGGGTGGGGTGTAGCCCCAAATTAGGAGGTAAGGCCTTAGCATTTCAGGCCCATTAAGCTTGAGTCCATTGACTTTTTGAATCCTGTATGGTGCGTTGACTGGAGTTTATTGCGCTTCTGGAATCCATGCCTTTGATTTGGTCGTCTGGGACACGTGTGTGGCTTGATGATGAGAGAATATGGTGTACCTGGATATTAGCGTAGCATAGGATTTTATATTGAAAAATAACATTGAACTTTTGCCAGACCTGGGACTTGAACCCAGGTCTTGGAGGTTGCACGCATTGGTACCTGCCAACTGAGCCATCACGTTTCATTTAATATATTATATCAAAGAAATAACAAAAAGCAAAACCCACACATAATGGTTAAAACGCGCGCAAATTTGAAACACCCAACCATGGCCTGCCAACGCATCATCGTCTTCGTCCTCTTTTTATTTTTTCTGAAAACACAAGCCTATGGAAACGGTTTTCTGGGCGTGGTCTTAGGCAGGTTTAGAAGAAATAGCGATTAGCTCATCTTTGAGCATAAATTCAGCGCGACTATCTCAATTTCTTCGTCCAGATATACTGATTGCAATGGTGGTACTGGGGTGGCCTGATTTTGCCTGGTTATAAAAACCCCAATTTGGAAGACCTGTAACCCTAATATTCAAACATGGTAAAATCGCATATGTGGCACAAAAACACAATTGAATATATTGGTTAGCTTGGAAACATCATTATGAACATGAATCAACAAAGAAAAATGCAAAAGGATGCTTGAATTATGCTATGCGATTTCAAGAATTTTGCTTCACAGTTTGACTTATGGATACCAATTCAGGGCGTTTTGGTTGATGTTAGTGATTGAGAATCGTTCAATGATGTCTCAGGATGATGATAGAACAAGAATTGGGGTTTGAATCGAACTAGAGACTGGTTTTCAGTATTGACTTTTTTATGGAAAATTTCAAGTTTGTAATAGCCTTCTATGCGCAGCTTGCAGTCCTCTTTCATTAGGTTTATGGTCAGGGTTATATGGTGAGGTGATTAGGTCAAAAAAATTGAATAAAATCCATTGCTTTCATTGTTTTCAATCTTTGATTTTGTAAGATCTTTTCCAAATCTTTTCCATGTGCAATTTGTGTCAATCATGCTCCAATCACACCAAAACTTTCCCCTTTAGTACTTACACGAAATATTGAGTCCAAACCTACATAAAAAGATTTGTTTTTCATTAGGTTTGTATTTTTTGTGCATTTTATTTAATTAAATGAATTATAAATGATAAATAATCCAAATAAATAAATAAAAATGGAGAAAAACTTCCTTTTGGGCCTAATGGTCGTGCATAGGCTTGGAATGATGGATCATGGAAGAAGAATGGGCCCATTTGCATTTTTAGGTCATTTGAAGTAAAGTTGACTTTCAAAAATTTCCAAAAATTTCCCAACTTCCACAAGGCATAACTTGCTCAATTTTTAAGCTTTTCACATGTTCTTGGACATTTTGGAAAGGTCTTTGAGTCCTTTAACCAATGCCTTTGGTCCCATGTCATTTTGATTTACCAATCTCAAGTTATGGCCTTTGACTTAAAGTCCCTTTTTGTTGACTTTTGAAAATGACCTATAATGTTGAAATTGATAACTTTTTGTGAGAGCATTTCTTGGACTTGGAATATGAAGATGAATTATAGGAAATGTCTTTCTCTTCAAAATGAGCTTTGGATGGAATTTTTCTGATAATCCATGTGAAAGTTATGCCCTGGTCAATTTCAGTTGACTTTTTCAACTGTCCAAATATAGCAACTTTTGCATCTTTGATGATTTCTGAGCCAAATTTTGAGAATCATGATCAAGCATTGATCAAATGATGTTTGTGGCTTCAAAATGATATATTGACCAAAAATTTGAACTTTTGACTGTCAAATGACCATTTTGCCCCTACAGTTGACTGTAGTGCAATTTAGGGTTTTGACTGTGCAATTTTGAGCTGAATGCCTTGAAACTTGATATGAGGATGCTTGACCACATTTGTAGGCATATGAGACTTGATTGGGCCTTTGAAAACTTCATTTTCTTGATCAGGACTCAAACCCTAGTTTTGACTGTATAGGAAGCTGTTTGACTGTGCAACCCTTGGGGAATTTTGTGACCTTGACTTGACAAATCTTGGAGAATATGGGAGGGCAAATTTTGGGGTGCAACAGTTGCCCCTGTTCAATCTTCTTAGACCTGAGGATGCAGATTGGCTGACGTGCCTTTCGTAATCCGAGGGTAGGAGATGATTGGACACTAAAGTGCCCAGAAATTTGCGCTCACATAGTAACAGTGATGATGGGGGAATGGGCTTATAGATGCCATTTGGAGGTTGCTGGATAGGGTGATGGGCTTATAGATGCCATCCGAATGTTGATCGCGTAAGAGATTCCTTAGCGAGAACCTGCATACCTGCAAAAGAAAAATGAGTACCTGACACGTTGCAGGAGCTGATTTTAGATGCTTGGTATAGATATGTCCTGACTGGTTACAGGAGCTGAGTCTGGAGCTTCAAACACTGATGAATGAACCAGGGATGGTTACTACCTTAGCATAAATGGTAAGAGAACCTCGGGCGACTTTAACTTCAACAACGTTCGCTGAGAAAAATCTTGGGTGTCTTTAACTTCAACAACGCTTGTTGAGCAAAATCTTGGGTGTCTTCTACTGGAATAAGAATCAGGGAGATCTTAGGGTCGATCTGAATGAACCAGAGAGGCCTTTGACTGGGTAAGAATCAGGAAAATCTTAGGGTCGATTTAACTGAACCGGACAAGGTCTTGAAATATCTTCAACTGGATAAGCATCAGGGAGATCTTAGGGTCGATCTGACTGAACCAGAGAAGGCCTTTGACTGGATAAGCATCAGGAAAATCTTAGGGTCGATTTAACTGAACCGGTCTAGGTCTTGAAACATCTTCAACTGGATAAGTATCAGGGAGATCTTAGGGTCGATCTGACTGAACCAGAGAAGGCCTTTGACTGGATAAGCATCAGGAAAATCTTAGGGTCGATTTAACTGAACCGGACAAAGTCTTGAAATGTGATTGAGAACTTAAACTGCATCTTTCCTGAAAGGTAAAAGTCAGTCATATGCAATGCATGATATGGATCAAGCAATGATGTTCTCAAATATAAAGGAGGCTTGTATGATGCAGTGCGTTATGCATGCTATGATGATGTATGTGAAGTTTTATGCATGTTTTCGTCTAGGAAAGTAAATCCTTGACGGGTGCCGGGAAGTCGTATCCTGGGCTGATGTTGAAAAATAGATTTTGCTTCCGCTGGGGATGATAACTGCAAGAATACCGGTAGGAGAGGATGACTCCATTGCGGAATAAACTTGGCAAATGGAAGATTCTGCGGGGAGAGGAGATACTCTGACGACCATGCTGGGAAGCAATACTCTGTGGGGATAGAGGAACGCTTTGCTGAGTTGTTGATAACTTGTGGAGGATGCCTTGTTGTTGGGAGTGTTGATAGACTTCGCTGGGGTAAGAAGACTTCGTCGAGGACGCTCTTTCCATGGCTTTTGGGCTGAGGATAACCCAGTTATATTCTGGTAAGGAAATAACTCTTTAAATAAAGCCGGACGACGCGTTCGTGCTTTGCGAGGATAAGCTTCCCGAATTTGCTGGGGATAAGCCTGCTTCTTGGGGAGGTGAATTCCAACTTTCCTGGGGAACTGGATTGGACTCTCCTGGGGAGATTTTGAACTGTTCTTTTCGTAAGTTGAAAGAGGGAACCTGTGTAGGGTTACTGATAACGAGTCCGTGTAAAACTGCATTCTGGGATTGGAGGAAGCCTGTGTAGGGTTTATTGATGATGAGCTCGTGTGAAGCTACGTCTGGAGTTGGAGAAGGAACCTGTGTAGGGTTACTGATGATGAGTTCGTGTAAAACTTCGTTTTTTGGAAAGGGAGAACCTGTGTAGGGTTTCTGGGTGACGAGTCCATGTAAAACTGCATCTTGAAGAGAGGGAACCGGTGTAGGGTTGCTTGATGTCTACGTCTGGGAGAAGGAGAACCTGTGTAGGGTTGCCTGGTGAGGTAAGTTCATGTAAAACTTCTTGATGAACCGGGGTGAGGTTATCTTGAACTAAATCCATGTAATACTTCTGGAGGAACCGGGGTTAGGTTACCTTGGGGTAAATCCATGTGAGATTTCTTGACGAACCGGGGTAAGGTTACTGGAGACGAGTCCCTGTGAGACTTCTGGGGGAACCGGGGTTAGGTTACCTTGAGATAGATCCGTGTGAGATTTCTTGATGAACCGGGGTAAGGTTGCTTCGGGATAAGTTTGTGTAGAACTTTGATGAACCGGGGTTAGGTTACCTTGAGATAGGTCCATGTAAGACTTCATGAGGAACCGGGGTTAGGTCACTTGGATAAGTTTGTGTAAAACTTTGATGAACCGGGGTTAGGTCATCTTGAGATAGGTCCATGTAAGACTTCAGGAGGAACCGGGGTTAGGTTACTTGGATAAGTTCGTGTAAAAACTTCTTGATGAACCGGGGTTAGGTCATCTTGTGGAGGAGGAGTCTGTGTATGACTTTGTCTGAAGGTTGAGAAGAAACCGGTGTTGGGTTGCATGATTTTGATTAAGTGGATGATTGTCCTGTTTGGTTTCGGATGTTAACCCACGATCTGGAATTTGTAAAGGTAGATGGTAATCATTCTTATGTTGATCTGTCCTTTGTACTTTGGTTGACAAAGCAATTGGATCGCCTGGATAACTCATTATTGCCCCTGCTTCGGAGGTGAGGGAAGAGGATATCTGTGTGGGTGATCGACAAATCTTCGGGTAGGCAAGTGACGAGATACCGGAACATAGTCGTACGCTTTGATCCCTAACTTTTGCCTGGACCGCCCTTTCGGGTTTTCAGTCTACCGGGATACCCAGTTTTGCCCAAGCCGCCTTTTCAGGTTTTCGACTTGCCGGGTGTACATGTTTTTCGTTTCATCCCTTCATTTTGCCCGAACCCTTTTGGTTCGCCGGGAAGCCCTTATTTTTGCCTAGATATGTCAACCTAGCGGGTCTTTGATTATGCGCAGTATTTTTCGACTATGTCCACGCTCTCAGAATGTAGGGAGTTGCCCCTGTTGGAAGTATTTTGCCATGCCCCAGATAATGAGCAATGCTCCTACTGTGCCCCTTGACTGGAGGTACTTCTGTTCACAAGGTGTTCATCGTGCGAATTTCCCTGCTGTTCAAACAAATAGTCATATGCAAACAAGGTTATTTTAAGAATGCAAAAGTCTATGTCTGTCTTGAATTTTGAAAATGCATTTTTTTGTAATACAGTGCGATGTCAACTCAATATTTTACAGCAAACCTTCAGGAGTCGGGATACCTTCGTAACAGTATGCTTTCAAACTAACTCATGCTTCAGCTAGGACTTTTAAGGGTTATATCGTGGCCTGGTTCGTGGTTTAAGAAACAAAGGATAAAGGCTCAAATTATTTGTACCCACCCGCTCTTCGTGATGTTCTCCAAACCTAAACTCAGTTGACCGTGCGTTAGTCCTTGCTTGAGTCTTTGCTTTAATGTTCCAATAATGGTTCAGATGTTGACAATTCATTTTTGAATAGGCAGTCATTTTTTGTCGAGGGTTTGTGGCACCTCTTGATTTTGTTATCCCTTTCTTTTTGCCTGAACTGTTACCTTTTTTGGACTTACAGTCAGCGGGATGCCCCAGTTTCATAAGTCCCTTTTACAGGTTTTGACTTCTTGGGCTTTATGATTTTTTTTTTTGATAATGACTGCCTGTCCTTTTGATTGTTCTGAACCATCACTGTCTTTGTTCGTTTTGTAAAGCTCATTTAGTGACATTCATTGTGCACTTGGATCGACTGAGGGAACTACCCTGCCCCAGGTTATGATTAAGGGTTTTGATTTTCGAAAATAAAAACTCCTACTTCTTTGGCTCTGATGGGTTGACGAGGGATTATCATCCTTATAACTCCAGTGTTTAGGGATTGAAACAATGCCTGTACCTCATCAGCGGGGTCTGTTCAAAAGCATACTGTAGATCGTGGTATCATTTTCGTCATCCTCCCTCAAGAGGTTTAGAATTTTCAGTTAAGAGTTGATCATCGCAAAAATATGAAAGCAGTTTTAAGCATCGTAAACATAATTAAATCAAGACAGACACGTGTAATGCATTCATGAAATAAAAGAGTTTAACATAATAATTGTTTATCTGAACAAGAAAGGAAAAATACAACTTGAATTCAAATGAACAAAAAAAATTCTCAATCCTAGCCATGTTTTGGCAATGGAGCAGTGATCACGTTGGGAGTCTCGGCAGGCTCGAACTCGATCTCTTTGGCGTCGATCATGTTCTGGATCTTGTACTTTAGTGCCCAACAGTCCTCAGTATCGTGCCCCGGGCTATCGGAATGATAAGCGCATCTGGCTTCTGGATTGTAGCTAGGAGAGGAGGTCTTAGGATTGGCAGGAGGGTTGATCACTGCAATCAGGTTCATCTTCAACATATGTTGCAGTGCTTGCGACCATGGCATGTTAATGTTGGTGAACTGCCTTTTAGGCCCGTCCGGCCTTTGCTGGTTTCCCCTCTGTGGTTGGCGGCGTGGTGCAGAACCAGAGATCATGACTGCCCCTGCATGTTGATCACGGCGACCCTTTTGACCGTATGCAGCATTAGATTCCTTCTTTCCCGTGTAAGGCTTTTTATGAATATCAGAAGGTGTGGCCTCTTGAATTTTCCCACTTTTGATACCAGCTTCGATTCTTTCGCCGGTCAGGATGAGGTCAGTAAATCCGGCAGATGAGTTACCAATGAGGTGATTGAAGAATGGCCCGGATAGGGTCCCTAAGAACATATCAACGAGTTCCCGGTCAGTTAACGGAGGTTGCACCCTCCCAGCAAGGTCTCTCCATCTTTGTGCGTACTCTTTGAAACCTTCGCCCGCACCTATAGACATTCCTTGAAGCTGAGTGCGTGTGGGAGCCAGGTCGGCATTGTACTGGTAGTGCTTGTAGAAAGCAGTGGCTAAGTCTTCCCATGTACGGATGTTGGCTCCATTCAGTTGATAGAACCACTCGAGCTGAGTCCCTGAAAGACTCTCTTGGAAGAAATGGATCCATAAGTTTTTGTCAGCTGTATAGGGCTGGATCCTCCTTGTGTAAGCCCTGAGATGCAACTTAGGACAGGATGCCCCATCGTACTTTGCAAAGGCAGGTGCCTTAAACTTGTGTGGGATCACTACCCCAGAAGACAGACCTAGATCCTCAAAGTCCAGGCCAGGCACTTTTTGTATCTCCATAGCACTGAGCCGGTCTTCCAACTGTTTGTATTTATCCTCAGCCGGAGGGTATTGTTCGTCGTTGAAATCTGTCTCGTTGTCGGAGACCACTGGACTAGGCACCTCCCTCTCATGGTGACTGCTTTCCCTCACAGATGGGGTAGTCCTCTCAGTTTCAGTCTGCGGTGTATTCCCAGATCTGCGTCTAGGGCTGAACAAAACAGTCCTCTTCTTTTTCTTGTCCTTCTTCAAAAGCAGAGCCTTCAGGTCTTGTTGCCCCTGGGTCAAATTCATGATCAGCTCTTGGAACTGGGCGTTCTGAGCCTGGAGGTCTTTGATAGTCTGCTCGGCTGATGATTCAGGATTCATGACGATCGGCTGAAATAAACAGCGGAGAAGGGTAAGCAACCTGTCAAAGGGATACCTGCAATGCAATGAGATGTATGACATGCATGTAATGTTTTCAAGGACCTCGCGGGGTAAACAGAGAAACTTGTTAGAGTTGAAAACCGGTAACTTGATTGAAGGTACTTCATGTTGTTGAGAGCCCTTCTTCAAGGGTCAAAGGCTCACCATATTCAGTGGGTCATAGCTCCTGACAACCTTAGCTAGAGGAAAATAAATCCTCTTTGCCCCTTGCTGGGACAGTTGATTCACCATGACCTGCATCACAAGCCCTTGTGGTCCTTGAAATAGGTTAGGATGTATGCAATGGTATGATGTTATGGTATGCATGGGGTAATGTAGGTAACCCTGTCATGAGTCCCAATTAAGGACCACCAACCAAAACCTGCAAGAAACTTAGGGTACTCTGTTATGAGTCCTGCAAGAAACAAGTGTCAGGTAACAAGCATGCAGATAGTCAAGTACGAAGGCACACAAGTCACACAAGAGAAGCCCTTAAGGTTTAAGGCCAGCATGAGGTCTAGGTATTACCCTCTTTCAGTTTGTTGGTTCATACCTGTCCTATCAAAGTAACCGGGTTCTTAGAGGATCCCAATATCATTGACTACCCTCAATCGGTCATAACTCCAGCATCGCAATCTTTTCTTGCGGCCAGAACCATCACGAGAGTTTAGCCTCAATGGGCGTAGCATACTGCTACTGTTCTAATGGCCAAGTTGGGTCATTTAAGGTTCTAAGGTCTGTTGGTGCTTAATGACTCCTTGGAAGACCCATATTCTCCCCGTTTCAACACGAGGGATATCGGTACAGACCAAGGCGCCACACCAACGTAGCCACTGCTTCACCCATGTCGGTATACGCCGGACAGGTCCCTCACAGCTTATGCTACCTAAACAGGGTATCCCCAGATCTGGGTTAGGATCTATGTAACTCCGATGCAACCCACAATAGTAAAGCAAGCAATTCAGACAATTGAAAACACAGTTATGAACTATCCCTAAGATACACCTCACTTTAAGTTTGGTCCCCAGCAGAGTCGCCAGTTCTGTGATCGGTGGATCTGGAACTGACTGTTTAACGCTGGTTCGCGAAATGTCGCGGTAAGCAAGAGTCGCCACCGTCTTTTATTTTCTCCAAATGGAAAGGACAAAAGCACAGAAAAATTCCTTAAAGAGATTGCTCTCGGTTCGGGAGGTAGGTTATAGAAAGGGAAGGTATTAGCACCCTTTCTATCCATGGTTATCCATGGGCTCTTAGATATTTGCTCAATGTGTTTTCAAAAATGTTTGTTTGCTTTTCAATGTGGGTTTAAAAAAAGTTTCTTTGAAAAATTTCAGTTCGACTCGTACGTCAGAGTGTTTGAAAAGTTTGCTTTGAAAGCTTTTGAAAATGTGTTGGTGTGAAAAGATGTTTTGATTTGTTTGAAATTAGAGCAAGTATCCTTGAGAACCTACCTACCCTAAGGAATTCGTCTGTGTAGATGTCCTTTAAAGTAGTGCCATCCCACCATTGAGAGGTAGGTAGCACCACCGTTGGAGGTGTTCGGGTCAATTCGATGTTCGGGACGTGGTGATCACCAGAGTAATGGGAAGACACCTTAGAAGCTACCCTCATGCCAGGTTCCCGGATCATGAGGACTTACTAAGACGTCCTCTACTCGACGACCACCTTTCGAAAGGCAACAGTGAGGCGTACCCTAGGGGTGGTGTGTGCGAACTGTGTGTCATGTTTCAGTTATTTGTCTTGTCATGTTTGTTGTGATCTACGCTTGATTTTAATTAGGGCCATTCATTCTTGCATGCATATTTAGCAGTTATAAAGTTTGCGAAAAGTAAATCTAAACTATTACAAAGGCGCGGGTCCACATCGCCAAAATTAAACCGGACCCGATTTAGCGGTAAGTAAATAAAGCGATAGAATAAAAGTGCAAGAAATTTAAATTACAATGCTTTGGGAGAGATACAAAATTATAATAAATGATATCAAATAAATGCGCAAATTAAATAATTAAAAACAATGGGCGTTGGACCCTTTTGCAAAAATAATTAAATTAATGAGAATTAAAGTTAAAAATTAAATGTTTTTGGTATTTTTTGTATTTTTTAAGATTTAAAAGAAAAAGAATTTATTGAAATTAAAATGAAATGTTAAACCCTAATTCTAATATTTTTTAAGTTTATTATGAAAGTATTGAAATTTTGACCTAATTTAACTCTAAGTAATTTATATACATTTAATTATAAAAATAAATAAACAAATAATATTATGATAAAAAAGAAATAATAAAAAGGAATTAACAAATAAACCTAAATTCTATATTTTTTGTGAAAAGAATTAAAATTGCAAAAAAACCTAATTATACTAAATTCATTATGTATTAATTTATTTACAAGAAAATAATTATAATAAAAATATTTATTCTTTTTTGGTCCTTTTTTAATTTTATGATGTTTTTGTATTTTGATTAACAATTAAATAAACAATAATTAAAATAAACATAACAATTAAAATAATAAATAAAGATATAAGAAAAATAAATAAAATTGGCAAACCAGGGTGGGGTGTAGCCCCAAATTAGGAGGTAAGGCCTTAGCATTTCAGGCCCATTAAGCTTGAGTCCATTGACTTTTTGAATCCTGTATGGTGCGTTGACTGGAGTTTATTGCGCTTCTGGAATCCATGCCTTTGATTTGGTCGTCTGGGACACGTGTGTGGCTTGATGATGAGAGAATATGGTGTACCTGGATATTAGCGTAGCATAGGATTTTATATTGAAAAATAACATTGAACTTTTGCCAGACCTGGGACTTGAACCCAGGTCTTGGAGGTTGCACGCATTGGTACCTGCCAACTGAGCCATCACGTTTCATTTAATATATTATATCAAAGAAATAACAAAAAGCAAAACCCACACATAATGGTTAAAACGCGCGCAAATTTGAAACACCCAACCATGGCCTGCCAACGCATCATCGTCTTCGTCCTCTTTTTATTTTTTCTGAAAACACAAGCCTATGGAAACGGTTTTCTGGGCGTGGTCTTAGGCAGGTTTAGAAGAAATAGCGATTAGCTCATCTTTGAGCATAAATTCAGCGCGACTATCTCAATTTCTTCGTCCAGATATACTGATTGCAATGGTGGTACTGGGGTGGCCTGATTTTGCCTGGTTATAAAAACCCCAATTTGGAAGACCTGTAACCCTAATATTCAAACATGGTAAAATCGCATATGTGGCACAAAAACACAATTGAATATATTGGTTAGCTTGGAAACATCATTATGAACATGAATCAACAAAGAAAAATGCAAAAGGATGCTTGAATTATGCTATGCGATTTCAAGAATTTTGCTTCACAGTTTGACTTATGGATACCAATTCAGGGCGTTTTGGTTGATGTTAGTGATTGAGAATCGTTCAATGATGTCTCAGGATGATGATAGAACAAGAATTGGGGTTTGAATCGAACTAGAGACTGGTTTTCAGTATTGACTTTTTTATGGAAAATTTCAAGTTTGTAATAGCCTTCTATGCGCAGCTTGCAGTCCTCTTTCATTAGGTTTATGGTCAGGGTTATATGGTGAGGTGATTAGGTCAAAAAAATTGAATAAAATCCATTGCTTTCATTGTTTTCAATCTTTGATTTTGTAAGATCTTTTCCAAATCTTTTCCATGTGCAATTTGTGTCAATCATGCTCCAATCACACCAAAACTTTCCCCTTTAGTACTTACACGAAATATTGAGTCCAAACCTACATAAAAAGATTTGTTTTTCATTAGGTTTGTATTTTTTGTGCATTTTATTTAATTAAATGAATTATAAATGATAAATAATCCAAATAAATAAATAAAAATGGAGAAAAACTTCCTTTTGGGCCTAATGGTCGTGCATAGGCTTGGAATGATGGATCATGGAAGAAGAATGGGCCCATTTGCATTTTTAGGTCATTTGAAGTAAAGTTGACTTTCAAAAATTTCCAAAAATTTCCCAACTTCCACAAGGCATAACTTGCTCAATTTTTAAGCTTTTCACATGTTCTTGGACATTTTGGAAAGGTCTTTGAGTCCTTTAACCAATGCCTTTGGTCCCATGTCATTTTGATTTACCAATCTCAAGTTATGGCCTTTGACTTAAAGTCCCTTTTTGTTGACTTTTGAAAATGACCTATAATGTTGAAATTGATAACTTTTTGTGAGAGCATTTCTTGGACTTGGAATATGAAGATGAATTATAGGAAATGTCTTTCTCTTCAAAATGAGCTTTGGATGGAATTTTTCTGATAATCCATGTGAAAGTTATGCCCTGGTCAATTTCAGTTGACTTTTTCAACTGTCCAAATATAGCAACTTTTGCATCTTTGATGATTTCTGAGCCAAATTTTGAGAATCATGATCAAGCATTGATCAAATGATGTTTGTGGCTTCAAAATGATATATTGACCAAAAATTTGAACTTTTGACTGTCAAATGACCATTTTGCCCCTACAGTTGACTGTAGTGCAATTTAGGGTTTTGACTGTGCAATTTTGAGCTGAATGCCTTGAAACTTGATATGAGGATGCTTGACCACATTTTTAGGCATATGAGACTTGATTGGGCCTTTGAAAACTTCATTTTCTTGATCAGGACTCAAACCCTAGTTTTGACTGTATAGGAAGCTGTTTGACTGTGCAACCCTTGGGGAATTTTGTGACCTTGACTTGACAAATCTTGGAGAATATGGGAGGGCAAATTTTGGGGTGCAACACGTATATCCTTAGCAGCACAGTTGAAACATCAGTCATGGTACCTGGACTCTGGCTATTCGCAACACATGACGGGAAGAAGGCATATATTTCAAAGCCAAAAACTTAAGTCTGGAGGCGTCGTGGGTTTCGGAGGTGATCAGAAGGGAAAGATCATAGGCTCTGGAACAGTTGGTAATGGTTCTCTTCCCTCTATAAGTAATGTTTTACTTTTTGATGGATTAATGCATAATTTATTGTCCATGAGTCAATTAAGTGACAATGGTTATGATATTATCTTTAATCAAGATTTCTGTAAAGTTGTTAGTCATAATGATGACTCTATCTTATTCAATGGTAAAAGGAAGAACAATATCGATAAGATTAGACTTTCTGATCTTAAAGAGCAAAACGTAAAATGTCTTATGTCTGGGAATGAAGAGCAATGGACTTGGCATAGATGATTGGGCCATGTTAGTATGAGAAGTACATCTGATAAGTGCAAATTGTAGCTATTTTTATATATACTTTTTGTTGCACTTATCGACTTTTTGTTGTTAATACCGTTGAATAATTCCCTGCTTTTTATATAATTATGTATAAATTTTATTTAATCGAGTTTTTGTGTATTTGTGTACCGTTTGATAGTTTTCCATTCATTTTATAGGCATTGATGCGTAATTGGAGCACAAATAATAAAGTGTCTAAGACACGACTTCAAACGCGCGATTTTGAGCAACTCGTCAATGAATAAGGCTCAAAATCAAAGAATAAGAAATCATCAATTTGGTTAATATTTAGGCATTGGTATATAGATAATTGAATAAGTTTTCAACGCTTTGAACTGGACGTAAATCGGAGTTACGGTTCTCAAGTTATGGTGAAAACAAAAAGCTGATTTTTTTCTCATGACAGTAGAGTGCGTTTAGCGGGATTGTGCCGCTTAGCACGGTCTCCTAGACAAAATTGCGTTAAAAGGGCCTAAATACACATTTTTAGGTGATGTTTTAGGGTATTTGTTTCCAACTCATCAAACCTTCATTATTTGATAGATTAGCTAAGAAAACAACATTAGGGCCTTGCTTATGGATGATTTGAGGTGTATTTCTCTTCGACCGACGCTGACAAACCGGAAGATTTGTGGTTTATCTCTTCTCCCCTATTTGTATTTCTATATTTTTTTGGGTATTGTTTGTATATTTACTTTGAACATATATATATATTTATTGATCATGGTGTTGTATAAAGTTTACTTTACAAATCAATTTTGATGTCTTTGATCTTTTTGCTTTATGTATGGATTTGGATTGTTATAGACATATACCTCATAAATCTTGATTAGGGATGGATATCTATTAGTTTCTAGATTCTAGAGATATATTTAGAGATAATATTCACCTTGGATGTTAAAGCTTAATGCCTCTGTTTTGTTATAGCGCGCAAGACATTGCCGATAGAGTAACATGGTTGGTCTCGCGACTTGGCGTTAGACATAACCTTGACCTATGTTGGAGACTATATTGGACTATTTGGACCATTAAAAACTTTAATCAACAAGAACCATATAAAACTTTAATGATACTTGGACTATTTGGTTACTATCCTTGGCATTATAGAGTATTGGACTTCTTGGACTTAGGATTAGAGATCTTGGCCTATGTTGGAGACCTTGTGACTTTAATTGATATTTTGTCTGGAGTTATTGGGGTTTACCTCAAGACATTGGGCTGCTTGTTTGTTTCGTGTGCAGGTTATTATGATTCAATACTTTGTCTGTAATCTGGATTTTATCTGTATACAGCCATTACTCTGCCCAATTTTTTTGAAGACTTAATACATTTGAAGTTTGGTCTTCTCAAGAGGTTTAGTATCCTTGCTTGGTTTCAATCCAAATAATGGGAATTCTATCTTGACTCATAATGTCAATTGTTGGCTTCTTGTTGGTTAGACGATTCTCTTCCTTAGCTTTTACCTTGTGCTTTAGGATAGTCCCTTCATCTCCTCCCATTTTATTTAATTTCAAAAATCTTCTCCCTCCTTTTAAAAATCCTTCTTGTTTCTAAACTTGAACTACTTTCATAATAAACTTAGACTTAGGTCCATGCATTTTCAATACATTTTCATAAATAAACTTCAATCAACTTAACAATACCTTGATATTTTCGTGAGAAGACTAAAAGTCAATCAATCTCATTCAAACCATTTTGCCACTTTGGCTCTTTATTTTAAAAAATATCTCAAAAGATTGGACTCTTGTCAATCCTTGTAGTGATGCAAACAACTATACTTCTATAATATATAGTGAGGTGAAATATTTTCCACTTGAATGTTGAGTGAGGCATTGTTGATTTTAAAATCCAAGTCATATCTTTCACTTTGAGATGATGCAAATTCTCCTTTCTCATGATTGTGGGTAGTAAGTATGTTTTCCACACGGACAATGACGATGATGTCTCATCTCATAAAATTAACCAACACACTTGTGTTTTAAAATTTTCAAAGGTAAACTACATGTACCATGATCCCCTATTGCACGAAAGGTGGTACGTAGGCACTAAAGGTTCACAACCGCGGCGGATGCAAAAATCATAAAAAATGTACTTCTTTTCTCACCTCCACCATCTATTTTTATACAATATTTTATAGCCAAAATATACAGATTTTACGAAGAGATTCTTGCGGAGTATCATAGATGTTTAGGATGCTAATATCTTCCATTTGCATAACCAACCCCCTTACCTTGAATCTTTCCCCCCTCTTTTGGGTTATTCGCTCTTTTCCCATTCCTTTAGAAATAATAAAGCGCGGTGGCGATTTTTGTTTTGATTTGTACAAGTCAAGTCAATCCAATGGCTTAGTCTTAAACATATATACCGCTACAGGTCATACCCGGTCTTTGAGTCTCTTGGCAGTTTATATAAGATTATTCCCTAGGAATTTCTTTTAAGATCCATAAATCGATATAGGTTTAAGGGTTATTTGCCCGTTCATCTCTCGGGCTTAACGAGCCCCGAGCGAACTTGTTACGTTCTCAGAATCGCCTTAGTGTGCTCTATATGTTCAACTTAAAGTTCCCTTGTTTTGGAATACTCGACCCTCATATGGGGAGTTTCAATTCATGGTACTCAACCCTTGTGTGGAGAGTGTTAATTCATTGTACTCGACCCTCATATGAAGTGTTTCAATTCATGGTACTCGACCCTTGTGTGGGGAGTGTTAATTCGTTGTACTTCGACCCTTATATGGGAAATGTTAATGTTATGGTACTCTACCCTTATGTGGGGAATGTTAATTATAGAACTCGACCCTTAAATGGGGAATATCATTAAATGCGGACAGATTCCCTAAGGCGTAACCGGTTTCAATGGCAGACAAAGGCGCGAAGATTTTAACCATCTTATGCCAGAGGATTTTAACTTTAACTGCTCTTGGACTTTTCTCCGGATCAGGGCCTCTTTTAAGGTTGGCCGAGTAGGTCCAAAGCCTTGGCGAGGTTGATCGAGATTGCGAAAGGCTTTGAGTGCGCTTCGTCTTTTTTCCGAATCAGAGCCTCTTTTAAGGTTGATCGAGTAAGTCCAGAGCCTTGGCGAGGTTGACCAAGTTTGCGAGAGGCTTCAAGTGTGCTTCGTCTTTTTGCCGGATCAGAGCCTCTTTTAAGGTTGGCCAAGTAGGTCCAGAGCCTTGGCGAGGTTGACCGAGTTTGCGAGAGGCTTCGGGTGTGTTTCATCTTTTTGTCAGATCAGAGCCTCTTTTAAGATTGGTCAAGTAGGTCCAGAGCCTTGGCGATATTTACCGAGTTTTTAGGCACAATGTTTATACTCGCACTACCCGACCACAAGCGATTACAGATTATTTATATTTTGTTCGAATTCCACCTAATTTTTTAGACTAATAAGAATATGGTGCCTCCCGCCCACGCATGGGAGAAGGACGACTCGAATTAATTTAAATGATTTATTTTACAAACGACATCGACTTTAGCTCGTCTTGTACAACAATATTAATTAATTGCTTAAAACATAAACTAGGCTATGTCCGACTTCTCAGTTTTGCCAGCTACCCTGTTTGATAAGCTTCCACTTTTAAGATTTAGCTTGGTCGGTTTGTCTGAGACCTGAGACCAGGAGGCCGAGTATACCACCTAGATTTTGATTTTTCGGTATTGCCGGTATATTACCAATCCATAATGTATTGTCACTAAATTAGAAGCCTTGTTAATTCTTTTCAATGCTCTGACATCACATAGAGTCATGATATCACTCATGCGTAACAAACGTGAACATGCATTTAGAATAGCAGACTAGATATGGAATTTTAGGACGTAGTTATGGTAGACGACATGGGATACTTATTTAAAACTAAGTCGTCGCGATTAATAAACCGGAGTGTCAGACCCAATGCCCTTTTTGGATATCTTCAAGCTTGCATATCGGCTATAAATCTTGGCTCAGTCCCTTTCCTCCTTAGGATTTTGGAAGCTCCATTCACTTAAGCTTGTTTGACAGCATAAGAATTTAGCAAGCCATCATGATCTCGCCGACATTTTTGTAGCTTTGGCAAACTTACGAAACTGCTGCAATTTCATATAGTATGCAATTATATTAAGCATGCACTTCATTCCCTATGACACGACAAAGATATGCATCGGGTACATATATGTTTGAACGATATTAAAGCCCTCGTCTCTCATCAACGACCTTTGTCTCCACAATAAACTATAACTTCCTCCCTACAACTTCGGTCTCTGACAATCGTATCATTGAGGGCTTTCAATTCATAACCGTTGTAATTATTGGAAAGTTTGATAAATCATAACGGAAACTCCCGTTTTTTAACGATTGAGTTTCCGTGTCAATTTAAGAGAAATCGGGTCCACCAATGTGTCAAGCATTCTAGACATTTATGAAGAATAGCTTATCTTTCAAAGCGGATGTCGCCGATCTTACGCTTTTCTATTTCGACGTGAACGTCTTTATTCGGATCGGAATCGTGACGGCGACTTTGAACTACGAGATTCTAAAGACGCGGTCCTTGTCACAGCGATCTTTACGAAGATAGTCGGGTTAGGAGCGACATCTGGCCGGTTTATTCCAGACCTGTTGGTTTCAAATTTTGAAATATTTGCCACCGAAGAAATTACCAGGTTGAGTCGCGGACTAGGTCGCTCTCTTTAAGACGTTTCGCGACACTGCTCAAAATTATGCAAAGTAGTCAAACTACTGCGCTGCCTCCAAGATAAAATAGATCAGTTCTATACTGTACGATTACTACTTGCATGATAGATAATCGGTCTAGAAATACACCCTCTGATGGTACAAGACCATTCAAATATGGTATCAACACCACTCGTAGTATCTGGTACAAAGACCAGTCATAATAATTTCTCAAACAAAAAGAAACTCAAATAATTCTCCAAAGAGAATATAATAATGGTCATTTGACCACTCATAATAATTTCTCTAACAAAGAAAAATTCAAATAATTCTCCAAACAAAATTCAAAAGATTAAACTTGAAAATTTCTCAACTCAAATGAGGAGAAATTAACATAATTCTCTAAAGAGAATTCAAGAAAAATACTCGGAAAATTCAACGAGTAGGAAGAAAGGGGAAGAAGATGGCGCTTCGACAATTCGAGAGACGCAGAGTTATGAGAGTGAGGAAGGAAAAATTAATAGAGTAGTTTTTGGTGTAATTTGGAATGAAACATATGCACTCCTTATATAGTGAAGTAGGATAGTTAATATTTCTCACATGAGCAATGTGGGACTAAATGGTTTTTTCAACCAAAAAAATATTCTAACAATGTGGGACTTGAGAAATTTTTAAATTCAACATATTGAAACATGGACATGTTCCAACAATCCCCCACTTGAATTTAAAAAATTGATTTTAGTAGTAACGTCAAACGTTTCTAAGATTGTGCATAAACAAAGGTGTCTACAACTTGAACCTTTGCATAGCAAGTAGGATTCCAATTCAACAAGAGTGATACAAATGTCTTGAACTCTATCTCAGACATCAAACCCGCACACAACCTTTTCTTAAGGTGTATTCTAATAGCCCGTGCTTTAATGGCCCTACACGTGTATCCCAGTTTAATGAAGGCTCTAGGAATTCTGCCTCGAAATTCCATAGGAACCGGCCTAAGTTCCACAATCACATAGGTGAGTCTATCAAGAGTACTCCTTTAGTCTAGGTACTCCCTCATACAGAGTATAGATCTCATTAAGAGTTTCTATCATCTCATCCTCTTACTACTTCAGGATTTATGCTTTACTTGCATGATCATCTCATATTACTCATAACTTGTTATTACCCATTGAACATATTTCTTAGGATCTCCAGTCATTTAGGTCGGGTTACCATCATGAGAAACTCATTTTCCTATAGGCATTAGTCTTATCTTATATGATGTATTATAGACTTTCTCTCTAGCTAATCCTTTCGTCAAAGGATCTGCTAAATTTTCATCAGTGCGTACTTGATCCACTCTTACAGCTCCTTTAGAGATACAATCTCTAACAATGTTATACTTTATTCTTATTTGACGTATTTTACCATTATAATAACGATTCTCAATTTTTGCAATAGCCGCGGTACTATCGCAATGGATCAACACAACTGACATATGTTTTTCCCATAAGGGAATCTCAGTTAGCAAGCATCTTAACCAACTTGCTTCTTCACTAGCAGTCGCTAATGCTATATTCTCAGGATAGTATGTTTCTTTGATTTCCAAGATACAACTCATCTAGCTATGTTGAATACACAGTCATTAGTTTCTTTGGAATCACCTGATAAGGTATTCCAATCTGCATCATTGTATCCTTCAGGTACAATAGGAAATCTATGATAATGTAGACCGAGATTCATGGTCCTTTTAAGGTACCGTATGACTCGCTCACTAGCTTGTCAATATTCATTACTCGGTCTACTAGTAAACCCGCACAACCATCCCACGACATATGTAATGTCAGGTTTAGTACAATCAATGGAATACCTAAGACTTCCAATGATGCTCGCATGTTCTGTTTGTCTAACACTTTCACCAGTGTTCTTAAACAGCTTCACGATTGGATCATTTAGTGTGCTCGCAAGTTTACTGTCAAAGTAATTATATTTCTTTAAGATCTTTTTCACATATTGTGATTGATCCAAAGAAATTCCTTGCTCGGATTTTGTGATCTTGATACCAAGAATCACACTCACTTCTCCGAGGTCTTTCATATCAAAGTTGTTGCACAACAACGATGTCATATCATTAATGGCCTGAATGTTTGATCTAAATATGAATAGATCGTCTACATATACACATATGATAGTGCAAATACAATTCTCAAATTTGTAATAAACGTATTTGTCATTTTCATTCACTTTGTACACATTCGATATCATTAAGTTATCAAACTTTACATGCCATTGCTTTGGAGCTTGTTTTAGCCCACACAAAGACTTATCTAACTTACAAACCTTGTTTTCTTATCCATAGATCACAAACCCTTCCGGTTGTTTCATATAGATTTCTTCTTCTACGTCACCATTTAAAAAAGTTGTTTTAACATCCATTTGGGGTACTGTTAAGTTATAAATAGCAGCTATTGAAATAAGTACTCTAATGGATGTAATTCTAGTGACAGGAGAAAAGGTGTCGAAGAAATCTATATTTTCTATTTGTCTAAAACCCTTGGCAACAAGGCAAACCTTGTATTTATCAATAGTTCCATCAGGTTTTAGTTTCTTTTTCAAAACCCATTTACAACCGATTGGTTTGCAACCAGGAGGCAAGTCTACTAAGTGTCATGTTAGATTCTAGAGATTATATCTCATCATTGATAGCTTCTTGCCATAACTAAACATCCAGAGATGACAAGGCTTCTTGAAGATTCATTGGATCTTCTTCTACATTATAAGCCACATAATCAGGCCTATAGTCTTTAGAAACTCTTACTCGTTTACTTCGTTGAAGTTCTGTTTCTACATTATCGTTGCTTTATGTGCTTCTTATCACATGAATGTGACTCGATTGTGTGCCCCCACTATTTCTCAATTTGAAAGGAAATTTGTCTTCATAGAATTCAACATCAGTTGATTCTATGATCACTTTTGCCTTTAGGTCATAAAACCTATATGCTTTACTGTTTGCTGCATACTGAATGAAAACACATTCATATGCTCTACTAACGAGTTTCACTCGTTTCAGATCCAGAATTCTGACATAAGTCAGACAACCCCAAGTTCTCAAATAAGACAAGTTTGATTGTCTTTTCTTTAATATCTCATAAGGAGAGATCTTACATTTTGACTTGGGGACTCTATTCAGGACATAGCAAATAGTTAATAAAATTTCCCCCCACCAGTGAGGTGCAGCACCAGAATTCATCATAATTGCAACAACAAGTTCAGTAAGAGTTCTATTATTTCTTTCTGTTTTACTATTCATTGCAAGATAGTACAGTGCAGTCGTTTCATGTACAATTCCATGTATAAAATTCATTAATAAACTAGAATCATACAATTTATCTATCACTACAAATTCGTATTATATCATTTTCAAATTCTTTACAAAAAATTTAAACATATAAACTTCATTCTTCATAATGACGTACAAATCTACCCCAATAGACTGACTAAACCATGTCTTATTTAAAAGAAAACCAGAAACAATATTCTTTCTAATTTTAGGAACATGCATGACGTTCTTTAAGATTAAAGTCTTCTTGAAGGTGAAATTTAGCTCCATGTCTACAATTCCAGCAACATTCATAGTATGGCCATCTCCCAACAACACTTTCTTATCTTTAGTATTCGTGTATGTTTAAACATAACACGATCATAACAGACACAAGGAGAGACGCATGTGTCTATCCACCAACCAACATATCCATCAACCATGTTGATTTCAATTACCATAGCAATAAATTGCCCATTAGTCAGGTTGACCCATGCATTAGGGATAACACCAAGAAGTTCAAGCTTACTTCTACATTTCTTAGTCATATGACTTGATTTTACATAGTTAAAACAAAGGGAAATCAACGTCATTTCTTTTAGGTGGTGGTTGTTGCCTAGTTGGAGCTATTGGAATCATAGAAGGATTCCCATTCTTAATTCGGTTCGCAATATTGTGGTTCTGATTCTTTAATCATTTGCCAAATGGCTTCAAAACTACACCGAACTTCTTTTTGTTGTTTGAAACAACCAAGACTTTTTCTTTTTGATATTGTCTCTAAGATTCCTTTTTTGTTTTTTGTTTTTTAAACATTCAAACTATGGGGTAGTTTGTCAATAATAAAACCAATTTGAAATTGTTCATTTAAACACATACCTTTTGTGATGGTCTTTTAAGTAGGGATGGCAACGGGTCGGGTCGGGTGCGGGTTTCACACTACCCACACCCGCACCCGAAATCATCACCCGAACCCGAACCCGAACCCGAAGGCTATTCGGGTGACAAAATCACACTCGCGCCCGCACCCGTTGGGTTCGGGTTTTTTCACCCAAACCCGAACCCGAAGGCTATTCGGGTGACAAAATCACACCCGCGCCTGCACCCGTTGGGTTCGGGTTTTTTCACCCAAACTCAAACCCGCACCAAAAAAAAAAAAAAAAATTACAATTACAATTAAAGTAAGGTCTCTTTACATTGTCTTCAAGAAAATGCAATCACAATTATCTTAACATAGTCTTCAACATCTTAACATTACAATTAAAATTAAATTCTACAATCAAATTACAACTTTTCAATAACAACAAGCTAATATATTACAACTTTCTTGTGTAAGATTGGATGTTCCTTCCGGCTCCGGAGTTGTGTTCACTTGATCTATTTTACCTATTACAAAGAAAATATATTTCACATGTTAAGAAACACTAATAGATATTATCATCATAATTTTAAATTGTAATAACAAACATGTGAAACTTAAAACATATAAAACATGTAACTTAATTCTTGGTAATGCTGAACTTTTAAATTGTAATAAGAAGAATCCTTTAGACCACTTCTTGATACATACAGATATGTAATAGCTTACAACACAGATAACATATCGCTTTTAAATTGTAATAATTTTAACATGCCATATTCTTGATAATTTATCATGTTTGCAATTGGAATAAAACTGCCTATAATAATGTTTGTCTACTAACTTTCAGCATGCTTGCATGCACGTTAAATATCATGTTTTTGAACTGTCTAGAAACATAAGCACAACACTAAAAGAACTGTCTAATATCAAAAGCATTAGTGCAAATTAGTCGGGGCAACAATGGCGGAAGATAGAAACAATAATACTCACCATGTTAACATATAGAAACAACAACTTCTAATCTTCAAAATGGTAACCCAAACAACCTTCCATCAACTCAGTTGTATTAACAAATAAATTGATGTTAAATAAAACACTAAAGCTTAAAACTTCTACACCAAATGAAGTACAAAATACCTTCATCGTCTGACTCCATTTCATTCAACACAGTAGCAATTTCTTCTGCAACTCTAAAAATTCCTATATATATTATATAACAAGAAAAATTAGTAATATATTATTTGCCAATGACATACCAAAGTAGTAATACATTATATAACAAAAAAATTAAGGTAGAAAGTAAAAATAATTTGACAATGACATACCGTTATTCTCAGCAGCCCATAGCCAACTCCTAGCACACATCAAAGCCTCTACGATAGTCCAGTTAAGTCGGCTACGATGAGGACTCAATATTCTACCACTATTACTGAAGGCCGATTCAGAAGCTACTGTAGAGATAGGAATAGCTAACACATCTCTTGCAATTGCTTGAAGTGTTGGATACACAACTCCATTTACCTTCCACCAATTCAAAATGTCAAATTCTGGAGTATTTTTTGTAACTGGCTCTTTCAAATAATGATCTAACTCTTACTTAACACTTGAACTTGAGTCTTCGGCAACGACAATTGTCTCAACGTATGCATCAAATTCAGCCTCGTCATCAATAATAGCAGTTGTACCAATGGATGGAGCAGTAGGTTGTGCATCTCTAAGTTTAATCTGTTGATAATCATTGAGCAAATCATAACACATGTCTTTGATTATACTAACTTGTGCACTTGATTATTCTCCATAAGACTTAGGAAACCAGAAATTAAGTACAACCATCTTCTTCCTAGGATCCAAAACTGCAGTAACTCCCATCATATCATCAACACCACTCCAATAATTTTGAAATTTTTCCATCATTCTTGTGGCCATCATCTCAATAATTGAATTGGGGGACTTCTTCCATTCCTCTATTTCCAACTTAATCTTACAAATCTTAGGAAAGTACAAGTTGGCAGTTGGATATTTTGTACCAGAAATCAACTCAGTTACTTCATTAAATAATTTTAAGCACCCACAAACATCTTTAGCAAATTGCCATTGTGAATTAGTTGGAAGACAAGTGTACAAAGACTCACGTTGCTTCAACCGAATAAATACATCCTTGTACTCTATGGCAATATCAAGCATCTTATATGTGCTATTCCATCTTGTTGGACAATCTAGAGCTAACTTTCTAGTGCAAATAATTCTCAATTGTCTAGCGGTATCTTCAAATTTTTCATACCTTTTAGGTGTAGCACTCCAAAATCCTACACTATCCCGAATATTTTCTATGCCATCCTTAATCACTTGTAGCCCCTCTTGGACAATTAAATTTAGGATGTGCGCACAACAACGCATATGTAACAAAGACCCATCCCTTATTAAACATTCCAACGACAACTTATCCTTAATTTTCCTAATCATTGAGTCATTTGTGCTACAATTATCTAAAGTAATCGTAGAAAGCTTTGAATCAATGTTCCAGTCCATTAAACAATTAACAAGTGCTTCAGCAAGTCTTTCACTAGTGTGAGGGGCTGGAACATAAATGAACCTAACATAATATTTACAAAAAACAAGTCTTTCACTTATTGTCATTAAGAACAAAAAAAAAATACAATTAAGTTATAAAATATAAACATTGTTACCTCAAGATTCGACTTTGTAAAGTCCACGAGCCATCAATATAGTGAGCCATAACCTCCATATACCCTTTTTTTGGTTGCTTGAAGTCCACATATCTGTGGTAATTGCCACTCTCCCTTCATGGTTATCTAACATCTTCATAGCACATTTTTTCTCAAAATATAAACTTTCAATACCTCCTTCTTGATTGTGTTTCGAGTAGGAACTTTAAACAATGGTTGGAGAGAAACAAAGACTCTTATAAGACCAATGTGATCCACAATTGATAGTGGATAATCATGCATAATAATAGCTTCAGCAATCAACTTCTTCACATGTTCTTGATCATAAGTTCCAATTCCCAACTCTTGCTTTCCTTCTGAGATAGTCGGTAGGAGAAATGGTTGTCCTTTGTCATGGTTTCTAGTCTTGATCTTTTTTTGAATACAACTCAAGAGATGTCCTTTCAAGTGATTTGTTCCATTCTTTGAAGTGCCACTAAGTTGTTTTTTACACCAGATGCATTCAGCCTTATCTTTTCCATTCACTTTCATCTTTTTAAATTCTTGCCACACATTAATTCTAAGTTTCTTTGATGCAGGTTCTAAAATTGTATCAATTTCTTCTTGTTGCCCAATATCAGGTTCAGGTGTCGGATTCAGATTAGAAGATACCTCCTGAGTTGGACATGTACTTTCTTGTGTAGGATTAGATGCTCCTTCTGGTTCCGGGGTTGTGTTCACTTGATCCATTTTACCTACTACAAACAACAAGAAATTTCATAAACAATTGTATAATAGAAAATTTTGAAGTCAACAATCGTTTCTCTATAATAATTTCAGTTTCAAAAAGCCTAATGGTACTTCTATACAATTTGTAATCATAGCTTCAAATATATCGATAACATTATATGGATTTCACTCTACTATTAAGTTTAGTTTCAAATCATAGGTCATTATGAACATCAAACTTCAGTAAAATTATCTGGACATTATTTTTCGATAAATCATCGAAACAAATTGCATCGGTGAATTAACATATCAACTTGCATTCATATAAATGATGATAGAGATACATACAAGGATCCTCAAAATCTATGATGAGTCATTTATAAAAAGGTTCATACCTCTCTGTGAAGCTCCAATAGATGCAGTGTGCATTTTCAACTTTTTGAGAAAGTCTAGCTTCGGCACCTCCAATAGACCTTGCAATGTTTGCTTTGTTATGATGTTTTCAATTCCTATGTACACCAATTCTATAAAAGCGATTATATAGAAGAGAAAATTAATCAAATTCTATACAAAATTATTGAATAGGAAACATAACAGTTATGAAATTGATTGAAGAACTTCAATTTACTTGAATATACCAAATTCATCACATTGCTTTGAAATCTGAAACATTGAACTAATATTCAATACTAAAATTCATAATAACATTAACAACATCGTCAATAACATAGTTGAACAAATGGAAGAACAAAAAATCAAACTCGGAATTCAAAACACAGTACCTTGGTCATAATAAGTAAATGTTTAAAAAAATCTTATAAGTTGTTCTAAGCTTATTTCCATTGTTTATTTTGATAAATCCACTCATGGAGCTTTAAAAATAGCTTATTTAAAGTTTATATGGAATTTACTCTTGCAAACAGACCAATGAAGATTTGAAAACATCCCAAGACGCATCTGCCACTGATGCTTTGGATGCTCAGAATATGGTCACTGAGGTGGTGAGAAAGCCCTTCTATTGGTTGATCTGGGTTCCCAGATATGATGATGATGAAAATATAAAAGAGCAGATTCAACATGCTCTTCAACAAGTGGAAGAGAAGACTAAAATCCGTGATGAAATTCGAGCTGAAAGCCAGACTAAAAAGGTAAGCAAATATGCATAACAGAACATATTAGAATGTTATGTTTGATTAACAAAATAGAAAAGAACAGTCTATGATGTTAGATAATTATTTTGAATGATAATTCAATCAGGCCAGTTGTAAAGAGTATGGGCAAGAATTTAGAGCAGCGGTACAAGAAGAGAGAGCTGCTAGAGATTTGCTTAAATCCAAACGGCAGGAGATGGATTTAGTTCAATCCACCATGAATAGATTAAATAATGCAATTTCTGTAGGGGATATCGATAGCAAGGTATGCATTCATTTTGTTATTCCTGAGATATTTACTAGGATTTGATTCTTATGTCTGTTTTGTTGTGTTAACTTCTCTAGATTTATAATTTGGTTTCAGATTAGAAACATGGAACACATGATTCAGCATGAAACTCTGCCTCTAAAAGAAGAAAAGCAATTGATAAGGGTTTATTCTCCAATTAAAAGTTGATTCAACAATAAAAATAAACCGGATGCCCCATAGTTTCTTGGTCATATTCTATGCAAATGAACACGGAATAGACGTCTACTTCACCGAAACTAACATGAATATCATTCGCCACAAATTCAATTGAAATCAAAACGAGAACAAATTTTCACGGTATAAATTTCAATCGAATTCAAACAAAACATGACAACAACTCAACACACACAAATAGAATGGCATCCTACACAATAAATTCAGCATAATCCAACACTACTACAGAATCAAACGTAGTTATATAAATAAATCAGCAACTCAGTTGAACAAAGTTGAGAGAAACGATTACCGGGATGTCAAATTCGTCAGAAGAAGTGAAGATGTTGTTCGTAGTTGAATGGCGATGGAAGTAGGTGCGGGGAATTGATGAAGCTTGATAAGGATAATGAGGCTGGGCAGTTAACGCATAATGCAATGAATTGTTGCGCGCGGAGAAAGCTTAAAGGATGGTGTTGACGAAGAAAACAGAGGTGTATCTACCGTTATCACTGACGTGCTGGATACAGAGAGAGGGAGTTAGATAGAAGGTGGTTATTTGATGATTGATGATGCGGCGGATTGAAGGTGGATGATGTTACGGTGGGTTGGTGGGTGACGGTAAATCCAAACATACCCTGAACAATAAACCCTACATTTTATTTTTAATTATTGAAATATATATATATATATATATATATATATATATATATATATATATATATATATATATATATATATATATATATATATATATATATATATATATATATATATATATATATATATATATATATATATATATATATATATATATATATATATATATATATAGGGATAGTTTTGTAATTTAACATATAAGCGAGTGTGGTTTCGGGTTTCGGGTGCGGGTTTAAGCTATCCCAAACCCACACCCGAAATATCGGGTGGCACCCGAACCCGAACCCAAACCCAGTCAATTCGGGTTTCACCCGTTGACTCGGGTGCGGGTGGGGCCCGCGGGTTTGGGTCTGCTTGTCATCCCTACTTTTAAGCAATCTTTTGAAGTTCGTAATATTGAGCCTCCATCGACCTTACATCTTTGCATTTGATACTTGAATTAGCGGCTAACAACATACTTCTTTGCTCCAGCTTCTACGTCATACTTCTTTTTCTGAGTCTTTCAATCTTGTTTTGCAGTATCACATCAACTGTAATTATCATACAGATCATCTGCGAGTCTATTCAAAATATGATTTTGTAGAGATTTTCATTCTCTTTCTATAAGGTGATTTCTTTACTATGCTGTAAATCATCCGCTTTAATCTGTGCAGCAGATTCGACTTCAACACTATTAAGTGTTCCTTCTAAATCTCCAGATTTACTACTGTTAGTTTGTTCGATTGATTCAGAAGGAGCAACAGAATGTCATCGATTAAAACGTTAGCAACTTTTTTCAACATTAAGAACTTCATCTTTTGTTTTCAACATTTAAAGTGACTTCTCTCAAACATGAACAATTTCTCAACGACAATATCTGCAAAAAAACCAATAATTTCTTCGGTAGCCATGGCAGTTTGAAACGTCTTAAAATTGTTGGTTTCAAATTTTGAAATATTTGCCACCGAAGAAATTACCAGGTTGAGTCGCGGACTAGGTCGCTCTCTTTAAGACGTTTCGCGGCACTGCTCAAAATTATGCAAAGTAGTCAAACTACTGCGCCGCCTCCAGGATAAAACAGCTCAGTTCTATACTGTATGATTACTACTTGCATGATAGATAATCGGTCTAGAAATACACCCTCTGATGGTACAAGACCATTCAAATATGGTATCAATACCACTCGTAGTATCTGGTACAAAGACGAGTCATAATAATTTCTCAAACAAAAAGAAACTCAAATAATTCTCCAAAGAGAATATAATAATGGTCATTTGACCACTCATAATAATTTCTCTAACAAAGAGAAATTCAAATAATTCTCCAAAGAGAATTCAAAAGATTAAACTTGAAAATTTCTCAACTCAAATGAGGAGAAATTAACATAATTCTCTAAAGAGAATTCAAGAAAAATACTCGGAAAATTCAACGAGTAGGAAGAAAGGGGAAGAAGATGGCGCTTCGACAATTCGAGAGACGCAGAGTTATGAGAGTGAGGAAGGAAAAATTAATAGAGTAGTTTTTGGTGTAATTTGGAATGAAACATATGCACTCCTTATATAGTGAAGTAGGATAGTTAATATTTCTCACATGAGCAATGTGGGACTAAATGGTTTTTTCAACCAAAAAAATATTCTAACAATGTGGGACTTGAGAAATTTTTAAATTCAACATATTGAAACATGGACATGTTCCAACACGGTTTATTCCAGACCCAACCCTGCCATTATTTTGATGGTCGTGTGCCATGGTAACAGATTGTAGAACAATATGTGTATGTAAATACACACTTATTCTCAATGAAAGTAATTTAATCCAATGACGGACCAATAACATAGCGTGACGTTGTTGCTCGTGCTGAGGGAAATCGACGAAAGATCCGAACTTGAATCGAAATCAGATGGATCTGTACTATGTGTGTTGTATCACATTTGGGTATTTTTATACAACACACGGGGTGGTCTGTGGACTTTAGTAAGTTGTTGATGAATAAAACTTCAGTTTGATTTCATCGGAACATCATGAAGGTTAAGTTTAAGATATCTTGTGCAGTTTGGGAGAGTTTTACCCATGCTCTACGGTGGACCCTAATGTACTTACGTAAAATAAATATTTCGTCGGTTTCCTCCTTAGAGCGTAGATAATACCATCAAAATAGGTTTGTAGGATAATTGGAGATTTGAGTGTTACTGTAGTGATAGGTATTGACTCAAGAATGGTGTCTAACTTATTTCTCTTGTGGGAGCCCCTATGTATGATGTATGGTGTCTCCCTTGTGTATGTCGATGAGATATCTCTTTGCCTTTGATTTATAGGTCTATATATAGTATAGGTTTTGATTCTTATTGAATAGCCACAATTAATGACCATAATAACGTAACCGTCCATTAATACTTGTAACACTTGTAAATTGCCATTTAATGACTTTGTAACGTCTCTCTTATCATTAGGTTACAGTTACACCTATGTCCTCCTCGGGATCAACTTCATGTAAATCGACGGTGTGGTGTCGAGCTCATACTCGACTGGACCTAACTAAGTAGTCGGCTCCAGCCTCCAGCCACTTGTGGATTTATCTAAAAAATTAAAAATATATAAAAGTTTGTAAGATTTTATAACATAATACGGTTTGGCTTGGGTTAGTTTGGATTGCAAAACACAAACCGCAAACTGAATCGAATTGCACGATTTTGTTAAAAATGATTCAAACACATCCAAATCAAATGCAGTTTTTGGTTTGGTTTGGTTCAATTAGCGGTTTTTTATTGGGTCGGTTCAGTTTTAAACACCCATAACTATAGCAGATAGACATGGGTGAAGTTTCTTAGACACAAGGATGAGTCACATTCTGTGTTCACCACCTTATGTAACCAAGTGCAAAATGAGATGAGTCTTAGAATTGTCAAGGTCAAAAGTGATTATGATGGAGAATTTGAGAACAAACATTTTGAGAAGCTGTTTAATGAGAGTGACATTTACCATGATTTCTCCTGCCCTAGAACTCCATGGAAAAATGGAGTTGTAGAGAGAAAGAACAGGACTTTGGAAGAAATGGCTAAGACCATGATCAATGAAATCAACATGGCAAAGCACTTCTGGGAAGAAGCTATAAACAGAACATGGTATATTCAGAACAAAGTCTCTATAAGATCTATTATGGGGAAGACTCCCTATTAATTGTGGAAGAACAAGAAGCCCAATATTTCTTACTCTCATCCTTTTGGATGCTCTTGTTTTATCTTGAACACTAAAGAGAATTTTAACAAGTTCGATTCTAAATCTCAAAGTTGTATCATGTTATGATATTCTAAACACTCTAAAGGCAACAAACTGTACAATAATGAAATACTTATTGTTGGAGAATCAATCAATGTTAGATTTGATGATAATCTTAATCTTGAAAAGTCAAAACTAGTTGAAAAAATTGCAGATCTGGAGATTACATATTCAGACACTGAAGGTAATGAAGATGCTACGAAAGAACAAGAGGTCAGAGACTCAGAAGATGCTCAACCAGAAGTTGTTGAAGCACAAACACCTGAGGAAGCACAAACAGAGATCATCACATTCTGAGGAATTGATTCTTGGCGATAAGACTGGACCTGTCAAAACCATATCATCTTTCAAACCTTTTAAAGCAACGCTTCTGGCTTTGGTGTCCCTGTTAGAACCTACATCTTTTGATGAAGCACTTTTGGACAAAGATTGGATTTTGGATATTCAAGAAGAACTCAATCTCTTCTCAGAAAATGATGGCTTGTATGGAAAATACGTGCTCTCAGCGTGCAGTCTTCCAGAATTATGTATGGAGTTCTAAGGTACGTATTGTTCTTTTTCTTGGCTTCTGGAATGTGATGCTTCAAACTAG
This sequence comes from Vicia faba, assembly GCA_948472305.1. Classification (NCBI taxonomy): domain Eukaryota; kingdom Viridiplantae; phylum Streptophyta; class Magnoliopsida; order Fabales; family Fabaceae; genus Vicia; species Vicia faba. The sequence continues at coordinate 413,788,813 of OX451738.1, forward strand.
TGAAGTTCTCGTATATCAGAAGTATCCATGGTCAGAATTTTCTCTTGAGAATACCTCTATCTGTTGGAAACTGGAGAGTTTACTTCATTAAATAAGGTGTCAGTAAAGTGAAAGGCTAGTGATTCAAAATAAGGCAGTTGTCTTTTCTGAACCACACCTAGCATTTAATACGACGTGTTAAGAAACAATATTATCTTGGGATTAGGTAATAAACCCTTACGCTTTACCCACTGCCATATTTTTTGTGAACTTTTCTAGGTTTCTTAATCATTACAAAAACTATTTATAAATCCACTCACCCTACTTCACACACTTTCGCTACATTTATCCTACATTATCATCTTTCAAGCCCTAAAAATTCTCAAACCCTAAAACTGTTGGTTCGTGTTTATGATTTATCATCTCCAACAATGGCTTCTTCCTTGTCAAGTGCTCAACATTTTATTCTACAACAACAACATGTTAGTTCTCAACAACAACCTCAAGAGTGACGATCTCATCATAGCTTTGGCTACTCTAATAAAACAACTATATGTTATTCCTGAAATGATCGCAAACTTTGATAATCACGTTGCCAATGGGATTGATCTTACCAAAACTATAAAACCTCAAGGTGGAAGAACCACTTCAATCTTCTCAAAGGACCTATATTTCGTGGTCTAGTCAAAGAGTTTTGGTCTAACGCTTATATTTTGAATCAGGGTTTTATCTGCTCCAAAGTTTTTGGTAAAGATATTTGCATTCGTGAAGAAGATATTGCCAAACTTATCCAACATGTTGGTTCATGTGTTCGATGTCATGACAACAAAGTTACTTGGGAAACGCAAATGAGTACAGCCTATGAAGACATTATTCAAAAGATAATCCTAGTTCTTTTCAAGAATGGCAAGAACTCTCAAAAGGTCACTGACCTTTTTTATGACTTAAGGGTTTGTTTCAGAATCCTTACTAGTAGTCTTGTTCATAAGAGTGGAACAAATTCTCTAAAATATCTTGATATGGATCACAATTTTATGTTACACTACTTGGCCATAGGTGAAATTATCAACTTACCAGCAAGTCTCACAATATATCTTCACGGTGCAATCATATTCTCCAAGAATATCTCCAAAAATCAAAGGAATTGGATTCCTTATGGAAGCTTAATATCTGTCACTCTAACCGAAAGCAAGTTTGTAGAGAACTTGAATCTACAACTTTTACCAGAAATCTTGGTTGGCAAACCTTTTAATGGTGAAGACTTGCTAGAAATATATTTAATTTAGAAGGTATTTAAGATGCCTAAAGCTTTGGATCAGGTGGAAATTGCTCATAGAAGATCCCCTATGAAAGATTCTTCTGCTTTTTATCCCTCTAAAAGGCCCGTTGAAACTCATCCATTTGCGGTCAATCCTAAGAAATATTCTCAGGTGAAATATCACACGTCTTCTAATAAAGAGAAGAAAAAGAAGAATAAAATGAAATGATCCAAGAAGGAATGTCGTGGTGATTCTTCTACGCATAAGAAAAAATCTAAGAAGACAGATTCCAAGAAACAGTCTTCTGGAATTAAGAAAGATGGTCCAACTACTTTTGATAATTCATTACCCAAAGTTGGTTCTGTGAGTTCATCCAAACCTACCAATTCAACTCTCCCATCTGTTTCCACACTTGGAACATAATCTACTCAAATAAATCCACTGGTTTTAGAAGCTAGACCTTATGTTTCTTTACCAGAAATCACCCATATAAAGCTTCCCTCCAACACCTTTTATAACATCCTTAACACCTCTTCCCATCCTGTTTTTCATCGAACTTATGTTTGTCAACCAACATTCTTTGAGATTATGGAATGGTTTAAGAAAAATTCTTTTCTCACCCTCCAAGATAATTTGGAAAGTTCCTCTTCTAGCATGGATCCTAAGAAGAAAGATGCTATCTGGATTAACTTCAAAAGATGGATGGAGATTAACTCTAATATCATGAAATCCATCTGTCGTCAAGAGACTGAGAGGAAGTATGAGGAATGGTTTGAAACCATTACAAACATTCCTTTGAGTTTGCCAACTCTAGAGGTTCTGGTTCCTAAACCTGAGCATCAGAGTGATGTTATAATTGGTACTTTAGAAGTTGATGTTGCTAAAGCTTATGGGTCTAAAATGGCTTTGGTTGATGGTCAACCTTATGGTTCTAAGGAAAGGCTAGCTATGGAAGTTGAATACCAGCAAACTGGACTAAAGGTTGTCTTAGACAAATAGCAGGAGGACAATATTCTCATCCATCATCACTTGGATAAGCAGGATGAAAGGATTGTTGCTCAAGAGGCTTCGTTGAAGCAATTGTCAGAGGTGTTGATGTAGTTCATGGCGAAGTTTGACAAGAAGGATGTTTAGAGCCTTAGGCATTTGTCTTAAAACTTAAGAATATTTTTTTCTTTTGTTTCTAAAACAATTGTATCTTTATCCTTTTTTTATTTTAATGAAAAAAATTATTTTGTCTTTTAAATATTTTTGATTTCTGACAAGGGGGGAGAAAGAGTATATGATTTTGATAGTATCTAATCTCAGAAACCTGAGCCCGAACATGTCCTAATGATATAATACTTTTTCTTCTAACCATTTGTTTGATGTTTTGATTTAGGAACTTTGTGAAAGTTCACTGATTTTCATAGACAAGATGATTGGAAATCAGAAGATTATCATCTGGCATCACAAGACATTATCAAGATGCATGAAGTATGCTCTGGTGAGCTAAAGCATATGAGAATAATGTATTTGTCAAAAGTTATGAACCTTCTGAATGAATTAAGGTTTAAACTAGGCTCTGATACAACGTATGTTTCAGAAGTTGTGAACTTCCTGAAAATATGGTTAAATTAAGCTTTGATATCTCACATTGTTCAGAAGTTGTGAACATTCTGAAAGTAAGGTAATCTTGTTCTAATACCTCACACTATTTAGAAGTTGCGAACTTTCTAAAAGTAAGGTAATCATGTTTTGATACCACCTATTGTTTAGAAGTTGTGAACTTTATCAAGGTATGGTGATTAGACTCTGACGCTTCAGAAGTTGTGAACTTTCCTGGAAGCATGACAAGATTAATTTGATACTATTCATTTTTCAGAAGTTATGAAATATCTGAAAGTATGTCAACGTGTATTATGGAAACATATGCTCTGATACCACGAAGCTTCTCAGAAGTTGTGAATTGTCTGAAAGTTTTGAAACCAGAACCTGATAAACCATACTCTGATACTCCAGAAGTTGTGAACTTTCTGGAAGTATAGTAAGTCTGCTTTTAACTAGGCATCGTTTAGAGGTTTTGGACCTTCTGAAGATCTGGTCAGATGACATGGTCAATGAAATGGTCAGATGACATGGTCATATGACATGGTCAAAAGACATGGTCTAAGACATGATCAAAGACATGTTCAAAGACATGGTCTAAGACATGGTCAGAATACATGGTCAAATACATGGTCAGAAAACATGATCAAGGACATGGTCATTCAGGCAACGGTTCAGGTGCTGAAACTTCTGATGACATGATGCTTTTCACCTTCTGGTGGAATGATCAAGTTTCTGGAAGAACCAGGAAATTAGTTCTGATGTATGATATGGGGCATCAAGACAATTATTAAACAGGTTTTGATACTTGATCGTGTTCTGATATCAATCTAGGTTTTGAGATAAAGACTAGGTTGTTCTAGTCAGACTCTGATGAGACGTCAACGAGGAAGTACTCCTTCTCTATGTTACCTTTTGCACTATAAAATTTATTTTGTGAGTGTTGGGCTCAGGGAGAGACTCTGAACAAGCATAAATGAATTTTGGGTATAACAAATTCAGGGGGAGTTGGTTAGCTTTTCTGAATTTGCATTCTATGATTATTACCTTGTATGAATTGTTCTATCAAAATACATGGTTTTGTCATCATCAAAAAGGGGAAGATTGTAAGAACAAGATTGGTTATGCATATGACCTTAAGTTTTGATGATAAATTTATATGGTATCTTATAGAACAATTGTATACTCTAATGGTTCATGTCTAGTGTGTAGCTTTTTCTAAACAGGTTCTAACTCTGGTAAAAGGCGTGTGACGTCATCAGGTTTTAAACTCAACACTCTGGAAGAATACATATGGTGTGTTACAAAGTTAAGTCAAGATTCTGGAATGCTTCTTATGTAATAGTTCTAAGGAACGTTAATACGAGAGCTTTTAATGGTGACTTTACAAGGAAGATTTGGAGGCCTTCTAAAGCTTTGCTTCTGTTATCCCAAATTCTGAAGATGCTGAAGATAGGGTTCTGCTGAACAAGTTCTGAAGATTTGAAGACATTACTTCTGAAGACAAGGTGATGAAGACTCTGAAGACAAAAAGGTTCTGCTGGACAAGTTCTGAAGAGTCCAAAGACTTAGGTTATAAAGATTCAAGTTTTGATCCTTCTCCAACATGCTTCATCAATATACATCAGAAGCCTTTGAATAAATAGGAGATAAAGATCAAAACTGGTTTGCGTGAGATGGTGAGTATAAAAGTATAAAGTACACGGTGGCCACTACTCTACTAGGATGGCGTAAGGATAACCATTTTGTACTATATTGTCTACCATTCCCACCATGATTGTTGGGGATAAAACAATTGGTTTTATGTTTCCTATTCTACCCTCCAACGAATCTCTTTTTCAACTATAAAAGGAGGAATTAGAAGATTTGGAAGATAACACTTTATGTTCTACAAAACTACGCTAAAACACTGCACAACTCTTTAGAGATATTCTTAGTATAGTTTTATAAATTAAACATGAGCTTTTGTTCATATCTTGCTATCAACACTTTTGTGATGTTGTACTTAAACACCGTGTAATCTGCTTGTTAGAAGCATCTTTGTATACACATATTGGTAATCAACGATTATTGATAGGTTCCTTGAGAGACCATGTGTAGTCTGAATTCTCAAGAAGACTTTGGTTGCAGTCATTATGGATTGGCAATAAGGATCGACAGACTTGTTGTGGTTGTCAACAAGGTTGGTTAGACTTATTGTGGTTATCTGTAGTCAGTGGATTATAGTGGATTAAGTCCTTGTGGATAAGGCAAATCACCTTACGGGATGGAATGGAGTAACTTACTTAATAATGAACCAGGATAAAAATAATTGTGTTCATTTATTTTTATTCACTTGTTATCTATATTGTGTTTGAGTTGTGAAAAGTTTGTATTTAGTGCAATTCAATTCAAATCCCCTTTCTTGTGTTTCTCGCTCCTTCAATGTCTCCCGAAACTAAATAACACAGAGCATTAAGAATTGATACCCACTGTGAATATTATATCTATCTCTATAGTTTAGAATATAATAGATGTTCATCTTAATTCCAGATTTGAAGAGTATATGTCTATAGCAACTCAAATCCAAACATAACGCAAGTAAACAAGGATAACATCAATATAGATTTGTAAAATAGATCTTATACAATACCATGATCGAAAAATATATATACAATCAAAGTAAACTTACATACAAAACCCAACAAGAAAATGAACAAAGAGAATAAGGAAGAAGAACAAACATCTCTTGCGGTGTCAGGAAATTGATGCAAATCCAACTCCGAATCATCAAGATGCAACCTCAATTATTGTTTTCTAAGCCTCTTTACTCAAAGAATGTGATCACACCTCTAAAATTTGGTGGATAACCTAAAAAAAATTGCTCAAACAAATTCGCCCGATAAGCTTGGGGAGAATTTGACAGTAGTGAGAAAAGTCAATTCTTGTTTTCATCACAACTCGAGAACCGTAACTCCGATTTATGAACGGTCAGAAGCGTTGAAAAGATCATCCAATTCCCTAAATACCATGATTTTATGAATATTTGGAATATGTGACAAGTTTATAATTAATTCCATATTTAATGTTAAACGGTTTCGTCTGGCGAACTAGCTGACAAATAACTTCTTTGCCTCTTTGCTTTATGCATTATTTTTCATTGATTGTGCATTTTTCTTTTAGGTTTGATCCATCACTTTTCTGCACAATAACACACAAATCAAAGATTTCAAAACTAAATACTAAATACTATAAATTCTATCAAAACTTGGAGAAAACAATAATCGGAAACACAAAATATAGTTGAAAAGTGCGAAGTTTTACTGCGGAAAAATAGACATATTTGACACTCTTCAGTTACTTAGAAATCTAACGATAAAAGTAAATAAATAATCAACGGTTTTGTAACTCCATAACGAGCAATTTTGAGAAGGTGAAATTATGAAGTCCCATCATTCCCAAACCCCCTTAACTCCAAGACGGCGTGATCATTAACCACAACAACGACTCATTTTGAAACAGAGGAAGGAATAAGGGTAATCAGAGTCACATAATCTAGTTTCCTAGATCTGGGAGAAATTCTCATGTACATCGTGCAAGGAGGAATGGGATATGGATCTATGTGCTTGTTGTTAAACGATAGGCTAAGATCTAGAGGGAGTGAATAGATCGCTAATAAAAACTTCTTGTTTAAAAATGTTTAACTATGGCAAGCGGAAACAAATTATGGATCGACTATCCCGGACTGTTATCAAAAGGATCGGATATACGGGTAAATTGTAACGAACGTATTCGATTGATGAGGGAATTAATCAATATATTTTCAGGTATAAATTTTGAAAAAAAATCACAAAATGATAATCGATTTCCAATTAAATATTAAACAAAAACTTTACTTAAGCAATTTATCAAAAATTTGGCGTATAATCAATTCTAGTCAGATTTTTCTTTGATTTTGTTGATGTGCAAAACCAATTGCAATCTTATAGATTTCAATTAACTTAACAAAAACAGTTTTCTATATTATTAATCAAAGAGATTATCTCAATGTATTGATTGCACAAACAATGAATTCACAATTTACAATGAAAGTAAGAGAGACAGAGAGGGAGAGAGATACACGCACACAATAATTTGTTTAGGCAGTTCCCCAATCAGCCTCATTATGGGTATGTTTGCACTTAATTCTAATAGGGCGGGCAATCCCGCCAAGTTCAAATGGAAAAAAAATCTAGCCTGCCCCGCCAAGGTGGCGGGTTGGCGAGCGAAGGACTTGCCTGCCTATTTTTTTAATTTATTTATTTTCATTTTTTAATAGATTATTAGACTTTTTTTTTACATTTCAATTAAATTTCCCCTTATTTTTTAGAAATTTTTTTATAAAGCATTTTTTTAACAAATTTTATTTAAAAAAATATTGCATTTATTCACAAATAGATGTATAAAATAAAACCATCAAGAATTGGAAATTACTAGTATTAACTAAAAAAAGGGTGGGCTTAAACGGGATAGACTGAATGAATAAGTGGGGCTGGCTTTGGCGGGCAGAGGATTTTGGTGGGGCGGGCTTTGGCAGGGGCGGTCTTTGGTGGGCAACGATTCTAAAATCCCAACCCAACCTGCTATTTTTTGCCACCCCTAATATGTATCGACTCAACTTGGACTGTGATTTTGATTCAAAATTGCTTTCAGTGGGAGTCGACCCACAGTTTGAGGGATTTGACTCATTCGTGATATGTGTCGACTCTAGATGCCAGTGTATCGACCCATTTGCAGCAAATAATTGTTTTCATTTTTCTTCAGAGGGAGTCGACTCCTAACATAGTTTTTCATGAAAAAATAATATTTTTGACATGTCCAAATGATTTTGACTTGTTCTATGAGTGTCCTAAGATGAATATGCAACCTTAGACATAGAGAGAAAATGTTCAGTGTACAAATACTAATACTACCTAATTTTGATATCATTCAAAACATCTAAGAGAATAGTGCACTCACATGCTCCCCCTTTTTTATGATGGAAAAACGTATGACGTATTTATAGTCTTTGATCATATCTCCCCCTGAATATGTACATCTCACCTTTAATATTTGGAAACAAACTTTATTCTTTTGTTCTTGCATAACTTCTTCCCATTCGACAACATCAAAAAGAGAAAAATCAACAAAACGTAAGAAGCATCAAGTGAAATACAAAATCACATGTATACCATTCAGAGATGTTGCAAATATAAAATGATCAACGATAACAACACTCACATACAATGACGTTAAAGTGAAAATGCATGAACATAACTAACCAGCAATGCATTCAAAATCAAAAGTAGTTCATTACAAACTCACTACAAGATTTTTAAACGAGAATGCAATAAAACCAACCATGAAGCAAGCATGAAAAATGTTGTCTTTCATGCAAGAGAGATAAATAATATGGCTAAGCATCATATCATCAGAATTAATTCAAATGTGAAGAATTTATATCATGGAATATATATGATGATGAAATGAAAAAGATTAAAATATAACGTCACTATAAACATATGGATTGAAAACACTCATAGGTTAACAATAATTTTTTTGGAAATAAACAGTCATGGAATTACATCATACATCAAATATATCACACACTTTTTGAATATAAACATGCAATCAAATCATAAGTGACATAGATAAGCAACATAAGAAATGAAAACTTACGAACAAAGAGATAAGTGAAATGATATCACCTCATAGGATGAGAAACAGGGGATGCACTCACATGAAATAGAACTTTCGAATAAAGGTTAAAAGAATGATAGAGAAAACACATTCTTGAGATATCGAGAATGTCCAATTCTCGACGAATATTGAAAAACGGCCCAGTCACAAGAGGTTTTGTGAAAATATTGGCAAGTTAATTTTTGCTATCAACATGCTCAAAAACGACATTCCCTTTTTCAACGTGATCGCGTAGGAAATGGTGACGTATCTCAATATGTTTAGTATGAGAGTGTAGCACTGAATTTTTAGTTAAATTAATAGCACTAGTATTATCGCATATTATCGAAATACGTTGAACAGGTTGGGATTGAGCCTTCCTAGGATGATAATGTAGGGGATGTGGAATCTAGAACATGATACTTCACCTCAATGATTATGGCAGCCGCCCATGAGTCAAATGTTGTTTTAAGGGTGGTGTGGCCCTTGACCTACACCTGCTCGCTTATTAGGCTGAGTAGATATCCTTGAAAGATTCAATGTTGTTAGGACCCAGTTGGAGCCCTTGAAAAATGCTCCTAAATAAGATGTTCGTCGAATTGCCAGGATTGATTAATACTCATCTCACATCCCTGTTGGCGCATTAAATTATGATGACAGTGGGGTCGTACACCAATCACATCTTCTCTTGAAAAGGTGCTTATGGGTTCCTAGTCCCTATTAGAGGCACTGAGCTTTTATGGGTGTGGCATTTGTTGTTAACACATGTCAGGTGTACCTTCTTTGAGAAGAGCTAGATTATCCCCCTTCCCCACCACCACCCCTTCCAACGAAATGCACAACTATATTATTAATGATCTTCTTGAAACTTTGCTCGAACATCCTCATGAGAAGATGGTATAAGTAATTGTGAGTAAAAGATAGGTGAGCCCAAATTAATTTACTGAAGCCCCCACATTGGACGTCTATTGTACTTGCTAAAAATATAAATGTGTAACAATACATTATAGATAAGAGGTGTCAGAGGCTTTAGGGTGATTGTTGTATTGAGAGCTTACTCACATGAGATAAAAAGTGTATATGTATAATTTTGCATTGTAGTTAGGTTATCCCTAAGTATCACAATGTTGATGTATTTATAATCTTAGGGGTATGCAACCAGGTTTTTCTAGAATGTAGCAGTCACTTTAAAAATTGGTGGTTGATTCCCTAAAATTTAGAAAGTATAGTTAAGTCCCACAATTTTTCATATATCATTTGTTGACCCAGTATACGTTTTACTCATGATCGTGTGTTATGCACGAAGTTATTAGAGTATAGACGACGCATCAGTAGAAGGGGCGCTCAAACCAATAAAACGACGACGTGATAAAAAGATAGGGCAGACCTATACCTTTTTCCTCGCCCCTAAAATCTTTTCCAATTATACCACTACACAATCTCTCAAACAACAAAGTTCGTAGAGGTCGAAGTGTTTTAATCCTTAACTCATTTTCAAGCTTTCCTTAGGAGCCTAGTCAAAGACAAATGATTCATCCTTGTTAAATCAAAACCCTATTTACTATGCAAAAGTTTAAGTCATAGACACATGCACAGTCTTAAAAATATTTGACGTTACTTTTCACTACCACTCTAACTGCGACACGACAAACCATCACTCCTACCATTAAAAATTGCCACTAATTACTATTATGATCGATACTTCTACCGCTGAAAAACCACAAATAGTCACCACCACCAACCAGCATCTACCATCATTGTCTACTATCAATATGACCATTATCGACTATTATTATGACCACCATTGATACCCATATTTAATCATTGCCAATTATATCAAACAAATGTCGACAACTGCCACGTTTAACCATTTACTTTTAAAATCACTACTAATATAGTATGTATGTATTTATAATATTTTAAGTATTTAACAAAAACAATTGTATGAATTATTTGGGTTAAAATATATTTATGATAAATATTTATTTTAATGTTCATATTTAATATGACTTTACATTTTGAAATTTTCATAGCACAACTGAAATAAATTTTAGAAATTTAAAACTTAAAATAGAAACTAATTGTAACTTTTGAAATTTTCAAAACAGAAAATTATTGCAAACAGATCTAAAAGAATTTATTTTGGATTCTTGTTTTTTACAAAAAGTAACCGCAATTTCAAATTTACTTGTTTCACCTCACCAAAGTAACGTCGTGTCGTTTTAAGACCAAAAGAACCATTGAAAAAGAAGAAGTAAAGAAAAAACTTAAAATGATACAAACGTATAACTTCAAGGGCGGAAGATGCAATTTTCTTTATAACTGTAAATTTAATTTATTGCTCTCTCAACTTCCTATAGCAAGCAATTCCTCTAGCTTGAGGGTGTCTGTTTGTGCAGTCTTTCTTGCATTTCAGACTCAAATCTTGAAAGCTCAGATGCTGCGTGGCTATTTCTTTCTTAATTAAACGAGCCTCGTTTCTCTAGCTTGAGACAATGATCCAAGCAGACTCCAAAAAACAAGCCATCTAGAGATGATTAGTATCTACCCGCCGAGAATGCCATACCTGCTCATTCTCATTCAGAGGGCAAATTGATGAATGGAGAAGGAGTCACCGCAAATGGTCTAAGGGTTGACAATCCTACTATGTAAGAGGGTCTAATGTTCTCTTGAGGCAGGAACTGGACTTATCGCATATAACAGCTTTGCAAATCCAACTTCTTAACGCGAAAAAATAAATCAAAAGTTCAAGAAGGAAGTAGAAGCTCTTACATTTGCAACAGCCAGCATCCAACTTCCTCCGGCCAGCTGTTTCAAAAATACACTTGTTCCCAAGTCGATTCCAGAATTTCTGAAGACTAGAGAATCATGCAGAATGTACACACCACACACCTTCACATGGTTATCCACAAAAACTAGGCTTCTTTCACGTAGTTAGTAATATGTAGATATACAAAAGCACTAATCAAAATATAAAATCAAACAACAAATGGTCAGAGTCATCAATAATTTTCATTTCAGAAAAAAATTTACTACAACAGAGAACACAATGTTAGAGAAAGTGAGAAACCTATCCAAGACAAACCTGCAACACCACCAAACACATTACATTTACATCTAGACATGGAGTAAGCAACAGCAAATAAAAATTGCCACTAATCCTATAAATGCTTATCATATCCCTCTATCCATGGCTCACTAATTTTTTAATGTGAGTGGAACAGAGTTCTTGGTGACCTGGTCATTTTTCACAGTATAATCTTTGCTTCACCCGCCTTCCATTTACATCGCTGCCATCGAGTATTGCTTCGTTCCTATGCTTGCATAAAAAGTCCGAATGCTCGGTAAATCTAGCCACGTACTCCAAAAGCTCAGTCAAAACAGATGGGCAACTTTCCTTCAAGTACTCGAAACCATCAGTTTGCATCACAGCTGAAAAAAAGAAAGGAAATAAAAAACTTCAGTTGAAAATCACAGTGCTGGATGAAGAACAAATAGGTACAAACAATTCTTTTGTTGTTATTCTACCAGTATAAATCTACCAAAGATATGACTAGAATAGTAAAAGCCATCTGCTATAGCATCCCAATTAAAAGATTTTAGATATTAAAGAGAAACTATAGCATCTTTGGCTGCATGTGACTTTGAAGCACATAGAGCAGATGTAGTTGCCGATTATGCGTCACCCCTTATCAGTGCCCAGACACCAATGAATGTTTAGACGTGGATACAAAGTCAGGATTTCATTGACACTGATCAGAGTGTGGAGCAGAGGACATCACAAAGGGATGCACAACCGGGTTATGATTGTGACACTGATCGGAATTTAGAGAGAGAGACATCACACAGACATAATCCTCGACGCACAGCGGCTGCTAGACGACAATGGCTTCCCAAGTCCCAACGTACCATTGCCAATGGTTTGTATGCAAACAAGAACTCTCAAAAGTCTAAGTTTGGAATCATTCTTATGGACCCAACCGTGATCAGAGGGCAGCTCCTATAGTTAACGGCTTTGTTAGCGCAACAATTGGGGAAGAGTCGAGCGAGGAGCATTCTTATTTTCTGAACTTTCCGTTTGAGCAACACACCTTTGTGGGAGACACACCACTTGTCCGTCCACCTAAAACCTTAAGGTGATAGGTGAGTGGATTCTCCCACTTATAAATGCTCGAGTCACCACATTTCTATCCAATGTGAAACTATTTTCCTCACACTCACACTTACTATATTCTCAACAATTACAACCATACCAAAACCCCCAAAGTCACAACTTTTTGCATAAGAAAATTAGTTGTAGTTTTGATATAAAAATACATTAAAAAAAGTTCCTTAATAATGAAAAATCATTATTAATCCTCATTAATGAGTTTAATTGGCATTGATAGCAATATACTGACTTCAGACCATAGTCACCGGGTTCGCAATTCGTTTCGGTACGTGGTACGAATTCGGGTACGCGGTACGCAACACTCAGAAAATTAGTATACATAGGCGGTACGCTATTTGGGTTCGTGGTGCGTTTAAATATAATAATTGGTACGCTATAATTAAAATAATTTAGTCATTTGAGATGGAAAGATAGTTGAATATACAGTTTATTAGTCCTACATATAAAACATGCTAAAAAATGAGTGAGATAACATAATTGTTTGTCAATTACAATGTACTGATATATTTTTTAGTTCCAAGTCAATTATGTTCTAATATTTAAGAGTAAGTATAGGTATAAATAAAGGACATTGCATGGCTGTTTCAACAACTTCCACGTTATACTTGCTTCGGGACAAGTGAACAAGTAATAGTTAATTAATTTATTAACTTGTGGTGCTGTTTTGGAAAGTTACTGTGACATGCACGTGCATACAGTAGATATCTTAGACCTCAAGTGAATTAGTTAAAAGTTTTTTTCGCTTACTGCAGTGGTACGCTGGTTTTTCCTAATTCTTGGAGAATTATGAAGAACCGGTTCACAAAAGTACCACAAACCGGTTCGTGCGAATTAATTCGCGGTTCTCTACAGTTTCAGCGAATTATGTGACTATGCTTCAGACCTTTTAATGTCCCAACTACTCCCCTAACATTGCACTTGTTTTTCTTCATTGCTGTATGTTTGTGACAGAATAGAAGTTCAATTAACTTAAACAAACCTCTAAGATTTTCAGGCCTTGCAATGAATTTCAGACAGACTGCTTTCAGCTGGAAACAATGGTGCTGCTCTGCCAAAGCTAAAGTTGTAGCTACAGTATTTATTGCAACATCTTCACATAGACTTGCTTCACACATCAGCCTAAGTCTATCTAAGCCATATCGATCAGCTGCTGCTAGCAGATGCTGAGCCATCAAGGTAGTTGCCCATTTAGAGTTAATCCCAGTAAGCTCATGCATGTCAGGCAGTGAATCCCAATATATGAAATGAAGCATTGCCTGCAAAATAGGAAAATATGGCATAGCACAGCAGACAAGTTGCACATTCCATATGCATATTATTAAGCTTGTAAACAAAATAATACAACAAATAAACACATTAAAAATACAAGTACAAACTGCTTAAAGTCAAAGGGTAGTCGAAAATACAAAGGTTTAATAAAGTGTATAAACAAGAATTTGATAAACCAGCTAGAACAACTTATTTTGAGACATAAAAGCGTGAAGTGGGCAGAAAATGTTGGCAAAAAAATTAGACATTCTTCAACAAAGTACCGTGTTTTCTATTGGTGTGTTCTGCTTGAACCTTCCAGATCTGTTCAGAAACATCCAACAGTAAATAATACTCGCAAGTTGCAACCGGCAAGAGTGGAATTTTTCAAAACATAAAAGTGTCAATTTCTATGAAGAAAGAAAAACCGACACGGTGAAATATGTTCACCTCTGATTAGAGGAGTACTACACAGTATATGTATATCAGAACAACCAACAACAATTTTTTGCCAACACATTTTAAGTACACCCAACTAATGCCAAAAACAGGCAGGATTGGACATATTCAGGTGGTTGCAATGCTATGCTTAACAATGATAATAAGGGGAAAACATAGGGAAAGACTCCAAACTTAAATGAAGTGAAATGTCTATATTAGGAGAGAGACAAATAGAATAATCTGTACACATTTTGTAACAGCATTGCAAACATAAATTAAACAGAAGAAAGAGGAAGCGCGGAAAATTCATGTAAACCTTGAAAACCGGAGCTTCCATATCTTCAACTTTAATACACCGGGTATTCTGATCTTTCATAGGACCAAAAAGCTGAGCTCTAAAAACAGCTGATCGAGCTGCTAATACCAATTTATGAGCCGCAAAAGTCTCACCATCCACCTCAAAACTCATATCACTGCCTTTTCCACTTTCTAGTAGCTTCCCAAACTGGTGAGCAATATTAGAAGGCGATATTGCAATAGAAAATGTTTTAGGGCCCTCTGTGTGAGACTTCACAACACCAACGCTACAATTAACACTAAGACAGTCATCTTTAAGGTAATCTGATGTCTCTAGTGATGTTCTCTTGAAAAATCTCTTGTATCCCCTGTAACACAAAATTTAGAACAATTAGCCTTTACCAAACTGTACAACTTCCATTAATCAAGTAATCAACAAATACATTCAATGGAAGACACCAAAATTTCAATAAAAATCAGAATTTTAAACAACATTCAAAACACTTCAGAAACTTGAGTCATAATTATATACACACATAACACAAAATTTTCATCTTTCTTAAGAACAAAAACAACACGGGCAAGTACAGGTATGCAACACTCCCCATCATTCCAAGTATCCAACATTGGATATTCGAGAGCAAGAACATGAAAATGAATCACTCAAAGTTTAAACAAAATCTGAAAATTTAATAAGCTGTGAAGCATAACAAACACTACCCTCAAACACAGATTGGGATCAGAACATGAAAAAACTAAATTTTAAACTAACCAAAATTCAAAAAAGACTTTTTAATCCAAAACGAAGTCAATGAAGACTGATAAACTAACCACATGCTACCACGGTATTTCAAGGTATACGGTCCACTCTCCAACGTCCTCTCAAAATGGCTATGAACCTTATGCCTCTCTTTCCCACTCTGATCCAAAAGCGTCAATTCAAAAAGCGCCCTAACATCAGTCCCTTCACTCGCAAGCGCGATGAAAAGCGACACATACGTAGCATTATCCTCCACGCTCTTCCCATCAGGGTAGAAATAGATCGCCCAATCGTACCCACCCACCGAGAATATCTCCGACGCTATGTACTTCCCAACTCCAATCCCTTTGGATAACGAATACCCCATTATCTTGAACCGGTGCGAGCCTTTCACCGTTTCGGTTATCGATGTCGAGGAGGTAGTTGCCGGACCGGTGGAAGGTGTTCCCGGTGACGAAATTGAGGAAGGCCTCGATGTTTCCCTCAGAATCTTACCCATGCGAGAGGCACAAGAACTGAATCAGCAACAATGAGATTATTGAAAATCAAAACCCGATCCGTAGAGAATTGGATCGGGTGAGAATCTTTATCTGAAAAAGGAGAGATTTTGGAGAGAAAATTTAGGGTAAGATTGTGAGATCATGAAAGATGAAATTTCTAGGGTTTGGATTTGGAGAAAGAAGATAAAAATCCAAGAGGAAAATTGAATGGTTGTAATAAAGGCTTTATAGTAATAATTTTTGTTTTTCGGACAATTGAAAAAAGAAAAGTGATGTCACGCGCTGTTGTTTTGCGCGTGGGTTTTGTGTTTCCTTGGTTAAGTTGTTGTGGTTTTGGACACGTGGCAAGTGATTATAAGTAGATCTCAAAAGTGAATAAGCTGTAAAACGGCGGTGAGGAAGTCATTTTTCTTAGTCACGTTTGGCGGCGCCTCAGTTTCACTTCACACCGTTCCGAAGGAAACCAAACACGAAAGTAAACACGTACTATCTTTTTACCGTTATAAGTAAACAAAACGTGAGATTTCAATTTTTTTATTTTACAATATAGGTTTCAATTTTTTTAAAGAATAGTTTATATAAACATGAATATCATTTCTAATGCAATCCATGTGGGACATCAATGTCTTTCAGTTTGTGAAACATCAATGTTCTTCGGGAAATTTTCATTATTGTTTCGAATTTTTACATCTAAAATGGTATGTGCCTTCTTTTCTATTTCGAATATTTTCCTCCATTTTATTCATGTATGAACAATAATCACTTGTGAATTTCTATTATTACAACTGCAACTGTTAAGAAATTTAAAAACGGAGTATTTTCTATACTCTTATCGTTAAGATTAAATTATTAGTGTTTAAAGCATTGGTTGTTGGCAATGATAATTTCGTCATAATCAATACAAATAACAAAAACTTCAATAAATAAGCAAAGAAAATGATGAAGAGCTGTATATAAGGACTATAACAATAACAAATATGAGAGCAAAAAATCATCGAAACAAGTGATACAATTGTTGTATCTCAACTTCTAGAGGATTTTATCTGTACCGTTTAACTACAAATTCGTTTTCATATTTTCATCAGCTTCCTCTAGACCAGCATTATCTGTTTCACCCTTCTCACTATGTTGTTCATACCTCCTCTAAGTCTTTGATGATATCCATGTTGAACATGATTGTACTTAGATCAACACCTGTAAACCTTATTCCAACAGGTCCCGTTCTCATAAAATGTGGCCATTTCATGACAAGTCCATTTCATGTCGATCTTGTTTCATGTTAACTACTAGATTGAAAGCCATAAATTTTTCTTTCTGATATGGCCACTACCACCATTGTTATAATTCAGTTTCTAATATGAGAATTTTTTTTGGAATAATCAGGTATTAATTTTTTTTCCATAAATAACCATATTTCGGAGAAAATTACGCAAATAACCATGTTTCAGAAAACTCTACAAGGGATGAGCCAACTCAATTGGCGCATCCACTCCCCAATTTGCCTTAGGCGCCATCCCACTTGGCGCCTCCTCTCTCTTTTAGCCAAGTGAGATGGTGTTGGCTGAAGATTTTGATAATGTTATTAGAAGCCAAATGAATTAAACGTTTTGATCGAAATGAGGTAAAGCGTTATGTTTCGAAGTAGCAGAAGCAGTGTTTCGAATAAGTATGTCAAAGCTTGGAGTTTCGAGTGGCAATTATGGGAACATATCTAAAGAAGTCTCGAAATAACAACAAGGCTGTGTTTGGGAAGAGTGTTCGAAACGGAGAAGTACCAAAGCATTTGAAATTCAAATGGAAGCGGGACTTTCGAAGTTTGAAAGTTATGTGCTGGAGCATTTGGGGACACGTGGAAAGACGAAAGAGGCATTGTCCTGCATGTTCTAAATGTGGCATAATCCTATAGCAAGACCGTTATGGTCGAATTAGTATAAATAAAAGTCTTAGCATTAGGATTTCGTGTGTCATATCTATTATACAAAATACTCAGTAACATTCAAACTACCACATGGCAAGGGAAACGAATGCAAGAGAAATGTATGTATGATAGCACCATGTATTTCTGATTTAATGAAAACCTTTTACCATTTCCAGCACTTTCCTTTATCCTTTTGTCAAATAACATTTACAAGTTTTCTCATTTACAGTCTTTTCACTTCGAAATCTCTTCTTCAAAGTTTTACATTTTAATGTTTTCTTCATATTTCAAGCACTTTATATCTCAGAAAACTGTCATATTTTCCATACATTTACCTTCAAGTCTTATTCTTCGAACGCATATCTTTACTTAAAGTCATTTAAAGATTCCTTGCATTTAACGCTTTCTTCATATTTCAAACCTTTTACGTTCCAGAAATCCTTTATATTAACTGTTTTGTAAGTCGAAACCATTTACTTCACTTTTATACAACTTTACATGTCTTTACAATTAGCATTTATTCGTGTAACTTAGTTTCACACACACATTTTGATTACATCTTTAGACTTTTAGAGAGAGAAATCGAAATAAGCCAAACACATATACAATATCAACCATGAATATCTGTTCGATCGTGAGAGTAACCTTAAATATCCAAGGAGTCCTAGGATCAATCTAGTCGATCCTGTGAGTTACCAGAGGAATTGAATAACAGTCAGAAAGATTATTCGATAGTTTGAAAGACTAGCGGTTGTTTACCAGAAATCACTGGAAACAAATTGGCACACCTGGTGGGACCAATAATTGGATATTAGAAATAAGGATTGTTGAGACATAACCATTACAAAAACGTTGGAACCTAAGAAGTTTGCTGTTTTATGAACTTGAGAAGTGGTAAGATAACCAACAGCAATCAACCTTTATCCAGAAGAAAACGTTTGGACAAAATGTCTAATTCAGACAATCAACAAGGGGACCAAAATGGCCCACATACAACAGGCACTAATGCGTCCACTTCGATCGGAACATCTAATGTAATCCCTTCGAATGCACAGTCTGTTGCATCTTCGACCAGTAACATAGCCACCAACGGAGTAAGTGGCATATCAACTAATAGTTCGATCTTAGGAAATACTGGAACCATTGGCTACCCTGGGGGATTCGTTCCACCATCAGGGACACAATCCCATTTCGCCACTCCATTAACTAGACCACCCGGTTTCGATGGGAATAGAACCAGAAATTCCTCTTATGGAATGCCAACATCTTTTATGGCAGGTTTACACAATTCCACATCGAATTCATCTCCACAACTAGGGTCTGGGTCTGGGGCGAATCAGTTTATGACAAATAACCAAGGGTCGGTGGGTTATAGCACAATGCTTATCTTAACCACAGACAACCAGTTGGCTTTTAGGCAATTGATGGATGACAGTAACCATAATATGATAGGGGTGTTAGCACAAACCATGCAGGAGATATTTTCCCCAATAGTGAAAAATGTGACTGTGACAAACAGAGAAAACGCTGACAATATGAGTCGAATAGCAGACTTCTTTGCTCCCCCAGAAAGGCGTAGGCAGAATCAGGTGGGATTTCGAGCAAACATGCCTGTTATAGAACAAATTGCTAACGACCCAATTTATAGACCACCCAGAGAAGAAGTTAACTTAGGGGCCAGGGCACCAAGGTTAGAAGCCCCAATAATCCCGGGCCCACAAAGGGAAATTATGGAACCAGGGGCAAGGGTCGAAAGGCTAGAAGCCCCAGAGTTTCGAGAAGAACAACCAAGGGGAGTTGTTTTGGTTGGTCGAAATCAAGATGCCGATGCTGTCGTTCATAGAATTCGAAACGATAACATCTTGGCAGAAAACAACCTAACCACCATGATAGAGAGAGTCATGGCCCAGAATGGCCTCAACACAGGAATGAGAAGGCCAAATTACGTTTCTCCTATATTGGATTGCATAATGCATACTGATTTACCAAGGGGATATAAAGTCCCTAAATTTACAAAGTTCGCTGGGGATACCAATGAGTCAACAGTCGAACACATAGCGAGATATCTAACCGAAGCGGGAGATATAGCCAATAATGAAGATCTCAGGATCAAATACTTCCCAAGTTCCTTGACAAAAAACGCCTTCACATGGTTTACCACTTTGCCTCCTGGGTCCATTGACACTTGGGCTCTCTTAGAGAGATTATTCCATGAACAGTTTTACATGGGACAGTCGAAAATAAGTTTGAAGGAATTGGCCAGTGTTAAGAGAAAGTTCACCGAACCCATAGATGATTATTTGAATAGATTTAGGCTTTTGAAATCCAGATGTTACACAGTAGTTCCTGAACATGAGTTAGTCGAAATGGCCGCTGGTGGCTTGGATTATTCTATTCGAAAGAAACTAGACACTCAGTATTTGAGGGATATGGCTCAGTTAGCCGATAGGGTTCGACAGGTCGAAAGACTAAAGGCCGAAAAAGCCAGAGTCTTTAAGAATAGCAAGAAAGAAAGGATTTCCTATGTTGGGACTGAGGAGGCAGAAGAATATCCTGAATTCGAATTCGAAGAGGTCGAAATCGACCTCGCTGAATTAAAACAGGCCCCGCCTTATTCCTGCAAATTGTTAGTTCCCACAAAAGGGAAAGACATTGTTGAAAATGAAAAAAGTGACAAATTTCCAAAGAAGGTTTATACCTTCGATGTCACTAAATGTGACGAGATTTTTGACTTACTTGTCAAAGATGGCCAACTAATTGTGCCATCAAATGTCAAAATACCTCCTTTGGATCAGAGAAAGAAGAGAGGATTTTGCAAATATCATAGTTTCCTAGGCCACAAAACCTCACAATGTTTTCTTTTCAGGGACCTGATTCAAAATGCGATCAAAGATGGCAGACTAAAGTTTGCTGATAAGGTGAAGATGAAAGTGGACGAAGATCCCTTGGACGTCGCAAACACCAACTACTCCGAGCCTGCATGCATTGGAGAGGTCAACATGGTGGAAACTGACCAAAGCGACGCCCTAACAGGAGAGAAGGGTACTGGAGTTGAAAACTGGGTGATGGTCGAAGTCAGCGAGGAGGTCACTGAAGACATCCAGAATACGCCAGAGACTCCGATTGCTGCACCTGTAGCTGTTGCAAGAGAAACCCAGGCTACTGAAGGCCAGGGAAATCAAAACCAAGAATTAACACAAGCCACTGAAGGCTTGAGGCTGGAATTGGAGAAAGTCCAAATCACGCAGCCAATTTCCCTTCAGGAGGAAATATGGGACACTCTAGGGGAACCCAGTGGAAAATTTGACTATTTGGTCAAATATTCTGCCCCAGAGAGTTCGAAGGTTCAGATTGAGGATATAAAGCCCACAGGATGGGGTGATGATGAATCTAAAGGGGGAGATGTTGAAATAAATATGGTGGATATGGAAAGACCTCGCTCTGAGATGGAGGAAGTGGAAAAATACTTAGAAAAAGAAAAGTATAGAATGGGGGATAATCACACTGGAGATGCTAGTCTCAAGGATTATCTCATGACATGCCACAAAGGAGATTCATGCATGATATTATGCCCTAGGTGCAGCATCCTCTGCAATCAAAGAATCGCTGCGAATTTCGAAAGGGTACAGAGGACTCGAACTGGCAACAATTGGCGCCAGGATAACCAGCTTTTTAGGTGTTATCCCAAGGCTGGAGAAAGTTTGCTGGAATTTGTGTTTCGCTGCTACAAAGGGGCAACCAAGTGCTTGATTTGCCCAAGGTGTTCTGATGTGTATGACCAAAGCATGGCCAGGGCCTTCGAAACGATTCCCTTCGCCCCTTGCTGGAACCATCAAGAAACTGCCCAGATGGGCCCACGTTTCGACAGCAGACACAAACAGCGAAGGCCTGATAGCCCTCACCCCAAGGCTGCTCGAAGAGTGACTTTCAAACTCCCTACTGAAGTGCCAACCGATAGATGGTTACAGGTCAGAAATGACAAAGGCAAAGATAGATGGAGAAACGCTGAACGAAATGCACGCCATGTTGTGACATACATGAGGCAATTCAACACGGCAAAAAGGGAGGAGGTGAGATTAGAAAATTACAAAGGAAGGAACCCCATGTCAAGATCCCAGTGACGCAGACAGCAAAGGATTCGAAAGGCTGAGAGAGAAGCTGTGGCAAACAAAGGGGTTACTTCAATGAAAAACCAATGTGAATCTAGCACCAATAAACCAAAAAATCAAACTGAAGACAAACCTCCAGTCAATAGGAGGCTCTTCTCTGAAGAACAACGCGATGAACCAAAAGAATACACTCCAGGCCCGGAAGAGGACAAAGATATGATAATAGATAACTTCGAATCAGAGGGGGAGTCTTCATTTAACTTGAACTATAACGTGGTGTCTGTGCTTCCCTGCGAATTTGGGCAGGAAACCGAAATCGATGAATATGAGGAGGAAGACACCACAGATTTGATGAAACATAGGCCCGTGTGCTACTATGTGATGGACAATGGGGCTGTTGAGGAACAAAATGCGTTCTTCGAACATCCAGAACCTGCAATGAAGAACCATCTCAAGCCACTTTTCATTCGGGGGAAAGTTGGTGTCCATGGTGTGAACAAAGTTCTAGTGGATGGGGGTGCTGCAGTCAATTTGATACCCCATTTCATGCTAAAAAGATTAGAGATCCGCGAAGGAGACATCAAGCCCCATAATATGGTTCTGTCCAATTATGAGGGAAAAGTGGGCAAAACATTGGGAGTGGTCCAGTTGGAATTGACAATAGGCTCAAGCTGTAGGCCCACCATGTTTATGGTGATCGAAGCCAAGGCCAACTATAACTTACTGTTGGGAAGAGAGTGGATCCATGGCGTGGGGGCAGTTCCTTCGTCAATGCATCAGCGACTAGTTCTGTGGAGAGATGACGGAATCGTGGAAAACATCGAAGCAGACCAGAGTTACTTTATGTCAACTGTCAATTTAGTTGACAAGAGGGATTATGATAAAAATCTGGCAAAGATTGCACGTGTGTTCCAAATGATGAGATTAATGAAACTAGAAACGCCCACTACTACATGACCCTTCGTCATGATGGCCTTTACTGGGATAGAACAATAATCAGTGAAGAAGAGGGAGTCGAAAGCACTATACAAAAACGGCCAGCAGGCTGGGACTTCGACAACCTTAGCCATGACTGAGTCTACCTTTTTCGAAAGGATTTCGGCCTATATGGCTGAGAACGAATCAAAAGCGGCCTTAGAGGCTGAAATAAAGAAATCAACTATAAAGACGGACGAAGTAAGTGGGGATGGTTCGAAATGCTCACCCTTCAAAGAGTTTGAGATGGATCAAAGGTTGGATGCCATCTATGATAAAGAACCCTTAGGCTTCGAAAGGGACCCCATAAACTCAGGTGCCAAAATGTTGGCACAGGATCCACTCGAAGAAGTCAACTTAGGGGATGAAAAAACGAAAAGAGTAACCTACATAAGTGCTAAACTTAGCCCAGGCCTCAAGAAGGAAGTGATCGAAGTCCTTAAGGAAAACAAAGATTGCTTCGCATGGGATTATGACGAGATGCCTGGTTTAAAGAGGGAGTTTGTCGAACACAGACTGCCAATCAAAGATGGCAAGAGGCCCATCAAACAAACTCCCAGAAGATTCGCACCAGCGGTTCTCACAAAAATTAAAGCTGAGATCGAAAGGTTGCTGCGTTGCAAATTCATCAGAACAACAAGGTACGTCGAATGGTTAGCAAACATAGTACCTGTTATTAAGAAAAATGGTTCTTTAAGAATTTGCATAGATTTTAGGGATTTAAACACTACAACCCCTAAAGATGAATATTCCATGCCTGTGGCAGAAATGCTAGTAGATTCTGCTGCAGGGTTCGAATACTTGAGTATGTTAGATGGATACTCTGGGTATAACCAGATTTTCATTGCTGAAGAAGATGTTGCAAAGACAGCATTTCGTTGCCCAGGAGCCTTAGGCACCTACGAATGGGTGGTGATGCCTTTTGGTTTAAAAAATGCTGGGGCAACTTATCAAAGGGCAATGAATTCAATTTTTCATGATTTCATTGAAACTTTCATGCAGGTGTATATTGACGATATAGTCATCAAATCTATATCTGCAGAAACACATTTGCATCATTTAAGCCAATCATTCGAGCGAATGAGAAAACATGGCTTAAAGATGAATCCCCTTAAATGTGCATTTTTTTGTGCAGGCTGGAGATTTTCTTGGTTTTGTGGTTCACAAGAAAGGAATTGAAATCAACCAGAACAAAACCAAAGCCATAATGGAGACGAAAGCACCTGCGTCAAAAAGGGAGTTGCAATCTCTGCTAGGGAAAATTAACTTCCTCAGAAGATTCATCTCGAACCTAAGTGGAAGAACCCAAGCTTTCTCTCCGTTACTTCGTCTAAAGCAAGGTCAAGCCTTCTGTTGTACCCCAAAATTTGCCCTCCCATTTCCTCAACATTTTTCTCATCACAAGACATTTAAAGATCAAGATACAATTAGGGTTTCCTCTGCTCAAGACTTCTCCTTGCACTGTGGACTCAAATTAGGGTTTGTGTTTGCCTAAAGATGTTTTGACCTAAAATACCTAAGATGACTTTCATGCTTCATATTGGACTCCCAAGTTTACCCATACCAAGTTTCAAGTCTTGATTCCAAGTTTTTCCCAGTCAATTGGACAGTTGACCTAGAAATCAGCTGTATTGGGGAAAAAGTCAACTGTGGCCAATTGACAAGTCAAACCTCATGAAATTTGATCCACATCAACATTTTGAATTCATATGAACCATTTGATCAAGTTTGGATCACAATTCCACAAGAAATTTGATCAGATCACCAAAAGGGCAAAATGGTCATTTTTAGGGTTTTGACTGCACTAAGGCAATTTTTGACTGTTTGACCTAGCCAATGGCAAACCAAGTTCACCTATGGACTCAAGGACCCCATGGAATTATCTTGACATGTTCATCAAGCTCAAAAGATCCCAAGTATACAAGATTGATAGTTGAATTTCCCAGTCAATTGATCAATTTTGACTGTATACTGAAAAGTCAAACTTTGACTTTTTGGTCAAAATCAAGAGTCAAGATTCATTTTTCATCAAAACATGCCAAATTATGAAACTTGTTCACCAAGAAATCACAAAATGCAAATTAGGGTTTGAAAATGGAATTTTTCATAACTTAGAATTTTTCTAAGTTATGAAAAACCCTAATTTTTTCCCAACTTTGCCCCATCTTTTCACCATGATCCATTGGGATTCAAACAAAAGTCAAAACATGAAAGTTGTAGCTTGTTGCAAAATCTACAACTTTGATTCACAAAGTTTTCTCATTTGAAGCTTGTATCTCAAGTTATGATTTTTTGAATAAGGGCACTAAACCATCTTTTAACTTAGTGAAATTTGACCTATTTTGACAAGGTTTTCTACCCTACTTCAAGGCCACTTTTCATGCCCTTCCAATTGGAATTTTGATTTGCATTTCAAAGATGGATTGTAGTACACATTCCAAGCTTTCCAAAATGTCCAAGAACTCATCAAACAACCTCATAACTTGGGAGATTCGAATTTCACAAGTTGGCAAAAATTCACTTTTGTTCTTCATCAAGACATGTTCATAACCTTGCCAATTTGAAATCAGTTTGCTTTATGCTTGATTACAGGTCCTTGAACCATTTCATACTCAATAATTTAATGCATATTCAATGTGTTAAGGTCATGTTCTTTGTGTTCTAACATTGCATAATGGTTTAATCCTAAACTAGATAAAGTGGAATTTCCATTTTTGAAAAGTTTAGCTTTATGTCAATTGGTAAATCAAACAAGTACATAGAAGATCTGCTTAGCACAAGATCATGGGCATAACACACTGATCAAGAGGAGTTGATGCAGCACATTAGGGGGTCCTATACTGACCTAGAACACCAATTTGCTTTTGGTAGCTTAAGTGTGAAGAAAGGTCCATAACATATGCTATCTCTCATATCAGCAAAAGAACACAGCACAAAAGATATCAAACACATTCCATAGACCACATTGAAGCTTTTGCACGAGCCATTTCCCTTTCAAACACCCTCCATCTCAGAATCATCCTCAAACTGCACAAACAGGGGTGCCCCTGCAGTTTGAGTGCAATCTCTCAATCCCTTCAAGCATTTCTGTCCAAACCTGTTCCTCTACCTTCCTTACAACATATGCAAGCTATCCAGAAGCTAAGGCACGATCTGTAGTTGCTCTAACCACTTCCACCATTTTCACATCTTTGACTTGCAGGTGAAGTTCTATAGCTTGATACAAGAAGTTTCAAGACAAAGTGAGCATTGAAAAAGCATCCCTGGACTTCAAGGAAGCTTTTCCAATCATTACATTGCACTGAAAGTCTCTCATTCTCCACATAGAAGTTCAACTGCACAGGTAAAAGTTTGAATTCGTATCTCTCTTATTAGGCATCTTTAGTCTTAAGTTTGTGAAGAAACAAAGTCCTACTCATAGCCCTGAACATGTACATAGCTTTACTTTTCATTTCTTTTGTCTGAGTGAAGAGAATTTGAGCTCTGAAAATGGTAGAAAAACTAGGTCAGAAAAGAGGGGGAGAGAAATTCTCTCTCATCTGGGAGAGATAGGTCATGTTCTTTATATGGTTGAAACCGTCTCTTAATGCTCTACACTTTTCATGTTATGAGTTTTGCTTGAAAGTCCAGGAATCCAGAGTTAGAAAACGCGTGTTTTGTGTGAAGAAAGCTGTACAGAGGTTGAAGAAGAAGTGATCTGGGCTGGGCCTGGATTTGTTTCCTTTTCACACCCCATTTTTGGTTTACACCCCCCTGAGCCCATTTGCTCATTTTTTGACATTTTTTGACTTTTTCTTTTTGGATTGACTTTGTTTATTTTTTCTCATACCATTAAAATTTTTAAAATATTTTTTCCACCACTTTTTGTATTAATGGCATATTTATTTGTTTATTTCTTTTGTTATATACAAATATATATATATAAACTATTATTGAAATAAATAGAAAATAGTGTAGATACATTTTATTATTTTATTTACTTTATGAAAATATTTTACACAAAAAAATATACTTTACTTTTTATTTTTTTTATTAAAATATTTAAATATTTATTTTAGAAAAATACATATTTAGGGTTATATATATATATATATTTGATTATTAATGTATTTAAGAAAAAGATATAAAAATACTTGATCTTTTTTTTATTAACATTTGATACAAAAAAAAAATACCTTTTTCACAATACACTTCATTTTATTTTATTTTTTATAAATAATAAATAAATAGTAGAATTAAATTAGATAATAATATCTTTTATTTAAAAATTAGGGTTTTTACCCTAAGTTCAAAAATACTAAAAAAATAAATACATTTTTATTTTCTTTTTCCTTTTACATAAATATTTTCTCATACACATAAAAACTTTCTTTTTTACATTTCACATATTTATTTTATTTACATTTAAATTATGCAATTTATTTACCATGCAAATATCCAATTGTTGTAATAATTTAGATTTAAATTCTTGTCAATATCCCCATTTGAACATTTGTACCCCCCTTCCCATATTTGGTTGTGTAATAGCTTAGTAATTTTAATTTCGCACTTTATTGCTTTCTAAATAATAACATGCTAGAATTAGGGTTTGTATGCGAAAAAACGATAAAAAATAGTTTGACCTAATACAAGATAAACAAGCATGAAAATGGACACACAAATCACACTTGCACCCCCTAGGGTATTCCACTTGTTGCCTTCAAATAAATGGGCCATATTGTATGTTGAACATCTTTGGGCAAAGCAAACAGTTTGAATGATCATAGTCCCTCGATAAAACTTTTCAAAACAAACAAAACAAATGATCAAGTCCCTTAGAGAAATTGCCCAAAGACATTTAACGTCGTTACAATTATGGTCTAAACGATGACCCGCGCCTGTCCCTTTCACATCCTAACACAAGGTTGCCCACCAAATACAATGGTGGTGCAAACTTGTTAAAAGGGTTAAAGTATAGCAATAATCTTTTGAGAAACTTAGGAGTAGATAACCTCTTAGTTACTTGAATCAACTTGTAAAACAAAACACTTGCCTAATTTCAAAATCACACATTACAACACTTTCAAAACAAAAACTTTCAAAAAACAAATGAAAACCTTTTCAAAAGACATACATCTTTGTATACATCCCCACATGGATCATTGCAAAGGTTGCCACCACATTGGCCTCTTTTCAAAACATTTTCAAAACCCACACACTCAAGCACCATTTAAAACAATTGAAAACAAAAGGCAAGTGATCTAAGCAAGTAACTAAGAGCCCATGGATAACCATGGATAGAAAGGGTGCTAATACCTTCCCTTTCTATAATCTACTCCCCGAACCCAAGAAAACATCTCAAAAGGTTTTTGCTGTGCTTTTTAACCTTTCCTTAGGATAAAATAAAAAGTCGGTGGCGACTCTTGCTAACCGCAACATTTGCGAATACAAACGCAAACCTCAAGTCAGTTCTCCCACCGTATCACAGAACTGGCGACTCTGCTGGGGACTACTTAAAAGTGGAGTAACCTTAGGGTTTTAGATCACCTGTGTTTTCAATTGTTTGCTTTGTTTGCTTTTATGTTTGTGGGCTTTGCATTGGAGTTTCATAGATCCTAACCCGGATCTGGGAAATACCCTTTTTAGGTAGCATAATCTGTGAGGGACCTGTCCGGCGTAGACCGACATGGGTGAAGCAGTGGCTACGTTGGTGTGGCATCTTAGTCTGTACCTATATCCCTTGTGTTGTAACGGGGAGAATATAGGTCTTCTAAGGGGTCATTAAACACCAACCAACCTTAGAACCCTAAATTGACCAACTTGGCTATTAGGACAGTAGCAGTATGCTACACTCATTGAGGCTAAACTCTCGAGATGGTTCTGGCCGCGAGAAAAGATTGCGATGCTGGAGTTATGACCGATTGAGGGTAGCCAATGATTTGAGATCCTCTAGAACCCGGTTACTTTTGATAGGACAGGTTTTAACCAACAAAACCAAAAGAGGGTAATACCTGAAACTCATGCTGGCCTGAAACCTAAGGGTGTCTTGTGTGACTTGTGTGCTTTATCTGCCTATGTGAATACTTGTGATGTGCTTCATCATAGCATCATGCCATCATACCATTGCATGCAAAGCTAACCCATTTCAAAGACAAAAAGGTTTCATCTTTGCTCTGTTTTGTAGGACATCATGATGCCCGTGCGTAGAAATACTGTCCGGCTCAACTTTGTTCAACCACCAGTTTTACTCAAAGATCTGGTTGAAAGAATTCCAAACACTACCTCCTTCATCAACAAACATGGTTCCCTCCTTGGCTTGATCACTGCAAAATGGGACCAACAACTGATAAGTGTTCTGACCCAGTTTTATGACCCTCTGCATCATTGTTTCACCTTTCAAGACTTCCAGCTGGTTCCTACCCTGGAAGAGTTCTCTTACTTGCTTGGGATTCCTGTCTTGGAACAAACTCCTTTCACTGGTTTGGAAAAGACTCCTAGGCCTGAAGAGATTGCTGCAATTCTCCCCTTGACCAAAGAAGAGGTATTGTCCAACTGGGAAACTAGAAATGGGATCAAGGGCTTTTTGGTCAAATTTCTGGTTGGCAAGGCTAATGATTTCTGGAATGACTTGGACTTCAAAGCATATGAGGATATTCTGGCTCTTTTGATCTATGGTCTGGTATTGTTTCCCAACCCTGACACCTTCATCAGTATCCATGTCATAAGAATCTTCATGTCTCGGAATCCGGTACCCACTCTCTTGGGTGACATTCTACAACAACTCTATGCTCGTACTGCTCGAAAACGGGGAACTCCGTGGTGTTGTGCTCCTTTGCTGGTAAGGTGGTTTATTTCGCACCTTCCTAAGTCCGTGCTGAAGAATGAAGAAGGAAAAGGTTGGGCTCGGAGGTTAATGTCTCTCACAGATAAGGATATCACTTGGACTCTCAGAGGCTTGGATGAGATAGCTGTTATCGACCGTTGCGGAGAATACCCTAATGTCCCGTTGATTGGTATCCAAGGAGGAATCTCTTACAATCCATGTTTAGCTCTCCGTCAGTTTGGAAGAGCCAGAGGAGATGGGCCCCATGAAATGCTGGTTCCTCACTTCCATTTTGAGTTTCAGGCAGGCAGTGACAAACTACGCCAAGGATTCATTAGAGCTTGGGACAGAATCCACAAAGCTGACCCACATGAGTTAGGACCAAAGACTTCTTTACCATTGGAGCCCTATTGCAAATGGGTCCGCATCCGTGCTCAGAAGTTAGGTATTCCATACGAAGCTGTCAGACCAATCATCCTTGAAACTCCCAATGAAGATGGGGTTCCTCCAACTGTCCTCCCTCCTCAGATACCTACTGATTTTGACACCATGAAGAGATCTTGGGCACAGCTAAAGGAAGAACGGGATTTCTATCGGGAGAAGTTCAACGAGCAGGAAAGGAAGGTCCAAAGGCTGACTAAGCAATTGGAGGAAGAACGTGTCCTGAACAACTACATCAGCACTGAGAGGAGGAGGCCATGGGAGCATTGATGAGCTTTGATTATTCCCTTTTGTAGTTTTATTTCCTTTTCCGTATTTTTCATTCCTGTAATGCCTAAGGGCAAATTGTTGAACAATTGAAAAATTTTAATCTAATGAAGTGTGTTTCCCTTTTTGTCTACAAAGTTGAATCTTATTTGTCTTTGAAAACATAAAACATACGCATTCCATTACACCATATGCATAGCAGGTACCCTATTTCACAGGTTGCTTAATTTTCTTCGCTGTTTATGTGCACAGTCATCATGAATTCGGAGTCATCCAGTGAACAAGCAATCAAGGCCCTTCAGGCCCAAAGTGCACAGTTTCAAGAGATGGTCCTAAGCCTAGCCCAGGGTCAGCAAGAGTTGAAGACTCTACTCCTGAAGAAGAAGAAGAAAAAGAGGACGGCAATGTTCAACACCGGACGCAGATTTGGGAACACACTCCACAATGAAGCTGATCCAACCACTTCTTCTGCTGAGAAAAACAGTCCCCAAGGGGGAGGAGCTCCTAGTCCCGCAGTCTCCGACAACGAGACGGACTATAACGAGGAACAATACCCACCTGCTGCTGACAGATACAAACAATTGGAGGACCGCTTGAGCGCTATGGAAATTCAGAACGTGCCGGGACTGGATTTCGGGGATTTGGGATTATCTTCCGGAGTAGTAATTCCACACAAGTTTAAGGCGCCTGCCTTCGCCAAGTATGATGGGGTCTCCTGCCCAAAGCTGCATCTGAGGTCGTATGTAAGGAAAATCCAACCTTACACGGCGGATAAAAACCTCTGGATTCACTTCTTCCAAGACAGCCTCTCGGGGTCTCAGCTTGAATGGTTCTACCAATTAGACGGAGCTAGCATCCGGCACTGGGAGGACTTGGCGACTGCTTTCTACAGACAATACCAATATAATTCTGATCTCGCTCCTACGCGTACCCAACTTCAGGGTATGTCTCTAGGAACGGGTGAAGGATTCAAAGAGTACGCTCAAAAATGGAGAGATTTGGCTGGCAGGGTGCAGCCTCCATTAACTGATCGAGAGCTGGTTGATATGTTTCTGGGAACGTTGTCTGGTCCGTTCTTTAATCATTTGGTTGGTAACTCCTCCGCTGGGTTCACAGATTTGATATTAACGGGAGAGAGAATTGAAGCTGGCATCAGGTCAGGCAAGATACAGAAGGCTGCCTCTACAAGTGCCGAGAAGAGGCCATTTAAGAAAGAAGCAAGCGCCGTCTATGGCCCTAGAAGACAAGTCAAGCCCGAAAGTCGCCAAGCCGTTAATGCTTTGGTCATCTCTAAACCTGTTGCTGCTCCTCAGCAGTACAATCAGCAAAGAAGTGAAAGGCCCAAGAGGCAGTATACCCGATTGAGTATGACATTATCTCAAATTTTACCCCAACTGTTATCCACCAACCTGGTGACCCTCAAAGAAGCTCCTAAGGTCGTCAACACTGCGTCCCCTAAATACAACCCGAATGCCCGGTGTGCTTATCATTCTGATAGTCCCGGGCACACTACTGATGATTGTTGGGCCTTGAGAAACAAAGTGCAAGATCTAATTGACGCAAAAGAAATTCAGTTTGAAGCGCCGGAAAGACCGAATGTTGTAACGGCTCCTATGCCCCAGCATAGGGTGAATGCCATTGAGGAAGAAGTGTATGCTGTTTCGATAGATGAAGTTGTTACCCCTTTGAAGACTGTTAAGAAGAACCTACTGCGGGCCGGTTTATTTCCGGGTTGCGGCGAAGGTTGCCCATTCTGTGCTATTTCCCTATCCGATTGTCCCTTGCTAAGGTTAGGCATCCAAGGCCTAATGGATAGCAAGGAGATCTTGTTCAAAAAGACTGCTGTTCAATTGGTTCCAATGAAAGAAGTTTCCGTGATTACCATCTTCAAAAATCCAATCAAGGCTCCCCCAAAGAAGCCTATTCAAATCTTGACAGTTGCGCCTGTGATCATTACTGTTCCAGGACCCCTCTCCTACGTGTCTGATAAAGCTGTCCCCTGGCATTATGGGGCAGACGTATATGTAAATGGAATCAAGCAAGAATTTGATGCTAGTGCCAGTATTTGCGATATCACCGGTCCGGCTAAAGTCACCCGCAGTGGCAGGCTCTTCTCGCCTGACATTGCGCCTCCCGCTATTCGGAAACCCCTCCTCATAAAACCTGCAAGTTTATCAAGTCCTGTTGCTGATCAAATTGTGTCCCCTGCTGCCGAGTCATCAAATGCTCGGGGCAAAGGGATTGAAGAAGAGCCTGCCCGGATGGAGGCACCAATACCCGTGAATGCTGAGGCCTCCCGACAAGAAATGGAGGAGATTCTGAAGATAATAAAGAAAAGTGATTTTAATGTTGTTGAGCAGTTAGGGCATACACCCTCCAAGATCTCCCTGCTCTCCCTATTGCTATGTTCCGAGGCTCACGCTAAGGCATTAATCTCATTTCTCAAGACGGCCCATGTGCCGCAGGAGACGTCTGCAGTTCAGTTCACTGACTGCATAGCAAATCTGACGGCGGACAACGGCTTGGGCTTTTCAGATGCTGACCTGACCGCAAAAGGGAGAGACCACAATGATGCCCTGCATGTCTCTATTGAATGCAGGGGCACTACTCTGGCACATGTATTGGTGGACACTGGTTCTTCTTTGAATGTTCTTCCGAAAAAGGCTTTGGATCGTCTGGATTATGAAGGCCTGGAGTTGAAACCCAGCAATATCATCGTCAGAGCCTTTGACGGTTCCAAGAGGATGGTTCATGGAGAGGTTAACATCCCTATTCGTGTGGGCTCTCAAGTGTTTGACTCTACCTTTTACGTGATGGATATACGTCCATCGTACTCCTGTCTGTTGGGTAGACCTTGGATCCACAAAGCTGGGGCAGTGACCTCCACCTTACACCAAAAACTGAAGTATCCCGTCAGGGGGAAAATTGTCACTGTGCAAGGAGAAGAGGAGTATATGGTGAGCCATTTGAATTCCTTCAGGTACATCGAGATGGACGGAGAATTTATTGAAACTCCCTTCCAACATTTCGAGGAGGTACATCCAATTTCAGCAGCTGCGGAGACAATGGCCGAAGAGAATGATTCCTTGAAGATGGTTTCCCTAAGGGATGCCCGGGCTGTGGTTCAGAAAGGCAATGGTGCACACTGGGGTCAGCTTCCTGACTTCACTCAGAAGAACGACAAGTTTGGGCTAGGCTTTACTACAGAGGCTCAGAAGGCGGTGCGCAAAGAGAAGATTGGAAAGGCTCCGGTGTTTATTTCCAGCTCAAGGGTGAATGCTATCGAGGAGGATGTGGAGGAAGCTGAGTTTGATAATTGGATCTACCCGACTGCCAGCGACGGACCAAGCAACTGGACAGCAAAGGATTTTACCCCTATCACATTTGTCACGCAGTAATTGATTTCTTTTGATTTCCAAATTTGTAACAAACAATATGTTAAAACTCTGTTGGCTCGGTGTCCTGCCCGGGGCATCGTAGCTCCATTTGTGAGGGCTTTTTGTATGACATTTTCATATATCATCAATCAAAACATTGGACGTTTGTTGCATTTCAAATCTTGTGCTCCTTTTCTTTCTGTGTTATACATATTGCAAAACAGCTATATTTACACACACTCACTTATACAGGTTTCAATCCACTCTGGATCTCACTGGCAACAGCTCTGCTACCGCCAGTTATGACTTCGAAAATCCGATCAACTTGGCCGAAGACGAAGGTGAAGATGATTGCGAAGTGCCTGGTGAACTCGCAAGACTGCTACTACAGGAAGAGAGGGCTATTCAACCACATGAAGAGCCTGTGGAGACAATTAACCTGGGTACTGAGACAGATAGGAAAGAGGTCAAAATTGGTGCCAATCTAGAGCTCAGCGTGAAGCAACGATTGATCCAGATGCTACAAGACTACATGGAGATCTTTGCCTGGTCTTATGAAGATATGCCTGGTTTGGATGCCGACATTGTAGTTCACCATTTGCCAACCAAGGAAGATTGCCCTCCAGTAAAGCAAAAAGTTCGACGAATGCGTCCAGAGATGTCTGAGAAGATTAAAGCTGAGGTGATGAAACAGTTTGATGCAGGTTTCCTTGCAGTAACTTCTTACCCTCAGTGGATTGCCAATGTTGTGCCAGTGCCGAAGAAGGACGGTAAGGTCAGAATGTGTGTCGACTACAGGGATCTGAACAGGGCCAGCCCCAAGGATGACTTCCCCCTACCTCACATTGATGTCCTTGTTGACAATACAGCTCAACACAAGGTGTTCTCCTTCATGGATGGTTTTTCAGGGTATAATCAGATCAAGATGGCTCCAGAAGATATGGAGAAGACTACCTTTGTGACCCAGTGGGGCACCTTCTGTTATAAGGTCATGCCATTCGGATTGAAAAATGCTGGGGCAACCTATCAGCGTGCCATGGTTGCTTTATTTCATGATATGATCCATCATGAGATTGAAGTATACGTTGATGACATAATTGCAAGGTCTCAAACTGAGGAGGAGCACCTTGATCATCTGAGGAAGTTGTTTGACCGACTCAAGTTGTACAAGCTGAGATTGAATCCCAACAAATGCACCTTCGGGGTGAGGTCCGGAAAATTGCTAGGTTTCATTGTAAGTGATAAAGGTATCCAGGTGGACCCTGCCAAGGTTAAAGCTATTCAAGAGATGCCGACCCCAAAAACAGAGAAAGAAGTCAGAGGTTTCCTAGGACGACTGAATTACATTGCCCAATTCATCTCACATCTGACTGCTACTTGTGAGCCATTCTTCAAATTACTGAAGAGAGATCAAGTGGTACGCTGGAATGATGAATGTCAGGCCGCCTTTGAAAGAATAAAGGAATACCTCCAAGAGCCACCCATTCTTATGCCACCAGTGGAAGGAAGACCTCTGATACTATACTTGACAGTGCTTGATAATTCAATGGGGTGTGTGCTGGGGCAGCATGACGAGTCTGGCCGAAAAGAGCACGCTATTTATTACTTGAGCAAAAAGTTTACCGACTGTGAGTCTCGTTACTCACTGCTTGAGAAAACTTGCTGCGCTCTTGTATGGGCTGCTCGCCGGCTGAGACAGTATATGCTGACTCACACTACTTTATTGATTTCAAAGATGGATCCCATCAAGTACATATTTGAAAAGCCCGCTCTGTCTGGGAGAATAGCGAGATGGCAAATGATCTTAACAGAATATGATATCCAATATACAACTCAGAAAGCAATTAAGGGAAGTGTACTGGCTGATCATTTGGCACACCAACCTGTGGACGATTATCAATCATTGAACTTTGATTTTCCGGACGAAGACATCATGGTGGTAACTGACTGTGAAGTACCTGGACCGGATGAAGGACCTGAGGAAGGATCCCGATGGTCTATGCATTTTGACGGAGCCTCCAATGCTTTGGGTAACGGCGTCGGTGCTGTAATCATATCTCCCAAGGGGACTCATACTCCACTCATCGCCCGATTATGTTTCAGCTGCACCAACAACATGGCAGAATATGAGGCATGTATCATGGGTTTGCAAGCTGCGATCGATTTGAGGATCGAGTTTCTAAGTGTCTTCGGAGATTCCGCTCTCGTGATCAATCAGATCAAAGGCGAGTGGGATACGAAACACCCGAATCTCATTCCTTACAAGGAGTATGTGTCGACCTTGCTCCCTCACTTTGAAGAGATAACTTTTGAGCACTTCCCTAGAGAGGAGAATCAGCTAGCGGACGCACTAGCCACGATGTCTTCGATGTTCAAAGTTAAATGGGATAATGAGGCTCCTCAAATCACAATCTGGAAGTTGGATGAACCGGCTTACTGCTGCGAGCTCGAGGCCGAGAAGGTGACTGAAAAACCCTGGTATCACGAGGTGAAGAGGTACTTGGAAGCTCAGGAATACCCTGAAGGTGCATCTGTCAACGACAAGAAGTTCATGAGGAGATTTGCTGCAAAATTCTTCCTCAGCAACGGCGTTCTCTACAAACGGAATCATGATTCAACCCTGTTACGTTGTGTGGATAAGGCTGAAGCAGAGAAAATTATGATGGAACTGCATGAAGGAACATTTGGAACCCATTCCAGTGGACACACCATGGCTAAGAAAATCCTTCGGGCAGGATATTTCTGGTCCACGATGGAAGCCGATTGTTACCAACACTCCCGGACTTGTCATAAGTGCCAGATCTATGCTGACAAGGTGCATATCCCTCCGGTTCCTTTGAATGTCCTAACGGCACCTTGGCCTTTCGCAATGTGGGGCATCGATATGATCGGTGAAATCCGACCGACGGCATCCAATGGACACCGCTTCATCTTGGTGGCAATCGATTACTTCACGAAATGGGTCGAGGCAGCTTCCTATGCCACAGTAACCAAGAGCGTCGTGGCACGATTCATCCGGCATAATCTGATTTGTCGGTACGGAGTCCCAGAAAGAATCATTACGGACAATGGTACCAATCTCAATAACAAAATGATCACTGAACTCTGTGAACAATTCAAGATACAGCACCACAATTCTTCCCCCTATCGGCCGAAGATGAATGGGGCTGTAGAGGCAGCCAATAAAAATATCAAGAAAATTGTGCAGAAGATGACAGTGACCTATAAAGATTGGCACGAGATGTTACCGTTCGCTCTTCATGGGTACCGCACCTCAGCAAGGACGTCAACCGGGGCAACTCCCTTCTCCCTAGTCTATGGCATGGAGGCAGTCTTGCCGATCGAAATCCAGATACCCTCTCTCCGGATAATGAAGGATGCAGACTTGAATGAAGATGATTGGATCCAGACTCGACTTGATCAACTAAATCTGATTGACGAAAAGAGGCTCACTGCTATCTGTCACGGTCAAACGTATCAGAAACGGATGATCAGGGCATTTAACAAGAAAGTCAGACCGCAAGAGTATCAAGTTGGGGACCTGGTAATCAAACGCATCATCCTTCCTCAAAGTGATCCCCGGGGCAAATGGACCCCTACGTACGAAGGGCCATTTGTGGTTAAGCGTGTGTTCTCTGGAGGAGCCATGATCCTAACCACCATGGACGGTGACGACCTTCCTCACCCCGCCAATGCAGACATAGTGAAAAAATACTACGCATAAATAAAAGACCCGCTAGGTTGACATACCTAGGCAAAAATTAGGGCTTCCCGGCGAACCAAAAGGGTTCGGGCAAAAATAAGGGATGAAATAAATAAAAATCTGTACACCCAGCAAGTCGAAAACCTGAAAGGGCGGCTTGGGCAAAAAAGGGTATCCCGTTGGACTGAAAACCCGAAAGGGCGGTCCAGGCAAAAGTTAGGGATAAGAGCGTAACACTATGTCTCATTGGATCACTTCGCACCCGGAATTCGGCATCAACTATCTGGCTCAGATTACGGCATCGACCAATCAGCTTCATCTTCGACCAGGCAGCAAAGCGATGAGACGTTCGAAGACATAAAGGCAATAGCAGAGTTGGAACCCAGTAGGATGGTTCACATAGCTGTTTTGTTTTTCAAATTGTAAACTCTATGTTATTTGGCGGCGTCCTCTTACTAGGATGTTAGCCTCTTGTACAAAAAACGCCTATTCACAGGCAAAGTTTAAATCAATACAAATTCACTTGTCCATACAAATTGCCATTGTTTTTCTTTTTCTGTTTTGTCTTGCGAAGAACGTCCAATGTTCATTTTTGATATATGCATTTGACATTAAATTGCTGATCCCTAAATGTTTGCATATGAAAAAAGAGATTAATTGCAAGTGACATCAAAGACAGGGGCAATGTGTAGTTGTCTAAAGCGGTCTAGTTGCTTTGTCCACCAAGGCACCAAGGTAGGTTCAACTGAAAATATTGGTCGAATCATCTTAGCTCCCCGCAGAATAAAACAGGTGCAGCAGCACTTTCCCCAAGCGGGAGTCGATTCCCCGTCGATCCTGAAAAAAGGCACAACGTTCCCCGGCAAATCTTAAAAGTTCATCCCCAGTAGATTCTGCGAGCTTATCCCCGGCGAAGCACGAACGTCACACCCAAGTTTTATTTAGAGTTATTTCCTCACAAGGACTTATAACTGGGTTATCCTCAGCTAAGCCACGGAAGACCGTTCTCGGCGAAAGTTCCTTCAATCCCCAGCGAAGTCTATCTTTGGTTTTCCCAAGCAGAGTTTATCTTTGGGGTTCCCCAGCGGAGTTTATCGTCATTATCCTCAGCAGAATCCATTGTTAAGGTCCTCAGCAGGCCTCTCATCAGAGCTTCGGCCAAGTATCTCTTCCACAAAGCAGCTTCCCGGCCATTCGTCAAGGATTTATTTTCCTAAGATGAAATTACACTCATAAACATTTCACATTTTCATACATCTTGCTTACATACATGATGAAACACATGCAACATCAAATGTTGAACATCATGACATCATGCATATCATACATCATGACATTGCATACAGCTTACGTCTTTGCCTTTTCAGGAAAAAGACAATCACAAAAAAAAAAAAAAAACGATTACCTTCAACTGTCACAATTCCAGATTCGATACCTGTATCTAGCCAGGGCACATCTGAGAATGATCAGTTTCCAGACTCGATTCCTGTATCCAGCCAGGGCACGTCTGCAGAGTTCAAAGATTCGACTCCTGTATCCAGCCAGGGCACATCTATCAACTACAACATTTCCAGATTCGATTCCTGTATCCAGCCAGGGCATATCTGTTGACCACATTTCCAGACTCGATTCCTGTATCTAGCCAGGGCACGTCTGCAGAGTTCAAAGATTCGACTCCTGTATCCAGCCAGGGCATAGCTATTGACGACTATTTCCAGATTCGACTCCTGTATCCAGCCAGGGCACATCTGTGAGCAACCGATCGTAGATTCGATACCTGTATCCAGCCAGGGCATATCTGCATAAGGAGACTGAAGATCAAACACCTGTAACAAGCCAGGAAAACATCTGTCTTTCTTAAACACACAAGTTCTCGCTAAGGAATCTCTTATGCGACCATCTCTCCAAATGGCATCTATAAGCCCATTCCCGACACCACATTGTTGAGACTCCAGCATGCGAGTGCAAATTTCCGGGCACTCTAGTGTCCAATCTCCTTTTACCCTCGAGTCACGAAAGGCAAACTTGCCAATCTAACTCTTCAGGTCCAAGAAGATTGAACAGGGGCAACTGT
Organism: Vicia faba; assembly: GCA_948472305.1. Lineage (NCBI taxonomy): Eukaryota > Viridiplantae > Streptophyta > Magnoliopsida > Fabales > Fabaceae > Vicia > Vicia faba. Next base: position 413,828,397 of record OX451738.1, read on the forward strand.
TGTACCCCAAAATTTGCCCTCCCATTTCCTCAACATTTTTCTCATCACAAGACATTTAAAGATCAAGATACAATTAGGGTTTCCTCTGCTCAAGACTTCTCCTTGCACTGTGGACTCAAATTAGGGTTTGTGTTTGCCTAAAGATGTTTTGACCTAAAATACCTAAGATGACTTTCATGCTTCATATTGGACTCCCAAGTTTACCCATACCAAGTTTCAAGTCTTGATTCCAAGTTTTTCCCAGTCAATTGGACAGTTGACCTAGAAATCAGCTGTATTGGGGAAAAAGTCAACTGTGGCCAATTGACAAGTCAAACCTCATGAAATTTGATCCACATCAACATTTTGAATTCATATGAACCATTTGATCAAGTTTGGATCACAATTCCACAAGAAATTTGATCAGATCACCAAAAGGGCAAAATGGTCATTTTTAGGGTTTTGACTGCACTAAGGCAATTTTTGACTGTTTGACCTAGCCAATGGCAAACCAAGTTCACCTATGGACTCAAGGACCCCATGGAATTATCTTGACATGTTCATCAAGCTCAAAAGATCCCAAGTATACAAGATTGATAGTTGAATTTCCCAGTCAATTGATCAATTTTGACTGTATACTGAAAAGTCAAACTTTGACTTTTTGGTCAAAATCAAGAGTCAAGATTCATTTTTCATCAAAACATGCCAAATTATGAAACTTGTTCACCAAGAAATCACAAAATGCAAATTAGGGTTTGAAAATGGAATTTTTCATAACTTAGAATTTTTCTAAGTTATGAAAAACCCTAATTTTTTCCCAACTTTGCCCCATCTTTTCACCATGATCCATTGGGATTCAAACAAAAGTCAAAACATGAAAGTTGTAGCTTGTTGCAAAATCTACAACTTTGATTCACAAAGTTTTCTCATTTGAAGCTTGTATCTCAAGTTATGATTTTTTGAATAAGGGCACTAAACCATCTTTTAACTTAGTGAAATTTGACCTATTTTGACAAGGTTTTCTACCCTACTTCAAGGCCACTTTTCATGCCCTTCCAATTGGAATTTTGATTTGAATTTCAAAGATGGATTGTAGTACACATTCCAAGCTTTCCAAAATGTCCAAGAACTCATCAAACAACCTCATAACTTGGGAGATTCGAATTTCACAAGTTGGCAAAAATTCACTTTTGTTCTTCATCAAGACATGTTCATAACCTTGCCAATTTGAAATCAGTTTGCTTTATGCTTGATTACAGGTCCTTGAACCATTTCATACTCAATAATTTAATGCATATTCAATGTGTTAAGGTCATGTTCTTTGTGTTCTAACATTGCATAATGGTTTAATCCTAAACTAGATAAAGTGGAATTTCCATTTTTGAAAAGTTTAGCTTTATGTCAATTGGTAAATCAAACAAGTACATAGAAGATCTGCTTAGCACAAGATCATGGGCATAACACACTGATCAAGAGGAGTTGATGCAGCACATTAGGGGGTCCTATACTGACCTAGAACACCAATTTGCTTTTGGTAGCTTAAGTGTGAAGAAAGGTCCATAACATATGCTATCTCTCATATCAGCAAAAGAACACAGCACAAAAGATATCAAACACATTCCATAGACCACATTGAAGCTTTTGCACGAGCCATTTCCCTTTCAAACACCCTCCATCTCAGAATCATCCTCAAACTGCACAAACAGGGGTGCCCCTGCAGTTTGAGTGCAATCTCTCAATCCCTTCAAGCATTTCTGTCCAAACCTGTTCCTCTACCTTCCTTACAACATATGCAAGCTATCCAGAAGCTAAGGCACGATCTGTAGTTGCTCTAACCACTTCCACCATTTTCACATCTTTGACTTGCAGGTGAAGTTCTATAGCTTGATACAAGAAGTTTCAAGACAAAGTGAGCATTGAAAAAGCATCCCTGGACTTCAAGGAAGCTTTTCCAATCATTACATTGCACTGAAAGTCTCTCATTCTCCACATAGAAGTTCAACTGCACAGGTAAAAGTTTGAATTCGTATCTCTCTTATTAGGCATCTTTAGTCTTAAGTTTGTGAAGAAACAAAGTCCTACTCATAGCCCTGAACATGTACATAGCTTTACTTTTCATTTCTTTTGTCTGAGTGAAGAGAATTTGAGCTCTGAAAATGGTAGAAAAACTAGGTCAGAAAAGAGGGGGAGAGAAATTCTCTCTCATCTGGGAGAGATAGGTCATGTTCTTTATATGGTTGAAACCGTCTCTTAATGCTCTACACTTTTCATGTTATGAGTTTTGCTTGAAAGTCCAGGAATCCAGAGTTAGAAAACGCGTGTTTTGTGTGAAGAAAGCTGTACAGAGGTTGAAGAAGAAGTGATCTGGGCTGGGCCTGGATTTGTTTCCTTTTCACACCCCATTTTTGGTTTACACCCCCCTGAGCCCATTTGCTCATTTTTTGACATTTTTTGACTTTTTCTTTTTGGATTGACTTTGTTTATTTTTTCTCATACCATTAAAATTTTTAAAATATTTTTTCCACCACTTTTTGTATTAATGGCATATTTATTTGTTTATTTCTTTTGTTATATACAAATATATATATATATAAACTATTATTGAAATAAATAGAAAATAGTGTAGATACATTTTATTATTTTATTTACTTTATGAAAATATTTTACACAAAAAAATATACTTTACTTTTTATTTTTTTTATTAAAATATTTAAATATTTATTTTAGAAAAATACATATTTAGGGTTATATATATATATATTTGATTATTAATGTATTTAAGAAAAAGATATAAAAATACTTGATCTTTTTTTTATTAACATTTGATACAAAAAAAAATACCTTTTTCACAATACACTTCATTTTATTTTATTTTTTATAAATAATAAATAAATAGTAGAATTAAATTAGATAATAATATCTTTTATTTAAAAATTAGGGTTTTTACCCTAAGTTCAAAAATACTAAAAAAATAAATACATTTTTATTTTCTTTTTCCTTTTACATAAATATTTTCTCATACACATAAAAACTTTCTTTTTTACATTTCACATATTTATTTTATTTACATTTAAATTATGCAATTTATTTACCATGCAAATATCCAATTGTTGTAATAATTTAGATTTAAATTCTTGTCAATATCCCCATTTGAACATTTGTACCCCCCTTCCCATATTTGGTTGTGTAATAGCTTAGTAATTTTAATTTCGCACTTTATTGCTTTCTAAATAATAACATGCTAGAATTAGGGTTTGTATGCGAAAAAACGATAAAAAATAGTTTGACCTAATACAAGATAAACAAGCATGAAAATGGACACACAAATCACACTTGCACCCCCTAGGGTATTCCACTTGTTGCCTTCAAATAAATGGGCCATATTGTATGTTGAACATCTTTGGGCAAAGCAAACAGTTTGAATGATCATAGTCCCTCGATAAAACTTTTCAAAACAAACAAAACAAATGATCAAGTCCCTTAGAGAAATTGCCCAAAGACATTTAACGTCGTTACAATTATGGTCTAAACGATGACCCGCGCCTGTCCCTTTCACATCCTAACACAAGGTTGCCCACCAAATACAATGGTGGTGCAAACTTGTTAAAAGGGTTAAAGTATAGCAATAATCTTTTGAGAAACTTAGGAGTAGATAACCTCTTAGTTACTTGAATCAACTTGTAAAACAAAACACTTGCCTAATTTCAAAATCACACATTACAACACTTTCAAAACAAAAACTTTCAAAAAACAAATGAAAACCTTTTCAAAAGACATACATCTTTGTATACATCCCCACATGGATCATTGCAAAGGTTGCCACCACATTGGCCTCTTTTCAAAACATTTTCAAAACCCACACACTCAAGCACCATTTAAAACAATTGAAAACAAAAGGCAAGTGATCTAAGCAAGTAACTAAGAGCCCATGGATAACCATGGATAGAAAGGGTGCTAATACCTTCCCTTTCTATAATCTACTCCCCGAACCCAAGAAAACATCTCAAAAGGTTTTTGCTGTGCTTTTTAACCTTTCCTTAGGATAAAATAAAAAGTCGGTGGCGACTCTTGCTAACCGCAACATTTGCGAATACAAACGCAAACCTCAAGTCAGTTCTCCCACCGTATCACACCTTCGAATGGAACGAAGCTCACCAGGAGGCGTTTGACAGAATAAAAGAATACCTTTCTCAGCCTCCTATTTTGTCTCCACCTTCATGGGGGAAGCCCATGAGATTGTACATATCTGCCTCTGAAGTTAGTATAGGTAGTATGCTAGCACAAGAAGATAGCAATGGCGTCGAAAGAGCCATATACTATTTAAGTAGAGTGCTAAATGATGCAGAGACCAGATATAGCAATTTAGAAAAGCTATGTCTCTGTTTGTATTTCTCTTGTATGAAACTCAAGTATTATATAAAACCTGTTGATGTTTATGTTTCATCTCATTTCGATGTCATTAAACATATGCTTTCAAAACCAATAATGCATAGCAGAGTTGGCAAGTGGGCTTTAGCCTTAACATAATATTCGTTGACTTTCATGACTTTAAAAGCTATGAAAGGTCAAGTGATTCCTGACTTCATTGTGGACCATTCTTTGGTTGAGCAGACGGTCATGAGTTACGTCGAAATGCAACCATGGAAATTGTACTTTGATGGTTCAACCCACAGGAATGGAAGTGGTGTTGGAGTCCTTCTGATTTCTCCTGAAGGAATTCCAACAAAATTCAAGTATAAATTAGATGGTCCTCGTTGTTCTAACAACGAAGCTGAGTATGAAGCGCTCATTGTTGGACTTGAAGCTTTGTTGGAATTGGGGGCAACCAGAGTCGAAATTAAAGGAGACTCTGAATTAGTGGTCAAACAAATCACAAAGGAATACAAGTGCATAAAGGAAAATTTAATGGTATACTTCGTCATAGTCAATAGGCTATTGAGGAAATTTGAATACATGGATATTCAACACATACCAAGAATAGAGAACCAAGAAGCAAATGACTTAGCGCAGTTGGCTTCAGGTTATAAAGTGTCTACCAAGAACTTCAAGGATTTGGTCGAATTAAGGGGAAGAGTTATGGCTACTAGATTCACACCATCGGATCTGGAAAGTATGAGATTGGGATATGCTGAGAAACAGGGATTTGAAATATTAGCCATAAATACTTTGTCAGATGCAGACTGGCGAAGTCCATTGAAGAGTTATTTAGCAGACCTGTTGTACCCCAAAATTTGCCCTCCCATTTCCTCAACATTTTCTCATCACAAGACCTTTGAAGATCAAGATCCAATTAGGGTTTCCTCTGCTCAAGACTTCTCCTTGCACTGTGGACTCAAATTAGGGTTTGTGTTTGCCTAAAGATGTTTTGACCTAAAATGCCTAAGATGACTTTCATGCTTCATGTTGGACTCCCAAGTTTACCTATACCAAGTTTCAAGTCTTGATTCCAAGTTTTACCCAGTCAATTGGACAGTTGACCTAGAAATCAGCTGTATTGAGGAAAAAGTCAACTGTGGCCAATTGACAGTCAAACCTCATGAAATTTGATCCACATCAACATTATGAACTCATATGAACCATTTGATCAAGTTTGGATCACAATTCCACAAGAAATTTGATCAGATCATCAAAAGGGCAAAATGGTCATTTTTAGGGTTTTGACTGCACAAGGGCAATTTTTGACTGTTTGACCTAGCCAATGGCAAACCAAGCTCACATATGGCCTCAAGGACTCAATGGAATTATCTTGACATGTTCATCAAGCTCAAAAGATCCCAAGTACACAAGATTGACAGTTGAATTTCTCAGTCAATTGATCAATTTTGACTGTATACTGAAAAGTCAAACTTTGACTTTTTGGTCAAAATCAAGAGTCAAGATTCATTTTTCATCAAAACATGCCAAATCATGAAACTTGTTCACCAAGAAATCACAAAATGCAAATTAGGGTTTGAAAATGGAATTTTTCATAACTTAGAATTTTTCTAAGTTATGGAAAACCCTAATTTTTTCCCAACTTTGCCCCATCTTTTCACCATGATCCATTTGGATTCAAACAAAAGTCAAAACATGAAAGTTGTAGCTTGTTGCAAAATCTACAACTTTGATTCACAAAGTTTTCTCATTTGAAGCTTGTATCTCAAGTTATGATTTTTTGAATAAGGGCACTAAACCATCTTTTAACTTAGTGAAATTTGACCTATTTTGACAAGGTTTTCTACCCTACTTCAAGGCCACTTTTCATACCCTTCCACTTGGAATTTCAAATTGCATTTCAAAGATGGATTGTAGTACACATTACAAGCTTTCCAAAATGTCCAAGAACTCATCAAACAACCTCATAACTTGAGAGATTCGAATTTCACAAGTTGGCAAAAATTCACTTTTGTTCTCCATCAAAGCATGTTCATAAACTTGGCAAATTTGAATTCAGCATGCTTAAGCTACATTGCAGGCCTCTAATCCCATTCTCACTCAATAATTCAATGCTTATCCTTTGTGTTCTAACATTATTTTGCTCATTTGGATAATACACACAAAATCAAGCCTAAACTAGAAAAAGCATGTTATCCATTCTTGTAAAGTGATACTTTATGGCAACTTTGCAAATCTATGAGGTACAATGCAGATCTTTGAAGAAAAAAAGCATAGGCATATCCCACTGATCAAGACTCAAAGGTGCAGCATAGATTGAGGCATTGTACTGGCCTAGAAACCAAGTTGACATTTGCTTGCTTCACATAGAAGTAACATCCATAACTTATGCTATCTCTCATATCAGCAAAGAGACACAACACAAAAGATATCAAACACATTCCATAGACCACATTGAAGCTTTTGCTCGAGCCATTTGCCTTTCAAACCCTCTCCATCTCAGAATCCTCCTCAAACTGCACAAACAGGGGTGCCCCTGCAGTTTGAGTGCAATCTCTCAATCCCTTCAAGCATTTCTGTCCAAACCTGTTCCTCTACCTTCCTTACAACATATGCAAGCTATCCAGAAGCTAAGGCACGATCTGTAGTTGCTCTAACCACTTCCACCATTTTCACATCTTTAGCTTGCAGGTGAAGTTCTATAGCTTGGTACAAGAAGCTTCAAGACAAAGTGAGCATTGAAAAAGCATCCCTGGACTTCAAGGAAGCTTTTCCAATCATTACATTGCACTGAAAGTCTCTCATTCTCCACATAGAAGTTCAACTGCACAGGTAAAAGTTTGAATTCGTATCTCTCTTATTAGGCATATTTAGTCTTAAGTTTGTGAAGAAACAAAGTCCTACTCATAGCCCTGAACATGTACATAGCTTTACTTTTCATTTCTTTTGTCTGAGTGAAGAGAATTTGAGCTCTGAAAATGGTAGAAAAATTAGGTCAGAAAAGAGGGGGAGAGAAATTCTCCCTCATCTTGGAGAGATAGGTCATGTTCTTTATATGGTTAGAACCGTCTCTTCATGCTGAACATTTCTTGTGTTATGAGTTTTTGCTAAAAAGCCAGGAATCAAGAGTTAGAAGGGACTGAACATTGGCGCGCGTTTTTCAAATAATCTGTGCTGGAGGTTGAAGAAGGAGTGAAGTGGGCTGGGCTTGGATTTGTGTTGCTTTTCACACCCCATTTTTTGGTTTACACCCCCCTGAGCCCATTTGTTTATTTTTCAACATTTTTGATTTTTTCTTTTTGGGTTGACTTTGTTTATTTTTTCTCATGCCATTAAAATTTTTAAAATATTTTTTCCATCATTTTTGTATTTATGGCATATTTGTTTGTTTATTTCTTTTATTTATATACAAATATATATATATATATACTATTATTAAAATAAATAGAAAATAATATAGATACATTTTTATTTTTATTTTTACTCTCTGAAAATATTTCACACAAAAAATACTTTTATTTATTTTATTAAAATATTAAATAAATATTTATTTTGTATAATACTCATTTAGGGTTTAATATATGCATATATACATGTTTATTAATATATTTAAGATAAAAATATAAAATACTTGATTTTCTTCATTTCTATTAATGTTTGATACAAAAATACTTTTTTCACAAAATACTTCACTTTATTTTATTTTTGTACATAATAAACAAATAGTAGAATTTAATTAGATAATAATACTTTTTATATAAAAATTAGGGTTTCTTACCCTAAGTTTCAAAATACTAAAAAATAGATACATTTTTATTTTCTTTTTCCTTTTACATAAATATTTTCTCATAAACATAAAAAACTTTCTTTTTTACATTTCACATATTTATTTTGTTTACATTTAAATTATGCAATTTATTTACCATGCAAATATCCAATTGTTGTAATAACTTAGATTTAAATTCTTGTCAATATCCCCATTTGAACATTTGTACCCCCCTTCCCATATTTGGTTGTGTAATAGTTTAGTAATTTTAATTTCGCACTTTATTGCTTTCTAAATAATGACATGCTAGAATTAGGGTTTGAATGCGAAAAAACGATAAAAAATAGTTTGACCTAATACAAGACAAACAAGCATGAAAATGGACACACAAATCACACTTGCACCCCCTAGGGTATTCCACTTGTTGCCTTCAAATAAATGGGCCATATTGTATGTTGAACATCTTTGGGCAAAGCAAACAGTTTGAATGATCATAGTCCCTCGATAAAACCTTTCAAAACAAACAAAACAAATGATCAAGTCCCTTAGAGAAATTGCCCAAAGACATTTAACGTTGTTACAATTATGGTCTAAACGATGACCCGCGCCTGTCCCTTTTCACATCCTAACACAAGGTTGCCCACCAAAAACAATGGTGGTGCAAACTTGTTAAAAGGGTTAAAGTATAGCAATAATCTTTTGAGAAATTTAGGAGTAGATAACCTCTTAGTTACTTGAATCAAACTTGCAAAACAAAACACTTGCCTATTTTTTCAAACCACACTTCACTACACTTTCAAAACAACTTTCAAAAACAAATGAAAACCTTTTCAAAAGACATACATCTTTGTATACATCCCCACATGGATCATTGCAAAGGTTGCCACCACATTGGCCTCTTTTCAAAACATTTTCAAAACCCACACACTCAAGCACCATTTAAAACAATTGAAAACAAAAGGCAAGTGATCTAAGCAAGTAACTAAGAGCCCATGGATAACCATGGATAGAAAGGGTGCTAATACCTTCCCTTTCTATAATCTACTCCCCGAACCCAAGAAAACATCTCAAAAGGTTTTTTTGCTGTGCTTTTTTAACCTTTCCTTAGGATAAAATAAAAAGTCGGTGGCGACTCTTGCTAACCGCAACATTTGCGAATACAAACGCAAACCTCAAGTCAGTTCTCCCACCGTATCACAGAACTGGCGACTCTGCTGGGGAGAATCTTTTAAAGTGGAGTAACCTTAGGGTTTAGATCACCTTTGTTTTCAATTGCTTGCTTTGTTTGCTTTTACATATTGTGGGCTTTGTATCGGAGTTTTATAGATCCTAACCCGGATCTGGGGGAAACCTTTTTTTTAGGTAGCAACAAGACTGTGAGGGAACTGTGCGGGGTATACCGACATGGTTGAAGCAGTCTGCTACGTTGATGTGGCACTTTGGTGTGTACCGGTAACCCTTGAGTTCAGTCAAGGAGAGTACGGGGCCTCCATGTGGTGTCATGAAGCATCAACAGACCTTAGGAACCTTAATTGAACCATCTTGGCCTTTTTAGGGTAGTGAGATAACTGACTTTGGTGCAGTCCGAGGTTGGTTGATACTCGATACTACACTCAATTGAGGGTTGCTTTCCTGGAATATTTCGGTCGCCAGTTCAGTGGCTAAATCGAAACGATGAACAATGAAAGCAATCCAGTGATATTGGGATCTTTAGAACCCGGTTACTTTTGATAAGACAGGTTGAGCCCACAAAACTTCAAGAGGGTAACACCCAAACTTCATGCAGGCCTAAACTCTAAGGGTTTGTGTGACTTGTGTGCCTTACCATGTTTGCTTTTGTGAATGTTTATAGTGCATCATTACATCATACAAACATCATGAGCATTGACTAACCATTTCAAGGGTTTCGAATCTTCATCTTTGTTCTTATTTTATAGGACATGGAAACTGTTCGCAGAAAGACAATTCCGATTAGCCTTGTAAAGATCCCTCCTCAGCTTAAGGAGCTTCTGTCCAGAATTCCCGAGAGTTCTTCATTCAGTGAGAGACATGGAAAACTCATCAACTTGGTTAACACCAACATTGAGGAAGACTTGATTAAGGTCTTGTTCCAATTCTTTGACCCTCTGCATCACTGTTTCACCTTCTTGGACTATCAATTGGTACCTACATTGGAGGAGTTCTCCCGGCTCCTGAAGATTCCTATCCTTGATCAGCTACCCTTCAACGGTACAGAAAAGGAACCTAGACTTGAAGAGATTGCTAAAGCCTTGCACCTACAGACATCCGACCTCAAAGGACATTGGGAAGCGAGAAGTGGTATCAAAGGGTTCTTAGCTAGGTTTCTGTTTGATAAAGCCCAAGAATGTTGGAACTCTCTTGACCTACGAGCTTTTGAAGAAGTTGTAGCCCTCCTTGTCTATGGTTTGGTATTGTTCCCTAACCCAGATCAGCTTATCGATATCAGTGCTGTCCAGATCTTTATGACCAGGAATCCTATACCTACACTGCTGGGGGACATCCTTCACTCATGTTACACTCGAACCATGAGAAGAAGGGGTGTCCTTTTGTGTTGCACTCCTCTCTTGGGAAGGTGGTTTATTTCGCATCTTCCACAAACAGTTTTGAAGAACGAGCAGGGTTTGAGATGGTCACAACGGTTAATGACTCTCACGCATGCAGATATACATTGGTGTCCTAGGTCCCGGGAAGACGTCACTATCATTGATCGTTGTGGGGAATACCCTAATGTTCCTTTATTTGGAATCAAAGGAGGTATAACCTACAACCCATGCCTGGCTTGGAGACAGTTTGGTTATGCTCGGAAGGATGGCCCTCATGACATGTTAATTCCTGACATAGTCTTCGACTTCGACAACGATACTCAAGGGCTTCGTCAGAGATTTATCAGAGCTTGGAGGATGCCAAGTAGGATAGACAGTAAAACACTGGGGCACCGGAACTCCATCCCGTTGGAGCCTTACCTCAAGTGGGTACGAGCCCGCTCTCAGAAGTTAGTAATGCCTTACCCTCACATGCTACCTGTAATCAAAGAGCCAGTCTTGGAAGGAGAAGCATCCTACACCATTCAACATCCCGACATGCCCACCTCCTGGGAAGAGATGCAGAAGAGCTGGATCCAACTTAAGGAAGAGCGGAATTCTCTTGAGACCAGTCTACATGCTAGCGAAAAGAAGGTCCTGGAACTCACCCGCCTGCTGCACGAGGAAAGGAATCTCAACACTTACATCGCGCCAAAAAGGATGCGCAATGTCTTTTTACCTTAAGGAGTTTATTTTGTAATATTTGGCCCATGAGGCATTTATGTACTAACGAATTTCTCCTTATTAATATGATGTGCGTTCCTTTTTGTCTACAACAAAGTTTGAATGTTCTAAATCCTTGAATGCATTGCATACATACGCATTCCATTGCACCATATGCATAGCAGGTACCCTAATTCACAGGTTGCTTAATTTTCTTCGCTGTTTGTGTGCACAGTCATCATGAATTCGGAGTCATCCAGTGAGCAAGCGATCAAGGCCCTTCAGGCCCAAAGTGCACAGTTTCAAGAGATGGTCTTAAGCCTAGCCCAGGGACAGCAAGAGTTGAAGACTCTACTCTTGAAGAAGAAGAAGAAAAAGAGGACGGCAATGTTCAACACCGGACGCAGATTTGGGAACACACTCCACAATGAAGCTGATCCGACCACTTCTTCTGCTGAGAAAAACAGTCCCCAAGGGGGAGAAGCACCTAGTCCCGCAGTCTCCGACAACGAGACGGACTATAACGAGGAACAATACCCACCTGCTGCTGACAGATACAAACAACTGGAGGACCATTTGAGCGCTATGGAAATTCAGAACGTGCCGGGACTGGATTTCGGGGATTTGGGATTATCTTCTGGAGTAGTAATTCCACACAAGTTTAAGGCGCCTGCCTTCGCCAAGTATGATGGGGTCTCCTGCCCAAAGCTGCATCTGAGGTCGTATGTAAGGAAAATCCAACCTTACACGGCGGATAAAAACCTCTGGATTCACTTCTTCCAAGACAGCCTCTCGGGGTCTCAGCTTGAATGGTTCTACCAATTAGACGGAGCTAGCATCCGGCACTGGGAGGATTTGGCGACTGCTTTCTACAGACAATACCAATATAATTCTGATCTCGCTCCTACGCGTACCCAACTTCAGGGTATGTCTCTAGGGACGGGTGAAGGATTCAAAGAGTATGCTCAAAAATGGAGAGATTTGGCTGGCAGGGTGCAGCCTCCATTAACTGATCGAGAGCTGGTCGATATGTTTCTGGGAACGTTGTCTGGTCCGTTTTTTAATCATTTGGTTGGTAACTCCTCCGCTGGGTTCACAGATTTGATATTAACGGGAGAGAGAATTGAAGCTGGCATCAGGTCAGGCAAGATACAGAAGGCTGCCTCTACAAGCGTTGAGAAGAGGCCATTTAAGAAAGAAGCAAGCGCCGTCTATGGCCCTAGAAGACCAGTCAAGCCCGAAAGTCGCCAAGCCGTTAATGCTTTGGTCATCTCTAAACCTGTTGCTGCTCCTCAGCAGTACAATCAGCAAAGAAGTGAAAGGCCCAAGAGGCAGTATACCCGATTGAGTATGACATTATCTCAAATTTTACCCCAACTGTTGTCCACCAACCTGGTGACCCTCAAAGAAGCTCCTAAGGTCGTCAACACTGCGTCCCCCAAATACAACCCGAATGCCCGGTGCGCTTATCATTCTGATAGTCCCGGGCACACTACTGATGATTGTTGGGCCTTGAGAAACAAAGTACAAGATCTAATTGACACAAAAGAAATTCAGTTTGAAGCGCCGGAAAGACCGAATGTTGTAACGGCTCCTATGCCCCAGCATAGGGTAAGTGCCATTGAGGAAGAAGTGTATGCTGTTTCGTTAGATGAAGTTGTTACCCCTTTGAAGACTGTTAAGAAGAACCTACTGCGGGCCGGTTTATTTCCGGGTTGCGGCGAAGGTTGCCCATTCTGCGCTATTTCCCTATCTGATTGTCCCTTGCTAAGGTTAGGCATCCAAGGCCTAATGGATAGCAAGGAGATTTTATTCAAAAAGACTGCTGTTCAATTGGTTCCAATGAAAGAAGTTTCCGTGATTACCATCTTCAAAAATCCAATCAAGGCTCCCCCAAAGAAGCCTATTCAAATCTTGACAGTTGCGCCTGTGATCATTACTGTTCCAGGACCCCTCTCCTACGTGTCTGATAAGGCTGTCCCCTGGCATTATGGGGCAGACGTATATGTAAATGGAATCAAGCAAGAATTTGATGCTAGTGCCAGTATTTGCGACATCACCGGTCCAGCTAAAGTCACCCGCAGTGGCAGGCTCTTCTCGCCTGACATTGCGCCACCCGCTATTCGAAAACCCCTCCTCATAAAACCTGCAAGTTTACCAAGTCCTGTTGCTGATCAAATTGTGTCCCCTGCCGCCGAGTCATCAAATGCTCGGGGCAAAGGGATTGAAAAAGAGCCTGCCCGGATGGAGGCACCAATACCCGTGAATGCTGAGGCCTCCCGACAAGAAATGGAGGAGATTCTGAAAATAATAAAGAAAAGTGATTTTAATGTTGTCGAACAGTTAGGGCATACACCCTCCAAGATCTCCCTGCTTTCCTTATTACTATGTTCCGAGGCCCATGCAAAAGCCTTGATCTCATTTCTCAAGACGGCCCATGTGCCGCAGGAGACGTCTGCAGTTCAGTTCACTGACTGCATAGCAAATTTGACGGCGGATAACGGCTTGGGCTTTTCAGATGCTGACCTAACCGCAAAAGGGAGAAACCACAATGATGCCCTGCATGTCTCTATTGAATGCAGGGGCACTACTCTGGCACATGTATTGGTGGACACTGGTTCTTCCTTGAATGTTCTTCCGAAAAAGGCTTTGGATCGTCTGGATTATGAGGGCTTGGAGTTGAAACCCAGCAATATCATCGTCAGGGCCTTTGACGGTTCCAAGAGAATGGTTCATGGAGAGGTTAACATCCCTATTCGTGTGGGCTCTCAAGTGTTTGACTCTACCTTTTACGTGATGGATATACGTCCATCGTACTCCTGTCTGTTGGGTAGACCTTGGATCCACAAAGCTGGGGCAGTGACCTCCACCTTACACCAAAAGCTGAAGTATCCCGTCAGGGGGAAAATTGTCACTGTGCAAGGAGAAGAGGAGTATATGGTGAGCCATTTGAATTCCTTCAGGTACATCGAGATGGACGGAGAATTTATTGAAACTCCCTTCCAACATTTCGAGGAGGTACATCCAATTTCAGCAGCTGCGGAGGCAATGGCCGAAGAAAATGATTCCTTGAAGATGGTTTCCCTAAGGGATGCCCGGGCTGTGGTTCAGAAAGGCAATGGTGCACACTGGGGTCAGCTTCCTGACTTCACTCAGAAGAACGACAAGTTCGGGCTAGGCTTTACTGCAGAGGCTCAGAAGGCGGTGCGCAAAGAGAAGATTGGAAAGGCTCCGGTGTTTATTTCCAGCTCAAGGGTGAACGCTATCGAGGAGGATGTGGAGGAAGCTGAGTTTGATAATTGGATCTACCCGACTGCCAGCGACGGACCAAGCAACTGGACAGCAAAGGATTTTACCCCTATCACATTTGTCACGCAGTAATTGATTTCTTTTGATTTCCAAATTTGTAACAAACAATATGTTAAAACTCTATTGGCTCGGTGTCCTACCCGGGGCATCGTAGCTCCATTTGTGAGGGCTTTTTGTATGACATTTTCATATATCATCAATCAAAACATTGGACGTTTGTTGCATTTCAAATCTTGTGCTCCTTTTCTTTCTGTGTTATATATATTGCAAAACAGCTATATTTACACACACTCACTTATACAGGTTTCAATCCACTCTGGATCTCACTGGCAACAGCTCTGCTACCGCCAGTTATGACTTCGAAAATCCGATCAACTTGGCCGAAGACGAAGGTGAAGATGATTGCGAAGTGCCTGGTGAACTCGCAAGACTGCTACTGCAGGAAGAGAGGGCTATTCAACCACATGAAGAGCCTGTGGAGACAGTTAACTTGGGTACTGAGACAGAAAGGAAAGAGGTCAAAATTGGTGCCAATCTAGAGCTCAGCGTGAAGCAACGATTGATCCAGATGCTACAAGACTACATGGAGATCTTTGCCTGGTCTTATGAAGATATGCCTGGTTTGGATGCCGACATTGTAGTTCACCATTTGCCAACCAAGGAAGATTGCCCTCCAGTAAAGCAAAAAGTTCGACGAATGCGTCCAGAGATGTCTGAGAAGATTAAAGCTGAGGTGATGAAACAGTTTGATGCGGGTTTCCTTGCAGTAACTTCTTACCCTCAGTGGGTTGCCAATGTTGTGCCAGTGCCGAAGAAGGACGGTAAGGTCAGAATGTGTGTTGACTACAGGGATCTGAACAGGGCCAGCCCCAAGGATGACTTCCCCCTACCTCACATTGATGTCCTTGTTGACAATACAGCTCAACACAAGGTGTTCTCCTTCATGGATGGCTTCTCAGGGTATAATCAGATCAAGATGGCTCCTGAAGATATGGAGAAGACTACATTTGTAACTCAGTGGGGGACCTTCTGTTATAAGGTCATGCCATTCGGATTGAAAAATGCTGGGGCAACCTATCAGCGTGCCATGGTTGCTTTATTTCATGATATGATCCATCATGAGATTGAAGTATACGTTGATGACATGATTGCAAGGTCTCAAACTGAGGAGGAACACCTTGATCATCTGAGGAAGTTGTTTGACCGACTCAAGTTGTACAAGCTGAGATTGAATCCCAACAAATGCACCTTCGGGGTGAGGTCCGGAAAATTGCTAGGTTTCATTGTAAGCGATAAAGGTATCCAGGTGGACCCCGCCAAGGTTAAAGCTATTCAAGAGATGCCGACCCCAAAAACAGAGAAAGAAGTCAGAGGTTTCCTAGGACGACTGAATTACATTGCCCGATTCATATCACATCTAACTGCTACTTGTGAGCCAATCTTCAAATTACTGAAGAAAGATCAAGTAGTACGCTGGAATGATGAATGTCAGGCCGCCTTTGAAAGAATAAAGGAATACCTCCAAGAGCCACCCATTCTTATGCCACCAGTGGAAGGAAGACCTCTGATACTATACTTGACAGTGCTTGATAATTCAATGGGGTGTGTGCTGGGGCAGCATGACGAGTCTGGCCGAAAAGAGCACGCTATTTATTACTTGAGCAAAAAGTTTACCGACTGTGAGTCTCGTTACTCACTGCTTGAGAAAACTTGCTGCGCTCTTGTATGGGCTGCTCGCCGGCTGAGACAGTATATGCTGACTCACACTACTTTATTGATTTCAAAGATGGATCCCATCAAGTACATATTTGAAAAGCCCGCTCTGTCTGGGAGGATAGCGAGATGGCAAATGATCTTAACAGAATATGACATCCAGTATACAACTCAGAAAGCAATTAAGGGGAGTGTACTGGCTGATCATTTGGCACACCAACCTGTGGACGATTATCAATCATTGAACTTTGATTTTCCGGACGAAGACATCATGGTGGTAACTGACTGTGAAGTACCTGGACCGGATGAAGGACCTGAGGAAGGATCCCGATGGTCTATGCATTTTGACGGAGCCTCCAATGCTTTGGGTAACGGCGTCGGTGCTGTAATCATATCTCCCAAGGGGACCCATACTCCACTCACCGCCCGATTATGTTTCAGCTGCACCAACAACATGGCAGAATATGAGGCATGCATCATGGGTTTACAAGCTGCAATCGACCTGAGGATCAAGTTTCTAAGTGTCTTCGGAGATTCCGCTCTCGTGATCAATCAGATCAAAGGCGAGTGGGATACGAAACACCCGAATCTCATTCCTTACAAGGAGTATGTATCGACCCTGCTCCCCCACTTTGAAGAGATAACTTTTGAACATTTCCCCAGAGAGGAAAATCAGCTAGCGGACGCACTAGCCACGATGTCTTCAATGTTTAAAGTTAAATGGGACAATGAGGCTCCCCAAATCCTAATCTGGAAGTTGGATGAACCGGCATACTGCTGCGAGCTCGAGGCTGAGGAGGTGACTGAAAAGCCCTGGTATCACGAGGTGAGGAGATACTTGGAAACCCAGGAATACCCTGAAGGTGCATCTGTCAATGATAAGAAGTTCATGAGGAGATTTGCTGCAAAATTCTTCCTCAGCAACGGCATTCTCTACAAACGGAATCATGATTCAACTTTGTTACGTTGTGTGGATAAGGCTGAAGCAGAGAAAATCATGATGGAACTGCACGAAGGTACGTTTGGGACCCACTCCAGTGGACACACCATGGCTAAGAAAATCCTTCGGGCAGGATATTTCTGGTCCACGATGGAAGCCGATTGTTACCAACACTCCCGAACTTGTCATAAGTGCCAGATCTATGCTGACAAGGTGCATATCCCTCCGGTTCCTTTGAATGTCCTGACGGCACCTTGGCCTTTCGCAATGTGGGGCATCGATATGATCGGTGAGATCCGACCGACGGCATCCAATGGGCACCGCTTCATCTTGGTGGCGATCGATTACTTCACGAAGTGGGTAGAGGCAGCTTCATATGCCACGGTAACCAAGAGCGTCGTGGCGCGTTTCATCCGGCATAATCTAATATGCCGGTACGGTGTCCCGGAAAGAATCATTACGGACAACGGTACCAATCTCAATAACAAAATGGTCACTGAACTCTGTGAACAATTCAAGATACAGCACCACAATTCTTCCCCCTATCGGCCGAAGATGAATGGGGCTGTAGAGGCAGCCAATAAAAATATCAAGAAAATTGTGCAGAAGATGACAGTGACCTATAAAGATTGGCACGAGATGTTACCGTTCGCTCTTCATGGGTACCGCACCTCAGCAAGGACGTCAACCGGGGCAACTCCCTTCTCCCTAGTCTATGGCATGGAGGCAGTCTTGCCAATCGAAATCCAGATACCCTCTCTCCGGATAATGAAGGATGCAGACTTGAATGAAGATGATTGGATCCAGACTCGACTTGATCAATTAAATCTGATTGACGAAAAGAGGCTCACTGCTATCTGTCACGGTCAAACGTATCAGAAACGGATGATCAGGGCATTTAACAAGAAAGTCAGACCGCAAGAGTATCAAGTTGGGGACCTGGTAATCAAACGCATCATCCTTCCTCAAAGTGATCCCCGGGGCAAATGGACCCCTACTTATGAAGGGCCATTTGTGGTTAAACGTGTGTTCTCAGGAGGAGCCATGATCCTAACCACCATGGATGGTGACAACCTTCCTCACCCCGCCAATGCAGACATAGTGAAAAAATACTACGCATAAATAAAAGACCCGCTAGGTTGACATACCTAGGCAAAAATAAGGGCTTCCCGGCGAACCAAAAGGGTTCGGGCAAAAATAAGGGATGAAATAAATAAAAATCTGTACACCCGGCAAGTCGAAAACCTGAAAGGGCGGCTTGGGCAAAAAAGGGTATCCCGTTGGACTGAAAACCCGAAAGGGCGGTCCAGGCAAAAGTTAGGGATAAGAGCGTAACACTATGTCTCATTGGATCACTTCGCACCCGGAATTCGGCATCAACTATCTGGCCCAAATTTCGGCATTGACCAATCAGCTTCATCTTCAGATTAGGCAGTAAGGCGATGAGACGTTCGAAAACATAAAGGCGATAGCAGAGTTGGAGCCCAGTGGGATTGTTCACGTAGCTGTTTTGTTTTTCAAAATGTAAACTCTATACTATTTGGCGATGTCCTCTTACTAGGATGTCAGTCTCTTGTACAAAAAACGCCTATTTTCAGGCAAAGTTTAAATCAATGAAAATTCACTTGTCCATACAAATTGCCATTGTTTTTCTTTTGTTGTTTTGTCTTGCGAAGAACGTCCAATGTTCATTTTTGATATATGCATTTGACATTAAATTGCCGATTCATAAATGTTTGCATATGAAAAGAGATTAATTACAAGTGACATCAAAGACAGGGGCAATGTGGAGTTGTCTAATGCGGTCTAGTTGTTTTGTCCGCCAAAGCACCAAGGCAGGTTCAACTGAAAAATGTGACCAAATCATCTCAACTCCCCGCAGAGTAAAGCAAAATTCAGCAGCACTTTCCCCAAGCAGGAGTCGATTCCCCGTCGATCCTAAAAAAGGCACAACATCCCTTGGCAGGTCTTAAAAGCTCATTCCCAGTAGATTCTGCGAGCTTATCCCTGGCGAAGTACGAACGTCTCGCCCGAGTTTTATTTAGAGTTATTTCCTCACAAGGACTTATAACTGGGTTATCCTCAGCTAAAAGCCACGAAAGACCGTTCCCGGCAAAAGTTCCTTCAATCCCCAGCGAAGTCTATCTTTGGTTTTCCCAAGCAGAGTTTATCTTTGGGGTCCTCCAGCGGAGTTTATCATCATTATCCTCAGCGGCATCCATTGTTAAAGTCCTCAGCAGGCCTCTCATCAGAGCTTTGGTCAAGCATCTCTTCCGCAGAACAGCTTCCCGGTCATTCGTCAAGGATTTATTTTCCTAAGATGAAATTACGCTCATAAACATTTCACATTTTCATACATCTTGCTTACATACATGATGAGACACATACAATATCAAATGTTGAACATCATGACATCATGCATATCATACATCATGACATTGCATACAGCTTACGTCTTTGCCTCTTCAGGAAAAAGACAATCTCAAAAAGGACTACTTTCAACTGTCACAATTCCAGACTCGATTCCTGTATCTAGCCAGGGCACGTCCGAAGAGTTCAAAGATTCAACTCCTGTATCCAGCCAGGGCACATCTATCAACTACAATATTTCCAGATTCGATTCCTGTATCCAGCCAGGGCATATCTGTTGACCACATTTCCAGACTCGATTCCTGTATCTAGCCAGGGCACGTCTGCAGAGTTCAAAGATTCGACTCCTGTATCCAGCCAGGGCATATCTATTGACGACTATTTCCAGATTCGACTCCTGTGTCCAGCCAGGGCACATCTGTGAGCAACCGATTGAAGATTCGATACCTGTATCCAGCCAGGGCATATCTGCATAAGGAGACTGAAGATCAAACGCCTGTAACAAGCCAGGAAAACATCTGTCTTTCTTAAACACACAAGTTCTCGCTAAGGAACCTCTTATGCGATCAACACTTCCAAATGGCATTTGTAAGCCCATTCCCGACAAAGTTCTGTCACTTTTCCAGATGGCATCTATAAGCCCATTCCCGACACCACGTTGTTGAGACTCCAGCATGCGAGTGCAAATTTCCGGGCACTCTAGTGTCCAATCTCCTTTTACCCTCGAGTCACGAAAGGCAAACTTGCCAATCTAACTCTTCAGGTCCAAGAAGATTGAACAGGGGCAACTGTTGTACCCCAAAATTTGCCCTCCCATTTCCTCAACATTTTCTCATCACAAGACCTTTGAAGATCAAGATCCAATTAGGGTTTCCTCTGCTCAAGACTTCTCCTTGCACTGTGGACTCAAATTAGGGTTTGTGTTTGCCTAAAGATGTTTTGACCTAAAATGCCTAAGATGACTTTCATGCTTCATGTTGGACTCCCAAGTTTACCTATACCAAGTTTCAAGTCTTGATTCCAAGTTTTACCCAGTCAATTGGACAGTTGACCTAGAAATCAGCTGTATTGAGGAAAAAGTCAACTGTGGCCAATTGACAGTCAAACCTCATGAAATTTGATCCACATCAACATTATGAACTCATATGAACCATTTGATCAAGTTTGGATCACAATTCCACAAGAAATTTGATCAGATCATCAAAAGGGCAAAATGGTCATTTTTAGGGTTTTGACTGCACAAGGGCAATTTTTGACTGTTTGACCTAGCCAATGGCAAACCAAGCTCACATATGGCCTCAAGGACTCAATGGAATTATCTTGACATGTTCATCAAGCTCAAAAGATCCCAAGTACACAAGATTGACAGTTGAATTTCTCAGTCAATTGATCAATTTTGACTGTATACTGAAAAGTCAAACTTTGACTTTTTGGTCAAAATCAAGAGTCAAGATTCATTTTTCATCAAAACATGCCAAATCATGAAACTTGTTCACCAAGAAATCACAAAATGCAAATTAGGGTTTGAAAATGGAATTTTTCATAACTTAGAATTTTTCTAAGTTATGGAAAACCCTAATTTTTTCCCAACTTTGCCCCATCTTTTCACCATGATCCATTTGGATTCAAACAAAAGTCAAAACATGAAAGTTGTAGCTTGTTGCAAAATCTACAACTTTGATTCACAAAGTTTTCTCATTTGAAGCTTGTATCTCAAGTTATGATTTTTTGAATAAGGGCACTAAACCATCTTTTAACTTAGTGAAATTTGACCTATTTTGACAAGGTTTTCTACCCTACTTCAAGGCCACTTTTCATACCCTTCCACTTGGAATTTCAAATTGCATTTCAAAGATGGATTGTAGTACACATTACAAGCTTTCCAAAATGTCCAAGAACTCATCAAACAACCTCATAACTTGAGAGATTCGAATTTCACAAGTTGGCAAAAATTCACTTTTGTTCTCCATCAAAGCATGTTCATAAACTTGGCAAATTTGAATTCAGCATGCTTAAGCTACATTGCAGGCCTCTAATCCCATTCTCACTCAATAATTCAATGCTTATCCTTTGTGTTCTAACATTATTTTGCTCATTTGGATAATACACACAAAATCAAGCCTAAACTAGAAAAAGCATGTTATCCATTCTTGTAAAGTGATACTTTATGGCAACTTTGCAAATCTATGAGGTACAATGCAGATCTTTGAAGCAAAAAAGCATAGGCATATCCCACTGATCAAGACTCAAAGGTGCAGCATAGATTGAGGCATTGTACTGGCCTAGAAACCAAGTTGACATTTGCTTGCTTCACATAGAAGTAACATCCATAACTTATGCTATCTCTCATATCAGCAAAGAGACACAACACAAAAGATATCAAACACATTCCATAGACCACATTGAAGCTTTTGCTCGAGCCATTTGCCTTTCAAACCCTCTCCATCTCAGAATCCTCCTCAAACTGCACAAACAGGGGTGCCCCTGCAGTTTGAGTGCAATCTCTCAATCCCTTCAAGCATTTCTGTCCAAACCTGTTCCTCTACCTTCCTTACAACATATGCAAGCTATCCAGAAGCTAAGGCACGATCTGTAGTTGCTCTAACCACTTCCACCATTTTCACATCTTTAGCTTGCAGGTGAAGTTCTATAGCTTGGTACAAGAAGCTTCAAGACAAAGTGAGCATTGAAAAAGCATCCCTGGACTTCAAGGAAGCTTTTCCAATCATTACATTGCACTGAAAGTCTCTCATTCTCCACATAGAAGTTCAACTGCACAGGTAAAAGTTTGAATTCGTATCTCTCTTATTAGGCATATTTAGTCTTAAGTTTGTGAAGAAACAAAGTCCTACTCATAGCCCTGAACATGTACATAGCTTTACTTTTCATTTCTTTTGTCTGAGTGAAGAGAATTTGAGCTCTGAAAATGGTAGAAAAATTAGGTCAGAAAAGAGGGGGAGAGAAATTCTCCCTCATCTTGGAGAGATAGGTCATGTTCTTTATATGGTTAGAACCGTCTCTTCATGCTGAACATTTCTTGTGTTATGAGTTTTTGCTAAAAAGCCAGGAATCAAGAGTTAGAAGGGACTGAACATTGGCGCGCGTTTTTCAAATAATCTGTGCTGGAGGTTGAAGAAGGAGTGAAGTGGGCTGGGCTTGGATTTGTGTTGCTTTTCACACCCCATTTTTTGGTTTACACCCCCCTGAGCCCATTTGTTTATTTTTCAACATTTTTGATTTTTTCTTTTTGGGTTGACTTTGTTTATTTTTTCTCATGCCATTAAAATTTTTAAAATATTTTTTCCATCATTTTTGTATTTATGGCATATTTGTTTGTTTATTTCTTTTATTTATATACAAATATATATATATATATACTATTATTAAAATAAATAGAAAATAATATAGATACATTTTTATTTTTATTTTTACTCTCTGAAAATATTTCACACAAAAAATACTTTTATTTATTTTATTAAAATATTAAATAAATATTTATTTTGTATAATACTCATTTAGGGTTTAATATATGCATATATACATGTTTATTAATATATTTAAGATAAAAATATAAAATACTTGATTTTCTTCATTTCTATTAATGTTTGATACAAAAATACTTTTTTCACAAAATACTTCACTTTATTTTATTTTTGTACATAATAAACAAATAGTAGAATTTAATTAGATAATAATACTTTTTATATAAAAATTAGGGTTTCTTACCCTAAGTTTCAAAATACTAAAAAATAGATACATTTTTATTTTCTTTTTCCTTTTACATAAATATTTTCTCATAAACATAAAAAACTTTCTTTTTTACATTTCACATATTTATTTTGTTTACATTTAAATTATGCAATTTATTTACCATGCAAATATCCAATTGTTGTAATAACTTAGATTTAAATTCTTGTCAATATCCCCATTTGAACATTTGTACCCCCCTTCCCATATTTGGTTGTGTAATAGTTTAGTAATTTTAATTTCGCACTTTATTGCTTTCTAAATAATGACATGCTAGAATTAGGGTTTGAATGCGAAAAAACGATAAAAAATAGTTTGACCTAATACAAGACAAACAAGCATGAAAATGGACACACAAATCACACTTGCACCCCCTAGGGTATTCCACTTGTTGCCTTCAAATAAATGGGCCATATTGTATGTTGAACATCTTTGGGCAAAGCAAACAGTTTGAATGATCATAGTCCCTCGATAAAACCTTTCAAAACAAACAAAACAAATGATCAAGTCCCTTAGAGAAATTGCCCAAAGACATTTAACGTTGTTACAATTATGGTCTAAACGATGACCCGCGCCTGTCCCTTTTCACATCCTAACACAAGGTTGCCCACCAAAAACAATGGTGGTGCAAACTTGTTAAAAGGGTTAAAGTATAGCAATAATCTTTTGAGAAATTTAGGAGTAGATAACCTCTTAGTTACTTGAATCAAACTTGCAAAACAAAACACTTGCCTATTTTTTCAAACCACACTTCACTACACTTTCAAAACAACTTTCAAAAACAAATGAAAACCTTTTCAAAAGACATACATCTTTGTATACATCCCCACATGGATCATTGCAAAGGTTGCCACCACATTGGCCTCTTTTCAAAACATTTTCAAAACCCACACACTCAAGCACCATTTAAAACAATTGAAAACAAAAGGCAAGTGATCTAAGCAAGTAACTAAGAGCCCATGGATAACCATGGATAGAAAGGGTGCTAATACCTTCCCTTTCTATAATCTACTCCCCGAACCCAAGAAAACATCTCAAAAGGTTTTTTTGCTGTGCTTTTTTAACCTTTCCTTAGGATAAAATAAAAAGTCGGTGGCGACTCTTGCTAACCGCAACATTTGCGAATACAAACGCAAACCTCAAGTCAGTTCTCCCACCGTATCACAAGACCCAACTCTAAAGGTGGATAGAAAAACAAAATATAGAGCATTGTCATATCTCCTCATGGGGAACGAATTGTTTAAAAAGACCCAAGAATGTGTATTATTGAAATGCCTAGGAGAAAGTGAGGCATACTTAGCATTGTCTGAAGTCCATAATGGGGCATGTGGGGCACATCAAGCAGGCCATAAAATGAAATGGTTGTTATTTCGATACGGCTTGTATTAGCCTAGCATGCTCAAAGATTGCATAGACTTTGCTAAAGGATGTGAGGAATGTCAGAAACATGCAGGAATTCAACATGCCCCTGCAAGTGAGTTGCATTCGATCATCAAACCATGGCCATTTAGAGGATGGGAATTGGATTTGATAGGAGAAATAAATCCTGCTTCGTCCAAAGGACAGAAATACATCTTGGTGGGAATAGATTATTTTACCAAATGCATCGAAGCTATACCACTGATAGTTGCTGATCAAGAGGCTATTATTGAATTTATACAAAATCACATTATCTATAGGTTCGGATTGCTAGAGAGCATAACTACAGACCAAGGCTCTGTGTTTACTGGTAGAAAGATGCAAGGATTTGCCCAAGAAATGGGGTTTAGATTGCTAACATCAACGCCATATTATGCTCAAGCAAACGGACAAGTCGAAGCAGCAAATAAAGTAATAATAGGATTAATCAAGAAGCATATTGGCAAAAAGCCAAGAAACTGGCACAAAACTCTGGACCAAATATTATGGGCTTGTAGAACATCTCCTAAGGAAGCTACTAACACTACGCCTTTCCAACTCACATTTGGTCATGATGCAGTGTTGCCAGTAGAAATTCATCTACAATCAGTTCGAATTCAGAGACAAAACGAAATCCCAACTGCATTATATTGGGAAATGATGATGAATGAATTAGTTGAGTTGGACGAAATTAGATTACATGCATTGGAAATTTTGATGAGGCAAAAAGAAAGAGTGGCCAGAACATACAATAAAAGGGTGAAGAAAAAAGTATTCATTATTAATGACTTGGTTTGGAGAGTCATATTGCCTATGGACAAGAAGAACAAAGCGTTAGGTAAATGGTCACCTCATTGGGAAGGACCTTTTCGAATATTAAAAGTATTCTCAAACAATGCATACGAAATCGAAGAACTTATGGATGATAAACGTGTCCTAAAGGTTAATGGGAAATATTTAAAGAAATATAAGCCAAGCCTGCAGGAGATTCGAATATTAACAACATAAACAAGATGTTATAAAAAGCCAAGATGGCAAGATAAAATGCCAAAAATAGCGTTGTTCGAATATTACATATAAGAAACCAAAATTATAGTCAAATAAACATCAAAATCTAGAAATAAGCATTATTTTTCAATCGATTAAAAGTGCTTCGAAATGATTCAAGTTTCTGCTGAGCGAACCGCCTGGCTCCTTCCAAGGTTGCCACTTCTCCTTTAAGTTGTTCTGCAGTCTCCATTTCCGCAAGCCCCTGGTTGAGAAGCTCTTCGAATTGGTTACCAACAGAATTGGTTTCGAAGGCTAGTTGTTGTTCTTTAGCCTCCTTAACCTTCTGTTGAAGTTCCAGAATCTGCCTTTCCCAAAGAAGGATGGACTCAGCTCGAGCCTCATAATCAGTTTTTGCCTGCTTCAGATGCATAGCTTGATCCTCAGCTTCTTGAGAGAGTTTCGAAGCTTGTTCATAAGCGGCATCCATGGCAATGCGTTTCTCTTGAACCTTCTTGGCAGCAGATTCGTCTTGGAGAAGGTAACCAGTTACGTTGTCCAGCAAATTCTGAAGATCGAACAAGAGAGTACTAACTGGCAAGGAGCAGGTGGAAAGATTGACCTTTGTGAGCAGCTCCTTCATAGTATAGCAATCAGTACTATCTTGCTTAAGCACTTCGAATATATCCACATTGAGAATGGTTTTTCTAATTTTATTAAGAAGAACAATTCTCTCATATGTGGGAAGAGGATAGCTGGTCGAACTTGTGCCAGTCCTAGCAAGTGGGACGTCCCTCTGAGCCAACTTTGCCTTCATGTACCCAATAGGGTCATTTCGTCTCAGAAGTGCCAGTTCCTCGTCAGTCATTCGAGACAGAGAGGATTGAGGGAGTTCCACACGTAGGGGAGCCACGTCCATTTCAACCGCTATCGGTTCGTTGGTTGCATTACCATCCCCTTCATTCGTTTCTTGCTCTTGGTCTTCTTCATCCTCATCCAAGTCCACCACTTCGATACCATCCCTTTCACTGCTATTTGCGTTGGACTCCGTCCCAACAGTCGAACCGTCATTGGCATTCTCCTCCTCAGATTCTTCGTCTGCAGATTCTTCGGCTCTTTGCCCAGAATCAGCTTTCTCTTCTTCAGTTTGAGTGTCCTTTGGGTCCTCTTGAAGGGTTTCAAGAGGGGACTTTTGAAGAGAAGCCCTTTGCAAATCCTCTGCAGACGTTTGAAGTGTTGTTTCATTTATCTCTTTCAGAGGAATGGAGGTACCTTGATCATCCTGCTGTTCAGAAGTTCCAGCCAGAACCGCCATATTGGAGGAACCTTTATTTTGAACCAGGTTGCTGGAATCTCCTTGAGGAGAGGAGTTGAGCGGAGCAGCAGCTCTAGATGGTGAGTTCGAAATAGTGGAAGCTGGATTCAAGATGTTCTGCAAGGAACAACAGAATGTTAAGGAAAAACATTCACCAAGGTAATAAGAAGTTAGTATTGTAAAAAATTTAAAGGTTCAATTTACCTGTGGACTCTTAGAGGAGAGGTTACTAGCTATGCGTTCCAACGTTGGGTTGGAGGTTGAAGGTGGATTTTTGGATTTGGGTGAGGGAGCAGCATCCCTGGAATCAAGTCCAGAGACACTAGTTGGAATGGTGCTTTTCGAAATATCTTTCTTTGGCTTCTTCTTCGAAGCAGTATTTAAGTTTCCTCCAGCCTTGGGGTCTTCCCCAGTGGTGCTTGATTTCCGCTTCTTGGGAGTAGTAGGAGGAAGCTTGTTGGTCTGAAAGAATTTTAAAAGAGATTAGATGCAAACCATAAAGCATGAGTGAATTCGAAACATCAAGGCTAAGTGATTACCGTTGGAATTGGAACACTGGTTGTTGTTGGTATTATTGTTGTTGTTATGGTTGCAGCAATAGTGGTTGTTTCTGGTGGAGTCACTTTGTCAGTAGTTTCGGTGGAGGCTTGAGAGGCACTCCCTTCTTTCGACTTCGAGGCAGCTGTCTTTATCCTGATGGCTGAAAATCGAAACAATTAAAGCAAAGGTTAAAGATATGGAAAGTAAAAGACATTTGGGATTTTCCCAAGCATTCGCACCTGTGCCTTGATCAGATTTAATTGACATGGCAGAAAGGTCGTATCGAAGGTGTCCTGGGAAATCATGAAGCCAGTATCGAGCCCATGTCACAGTCTCAGATGGCTTTGGTTTCCTTTGAAGATATTTGAACATCTCTTTGCAAGTAAACCACCATGGATATGGGGGAAACCAAGCCAGAGCCAGTTCTGAGGTAGGTAATCTGGGAAATTTAGGTGGATGCATTTCGAATGCCAACCTATACCTATCCTCAGGTGACAGCCCTGAAGGAAGTTTTAACTTAGAAACTTTTTGTTTAAATTTTTCCTTCAAGGTCTCAGATGCTTGATGCACAGTGGATTCCAAGCGCGTGGGGTCATAAGTAGTTTCAAAATAATTTTGGAAAGCTTTAATCTCTTTGGCATGAGTAAACATACCTTTCTTTGTTGGTACCTGCACATCGAAGGCATCAATTAGTTTCTGTTGAATTGTAAGTGTATCGAACATATAAGTTTGATAAAACTTGGTCCACCATTCCAGAAATCCTTTAGCCGTGAGATGGGTAGGTGTTGGCTGAAGATTTTGATAATATTATTTAGAATTCAAAAGAGTTAAAAGTTTTGATCAAAATGGAATTAAACACCATATTTCGAAGTTGCAGAAGCAGTGTTTCGAATGAGTGTGTCAAAGCTTGAAGCTTCGAACGGTGATCATGGGAACATATCCAAAGGGGTCTCGAAACAACAGCGAGGCTAGGTTTGGGAAGAGCGTTCGAAACGGAGAAACACCAAAGCATTTAAAATTTAAATGGAAGCGGGACTTTCAAAGTTTGAAAGTTATGTGTTGGAGCATTTGGGGACACGTGGAAAGATGAAAGAAGCATTGTCTTGCATGTTCGAAACGTGGCATGATCCTGTAGCGAGACCGTTAGGGTCGAATTAGTATAAATAGAAGTCTTAGTATTAGGATTTCAGTGTGTCATATCTGTTATACAAAATACTCAATAACATTCAAACTACCACATGGCAAGGGAAACGAATGCAAGAGAAATGTATGTATGATAGCACCATGTATTTCTAACTTAATGAAAGACTTTTTTACCATTTCCAGTACTTTCCTCTTTTCTTTTTGTCGAACAACATTTGCAAGTTTCTTTATTCATTGTCTTTTCATTTCAAAGTCTTTTCCTCAAAGTTTTACGTTTTACTGCTTTCTTTATATTTCGAATACTTTATATTTCAGAGAACTGTTACACTTTCAATACCTTTACTTTCAAGTATTGTTTTTCAAGCGCATACTTTTACTTAAAATCATTTATAGATTTCTTGCATTAAACGCTTTCTTCACGTTTTAAACTTCTACATTCCAGAAACCTTTTATGTTAAATGTTTTGCAAATCGAAACCATTTACTTCATTTTTCATACAGTTTTATATGTCTCTTCAATCAGCATTACAATTAGCATTTATTCGTATAACTTAGTTTTCATATACATTTTGACCACATTCTTAAACTCTTAGAGAGAGGGATCGAAATAAACCAAACACTTGTACAATAGCAACCATGAATAATTGTTCGATTGTGAGAGTAACCTTAATATCCAAGGAGTCCTAGGATCAATCTAGTCGATCCTGTGAGTTACCAGAGAGATTGAATAGCGTTAACAAAGATTATTCGATAGTTTGGAAGACTAGCGGTTGTTTACCAGAAATCACTGGAAACAAATTGGCACACCCGGTGGGACCAATAGTTGGATATCAGAATTAAGGATTGTCGAGACATAGCCATCCCAAAAACGTAGGAACCTAAGAAGTTTGCTGTTTTATGAACCTGAGAAGTGGTAAGATAACCAACAGCAACCAACCTTTATCCAAAAGAAAACATTTGGACAAAATGTCTAATTCAGACAATCAACAAGGAGACCAAGGTGGCCCACAGGCAACAGGCACTAACGCGTCCATTTCGAGCGGAACATCTAATGTAATCCCTTCGAATGCACAGTCTGTTGCATCTTCAACCAGTAACATGGCCACCAATGGAGTAAGTGGCATATCAACTAACAGTTCGATCTTAGGAAATACTGGAACTATGGGCTACCCTGGGGGATTCGTTCCACCACCAGGGACACAATCCCATTTCGCCACACCATTAACTAGACCACCCGGCTTCGATGGGAATAGAATTAGAAGTTCTTCTTACGGAATGCCAACATCTTTTATGGCAGGTTTACACAATTCCACATCGAATTCATCCCCACAACTAGGATCTGGGTTTGGGGCGAACCAATTTATGACAAATAACCAAGGGTCAGTGGGTTATAGCACGTTGCCTATCCTAACCACAGATAACCAGTTGGCTTTTAGGCAATTGATGGATGACAGCAACCACAATATGATAGGGGTGTTAGCGCAAACCATGCAGGAAATATTTGCCCCAATAGTCCAGAATGTGACTGTGACGAACAGGGAAAACGCTGACAATATGAGTCGAATAGCAGATTTCTTTGCTCCCACAGAAAGGCGTAGGCAGAACCAGGCGGCATTTCGAACAAACATGCCTGTTATAGAACAAATTGCTAACGACCCAATTCATAGACCACCCAGAGAAGAAGCTAACTTAGGGGCCAGAGCACCAAGGTTAGAAGCCCCAATAATTTCGGGCCCACGAGGGGAAGTTATGGAACCAGGGGCAAGGATCGAAAGACCAGAAGCCCCGGAATTTCGAGAAGAACAACCTAGGGGAGTTGTTTTGGTTGGTCGAAATCAAGATGCCGATGCCGTCGTTCATAGGATTCGAAACGATAACATCTTGGCAGAAAATAACCTAACCACCATGATAGAGAGGATCATGGCCCAGAATGGCCTCAATACGGGAATGAGGAGGCCAAATTACGCTTCTCCTATATTGGATTGTATAATGCATACTTATTTACCAAGGGGATACAAAGTCCCTAAATTTACAAAGTTCGCTGGGGATACCAACGAATCAACAGTCGAACACATAGCGAGATATCTAACCGAAGCGGGAGATATAGCCAATAATGAAGATCTCAGGATCAAATACTTCCCAAGTTCCTTAACAAAAAACGCCTTCACTTGGTTTACCACGTTGCCTCCTGGGTCTATTGACACTTGGACCCTTTTAGAGAGATTATTCCATGAACAATTTTACATGGGACAATCGAAAATAAGTTTGAAGGAATTGGCCAGTGTCAAGAGAAAGTTCACTGAACCCATAGATGATTATTTGAATAGATTTAGGTTGTTAAAATCCAGATGTTATACAGTAGTGCCTGAACATGAGTTAGTCGAAATGGCCGCTGGGGGTTTGGATTATTCTATTCGAAAGAAATTAGATACTCAGTATTTGAGAGATATGACTCAATTAGCCGATAGGGTTCGACAGGTCGAAAGACTAAAAGCTGAAAAAGCCAGAGTCTTTAAGAATAGTAAGAAAGAAAGGATTTCCTATGTTGGGACTGAGGAAGTAGAAGAGTATCCTGAATTCGAATTCGAAGAGGTCGAAATCGACCTCGCTGAATTAAAACAGGCCCCGCCTTACTCCTGCAAAATGTTAGTTCCCACGAAAGGGAAAGATATTGTTGAAAATGAGAAAAGTGACAAGTTTCCAAAGAAGGTTTATACCTTCGACGTCACTAAGTGTGACGAAATTTTTGACTTGCTTGTCAAGGATGGCCAACTAATTGTGCCATCAAATGTCAAAATACCTCCCTTGGATCAGAGGAAGAAAAGGGGATTTTGCAAATATCATAGTTTCCTAGGCCACAAGACCTCACAATGTTTTCTTTTCAGGGACTTGATTCAAAACGCGATCAAAGATGGCAGACTAAAGTTTGCTGACAAGGTGAAGATGAAAGTGGACGAAGATCCTTTGGACGTCGCAGACACCAACTACTCCGAGCCTGCATGCATTGGAGAGGTCAACATGGTGGAAACTGATCGAAGCGACGCCCTAACAGGAGAGAAGGACACTGAAGTCGAGAACTGGGTGATGGTCGAAGTCAGCGAGGAAGTCACTGAAGACATCCAGAATACGCCAGATACTTCGATTGCTGCACCTGTGGCTGTTGCAGGGGAAACCCAGGCTACTGAAGGCCAAGGGAATCAAAACGAAGGGTTGACACAAGTCACTGAGGGCTTGAGGCTGGAATTGGAGAAAGTCCAAATTACGCAGCCAATTCCCCTTCAGAAGGAGATATGGGACACTCTAGGGGAACCCAATGGAAAATTTGACTATCTGGTCAAATATTCTGCCCCAGAGAGTTCGAAGGTCCAGATCGAAGACATAAAGCCCACAGGATGGGGCGATGACGAAACTAAAGAGGGGGATGTGGAAATAAATATGGTGGATATGGAAAGACCCCGTTCCGAGATGGAGGAAGTGGAAAAATACTTAGAAAAAGAAAAGCACAGAATGGGGGATAATCACACTGGAGATGCTACTCTCAAAGACTATCTCATGACATGCCACAAAGGAGATCCAGGCATGATATTGTGCCCTAGGTGCAGCATCCTCTACAACCAAAGAATTGCTGCAAATTTCGAAAGGGTACAGAGGGCTCGAACTGGCAACAATTGGCGCCAGGATAACCAGCTTTTTAGGTGCTATCCCAAGGCTGGAGAGAGTTTGTTTTCCGCTGCTACAAAGGGGCAACTAAGTGCTTGGTTTGCCCAAGGTGTTCTGCTGTGTATGACCAAAGCATGGCCAGGGCCTTCGAAACGATCCCCTTCGCCCCTTGCTGGAGCCATCAAGAAACTGCCCAGATGGGCCCGCGTTTCGACAGCAGATACAAACAGCGAAGACCTGATAGCCCTCACCCCAAAGTTGCTCGAAGAGTAACTTTCAAACTCCCTGCTGAAGTACCAACCGATAGATGGCTACAAGTCAGAAATGACAAAGGCAAAGACAAATGGATGGGTGCTGAACGAAATGCACGCCATGCTGTGACATACAGGAGGCAATTCAACACACAAAAAAGGGAGGAAGTGAGATTAGAGAATTATAAAGGAAGGAACCCCATGTCAAGATCCCAGTGGCGCAGACAACAAAGGATTCGAAAGGCTGAGAGAGAAGCTGTGGCAAACAAAGGGGATACTTCAACGAAGATACAAGGTGAATCAAGCACCAACAAACCAAAAAATCAGACTGAAGAGAAACCTCCAGTAAATAGGAGGCTTTTTTCTGAAGATCAACGAGACGAACCAAAGGAATACACTCCAGGCCCGGAAGAGGACGAAGATATGATAACAGATAACTTCGAATCGGAGGGGGAGTCTTCGTTCAACCTGAACTGTAACGTGGTGTCTGTGCTTCCCTGTGAATTTGGGCAAGAAACCGAAATCAATGAATATGAGGAGGAAGACACCACAGATTTAATGAAACATAGGCCCGTATGCTATTACGTGATGGACAATGGGGCTGTTGAGGAACAAAATGCGTTCTTCGAACGTCCAGAGCCTGCAATAAAGAATCATCTCAAGCCACTTTTCATTCGAGCGAAAGTAGGTGTCCATGGTTTGAACAAAGTTCTAGTGGATGGGGGTGCTGCAGTCAACCTGATTCCCCATTTCATGCTAAAAAGGTTAGAGATCCGCGAAGGAGATATCAAGCCCCATAATATGGTTCTATCCAATTATGAGGGAAAAGTGGGCAAAACACTGGGGGTGGTCCAGTTGGAATTGACAATAGGTTCAAGTTGCAGGCCCACCATGTTTATGGTTATCGAAGCCAAGGCCAACTATAACCTACTGCTAGGAAGAGAATGGATCCATGGCGTGGGGGCAGTTCCTTCGTCAATGCATCAACGACTAGTTCTGTGGAGAGATGACGGAATCGTGGAAAACATCGAAGCAGACCAGAGTTACTTTATGTCAACTGTCAATTTAGTTGACAAAAGGGATTATGATAAAAATCTGGCAAAGATTGCTCCATGTGTTCCAAACGATGAGATGAATGAAACTAGAAACGCCCACTACTACATGACACTTCGTCATGATGGTCTTTACTGGGATAGAACAATAATCAGTGAAGAAGAGGAAGTTGAAGGTGCTATACAAAAACGGCCAGCAGGCTGGAACTTCGACAACCTTAACCATGACTGAGTCTACCTTCTTCGAAAGGATTTCGGCCTATATGGCTGAGAATGAATCGAAAGCGGCTCTAGAGGCTGAAATAAATAAATCAACTGTAAAGACGAATGAAGTTAGTGGGGGGGGGGGGCTCGAAATGCTCACCCATCAAAGAGTTGGAGATGGATCAAAGGTTGGATGCCATCTATGACAAAGAACCCTTAGGCTTCGAAAGGGACCCCATAAACTCAGGTGTCAAAATGTTGGCACAGGACCCGCTCGAAGAAGTCAACTTAGGGGATGAAAAAACGAAAAGAGTAACTTACATAAGTGCTAAACTTAGCCCAGGCCTCAAGGAAAAAGTGATCGAAGTCCTTAAGGAGAACAAAGATTGTTTCGCATGGGATTATGATGAGATGCCTGGTTTAAAGAGGGAGTTGGTCGAACATAGGCTGCCAATCAAAGATGGCAAGAGGCCCATCAAACAAACTCCCAGAAGATTCGCACCAGCAGTTCTCACAAAAATCAAAGCTGAGATCGAAAGGTTGCTGCGCTGCAAATTCATCAGAACAACAAGGTATGTTGAATGGTTAGCAAACATAGTGCCTGTTATTAAGAAAAACGGTTCTTTAAGAATTTGCATAGATTTTAGGGATTTAAATACTGCAACCCCTAAGGATGAATATTCCATGCCCGTGGCAGAAATGCTAGTAGATTCTGCTGCAGGATTCGAATACTTGAGCATGTTAGATGGATATTCTGGATATAACCAGATTTTCATTGCTGAAGAAGATGTTGCAAAAACAACATTTCGTTGCCCAGGAGCCTTAGGCACCTACGAATGGGTGGTGATGCCTTTTGGTTTAAAAAATGCTGGGGCAACTTATCAAAGGGCGATGAATTCAATCTTTCATGACTTCATCGAAACCTTCATGCAGGTGTATATTGATGATATAGTCATCAAATCTATATCTGCAGAAGCACATTTGCATCATTTGAGCCAATCATTCGAACGAATGAGAAAACATGGCTTAAAAATGAATCCCCTTAAATGTGCATTTTTTGTGCAGGCTGGAGATTTTCTTGGTTTTGTGGTCCACAAGAAAGGAATTGAAATCAACCAGAACAAAACCAAAGCCATAATGGAGACGAAAGCACCTGCGTCAAAAAGGGAGTTGCAATCTCTACTAGGGAAAGTTAACTTCCTCAGAAGATTCATTTCGAACCTAAGTGGAAGGACCCAAGCTTTCTCTCCGTTACTTCGTCTGAAGCAAGGTCAGGCCTTCGAATGGAACGAAGCTCACCAGGAGGCGTTTGACAAAATAAAAGAATATCTTTCCCAGCCTCCTATTTTGTCTCCACCATCATGGGGGAAGCCCATGAGATTGTACATATCTGCTTCTGAAGTTAGCATAGGTAGTATGTTAGCACAAGAGGATAACAATGGCGTCGAAAGAGCCATATACTATTTAAGTAGAGTGCTAAATGATGCAGAGACCAGATATAGCAATTTAGAAAAGCTATGTCTCTGTTTATATTTCTCTTGTATGAAACTCAAGTATTATATAAAACCTGTTGATGTTTATGTTTCGTCTCACTTCGATGTCATTAAACATATGCTTTCAAAGCCAATAATGCATAGTAGAGTTGGAAAGTGGGCTCTGGCCTTAACAGAATATTCATTGACTTTCATGCCCTTAAAAGCTATGAAAGGTCAAGTGATTTCTGATTTCATTGTGGATCATTCGTTGGTTGAGCAGACAAACATGAGTTACGTCGAAATGCAACCATGGAAATTGTACTTTGATGGTTCAACCCACAGGAATGGAAGTGGTGTTGGAGTCCTTCTAATTTCTCCTGAAGGAATTCCAACAAAATTCAAGTATAAATTGGATGGTCCTCGTTGTTCGAACAACGAAGCTGAGTATGAAGCGCTCATTGTTGGACTTGAAGCTTTGTTGGAATTGGGGGCAACCAGAGTCGAAATTAAAGGAGACTCTGAATTGGTGGTCAAACAAATCACAAAAGAATACAAGTGCATAAAGGAAAATCTAATGGTATACTTCGTCATAGTCAATAGGCTATTGAGAAAGTTTGAATACATGGATATTCAACACATACCAAGGTTAGAAAACCAAGAAGCAAATGACTTAGCGCAGTTGGCTTCAGGTTATAGAGTATCTACCAAGAATCTTAAGGATTTGGTCGAAATAAGGGGAAGAGTTATGGCTACTAGATTCACACCATCGGATCTGGAAAGTATGAGATTGGGATATGCTGAGAAACAGGGATTCGAAATTCTAGCCATAAATACTTTGTCAGATACAGATTGGCGAAGTCCATTAAAGAGTTATTTAGCAGACCCAACTCTAAAGGTAGATAGAAAAACAAAATATAGAGCATTGTCATATCTCCTCATGGGGAACGAATTGTTCAAAAAGACCCAAGAAGGTGTTTTATTGAAATGCCTAGGAGAAAGTGAGGCATATTTAGCATTGTCTGAAGTCCATAATGGGGCATGTGGGGCACACCAAGCAGGCCATAAAATGAAATGGTTGCTATTTCGATATGGTTTGTATTGGCCTAGCATGCTCAAATATTGCATAGACTTTGCTAAAGGATGTGAGGAATGTCAGAAACATGCAGGAATTCAACATGCCCCTGCAAGTGAGTTGCATTCGATCATCAAACCATGGCCATTCAGAGGATGGGCATTGGATCTAATAGGGGAGATAAATCCTGCTTCGTCCAAAGGTCAGAAATATATCTTGGTAGGAGTAGATTATTTTACCAAATGGATCGAAGCTATACCTTTGGTAGTTGCTGATCAAGAGGCAATTATCGAATTTATACAAAAGCACATTATCTATAGGTTTGGATTGCCAGAAAGTATAACTACAGACCAAGGCTCTGTATTTACTGGTAGAAAGATGCAAGGATTTGCCCAAGAAATGGGGTTTAGGTTGCTAACATCAACACCATATTATGCTCAAGCAAACGGACAAGTCGAAGCAGCAAATAAAGTAATAATAGGATTAATCAAGAAGCATATTGGCAAAAAGCCAAGAAATTGGCACAAAACTCTGGACCAAGTGTTATGGGCTTGTAGAACATCTCCTAAGGAAGCCACTAACACTACGCCTTTCCAACTTACATTCGGCCATGATGCAGTGTTACCAGTAGAAATTCATCTGCAATCAGTTCGAATCCAGAAACAAAACGAAATTCCAGCTGCATTATATTGGGAAATGATGATGAATGAATTAGTTGAGTTGGACGAAATTAGGTTACATGCGTTGGAAATTTTGATGAGGCAAAAAGAAAGAGTGTCCAGAACATACAATAAAAGGGTAAAGAAAAAAGTATTCGTTATTAATGACTTGGTTTGGAGAGTCATATTGCCTATGGATAAGAAGAACAAAGCATTAGGTAAATGGTCACCTCATTGGGAAGGACCTTTTCGAATATTAAAAGTATTCTCAAACAATGCATACGAAGTCGAAGAACTCTTGGATGATAAACGTGTCCTAAAGGTTAATGGGAAATATTTAAAGAAATATAAGCCAAGCCTGCGGCAGATTCGAATAATAACAATGTAAACAAAATATTATAAAGAGCCAAGATGGCAAGATAGAATGCCAAAATGGCGTTGTTCGAATATTACATGTAAAAATCTAGAAATAAACATTATTTTTCAATCAATTGAAGGTGCTTCAAAATGTTTCAAGTTTCTGCTGAGCAAACCGCCTGGCACCTTCCAAGGTTGCCACTTCTCCTTTAAGTTGTTCTGCAGTCTCCATTTCTGCAAGCCCCTGGTTGAGAAGCTCTTCGAATTGGTTACCTGCAGGATTAGTTTCGAAGGCTAGTTGTTGTTCCTTAGCCTCCTTAACTTTCTGCTGAAGTTCCAGAATCTGCCTTTCCCAAATAAGAATGGACTCAGCTCGAGCCTCATATTCAGTTTTCGCTTGCTTCAGATGCATAGCTTGATCCTCAGCTTCTTGAGAAAGCTTCGAAGCTTGTTCATAGGCGGCATCCATGGCAATGCGTTTCTCGTGAACCTTTTTGGCAGCAGATTCGTCTTGGAGAAGGTAGCCAGTTACGTTGTCCAGCAGATTTTGAAGATCAAACAAGAGAGTACTAACTGGCAAGGAGCAGTTGGAAAGATTAACCTTTGTGAGCAGCTCCTTCATAGTATAGCAAGCAGTACTATCTTGCTTAAGCACTTCGAATATATCCACATTGAGAATAGTTCTCCTAATTTTGTTAAGAAGAACAACTCTTTCATCTGTGGGAAGAGGATAGCTGGTTGAACTTGTGCCAGCCCTAGTGAGTGGAACGTCCCTCTGAGCCAACTTTGCCTTCATATACCCAATGGGGTCATTTCGCCTCAGAAGCGCCAGTTCCTCGTCAGTCATTCGAGACGGAGAGGATTGGGGGAATTCCACGCGTAGGGGAACCGCGTTTGTTTCAACCTCTAGGGTTTCGTTGATTGCATTACCATCCCCTTCATTTGCTTCGTGCTCTTGGTCTTCTTCATCTTCGTC
Source organism: Vicia faba (assembly GCA_948472305.1). Lineage (NCBI taxonomy): Eukaryota > Viridiplantae > Streptophyta > Magnoliopsida > Fabales > Fabaceae > Vicia > Vicia faba. Next base: position 413,866,949 of record OX451738.1, read on the forward strand.
CAAATCTACCACTTCGATACCATCTCTTTCGCCGCTATGTGCGTTAGACTCCGTCCCGGCAGTCGAACCATCATTGACGTTTTCCTCGTCATTGGCGTTTTCCTCCTCAGATTCTTCGTCTGCAGATTCTTCGAATCCTTGCCCAGAGTCAGCTTTTTCTTCTTCAGTCTGAGTATCCTTTGGGTCCTCTTGAAGAGTTTCAAGAGGGGACTTTTGAAGGACCCTTTGTGAATCCTCTGCAGACGTTTGAAGTATTGTTTCGTTCACCTCTTTCAGAGGAATGGAGGTACCTTGGTCATCTGGCTGTTCAGAAGTTCCAGCCAAAACCGCCACATTAGAAGAACCTTTGTTTTGGACCAAATTGCTGGAATCTCCTTGAGGAGAGGAGTTAAGCGGAGCAGCAGCCCTGGACGGTGAGGTCGAAATGGTAGAAGTGGGATTCAAGATGTTCTGCAAGGAGCAGCAAAATGTTAAGGAAAATCATTCACCAAGGTAATAAGAAGTTAAACATTTTTAGAAGAAGTTCGTTTTACCTGTGGGCCCTCAGAAGAGAGGTTACTAGCTATGCGTTCCAACTGTGGGTTGGAGGTCGAAGGTGGATTTTTGGATTTAGGTAAGGGAGCAGCATCCCTGGAGTCGAGTCCAGAGACACTAGTCGGAACAGTACTTTTAGGGGTAGCTTTCTTTGGCTTCTTCTTCGAAGCAGTATTTGAGTTTCCTCCAGCAGTGGGATCTTCCCCAGTAGTGCTTGGTTTCCGCTTCTTGGGAGTAGTGGGAGGAAGCTTGTTGGTCTGAACGAATTTTAACGAAGTTAGATATAAAAAGCTTGAGTGAATTCGAAGCATCAAAAACTAAGTGATTACCGTTGGAATTGGGGCACTTGTTGTTGTTGGCGTTATTGTTGTTGTTGTAGTTGCAGCAGTAGTAGTTGTTTCGGGTGGATTAGATTTTTCGGTAGTTTTGATGGAGGCTTGAGAGGCACTCCCTTCCTTCGATTTCGAGGCAGCGGTCTTTATCCTGATAGCTGAAAATCAAAACAATTAAAGCAAAGGTTAAAGATATGGAAAATAAAAGACATTTGGGATTTTTCCCAAGCATTCGCACCTGTGCCTTGATCAGATTTAATTGACATGGCAGAAAGGTCGTATCGCAGGTGTCCTGGGAAATCATGAAGCCAGTATCGAGCCCATGTCACAGTCTCAGATGGCTTTGGTTTCCTTTGAAGATATTTGAACATCTCTTTGCAAGTAAACCACCATGGATATGGGGGAAACCAAGCCAGAGCCAGTTCTGAGGTAGGTAATCTGGGAAATTTAGGTGGATGCATTTCGAATGCCAACCTATACCTATCCTCAGGTGACAGCCCTGAAGGAAGTTTTAGCTTAGAAACTTTTTGTTTAAATTTTTCCTTCAAGGTCTCAGCTGCTTGATGCACAGTGGAGTCCAAGCGCGTGGGGTCGTAAGTAGTTTCAAAATAATTTTGAAAAGCTTTTATCTCTTTGGCATGAGTAAACATACCTTTCTTTGCTGGTACCTGCACATCGAAGGCATCAATTAGTTTCTGTCGAATTGTAAGTGTATCGAACATCCAAGTTTGATAAAACTTAATCCACCACTCCAGAAATCCTTTAGCCGCGAGATGGGTAGGTTCGAAAGCTATCAGTTCAAATTGGGCAAAGCCTTGATATTGTTCTTGCTGGATCTTGGCTTCCCTTGCCTTGAAAGTTCGACCAGATGTGATGGCGCTCTCAGTTTGGAACAAAGGTTCAGGAATCAGTTGGCATAAGCCAAACTGCCTCGAAACGAAGTTTGGTTGATAGGCAAAGAGAAGAATTTGGTTCTTAGCGGGGGTTATCCTCGAAGAGATGAGTCTGGGAAGCAAGAAAGCTCTCCATACATCTTGGATCTCCTTGCTCTTGATGGCTTCCGAGAGAGCCATGGTAAACCAAGAAGGTCCATGAGCCCTCGAAGCAAAAGGCGCCATGCTCTCTTCGAACTTATGCCTTTTGGAGAGGATCATGATGTACTTCGAGAATTGAACCTTGAAGTCATCCTTGTCATCATTAGGAGTTAGTCTTCGAAGCCTAGTGCCTTCGACTATCCTATCACTTATTTCTGAATCTTGCTCATCTATGGTGTTGGCGGTTGGTAAAGAAGGTTCGAACATGGCATTTAGCCATAGTTGAAGTAACCAAAATGGGCCAGCTAATAGAATGTTTTTGGAGGTGTGGGATTTGAGGCTCGAAACAGCTGACCTCAGGCTCTCATAGAGGTCAACTAGGAGTAATTCACTTAGGCACACTTTGCGATTTTCGTGTAAATCCCTGGCTAGAGGAATGAACCTACTAGCTACCTGCAGGGATCTACTGCAGAAAACGTACCTAGACAGCCACAGGGTCAAGAAAGCAATGTGCTCTATGTCAGACACATTATCCCCTTCAGCATGATAATGGCTGATAAATTTGGAAAAGCTGGCCAACTTGACTTCGAAGTCAATTATGCTGGAGTGTTCTTCATTGTCAGGAACATAAGTTTCTCCCACTGGCGACAACCCAGTAATGGCCGCTATATCGAAGAAGGTTGGGGTAATCATTCCACCTGGGAGATGGAAAGTGTTGTAGGTACTATCCCAGAAATAAAGGGATGCAAACAACAGAGGATGGCTATAGGTGAATCCAGGTTTCGATAGTTTAATGAGGTTATAAATGCCTAATTCTTCCCATTGCTGGGATTTTTTGGCTTCTACTTTCGTGAACCAGTTTTGATAGGCAATATCAGAAGTAGGGCAAGATCTAAATGGTTTAAAATTGCTTTTTACATAGTCCAAAACAAATGGGTCCTTGGGAGGAACAGTTGGGGTTTCTACGGTATTCGAACTAAGAGATTCTACTGCCCTAGGGGCATCCATTTTGTTGAATAAGGGTTTGAAGCTATAACATACGGGAAAAATTGTCCTAGTGTCCTTTAGTATTTCAAAAACTGTAAGAGGGCCATTTAAGGCTAACCTCTTACCAGCAACATGGGTAGGGATGAGTACCTGTGATGCGTACAACATTTCTTTTTCTTTGGAAATCATTTGAGGAGCAAGAGCAGATTGGCCTTGAATAGTGACGATTTTACTCTCCATGGTTGCTCCTGTAGTTTTTCCTTTCTTCTTGGAGACTTTCTTGAGTTGGGAAGAGGTGGAGGAAGACATTTTTGTTGTTTGAGAGCTTAGATTGTTTTATGAGAGAAGAAGAGTAAAAATCCAGAGTATGAAAGATTTAGAGTGTAAAAGGGAAAAGGAAGATTAAGTTGATGTTTTATAATGAGAAGATTAAGCATCCACCGAGTAAAAGTGTGATACGTGGAGATCATGGGTTGGTGTGATGAAGAGGTGGCGAGAAGTTGATATAGGTAATAGGCGTGATTTAAAAATAATCATTACTCATAACTGCACCACGCTGTGAAGTGACTCTGGGCGGTTAAGGAACCCAAAAGGTGCTATGATTGATGTGACTGGAGTCAAATGCATTAAATGTTGTGATGATTCGAAATCTTATCAAAATCTTGTATAAATGTTTAAAATAGGTATTTCTCAAAGAGATCGAAATACATATTTTAAAGGGGCAATTTGTTGGCTGAAGATTTTGATAATATTATTTAGAATTCAAAAGAGTTAAAAGTTTTGATCAAAATGGAATTAAACACCATATTTCGAAGTTGCAGAAGCAGTGTTTCGAATGAGTGTGTCAAAGCTTGAAGCTTCGAACGGTGATCATGGGAACATATCCAAAGGGGTCTCGAAACAACAGCGAGGCTAGGTTTGGGAAGAGCGTTCGAAACGGAGAAACACCAAAGCATTTAAAATTTAAATGGAAGCGGGACTTTCAAAGTTTGAAAGTTATGTGTTGGAGCATTTGGGGACACGTGGAAAGATGAAAGAAGCATTGTCTTGCATGTTCGAAACGTGGCATGATCCTGTAGCGAGACCGTTAGGGTCGAATTAGTATAAATAGAAGTCTTAGTATTAGGATTTCAGTGTGTCATATCTGTTATACAAAATACTCAATAACATTCAAACTACCACATGGCAAGGGAAACGAATGCAAGAGAAATGTATGTATGATAGCACCATGTATTTCTAACTTAATGAAAGACTTTTTTACCATTTCCAGTACTTTCCTCTTTTCTTTTTGTCGAACAACATTTGCAAGTTTCTTTATTCATTGTCTTTTCATTTCAAAGTCTTTTCCTCAAAGTTTTACGTTTTACTGCTTTCTTTATATTTCGAATACTTTATATTTCAGAGAACTGTTACACTTTCAATACCTTTACTTTCAAGTATTGTTTTTCAAGCGCATACTTTTACTTAAAATCATTTATAGATTTCTTGCATTAAACGCTTTCTTCACGTTTTAAACTTCTACATTCCAGAAACCTTTTTATGTTAAATGTTTTGCAAATCGAAACCATTTACTTCATTTTTCATACAGTTTTATATGTCTCTTCAATCAGCATTACAATTAGCATTTATTCGTATAACTTAGTTTTCATATACATTTTGACCACATTCTTAAACTCTTAGAGAGAGGGATCGAAATAAACCAAACACTTGTACAATAGCAACCATGAATAATTGTTCGATTGTGAGAGTAACCTTAATATCCAAGGAGTCCTAGGATCAATCTAGTCGATCCTGTGAGTTACCAGAGAGATTGAATAGCGTTAACAAAGATTATTCGATAGTTTGGAAGACTAGCGGTTGTTTACCAGAAATCACTGGAAACAGTAGGTTCGAAGGTTATCAGCTCAAATTGGGCAAAGCCTTGATATTGTTCTTGCTGTATTTTGGCTTCCCGTGCCTTGAAAGTTCGTCCAGAAGTGATGGCGCTCTCAGTGTGAAATAAAGGTTCAGGAATCAGTTGGCATAAGCCAAACTGCCTCGAAACGAAGTTTGGTTGGTAGGCAAAGAGAAAAATTTGGTTCTTGGCTGGGGTTATTCTTGAGGAAATGAGTCTAGGCAGCAAAAAGGCTCTCCATACATCCTGAATCTCCTTGCTCTTGATAGCTTCTGAGAGAGCCATGGTGAACCAAGAAGGTCCATGAGCCCTCGAAGCAAAAGGCGCCATGCTCTCTTCGAACTTGTGCCTTTTGGAGAATATCATGATGTACTTCGAGAATTGAACTTTGAAGTCATCTTTGTCGTCATTGGGAGTTAATCTTTGAAGCCTAGTGCCTTCGACTATCCTATCATTTATCTCAGAATCTTGCTCATCAATGGTGTTGGCGGTTGATAAGGAGGGTTCGAACATGGCATTTAGCCATAGTTGGAGTAACCAAAAAGGGCCAGCCAATAGAATATTTTTGGAGGTGTGGGATTTGAGGCTCGAAATAGCTGACCTCAGGCTTTCATAGAGGTCAACTAAGAGCAGTTCACTTAGGCACACTTTTCGATTTTCATGCAATTCCCTAGCTAGAGGAATGAACCTACTAGCTACCTGTAGGGATCTACTGCAGAAAACGTATCTTGACAGCCACAGGGTTACGAAAGCAATGTGCTCTACGTCAGACACATTGTCCCCCTCAGCATGGTAATGACTGATAAATTTGGAAAAACTGGCTAGCTTGACTTCGAAGTCAATTATGCTTGAGTGTTCTTCGTTGTCGGGTATATAAGTTTCTCCCACTGGCGATAGCCCAGTGATGGCCGCTATGTCGAAGAAGGTTGGGGTAATCATTCCACCTGAGAGATGGAAAGTGTTATAGGTACTGTCCCAGAAATAAAGGGACGCGAATAGCAGAGGGTGGCTGTAGGTGAAACCAGGCTTCGATAGCTTAATCAGGTTATAGATGCCTAATTCTTCCCATTGCTGGGATTTCTTAGCTTCTACTTTCGTGAACCAATTTTGATAGGCAATATCAGAGGTGGGGCAAGATCGAAATGGCTTAAAATTACTTTTTACATAATCCAAAACAAAGGGGTCCTTAGGAGGAACAGTTGGGGTTTCTATGGTATTTGAACTAGGAGATTCTACTGCCGTAGGGGCGTCCATTTTGTTAAATAAGGGTTTGAAGCTATAACAAACTGGGAAAATCGTCCTGGTGTCTTTTAATATTTCAAAAATCGTAAGAGGGCCATTTAAAGCTAACCTCTTACCAGCAACGTTGGTAGGAATGAGTACCTGTGACGCATACAGCATTTCTTTTTCTTTTGAAATCATCTGAGGGGCAAGTACGGATTGACCTTGGTGAGTGATGATTTTACTTTCCATGGTAGCTCCTACAGTTTTTCCTTTCTTCTTGGAGACTTTCTTGAGTTAGGATGAAGTAGAAGAAGACATTTTTGAAAGATGTTGAGAGCTTGGATTTTTTTTACGAGAGAAGGAGGGTAAAAGATTTAGAGTGTGAAAAGAAATGAAGTTGGTGATGTTTTATAATGGGGAAGTTTAAGCATCCACCGAATAAAGGTGTGATACGTGGAGATCATGGGTTGGTGTGATGAAGAGGTGGCGTAAAGTTAACATGGGTAATAGGCGTGATTTAAAGATAATCATTATTTGTAACTGCACCATGCTGTGAAGTGGCTCCAGGCGGTTAAGGAATCCAAAAGGTGCTATGATTGACGTGACTGGAGTCAAATGCATTAAATGTTACGATGATTCGAAAGTCCCATCAAAATCTTGTGTAGGTGTTTAAAATAGGTATTTCTCAGAGGAATCGAAATACATATTTTAAAGGGGCAATTTGTTGGCTGAAGATTTTGATAATGTTATTAGAAGCCAAATGAATTAAACGTTTTGATCGAAATGAGGTAAAGCGTCATGTTTCGAAGTAGCAGAAGCAGTGTTTCGAATAAGTATGTCAAAGCTTGGAGCTTCGAGTGGTAATTATGGGAACATATCTAAAGAAGTCTCGAAATAACAACAAGGCTGTGTCTGGGAAGAGTGTTCGAAACAGAGAAGTACCAAAGCATTTGAAATTCAAATGGAAGCGGGACTTTCGAAGTTTGAAAGTTATGTGCTGGAGCATTTGGGGACACGTGGAAAGACGAAAGAGGCATTGTCTTGCATGTTCTAAACGTGGCATAATCCTATAGCAAGACCGTTATGGTCGAATTAGTATAAATAGAAGTCTTAGCATTAGAATTTCGTGTGTCATATCTATTATACAAAATACTCAGTAACATTCAAACTACCACATGGCAAGGGAAACGAATGCAAGAGAAATGTATGTATGATAACACCATGTATTTCTGATTTAATGAAAACCTTTTACCATTTCCAGCACTTTCCTTTATCCTTTTGTCAAATAACATTTACAAGTTTTCTCATTTACAGTCTTTTCACTTCGAAATCTCTTCTTCAAAGTTTTACATTTTAATGTTTTCTTCATATTTCAAGCACTTTATATCTCAGAAAACTGTCATATTTTCCATACCTTTACCTTCAAGTCTTATCCTTCGAACGCATATCTTTACTTAAAGTCATTTAAAGATTCCTTGCATTTAACGCTTTCTTCATATTTCAAACCTTTTACATTCCAGAAATCCTTTATATTAACTGTTTTGTAAGTCGAAACCATTTACTTCACTTTTATACAACTTTACATGTCTTTACAATTAGCATTTATTCGTGTAACTTAGTTTCACACACACTTTTTGATTACATCTTTAGACTTTTAGAGAGAGAAATCGAAATAAGCCAAACACATATACAATATCAACCATGAATATCTGTTCGATCGTGAGAGTAACCTTAAATATCCAAGGAGTCCTAGGATCAATCTAGTCGATCCTGTGAGTTACCAGAGGAATTGAATAACAGTCAGAAAGATTATTCGATAGTTTGGAAGACTAGCGGTTGTTTACCAGAAATCACTGGAAACAGATGGTGCATGCACTTTAAAAGTGAGAGGAGGCGCCATCTCACTTGGCTCTTAGGGCAAAATGCAATTTTTATAAATAATTCGTCTGTTTCTCCGTCATTCCTCACACTTTCTCGCACTGTTCTTTTATTTTTTACTCTGTTATTTACGCCATGACATCGCCCATGATTTTTACCATAGATGGTTACGTTATTTTCTCCGCCACAAAACCTCCGATGAAAATGAAATTCTGGCACATTCACTCCATGGAGCGTCTGAAGAGGGAGTTGATGCGATGGCTAGAGGGAGATATCGAGGAGGGGGAACAAATTAGAAGGATCCAGCAAAGACGAACAACAATCTCACTTGCGACAGGAAGACATAATTTTTGGTTGGAGGAAGTCAAAACAGACAGCGACGTAATGTTGATGATGCATGGGTCAGATGAAATTGTTTTAACGGTTGTAATTTCGTAGACGATTTATCGTGTTTTATTTCTTGTTCGCGCAATGTTTATTGTAACAAATATTGTTAACAAAAAACCCTAATGTTTACAACTTAATAAAGGAAATATTTTTTATAATACAATTTTTATGTGGTTGAGCCAGTAGCCCGATTCAGATAATTTTTATCATTGTGTCCGACCTGACGACATAAACCACACTTTCTTTCCAGCTTGTCAAGGGAGTCCATTTCGGTTGTGATGCACTTACTTTTGGGACGACCCTTTTTATTCCTTCGCATTTGGTCATTGTGCCATACTATTTCCCCGTCGTATGCAGGTCAATAATCAGGTTTTGCTACTAAAGGGAAGTTGTTGTTATATACGTTGAGCAAGGTTTCAGATTTGTAAATGGGAGACAGAAGTTGTAGCGCGTCTTGATGAGTATAGGCACACGCAGCAATGACACGAGAGCAAGGCATACGAAAGGCTTGAAACTTGCCACACTCACCAACGAGAAGATAGTATAACCTTATACTCTTGTCTTGGCAGGCCCTCGTTGTGGTCGATTATCTCTTTGACAATGAAGTTGTGGTTATGTCAGTCAAACCGTATAACCAGATGGGTGTTGGCTTTTGCACTTTCTGCCTTAATGTACTTCATGCAGCTTTCACTCCATAGTTATCCAGATTGCAACACAGCATTCCATATTTCACCTCTTTTGGCAAACAACGAAGTCATCCTAAAATATGTTTATTTAACCAAAGCAGTGACTGAGAGGTTTCGTATGCCTTTGAATACCCCGTTCATCGATTCAATTAGATTTGTTGTCATGTGGCCCCATCTTTGTCCATTATCGTATGACCTAGTCTATTTTTCTACCAGAATATTATCGATCCACCTACCGACATCCGGATATGACAAATGGATCTCGTCGCAATAATATTTGAACGTAGGTTGTATCAATGCATATCCTGCATTCATAACCGCTTTCCTAAGAGCTTTGTCTTTGATCTCCCTCGTGAAATTTTGGATGATATGTTTAATGCAATAGACATGCGTAAAAGGAGGGTGTGATATGGTGGGAGAACTGACTTGGGTTTTGCGTTTGTTTTTGCAAATGTTTTGGTTGAGCAAGAGTCGCCACCGACTTTTTATTTTATCCTAAGGAAAGGTTAAAAAGCACAGCAAAAAACCTTTGAGATGTTTTCTTGGGTTCGGGGAGTAGATTATAGAAAGGGAAGGTATTAGCACCCTTTCTATCCATGGTTATCCATGGGCTCTTAGTTACTTGCTTAGATCACTTGCCTTGCATTTTCAATTGTTTGAAATGGTGCTTTGTGTGTGGGTTTGAAAATGTTTTGAAAAGAGGCCATTTGTTGTGGCAACCTTTGTAATGATCCATGTTTGAATGTATACAAAGGTGTGTATCTTTTGAAAAGTTTTCAGTGTTTTTGAAAGTTGTTTTGAAAGTGTGTTGTGTGTTTTGAAAAATGGCAAGGATTTTTTTGCAAGATTGATCAAGTAACTAAGAGTTGTCTACCCCTAAAATTTACTCAAAGGTTTTTCCTATGTTTTAACCCTTTTAACAATTTTGTTCCACCATTGTATTTGGTGGACAATCTTGTATTAGGATGTTAACGGGACGGGCGCGGGTCATCGTTTAGACCATGATTGCAATGGTGCCAAGTGTCTTTGGCAATTTTTCTTTTAAGGGACTTGATCATTTTTAGGCAACTTTCGAAAGCGTCATCGAGGGACTATGATCATTTGATTTGTTTTGTTTTGCCAAAAACACTCAACATGCAACATGGCCCATTATTGAAGGCAACAAGTGGAGTAACCCTAGGGGTGCAAGTGTGATTAGTGTTGTCCATTTTCATGCTTTTTGTCTTTTGAATTAGGTCAAGCTATTTGTTGTTTTTTTTTCCATACAAACCCTAAGTCTATCATGGCATATTTAGAAAGCTTTAAAGTGCGGAAAATAAAATCCTAAATTATTACAACATAATTATGGGATGGGGGGTACAAATGTTCAAATGGGGATATTTAGCAAGAAATTTAAATCTAAGTTATTACATCCAAATTGAATATACAAGTTATTTTAATTGTACAATAATTGAATAAAAATACAATAAATATGCAAGATGCAAAAAATGATTTTTATATGTATGTAAAAGTATTTTTCATGTGACAAATAAACAAAAAATAAAAAGGTTAATTTTTAGGTATTTTCATGGTTTAGGGCAAAACCCTAATTTGCTAAATAAAAAAGTATTTATTATGTATTATATACAATATTTACTGATTATATACAAAAATAAATAAAAGAGAAGTATATTATGAAAAAGTAATTTTTGAGGTCAAATATTAATAAAAGAAAAAAAAATGTATTAGTCTTGTATTTTTATCCTAAATATTCTAAATATATAAATATTTATATTGTGTGTTAAATATATTAAATATATACAAAAAATAAAAATATTTATTATTTACAAAAAAAAGTATATTTTTTAGAAAATGTTTTCAAAATGTAAAATAAAATAAAATCAGAAAATAAAATGTATTTGTATTATTTTTAGTATTTTAAATAAAAGTATATACATATTTATTTACATACACATATCAAATAAAACAAATAAATGCCTAATAAATACAAAAAAAATGTGAAAAATATTTTTAATGTTTTTTTATATTTTAACAAAAAATAACAAGTCATAATCAAAAAGAAAATGTCAAAAATGATAAAAATAACACACAATGGGCCAAGGGGGTGTATGTGTGAAATAGTGGTGCAAACAGAAAAAATAAGCCAGGCCCAGCCCAAAGGACTTTGTCTTCAACCTCCAGCCATTTTCAAACAAAAACGCGCGCCTTCTTGTTCATCACACTAACTTCTGATTCTTTGATCCTTTGAGAAATCTTAAAACATGAAACTTGTAGAGCTTGAAGCCACGATTCTAAACATATAAAGAAGTTGATCTAACTCTCAGAAATGAGAGAGAATTTCTTCTCCCCCAATTCCTGACCTAGCTTTTTTCAGATATTCAGTTTCAAAATTCTCTCAGTACACACAACATAAATGAAAAGTAATGACATGGGTAGCTTCAGGGCCATGAGTAGGACATAACTTCTTCACAAACCTAAGCCTAGATATGCCTGGATAGAGAGATAGAAGTTCAAACTTTTACCTGTTCAACTTGAATCGTGTGCAACAATGGAGGCACTTTCAATGCAGTGTGAGGACTTGTACAGCTTGCTTGAGGTCCAAGGATGCTCTTCCAACCTCTAGCTTGCTTTGAAACTAACTGAAACGAGTTATGTAACTCAACCTGCACAACTAAAAAAATGAAAATGGTGAACTTGGTTAGAGGTGTTACAGTCTGTAGCTAGGGCTTGGGATAGCTTGTATGGATGTTATGGAGTGTGTATGAACAAGCTTTGGCCAAAACGCACGAGCAAACTGAGTTGTGCAACTCAATCTGCAGGGATGCCCTGTTTTGTGCAGCAAAATGGTGTTTTGATGTTTGGGGAAGTATTGAAGGTGGTTAGGTCGTGCCTTAGGTCTGTTATGATGTATGGAAAATGTTTACAAACTTTGCTTTGGCTAGTTGTTACAGGAATGAGAGATGGGATCAGTTTTGCCAAGTTTCTTCTTTTCTAAGCTAAAGTTGTCAAGTTGGGTTATAGGCCAAGGCAGGTACCCCAAGCATGCTGCATTTTCTCTCCTTGATCAGTGGGATTAGTACATAAACTTGTGCCTAAAAGATCTGGCTTGTACCTCTTTGATTTGTGTTTTGACATAAAGCCATGCTTTTTCAAAATGACAAACTTGCTTTTTCCATATATGGATTGATTTTGTGTGTATTGTCTAAATGCGCAAAATAACACTCTAACACAAAGGATATGCATTTAATTATTGAGTGTAAGAAGGATTAGAGGCCTGTAATCTAGCTTGTGCAAGCTGAGTTTGAAAATGCATAGTGTATGAACATGAAATTGGCTCATGAACAAAGTGACTTTTGCCCATATTGACAAGTTCGATTCTCCCTAACCACAAGGGTGTTTGAGAAGTTCTTGGATAATTTGGAAATCTTGGAATGTGTACTACAATCCATCTTTGTAATGCAAGTTGAAATTCCAAGTGTAAGCATATGAAAAGTGGCCATGAAGTTAGGCAAAAATCCTGCCTAAAATAGGTCAAAAAATTTCTAAGTTAAGAATGATTTGCACCCCTATTCCAAAAATCATAACTTTAGCTACAAGCTTCTTTTGAGAAAACGTTGTGAATAAAAGTTGTAGATTTTGCAATGGAATATAACTTTCATGTTTTGATTTTTGTTTGAATCCAAATGTATCTTGATGAAAAGATGGGACAAAGTTAGGAAAAAATTAGGAAATTTCATAACTTAGAAAATTTCTAAGTTATGAAATTTATTCTTTTTAAACCCTAATTTGTAATTCTTGGTTTCTTGATGAACAAGTTTCACAATTTGGCATGTTTTGATGAAAAATGAATCTTGACACTTGATTTTGACCAAAAAGTCAAAGTTTGACTTTTCAGTATACAGTCAAATTTGGATCAGTTGACTGGAAAATTCATCTGTCAATCTTGTGCATTTGGGATCTTTTGAACTTATTGAATGTGTCAAGACCATGCCATTGAATCCTTGAGTCCATATGTGAGCTTGGTTTGCCATTGGCTAGGTCAAACAGTCAAAAATTGCCTTTGTGCAGTCAAAACCCTAAAAATGACCATTTTGCCCTTTTGGTGATCTGATCAAATTTCTTGTGGAATTGTGATCCAAACTTGATCAAATGGTCCATATGAGTTCATAATGTTGATGTGAGTCAAAAATCATGAGGTTTGACTGTCAATTGACCACAGTTGACTTTTCCCCCAATACAGCTGATTTCTAGGTCAACTGTCCAATTGACTAGGCAAAGATTGGAATCAAGGCTTGAAACTTGGTATGGATAAACTTGTGAGTCCAACATGAAGCATGAAAGTCACTTTGGGCCTTTTAGGTCAAAACATCTTTGTGCAAACTCAAACCCTAATTTGGGTCAACAGTGCAAAGGGGAGTGTTGAGCAGAGCAAATCCTAACTTGTTCTTGAACTCCAAGGGTCTTGTGATGAGAAAATGTTGAGGAAATGGGAGGGCAAATTTTGGGGTACAACAGTTGCCCCTGTTCAATCTTCTTAGACCTGAGGATGTAGATTGGCTTGCGTGCCTTTCGTGATCCGAAGGTGGAAGATGATTGAACACTAAAGTGCCCAGAAATTTGCACTCGCATAGTAGAGTATCAGCAATGTGATGTCGGGAATGGGCTTATAGATGCCATTTGGAGAGATGGTGGATAGAAGGATGGGCTTATAGATTCCATCTGGAGACGTGACAGAACCTTGTTGGGAATGGGCTTATAGATGCCATTTGGAAGTGTTGATCGCGTAAGAGATTCCTTAGCGAGAACTTGCGTACTTTGAGAAAGGAAGATGGTTTCCTGGCCTGTTACAGGTGTTGCTCTTCAAACTCTTCATGCAGATATGCCCTGGCTAGGTACAGGTATCGAATCTAAAATTAGTTGCTCACAGATGTGCCCTGGCTAGATACAGGAATTGAATCCGGAACTTCAAAAGGTGGCTTACAGACGTGCCCTGGCTGGATACAGGTATCAGATCTGGAATTTGCCGCCTACAGATATGCCCTGGCTGGATACAGGTGTCGAATCTCTAAACTCTTCATGCAGACATGCCCTGGCTGGATACAGGTATCGAATCTACAATCAGTCACTTCACAGATATGCCCTGGCTAGATACAGGAATCGAATCTGGAATTAGTCGTCTACAGATATGCCCTGGCTGGATACAGGAATCGAATCTCTAAACTCTTCATGCAGACATGCTCTGGCTGGATACAGGTATCGAATCTACAATCAGTCACAGACATGCCCTGGCTAGATACAGGAATCAAATCTGGAATTGTGATAGTTGATAGTAATCATCTTTGGATTTTCCTTTTTCCTGAAAAGGCAAGACATTAGTTGTATGCAATGTCATGATGTATGAGATGCATGATGTCATGATGTTCTCAAAAATAAGTGAGATTGTGTGATATGATGCGTATATGCATGCGTCATGGTGTATGATAATGTGATGAATGTATTTTTGTCTAGGAAAATAAATCCTTGATGACTGCCGGGAGTTTGTGGAATCCTGGGCTGATGTTGAAGAGTGGAGTTCTTCGTTTCCGCTGGGGATGACGGTTGCAAGAATAAACCGGTAGGAGAAGATGACTCCGTTGGGGAATAAACTTGTTGGAGAGATTACTCTGCGAGGAAATACTCTGCGGGAAGAGATACTTCGCTGAGGTTTTGATGAGAGCTCCGCTGGGGATTCCACTGATAAGTTATGTTGGGGAATTTGATGAACTTCGCTGGGGATAGGAAGAAACTTCGCCGAGGACGAACTTTCCGTGGTTATTAGCTGAGGATAACCCAGTTATACCCTGGTGGGGAAATAACCTTTGAATAAAGTCGGGGAGAGACGTATGTACTCTGCAGGTGATAAGCTTCCAGAATCTACTGGGGATAAGCTTCCAGGATCTACTAGGGATATGGATTCCACTTTCCTGGGGTGTCTGTATTCCGCCGGGGAACAATCTTATATTAAGAAGAAACTTCCGCTGGGGATAGGAAGAAACTTCGCCGAGGACGAACTTTCCGTGGTTATTAGCTGAGGATAACCCAGTTATACCCTGGTGGGGAAATAACCTTTGAATAAAGTCGGGGAGAGACGTATGTACTCTGCAGGTGATAAGCTTCCAGAATCTACTGGGGATAAGCTTCCAGGATCTACTAGGGATATGGATTCCACTTTCCTGGGGTGTCTGTATTCCGCCGGGGAACAATCTTATATTAAGACTGTCGGGGATGCTTGCTGAGGAATGTCTATACTCCGCTGGGGAATGTTGAGATCTTCTGGGGATACCTAACTTCCTTAAGGCTGACAGTAGACTAACTCGACTTGGGGAGAGTATCGCTGACTTGCTGGAGATATTGTGCCTTTTCAGGGCTGATGGGGGACCAACTCTTCCTGGGGAGAGTATTGTTGAATCTTGTCTTACTCTGTGGGGAGTTGAGGTAACTTGGTTACAGTCTTCAGCCGAACTTACCTTGGTACCTCGGTGGACAAAGCAACTAGATTGCTTGGACAATTCTTTATTGCCCCTGTTTCTGATGTCATCCGTAATTAGTCCTTTGTTTCGCACGTAAATATTCATGATTAGCAATTAATGTCAAATGCATATATAAAAAATGAACATTGGACGTTCTTTGCAAAACAAAACAGAAAAAGGAAAAAACGATGGGTAATTTGTCTGAAAAATTGAACTTGTATTAATTTTGAAATTTGCCTGTAAATAGGCGTTTTATGTACAGGAGGCTGACATCCTAGTAAGAGAACGTCGTCGAGCAAAATAGAGTTTATACAATTTTGTGAAAAGGAAACAAAACAGCTATGTGAAAAAATAATCCCATTGGGTTCCAACTCTGCTATCGCCTTTATGTCTTCAAGCGTCTCATCACTCTGCTGCTTAGTTGAAGATGAAGCTGATTGATTGGAGTCATCTGAGCCCGATAATTGATGCTGAATTCTGGATGCAAGGTGATCCAATGTGACATAGTATTACGCTTTATCCCTAACTTTTGCCTGGACCACCCTTTCGGGTTTTCAGTCCACCGGGATACCCATTTTTGCCCAAGCCGCCTTTTCAGGTTTTCGACTTGCCGGGTGTACAGATTTTTTTCATTTCATCCCTTATTTTTGCCCGAATCCTTTTGGTTCGCCGGGAAGCCCTTATTTTTGCCTAGGTGTGTCAACCTAGCGGGTCTTTAATTCATGCGTAGTATCTTTTTACTATGTCTGCATTGGCGGGGTGAGGAAGGTCGTCACCATCCATGGTGGTTAGAATCATAGCTCCTCCTAAGAAGATATGTTTAACCACAAATGGCCCTTCGTACCTAGGGGTCCATTTGCCCCTGGGATCACTTTGAGGAAGAATGATGCGCTTGATTACCAGGTCTCCGACTTAATACTCTTGTCGTCTGACTTTCTTGTTAAATGCCCTGATCATCCATTTTTGGTACGTTTGACCATGACAAATAGCAGTGAGTCTCTTTTCGTCAATTAGGTTTAATTGATCAAGCCGAGTCTGGATCCAGTCATCTTCACTCAAACCTGCATCCTTCATTATCCGGAGAGAGGGTATCTGGACTTCAATAGGAAAGACTGCCTCCATGCCATAGACCAAGGAAAAGGGAGTTGCCCCCGTTGACGTCCGTGCTGAGGTACGGTACCCATGAAGAGCAAACAGTAACATTTCGTGCCAATCTTTATAGTTCACTGTCATCTTCTGCACAATCTTCTTGATGTTCTTATTCGCTGCTTCTACAGCCCCATTCATCTTCGGCCGGTAGGGAGAAGAGTTGTGGTGTTGTATCTTGAATTGCTCGTAGAGCTCAGTGATCATCTTGTTATTAAGATTGGTACCATTGTCCGTAATGATCCTCTCAGGTACACCGTATCGACAAATCAGGTTGTGCCGAATGAACCGTGCCACGACATTCTTGGTTACGGTAGCAAAGGAAGCTGCCTCGACCCACTTTGTGAAGTAATCAATCGCTACTAGGATGAAGCGATGCCCGTTGGATGCCGTAGGTCGGATCTTGCCGATCATATCAATGCCCCACATTGCAAAAGGCCAAGGTGCTGTCAAGACGTTCAGAGGAACCGGAGGAATGTGCACCTTATCAGCATAGATCTGGCATTTATGACAAGTTCGAGAATGCTGATAATAGTCGGCTTCCATTGTGGACCAGAAATATCCTGCCCGAAGGATTTTCTTTGCCATGGTATGTCCACTGGAATGTGTTCCGAAGGTACCTTCATGTAGCTCTGTCATGATCCTTTCTGCTTCAGTCTTATCCACACAACGCAGCAAGGTTGAATCATGGTTTCACTTGTAGAGAATGCCATTGCTGAGGAAGAACTTTGCTGTAAACCTTCTCAAGAACTTCTTGTCATTAACAGATGCGCCTTCGGGGTATTCTTGAGCTTCAAGGTACCTCTTCACTTCATGATACCAGGGTTTTTCTGTTACCTCTTTGGTCTCGAGATCGCAGCAATGTGCAGGTTCATCCAACTTCTAAATGATGATCTGGGGAGCCTCGTTGTCCCATTTGACTTTGAACATAGAAGACATCGTAACCAACGCATTCGCTAACTGATTCTCCTCTCTTGGGAAGTGTTCAAAAGTTATCTCCTCGAAGTGGGGAAGCAATGTCAGCACATACTCCTTGTAAGGAATAAGATTTGGGTGTTTCGTATCCCACTCGCCTTTGATCTGATTGATCACGAGAGCGGAATCTCCGAAGACACTCAGAAACTTGATCCTTAAGTCGATTGCAGCTTGAAGACCCATGATACATGCCTCATACTCCGCCATGTTGTTGGTGCAGTTGAAACATAGTCGGGCGGTGAGTGGAGTATGAGTGCCTTTAGGGGATATGATCACAGCACCGATACCATTACCCAAAGCGTTCGAGGCTCCGTCAAAGTGCATAGACCATCGGGATCCTTCCTCAGGTCCTTCATCCGGTCCAGGTACTTCACAATCAGTCACTACCATGATATCCTCGTCTGGAAATTCAAAGTTCATCAACTGGTAATCGTCCACTGCCTGGTGTGCCAAATGGTCTGCCAACACACTTCCCTTGATTGCTTTTTGAGTCGTGTATTGGATGTCATATTCCGTCAAGATCATCTGCCATCTTTCTATTCTTCCGGACAAGGCAGGCTTTTCGAAGATGTACTTTATTGGATCCATTTTTGAAATCAACAGATTAGTGTGAGTCAACATATACTGTCTCAGCCGGCGAGCAGCCCATACCAAAGCGCATCAAGTTTTCTCGAGCAGTGAGTATCGGGTCTCACAGTCGGTAAACTTTTTGCTAATGTAATAAATGGTATGCTCTTTTCGGCCAGACTCGTCATGCTGCCCCAGCACACACCCCATTGAGTTGTCCAGTACTGTCAAGTATAAGATTAGAGGTCTCCCTTCAACCGGCGGCATAAGAATGGGTGGTTCTTGGAGATACTCTTTGATTCTATCGAAAGCGGCCTGACATTCATCGTTCCAACGTACTACTTGATCTTTCTTCAGCAGCTTGAAGATTGGTTCACAGGTAGCAGTTAGATGCGAGATGAATCAGGCAATGTAGTTCAACCGTCCTAGAAATCCTCTGACTTCTTTCTCTGTCTTGGGAGTTGGCATCTCTTGTATGGCTTTCACTTTGGCAGGGTCCACTTGAATGCCTTTGTCGCTTACGACGAAGCCTAGCAATTTTCCAGATCTCACCCCAAAGGTGCACTTGTTTGGGTTCAACCTCAGCTTGTACAACTTCAGACGGTCAAACAACTTCCGTAGATGGTCAAGGTGCTCCTCCTCAGTTTGGGACCTTGCAATCATATCGTCGACGTATACTTCTATATCGTGATGGATCATGTCATGGAACAAAGCAACCATGGCACGTTGGTAGGTTGCCCCAGCATTTTTCAACCCAAAAGGCATGACCTTGTAGCAAAAGGTGCCCCACTGAGTAACAAAAGTGGTCTTCTCCATGTCTTCAGGAGCCATCTTGATCTGATTATAACCGGAGAAGCCGTCCATGAAGGAGAATACTTTATACTGAGCAGTGTTGTCAACCAGAACGTCGATATGAGGCAGAGGGAAATCATCCTTAGGGCTCGCCCTATTCAAATCCGTGTAATCAACACACATTCGGACCTTACCATCCTTCTTCGGCACTGGAACCACGTTGGCAACCCACTGAGGGTAAGAAGTCACTGCTAGAAACCCGGCATCAAATTGTTTCATAACCTCAGCTTTGATTTTCTCGGACATTTCTGGACGCATACGGCGGACCTTCTGTTTTACCGGAGGGCATTCTTCCTTGGTAGGCAGGTGATGAACCACAATGTCGGTATCCAACCCAGGCATGTCTTCGTAAGACCAGGCAAAGATTTCCACATAGTCATGCAGCATCTGAATCAATCGTTGTTTCACACTGGGCTCTAGATTGGCACCAATCTTGACTTCCTTTCTGTCTGTCTCAGTACCCAAATTTACCGTTTCCACTGGCTCTTCATGTGGCTGAATGACCCTCTCTTCCTGGAGTAACAGTCTTGCGAGCTCACCAGGCACTTCGCAATCATCTTCACCTTCGTCTTCGACTAAGTTGATCGGATTTTCGAAGTCATAACTGGCAGTAGCAGAGTCGTTACCAGTGAGATCCAGAGTGGATTGGAACCTGTATAGGTGAGTGTGTGTAAATATAGCTGTTTTGCAATATATAATAAAGAAAGAAAAGGAGCGCAAGATTTTGAAATGCAACAAACGTCCAATGTTTTTATTGATGATATATGAAAATAACACACAAAAGCCCTCACAAATGAAGCCACGGTGCCCCGGGTAAGACACCGAGCCATAAAAGTTTCAAAATATTGTCTATTACAAATTCAAAACAAAAGAGTTCATTACTGAGTGAAAAAAGTAATAGGTGTGAAGTCTTTGGCAGTCCAGTTGCTTGGTCCACCGTCGGTTGTTGGGTAGATCCAGCTGTCGAATTCAGATTCCTCCATGCCGCCTTCAATAGCATTCACTCCCGGGTTGGTGATGAACACAGGAGGTTTTCCAATCCTTGCCTTACGAACAACCTTCTGAGCTTCTGCAGTGAAACCCAGACCAAACTTGTCAGTCTTCGGAGTAAAGTCAGGAAGTCGGCCCCAGTTTGTGCACTCACCCTTCTCAATCACAGCCCGAGCATCCTTTAAGGAAGACATCTTCAAAGGAGGGTCTTCAATCACAGTTTCAGCTGATGCCAGTGTCTGAGGCACCTCTTCAAAGTGCTGGAATGGAGTCTCAATGAATTCCCCATCCATCTCTATGTATCAGAACGAGTTGAGGTGGCTGATCATATACTCTTCCTCCCCCTGAACTGTAACAATCTTTCCTCTAACCGGGTACTTAAGCTTCTGATGTAGTGTGGAGGTCACAGCTCCAGCCTTGTGGATCCATGGACGACCCAGCAAACAATAATAGGATGGTCGGATATCCATCACATAGAAAGTAGAATAAAAAACTTCAGAACCAACCCTGATTGGAATGTCAACTTCCCCATGTACCATCCTTTTCGAACCGTCAAAGGCCCGGACAACAATGTTACTAGGCTTGAGCTCCAAACCCTCACAATCCAACCTGTCTAGGGCCTTCTTGGGTAATACGTTCAATGAAGAACCGGTGTCTACCAACACATGGGAAAGAGTAGTGCCCCTGCATTCAATGGAGACATGCAGGGCGTCGTTATAGTTCTTTCCTTTAGCAGTCAGATCGGTGTCAGAGAAGCCCAAACCATTATCGACAGTCAAGTTGGCCACACAATCGGTAAATTGATCAGCAGATGTTTCTTGTGGCACATGGGCCGTCTTCAGGAAGGAGATCAGGGCCTTGGCATGGGCCTCTAAACACAACAACAGTGATAGCATAGAAATCTTTGATGGGGTGTGCCCCAGCTGCCCGACTACATTGAAATCACTCTTCTTAATGATCTTGAGAATCTCTTCCATCTCTTGTTGGGAAGCTTCAACATTGGTTGTCTTTGGTGCCTCCGTCAGGGCAGGCAAATCAGTAGCAATCCCTTTGCCCCGAGTGTTGGATGACTCGGCAGCATGGGTAGAAATAGGAACTTGATCAGGAAGGGGAACAGGCACACTTGCAGGTGTAATGGCAAGAGGTTTCTGAATTGTTGGTGGCGCAATATCTGGTGAGAACAGCCTACCACTGCGAGTAACTTTGGCAGGCCCGATGATGTTACTGACATTGGTACTAGTATCAAACTCTTGTTTAACTCCAAGCACATAAACATCTTCCCCATAGTGCCATGGGACAGCTTTGTCGAATGTATAGGGGAGGGGCCCCGGAACAGTGATGATGATAGGAGCAATCTTCTGAGTGGACATGATTTTGACAGGCTTCTTTGAGGGAACCTTAGGAGGTTTGTTGAAAATAGTGACGATAGAAACTTCTTCAGCAGGGATAGCAGGAACAACAATCTTCTCGAACAAGATTTCTTTTCTATCCATCAGGCTTTAGATACCTGATTTCAGCAAAGGACAACCAACAGGTGAAACAGCACATAGAAGGCAAACTTTACCACATCCTGGAAATAAACCAGCTAGCAACAGGTTCCTTTTGACGGTCAACAATGGAGTAACAATCTCTTCCACGGAGGCTACATACCGGTCTTTTTCCACAACATTCACTCCATGCTGGGGCATGGGAGCAGTCACAACATTGGGCCTTTCGGGCGCCTCAAACTGTATTTCTTTAGCATCAATAAGGTCCTGAACCTTATTCCTCAGAGCCCAACAATCATCCGTAGTATGCCCTGGGCTATCAGAGTGATAAGCGCAACGGGCGTTGGGGTTGTACTTTGGAGAAGATGTGTTCACTACCTTCGGAGCTTCTTTGACAGTTACCAGATTGGTTGACAGTAGTTGCGGCAAAATCTGAGACAGGGTCATGCTGAGTCGAGTGTACTGTCTTTTGGGTCTCTCACCCCTTGGTTGGTTATACTGCTGAGGAGCAGCATCAGGCTTTGAAATTACCAACGCGTTGACAGCTTGGTGGCGTTCCGGTTTAATTTGTCTTCTGGGACCATACACAGCACTAGCTTCCTTCTTGAAGGGCTTCTTTTCAGTACTCGCGGAGGCACCTTTCTGTATCTTCCCCGACTTGATACTAGCTTCTATCCTCTCACCGGTTAAGATCAGGTCTGTGAACCCAGCAGAAGAATTACCAATCAGGTGGTTGAAGAACAGACTAGATAGGGTCCCCAGGAACATGTCAACAAGTTCACGGTCAGTCAGCGGTGGCTGCACCCTGCCATCCAGGTCTCTCCACTTTTGCGCATACTCCTTGAATCCTTCGCCTATCCCCAGTGACATACCCTGGAGTTGGGTACGCGTGGGAGCGAGGTCGGAATTGTACTGATACTGCTTATAAAATACAGTAGCCAAGTCCTCCCAGTTTCAAATACTGGCTCCATCCAGCTGATAGAACCATTCGAGTTGAGCCCCTGAAAGGCTATCCTGAAAGAAATGGATCCATAGGTTCTTGTCTGCGGTGTAAGGTTGGATCTTCCTTACATATGATCTGAGATGAAGCTTAGGGCAGGAAGCCCCGTCGTACTTCACAAAGGCAGGTGCCTTGAACTTGTGTGGGATCACCACCCCAGAAGATAAACCTAGATCTCCAAAATCCAGCCCCGGCACATGTTGAATCTCCATGGCACTTAAACGGTCCTCTAGTTGCTTGTACTTGTCTTCCGCAGGAGGTTACTGTTCATCATTGTAATCCGTCTCGTTGTCGGAGACCACAGGACTAGGAGCCCTTCCCCCTTGGGGACTGTCCTTCCCTACAGAGGAAGTAGTCTGATCAGCCTCATTCTGTAGTGTATTCCCAAACCTCAGTCCAATGTTAAACAATGCAGTCCTCTTCTTCTTCTTCTTCTTTTTCAAGAGTAGAGTCTTCAACTCCTGTTGACCCTGGGCTAAGCTCATGACCAGCTCCTGAAACTGGGCGTTCTGGGCCTGGAGGGCCTTGATAGCTTGTTCGGTAGTAGGCTCAGAAGACATGATGATTGAGTGCTGAAATAAACAGCGAAGAAGATTAAGCAACCTGTAGAAGAAGGGTACCTGTTATGCATATCATGAATGATATGCTTATTTATGCAATGCATTCAAGGATTTAGAAAATTCAAAATTGTTGCAAACAAAAGGAACACACGTCATATTAATAAGAAGAAATTTTGTCAGTACATAAATGCCCCATGGGCCAAATATTACAAAAAACTTCTCAAGGTAAAAAGACGTTGCGCATCCTCTTTGGTGCGATGTAGGTGTTAAGGGTCTCTTCCTCGTGTAGTCGGCGGGTAAGCTCCAAAACCTTCTTCTCACTGGCGTAGAAGCTGGCTTCAAAAGTATTTCGTTCCTCCTTGAGTTGGATCCAACTCTTCTACATCTCCTCCCATGATGTTGGCATGTCAGGATATAGGATGGTGTAGGGAACCTCTCCTTCCTTAACGGGCTCTTTAATCACAGGGAGAACATGAGGGTAAGGCATCATTAGACTATGGGCTCGGGTTCGTACCCACTCGAGATAAGGCTCAAGAGGAATGGAGTTCCTGTGCCCCAGTGTCTTGCTGTCTACCTTGTTAGGCATCCTCCAAGCTCTGATGAATCTTTGGCGAAGTCCTTGCGCATCGTTGTCGAAGTCAAAAACTAAGTCAGGAATCAACATGTCATGAGGGCCATCCCTCTGTGCATATCCAAATTGTCTCAAAGCTAGACAAGGGTTGTAAGTAATGCCTCCTCTAATGCCAAGCAATGGCACATTAGGGAACTCTCCACAATGATCGACGATGACGACATTTTCTCTGGACCGAGAACACTAATGTACATCAGAGTGAGTGAGGGTTATCAACCGTTGTGACCACCTTAAGCCTTGGTCATTCTTCAAAATAGATTGTGGAAGGTGCGAAATAAACCACCTTGCAAGGAGAGGAGTACAGCATATGAGAACACCCCTCTTTCTCATTGTTCATGTGTAAAATAAGTGAAGGATGTCCCCAAGTAATGTTGGTATTGGATTCCGGGATAAGAAGATCTTGACGGTGTTGATATCTACAAGCTGGTCAGGATTTGGGAACAGGACCAACCCATAAATGAGGAGTGCCACAATTTCTTCAAAGGCTTGTAGATCCAATGAATTCGAACACTCTTGTGCCTTCTCAAACAAGAATTTTGCCAAGAAGCCTTTGACACCGCTTTTAGTTTCCCAATGCCCCTTGATGTCTGAAGGAAAATTGCGATAAAAAACGCAGCGGAATATAAAATTTTCCTTTAGAGATCCTTACGAATGAGCATGGTCAGTGATAGAAATATTTACCTCTTGTGGCGATTCAGAACTTTGATGTTGTGATCACGAGCGTTGATGAAGAACAACGCCTCTACTCAGTCCACACGAACATATCGCTTCCGGTCACAGTGCTAGCTGATCACGAACGGAAAACTTGAGTGAGAGAGAGAGTCAAAAACGAAAATGCATCAAGTGAAATTGCTTCATCACAAGGGATCTATTTATAGAATCACTCGTGTGGGCTACAAGCTAAAAGCCCAATTAAGGCTATAAGCTAAAAGCCCAATTAAGCTTATGGACATCATACCTTATGATGTACCATATATCACTTATCCACGTGGTACCTTACCACTTTCCGTATTACACTTAAGTGCACCGTACCTTACGGTGTTCCTTATTTATTCTATCTCTCATCAACCTGTCCTTACGTGTGTGACCCTGTAGGTTTTCGCGACGTTGGCAATTATATTAAATCACACATTTAATATAATAAACAGTGAGCGATATCTAGCAACACATCACTGTTACCCAAGTCACGAAAATGTCATGTGATCTGACCAAACCTTTTCCGTGATAATATTTGTGTTGTACAATTACCCTTTTGCCCTCATGTCTATATTGAACACAAGGCATACACTGTGTCACCCTTGTCCAGTTCAATATTGGGCCCTTAGACATTTATCTTGTTATGCAGGATGAGCAAATTCCATCTAGGTCACTCATGTCCCTTAGCATGCTTTGTGAAGTACCCATCAACCGTCTTTACAGTCATCCAGTTACGGATGATGTTTGATCAGCAATAAAGTACTTGACTCTACATCTAGGGTCCATAGTGGTTTCAGGTCGAAGGGTGGTATACACCATTATCATCATGAGAATAACTTATGACACTTTGCATAACATTCTATGTAGTATTCTCATAGCGGGTCAATCCAGTATAAATATTACTCCTAATATTCATACCTATGTCAAGACTTGATAACTCCTTATCTATGATCCATGAGATGCGATCATCAATCTATCTTCATAATAATCTTAATGCTTTAATGCTATCCCACTTCACATTAAAGCTTGACTACGGATACTTTAAGAATAGTGTCTTATGTTTAATGGGATCTCATGATTAAGTCACACTTAACATTTCATTAAACAAATAAACCATTCTAGGGACTTTATTATTTTGGAAAGCAAACATAATAAAGAAATGCCTTTTATTATTAATAAATAATTCGATACAAGTACCATAAGTATTGGCCTCTAGGGCTTACACCAACAATCTCCCACTAGCACTAGAGCCAATCAGGCATACCCCAAATACCCATAGATCTAGTATGTCCATCATGCTTCAGCTGTGCAAGAGGCTTTGTTAATGGGTCAGCAACATTGTCAAGTGTAAGTACTCTGCATATTTTCACATCTCCCCGATCAATTATCTCTCGAATGAGATGATAACGCCTAAGTATGTGTTTGGATCGTTGGTGAGATCTAGGATCCTTAGCTTGTGCGATAGCACCATTGTTATCACAATAGAGATCAATGGGATCCACAATGCTATGGACTATGCCAAGTTCACTAATGAACTTCTTGATCCAAACAGCTTCCTTTGCTGCAGTTGAGGCAGCAATATACTCAGCCTCGGTTGTAGAATCAGCAACTGTATCTTGCTTTGAACTTTTCCAGCTCACAGCGCCACCATTTAAATAAAACACATAACCAGATTGCGATCTAAAGTCATCCTTATTTGTTTGGAAGCTAGCATCGGTGTATCCAATTACAACAAGCTCTTCCTGACCTCCATATATCAAGAATGAATCCTTAGTCCTTCTCAAGTACTTAAGGATATTCTTGACAGCTACCCAATGAGCATCACCGGGATTAGACTGGTACCTACTCGTTGCACTTAAAGAATACGAGACATCTGGTCGAGTACATAGCATGGCATACATGATAGATCCTATTGCAGATGCATATGGAATCTTATCCATGCGATCCCTTTCTTCCTTACTTGAAGGGGATTGTGTTTTTGACAGACACATGCCATGTTGCATAGGTATGAATCCTTTCTTGGAATCATGCATATTAAAGCGTCTCAACACTTTTTCTATGTATGTACTCTGACTTAGGCCAAGCAGTTTTTGTGACCTATCTCTATAGATCCTGATTCCTAATATATAGGCTGCTTCACCTAGGTCCTTCATTGAAAAGCATTTCCCTAACCAAGTCTTCACTTGTTGCAAGGTAGGGACATCGTTTCCAATGAGTAATATGTCATCTACATATAATACCAGGAATACGACCATGCTCCCACTAACCTTCTTGTAGACACAAGGCTCATCTTCATTCTTGATGAATCCATATTGTTTTACTGTTTCATCAAAACGAAGATTCCAGCTTCTGGAAGCTTGCTTCAATCCATAAATTGATCGCTGTAACTTACATATCTTTTGGGCTTCCTCTGGTATGTCAAATCCTTCAGGTTGTGTCATGTACACATCCTCAAGAAGATTCCCATTAAGGAAAGCAGTTTTGACATCCATCTGCCATATTTCATAATCATGATATGCAGCGATAGCAAGTAAAATCCGAACAGATTTAAGCATTGCAACTGGTGAAAAGGTTTCATCATAGTCAACCCCATGAATTTGTTTATAGCCTTTTGCAACCAGTCTTGCCTTATAGGTATGTACCTTACCATCCATGTCAGTCTTCTTTTTGAAGACCCACTTGCATCCTATAGGGTTAACTCCTATATGAGGCTCTACCAAGGTCCAAACCTGGTTTGTGTACATGGAATCCATTTCAGATTTCATGGCTTCTAGCCACTTCTCGGACTCAGGACCAGTTATGGCCTCTTGGTAGGTCACAGGCTCATCTTGATCCATGAATAATACATCACCCTGATCACTTATGAGATATCCATATCTCTCAGGTTGTTAACGTATCCTGCTTGACCTACGCTGGTCTTGTTCTACTTGAGCAGGTTGCTCTTCCACAACTACCTGTGTTTCCTGCTCTAATTCCTCCATAGGTGTATCAATGCTTTGTGGTTCTTGAATTTCTTCAAGCTCTATTTTCCTCCCACTGATTCTTTTGGAAATAAAATCCTTTTCCAGAAAAACTCCAGTTCGAGCGACAAACACTTTGCCCTCAGAAGGATTGTAGAAGTAATACCCTCTTGTTTCTTTAGGATACCCAACAAATAAGCATTTGTCAGATTTGGGCTCAAGCTTAGTTGAAATTTGTCGTTTCACATAAACTTTGCAACCCCAAATCTTCATGTAAGACATATGTGGTTTCTTACCACTCCATATCTCATATGGTGTCTTCTCAACCTTTTTGGATGGAACTCGGTTAAGTGTGTAAGCTGCAGTCAATAGTGCATGTCCCCAAAAGGAGTTCGGAAGATCGGCGTGACTCATCATAGATCGGACCATGTCTAACAAGGTCCGATTTCTTCTCTCAGATACACCATTCCATTGTGGTGTTCTGGGAGGAGTAAGTTGGGATAAAATCCCACATTCCTTTAGATGGTCATCAAACTCTAGGCTTAAATATTCACCGCCTCGATCTGATCGAAGAACTTTAATATTCTTACCTAGTTGGTTTTGTACTTCATTCTTGAATTCCTTGAATTTTTCAAAGGTTTCAGATTTGTGTTTCATTAAATACACATAACCATATCTACTGAAATCATCAGTAAATGTGATGAAGTATTGAAAACCTCTTCTGGCTGGTATGTTCAGTGGTCCACATACATCAGTATGTATGAGGGCCAAAAGATCATTAGCCCTTTCACCTTTTCCTGTGAATAGGGACTTTGCCATCTTTCCAATTAAACAAGATCTGCATGTCTCATATGATTCATAATCAAAAGAGTCCAAGAGTCCATCTTTATGGAGTTTGGAAATGCGCTTCTCATTTATGTGGCCTAAGCGACAGTGCCAAAGGTAGCTTGGATTTAACTCATTAGGTTTAATCCGTTTAGTATTAATGTTATAAATTGGCATTTCACGATCAAGGACATATAGTCCATTGTTCATTTGTGCAGAAGCATAGAATATATCATTCAAATAAATAGAGCAACAATTGTTCTTTATTATAAATGAAAAACCAAACTTGTCCAAAGAAGAAACGGAAATAATATTCCTACTAATTGCAGGTACATAATAACAGTTCTCTAACCGAATTATTAAACCACTAGGTAAAGTCAAAACATAAGTTCCTACGGCTAAAGCAGCAACCTTTGCTCCATTTCCAACTCGTAGGTCAACTTCACCTTTTGCCAAATCTCTACTCCTTTTTAGCCCCTGCACATTAGTACAAATGTGAGAACCGCATCCAATATCTAATACCCATGATGCAGAAGTAGATAAATTAATTTCAATAACAAAAATACCTGAATTTGAAGTCCCTACTCCATTGTTCTTATCTTCCAGGTACTTTGGGCAGTTTCTCTTCCAATGTCCGGTCTTACCGCAATGGAAGCAAATGCCCTCCTTTGTTATGCCTCCACTAGGCTTCAAAGCAGGAATAGTAGGTTTAGGCTTGGCAACTTCCTTGCCTTTCCCTTTACCAACCTGCTTGGTAGGCCTCTTGTTCAGCTTCTTTCCATTACTGACCATCAGAATGGACTTCCCTTTTGTCTTCATATTCTGCTCAACAGTTTTCAACATGCTTAGCAATTCTGGAAGACTCTTATCCATGTCATTCATGTTGAAATTCATGACAAACTGATTAAAGCTATCTGGCAACGATTGCAAGATAAAATCAGTTGCAAGTTCCTTTCCAAGCGGAAACCCTAACCTTTCAAGGTTCTCCACATACCCAATCATTTTGAGTACATGGGGACCTACAGGGTTTCCCTCAGATAACTTGCTGTTAAAAAGGGCCTTTGAAACCTGAAACCTCTCATTTCTTGCCTGCTCTTGATAGAGCATTTTCAGATGTCCGATCATATCGAACGCTGACATGTTCTCGTGTTGCTTTTGCAACTCCGAGTTCATAGTAGCTAGCATGAGACAAGCGGCTTCGTTAGCATCATCAAGATGCTTCTTATAAGCTTCTCTTTCTGCCTTAGGTGCCGAACTAGGCGGTTCCTCTTCAGGAACAGGTGTCTCCAAGACATACAGCTTCTTATCGTGCTTGAGGACAATCCTCAGATTTCGGTGCTGTTGTACCCCAAAATTTGCCCTCCCATATTCTTCAAAGTTTTGGCAAAACATCCCCCTCAAATGGTTCAAAGTCTACTCAAGGGCTACACAATCAACCTTCCTCCTAAGCCAGTCAAACTAGGGTTTTGGTTCTTGCAAGGAAGTTGAAGTTTTCAAGGGCTCAATCAAGTCTCCTATGCTCATACACATTGTCAAGCACCTACATGTCAAGTTTCAAGGCTCACAAGGTCAAGTTGCACAGTCAAAAACCCTAATTGCTCAACAGTCAACTGTAGGGGCAAAATGGTCATTTGGCAGTAAAAAGTCAAAATTTTTGGTCAACATCTCATTTTGAAGCCACAAACATCATTTGATCAATGCTTGATCATGATTCTCAAAGTTTGGCTCAAAAAGTCTCAAGATGCAAAAGTTTCTATTTTTGGACAGCTGAAAAGTCAACTGTAACTTGACCAAGGCATAACTTTTTCATGGTTCATCAGAAAAATCCCATCCAATGCTCATCTTTAAGAGGAAGACATTTCCTACAACTCATCTTCACACTCCAAGTCCAATAAATGCTCTCACAAAAAGTTATCAATTTCAACATTATAGGTCATTTTCAAAAGTCAACAAAAAGGGACTTTAAGTCAAAGACCATAACTTGAGATTGGTAAATCAAAATGACATGGGACCAAATACATTGGTTAGAGGACTTCAATACCT
The DNA here is from genome assembly GCA_948472305.1 of Vicia faba. Lineage (NCBI taxonomy): Eukaryota > Viridiplantae > Streptophyta > Magnoliopsida > Fabales > Fabaceae > Vicia > Vicia faba. Next base: position 413,897,146 of record OX451738.1, read on the forward strand.
TTCTAAAATGTCCAAGAACATGATCAAAGCTTAAAAATTGAGCAAGATATGCATTGGAGAAGTTGGGAAATTTTTGTGAAATGGCCAAAATCATTTATCCTTGAAATTTCATTTTTGACAAAAGGGGCCCACTTTTTCCACTTGAATTAGCTTGGCCATGCTTCCCACGTGTCCCACATTTTATTTCAATATTTAAAATTAATTTTTTCATTTTTAATTGATTTTATTAGATTTAATTAATTTTAAATCTTTTAAAATCAAAAGAAAATCAAAAAGGTTAATTAAAAGGGATATTTGGCTTTGATTAGCTTTGATACATCATTATGCATATTCCAAATTCGTGCAAAAGGCCAAATGGAGCAAGAATTCGAAATTGGCTCAAAAGAGGAAAGTTTGTTAATGGAGTTATGTCAAAATCTTGAACATGAAGGCAAGGCATTATGAGGCCATAACTCTGATCAAAACAGGTTACATAACACATATGCAAGTGATCACAAACACACACAAGACCTAAGCTGCGCCCAAAGCTCAGAAGCAAACTTGCATTTTTTGCCAAAAATTTTCAAAACTGAAAACACTTCTAGAGCTTGTTTCAGACCCTCATTCCTATCCAAACACGTTGCTGACCTCCCAAGGAAACTCTAGCAATCAAATTCAGACCTTCACACGCAAAGAACAGGTATAACCAAGTCCGGTTTTCTTTGAAATTTTTGATATTCGCATTTCATTATTCATGCTGTATTTGTCATTTTTAATCATGGATTTGGACTAATGTGAATGTTTTGAAGCTGATAGCATGATTTAATTGAGTTTTCAAAGCCTGTACGCGAATTCACCATGGCCATTGCTTAGGGTTTCAGAGCTCTAATTTTAGGGCTTTGCATATCTGGAATAATTGGACCATGAGACCCCTACCATTGAAATTAGAACCTTCCAATGAATGGATTTTAACCATCGCGCCTTATTTCTTTTCCACCATGAGCTATTCGCTATTTTCTGTGGACGATGCTTTGGGGGGGTTTAAAACCCCCGCTATTTCATTTTATTACAGGCACAATTGGAGACGAAGGCTAGCGTGGCATGGCGTGAGTGGATGGTTTGAAATCCAGCGCCCTTTTTTTATTTTTATAACATTAATGTTGATTTTGCTTTATATTGTTTATTCTCCATTTTATGTACAAAGCGCGCAAATGGCTCACTTGGTAAAGGCTTGCATTGGTAAACACTGGGACCTGGGTTCGAATCCCAGGTCCCCTCACATTATTTCTATTATTTTGTTTAACCCTTTCCCATGCAGTGCATCATTCAGTAGTCCATCATACACCCAACGTTTGTGCTTGCCATGTGTCCCTGATGATCCATCCAGTGGCCAAGAACCAAGAGTCCATGGAATACTCCAGTCAACGCGTAAGCATGTGATTCAAAAAGTCAGAAAAGGGCCTCATTCAAATGGGCTTAATTCATCAAACCACCTCCTCAATTGGGGTCAACACCCCCCACAGTTTGCATTTTGTTTCCTTTCTTTTTTCATTTTTTTTATTATTATTTCTAATTAATTCATCAAAACAATTTTCATAAAACAAAAATCAGAAAAATCAGAAAAAATAAAAATATGTTTTATTTTAATTTAATTCATCAACATTTTTTTGTAAATAAAATTCAATAATTAATTTAGTTTTAATTTTAGGTTGTTAACTTTAATTCTTTTTTTCTCAATAACCAAAAATATAAAAAATAGGTCTTTAGCACATTTTTATCTTTTTTAAATAAATATTTATATTTTCTTATTATAATTATTATTAACCATTAATTAATTTTGTAAATACTTGTAATTAATCAATTAAGTTTAAATTAGGTTTAACTTAGACAATTTTCTTTAATAAATAAAAAAAAACCATTAGAACTAGAGTTATTTAACTTTTAATTCCAATTTAATTTTCTTTAAAGTCATAAATCCAAAAAACATCAAAAAATAAATTCTTGCTTTATTTAATAATTAAATCAATTTTCAATTTCAATTTAATTCCTTTAAAGGGTCCAACACCCTCGCATTCGATTATATTTTCTTTTTGCGCGTTTATTTTATTTCTTTTTTATGAATGTAATGTATTTGCCCCAAAGCCCTGTAATAGTTAATTAGGCATTTACTTTCTGCACTTTATTTTAAATCGGGTCTTGGTTTAATTTGGCGATGTAGACCCGCGCCTTTGTAATAGCGTAGGACCTTTATCTTTTCCGCATTTTAATTTCCGCACCCTTTAAACTGTTAATCACATGAAAGAATGTATGCCCAAATAAAATCAAAGCGTAGCTCACCCAATGCATGACAAGACAAATAATAACTGAAAATGACACACAATTCACACACCACTCTTAGGGTACGCCTCACTGTTGCCTTGCCCCTCGAAAGGTGGTCATCGAGTATAGGACGTCTTAGTAAGTCCTTATGTCCATGAACATGGCATAAGGGTAGCTTCTAAGGTATCCTACTGTTGCTCTGGTGATCACAATGTTGCCTTGCCCCTCGAAACGTGGTCGTCGAGTATAGGACGTCTTAGTGAGTCCTTATGTTCCATTGATCTAGTTGCCTCGAAACGGTTGCCTCGGAATAAAAAGATCAATGGCATAAGGGTAGCTTCTAAGGTATCTTATTATTGCTCGGTGACCACACTTTCCCTAACCCTCGAATTGACCCGAACACCTCCAAACGGTGGTGCTACCTACCTCTCAATGGTGGGATGGCACTACCTTAAGGACATTTACACAGACTAATTCCTTAGGGTGGGTAGATAACTCGTAGATACTTGCTCTAATTCAAAACAAATCAAAAACTCTTTTCACACCGACACTTTTTCAAAAAAGCTTTCAAAACGACTTTTCAAACACTCTTGAGGACTGATACAAGAGTCGAACTGAAATTTTAAAACGAAACTTTTTCAAACCCACTCACCTTGAAAAGCAAACAAACAATTTTGAAAACACAAATGAGCAAGTATCTAAGAGCCCATGGATAACCATGGATAGAAAGGGTGCTAACACCTTCCCTTTCTATAAATCTACCTCCCGAACCGAGAACTAATCTCAAAAGGAATTTTTCTGTGCTTTTGTCCTTTCCATTTGGAGAAAATAAAAGACGGTGGCGTCTCTTGCTTCCGCGACATTTCGCGAAACCAGCGTTAAACAGTCAGTTCCAGATCCACCGATCATAGTACTGGCGACTCTGTTGGGGATACTTATAAAGTGAGGTGTACCTTAGGACTAAGATCACTGTGTTTTCAATTGCTTTGACTTGTTTGCTTTAAATTGTGGGACTGTCTTGGGAGTTATGTAGATCCTAACCCGGATCTGGTGATACCTTCTTAGAAAGTAGCAACAAGGCTGTGAGGGAACTGTGCTTGGTATACCGACATGGTTGAAGCAGTCTGCTACGTTGATGTGGCACTTTGGTGTGTATCGGTAACCCTTGAGTTCAGTCAAGGAGAGTACGGGGCCTCCGCGTGGTGTCGTGAAGCATCAACAGACCTTAGGAACCTTAATTGAACCATCTTGGCCTCTTTAGGGTAGTGAGATAACTACTTTGGTGTAGTCCGAAGTCGGTTGATACTCGATACTACACTCAGTTAAGGGTTGTTTTCTTGGGATATTTTGATCTCCAGTCAGTGGCTAAATCGAAACGATGAACAATGAAAGCAATCCAATGATATTGAGATCCTTAGAACCCGGTTACTTTGATAGGACAGGTTTGAGCCCACCAACTTCAAGAGGGTAGTACCCCTAACCTCGTGCTGGCCTAAACTCTAAGGACTGTGGTGTGACTTGTGTGCCTTATCATGTTTGCTTTTTGTGAATACTTGTGGTATGCCCTTATCATAGCATCATAACATCATACAGCATCATATGCATCCACTAACCATTTCAGGGGTTCGAATCTTCATCTTTGTTCTTGTTTTGTAGGACATGGAAACTATCCGCAGAAAGACAATTCATATCAACCTTGTAAGGATCCCTCCTCAGCTTAAGGAGCTTACATCCAGGATTCCCGAGAACTCGTCATTCAGTGAAAGGCATGGTAGACTCATCAGCCTGGTCAATACCAATATTGAGGAAGAGATGGTAAAGGTCCTCTTCCAGTTCTTTGACCCTATGCATCACTGTTTTACTTTCCCGGATTATCAGCTGGTGCCTACTTTAGAAGAGTTTTCCCAGCTTCTGAAGATTCCCATTCTCAATCAACTACCCTATAACGGTACGGAAAGGGAACCAAAACTTGAAGAAGTAGCTAAAGCATTATGCCTACAACCATCTGACATCAAGGGGCATTGGGAAGCCATAAATGGTATCAAAGGGTTCTTGGCAAAATTTCTGTTTGAGAAGGCCCAAGAGTGTTGGAATTCCCTTGACCTACAAGCCTTTGAAGAAGTTGTAGCCCTCCTTGTCTATGGGTTGGTGCTGTTCCCTAAGCCAGATCAGCTTATAGATATTAGTGCTGTCAAGGTCTTCATGTCCAGGAATCCTATACCTACGTTGCTGGGGGACATCCTTCACTCATGTTACACTCGAACCATGAGAAAAAGGGGTGTTCTTATGTGCTGCACTCCTCTCCTGGGAAGGTGGTTTATTTCGCACCTTCCACAATCAGTTTTGAAGAACGAGCGGGTTTTGAGGTGGTCACAACGATTGATGACTCTTACACATGCATATATACATTGGTGCTCTCGGTCCAGAGAGGATGTCACTATCATTGATCGTTGCGGGGAGTACCCTAATGTTCCTTTACTTGGAATCAGAGGAGGTATTACTTACAACCCATGCCTGGCTTGGAGACAGTTTAGTTATGCTCGGAGGGACGACCCACATGACATGTTAATTCCTGACATAGTTTTTGACTTTGACAACGATGCACAAGGACTTCGCCAGAAATTTATCAGAGCTTGGAGGATGCCCAGCAAGATAGACAGCAAGACCCTAGGGCACAGGAACTCCATCCCATTGGAGCCTTATCTCAAGTGGGTACGAGCATGCTCCCAGAAGCTGGTGATGCCATATCCTCATGTTCTCCCCGTGATCAAAGAGCCAGACTTGGAAGGAGAGGTGTCCTACACCATTCAACATCCTGACATGCCCACGTCCTGGGAAGAAATGCAGAAGAGCTGGATCCAGCTTAAGGAAGAACGGAATTCTCTGGAGACCAGTCTACATGCTAGTGAGAAGAAGGTCCTGGAGCTCACCCGCCTACTGCACGAGGAAAGGAATCTCAATACCTATATTGCTCCGAAGAGGATGCGTAGTGTCTTTTGGGATTGATCTGCTTTGTAATGTTTGCCCATGAGGCTTTGATGTATCAAACAATTATTTCCTTAATGATAACGTGTGTTCCTTTTTGTCTACAACAAATTTGAATTTTCAAACCCTTGAATGCATTGCATAAACACATATCATTCATCATGTGCATCACAGGTACTCTTCTTTTCAGGTTGCTTACTGTTCTTCGCTGTTTATTTCAGCATCATGAACCCTGAATCATCTACCGAGCTGACCATCAAGGCCCTTCAGGCGTAGAACGCACAATTTCAGGAGCTGATCATGGGTTTGGCTCAAGGTCAAAAAGAGCTGAAGGCTTTGCTCCTGAAGAAGAGTAAGAAGAAGAAGAGGACTGTGCTATTTAACACTGGGCGCAGGCTCGGGAATACTTTGCAAAATGAAGCAGAGAGGACTACTCCATCTGTGGGGGAAGGTAGTCACCAAGAAAGGGAGGTCCCTACTCCTATGGTCTCTGATACGGAGACAGACTTCAACGATGAATAGTACCCTCCTGCTGAGGACCAGTACAAGCAGCTGGAGGACAAATTAAATGCTATGGAAATTCAGCGTGTGCCTGGACTGGATTTCAGAGACTTGGGGTTATCTACTGGGGTGGTGATCCCACACAAGTTCAAGGCGCCTGCCTTTGTGAAGTATGACGGGGCTTCCTGTCCCAAGATGCACCTCCGTTCTTATGTAAGGAAGATCCAACCTTACACAGCAGACAGGAACTTATGGATCCACTTCTTCCAGGAGAGTCTTTCAGGGACTCACCTCGAATGGTTCTATCAGCTGGATGGGATCAACATTCGTAACTGGGAGGATCTGGCCACTGCTTTTTACAAGTAATATTAATATAAGTCCGACCTCGCTCCTACGCGTACCCAACTCCAGGGTATGTCGTTAGGATCGGGTGAAGGTTTTAAGGAGTACGCACAGAAATGGAGGGATCTGGCTGGCAGGGTGCAGCCACCATTGACGGACCGGGAGCTGGTGGATATGTTCTTGGGGACCTTATATGGTCCATTTTTCAATCATCTCATTGGTAATTCCTCTGCTGGGTTTACTGATCTGATCCTGACTGGTGAGAGGATCGAGGCTGGTATAAAATCGGGGAAGATACAGAAGGTTGCCTCCTCAAATGCTGAAAAGAAGCCCTTCAAGAAAGAGGCTAGTGCTGTGTATGGCCCAAGAAGGCAAAACAAACCTGAACACCGCCAAGCTGTCAACGCGGTGGTTATTTCTAAGCCTGCTACTGCTCCACAACAGTACAACCAACCCAGAGCTGAGAGGCCCAAACGGTAGTATACTCGACTTAGCATGACTCTCTCTCAGATCCTGCCGCAACTGTTATCAGCCAGCTTGGTGACTGTTAGAGAGGCCCCGAAGGTTGTGAATACTACATCCCCCAGGTTCAACCCCAACGCCCGTTGCGCTTATCACTCTGATAGCCCGGGGCATAACACAGATGACTGTTGGGCCCTAAAGAATAAGGTTCAGGACCTTATTGATGCCAAGGAGATACAGTTCGAGGCGCCCAAGAGGCCAAATGTTGTTACTGCTCCCATGCTCCAGCATGGAGTGAATGCTGTTGAGGAGGATTTGTATGTAGCTTCGGTGGATGATGTTGCTACTCCACTGCTGACGGTCAAGAGGAACCTGTTGCTAGCCGGTTTATTTCCGGGATGTAGCAAAGGTTGCCCTCTATGTATTGCTTCCCCTGCTGGTTGTTCTTTGCTGAAATCAGGCGTCCAAAACCTGATGGATAGTAAAGAGATTTTGTTCAGAAAGACTGCTGTTCCTGCTGCCCCTGTTGAAGAAGTTTCGATTGTTACCATTTTTAACAACCCTTCCAAGGCTCCTTCAAGGAAGCCTGTCCAAATTTTGCCTGTCCACAAGATTGCTCCCATCACCATTACTGTTCCGGGGCCCATCCCCTACAAGTCTGATAAGGCTGTCCCATGGCAATATGGGGCAGATGTTTATGTTCTGGGAGTGAAACAAGAGTTCAACACCGATACTGGTGTCACCAACATCACTGGGCCTGCTAAGGTCACGCGTAGTGGAAGACTATTCTCACCAGACATTACTCCTCCGGTAATTCAGAGACCTTTGATCATCACACCTGCCAGTGTGCCTGTTTCTCCCCCTGACAAAGTTTCCACCCCTGCCGCCGAGTCATCTGATGCTCGGGGCAAGGAGATTGCTGCTGATGTGCCTGCCCGGACGGAGGCACCAAAGACCATTGTTGAGGCTTCCAAGCAGGAGATGGAAGAGATCCTCAAAATTATAAAGAAAAGTGATTTCAACATTGTCGAACAGCTGGGGCACACCCCCTCCAAAATCTCCATGCTGTCACTGCTGCTGTGTTCAGAGGCCCACGCCAAGGCCCTGATTGATTTCTTAAAGACAGCTCACGTACCCCAAGAGACGTATGCTGATCAATTCACCGACTGTGTGGCCAACCTAACTACTGATAATGGCCTGGGTTTCTCTGATGCTGATCTGACAGCCAAGGGGAAGAACCATAATGATGCCTTGCATGTCTCCATTGAATGCAGGGGCACTACTCTTGCTCACGTGCTGGTTGACACTGGTTCTTTATTAAACGTGCTACCCAAGAAAGCTCTGGACAGGCTGGACTGTGAGGGTCTAGAGCTCAAACCAAGTAACATTGTTGTCCGGGCCTTTGACTGGTCCAAAAGAATGGTACATGGTGAAGTTGACATCCCAATCAGGGTTGGGTCACAGGTCTTTGATTCAAAATTCTATGTGATGGACATCCGTCCGTCCTATTCTTGTTTGCTGGGTCGCCCGTGGATCCACAAGGCTGGAGCTGTGACCTCCACGTTGCATCAGAAGCTCAAGTACCCGGTCAGGGGGAAGATTGTAACAGTGCAAGGGGAAGAGGAATACATGGTCAGCCACCTCAACTCCTTCAGGTACGTGGAGATGGATGGGGAGTTCATTGAGACCCCCTTTCAACATTTTGAAGAGGTGCCACAAACATTAGCAGCAGCAGAAGCAGTGGTTGAAGAGGTTTCTCCTTTGAAGATGGCCTCCTTAAAGGACGCCCGGGCTGTGATTGAAAGAGGTGAATGTGCAAACTGGGGCAAGCTCCCTGATTTTACTCCTAAAACTAACAAGTTTGGGCTGGGTTTCACTGCAGAGGCTCAGAAGGCGGTGCGCAAGGCAAGGATCGGAAGACCTCCTGTACTCATCACCAATCCAGGAGTGAATGCTATTGGGGAGGAAGACGAAGTGGAAGAGTCAGAGTTTGATAGCTGGATCTACCCGACGACTGATGGTGGATTGACCAATTGGACTGCTAAAGACTTTACACCCATAACTTTTGTCACCCAGTAATGAACTTCTTTGTTTTGGATTTGTAATAAACAATAATTTGAAACTGTATGGCCCGGTGTCTTACCCGGGGCACCGTGGTCTTATTTATGAGGGCTTTTGTTTTTCACTGTCATATAATCATAAATAAAAGAATTGGACGTTTTTCACATCTCAAATTTTGCGCTCTCTTTCTTTCTTTCTTTCTTTACATATATATTGCAAAACAGCTGTATTTACACACACTCACTCATACAGGTTTCAATCCACTCCGGATCTCACTGGTAACGACTCTGCTACTGCCAGTTATGACTTCGAAAATCCGATCAACTTAGCCGAAGACAAAGGTGAAGATGATTGCGAAGGGCCTGGCGAGCTTGCAAGACTGTTACTCCAGGAAGAGAGGGCAATTCAACCACACGAAGAGCCGGTGGAAACAATAAATCTGGGTACTGAGGCGGACAGAAAGGAAGTTAAGATTGGTGCCAACCTAGAGCTCAGCGTGAAGCAACGGTTGACTCAGATGTTACAGGATTATGTGGAGATCTTTGCTTGGTCCTACGAAGACATGCCTGGGTTAGATACCGACATTGTGGTCCATCACTTGCCTACTAAGGAAGACTGCCCTCCGGTTAAGCAAAAGGTCCGCCGTATGCGTCCAGAGATATCTGAGAAGATCAAAGCTGAAGTTATGAAGCAGTTCGATGCCGGGTTTCTTGCAGTAACCTCTTACCCTCAGTGGGTTGCTAATATGGTGCCGGTACCGAAGAAAGATGGTAAAGTCAGAATGTGTGTTGACTACAGGGATCTGAACAGGGCCAGCCCCAAAGATGACTTTCCCCTACCTCACATTGACGTTCTGGTTGATAATACTGCTCAGCACAAGGTGTTCTCTTTCATGGATTGTTTTTCAGGGTATAATCAGATCAAGATGGCTCCCGAAGACATGGAAAAGACTACCTTTGTTACTCAGTGGGGCACCTTCTGCTACAAGGTCATGCCCTTCGGACTGAAAAATGTTGGGGCAACCTACCAACGCGCCATGGTTGCTTTATTTCATGACATGATCCATCATGAGATTGAAGTGTATGTTGACGACATGATTGCAAGGTCCCAAACTGAGGAAGAACACCTTGATCATCTGCAGAAACTGTTTGACCGTCTGAAACTGTACAAGCTGAGGTTGAACCCGAACAAGTGCACCTTCGGGGTTAGATCTGGAAAGATGCTGGGCTTCGTTGTAAGTGATAAGGGTATTCAAGTGGACCCTGCCAAGGTTAAAGCTATTCAAGAGATGCCAGCTCCTAAGACAGAGAAAGAGGTCAGAGGCTTTCTAGGACGCCTGAATTACATTGCTCGGTTCATCTCGCACCTAACTGCTACCTGTGAACCAATCTTCAAGCTGCTGAAGAAGGATCAGGTAGTACGTTGGAATGATGAATGTCAGGCCGCTTTTGACAGAATCAAAGAGTATCTCCAAGAACCACCCATTCTTATGCCACCAGTTGAAGGGAGACCTCTAATGCTATACCTGACAGTACTTGACAACTCAATGGGGTGTGTGTTGGGGCAGCATGACGAGTCTGGCCGAAAAGAGCATGCCATTTATTACCTTAGCAAAAAGTTTACCGACTGTGAGACCCGATACTCACTGCTTGAGAAAACTTGCTGCGCTTTGGTATGGGCTGCTCGCCGGCTGAGACAGTATATGCTGACTCACACTACCTTGTTGATCTCAAAGATGGATCCGATAAAGTACATATTTGAAAAGCCTGCTCTGTCTGGGAGAATAGCAAGATGGCAAATGATCTTGACAGAATACGACATCCAGTACACGACTCAGAAAGATATCAAGGGAAGTGTATTGGCAGACCATTTGGCACACCAGGCAGTAGACGATTATCAGTCAATGAACTTCGAGTTTCTAGACGAGAGCATCATGATAGTGACTGATTGTGAGGTACCTGGACCGGATGAAGGACCTGAGGAAGGATCCCGAGGGTCTATGCACTTTGATGGAGCCTCCAATGCTTTGGGTAACGGTATCGGCGCTGTGATCATATCCCCTCAAGGCACTCATACTCCACTCACTGCCCGACTATGTTTCAACTGCACCAACAACATGGCGGAGTATGAGGCGTGCATCATGGGACTCAAAGCTGCCATTGACTTAAGGATCAAGTTTCTGAGTGTCTTCGGAGATTCCGCTCTCGTGATCAACCAGATCAAAGGCGAGTGGGATACGAAACATCCGAATCTTATTCCTTACAAAGAATGTGTGTTGACAATGATCCCCCATTTCACAGAGATAACTTTTGAACATTTCCCAAGAGAAGAAAACCAGTTGGCGGACGCGTTAGCTATGATGTCTTCTATGTTGAAGGTCAAATGGGACAATGAGGCTCCCCGGGTCATCATCTGGAAACTGGACGAACCGGCATACTGTTGTGATCTTGAGACTGAGTTGGTGACTGAGAAACCTTGGTACCATGAGGTGAAAAGTTATTTGGAAGCTCAGGAATACCCTGAAGGTGCATCTGTCAACGATAAAAAGTTTCTAAGAAGATTCGCAGCCAAGTTCTTCCTTAGCAACGACATTCTGTATAAGCGAAACCATGATTCGACCTTACTGCGTTGTATGGATAAGACTGAAGCAGAAAGGATTATGGCGGAGTTACATGAAGGGACCTTCGGAACACATTCCAGTGGACACACCATGGCTAAGAAGATCCTTCGGGCAGGGTATTTCTGGTCCACAATGGAAGCTGATTGTTACCAACATTCTCGGACGTGTCACAAGTGCCAGATTTATGCTGATAAGGTGCATGTTCCTCCAGTTCCTCTGAATGTCCTGACTGCACCTTGGCCTTTTGCAATGTGGGGCATTGATATGATCGGTGAGATCAGACCTACGGCATCTAACGGGCATCGCTTCATCCTGGTAGCGATTGATTACTTTACAAAGTGGGTTGAAGCAGCTTCCTACGCTACAGTAACCAAGAACGCTGTGGCACGGTTCATTCGGCATAACCTGATCTGCCGATACGGCGTCCCGGAGAGGATCATTACAGACAACGGTACCAATCTCAATAACAAGATGATCACTGAGCTCTGCGAGCAGTTCAAAATACAGCACCACAACTCTTCTCCTTATCGACCGAAGATGAATGGGGCTGTAGAAGCAGCGAATAAGAATATCAAGAAGATCGTGCAGAAGATGACAGTGACTTATAAAGATTGGCACGAGATGTTACCGTTCGCTCTTCATGGGTACCGTACCTCAGCAAGGATGTCAACCGGGGCAACTCCTTTCTCCCTGGTCTACGGTATAGAGGCAGTCTTACCGATCGAAGTGCAGATACCCTCTCTCCGGATAATGAAGAATGCAGATCTGAGTGAAGATGATTGGATCCAGACACGACTTGATCATCTAAACCTAATTGACAAAAAGAGACTTGCTGCTATTTGTCATGGTCAGACGTATCAAAAGCGGATGATCAGGGCATTTAACAAAAAGGTCAAACCACAAGAATATCAAGTTGGGGATCTGGTAATCAAGCGCATCATTCTCCCTCAGAGTGATCCAAGGGGAAAATGGACCCCTACGTATGAAGGGCCATTTGTGGTTAAACATGTGTTCTCAGGAGGAGCCATGATTCTAACCAATATGGATGGTGACGACCTTCCTCACCCCGCCAATGCAGACATAGTAAAAAGATACTACGCATAATAAAGACCCGCTAGGTTGACATACCTAGGCAAAAATTAGGGCTTCCCGGTGAACCAAAAGGGTTCGGGAAAAATGAAGGGATGAAATGAAAAAAATATGTACACCCGGCAAGTCGAAAACCTGAAAAGGCGACTTTGGCAAAAATGGGTATCCCGGTGGACTGAAAACCCGAAAGGGCGGTCCAGGCAAAAGTTAGGGATAAAGCGTAATACTATGTCTCATTGGATCACTTTGTATCCGGAATCCGGTATCAACATCAAGTTCAGACGGCATTGATCAATCAACTTCATCTTCGGTTAGGTCATCAAGTGATGAGACGCTCAAAGATATAAAGGCGATAGCAGAGTTAGAACCTAGTGGGATTATTCTTTTCACACAGCTGTTTTATTTTCCTTTGTACAAATTTGTATAAACTCTTATTCGGCGGCGTTCTCTTACTAGGACGTCAGCCTCTTGTACATAAACGCCTATTTACAGGCAATTCAAAAATCAATACAAATACACTTTTCAGTTAAAATTGCCAATTATTTGCCTTTTCTGTTTTGTTTTGTGAAGGACGTCCAAGGTTCAATTTGTGATATATGCATTTGACAATAACTGCTAACTCATAAATATTTGCATACGAAACAAAGGATTAATTACAGGTAACATTAGAAACAGGGGCAATGATGAGTGGTCTAAGTGATCTAATTGTTCTGTCCACCAAGGTATTAAGGTAGGTTCAGCCAAAGAACATAACCAATATACCTTAATTCCCCAGAGAGTGAGCCAGCAAGTCAATGCACTCTCTCCAAGCCAAGCTATTATCATCCTTAAGGAAGTTGGGTATCCCCCACAGATCTTGACATTCCCCAGCAAATCTCAACATTCCCCAACAATATACGAGCATTCCTAACAAGCATCCCCGGCAGTCTTGACCTAAAGATTGTTCCCCGGCGGCATGTCAGACATTCAGTGGAGTTACTTCCAGTACATCTCAAAATTTCCCCAGGAGAATCCAATCCAGTTTCCCCAGGGAAGTTGGAATCCATCTCCCTAAGCAGTAAGCTTATCCCCAGTAGATTCTGGAAGCTTATCCCCGTAGAGCACGAACGCGTCCCCCGGCTTTATTCAAAGGTTATTTCCCTACCAGGATATAACTGGGTTATCCTAAGCCAAAAGCCACGAGAAGATCGTCCTCGGTGAAGCCTTCTTATCCCCAGCGAAGTCTATTAACACTTCCAACATAACAATGGTATCCCCAGCGAAATTACCATCAATATCCTAGCAAAGTACCTCTCTCCCCACAGAGTTTTGTTCCCCAGCAAGATCGTCAGAGTACTTTTCTCCCCGCAGAGTAATCCATTCGCCAAGTTTATCCCCCAACGGAGTCATCTTCTCCTACCAGTATCCTTGCAACCATCACTCCCCAGTGGAAACAAAGAATGCTATTCACATCAGCCCAGGATTTGACTTCCCGGCATCCGTCAAGGATTTACTTTCCTAGACGAAAACATACATTCATAAACAACACATCTTCATACATTATAGCATGCATATACGCATCATGAACATACAGTCCCATTCATTCTGAGAACACCTCGCATGTCATACATCATGACATCACATACAACTAACATTTTGTCTTTTCAGGACAAAAGTTAATACAAAGATAATTGCTATCAACTGTCGTGATTCCAGATCCGATTCCTGTATCTTGCCAGGGAGTATCTGTTGACGACTACAGTACCAGACTCGATTCCTATATCTTGACAGGGCACGTCTGAAGAGTTCGAAGATCCGATTCCTGTATCTTGCCAGGGAGTATTTGTTGACGACTACAGTACCAGACTCGATTCTTGTATCTTGACAGGGCACGTCTGAAGAGTTCGAAGATCTGATTCCTGTATCTTGCCAGGGAGTATCTGTTGACGACTACAGTACCAGACTCGATTCCTGTATCTTGACAGGGCACGTCTGAAGAGTTCAAAGATCCGATTCCTGTATCTTGCCAGGGCGTATCTGTTGACGACTACAGTACCAGACTCGATTCATGTATCTTAACAGGGCACGTCTGAAGAGTTCGAAGATCCGATTCCTGTATCTTGCCAGGGTGTATCTGTTGACGACTACAGTACCAGACTCGATTCCTGTATCTTGACAGGGCATGTCTGAAGAGTTCGAAGATCCAATTCCTGTATCCTGCCAGGGCGTATCTGTTGACGACTACAGTACCAGACTCGATTCCTGTATCTTGACAGGGCACGTCTGAAGAGTTCGAAGATTCGATTCCTGTATCCAGCCAGGGCACGTCTACATAAAGAGTTTGAAAGTCAACTACTGTAACAAACCAGGTAATTTTCTTTCTTTCTCAGGTACGCAAGTTCTCGCTAAGGAATCTCTTACGCGATCGACACCTCCAGACGGCATCTATAAGCCCATCCTCCTATCCACCACCTCTCCAAGCCCATTCCCGCTATCACACTGCTGATACTCTACTATGTGAGTGCAAATTTCTGGGCACTCTAGTGTTCAATCATCTTCCACCCTCGGATCACGAAAGGCACACAAGCCAATCTACATCCTCAGGTCTAAGAAGATTGAACAGGGGCAACTGTTGTACCCCAAAATTTTCCCTCCCATATTCTTCAAAGTTTTGGCAAAACATCCCCCTCAAATTGTTCAAAGTCTACTCAAGGGCTACACAGTCAACCTTCCTCCTAAGCCAGTCAAACTAGGGTTTTGGTTCTTGCAAGGAAGTTGAAGTTTTCAAGGGCTCAATCAAGTCTCCTATGCTCATACACATTGTCAAGCACCTACATGTCAAGTTTCAAGGCTCACAAGGTCAAGTTGCACAGTCAAAAACCCTAATTGCTCAACAGTCAACTATAGGGGCAAAATGGTCATTTGGCAGTCAAAAGTCAAAATTTTTGGTCAACATCTCATTTTGAAGCCACAAACATCATTTGATCAATGCTTGATCATGATTCTCAAAGTTTGGCTCAAAAAGTCTCAAGATGCAAAAGTTTCTATTTTTGGACAGCTGAAAAGTCAACTGTAACTTGACCAAGGCATAACTTTTTCATGGTTCATCAGAAAAATCCCATCCAATGCTCATATTGAAGGGGAAGACATTTCCTACAACTCATCTTCACACTCCAAGTCCAAGAAATGCTCTCACAAAAAGTTATCAATTTCAACATTATAGGTCATTTTCAAAAGTCAACAAAAAGGGACTTTAAGTCAAAGACCATAACTTGATATTGGTAAATCAAAATGACATGGGACCAAATACATTGGTTAGAGGACTTCAATACCTTTCTAGAATGTCCAAGAACATGACCAAAGCTTAAAAATTGAGCAAGATATGCATTGGAGAAGTTGGGAAATTTTTGTGAAATGGCCAAAATCATTTATCCTTGAAATTTCATTTTTGACAAAAGGGGCCCACTTTTTCCACTTGAATTAGCTTGGCCATGCTTCCCACGTGTCCCACATTTTATTTCAATATTTAAAATTAATTTTTTCATTTTTAATTGATTTTATTGGATTTAATTAATTTTAAATCTTTTAAAATCAAAAGAAAATCAAAAAGGTTAATTAAAAGGGATATTTGGCTTTGATTAGCTTTGATACATCATTATGCATATTCCAAATTCATGCAAAAGGCCAAATGGAGCAAGAATTCAAAATTGGCTCAAAAGAGGAAAGTTTGTTAATGGAGTTATGTCAAAATCTTGAACATGAAGGCAAGGCATTATGAGGCCATAACTCTGATCAAAACAGGTTACATAACACATATGCAAGTGATCACAAACACACACAAGACCTAAGCTGCGCCCAAAGCTCAGAAGCAAACTTGCATTTTTTGCCAAAAATTTTCAAAACTGAAAATACTTCTAGAGCTTGTTTCAGACCCTCATTCCTATCCAAACACGTTGCTGACCTCCCAAGGAAACTCTAGCAATCAAATTCAGACCTTCACACGCAAAGAACAGGTATAACCAAGTCCGGTTTTCTTTGAAATTTTTGATATTCGCATTTCATTATTCATGCTGTATTTGTCATTTTTAATCATGGATTTGGACTAATGTGAATGTTTTGAAGCTGATAGCATGATTTAATTGAGTTTTCAAAGCCTGTACGCGAATTCACCATGGCCATTGCTTAGGGTTTCAGAGCTCTAATTTTAGGGCTTTGCATATCTGGAATAATTGGACCATGAGACCCCTACCATTGAAATCAGAACCTTCCAATGAATGGATTTTAACCATCGCGCCTTATTTCTTTTCCACCATGAGCTATTCGCTATTTTCTGTGGACGGTGCTTTGGGGGGGTTTAAAACCCCCGCTATTTCATTTTATTACAGGCACAATTGGAGACGAAGGCTAGCGTGGCATAGCGTGAGTGGATGGTTTGAAATCCAGCGCCCTTTTTTTATTTTTATAACATTAATGTTGATTTTGCTTTATATTGTTTATTCTCCATTTTATGTACAAAGCGCGCAAATGGCTCACTTGGTAAAGGCTTGCATTGGTAAACACTGGGACCTGGGTTCGAATCCCAGGTCCCCTCACATTATTTCTATTATTTTGTTTAACCCTTTCCCATGCAGTGCATCATTCAGTAGTCCATCATACACCCAGCGTTTGTGCTTGCCATGTGTCCCTGATGATCCATCCAGTGGCCAAGAACCAAGAGTCCATGGAATACTCCAGTCAACGCGTAAGCATGTGATTCAAAAAGTCAGAAAGGGCCTCATTCAAATGGGCTTAATTCATCAAACCACCTCCTCAATTGGGGTCAACACCCCCCACAGTTTGCATTTTGTTTCCTTTCTTTTTTCATTTTTTTTATTATTATTTCTAATTAATTCATCAAAACAATTTTCATAAAACAAAAATCAGAAAAATCATAAAAAATAAAAATATGTTTTATTTTAATTTAATTCATCAACATTTTTTTGTAAATAAAATTCAATAATTAATTTAGTTTTAATTTTAGGTTGTTAACTTTAATTCTTTTTTTCTCAATAACCAAAAATATAAAAAATAGGTCTTTAGCACATTTTTATCTTTTTTAAATAAATATTTATATTTTCTTATTATAATTATTATTAACCATTAATTAATTTTGTAAATACTTGTAATTAATCAATTAAGTTTAAATTAGGTTTAACTTAGACAATTTTCTTTAATAAATAAAAAAAAACCATTAGAACTAGAGTTATTTAACTTTTAATTCCAATTTAATTTTCTTTAAAGTCATAAATCCAAAAAACATCAAAAAATAAATTCTTGCTTTATTTAATAATTAAATCAATTTTCAATTTCAATTTAATTCCTTTAAAGGGTCCAACACCCTCGCATTCGATTATATTTTCTTTTTGCGCGTTTATTTTATTTCTTTTTTATGAATGTAATGTATTTTCCCCAAAGCCCTGTAATAGTTAATTAGGCATTTACTTTCTGCACTTTATTTTAAATCGGGTCTTGGTTTAATTTGGCGATGTAGACCCGCGCCTTTGTAATAGCGTAGGACCTTTATCTTTTCCGCATTTTAATTTCCGCACCCTTTAAACTGTTAATCACATGAAAGAATGTATGCCCAAATAAAATCAAAGCGTAGCTCACCCAATGCATGACAAGACAAATAATAACTGAAAATGACACACAATTCACACACCACTCTTAGGGTACGCCTCACTGTTGCCTTGCCCCTCGAAAGGTGGTCATCGAGTATAGGACGTCTTAGTAAGTCCTTATGTCCATGAACATGGCATAAGGGTAGCTTCTAAGGTATCCTACTATTGCTCTGGTGATCACAATGTTGCCTTGCCCCTCGAAACGTGGTCGTCGAGTATAGGACGTCTTAGTGAGTCCTTATGTTCCATTGATCTAGTTGCCTCGAAACGGTTGCCTCGGAATAAAAAGATCAATGGCATAAGGGTAGCTTCTAAGGTATCTTATTATTGCTCGGTGACCACATTGTCCCTAACCCTCGAATTGACCCGAACACCTCCAAACGGTGGTGCTACCTACCTCTCAATGGTGGGATGGCACTACCTTAAGGATATTTACACAGACTAATTCCTTAGGGTGGGTAGATAACTCGTAGATACTTGCTCTAATTCAAAACAAATCAAAAACTCTTTTCACACCGACACTTTTCCAAAAAAGCTTTCAAAACGACTTTTCAAACACTCTTGAGGACTGATACAAGAGTCGAACTGAAATTTTAAAACGAAACTTTTTCAAACCCACTCACCTTGAAAAGCAAACAAACAATTTTGAAAACACAAATGAGCAAGTATCTAAGAGCCCATGGATAACCATGGATAGAAAGGGTGCTAACACCTTCCCTTTCTATAAATCTACCTCCCGAACCGAGAACTAATCTCAAAAGGAATTTTTCTGTGCTTTTGTCCTTTCCATTTGGAGAAAATAAAAGACGGTGGCGACTCTTGCTTCCGCGACATTTCGCGAAACCAGCGTTAAACAGTCAGTTCCAGATCCACCGATCACAGGTGCCAATCCAAGAAATTTATCCCAGACAATTTTTCCTTATCTAGGATTGATCGCAAAATATGGTTGTTTGTTGTCATGGTAATCTACAAAAAAAAAAAAAATATAAGTATCATTAAAATAACATATTTAATTAGGCCTTTAATCAAATATGTTCCCACTATTTTACTCAAACCAAATGACCCTCATTATTTGATTCGGAAAATCCCGTTGGAAGACTTTCTAGTGGGTCGAGATCCACATTTCACTTCGTTCTAAGTCAGCGTTAGGCTGATTACACAAAACTAGGTTATTTAGGTAGGAACTCCTTCCAATTGTATCTCATACAACTCTCGAATATTTTCAGTTGGGTGAATAACTCCTTATTCTAATTCATCATATGAATCATTCCCAACTCTTGCTTCTAAACATGTATAATCTTATTATAATGTGTTTAGTTAAGTTTGACCCATTGTTTTAGCAGTTGGATATTACAATTATCCCATCGCACCTTACTAATATAGAACATGCACCTCGCGTAGGCGAAACCTACATTATTCGATACTAGTCTTGATGAGTGCTAAAACTTGGAAAGCATGAACTTAATATTTAACTTGAGGGATTTTGTTATTAGTTTGATCTCACTGGCTTAACATGCAATTCGTCTCTCTCATGCATCAACATACAAACACATGCATCAATATACATAAAAGGATACAGTTATGGCCCCTAGCGCAATTGTTCTCCCAAGCCAATGAGAGAACCTAAGCTAACCTAATAACGATCTAAACTTCTCCAAGCAAGATCTCCAAGGTTATCCTCCTTTGATATTGTATTCTTCTCTTTCTTCATAACATTACATTACATAAAAGAAACTCGTTTTACATACGAGGGAGTGAGATGAGAAAAGAAGTTACATCAAGAATTTTAGAGAGAGGCACGACACGCAGGCCGTATTTTACAATCCCAAAACAAAATAAAGGAAAGAAAAACTAAGGCCATAACTGATCACCACAAGACAATAATAATAAACACACTTTTATTATTAGTTTAAATTTTGTTAATTAAAAAAAGGCAAATTAAATTTCGACGATTGATCACACTACGCAGAGTTAGCCGGGGGTTCCTTTGCGGGGTTGTCAGGGGCAGCGCCCCAGCGCAAAATTTTAATGAACAATTCATTTGAAATCGGCGTCATTTTCGCACAACTCTTGTGCATTCACAACCCTAATCGCATAACTCTATAACAACACAACCCTTGTGCCGTCATGAACCCTAATGCAACAGTTTCATGTTGTCAAACACATTTCGATTGATAATTCAGTATGATTAATCACATGCCATTGCTTCACCATACTAATGTCGGATTCTGAAGCATATGAACAGTGATCGGTCAAAGGAATAACAATCATCAAGTGTTTGAATGAAAGAAACAGAAATAGTATATCCCATATACCATCGTTGCATCAGATTTACTTATATCATATATAAAAGTGATCGATCTTACTTGTGTAACCTATGGACGATCGATGTATCGCTGCTTCACCATACTAATGTCGGATTCCGAAGCATAGTCAACATCAATCATCCAAATCGTACACAACAGATGCCAAATTTAATTACTCGTTTATTATTCAATTCATTCTGGTTTTAATCGAATCAAAACAGAAAATATAGAACATAAACAACTATCAGATCCATGGTTTCGTAAGTGGCTCTGATACCACTGAAGGAAAATTGCGATCAAAAACGCAGCGGAATATAAAATTTTCCTTTAGAGATCCTTACGAATGAGCATGGTCAGTGATAGAAATATTTACCTCTTGTGGCGATTCAGAACTTTGATGTTGTGATCACGAGCGTTGATGAAGAACAACGCCTCTACTCAGTCCACACGAACATATCGCTTCCGGTCACAGTGCTAGCTGATCACAAACGGAAAACTTGAGTGAGAGAGAGAGAGTCAAAAACGAAAATGCATCAAGTGAAATTGCTTCATCACAAGGGATCTATTTATAGAATCACTCGTGTGGGCTACAAGCTAAAAGCCCAATTAAGGCTATAAGCTAAAAGCCCAATTAAGCTTATGGACATCATACCTTATGATGTACCATATATCACTTATCCACGTGGTACCTTACCACTTTCCGTATTACACTTAAGTGCACCGTACCTTACGGTGTTCCTTATTTATTCTATCTCTCATCAACTTGTCCTTATGTGTGTGACCCTGTAGGTTTTCGCGATGTTGGCAATTATATTAAATCACACATTTAATATAATAAACAGTGAGCGGTATCTAGCAACACATCACTGTTACCCAAGTCACGAAAATGTCATGTGATCTGACCAAACCTTTTCCGTGATAATATTTGTGTTGTACAATTACCCTTTTGCCCTCATGTCTATATTGAACACAAGGCATACACTGTGTCACCCTTGTCCAGTTCAATATTGGGCCCTTAGACATTTATCCTGTTATGCAGGATGAGCAAATTCCATCTAGGTCACTCATGTCCCTTAGCATTCTTTGTGAAGTACCCATCAACCGTCTTTACAGTCATCCAGTTACGGATGACGTTTGATCAGCAATAAAGTACTTGACTATACATCTAGGGTCCATAGTGGTTTCAGGTCGAAGGGTGGTATACACCATTATCATCATGAGAATAACTTATGACACTTTGCATAACATTCTATGTAGTATTCTCATAGCGGGTCAATCCAGTATAAATATTACTCCTAATATTCATACCTATGTCAAGACTTGATAACTCCTTATCTATGATCCATGAGATGCGATCATCAATCTATCTTCATAATAATCTTAATGCTTTAATGCTATCCCACTTCACATTAAAGCTTGACTACGGATACTTTAAGAATAATGTCTTATGTTTAATGGGATCTCATGATTAAGTCACACTTAACATTTCATTAAACAAATAAACCATTCTAGGGACTTTATTATTTTGGAAAGCAAACATAATAAAGAAATGCATTTTGTTATTAATAAATAATTCGATACAAGTACCATAAGTATTGGCCTCTAGGGCTTACACCAACAGTCAGATGGTTGCAAGTGTAGTGCTTTAGCAACATCTTCAGGCTTTGGTTCTTTTTCTGTACCGTTGTAGGGTAGTTGATTAAGAATAGGAATTCTCAGGAGTTGAGAAAATTCCTCCAAAGTTGGCACCAATTGGTAGTCGGGGAATGTGAAACAGTGGTGAAGGGGGTCAAAGAACTGGAACAACACCTTTACCATGTCCTCTTCAATGCTGGTGTTGACTAGGCTTAGCAGTCTACCATGTCTTTCACTGAAGGGAGAGCTTTCCGGAATTCTGGATGTGAGCTCCTTGAGTTGAGGAGGGATTCTCACAAGGTTGACTTGGATAGTTTTCCTGCGAAGAATTTCCATGACCTACAAAACAAGAACAAAGATGAAGATCCAAACCCTTGAAATGGCTTGTGTATGCATATGATGCTGTATGATGCTTATGATGCATGCACAAACATATGTACAAACAATTCACACAAAACCCTAGTTTCAGGCTTGCATGAGGTTTCATAGGTAAGTACCCTCTTGAGTGTAGTTGGCTTAAAAACTTGTCCTATAAATAGTAACCGGGTTCTAAGGAGCTCAATATCATTGGATTGTTTTCCATGTTCATTGTTTTGGTTTAGCCACTTAACTAGCGACCAAAATATTCCAAGAAAACAACCCTCAATGAGTGTAGTATCGAGTATCTACCAACTTCGGACTGCACCAAAGCCGGTCATCTCACTACACCTAATAAAAGGCCAAGATGGTCAAGTAAGGTTCTAGGTCATTAGTGCTTAGTGACATCACTCAGCGGCCCCGTACTCTCCTTTATTGAACTCAAGGGTTACCGGTACTCACAAATATGTCGCACTAATATAGCTATTGCTTCAACCGTGTCGGTATACCCCGCACAGTTTCCACAACGTATTGCTATCTATGAATGTTTCCCCAAATCCGGGTGTAGGATTTTAAGCCCAAACAAGAGAACCAAGATATAAAGCAATCAAAGCAAACAATTAGTCATGCAAGAGGGTGATCTAAGCCCTAAGGTTACTCCACTTTACAACTCTCCCCAGCAGAGCCTCCAGTTCTGTGATACGGTGGGAGAACTGACTTGGGTTTTGCGTTTGTTTTCGCAAATGTTTCGGTTGAGCAAGAGTCGCCACTGACTTTTTATTTTATCCTAAGGAAAGGTTAAAAAGCACAGCAAAAAACCTTTGAGATGTTTTCTTGGGTTCGGGAAGTAGATTATAGAAAGGGAAGGTATTAGCACCCTTTCTATCCATGGTTATCCATGGGCTCTTAGTTACTTGCTTAGATCACTTGCCTTGCATTTTCAATTGTTTGAAATGGTGCTTTGTGTGTGGGTTTGAAAATGTTTTGAAAAGAGGCCATTTGTTGTGGCAACCTTTAAAATGATCCATGTTTGAATGTGTACAAAGGTGTGTATCTTTTGAAAAGTTTTCAGTGTTTTTGAAAGTTGTTTTGAAAGTGTGTTGTGTGTTTTGAAAAATGGCAAGGATTGTTTTGCAAGATTGATCAAGTAACTAAGAGTTGTCTACCCCTAAAATTTACTCAAAGGTTTTTCCTATGTTTTAAACCTTTTAACAATTTTGTTCCACCATTGTATTTGGTGGACAATCTTGTATTAGGATGTTAACGGGACGGGCGCGGGTCATCGTTTAGACCATGATTGCAATGGTGCCAAGTGTCTTTGGCAATTTTTCTTTTAAGGGACTTGATCATTTTTAGGCATATTTCGAAAGCGTCATCGAGGGACTATGATCATTTGATTTGTTTTGTTTTGCCAAAAACACTCAACATGCAACATGGCCCATTATTGAAGGCAACAAGTGGAGTAATCCTAGGGGTGCAAGTGTGATTAGTGTTGTCCATTTTCATGCTTTTTGTCTTTTGAATTAGGTCAAGCTATTTGTTGTTTTTTTTTTTGCATACAAACCCTAAGTCTATCATGGCATATTTAGAAAGCTTTAAAGTGCGGAAAATAAAATCCTAAATTATTACAACATAATTATGGGATGGGGGGTACAAATATTCAAATGGGGATATTTAGCAAGAAATTTAAATCTAAGCTATTACATCCAAATTGAATATACAAGTTATTTTAATTGTACAATAATTGAATAAAAATACAATAAATATGCAAGATGCAAAAAATGATTTTTATATGTATGTAAAAGTATTTTTCATGTGACAAATAAACAAAAAATAAAAAGGTTAATTTTTAGGTATTTTCATGGTTTAGGGCAAAACCCTAATTTGCTAAATAAAAAAGTATTTATTATGTATTATATACAATATTTATTTATTATATACAAAAATAAATAAAAGAGAAGTATATTATGAAAAAGTAATTTTTGAGGTCAAATATTAATAAAAGAAAAAAATGTATTAGTCTTGTATTTTTATCCTAAATATTCTAAATATATAAATATTTATATTATGTGTTAAATATATTAAATATATACAAAAAATAAAAATATTTATTATTTACAAAAAAAGTATATTTTTTAGAAAATGTTTTCAAAAGGTAAAATAAAATAAAATCAGAAAATAAAATGTATTTGTATTATTTTTAGTATTTTAAATAAAAGTATATATATATTTATTTACATACACATATCAAATAAAACAAATAAATGCCTAATAAATACAAAAAAAAGGTGAAAAATATTTTTAATATTTTTTTATATTTTAACAAAAAATAACAAGTCAGAATCAAAAAGAAAAAGTCAAAAGTGATAAAAATAACACACAATGGGCCAAGGGGGGTGTATGTGTGAAATAGTGGTGCAAACAGAAAAAATAAGCCAGGCCCAGCCCAAAGGACTTTGTCTTTAACCTCCAGCCATTTTCAAACAAAAACGCGCGCCTTCTTGTTCATCACACTAACTTCTGATTCTTTGATCCTTTGACAAATCTTAAAACATGAAACTTGTAGAGCTTGAAGCCACGATTCTAAACATATAAAGAAGTTGATCTAACTCTCAGAAATGAGAGAGAATTTCTTCTCCCCCAATTCCTGACCTAGCTTTTTTCAGATATTCAGTTTCAAAATTCTCTCAGTACACACAACATAAATGAAAAGTAATGACATGGGTAGCTTCAGGGCCATGAGTAGGACATAACTTCTTCACAAACCTAAGCCTAGATATGCCTGAATAGAGAGATAGAAGTTCAAACTTTTACCTGTTCAGCTTGAATCGTGTGCAACAATGGAGGCACTTTCAATGCAGTGTGAGGACTTGTACAACTTGCTTGAGGTCCAAGGATGCTCTTCCAACCTCTAGCTTGCTTTGAAACTAACTGAAACGAGCTATGTAACTCAACCTGCACAACTGAAAAAATGAAAATGGTGAACTTGGTTAGAGGTGTTACAGTCTGTAGCTAGGGCTTGGGAT
The DNA here is from genome assembly GCA_948472305.1 of Vicia faba. Taxonomy (NCBI): domain Eukaryota; kingdom Viridiplantae; phylum Streptophyta; class Magnoliopsida; order Fabales; family Fabaceae; genus Vicia; species Vicia faba. Next base: position 413,922,467 of record OX451738.1, read on the forward strand.
AGCTTGTATGGATGTTATGGAGTGTGTATGAACAAGCTTTGGCCAAAACGCACGAGCAAACTGAGTTGTGCAACTCAATCTGCAGGGATGCCCTGTTTTGTGCAGCAAAATGGTGTTTTGATGTTTGGGGAAGTATTGAAGGTGGTTAGGTCGTGCCTTAGGTCTGTTATGATGTATGGAAAATGTTTACAAACTTTGCTTTGGCTAGTTGTTACAGGAATGAGAGATGGGATCAGTTTTGCCAAGTTTCTTCTTTTCTAAGCTAAAGTTGTCAAGTTGGGTTATAGGCCAAGGCAGGTCCCTCAAGCATGCTACATTTTCTCTCCTTGATCAGTGGGATTAGTCCATAAACTTGTGCCTAAAAGATCTGGCTTGTACCTCTTTGATTTGTGTTTTGACATAAAACCATGCTTTTTCAAAATGGCAAACTTGCTTTTTCCATATATGGATTGATTTTGTGTGTATTGTCCAAATGCACAAAATAACACTCTAACACAAAGGATATGCATTTAATTATTGAGTGTAAGAAGGATTAGAGGCCTGTAATCTAGCTTGTGCAAGCTAAGTTTGAAAATGCATAGTGTATGAACATGAAATTGGCTCATGAACAAAGTGACTTTTGCCCATATTGACAAATTCGATTCTCCCTAACCACAAGGGTGTTTGAGAAGTTCTTGGACAATTTGGAAAGCTTGGAATGTGTAATACAATCCATCTTTGTAATGCAAGTTGAAATTCCAAGTGGAAGCATGTGAAAAGTGGCCATGAAGTTAGGCAAAAATCCAGCCTAAAATAGGTCAAAAAATTTCTAAGTTAAGAATGATTTGCACCCCTATTCCAAAAATCATAACTTTAGCTACAAGCTTCTTTTGAGAAAACTTTGTGAATCAAAGTTGTAGATTTTTCAATGGACTATAAATTTCATGTTTTGAGTTTTGTTTTAATCCAAATGTATCTTGATGAAAAGATGGGACAAAGTTAGGAAAAAATTAGGAAATTTCATAACTTAGAAAATTTCTAAGTTATGAAATTTCTTCATTTTAAACCCTAATTTGTAATTCTTGGTTTCTTGATGAACAAGTTTCACAATTTGGCATGTTTTGATGAAAAATGAATCTTGACACTTGATTTTGACCAAAAGTCAAAGTTTGACTTTTCAGTATATAGTCAAATTTGGATCAGTTGACTAGAAAATTCATCTGTCAATCTTGTGCATTTGGGATCTTTTGAACTTGTTGAATGTGTCAAGACCATGCCATTGAATCCTTGAGTCCATATGTGAGTTTGGTTTGCCATTGGCTAGGTCAAACAGTCAAAAATTGCCTTTGTGCAGTCAAAACCCTAAAAATGACCATTTTGCCCTTTTGGTGATCTGATCAAATTTCTTGTGGAATTGTGATCCAAACTTGATCAAATGGTCCATATGAGTTCATAATGTTGATGTGGGTCAAAAATCATGAGGTTTGACTGTCAATTGACCACAATTGACTTTTTCCCCAATACAGTTGATTTCTAGGTCAACTGTCCAATTGACTGGGCAAAGATTGGAATAAAGGCTTGAAACTTGGTATGGATAAACTTGTGAGTCCAACATGAAGCATGAAAGTAACTTTGGGCCTTTTAGGTCAAAACATCTTTCTGAAAACTCAAACCCTAATTTGGGTCAACAGTGCAAAGGGGAGTGTTGAGCAGAGCAAATCCTAACTTGTTCTTGAACTCCAAGGGTCTTGTGATGAGAAAATGTTGAGGAAATGGGAGGGCAAATTTTGGGGTACAACAGAGGGTCATGCCAACCATTTTTTGGATTATTGTATGCACTTTCAATGGATGCATGTCTATCAGAGATCAAATAGAGATCTGACTGAGGAGCCACGTGTGTTCGAAGATTCTTGAGAAAAAATCTCCAAGCACCACCAGTTTCCCCCTTGACTAGGGAAAAGACAATTGGGAAAATATTGTTGTTGCCATCTTGTGCAACTGCCATCAGTAGCATGCCTTTGTATTTCCCATACAACCAAGTCCCATCAATTTCTATAATTGGTTTGCATGACGCAAACCCTGTGATGCAAGGTTGAAAAGCCCAAAACACTCAACTGAATATTCCATTTCTGTTGAGTTGACTACCATCCGGGGTGTACGCTGGCACTGTTTCCAGAATGTAAACAGTACACGGAGAATAAGTCTGGAGTGCATTCAGGTAGCGAGGAAGTTCTTGGTATGACTCCTCTCAGTTTCCATATACCTTTTCAATCGCCTTGGTCTTTGTTAACCACACCTTTTGGTAAGACGGAGTATAGTTAAATACCATAGTGATGTGGGAGATTATGGTTTTCACCTTCAATGATGGATCGTTGCTGACGAGTGGTAGGATTTTTTGACATGTGAGATCATAATTTAGTTTCTGATGATCCTATGATTGAGTAGAACTGACATACGTGTGGGTAGACATAGAACCTATGACCCAACAATCACCTCTTAATCTGTATGATGCAGTGAGCTTGAACATACAATCTGGGTGGACACACTTGATCTTGTACCTTTATGGATTTACACGGTCCACCTTAAAATCGACCAAGTTGAGCATGTGAAATTTTTTGATGGCTCGGATACATTCTTCTTTGTTACAAAATTTGTCTTTCTCTTTTAAGTTTTCATCCGACTGCATATACGGATTGAAAAATAAATTAGAAGACGATTCATCTCCGCCCATGTTGAAGTTTGTCATGTGCGGAGGTAGTGTGTAGATCTCGTTTGAAGGAATACCAGGTATCCCATCGTCATCGGAATCATTGTTGACCATGTCGTCAAACTCCAACTCGTCATCTTCTTCTTCATCATCAACGACATCTACTTCTGCTTGTTCGGTCTCCAGAGGGTCAACCACTTGTGACAGCTGAGGCTCTCGCAGCATAATGTACAACTCAATAGAGTCGTACCCAGAATACTCATGACTGGAAAATATATTCTGAAGGTCCTCGTCATCTTGAACCTCAACCTTATAAAATATTATTTGGTTTACCAAAAAAATAGATTCTAATAAAATATTTGTGTCACGGAACCTCGTCCAAGTTTGGCCTCCAATCGTTTTTTGAAGTACAAGAAATTGGCTTTCCTGTTTAAACAAAATCGGATGTTCTCAGTGTCTCTAAACAAAAACCCATAGGTGGGACAAATGTATGTCTCACTGTTGAAATATGCACTGATCACATATTGGGGTGCAGAGGCCATTGTGTATGACTGTTTGAAGGTTTGAAGGTTTGAAGTTTATGAGTTAATTGCTTGAATTTTTGAATGTTCTAGTGTTTGAGTGATTTAGTGTAGGAGTATTTTGATAAATGTAAGATTAAATAGGTTGTACTGAATTTGAATAAATCAACAGTAAGCACTCTCTAAGGCTGTCACCTAGCCTGAACCTACACTGTAACCCATGCCAAACTCTAAGGCGCCTCCCATCACGTCCAATCGTGTTACATGTATGCAGAGGTGCCTTCTCCAAGGCTGTCACCTAGTCTGCACCTTCACTACAACTCAAGTCACCTCTTATTCGCCAACAAGGATAGCGACACCTTTCATTTTTGTACTCTTTCTCCAAGTCCAATGGTGCCTCCCTTCATGCCCAATCGTGTTACATGCATGCAGAGATGCCTTCTCCAAGGATGTCACCTAGCCTGCACCTATATTGCAACCCATGCCAACCTCTAAGGCGCCTCCCATCACGTCTAATCGTGTTACATGCATGCAGAGATGCCTTCTCCAAGGCTGTCACCTAGCCTGCGCCTACACTGCAACCCATGCCACCTCTTATTCGCCAACATGGATGGGGACACCTTTCATTTTTGTACTCTTTCGCCAAGTCCAATGGCACCTACCTTCACGTCTAATCATGTTACATGCATGCAGAGATGCCTTCTCCAAGGCTCTCACCTAGCCTGCACCTACACTGCAACCCATGCCACCTCTTATTCCCCAACAGGGATGGCGACATCTTTCATTTTTGTACTCTTTCGCCAAGTCCAATGGCGCCTCCCTTAACGTCCAATCGTGTTACATGCATGCAGAGATGCCTTCTCCAAGGCTGTCACCTAGCCTACACCTACACTGTAACCCATGCCACCTCTTATTCGCCAACAGGGATGGCGAAACCTTTCATTTTTGTACTCTTTCGCCAAGTCCAATGGCGCCTGTAACACCCCAATTCTACCCGACAATTATAAATAAATTATAGTTATAAAATCATTCACGCAAACGAATCAGGATGCCACAAATTCATCATTAAAAACTCATTGCATTCGTCATGGATATATAACACTTTAAAAACTTCGGATAAACCATCATCATAATACTTTAATTAAATAATTCAACAATTTAAACATCTATGCAACAGAATTCTTAATAACATCTTTATATTCGTTACAGCAACTTCGAAACAACACATACTTAATAATAATCAACTTAAAGTTCAACAACTGAATAATCAACAATCAAAAGTAACAAGCGTTCATCCCCTCGAGTGTTACATATCAAAGCAATGACACTGACTCGAACTATTGAAGGTATACAACCTTAACTCTCGATTACCTGCATATTACCAACGTAAGGGTAACTGTAACACCCCAATTCTACCCCAAGCAAATTATGCAAAATAACTCAGAGTTATAAAATTTCAATCATACAAATGAATCGGGACGTCACAAATTCTTCTAACAAATTCATTGCATTCATCGTGGATATATAACACTTTTTCAAAACATCGGATGAACCATCAACATAATATCTTTCATTAAATAATTCAACAACTACACAGCGGAATTCTTCAATAACATCTTTAAATAAAATAGCAACTTCGAAACATCTCATATTTAGTAAATAAACAATTTAAGGTTCAACAACTAAAAATCAGCAAGCGTTCATCCCCCCGAGTGTTACATATCAGAGCAATGACACCAACTCGATCTATTGAAGGTATACATCCTTCACTCTCGATTACCTGCACGTTACCAACATAGAGGCAACATTCAAACAGAAGGGGTGAGATATCTAACAATATAATAAAGCGCATGATAATTAATATATTAAATTAGATCAATAATATCACCACTTCTCCTCTCATAATCAACAAAAATTACAGCATATATACTCATTCATCAATATCAAATACATATCATTATTCATTCATATGATGCGACTCAAAACTATGCAAATGCATGTGGTACCATTGGAGTAGAACTCCCATCTCAAAAATCTAATCTGCCAATTAATAGAGGCATCAACAAGGCATAGCCTTCATCTCAAAATTTGCCAATCCAGGCCATCTCAACGAGCATAAGCTCCTTCTCAAAAAATGCAATGTATGCGACTCAACATGAATGTAATAACACACTCAGTTAACAACATCTCAAAACACATCTCAAAACAACAACATCTCAATCATCTCAAAACGACAACATCTCAGTCATCTCAAACAACAACATCTCAATCATCTCGGAACAACATCTCAATCATCTCGGAACAACAACATCTCAATCATCTCAAAATAACAACATCTCATAAACATCTCAAAACATCTCAATTACAGCATCTCGTAAACGTCTCAAAATAATTTATTAAACATTACTTATTTATCAAACATCATTTGTTCATCAAAATTATCAAACACCACTTTAATAACCACAACTTACTAATAACTCAGTTTTATATTATTACTACAGTAATCAATATTGTTATTCTGCAGTTCTACTTCGTTTCTGTCATTAATCCTACTGTCATATTTCTAACAGCAGCCTCTAACATCTCAAAATTCATCATTTTGTCCCAAAAACAGCACAACGGTCATCTACGGGAATTAATTCTAAATCCTAAATTGGTTACTGGGATTACACCTCTTAATCATCATTTAAATCATCTAGAATAAAATTCATTGTGTTAGCTAATCAACGCTTCGAACGACATCTCAAACAGCATCTTAAAACTCAAGTTACAGCAATTTAAAAACTGATTCTGTCAAAATCATTCAGTATGCATCGACACAAAATACTATGCATCGACTCATCCTGCTTCATATGTATACCATGAGTCGACACATCCTCCTTTGGATCGACTCATTCTGGCTTTCAATACAACATGTATCGACACATGCACTCTTTGTGTCGACTCATCCTGAGTCTTGTACTCATCATGCATCGACACATCCTCTCTTCGTGTCGACTCATCCTGAGTCTTATACTTAACATGCATCGACGCAAGCCTGCATGCATCGACTCATCCTGAGTCTAATATCCTTCATGCATCGACACATGCAGCTTGGGGTCGACACATCCTTCGACAGTCAGCATAATTTTGCGTTTTCTTCTGTATTTTCCTACGGGAATCATACTACAACCCTAAAGACCTTATTATGATCATGGTAATTCATCACCTAATCATTATACTTTATTACTCTATTGATCAAACAACATAATAACATTCTTATTCATCAAAATTCATCAATTTTCACCATACATCATTCATAATGCATTCAATTCAAGAACAAACAACAAATACATCTAAGCCCATATATCAAACATCATGAACCCAATTATAAAGCCATAACCCCACCCTTACCTTGGATCGAAGGTCGCTCTACAATTTTCGGGTTGAATCTTTGTTCTTTCCGTTTCCTTCAAAATCCAGCAGCTTCATGTTCTTCACAATCCTTATTTCTCTTCTTACTGCTTCTTCCTTCGATTCTAACAACAAATAATAAAATAAACTAATATTATTATATTATTCCTTAGTGGGCTCCAAACTTACACCCCCTTATTACTTCTACTCACACCATAAAGGCCCACATTAAATAATATTAGCTTCTAACATTATTTCACCACATAATAATATAATATCTCTAATATATTATTATTTCTTCATTTAATAAAATAAATCCAATTATAAAAACACTTCTTCACAAATATTCCAAAAATAATTTAATTAAATAATTAATTAAATTACGGACGTTACAACTCTCTCCCACTTAGAATATTTTTGTCCTCGAAAATTTACCTCAATCAAACAATTCAGTGAAGGAAAATTGCGATCAAAAGCGCAGCGGAATTTAAAAATTTCCTTTAGCGATCCTTACGAATGAGCATGGTCAGTGATAGAAATATTTACCTATTGTGGCGATTCAGACCTTTGATGTTGTGATCACGAGCGTTGATGAAGAACAACGCCTCTACTCACTCCACACGAACAGATCGCTTCCGGTCACAGTGCTAGCTGATCACGAACGGAAACCTTGAGTGAGAGAGAGAATCAAAAACGAAATTGCATCAAGTGAAATTTCTTCATCACAAGGGATCTATTTATAGAATCACTCGTGTGGGCTACAAGCTAAAAGCCCAATTAAGGCTATAAGCTAAAAGCCCAATTAAGCTTATGGACATCATACCTTATGATGTACCATATATCACTTATCCACGTGGTACCTTACCACTTTCCGTATTACACTTAAGTGCACCGTACCTTACTGTGTTCCTTATTTATTCTATCTCTCATTAACCTGTCCTTATGTGTGTGACCCTGTAGGTTTTCACGATGTTGGCAATTATATTAAATCACACATTTAATATAATAAATAGTGAGCGGTATCTAGCAACACATCACTGTTACCCAAGTCACAAAAATGTCATGTGATCTGACCAAACCTTTTCCGTGATAATATTTGTGTTGTACAATTACCCTTTTGCCCTCATGTCTATATTGAACACAAGGCATACACTGTGTCACCCTTGTCCAGTTCAATATTGGGCCCTTAGACATTTATCCTGTTATGCAGGATGAGCAAATTCCATCTAGGTCACTCATGTCCCTTAGCATGCTTTGTGAAGTACCCATCAACCGTCTTTATAGTCATCCAGTTACGGATGACGTTTGATCAGCAATAAAGTACTTGACTCTACATCTAGGGTCCATAGTGGTTTCAGGTCGAAGGGTGGTATACACCATTATCATCATGAGAATAACTTATGACACTTTGCATAACATTCTATGTAGTATTCTCATAGCGGGTCAATCCAGTATAAATATTACTCCTAATATCCATACATATGTCAAGACTTGATAACTCCTTATCTATGATCCATGAGATGTGATCATCAATCTATCTTCATAATAATCTTAATGCTTTAATGTTATCCCACTTCACATTAAAGCTTGACTACGGATACTTTAAGAATAATGTCTTATGTTTAATGGGATCTCATGATTAAGTCACACTTAACATTTCATTAAACAAATAAACCATTCTAGGGACTTTATTATTTTGGAAAGAAAACATAATAAAGAAATGCCTTTTATTATTAATAAATAATTCGATACAAGTACCCAAAGTATTGGCCTCTAGGGCTTACACCAACAATCTCCCACTAGCACTAGAGCCAATCAGGCATACCCCTAATACCCATAGATCTAGTATGTCCATCATGCTTCAGCTGCACAAGAGGCTTTGTTAATGGGTCAGCAGCATTGTCAAGTGTAGGTACTCTGCATATTTTCACATCTCCCCAATCGATTATCTCTCGAATGAGATGATAACGCCTAAGTATGTGTTTGGATCGTTGGTGAGATCTAGGCTCCTTAGCTTGTGCGATAGCACCATTGTTATCACAATAGAGATCAATGGGATCCACAATGCTATGGACTATGCCAAGTTCACTAATGAACTTCTTGATCCAAACAGCTTCCTTTGCTGCAGTTGAGGCAGCAATATACTCAGCCTCGGTTGTAGAATCAGCAACTGTATCTTGCTTTGAACTTTTCCAGCTCACATCGCCACCATTTAAACAAAACACATAACCGGATTGCGATCTAAAGTCATCCTTATCTGTCTGGAAGCTAGCATCGGTGTATCAATGCTTTGTGGTTCTTGAATTTCTTCAAGCTCTATTTTCCTCCCACTGATTCTTTTGGAAATAAAATCCTTTTCCAGAAAAACTCCAGTTCGAGCGACAAACACTTTGCCCTCAGAAGGATTGTAGAAGTAATACTCTCTTGTTTCTTTAGGATACCCCACAAATAAGCATTTGTCAGATTTGGGCTCAAGCTTATTTGAAATTTGTCGTTTCATATAAACTTCGCAACCCCAAATCTTCATGTAAGACATATGTGGTTTCTTAACACTCCATATCTCATATGGTGTCTTCTCAACCTTTTTGGATGGAACCCGGTTAAGTGTGTAAGCTGCAGTCAATAGTGCATGTCCCCAAAAGGAGTTCGGAAGATCGGCGTGACTCATCATGGATCGGACCATGTCTAACAATGTCCGATTTCTTCTCTCAGATACACCATTCCATTGTGGTGTTCCGGGAGGAGTAAGTTGGGATAAAATCCCACATTCCTTTAGATGGTCATCAAACTCTAGGCTTAAATATTCACCGCCTCGATCTGATCGAAGAACTTTAATATTCTTACCTAGTTGGTTTTGTACTTCATTCTTGAATTCCTTGAATTTTTCAAAGGTTTCAGATTTGTGTTTCATTAAATACACATAACCATATCTACTGAAATCATTAGTAAATGTGATGAAGTATTGAAAACCTCCTCTGGCTGGTATGTTCAGTGGTCCACATACATCAGTATGTATGAGGGTCAAAAGATCATTAGCCCTTTCACCTTTTCCTGTGAATGGGGACTTTGCCATCTTTCCAATTAAACAAGATCTGCATGTCTCATATGATTCATAATCAAAAGAGTCCAAGAGTCCATCTTTATGGAGTTTGGAAATGCGCTTCTCATTTATGTGGCCTAAGCGACAGTGCCAAAGGTAGCTTGGATTTAACTCATTAGGTTTAATCTGTTTAGTATTAATGTTATAAATTGGCATTTCACGATCAAGGACATATAGTCCATTGTTCATTTGTGCAGAAGCATAGAATATATCATTCAAATAAATAGAGCAACAATTGTTCTTTATTATAAATGAAAAACCAAACTTGTCCAAAGAAGAAACGGAAATAATTTTCCTACTAATTGCAGGTACATAATAACAGTTCTCTAACTGAATTATTAAACCACTAGGTAAAGTCAAAACATAAGTTCCTACGGCTAAAGCGGCAACCTTTGCTCCATTTCCAACTCGTAGGTCAACTTCACCTTTTGCCAAATCTCTACTCCTTTTTAGCCCCTGCACATTAGTACAAATGTGAGAACCGCATCCAGTATCTAATACCCATGATGCAGAAGTAGATAAATTAATTTCAATAACAAAAATACCTGAATTTGAAGTCCCTACTCCATTGTTCATATCTTCCAGGTACTTTGGGCAGTTTCTCTTCCAATGTCCGGTCTTACCGCAATGGAAGCAAGTGCCCTCCTTTGCTATGCCTCCACTAGGCTTCAAAGCAGGAACAATAGGTTTAGGCTTGGCAACTTCCTTGCCTTTCCCTTTACCAACTTGCTTGGTAGGCCTCTTGTTCAACTTCTTTCCATTACTGACCATCAGAATGGACTTCCCTTTTGTCTTCATATTCTGCTCAGCAGTTTTCAACATGCTTAGCAATTCTGGAAGACTCTTATCCATGTCATTCATGTTGAAATTCATGACAAACTGATTAAAGTTATCTGGCAATGATTGCAAGATAAAATCAGTTGCAAGTTCCTTTCCAAGCGGAAACCCTAACCTTTCAAGGTTCTCCACATACCCAATCATTTTGAGTACATGGGGACCTACAGGGTTTCCCTCAGATAACTTGCTGTTAAAAAGGGCCTTTGAAACCTGAAACCTCTCATTTCTTGCCTGCTCTTGATAGAGCATTTTCAGATGTCCGATCATATCGAACGCTGACATGTTCTCGTGTTGCTTTTGCAACTCCGAGTTCATAGTAGCTAGCATGAGACAAGAAGCTTCGTTAGCTTCATCACAATGCTTCTTATAAGCATCTCTTTCTGCCTTAGGTGCCGAACTAGGCGGTTCCTCTTCAGGAACAGGTGTCTCCAAGACATACAACTTCTTATTGTGCTTGAGGACAATCCTCAGATTTCGGTGCCAATCCAAGAAATTTGTCCCAGACAATTTTTCCTTATCTAGGATTGATTGCAAAATATGGTTGTTTGTTGTCATGGTAATCTACAAAAAATTGAAAATATAAGTATCATTAAAACAACATATTTAATTAGGCCTTTAATCAAATATGCTCCCACTATTTTACTCAAACCAAATGACCCTTATCATTTGATTTGGAAAATCCCGTTGGAAGACTTTCTAGTGGGTCGAGATCCACATTTCACTTCGTTCTAAGTCAACGTTAGGCTGATTACATAAAACTAGGTTATTTAGGTAGGAACTCCTTCCAATTGTATCTCATACAACTCTCGAATATTTTCAGTTGGGTGAATAACTCCTTATTCTAATTCATCATATGAATCATTCCCAACTCTTGCTTCTAAACATGTATAATCTTATTATAATGTGTTTAGTTAAGTTTGACCCATTGTTTTAGCAGTTGGATATTACAATTATCCCATCGCACCTTACTAATATAGAACATGCACCTCGTGTAGGCGAAACCTACATTGTTCGATACTAGTCTTGATGAGTGCTAAAATTTGGAAAGCATAAACTTAATATTTAACTTGAGGGATTTTGTTATTAGTTTGATCTCACCGGCTTAACATGAAATTCGTCTCTCTCATGCATCAACATACAAACACATGCATAAATATACATAAAAGGATACAGTTATGGCCCCTAGCGCAATTGTTCTCCCAAGCCAATGAGAGAACCTAAGCTAACCTAATAACGATCTAAACTTCTCCAAGCAAGATCTCCAAGGTTATCCTCCTTTGATATTGTATTCTTCTCTTTCTTCATAACATTACATTACATAAAAGAAACTCGTTTTACATACGAGGGAGTGAGATGAGAAAAGAAGTTACATCAAGAATTTTAGAGAGAGGCACGATACGCAGGCCGTATTTTACAATCCCAAAACAAAATAAAGGAAAAAACTAAGTCCATAACTGATCACCATAAGACAATAATAATAAACACACTTTTATTATTAGTTTAAATTTTGTTAATTAAAAAAAAGGCAAATTAAATTTCGACGATTGATCACACTACGCAGAGTTAGCCGGGGGTTCCGCTGCCCGACGCAAAATTTTAATGAACAATTCATTTGAAATCGGCGTCATTTTCGCACAACTCTTGTGCATTCACAACCCTAATCGCATAACTCTGCAACAACACAACCCTTGTGCCGTCATGAACCCTAATGCAACAGTTTCATGCTGTCAAACACATTTCGATTGATAATTCAGTATGATTAATCACATGCCATTGCTTCACCATACTAATGTCGGATTCCGAAGCATATGAACAATGATCGGTCAAAGGAATAACAATCATCAAGTGTTTGAATGAACAAAACAGAAACAGTATATCCCATATACCATCGTTGCATCAGATTTACTTATATCATATATAAAAGTGATCGATCTTACTTGTGTAACCTATGGACGATCGATGTATCGCTGCTTCACCATACTAATGTCGGATTCCGAAGCATAGTCAACATCAATCATCCAAATCGTACACAACAGATGCCAAATTTAATTACTCGTTTATTATTCAATTCATTCTGGTTTTAATCGAATCAAAACAGAAAATATAGAACATAAACAACTATCAGATCCATGGTTTCGTAAGTGGCTCTGATACCACTGAAGGAAAATTGCGATAAAAAACGCAGCGGAATATAAAATTTTCCTTTAGAGATCCTTATGAATGAGCATGGTCAGTGATAGAAATATTTACCTCTTGTGGCGATTCAGAACTTTGATGTTGTGATCACGAGCGTTGATGAAGAACAACGCCTCTACTCAGTCCACACGAACAGATCGCTTCCGGTCACAGTGCTAGTTGATCACGAACGGAAACCTTGAGTGAGAGAGAGAGTCAAAAACGAAAATGCATCAAGTGAAATTGCTTCATCACAAGGGATCTATTTATAGAATCACTCGTGTGGGCTACAAGCTAAAAGCCCAATTAAGGCTATAAGCTAAAAGCCCAATTAAGCTTATGGACATCATACCTTATGATGTACCATATATCACTTATCCACGTGGTACCTTACCACTTTCCATATTACACTTAAGTGCACCGTACCTTACGGTGTTCCTTATTTATTCTATCTCTCATCAACCTGTCCTTATGTGTGTGACCCTGTAGGTTTTCGCGACGTTGGCAATTATATTAAATCACACATTTAATATAATAAACAGTGAGCAGTATCTAGCAACACATCACTGTTACCCAAGTCACGAAAATGTCATGTAATCTGACCAAACCTTTTCCGTGATAATATTTGTGTTGTACAATTACCCTTTTGCCCTCATGTCTATATTGAACACAAGGCATACACTGTGTCACCCTTGTCCAGTTCAATATTGGGCCCTTAGACATTTATCCTATTATGCAGGATGATCAAATTCCATCTAGGTCACTCATGTCCCTTAGCATTCTTTGTGAAGTACCCATCAACCGTCTTTACAGTCATCCAGTTACGGATGACGTTTGATCAGCAATAAAGTACTTGACTCTACATCTAGGGTCCATAGTGGTTTCAGGTCGAAGGGTGGTATACACCATTATCATCATGAGAATAACTTATGACACTTTGCATAACATTCTATGTAGTATTCTCATAGCGGGTCAATCCAGTATAAATATTACTCCTAATATTCATACCTATGTCAAGACTTGATAACTCCTTATCTATGATCCATGAGATGCGATCATCAATCTATCTTCATAATAATCTTAATGCTTTAATGCTATCCCACTTCACATTAAAGCTTGACTACAGATACTTTAAGAATAATGTCTTATGTTTAATGGGATCGGTGATACAGTGGGAGAACTGACTTGAGTTTTGCGTTTGTATTCGCACTTGTTCGGTTGAGCAAGAGTCGCCACCGACTTTTTATTTTATCCTAAAGGAAAGGTTAAAAAGCACAGGAAAAACCTTTTGAGATATTTCGTGGGTTCGGGGGGTAGATTATGAAAAGGGAAGGTATTAGCACCCTTTTCATCCATGGTTATCCATGGGCTCTTAGTTACTTTGTTTTTAGATTACTTGCATTGATTTTCGATTGCTTGAAATTGTGGTGTATGTGTGTGTTTTGAAAATGTTTTTGAAATAGACGCCTTTGTTTCGGCAACCGTTGTAATTGACTCGTGTTTGAGTGTTTTACAAAAGTGTGTATCTTTTCGAAAAGATGTTTCAAATGTTTTTGAGAGTTTGTTTTGAAAGTGTGTATGAAGTGTGGTTTTTGAAAAGGAGGCAAGTTTTTTTACAAGTTGATCTCAAGTAATTAAGAGCTTTGTCTACCCCAATTATACTCAAAGGTTTTTTCTATGTTTTCCACCCCTTTTTAACAATTTTGTTCCACCATTGAATTTGGTGGACAATCTTGCGTTTAGGAAGTTTTAACGGGACGGGCGCGGGTCATCGTACGGACCATGAATGCAATGGTGCCAAGTGTCTTTGGCAATTTTACTTGAAGGGACTTGATCATTTTGATAGGCGACTTTCGAAAGCGTCATCGAGGGAATTATGATCATTTGAATTTGTTTTGCCAAAGAAACTCGATGTGCAAGCATGGCCCATTTTGGAAGGCAACATATGGGATCACCCTAGGGGGTGCAAGTGTGATTGTGTATTGATTTCATGCATTTGTCTTGTATTAGGTTATCTAGCGTTTGATTTTATATACATGCAAACCCTAGGTCTAACCATGGTATAATTTGAAAGCGATAAAATGCGGGAATTTTAAAGTCTACGCTATTACAAATAGTATCCGGGAGTGGGGGTACAATTTCACAAATGGGGATGAGACTTTTAGGAATGTAGTGTCCAATAATTTACAACCAAATCGAATTGCGATAAAAGTGTAAATGTAACGTATAGCAATGTATAAGAATAGTAATTGCATGATGTATCAAATGTAAAATGTATTGTGTAAGTGCAAGTGTACATGTGTATGTAATTTATTTACAGGTTGTAAATTTAATAAATTAAGTATGTTTGATTTAAATTTGTATTTTTTATATTCTTTGTTTAATATGTACAAAAAGGTATTTTGATTAAAAGAAAGAAAAATGTTTTAAGTTTTAATTATATTATGTATATAAAAAAGTGTTTTAATTTATTATGTACAAATTATTTCTAAGAAATTGTATTAACTTAAAGAGAATAATTACGTAATTATGTATTTATGTACAAATCAAAATAAGTTCAATAAAATAAATAATAAAAAAAAGTATTTTAAATAATTCCAATTCTTAGGTATTTTTAGTATTAATGTATATTTATACAAGAGTTTTTAATTGAAAGAAAATGTTTTAAGTTTGAGAAAAAATATATTGTGTTCAAAATTAGAATTATGTTATAAAAAGTATTATTAAAAAAAATTGATGTAAAAGAAAAAAAGTCATGTTAATTTATTAACAAAAGAAAATAAAATAGGTTTTAAATTCTAAAAAAGGTTTGGAGATTTGAATGGGCCTTTGATCTTTTTTTTTAGGGGCCCAAACCAAGAGTATTCAGAAGCAGGATGGGGGGGTGTGATCAGGAACACGCTTTTGGGCTTAGCATTTGAACGGCTTAGGCCCAGTTGTTGAGACAAGGGTTTTTAGGGTTCATTGATTTTGTTTTCAATTGGGGAAAAAGCTTAGGGCTTGCTGAGAGCGGCAGCGTCGTTCATTCTCTCTTCGTCTTCTCCGATTAGCTTCTGAATACAATTCCCTCTGCCTAGCCACCAGCTGCCTCCTTCGCCTTCTTTCTTCCTTGGTTCAGTAAAGCAAATTAGAAGGTAATTGCCTTTTGTTGCCTTTTTAAACGCGTTTAGGGTTTCACTCCCCTTTCTTGCATATTCTGGTTTACTGTTTTTTTGATTAAGTGCTTTGGTTTTATATTGCTACTGTTGAGGTGATGGAAGAAAAAAAAGAAGGGAGAAATACTACCCTGTCGGAGGAGGAGGCGAACGTGGAGGCGCTCCGGAGGCTTGCCGACGGGGGGACGATATTGATGAAGCTTTGCTTCTTGGTACTTTGTACTCTTTGCCTTTAGGTTCTTGGTTTGATGATGATTTTGAAAACCCTTGTATGATATTTTTTTCTTCTTCTCTGTTTGCCCTGTTGCCTGCCTTGTATGCTTCAATACTTCTTTGTCTCCTTCTTCTGTTGACCCTAGTTGCATGTGATGTTAATTTTCTGAGGCTTATGTACCTTCTTCTTCTTGTCGCTTCATATGCTGGCTTGACATGCTTAGGGATTTTGGATGATGAGATGCTGGGAATGTTTGATATCTGATATGTTCTGAGTTATATTTCTGAGATGGTGATTTTTGCCCAGTGATGAACTCTTTGAGTTCTGAGGGTTGTGTGTTGGTTCAAATGCTTTGAGTTGTTTTTGAAAGCTTGCCCAATGAGGAGATTGGCCGAGGGCTCGTGTTGGTTAGGCTTCTGGTTCAATCAGGCTTAAGACTTTGGTGGCTTAGGCTTAGAGTTGGACAAGTTTGATGTTCTGGTTTCAGGTTTATCAGTTGGTGCCGGTTTTGGACAAAATGAGTTTTGGATGGTTGTTTTAACTGTGTTGAAGCAGGTTCAAGGCTTGTGAGGAGCAGGCTATGGCCTCATGTTTTTCTTTGACAAAGGTTTCCGTTTTATGGCTTGGTATGCAGGTTGAATGTTTACTGGTTGTTGTTTGACAGGTTAAGGGCTTGAATGGTTATTGAGGCTTATGCTGCAGGTTATACTGGTTTTTGTGTTTTTGATACTTAGACAGTTTTTTTGCTTCTTTTCGGACTTGGTTCTTTTTTCTCCTTTTAAGGGCCTTGGCTTGAGCTTTTGTGATGTTCTTTGTATATCTCTTTAGGCTCTTTGGCGCCTATATTTGAATGCCTCAGATTTGATATTTTTATTTGGTCAAACTGATGGGCAGATTTGCAAGGTTTTAGAATTTCATTTTTTTGTGATTACTTCTGTTGTATATGTTCTGTCTATTTTTGGATAGCACTGATACATACTTCTTTTAGCCTTCAGCCTCACTGTTTTATTGCAGTTTTTGTTTTCTATATTTTCTTGCCTAAAGCCAAAACATGTAAGCCTATTTCTTTTCTCTCTTTTTCTCTCTCCAGTACAATTTTAAAACATTAAACAATGTTTATGTTTGTACTTCTAACTGAAAAAGCAATGGCCTAGGGAAATGATGCTTTGATGCTTGCTTGCAATACATGTTGAACTCTGCATATTTTGTCTTCTTTTCCATACTTTCTGCCTCTTGACAGCATTGATGGCCTTTTGTATTTGTTTGATATCTTGCCATATCCCTTTTGGACAGCTTTTCGTTTAGTTTGACATTGGAACTTTATGGTTCAGTTTGGATTTTGCACTTGCTCATGCTGTTTGAGACTTTGGAAATTATGCAGTTTTGACAATTTTGAAATGTGCAATTTTTAACTTTGTGCATTCATTTTCATCCCTCTTTGTGAACCGGGAGAAATCCCGTGATTTGCAGAGAGGGCTAACTGATCCCGACCATTTGCTTTTAATGATGACCCTTTTTTATCTGTCTGTCTCTTTAATATCAATTTATCTGCAATTGACTTTCTTTTCCATTTATTTTTGCAGATAGAATCAAATGAAGCAGAGGGAGCATTGGATTAGAAGAATGAAGATTTAGGAAACTTAGAAAAATTAGGATATTTTTATTTCAAATTTAATTATTTGTAAACATTTATTATTATGAATACCTTGCAAATACTGTATTCAAACAACAATTGTAACGAATAATTAGAAGATGAATAAAAATCCAATTCTTATCAGTTAATTCCTTTTCTTCCTTTCAATTGTTTATTTATTATTTATAATTCTTTAAATTATAATAATTGAAAATAAATTCCAACCATTTAACTCAGAATAATAAATAATCCATAAACGTCCGGCGTCTTGAATAAACAAAGCAATGCATCGTCAAATCATACATGCCCAAATGTCTTTTCTTCTTACTGATTTAGTCAAACATTGCAAACTCGGTCCAAATGCCTCAGTCCATATCTCAGTATAACTTGAAAAGTATTGTAGAATTTAAATCTTTCTGAGAATGCACGCACAAAAACCCCAATTCCTGATCAAATGCCAAAGAAGCGTTCGCCTGATCAAAGTTGAGCCAAAATCAACCAAACCCTAAACAATCTGTTTGAATTGTTCCAGAGCCATGAAAATCAATGAAAACCCTAATTTTGTCTGACTGACGAGAAAAGTCTGTTTGACCGATTCTTGAGCCAATCTGAAAAATCAGGAAAAGCCCGAGGTTGTGATTTCTTGTGGAAAAATGCGAGGGCAAATTTTGGGGTACAACAGTTGCCCCTGTTCAATCTTCTTGAACCTGAAGAGTTAGATTGGCAAGTTTGCCTTTCGCGACTTGAAGGTAAAAGGAGATTGGACACTAGAGTGCCCAGAAATTTGCACTTGGTGACGTGACGGTAGAGGGAATGGGCTTAAAGATGCCATTTGGTGATGGGCTTAAAGATGCCATCTAGTGATGTCTTGGAGGGGGATGGGCTTATAGATGCCATCTGAAGGTGATTGTTGGACTGTACATTACTGGTGAATGGACGAGTATCAGAAAGGTATCCATGTTTTGGAACATCTCTGAACTGGGGGTCTGAGCCAGCAATAGATTGACATCCGTGTTTGGAGAATCCATAAACTGTTTTCAGGAGTTGAAATTGAATAAATAATAGAGCGGCATCTGTTGTTGGGGAGCGTCCGTAAACTGTTTTCAAAAGTTGAGAAGAGACTGAACAAGCAATAGATTAACATCCGGTGTTGGGAAGAATCCGTAAACTGTTTTCAGAAGTCTTGAAGTCGTGAAGGAACCGGTGTAGGGTCTCCTGATGATGAGTCCGTGTAAAACTGCATCTGGATGAATCTGGAACAAGTATCAGAATGTCGTCGTGTCTGGGTCACATCTGAACTGTCTCTGAGTAAATCTGGAATAAGTATCAGAATGTCGCCGTGTCTGGGTCACATCTGAACTATTTCTAGAAAGAATCTCGGAAGATGATGATTTTTGTCTGTCGATTGATCTCACCTAAAAAAGGTAAAGAGTTAATCGTATGCAATGTCATGATGCATGATGCAATGTATGTTATATCAATGTTCATGATATGAATGTGATGAATGTGCATGTAAGCTAATGAGTTGTCTTGCTGAGGATAGACGAATCCTGGATGGCTGAAGATAAAGGAATCTTGACTACTGCCGGGGAAAATAAATCCTTGGCGGCTGGGTAGGGCAAGAATCTTTGGATCGTTGAAGATGAGGAGTCCTGGGACCACTGCTGGGGGATCAGGAGCTTGGGTTGTATGCCAAGTTACTGGGGAATTCCTGTCTTGAGGAAGTCTTCACTGGAGAATATTCGAATATTCTGTGAAGAAACGAGAATGGGTCTTCATTCTGCCGATGCTTAACTGTTATCTGGTCGATCTCCAGGCTTTCACAGAAACTTGTATTGTTATCTGGTCGTAATCCAGGCTTCACAATAGCTTACTAAGATGCCTTCCGGTCGCATCCGGGCTTCATGGCTTGTGTTAAAGATATACAACCATCTGGTCGATTCTAGGCTTATGAGTATTCTTGACTGTTGTCTGGTCGTAATCCAGGCTTCATAGAAATTCGTATTGTCAACTGGTCGTAATCCAGGCTTCACAATGATTTGATAAGCTTCTATCCGGTCAAGTCCGGGTTTCACGGCTTATGTAATGAAGAACTCGCTATCTGGTCGTAATCCAGGCTTGGCGATTGTCTGATAATGTTATCTAGTCGCAGTCCGATCTTCACAATATGCTTGTAGAGATTAAGATGTTATCCGCTCGAGTCCGGGCTTCATAACTTGAATTCAGGAGATCCCACTATCTGGTCGTAATCCAGGCTTTGCGGTTGTTTGACACTGTTATCCGGTTGTAGTCCGGTCTTCATAATGACTTGTAGGGGATTAAACTATTATCCGGTCGAATTCGGGTTTCGTAGCTTGCTCTGAGGGGATACCACTATCTGGTCGCAATCCAGGCTTTGCGGTAGTCTGACATTGTTATCCGGTCGTAGTCCAGTCTTCACAATGTGCTGTTAAGATGTTATCCGGTCGAGTCCGGGCTTCATAACTTGAATTCTGTGAGGATTTGATCTCCGACGACTGTATCTTCCAACATATGATGAAGGAGTTGTTGAACGATCGATCAATCTGGAATGTAACTTGTTCTGGATAATAAATCCTGGACAAATGTTGGGGAAATAAACCCATAATGGAAGAACTCTGGGGTTACTGAGGATGAGAAATCCCTGTTGTCTGCCCACTGCCTGGGGAACAAGATCTTCACTTGTTGGGGGATCTTAGGACCACTGCTGGGGATTGGAACTCCTTGGTGACTTTCTGATGATCTCTACTGGGGAGTTCAGGACCTGGTAGACTTAAGCGGGAGAGGTAAGATTTGAGAGTCTTCAGTCCGGTAGGAAGTATCTCTGTGGGGAGGATGCTCACTGGTCTGGTTCCAACGGGGATTGACAGTTGGAAGTTTTAGCTCCGCTGGGGATATTGACACTTGACTCTGATGGGAGTTAGTTTCTGGAAAATTCTCAGGCCGGGGAGATCAGTTTTGAGAAAGCTCTCTTTCTGCTGGGGATCTTAGAGTTAAACTCTGCTTGGGGACTCTTTCTGAAAGGGCATCGAGACATCTATCTGTACCCTCCACCTATCAGTAAACGTCTTTTCCTGATTTGAGAGGAAATGACTATGTTCAAATG
This sequence comes from Vicia faba, assembly GCA_948472305.1. Lineage (NCBI taxonomy): Eukaryota > Viridiplantae > Streptophyta > Magnoliopsida > Fabales > Fabaceae > Vicia > Vicia faba. The sequence goes on from OX451738.1 coordinate 413,943,305, forward strand.
CATATGCCTACTTAACAAAACATTGGACGTTTCTCAAATAAACATAAGTGTGAAAGAAAGACGAAGCAAATTTGTGTATTTGGAAAAGTATTTGTATTAACTTTCTATGAGCGTATTTGTACAAAGGAGACAGGCATCCTAGTAAGAGGATGTCGCCGTAGGAATTGAAAGTTTTATACAAAAGCAAGATGGCTATGTGAAATAATTCTATGGGATTCTATTCTGCTATAGCCTTCACAACTCTGAATATTTGTCCATTCGATGCTTCGTCTGCCGATGACTGGATTGATCAGAAACTTGGAGTTCGTTGATGAAGAGATTGTCCCTAAAGCGATCCGACGAGACATAGTCATACGCTTTAATTCCCTAACTTTTGCCTGAACCGCCCTTTCGGGTTTTTGGTTCACCGGGAAACCCCTTTTTGCCCAAGCCGCCCTTCGGGTTTTCGACCTGCCGGGTGTACAGATTTTTTTTGTTTTATCCCTAATTTTTGCCTGAACCGCCCTTTCGGGTTTTCGGTTCACCAGGATGCCCATTTTTGCCCAAGTCGCCCTTTCGGGTTTTCGACTTGTCGGGTTATTTCATGCGTAGTATCTTTTGACTATATCTGCGTTCGCGGGGTGCGGCAAATCATCGCCATCCATGGTGGTCAGAATCATCGCGCCACCAGAAAATATGTTCTTAATCACAAACGGTCCTTCGTAGGTAGGAGTCCATTTGCCCCTCGGATCACTTTGCGGCAAGATAATGCGCTTGATTACCAGATCCCCAACTCGATACTCCTGTCGTCTGAGTTTCTTGTTAAATGCCTTGATCATCCGTTTTTGGTATGCCTGGCCATGACAGATAGTAGTAAGTCTTTTTTCGTCAATTAGGTTTAATTGATCAAACCGAGTTTGGATCCAGTCGTCTTCGTTCAAACCTGCATCCTTCATTATTCGGAGAGAGGGTATCTGGACTTCAATAGGCAAGACCGCCTCTATGCCATAGACCAAAGCAAAGGGAGTTGCCCCTGTTGACGTTCGTGCTGAGGTACGGTACCCATGAAGAGCAAACGGTAACATCTCGTGCCAATCTTTATAGGTCACTGTCATCTTCTGCACAATCTTCTTGATATTCTTATTTGCTTCTTCTACAACCCCATTCATCTTCGGCCGGTAGGGAGAAGAGTTGTGATGCTGTATCTCGAATTGCTCGCAGAGCTCAGTGATCATCTTGTTGTTAATATTGGTACCATTATCCGTAATGATCCTCTCAGGTACACCGTAGCGGCAGATCAGGTTATGCCGAATGAACCGTGCCATGACATTCTTGGTTACAGTAGCATAGGAAGCCGCTTCAACCCATTTTGTGAAGTAATCAATTGCTACTAGGATAAAGCGGTGCCCGTTAGACGCTGTAGGTCTGATTTCGCCGATCATATCAATGCCCCACATCGCAAAAGGCCAAGGTGCTGTCAAAACATTCAGAGGATCCGGAGGAATATGCACTTTATCAGCATAGATTTGGCATTTATGACAGGTCCGGGAATGCTGATAACAGTCGGCTTCCATTGTGGACCAGAAATATCCCGCCCGAAGGATTCTCTTTGCCATGGTATGCCCACCGGAATGTGTTCCAAAGGTACCTTCATGCAGCTCTGCCATGATCTTTTCTGCTTCAGTCTTATCTACACAGCGTAGTAAGGTTGAATCATGGTTTCACTTGTAGAGAATGCCATTGCTGAGGAAGAATTTTGCTGCAAACCTTCTCAGGAACTTCTTGTCATTAACAGATGCGCCTTCGGGATACTCTTGAGCTTCAAGGTACCTCTTCACTTCATGATACCAAGGTTTCTCTGTTACTTCTTCGATCTCGAGGTCGCAGCAATGTGCGGGTTCATCTTTCTTCCAAATAATGATCTGGGGTGCATCATTGTCCCATTTGACTTTGAACATAGAAGACATCGTAGCTAACGCGTCTGCTAACTGATTCTCCTCTCTCGGGAAGTGTTCAAATGTTATCTCTTCGAAATGGGGAATCAATGTCAGCACATATTCCTTGTAAGGAATAAGATTTGGGTGTTTCGTATCCCACTCGCCTTTGATCTGATTGATCACGAGAGCAGAATCTCCGAAGACACTCAGAAACTTGATCCTTAAGTTAATTGCAGCTTGAAGACCCATGATACATGCTTCATACTCCGACATATTGTTGGTGCAGTCGAAACATAGTCGGGCAGTGAGTGGAGTATGAGTGCCTTTAGGAGATATGATCACAACGCCGATACCATTACCCAAAGCGTTCGAGGCTCCGTCAAAGTGCATAGACCACCGAGATCCTTCTTCAGGTCCTTCATCTGGTCCAGGTACTTCACAATCAGTCACTACCATGATATCCTCGTCTGGAAATTCAAAGTTCATTGGTTGGTAATCGTCCACTTCCTGGTGTGCCAAGTGGTCTGCCAATACACTTCCCTTGATTGCTTTTTGAGTCGTGTACTGGATATCGTATTCCATCAAGATCATTTGCTATCTTGCTATTCTTCCGGACAAGGCGGGCTTTTCGAATATGTACTTGATTGGATCCATTTTTGAAATCAACAAAGTAGTGTGAGTCAACATATACTGTCTCAGACGGCGAGCAGCCCATACCAAAGCGCAGCAAGTTTTCTCGAGCAGTGAATATCAGGTCTCACAGTCGGTAAACTTTTTGCTAAGGTAATAAATAGCATGCTCTTTTCGGCCAGACTCGTCATGCTGCCCCAGCACACACCCCATTGAGTTGTCAAGCACCGTCAAGTATAAGATTAGAGGTCTTCCTTCAACCGGAGGCATAAGAATGGGTGGTTCTTGGAGATACTCTTTGATTCTTTCGAAAGCGGCCTGACATTCGTCGTTCCAACGTACTACTTGATCTTTCTTCAGCAGCTTGAAGATTGGTTCGCAAGTAGCGGTTAGATGCGAGATGAATCGGGCAATGTAATTCAAACTTCCTAGAAAGCCTCTGACTTCTTTTTCTGTCTTGGGAGCCGGCATCTCTTGTATGGCTTTCAATTTGGCAGGATCTACTTGAATACCTTTGTCGCTTACGATGAAGCCTAGCAATTTTCCAGATCTCACCCCAAAGGTGCATTTGTTTGGGTTCAACCTCAGCTTGTACAACTTCAAACGGTCAAACAGCTTTTGTAGATGGTCAAGGTGTTCTTCCTTAGTTTGGGACCTTGCAATCATATCATCGACGTATACTTCAATTTCATGATGGATCATGTCGTGAAATAAAGCAACCATGGCACGTTGGTAGGTTGCCCCAGCATTTTTCAACCCAAAAGGCATGACCTTGTAGCAAAAGGTGCCCCACTGAGTAACAAAAGTGGTCTTCTCCATGTCTTCAGGAGCCATCTTGATTTGATTATAACCGGAAAAACCATCCATGAAGGAGAAAACTTTATGCTGGGCGGTGTTATCAACCAGAACATCGATATGAGGCAGAGGGAAATCATCTTTAGGGCTCTCCCTATTCAAATCCCTGTAATCAACACACATTCGGACCTTACCATCCTTCTTCGGTACTGGCACCATGTTGGCAATCCACTGAGGGTAAGACGTCACCGCTAGAAATCCGGCATTAAATTGTTTCATAACCTCGGCTTTGATTTTCTCGGACATTTCCGGACGTATCCGGCGGACCTTTTGTTTCACCGGAGGGCAATCTTCCTTGGTAGGCAGGTGATGAACTACTATATCGGTATCCAACCCAGGCATGTCTTCGTAAGACCAGGCGAAGATTTCGACGTATTCATTCAACAGCTGTATCAGGCGCTCCTTGACACTTGGTTCCAGATTGGCCCCCACTTGTACTTCCTTCCGATCTTCCTCCGTCCCTAAGTTGACAGTTTCCAACAACTCTTCGTGAGGTAAGATGGCCTTTTCTTCTTGCTGTAAAAGTCTGGCCAGCTCTTCCGGTACTTCACAACCTTCACCATCTTCATACTCAGCTTGATTGACCAAATCTTCAGAGTTATTGAAAGACTTAGCAGAATAGTTACCCATAGAATCCAGAGTGGAGGGGTACCTGCATTCGTGAGTGTGGGTGTGTGTAAGGGATAGCCATGCTTAAACAAACAAAATGCAAAAAGGAAAGAAAATGAACACAGCAGTTTATCAATGAAAAACGTCCAATGAATCATTAAACATGGCATATGGATATGAAAATAGTCAAAACCCTTACAAATGGACCTACATGCCCCGGGTAAGACATGAGGTGAAAAAGTAGTGTACGGATTGTTCAAGAGTAAATATTACAAACCAAAAGGAAATGTTTGACAGATAATTACTGATTAATAAAAGTAATGGGGACAAAATCCTTTGCCTCCCAGTTGCATAGTCCTCCTTTGACGGTTGGGTAGATCCAATCTTCAATGTCGGCCTCTTCGTCTTCACCCTCCAAAGCGTTGATTCCATAAGGAGAAATTTTGACAGGCGTCCTTTCAATTTTTGAGCGGCGCATAGCTTTTTGCCCCGCAGCAGTGAATCCTAAACCAAACTTGTCTGTTTTGTGAGGAATATCGGGCAACTGACCCCACGTTGAGCTCTTCCCTTCTTTCAATGCAGCCTTTGTGTCTTTCAGAGATGCCATCCTGGCCACCTGCTTCGGAACTTCGGCCACCACTATTGCTACTGCCCCTTCAGGAGAGACTTCCTCGAAGTGATGGAATGGTGTTTCAATGAATTCCCCTTCCACCTCTACATACCGAAAAGAGTTCAAGTGGCTGATCATGTACTCCTCTTCACCATGTACGGTGATGATCTTTCCTTTGACAGGGTACTTCAACATCTGATGCAAGGAGGAGGTGACAGCCCCCGCATGATGGATCCAAGGCCTACCCAACAAGCAAGAGTATGATAGACGGATGTCCATCACATAGAAAGTAGATTTAAACACCTCAGTGCCTACCTTGATGGGAATATCAACTTCCCCATGGACCATTCTCTTCGAACCATCGAAAGCTCTGACAATAATATCACTCGGTTTCAGTTCTAAACCTTCGCAATCCAGTCGGTCCAAAGCTTTTTTAGGCAGTACATTCAACGAAGAACCAGTGTCGACCAAGACATGTGTGAGAGTGGTTCCTCGGCACTCGACTGAAATGTGCAAAGCATCATTGTGGTTTCTACCTTTAGGAGTTAGGTCGACATCGGAGAAACCTAATCCATTGTCTGCAGTAAGGCTGGCCACGCAATTTTGGAACTGGTCTGTAGAGGTTTCCTGGGGCACATGGGCTGTCTTTAGGAATTTTATCAACGCTTTAGCTTGTGCCTCAGAGCACAGCAGTAACGCTAACATGGAGATCTTCGAGGGGGTTTGCCCCAGTTGCTCTACCACGTCATAATCACTCTTTTTAATTATCTTCAAAATCTCCTCCATCTCTTTCTTAGAGGTCTCCGAGATGACCAAAGGTTGAGCCCTCGTCCTGACGAGCTCATCTTGGACCCCTTTTCCCTTATCAACTGGAGAAGGAAAGACAACAAAAGGAACAACATTTTCTTCAATCAACGGAGTTTCGGCGAAAAGTTTTATTGGCGCAGGATTAACTCTGGCAGCAGCTGAGGGTCCAAAGATTGCCTTTGGGGGGGCAATCTCTGGAGAAAATATTCTCCCGCTTCGGGTGATCTTGCTTGTACCAGCAACGTTTCCAATGCTGGCATCCTCTTCACCAGAGCTTTCTTCGGTCACTTCAACTTGTTTAACACCATGGTAGTAGATGTCCCCACCGTAATTCCATGGTATTGACTTGTCAGAACTGTAGGGGACAGGCCCAGGCATAGTTATTTTCAAGGGAACAATCTTGGTAGCTGATGTAATCTTAACAGGCTTTCTGACGGCCTTGGAAAGATTGGCGTGAATGGTGATAATTGAGACATCTTCGGTAAGGGTTGGAATAGCAGAAATCTTCTCAAACAGAATTTGTCGACTGTCCATCAGGCTTTGGATGCCTTTCTTCAGTGACGGGCAGTCAAATGGCAGAGAGTAGCAACAGTAGCAGTCTTCTTTGCATCCCGGGAAAATCCCGGCTCTTAGCAGGTTTAACTTGATTGTTAACAGTGGAGTCATCAGGTCATTGACATCAAAAACATACAAATCTTCCTCAATAGCATTGACATTTCGACCATGTTTCGGCATCGGAGCAGATATCACGTTCGGCTTCTCCGGAGCATCGAATTCCACCTCTTTCGCACCTATCAAGTCTTGGATTTTATTTTTGAGCGCCCAACAATCATTTGTGTCATGTTCGACGCTATCGGAATGGTAGGCGCACTTAGCATGGGGATGATAGTGCGGTGAAACAGTATTCACAACTTTTGGTGCTTCCCTAATCTTGGTGAGATTCAACTTCAACAGGTGTGGAAGAACTTGCGCAAGTGTCATATTGATACGGGTAAACTGCCGTGGTGGCCGTTCTGCCCATTGTTGTTTAGGTCTAGACTGGTTATTGCGAGGCTGATTGTTTGATGGATTTTGGATCATTACGGCCCCCACAGTTGACCGACGCTCACTTCTTCCTGCTCCTCTCTGAGAGTACACAACAGCCGTTTCCTTCTTCGCTGGAAATGGTTTCTTAGCAATTGTAGATGCAAAGGCCTCCTTCTGAATCTTCCCATTCTTGATACCGGCCTCTACCCGCTCGCTAGTCATAATTAATTCAGTAAACCCGGCGGAGGAGCTACCCGTCAGGTGGTTAAAGAATGGACCAGACAGGGTCCCTAGGAACATATCAACAAGCTCTCTATCAGAAAGAGGTGGCTGCACCCTTCCATCCAAATCGCACCATTTTTGGGCATACTCCTTGAATCCCTCACCTGAGGCCATCCCCATACTCTGAAGTTGAGTACGGGTTGGTGCCAGGTCAGAGTTATACTGATATTGACGATAAAAAGCAGCCGCCAGATCCTCCCAACTACGTATCTCTGATCTTTCCAGCTTGTAAAACCAGTCTAACTGTGTGCCAGACAGGCTATCTTGAAAGAAGTGTACCCAAAGGTTTCTGTCAGAAGTGTGAGGTTGGATTCTTCGGACGTATGACCTTAGGTGCATTTTTGGGCAAGACAGCCCATCGTATCTGGAAAAAATCGGTACTTTGAACTTCGGAGGGATCACAATTCCAGCGATTAATCCCAAATCTTCGAAATCCAAGCCTGGAACTCTCTGCAGCTCCATAGCTGCCAACCTTTCTTCCAGACCTTTGTACTTATCATCGGCGGGTGGGTATTGTTGATCCGAGTAGTCTTTGTCCTCTTCAACCTCCTCTTCCTCCATATCAGACTCGGAAGGTACTGCAGCTGTATTCCCTTTACTGGTTCCCTCCTCAGAAGTAGGGGGAAATTCAAGCACTCTTCTGGCTTCACCTTCAAACCTTCTCCCCAAGGTAGCCACCCCAACTCTCTTCTTCTTTTTCTTCACTGGGTCTTTATTCCCAAGCAGGGTTTTCAGATCCTCCTGACCCTTAGCCAAGGTCATCAGGAGTTGTTGAAACTGTGCGTTTTGAGCCTGCAATTCCTTGACCGTTTGCTCGAGATCCATCTTACTGAAATAAACAGCAGAAAGATAAGGAAACCTGGTGTGGAGACCTGCTTATGCACATGATGAATGGTATGCTTATGTATGCAATGCATTCAAGGATTCTAGAAATTCACAATTGTTGCAAACAAAGAAGAACACACGTCATATTAATAAGAAGAAATTTGTCAGTACATAAATGCCCCATGGGCCAAATATTACAAAAACTTCTCAAGGTAAAAAGACATTGCGCATCCTCTTTGGTGCGATGTAGGTGTTGAGAGTCTCTTCCTCATGGAGTCGGCGGGTAAGCTCCAAGACCTTCTTCTCACTGGCGTAGAAGCTGGCTTCAAAAGTATCTCTCTCTTCCCTGAGCTGGATCCAACTCTTCTGCATCTCCTCCCATGACGTTGGCATGTCGGGGTATCGGACGGTGCAGGGAACCTCTCCTTCCTTGACGGGCTCTCTAATCACAGGGAGAACATGAGGGTAAGGCATCATTAGACTCTGGGCTCGGGTTCGTACCCACTTGAGATAAGGCTCAAGAGGGATGGAGTTCTTGTGTCCCAGCGTCTTAGTATCTACCTTGTTAGGCATCCTCCAGGCTCTGATGAATCTTTGGCGAAGTTCTTGCGCATCGTTGTCGAAGTCAAAAACTAGGTCGGGAATCAACATGTCGTGGGGGCCATCCATCCGTGCATATCCAAACTGTCTCAAAGCTAGACAAGGGTTATAGGTAATGCCTCCCCTAATTCCAAGTAATGGAACATTAGGGAACTCTCCGCAGCGATCGACGATGATGATATTCTCTCTGGACCGAGAGCACCAATGCACATTAGAGTGGGTGAGGGTCATCAACCGTTGTGACCACTTTAGGCCTTGGTCATTCTTCAAAACAGACTGTGGAAGGTGCGAAATAAACCACCTTGCAAGTAGAGGAGTACAACACATGAGAACACCCCTCTTTCTCATTGTTCGAGTGTAAAATGAGTGAAGAATGTCCCCAAGCAATATTGGTATTGGATTTCTGGATAAGAAGATTTGGACGACGTTGACATCTACAAGCTAGTCAGGATTTGGGAACAAGACCAGCCCATAGATAAGAAGGGCCACAATTTCTTCAAAGGCTTGCAGGTCCAATGAATTCCAACATTCTTGTGCCTTCTCAAACAAGAATTTTGCTAAGAAGCCTTTGACACCGCTTCTAGTTTCCCAATGCCCCTTGATGTCGGATGGTTGCAAGTGTAGTGCTCGAGCAACATCTTCAGGCTTTGGTTCCTTTTCCGTACCGTTGAAAGGTAGTTGATTAAGGATAGGAATTCTCAGGAGTTGAGAAAATTCCTCCAAAGTGGGCACCAATTGGTAGTCGGGGAATGTGAAACAGCGGTGAAGGGGGTCAAAGAACTGGAACAAAACCTTCATCATATCCTCTTCAATGTTGGTGTTGACTAGGTTGAGCAGTCTACCATGTCTTTCACTGAAGGGGGAGCTTTCGGGAATTCTGGATGTGAGCTCCTTGAGTTGAGTAGAGATTCTCACAAGGTTGACCTGGATAGTTTTCCTGCGAGGAATTTCCATGACCTACAAAACAAGAACAAAGATGAAGATCTAAACCCTTGAAATGGTTAGCATATGCATATGATGCTTCATGATGTTTATGATGTATGCACAAACATATGTACAGGAAAATCACACAAAACCCTAGTTTCAGGCTTGCATGGGTGTCATAGGTAAGTACCCTCTTGAGTGTAGTTGGCTTAAAAACCTGTCCTATAAATAGTAACCGGGTTCTAAGGAGCTCAATATCATTGGATTGCTTTCTGTGTTCATCGTTTTGATTTAGCCACTTAACTGGCGACCAAAATATTCCAAGAAAACAACCCTCAATGAGTGTAGTATCGAGTATCTACCAACTTCGGACTGCACCAAAGCCGGTCATCTCACTACCCCTAATAAAAGGCCAAGATGGTCAAGTAAGGTTCTAGGTCATTAGTGCTCAGTGACATCACTCAGCGGCCCCGTACTCTCCTTAATTGAACTCAAGGGTTACCGGTACTCACAAATATGTCGCACTAATATAGCTATTGCTTCAACCGTGTCGGTATACCCCGCACAGTTTCCACAACGTATTGCTATCTATGAATGTTTCCCAAATCCGGGTGTAGGATTTCAAGCCCAAACAAGAGAACCACAAAGGTAAAGCAAATCAAGCAAACAATTAATCATGCAAGAGGGTGATCTAAAAAAAAACCCTAAGGTAACCCCGCTTTTAAATAAGTCCCCAGCAGAGTCGCCAGTTCTATGATACGGTGGGAGAACTGACTTGAGTTTTGCGTTTGTATTCGCACTTGTTCGGTTGAGCAAGAGTCGCCACCGAATTTTTATTTTATCCTAAAGGAAAGGTTAAAAAGCACAGGAAAAACCTTTTGAGATATTTCGTGGGTTCGGGGGGTAGATTATGAAAAGGGAAGGTATTAGCACCCTTTTCATCCATGGTTATCCATGGGCTCTTAGTTACTTGGTTTTTAGATCACTTGCCTTGATTTTCGATTGCTTGAAATTGTGGTGTATGTGTGTGTTTTGAAAATGTTTTTGAAATAGACGCCTTTGTTTCAGCAACCGTTGTAATTGACTCGTGTTTGAGTGTTTTACAAAAGTGTGTATCTTTTCGAAAAGATGTTTCAAATGTTTTTGAGAGTTTGTTTTGAAAGTGTGTATGAAGTGTGGTTTTTGAAAAGGAGGCAAGTTTTTTTGCAAGTTGATCTCAAGTAATTAAGAGCTTTGTCTACCCCTATTATACTCAAAGGTTTTTTCTATGTTTTCCACCCCTTTTTAACAATTTTGTTCCACCATTGAATTTGGTGGACAATCTTGCGTTTAGGAAGTTTTAACGGGACGGGCGCGGGTCATCGTACGGACCATGAATGCAATGGTGCCAAGTGTCTTTGGCAATTTTACTTGAAGGGACTTGATCATTTTGATAGGCGACTTTCGAAAGCGTCATCGAGGGACTTATGATCATTTGAATTTGTTTTTCCAAAGAAAATCGACGTGCAAGCATGGCCCATTTTGGAAGGCAACATGTGGGATCACCCTAGGGGGTGTGTTGTACCCCAAAATTTGCCCTCCCATATTCTCCAAGAAATTGCCAAGCCAAGTCACAAAATTCCCCAAGGGTTGTGCAGTCCAACAGTCTCCCATACAGTCAAAACTAGGGTTTGGGTTCTGATCAAGAAAATGAAGTTTTCAAAGGCCCAATCAAGTCTCATATGCTTACAAAGATGGTCAAGCATCCTCATATCAAGTTTCAAGGCATTCAGCTCAAAATTGCACAGTCAAAACCCTAAATTGCACTACAGTCAACTGTAGGGGCAAAATGGTCATTTGACAGTCAAAAGTTCAAATTTTTGGTCAACATATCATTTTGAAGCCACAAACATCATTTGATCAATGCTTGATCATGATTCTCAAAATTTGGCTCAGAAAATCATCAAGATGCAAAAGTTACTATATTTGGACAGCTGAAAAAGTCAACTGAAATTGACCAGAGCATAACTTTCACATGGGTTATCAGAAAAATCCCATCCAAAGCTCATTTTGAAGAGAAAGACATTTCCTACAACTCATCTTCATACTTCAAGTCCAAGAAATGCTCACACAAAAAGTTATCAATTTCAACATTATAGGTCATTTTCAAAAGTCAACAAAAAGGGACTTTATGTCAAAGGCCATAACTTGAGATTGGTAAATCAAAATGACATGGGACCAAAGGCATTGGTTAGAGGACTCAAAGACCTTTCCAAAATGTCCAAGAACATGAGAAAAGCTTAAAAATTGAGCAAGTTATGCCTTGTGGAAGTTGGGAAATTTTTGGATATTTTGAAAAGTCAACTTTGATCTAAATGACCTAAAATTGCTAATGGGCCCATTTTTCTTCCATGATTCATCATTCTAAGCATATGCACGACCACTTGGCCCAAAGGGAGATATTTTCTCATTTTTTATTTATTTATTTGAATTATTATTTATATTAATTCATTTAAATCATTAAAATATATGAAAAATATCTAATATGCCTTAACAAATCTTTTTATACCGGTTTTGCCATCAAGATTTCGTGCACATGAAAAATTGGAAAGAATTGGATTGATTGGATGCTAATTGGCACAAAAACCATGTGAAAAAGATTGAAAAAAGATCTTGGAAAATCAATTATCAAAAACAATGAATGACAAGAGATTTGATTGAAATTTTTGACCTAATTGCTTCAGTACATATGCTAGATGAGAATCCTAATCACAATGGACCCTAAGCTGCGCAGAAGAACAATAGACAAACTTGGAAAATTGTTGAAAAAACTCAATTCTGAAATCATTGCTAGAGGTGGATTCAAGGCATAATTCATAGTCCATTAGCTTCCTTGAAGGCTCCTGAATACATTCCAATCCCAAACATCCATCAACACGCCAAGAACTGGTAGATTGAACCTCAACTGTGTCCAAAAATTTCCAGAATCGTGCACCATAATTTATGCATATTTTGCCATTTTGATTCATTGATTCATGTTTGTTATGAGTTTCTGATGCTAACCATACAGTTTGATTGCGTTTTTGTGCTATATACGTGATGTTGCCATGAATGCAGTCTAGGGTTTCTAGAGATCCCAATTAGGGATTCTCTTATCCTGTAAAATTGAGACGCAATAGTACCATGATCAAAACCAGGAAGCTTGGACGAAGTGATTGCAATGGTCGCGCCAAATTTCTGAACCAAGGCGTGCTAATCGCTATTTTGAAAACAAGCGTATATTGAGGGGGTTCAAAACCCCCGTTAAATATTTATTGTTTTTTTAGGAAAGCAAAGCAACGAAGAAGAAGGCTTCGTGGCAGTCAGTGGGTGGCTCATTCAAATTTTTGCGCGCAAATTCCATTCACCGGTGTTTTTGTATTATATTATTTGTTTATCTCTATATATTCAAAACACGCAAAGTGGTTCAGTGGCACGCAGATGGGCAGGTAACCAAAAGGACCTGGGTTCGATCCCAGGTCCCCCACCCCTTTCAATATCATTTTTCTAATAATGCTTGTGTGTACTCCCAGCGCCAGGATGTACCATACGTCCACATTATTATGCCATCCACGCGTCCATCAGAAGCAATCCAAGGGCTGAGATCAAAGAATACCATGAACCCTAGTCAAAAGAGCCACATGGCGCCTGGAAAGTCAACGAATTCTGAAGGTCATTGGGCCAGATTTGCTTGGACAATACCTCCACTTTAGGGCCTGAACCCCCCCCCTGGTTTGCAACTTTGCTTTATATTTTGTTTTTTTAATTATTGATTTATTTGTTTTATTGCTTTAATTTGATTAATTATTTTTACAAATTATAAAATGCATAAAAAATCAGAAAAAGAGCAAAATATAATATTTATTTATTTTCAATATTTTTTATAAATAAATTCACATGTAAATATTTAGTTTTAATTAGGTTGTAATTTTAATCCTTTTTAACAAAAAATACAAAAAAAAGTAGAATTAGGTTTAATTGACAATTTTTATTCTTTTTTACTTTTCTTTCTTTTTATAATAATATTTATTTTATTTTTTTTTATAATTAAATTGTACATAAAGGAATTTAGGTTTAATTTAGATTTTAATTTAATATTTTCACAATAAATTTAAAAACCATTAGAATTAGGGTTTGACATTTTATTTTAATTATAATTAATTCTCTTTTTTCTACTAAATCTAAAAAACATAAAAACACCAAAAACATTTTCTTTTAATTTTAATTTTAATTCCTTGTTAATTTTAAGTTTGCAAAAGGGTCCAACGCCCATATTTTTAATTGTTTAATTTGCGTATTTATTTTATTGCTTAAATAATTATGTATCTCTCCCAAAGCGTTGTAACTTATACTTTTCGCACTTTTATTTGCCTCATTTATTTTTTCTGTCAAATCGGGTCCGGTTTAATTTTGGCGATGTGGACCCGCGCCATTTGTAATAGCCTTAGATTTACTTTTTCCCGCAAATATTAACTGTTAACAAAAGCACGAAAGAATGTATGGACTTAAATAAAATCAAGCGTAGATCACAATGAACATGACAAAACAAATATCAATGAAAACGACACACGAACCGCACACACCACCCCTAGGGTACGCCTCACTGTTGCCTTGCCTCGAAAGGTGATCGTCGAGTAGAGGACGTCTTAGTAAGTCCTCATGATCCGGGAACCTGGCATGAGGGTAGCTTCTAAGGTGTCTTCCCATTGCTCCGGTGATCACCATGTCCCTACAAACTCGAATTGACCCGAACACCTCCAACGGTGGTGCTACCTACCTCTCAATGGTGGGATGGCACTGCTTTAAAGGACATTTACACAGACGAATTCCTTAGGGTAGGTAGGTTCTCAAGGATACTTTCTCTAATCTCAAAACAAAGTTAAAAATACTTTTCACACCGACACTTTTCAAAAGCTTTCAAAACAATTTTTCAAACACTCTGACGTACGAGTCAAACTGAAATTTTTCAAAGAAACTTTTTAAAACCCACAATTGAAAAGCAAGCAAACATTTTGAAAACACATTGAGCAAGTATCTAAGAGCCCATGGATAACCATGGATAGAAAGGGTGCTAACACCTTCCCTTTCTATAACCTACCTCCCGAACCGAGAGCAATCTCTTTAAGGAATTTTTCTGTGCTTTTGTCCTTTCCATTTGGAGAAAATAAAAGACGGTGGCGACTCTTGCTTCCGCGACATTTCGCGAACCAGCATTAAACAGTCAGTTCCAGATCCACCGATCACAGAACTGGCGACTCTGCTGGGGAGACAAACTTAAAGTGGGGTGTACCTTAGGGTTAGTTCATAACTATGTTTTCAATTGTATTCTTTGCTTGCTTTATAATTGTGGGTTGCTTGGGAGTTCTATAGATCCTAACCCGGATCTGGGGATACCTTTCTTAGAAAGTAGCAACAAGGCTGTGAGGGAACTGTGCGGGGTATACCGACATGGTTGAAACAGTCTGCTACGTTGATGTGGCACTTTGGTGTGTACCGGTAACCCTTGAGTTCAGTCAAGGAGAGTACGGGGCCTCCGCGTGGTGTCGTGAAGCATCAACAGACCTTAGGAACCTTAATAGAACAATCTTGGCCTCTTTAGGGTAGTGAGATAACTGACTTTGGTGCAGTCCGAGGTTGGTTGATACTCGATACTACACTCAATTGAGGGTTGCTTTCCTGGAATATTTCGGTCGCCAGTTCAGTGGCTAAATTGAAACGATGAACAATGAAAGCAATCCCGTGATATTGGGATCCTTAGAACCCGGTTACTTCTAATAGGACAGGTTGAACCCACAAACTTCAAGAGGGTAGTACCCCAAACTTCATGCTGGCCTAAACTCTAAGGGCTTCTCTTGTGTGACTTGTGTGCCTTCGTACTTGACTAATTGCATGCGTGTTATCTAACACATAAGCTACTTGCAGGTTTTGTTTAGGGACTCATAACAGGTTATACTAGGTTTCTTGCAGGTCTTGTTTATAGTCCTTAATTGGGACTCATAACAGGGTACTAAGTTTCTTGCAGGTCTTGTTTATAGTCCTTAATTGGGACTCATAACAGGGTACTAAGTTTCTTGCAGGTCTTGTTTATAGTCCTTAATTGGGACTCATAACAGGGTACTAAATTTCTTGCAGGGTTGTTTATAGTCCTTAATTGGGACTCATAACAGGGTTTACCTACATCACCCCATGCATAGCATGACATCATACCATTGCATACCATTGCATACATCCTAACCCGTTTCAAGGATCTCAAGGGCTTGTGATGCAGGTCATGATAAACCAATTACCCAGCAAGGGGCAAAGAGGATTTATTTTCCTCTAGCCAAGGTTGTCAGGGGCTATGACCCACTGGATATGGTGAGCCTTTGACCCTTGAAGAAGGACTCTCTACAATATGAAGTACCTTCAATCAAGCCACCAGGTTCCAATGCTAACAATTTTCTTGTCTACCCCGCAAGGTCCTTGAAAACATTACATGCATGTCATACATCTCATTGCATTGCAGGTATCCCTTTGACAGGTTGCTTACCCTTCCTCGCTATTTATTTCAGCCGATCGTCATGAATCCTGAATCATCAGCTGAGCAGTCTATCAAGGCCCTCCAGGCTCAGAACGCCCAGTTCCAAGGGTTGATCATGAACTTGACCCAGGGGCAACAAGATCTGAAGGCTTTGCTCTTGAAGAAAGAAAAGAAGAAGAGGAGGACTGTTTTGTTCAGCCCTAGACGCAGATCTGGGAATGCACCGCAGATTGAAACTGAGAGGACAACTCCATCTGTGAGGGAAGGTAGTCATCAGGGGGAAAGGATTCCCAGCCCAGTGGTCTCTGACAATGAAACAGATTTCGACGACGAACAGTACCCTCCGGCTGAGGACAAGTACAAACAGTTGGAGGATAGGCTGAATGCTATGGAGATCCAACAGGTACCTGGGCTGGATCTTGGAGACTTGGGTTTGTCAACTGGTGTGATTATCCCGCATAAGTTCAAAGCACCATCCTTCTCCAAATATGACGGGGCGTCTTGTCCCAAGCTGCATCTAAGGTCCTATGTTCGGAAGATTCAACCATATACTGTGGACAAGAATTTGTGGATCCACTTCTTCCAGGAGAGTCTTTCAGGGACTCATCTCGAATGGTTCTATCAGCTAGATGGGACCAAGGTTCGTAACTGGGAGGAGTTGGCTATTGCTTTCTACAAGCAGTATCAATATAATGCCGACCTTGCTCCTACGCGTACCCAACTCCAGGGTATGTCGTTAGGATCAAGTGAAGGTTTTAAAGAATATGCGCAGAAATGGAGGGATCTTGCTGAAAGGGTACAACCACCTCTGACTGATCGGGAACTTGTCGATATGTTCTTGGGGACCCTGTCTGGTCCATTCTACAACCACCTAATTGGGAATTCGTCTGTTGGATTCACAGATCTTATCTTGACTGGAGAACGAATAGAAGCTGGCATCCGGTCTGGGAAGATTCAAGAGGCTGCACCTTCTGATAAAAAGCCTCATCATGGAAAGAAAGAATCCAATGCTGTGCACGGTAAAAAGAGCCGTCATGAGGTAGGGGCAATCCAGATCTCCAATCCCGGACCTGCTCAACAAGGACGGGGGCAGCAGCGAAAGGAGAAACGACAATACACCAAACTCAACATGTCGCTGGATCAAGCACTACAACAAATGTTGAAGGCAGGGCTGATCACCTTAAGGGCTCCTCTCCGGAATCCGAACACTTCTGCTCCCAACTATCATCCCAACGATAGGTGCGCATATCATTCTGATAGCCCGGGGCATACTACGGACAACTGCTGGCCTCTCAAGAACAAAATTCAAGACATGATCGACGCCGGGGAGATTCAGTTTGAAGTGCCTGAGACTCCAAACATAATCACTGCTCCGTTGCCCAATCATTGAAGCCTTTTGTTTATTTGAATTTTTGAGTTGTATTTTTTCATTGCTTATACAAACAATTAATGTCATAGCAAACTCTTTTATTCTATTAATGCATCGCATATGTCTGTTTTGGGAATTAATACAATTGTTTTCATTATATTCAAAATTCTTTTTATATTTTTTCTGATGATCAACTCTTGGTTAATAATTTTGAGCCTCTTGAGGGAGGATGACGAAAACGATACCATGATCTACAGTATGCTTTTGAACAGACCCCGCTGATGAGGTACAGGCATTGTTTCAATCCCTAAACACTGGAGTTATAAGGAAGATAATCCCTCGTCAACCCATCTGAGCCAAAGAAGTAGGAGTTTTTATTTTCGAAATTTGAAACCCTTAATCATAACCTGGGGCAGGGTAGTTCTCTCAGTTGATCCGAGTGCATAACGAATGGCACCGAAGAAGTCATTACGAGACAAAAGACAATGATGGTTCAGAACAATCATAAGGACAGGCAGTCATCATCAAAATTCATAAATGAAAAGCCCAAAAAGTCTAAACCTACAAAGGGGACTTATGAAACTGGGGCATCCCGCTGACTGTAATTCCAAAAAAGGAAACAGTTCAGGCAAAAAAAGAAAGGGATAACAAAATCAAAAAAGAGGTCCTACAAACCCTCAGCAAAAAAGGAGATGACTGCCTATTCAAATAAGTTATCAACATCCGAATCATCACTGGTATATCAGAGCAAGGACTCAAACAAGGTCTAACGTATGATCAACTGAGTTTAGGTTTGGAGAACATCACGAAGAGCGGGTGGGTACAAATAAAATTTGAGCCTTTATCCTTTTGTTTCTTAAACCGTGAACCAGGCCACGTTATAACCCTTAAAAGTCCTAGCTGAAGCATGGGTTAGTTCGAAAGCATACTGTTACGAAAGGTATCCTGACTCCTGAAGGCCTACGGTAAATACGGGTTGACATCACGTTTTACAAACATTCACTTGTTTTATGAAAAAAGAATGCATTTTCAAAATCTTCAAGACAGACATAGGCTTTGCATTTTTAACATAACTTTGTTTGCATATGACTTTTTGTTTGAACAGCATAGAAGTTCGCACGACGAATGCCTAATGAACAGAAGTACCTCCAATCCAGGGGCAGACATGATCATGGCCCATTACCTGGGGCAGTCCAATCAAGATCCGGAGAATCTCTCAAAAGCCAAAAAGCCTGGGGCAAATCTCTGCCTGAGTCACTTGGGGCACTCCAGCAACGAATCTTGCACGATCAGACACCTTCTGGTAATATGGCAACACAAGCAGCCAGGGGCACCTACCTGCATTCTAAGAGCGTGGACATAGCCAACAAATACTACGCAAAATCAAAGACCCGCTAGGTTGACATACCTAGGCAAAAATAAGGGCTTCCCGGCGAACCAAAAGGGTTCGGGCAAAATAAGGGATGAAATGAAAAATCTGTACACCCGGCAAGTCGAAAACCTGAAAAGGCGGCTTGAGCAAGAATGGGTATCCCGGTGGACTGAAAACCCGAAAGGGCGGTCCAGGCAAAAGTTAGGGATCAAAGCGTACGACTATGTCCTGTCATCTTGTCACCTGCCTACCAGAAGAAGGTTTGTCCATCAGCAACTATCAGCACCTCACAGGTCTTCCTCTCCCCCATAGAAACAGGGGCAATAAAGGGTGGTCTAAGCAATCTGATTGTTCTATCCTCCAAGGTATCAGGGTAGGATCCATTGAAGAACTTAGCCAATACAGTTCAATACTTCCCCAGGAGAGTCTAATCTAGTTCCCCAGGAAAGTTGGAATCATCTCCCCAAGCAGTAAGCTTATCCCCAATTGATTTTGGAAGCTTATCCCCTAGCAGAGCACGAACGCGCCGTCCGGCTTGATTTAAAGAATTATTTCCTTAACAGGATATAACTGGGTTATCCTCAGCCAAAAGCCACGGAAAGATCGTCGTCGACAGAATCTTCTTATCCCCAGCGAAGTCTATCAGCACTTCCAATACAGCAGAGATATCCTCAGCAAGTCATTCTCAACAATTCAGCAAAAGCATCTCCCCACAGAGTATTTCTTCCCAGCATGGTCGCTAGAATATCTTTTTCTCCCCGCAGAATCTTCCATTTGCCAAGATTGTTCCGCAACGGAGTTATCTTCTCCTACCGATATACTTGCAACTATCATCCCCAGCGGAAGCAAAAGCTATTCTTCAACATCAGCCCAGGATACGACTTCCCGGCACCCGTCAAGGATTTATTTTCTTAGACAAATATACATCACATCTTCATACATTATAGCATGCATAGGCATCATACTACACGAATCTCATTGATTTTGAAGACATACAGTTCATGCATCATGATTTTGCATACAATTATGTTTTGCCTTTTCAGGAAAAAAGATCAATACAAAAATGACTACTATCAAACTATCGCAATTCTGTCTAGATATAGTTTCAGATATGAACCAGATATGGTGACGTTCTGATGCTGCTTCCAGATTTCCTTCTAGATATAGTTTCGGATATGATCCAGAGATGGTGACGTTCTGATACTGCTTCCAGATTTCCTTCTAGATATAGTTTCGGATATGATCCAGAGATGGTGACGTTCTGATGCTGCTTCTAGATTTCCTTCTAGATATAGTTTCAGATATGATCCAGATATGGTGACGTTCTGATACTGCTTCCAGATTTCCTTCTAGATATAGTTTCAGATATGACCCAGAGATGGTGACGTTCTGACGCTGCTTCCAGATTTCCTTCTAGATATAGTTTCGGATATGACCCAGAGATGGTGACGTTCTGATACTGCTTCCAGATTTCCTTCTAGATATAGTTTCAGATATGACCCAGATATGGTGACGTTCTGATACTGCTTCCAGATCTCCTTCCAGATATAGTCCAGATGTAAACCAGATATGGCAACGTTCTGACACTTATTCCAGTTGAAGATATTTCAAGGCCTTCTCTAGTCCAGCTAAATCAACTCCCAACAGATTTTTCTGATAAAGACTCAGTAGAAGTTATTCCTATGGTTCCCTCTCCAACGGCGTGTGAGGTGGTAAGTCCTTTTCAGATGTTCCCCTCTCCGACGATGAGTGTGAGGTGATAGTCTCTTATGGTCCCCTCTCCGGCAAGTGCGTGAGGTGGTAAGTCCTTTTCAGATGTTCCCCTCTCCGACGATGAGTGTGAGGTGATAGTCTCTTATGGTTCCCTCTCCGACGGTGTGTGAGGTGGTAAGTCCTTTTTCAGATGTTCCCCTCTCCGACGATGAGTGTGAGGTGATAATCTCTTATGGTCCCCTCTCCGGCAAGTGCGTGAGGTGGTAATTCCTTCTTCAGATGTTTCCCTCCCCGACGATGAGTATGAGGTGATAGTCTTCTATGTTTCCCTCTCCGACGGTGTGTGAGGTGGTAAGTCCTTTTCAGATGTTTCCCTCTCCGACGTTGAGTGAGGTGATCATTCCTTTCAGATTATAATGGTCTATGGTTCTCGTTCCGATCCTGCGAAGATGGTATTTCCCACCAAGATTTTTCTCAACGAGGGTTGTTGAGGTTAAAGTCGCCCAAGGTTCTCTTACTATTCATGCTAAGGCAGTAACCATACCTGGTTCATTCATCATCTTATGAAGCTCCAGACTCAGCTCCTGTAACCAGTCAGGACACATCTATACCGAGCATCTGAAAATCAGCTCCTGCAACGTGTCAGGTACTCATTTGTTCTTTTGCAGGTATGCAGGTTCTCGCTAAGGAATCTCCTACACAATCAACATCCAGATGGCATCTATAAGCCCATCATCCTATTCATCCATCTCTAAATGGCATCTATAAGCCCATTTCCATCACTGCTACTATGTGAGCGCAAATTTCTGGGCACTCTAGTGTTCAATCATCTTCCACCCTCGGATTACGAAAGGCACGTCAGCCAATCTGCATCCTCAGGTCTAAGAAGATTGAACAGGGGCAACTGTTGTACCCCAAAATTTGCCCTCCCATATTCTCCAAGAAATTGCCAAGCCAAGTCACAAAATTCCCCAAGGGTTGTGCAGTCCAACAGTCTCCCATACAGTCAAAACTAGGGTTTGGGTTCTGATCAAGAAAATGAAGTTTTCAAAGGCCCAATCAAGTCTCATATGCTTACAAAGATGGTCAAGCATCCTCATATCAAGTTTCAAGGCATTCAGCTCAAAATTGCACAGTCAAAACCCTAAATTGCACTACAGTCAACTGTAGGGGCAAAATGGTCATTTGACAGTCAAAAGTTCAAATTTTTGGTCAACATATCATTTTGAAGCCACAAACATCATTTGATCAATGCTTGATCATGATTCTCAAAATTTGGCTCAGAAAATCATCAAGATGCAAAAGTTACTATATTTGGACAGCTGAAAAAGTCAACTGAAATTGACCAGAGCATAACTTTCACATGGGTTATCAGAAAAATCCCATCCAAAGCTCATTTTGAAGAGAAAGACATTTCCTACAACTCATCTTCATACTTCAAGTCCAAGAAATGCTCACACAAAAAGTTATCAATTTCAACATTATAGGTCATTTTCAAAAGTCAACAAAAAGGGACTTTATGTCAAAGGCCATAACTTGAGATTGGTAAATCAAAATGACATGGGACCAAAGGCATTGGTTAGAGGACTCAAAGACCTTTCCAAAATGTCCAAGAACATGAGAAAAGCTTAAAAATTGAGCAAGTTATGCCTTGTGGAAGTTGGGAAATTTTTGGATATTTTGAAAAGTCAACTTTGATCTAAATGACCTAAAATTGCTAATGGGCCCATTTTTCTTCCATGATTCATCATTCTAAGCATATGCACGACCACTTGGCCCAAAGGGAGATATTTTCTCATTTTTTATTTATTTATTTGAATTATTATTTATATTAATTCATTTAAATCATTAAAATATATGAAAAATATCTAATATGCCTTAACAAATCTTTTTATACCGGTTTTGCCATCAAGATTTCGTGCACATGAAAAATTGGAAAGAATTGGATTGATTGGATGCTAATTGGCACAAAAACCATGTGAAAAAGATTGAAAAAAGATCTTGGAAAATCAATTATCAAAAACAATGAATGACAAGAGATTTGATTGAAATTTTTGACCTAATTGCTTCAGTACATATGCTAGATGAGAATCCTAATCACAATGGACCCTAAGCTGCGCAGAAGAACAATAGACAAACTTGGAAAATTGTTGAAAAAACTCAATTCTGAAATCATTGCTAGAGGTGGATTCAAGGCATAATTCATAGTCCATTAGCTTCCTTGAAGGCTCCTGAATACATTCCAATCCCAAACATCCATCAACACGCCAAGAACTGGTAGATTGAACCTCAACTGTGTCCAAAAATTTCCAGAATCGTGCACCATAATTTATGCATATTTTGCCATTTTGATTCATTGATTCATGTTTGTTATGAGTTTCTGATGCTAACCATACAGTTTGATTGCGTTTTTGTGCTATATACGTGATGTTGCCATGAATGCAGTCTAGGGTTTCTAGAGATCCCAATTAGGGATTCTCTTATCCTGTAAAATTGAGACGCAATAGTACCATGATCAAAACCAGGAAGCTTGGACGAAGTGATTGCAATGGTCGCGCCAAATTTCTGAACCAAGGCGTGCTAATCGCTATTTTGAAAACAAGCGTATATTGAGGGGGTTCAAAACCCCCGTTAAATATTTATTGTTTTTTTAGGAAAGCAAAGCAACGAAGAAGAAGGCTTCGTGGCAGTCAGTGGGTGGCTCATTCAAATTTTTGCGCGCAAATTCCATTCACCGGTGTTTTTGTATTATATTATTTGTTTATCTCTATATATTCAAAACACGCAAAGTGGTTCAGTGGCACGCAGATGGGCAGGTAACCAAAAGGACCTGGGTTCGATCCCAGGTCCCCCACCCCTTTCAATATCATTTTTCTAATAATGCTTGTGTGTACTCCCAGCGCCAGGATGTACCATACGTCCACATTATTATGCCATCCACGCGTCCATCAGAAGCAATCCAAGGGCTGAGATCAAAGAATACCATGAACCCTAGTCAAAAGAGCCACATGGCGCCTGGAAAGTCAACGAATTCTGAAGGTCATTGGGCCAGATTTGCTTGGACAATACCTCCACTTTAGGGCCTGAACCCCCCCCTGGTTTGCAACTTTGCTTTATATTTTGTTTTTTTAATTATTGATTTATTTGTTTTATTGCTTTAATTTGATTAATTATTTTTACAAATTATAAAATGCATAAAAAATCAGAAAAAGAGCAAAATATAATATTTATTTATTTTCAATATTTTTTATAAATAAATTCACATGTAAATATTTAGTTTTAATTAGGTTGTAATTTTAATCCTTTTTAACAAAAAATACAAAAAAAAGTAGAATTAGGTTTAATTGACAATTTTTATTCTTTTTTACTTTTCTTTCTTTTTATAATAATATTTATTTTATTTTTTTTTATAATTAAATTGTACATAAAGGAATTTAGGTTTAATTTAGATTTTAATTTAATATTTTCACAATAAATTTAAAAACCATTAGAATTAGGGTTTGACATTTTATTTTAATTATAATTAATTCTCTTTTTTCTATTAAATCTAAAAAACATAAAAACACCAAAAACATTTTCTTTTAATTTTAATTTTAATTCCTTGTTAATTTTAAGTTTGCAAAAGGGTCCAACGCCCA
This sequence comes from Vicia faba, assembly GCA_948472305.1. Classification (NCBI taxonomy): domain Eukaryota; kingdom Viridiplantae; phylum Streptophyta; class Magnoliopsida; order Fabales; family Fabaceae; genus Vicia; species Vicia faba. The sequence continues at coordinate 413,967,019 of OX451738.1, forward strand.
TATTTTTAATTGTTTAATTTGCGTATTTATTTTATTGCTTAAATAATTATGTATCTCTCCCAAAGCGTTGTAACTTATACTTTTCGCACTTTTATTTGCCTCATTTATTTTTTCTGTCAAATCGGGTCCGGTTTAATTTTGGCGATGTGGACCTGCGCCATTTGTAATAGCCTTAGATTTACTTTTTCCCGCAAATATTAACTGTTAACAAAAGCACGAAAGAATGTATGGACTTAAATAAAATCAAGCGTAGATCACAATGAACATGACAAAACAAATATCAATGAAAACGACACACGAACCGCACACACCACCCCTAGGGTACGCCTCACTGTTGCCTTGCCTCGAAAGGTGATCGTCGAGTAGAGGACGTCTTAGTAAGTCCTCATGATCCGGGAACCTGGCATGAGGGTAGCTTCTAAGGTGTCTTCCCATTGCTCCGGTGATCACCATGTCCCTACAAACTCGAATTGACCCGAACACCTCCAACGGTGGTGCTACCTACCTCTCAATGGTGGGATGGCACTGCTTTAAAGGACATTTACACAGACGAATTCCTTAGGGTAGGTAGGTTCTCAAGGATACTTGCTCTAATCTCAAAACAAAGTTAAAAATACTTTTCACACCGACACTTTTCAAAAGCTTTCAAAACAATTTTTCAAACACTCTGACGTACGAGTCGAACTGAAATTTTTCAAAGAAACTTTTTAAAACCCACAATTGAAAAGCAAGCAAACATTTTGAAAACACATTGAGCAAGTATCTAAGAGCCCATGGATAACCATGGATAGAAAGGGTGCTAACACCTTCCCTTTCTATAACCTACCTCCCGAACCGAGAGCAATCTCTTTAAGGAATTTTTCTGTGCTTTTGTCCTTTCCATTTGGAGAAAATAAAAGACGGTGGCGACTCTTGCTTCCGCGACATTTCGCGAACCAGCGTTAAACAGTCAGTTCCAGATCCACCGATCACAGGGTGCAAGTGTGATTGTGTATTGATTTCATGCATTTGTCTTGTATTAGGTTATCTAGCGTTTGATTTTATATACATGCAAACCCTAGGTCTAACCATGGTATAATTCGAAAGCGATAAAATGCGGGAATTTTAAAGTCTACGCTATTACAAATAGTATCCGGGAGTGGGGGTACAAATTCACAAATGGGGATGAGACTTTTAGGAATGTAGTGTCCAATAATTTACAACCAAATCGAATTGCGATAAAAGTGTAAATGTAACGTATAGTAATGTATAAGAATAATAATTGTATGATGTATCAAATGTAAAATGTATTGTGTAAGTGCAAGTGTACATGTGTATGTAATTTATTTAGAGGTTGTAAATTTAATAAATTAAGTATGTTTGATTTAAATTTGTATTTTTTATATTCTTTGTTTAATATGTACAAAAAGGTATTTTGATTAAAAGAAAGAAAAATGTTTTAAGTTTTAATTATATTATGTATATAAAAAAGTGTTTTAATTTATTATGTACAAATTATTTCTAAGAAATTGTATTAACTTAAAGAGAATAATTACGTAATTATGTATTTATGTACAAATCAAAATAAGTTCAATAAAATAAATAATAAAAAAAAGTATTTTAAATAATTCCAATTCTTAGGTATTTTTAGTATTAATGTATATTTATACAAGAGTCTTTAATTGAAAGAAAATGTTTTAAGTTTGAGAAAAAATATATTGTGTTCAAAATTAGAATTATGTTATAAAAAGTATTATTAAAAAAAATTGATGTAAAAGAAAAAAAGTCATGTTAATTTATTAACAAAAGAAAATAAAATAGGTTTTAAATTCTAAAAAAGGTTTGGAGATTTGAATGGGCCTTTGATCTTTTTTTTTAGGGGCCCAAACCAAGAGTATTCAGAAGCAGGATGGGGGGGTGTGATCAGGAACACGCTTTTGGGCTTAGCATTTGAACGGGTTAGGCCCAGTTGTTGAGACAAGGGTTTTTAGGGTTCATTGATTTTGTTTTCAATTGGGGAAAAAGCTTAGGGCTTGCTGAGAGCGGCGGCGTCGTTCATTCTCTCTTCGTCTTCTCCGATTAGCTTCTGAATACAATTCCCTCTGCCTAGCCACCAACTGCCTCCTTCGCCTTCTTTCTTCCTTGGTTCAGTAAAGCAAATTAGAAGGTAATTGCCTTTTGTTGCCTTTTTAAACGCGTTTAGGGTTTCACTCCCCTTTCTTGCATATTCTGGTTTACTGTTTTTTTGATTAAGTGCTTTGGTTTTATATTGCTACTGTTGAGGTGATGGAAGAAAAAAAAGAAGGGAGAAATACTACCTTGTCGGAGGAGGAGGCGAACGTGGAGGCGCTCCGGAGGCTTGCCGGCGGGGGGACGATATTGATGAAGCTTTGCTTCTTGGTACTCTGTACTCTTTGCCTTTAGGTTCTTGGTTTGATGATGATTTTGAAAACCCTTGTATGATATTTTTTTCTTCTTCTCTGTTTGCCCTGTTGCCTGCCTTGTATGCTTCAATACTTCTTTGTCTCATTCTTCTGTTGACCCTAGTTGCCTGTGATGTTAATTTTCTGAGGCTTCTGTACCTTCTTCTTCTTGTCGCTTCATATGCTGGCTTGACATGCTTAGGGATTTTGGATGATGAGATGCTGGGAATGTTTGATATCTGATATGTTCTGAGTTATATTTCTGAGATGGTGATTTTTGCCCAGTGATGAACTCTTTGAGTTCTGAGGGTTGTGTGTTGGTTCAAATGCTTTGAGTTGTTTTTGAAAGCTTGCCCAATGACGAGATTGGCCGAGGGCTCGTGTTGGTTAGGCTTCTGGTTCAATCAGGCTTAAGACTTTTGTGGCTTAGGCTTAGAGTTGGACAAGTTTGATGTTCTGGTTTCAGGTTTATCAGTTGGTGCCGGTTTTGGACAAAATGAGTTTTGGATGGTTGTTTTAACTGTGTTAAGCAGGTTCAAGGCTTGTGAGGAGCAGGCTATGGCCTCATGTTTTTCTTTGACAAAGGTTTCAGTTTTATGGCTTGGTATGCAGGTTGAATGTTTACTGGTTGTTGTTTGACAGGTTAAGGGCTTGAATGGTTATTGAGGCTTATGCTGCAGGTTATACTGGTTTTTGTGTTTTTGATACTTAGACAGTTTTTTTGCTTCTTTTCGGACTTGGTTCTTTTTTCTCCTTTTAAGGGCCTTGGCTTGAGCTTTTGTGATGTTCTTTGTATATCTCTTTAGGCTCTTTGGCGCCTATATTTGAATGCCTCAGATTTGATATTTTTATTTGGTCAAACTGATGGGCAGATTTGCAAGGTTTTAGAATTTCATTTTTTTGTGATTACTTCTGTTGTATATGTTCTGTCTATTTTTGGATAGCACTGATACATACTTCTTTTAGCCTTCAGCCTCACTGTTTTATTGCAGTTTTTGTTTTCTATATTTTCTTGCCTAAAGCCAAAACCTGTAAGCCTATTTCTTTTCTCTCTTTTTCTCTCTCCAGTACAATTTTAAAACATTAAACAATGTTTATGTTTGTACTTCTAACTGAAAAAGCAATGGCCTAGGGAAATGATGCTTTGATGCTTGCTTGCAATACATGTTGAATTCTGCATATTTTGTCTTCTTTTCCATACTTTCTGCCTCTTGACAGCATTGATGGCCTTTTGTATTTATTTGATATCTTGCCATATCCCTTTTGGACAGCTTTTCGTTTAGTTTGACATTGGAACTTTATGGTTCAGTTTGGATTTTGCACTTGCTCATGCTGTTTGAGACTTTGGAAATTATGCAGTTTTGACAATTTTGAAATGTGCAATTTTTAACTTTGTGCATTCATTTTCATCCCTCTTTGTGAACCGGGAGAAATCCCGTGATTTGCAGAGAGGGCTAACTGATCCCGGCCATTTGCTTTTAATGATGACCCTTTTTTATCTGTCTGTCTCTTTAATATCAATTTATCTGCAATTGACTTTCTTTTCCATTTTTTTTTGCAGATAGAATCAAATGAAGCAGAGGGAGCATTTGATTAGAAGAATGAAGATTTAGGAAACTTAGAAAAATTAGGATATTTTTATTTCAAATTTAATTATTTGTAAACATTTATTATTATGAATACCTTGCAAATACTGTATTCAAACAACAATTGTAACGAATAATTAAAAGATGAATAAAAATCCAATTCTTATCAGTTAATTCCTTTTCTTCCTTTCAATTGTTTATTTATTATTTATAATTCTTTAAATTATAATAATTGAAAATAAATTCCAACCATTTAACTCAGAATAATAAATAATCCATAAACGTCCGGCGTCTTGAATAAACAAAGCAATGCATCGTCAAATCATACATGCCCAAATGTCTTTTCTTCTTACTGATTTAGTCAAACATTGCAAACTCGGTCCAAATGCCTCAGTCCATATCTCAGTATAACTTGAAAAGCATTGTAGAATTTAAATCTTTCTGAGAATGCGCGCACAAAAACCCCAATTCCTGATCAAATGCCAAAGAAGCGTTCGCCTGATCAAAGTTGAGCCAAAATCAACCAAACCCTAAACAAACTGTTTGAATTGTTCCAGAGCCATGAAAATCAATGAAAACCCTAATTTTGTCTGACTGACGAGAAAAGTCTGTTTGACCGATTCTTGAGCCAATCTGAAAAATCAGGAAAAGCCTGAGGTTGTGATTTCTTGTGGAAAAATGCGAGGGCAAATTTTGGGGTACAACAGGATCTCATGATTAAGTCACACTTAACATTTCATTAAACAAATAAACCATTCTAGGGACTTTATTATTTTGGAAAGCAAACATAATAAAGAAATGCCTTTTATTATTAATAAATAATTCGATACAAGTACCAAAAGTATTGGCCTCTAGGGCTTACACCAACATTCAGGATAGGAGTCTCGCATCTTGCTCTCCAATTCCGAAGTCATGTTTTCTCCTGCAGCTCCTAGCCAAACCACTTTAACCAAGGCAATCTCTTTGCCCCTCAGAGTCTTCATTTCACGATCCGCGATCCGTACAAGCATCGTCTCCACCGTAAGATTATCCCGTACTTGCACATCATCCATATGAATCACATGAGATGGATCTGAAATATACTTTCAAAGTTGCGACACGTGAAACACATCATGCAAATTCGAAAGATTAGGCAGTAAGGCCACTCTATAAGAATCATTCCCCACTCTCTCTAAAATCTGATACGGTCCAAAAAAATGAGAAGTGAGCTTCTTAGACTTCAATGCTTGTAACACCCCTTCTAATTACCCCAAATAAAAGGCAAGAATTAAAATCAGAGAAAATAAATTTGCACGGAAGGGATGTCACAACACACATCACATTCCAAAATTTTAAAGAAAAACGGACAGGGTACGTTTGTAAATTTAAGCATATCAACACAAAACAAACATACATAAATATTTAACTTCTTTCTCTCGTGCAAACGCAACGGAGTTTCAATATTTAACTTCATCTCCATTCATGGAGGAATCAAAACATAATTCAAGGCATCAAGCCATGATAATTCAAATAAAGCATATGTTATTAAGTCTCACATACACAAAATAATATACACAAAGTAAGGATTATATACATCATAATCCGAATACAAAATAGACGAGTTCGACACGAAATATACCCCCCCAGGTGTTACTACCAGAGCATCGACTCGACTCTAATCAAAATAAAACAGATTGCAATCCAATGCATCCGCTAACTAGCGCCTCGCGCTACCATCCTCGGTACCTGAACAATGCCATCAAAAGTATTTTCAAACAGAAGGGTAAGAATTCCAATAATTATATAACATATAATTAAGGTAAAGCAATGGCAATAAATAAGGCAATACATCATGATCATATTCATTTTATCACATATAGTATTCGTACTCAAGGAAGTCATTTCCAACACATTAACCATATAAACCAATTATCCGAATACTCACACCATTGGCACATAACCATAATTCAAACAACAACAATATTGGCACACAACCAAACACATCAACACACATACACAATATACACAATTATGCATGTGACTCACAACACGACTCAACATATGCGAATGCGGTACCGACTTGTGGACCCAAAGTTCCACCGCTTATTTTTCCACATAGGATCAAAGCCACTACGTCTATTTCCACTATAGGATCAACGTCTATTTTTGTGAACCCATGTTTCACCGCCTATGTTCCCTTTCCGGGTCAAAGACACTACGTCTATTTCCATTCAAGGATCAACGTCTATAAAATATGAACCCACTGTTTCATCGTCTCTATTTCAAGACCAACCATGTCATGCAATGTACAACCAACAACTCGTATACAATTAAGACCACTTCCGACCTTAACATACACATACCACATATTCCAACACAATGAAATACCAACAATTGTACATGCATTGCAAATATAATTCACAAATCAAGTAATGTACAAGTTTAAACAATGTTACTTCCATGATTTATTCAAATCAAACACAATTTCATAAACCGGAAGCATTCAACTTAATTCGACTTCACCTGCAAAATTCACATTTTTCAACAAAAATGCCACCAACAGATCAACCAAAATTACTACCATAAACCGTATAATAATTCGGACTATTTGGGCTAAAATCGCTTAATTAATTATCTGCCAAAAATTCTATTATTTCTATTTATAAATCCTACAAAATTATTTATTAAAGATATTAAATCATTATTATTATTATTATTATTATTATTATTATTATTAATAATAATTAGTATAATATATTGTTATAACAATAAAGTATTATATAAATAGTGTATGTGAAAGCAATGTTACTAAAACTAGAATTCCAAAATGCCGCTACAGTACTGCTAGTTATATGCCAACACCACTTGCCATTAATTGAGATTTCATTGTATGCTACAGAATGCCAATAAACGTTCCTCTTCTTGCGCTACTGTACCATAATTTGCTAAAGCAAGTAGTAAAACCTCCATGTGCCTTAAGTATTGCGCTACAGTGCTCAAGTAAGTACTGTCAAATGCATTTCACTCTTACGCTACAGGAATAAGGCAATGTATGCAATGCTACATCCTATGCGCTAAAGCTTACTAGTTAATTGAAAAATGCTTCATTTTATCCTAAGCTCTACTCCCAGTATCACTTCAATATGCCATTAAACATTGCTTTTGGAAAAAAAATCAATTCATCTAATGCTATAGGAACAGAACAAATGGGATCTTTTCAAGGAAAAATATTAAGTCACTTATTTATGGGTATAATTAATTATATTGGGTCCTAAATCATCTCTCAATTTCATCAATCTACCAATTTTTTTCATCATAACATAGTAGTGAAACTAATACCCTAAACCCCTAATTTATTCCAAAATCAAAACTATAAAATCACACACTAAATAATTGGTGGAAGTCAAACCCTTACCTCTAGTGTTGATTTTCTTGGAACAAGATGATGATTTTGTAGAACAAACCCTAGCCTTCTCCTTCTCTTCTCTTCTTCTTCTCTCTTTTCTTTCTTCTTTCTCTTCTTACCAACTACTCTTACTAACTCTACTTTTCTATTTTATAAAACTATCCTTCTACTACTAACTTTCCTCCCTCTATCTTTCTAAAATTATAATTTGGCCCCAACAATTATTTAATTCAAATTATAATATATAACTCTACTAAAACAATATTACACTAAATAATATTTATTCTATATAAACCTAATCATGCCAATTAATCAAACAAAGTCAAATATTACTACACACCTAATTAATATTATTCAAAATAATATTTCGACATAATAAATATTTTTATTTCATATTACCCAATTAATATTTCAATCGATCTCAATTGAATATATTTCTCAAAATAGATATAATTTAATAGTTTTGGAAAATAATTAATGAAATAACATTTAAATATAAACGGCGTGTTACAACTCTCCCCCACTTAAAAGATTTTCGGCCTTGGAAATTACCTCTAAACGAACAATTCGGGATAGGAATCCCGCATCCGACTTTCAAGCTCCCACGTCACATTACCATTCGCCGAACCACCCCATGCAACTTTAACCAAAGCAATCTCTCTTCCTCTTAGTTGTTTCACCTTTCTATCTTCAATCCTCACCGGTAAAACCTCAACCGTCAAATTGTCTCTTACTTCCAAATCATCCGCTTGAATAACATGAGACGGATCCGCAATATACTTTCGTAATTGTGAAACGTGAAACACATCATGCAAATTTGAAAGTGATGGCGGCAATGCAATCCGATAAGCCATACTTCCAATCCGCTCTGAAATCTAATAAGGACCAATAAACCGAGGTGTTAACTTCCACGATTTAAGCGCCCTTCCAACACCCGTAGTTGGATTCACCTTCAAAAACACATGTTCATCCTTCTTGAACTCAAGAGGTTTCCTCCTCTTGTCATAGTAACTCTTTTGGCGATTCTGAGACACTTTCATCTTCTCTCTTATCAATTTGATCTTATCCGTAGCCTCTTGAACCAATTCCGGACCAACTATAGAACTTTCTCCCGTCTCGTACCAACACAAAGGTGTCTTACACCGTCTTCCATACAATGACTCAAAAGGAGCCATGCCAATGCTAGAATGAAAACTATTATTATAAGTAAACTCAATCAAAGGCAAATGACTCTCCCATGAACCTCCTTGATCCAAAACACAAGCACGCAACAAATCCTCAAGTGACTGAATTGTTCTCTCCGTTTGACCATCCGTCTGAGGATGATAAGCGGAACTCAATCTCAGCTTAGTACCCAAGGCTCTTTGTAAACCTTCCCAAAATCTTGAAGTGAAACGCGGATCTCTATCTGAAACAATACATGTAGGAATACCATGTAAACAAACAATCCGTTCCACATACAACTTAGCAAGCTTCTCCATAGTGTAATCCATCCTAATCGGAATAAAGTGTGCAGATTTAGTCAATCTATCCACTATGACCCAAATAGCCTCATGGTTACTCGGAGTCCTCGGCAAACCAGAAACAAAATCCATCGAGATACTATCCCACTTCCACTCGGGAATAGACAACGGTTGCAACAAACCCGAAGGCTTCTGATGTTCAATCTTAGACTTTTGGCAAACCAAACAAGCATACACAAACTCAGCAATTTCTTTCTTCATACAAGGCCACCAAAACAGCTTCTTTAAATCTTGATACATCTTCTTAGCACCAGGGTGAATACTTAACCCACTTCTATGACCTTCCTCAAGAATCCTCTTTTTCACATCCCCCACATCGGGAACGCAAACTCTATCATGACATCTAAAAATTCCATTCTCATCAATTCTGAACTCTCCACCTTGACCTTGATTCACCAAAGTAAACTTGTCAACCAAAACCAAATCTGACTTTTGCCCATCTCTAATCTCTTCCAAGACACCACTAGTAAGCTTCATCATACCAAGCTTCACGCCAAAATAAGTCTCTTCACACACCAAACTCAAATCTCAAAATTGCTCCAACAATTCCCATTCTTTAACCATCAACATAGACATGTGTAAAGACTTTCTGCTCAAAGCATCTGCAACCACGTTTGCCTTACCAGGATGGTAATTCAAACTGAAGTCATAATCTTTAAGAAACTCTAGCCACCTTCTTTGCCTCATATTCAACTCTTTTTGATCAAACAGATATTTCAAACTCTTATGATCGCTAAAGACGTCGAATCTCGACCCAAACAAATAATGCCTCCAAATATTTAACACAAAAACCACCGCTGCCAACTCCAAGTCATGAGTTGGATAATTCCTCTCATGCACCTTGAGTTTCCTCGAAGCATACGCCACAACCTGCCCATTTTGCATTAACACACCTCCTAAACCCATCAAAGAAGCATCGCAATAGACCGTAAACCGTTCAGATGGTTTAGGCAAAATCAAAACTGGCGCAGTTGTCAACCTTCTCTTCAACTCTTGGAAACTATCTTCACACTGCGGAGTCCACACGAACGCTTGACTCTTCCTAGTCAATTGTGTCAACGGTAAAGCTAGCTTGGAAAAGCCTTCAATGAACTTACGGTAATAACCCGCTAAACTAAGAAAGCTTCGAATCTCAAAAACTGACTTTGGAGATTCCCATTCTGACACGGCTTCTATCTTCGAAGGATCCACAACAATACCTCCACGAGATATCACGTGACCAAGGAAACTCACTTGTTCTAACCAGAATTCGCACTTCGAAAGTTTAGCAAACAAATGATTTTCCTTCAGAATTGACAAAACAATTCCCAAGTGTTCGGCATGCTCTGCTTCACTCTTGGAATAAATCAAAATGTCATCGATGAACACCACCACAAACTTATCCAGAAACTCATGAAAGATTCTGTTCATATACTCCATGAACACACCAGGTGCATTCGTAACACCAAAAGGCATCACTGAATACTCATAGTGTCCATAACGAGTTCTGAACGCAGTTTTCTGAATATCACCCGCTTTCACGCGAATCTGGTGATAGCCTGACCTCAAGTCAATCTTGCTAAACACACACGCACCCACCAGTTGATCCATTAAATCATCAATCCTTGGCAAAGGATACTTGTTCTTAATGGTCACTTTGTTTAGCTGCCTATAATCCACACAAAGTCTCATTGTTCCTTCTTTCTTCTTCACAAGTAAAACTGGAGCACCCCACGGACTCACACTAGGACGAATAAACCTTTTGTAGAGCAACTCTTCCAGCTGACTCTTCAGTTCCACTAGTTCCAACGGTGACATCCTATAAGGAGCCATCGAAACAGGACTAGTACCAGGAATTAAGTCGATGGAAAACTCTACCTCGCGCTCAGGAGGTAAATCCGTAATCTCTTCAGGAAACACTTCAGGAAATTCGCATACCACAGGATAATCCTTTCTTACTCTACCATCTTCCAAAACCATACTCGCCATAAGCATAAACAACCCATCTCCATTCTTCACACTCTTCTCAACTTGCTGTGTAGACAAGAAAACCACACCATCTTTCTCGGACTCGAGAAAAAGAACAGCCTTAGCAAAACAGTTGATATAGACATGGTTAGCTTTCAACCAGTCCATACCCAGAATCACATCTATCTGATGCAAAGGAAGGCACACGAGATCAACTTCGAAATCTCTTCCGCACATGCGCAAAGGACACTTCAAACAAACAACTGAAGTAGAAACTGAACCCATCGCAGGTGTATCTACCTCCATACTTCGATCCAAAGTAGACAAGACAAGGCCCAATCTCTTGGCACAATCTAAAGCAACAAACGAATGCGTCGCACCCGTATCAATAAAAGCAACCAAAGACACATTAGAGATAAAGCATGTACCTCTGATTAGACGTTCCTCAGCAGAAGTCTCTGCTCCAGATAAAGCGAATACTTTTCCAACTTCTATCTTTGGCTTTGGACATTTGGTACTTATGTGGCCTCGCTCACCATAATTAAAGCAAGTTACACTCACACCAACTCTACAATCCACCGCTTTGTGACCCACCCTGTCACACTTGAAACACTTAACTATCCCCTGACGACATTCCATAGCACGATGTCCCTCTTTACCACATTTAAAACATTTGATTGGAGTAGTCACTCCCCCACTCGGACTCTTTCTACTACTTATTGGTCTCTTTCCTCTTCCATCATAAGGCTTAGGACGCACCTGTCCCTTACCTCTTTTCTCACTCAAGCTCTTGTAATAAGCAGTGCTATCCCGACTGTCTTCGTTGTAGATACGACTCTTACTAACCAACTCAGAGAATCTTGTAATCTGCTGATACCCAATCGCCTTCTTTATGTCCGACCTCAAACCATTAACAAACTTAAGGCACTTCGACCTCTCAGTATTAACAGTGTTGTAGTGAGGACAGTATTTGATCAAATCTTGAAATTTAGCCGCATAGTCAGCTACCGAACCACTACCTTGTTTCAATTCCAGGAATTCAACTTCCTTTTTACCACGAACATCCTCCGGAAAATAATTCTCCAAGAATGCATCTCGGAAAATTTCCCAAGTCACCACAACCTGCTCCTCCTCATACCTCTGACTAGCGTTGATCCACCATTCTTCGGCCTCTTTAATCAGCATGTGTGTTCCGAATTGTAATTTCTGAGCGTCGGTGCAATTCATCACACGAAAGATTTTCTCAATTGCTTTTAACCATTCTTGAGCTTCCACCGGAGCATGCTCTCCCTTGAAAGTAGGCGGGTTGTTCTTTTGGAACTTCCCAAGAGCACAGAAAGCATCTTCAGTACCATCATGTGGCGCTTGAGTCGTTTGTGGCATCTGATTTATTGACCCCGCAAGCAACCTCAATGCCTCAGCTAAAGCATCATCATTCCTTCTACCAGCCATCTTCTCTCTCTCTACAACACAAAGTATTGATCGCGTTAGCCACACAATCAAATACAAGGGATTAACAAAAATAAGACCTGACAACTGACCGACTATGCTCTGATATCACTAGTGTAACACCCCTTCTAATTACCCCAAATAAAAGGCAAGAATTAAAATCAGAGAAAATAAATTTACACGGAAGGGATGTCACAACACACATCACACATCACATTCCAAAATTTTAAAGAAAAACGGACAGGGTACGTTTGTAAATTTAAGCATATCAACATAAAACAAACATACATAAATATTTAACTTCTTTCTCTCGTGCAAACGCAACGGAGTTTCAATATTTAACTTCATCTCCATTCATGGAGGAATCAAAACATAATTCAAGGAATCAAGCCATGATAATTCACATAAAGCATATGTTATCAAGTCTCACATACACAAAATAATATACACAAAGTAAGGATTATATACATCATAATCCGAATACAAAATAGACGAGTTCGACACGAAATATACCCCCCCCAGGTGTTACTACCAGAGCATCGACTCGACTCTAATCAAAATAAAACAGATTGCAATCCAATGCATCCTCTAACTAGCGCCTCGCGCTACCATCCTCGGTACCTGAACAATGCCATCAAAAGCATTTTCAAACAGAAGGGTAAGAATTCCAATAATCATATAACATGTAATTAAGGTAAAGCAATGGCAATAAATAAGGCAATACATCATGATCATATTCATTTTATCACATATAGTATCCGTACTCAAGGAAGTCATTTCCAACACATTAACCATATAAACCAATTATCCGAATACTCACACCATTGGCACATAACCATAATTCAAACAACAACAATATTGGCACACAACCAAACACATCAACACACATACACAATATACACAATTATGCATGTGACTCACAACACGACTCAACATATGCGAATGCGGTACCGACTTGTGGACCCAAAGTTCCACCGCTTATTTTTCCACATAGGATCAAAGCCAGTACGTCTATTTCCACTATAGGATCAAAGCCACTACGTCTATTTCCACTATAGGATCAACGTCTATTTTTGTGAACCCATGTTTCACCGCCTATGTTACCTTTCCGGGTCAAAGCCACTACGTCTATTTCCATTCAAGGATCAACGTCTATAAAATATGAACCCACTGTTTCACCGTCTCTATTTCAAGACCAACCATGCCATGCAATGTACAACCAACAACTCGTATACAATTAAGACCACTTCCGACCTTAACATACACATACCACATATTCCAACACAATGAAATACCAACAATTGTACATGCATTGCAAATATAATTCACAAATCAAGTAATGTACAAGTTTAAACAATGTTACTTCCATGATTTATTCAAATCAAACACAATTTCATAAACCGGAAGCATTCAACTTAATTTGACTTCACCTGCAAAATTCACATTTTTCAACAAAAACGCCACCAACAGATCAACCAAAATTACTACCATAAACCGCATAATAATTCGGACTATTTGGGCTAAAATCGCTTAATTAATTATCTACCAAAAATTCTATTATTTCTATTTATAAATCCTACAAAATTATTTATTAAAGATATTAAATCATCATTATTATTATTATTATTATTATTATTAATAATAATTAGTATAATATATTGTTATAACAATAAAGTATTATATAAATAGTGTATGTGAAAGCAATGTTACTAAAACTAGAATTCCAAAATGCCGCTACAGTACTGCTAGTTATATGCCAACACCACTTGCCATTAATTGAGATTTCATTGTATGCTACAGAATGCCAATAAACGTTCCTCTTCTTGCGCTACTGTACCATAATTTGCTAAAGCAAGTAGTAAAACCTCCATGTGCCTTAAGTATTGCGCTACAGTGCTCAAGTAAGTACTGTCAAATGCATTTCACTCTTACGCTACAGGAATAAGGCAATGTATGCAATGCTACATCATCATGCTACATCCTATGCGCTAAAGCTTACTAGTTAATTGAAAAATGCTTCATTTTATCCTAAGCTCTACTCCCAATATCACTTCAATATGCCATTAAACATTGCTTTTGGAAAAAAATCAATTCATCTAATGCTATAGGAACAGAACAAATGGGATCTTTTCAAGGAGAAATATTAAGTCACTTATTTATGGATATAACTAATTATATTGGGTCCTAAATAATCTCTCAATTTCATCAATCTACCAATTTTTTTCATCATAACATAGTAGTGAAACTAATACCCTAAACCCCTAATTTATTCCAAAATCAAAACTATAAAATCACACACTAAATAATTGGTGGAAGTCAAACCCTTACCTCTAGTGTTGATTTTCTTGGAACAAGATGATGATTTTGTAGAACAAACCCTAGCCTTCTCCTTCTCTTCTCTTCTTCTTCTCTCTTTTCTTTCTTCTTTCTCTTCTTACCAACTACTCTTACTAACTCTACTTTTCTATTTTATAAAACTATCCTTCTACTACTAACTTTCCTCCCTCTATCTTTCTAAAATTATAATTTGGCCCCAACAATTATTTAATTCAAATTATAATATATAACTCTACTAAAACAATATTACACTAAATAATATTTATTCTATATAAACCTAATCATGCCAATTAATCAAACAAAGTCAAATATTACTACGCACCAAATTAATATTATTCAAAATAATATTTCGACATAATAAATATTTTTATTTCATATTACCCAATTAATATTTCAATCGATCTCAATTGAATATATTTCTCAAAATAGATATAATTTAATAGTTTTGGAAAATAATTAATGAAATAACATTTAAATATAAACGGCGTGTTACAATGCTCGCCCAACATCGGTCATAGGTGTAACTCTAAAAAACACTTGATCACCAGCTTGAAATTCTAAATCTTTCCTTCGCTTGTCATGATAACTCTTTTGCCTACTCTGTGAAGCTTTCATCTTTTCTCGAATCAACTTCACCTTCTCAGTAGTCTCAGAACAAGTTCAGGTCCAAGTACTACACTCTCACCAGATTCATGCCAACATAACAGAGTTCTATATCTTCGACCATACAACGCCTCAAAAAGTGTCATCCCAATACTAGAATGGTAACTGTTATTATATGTGAACTCTACCAATGGAAGATAAGTATCCCACGAACCTCCCTGCTCAAGAACACATGCCTTCAACAAGTCTTCTAACGATTGAATCGTTTGTTCAGTCTGACCATCTGTCTGAGGATGATACGCTGAACTCAACCTCAACTTAGAACCCAACGCTTCTTGCAAACTCTTCCAAAAATCAGAAGTAAATCTTGGATCTCTATCTGAAACAATGCACAAAGGAACACCATGCAGTTTCACAATCACACTAACATAAATCTCAGCCAACTTCGACACTGGAAAACTAATGTTAATAGGAATAAAATGAGCTGACTTCGTAAGCCTATCAACAATCACCCAAATCGAATCATGTCCTCTCGAAGTACTAGGCAACCCCGTCACAAAGTCCATTGAAATGCTATCCCATTTCCATTCAGGAACTTCCAACGGTTGCATCAATCCTGCAGGCTTCTGATGTTCAACTTTCGACTTCTGACAAGTCAAACATGCATACACAAACCGAGCCACATCACTCTTCATCCCAGACCACCAAAACAAACCTTTCAAATCTTGATACACCTTCGTAGCTCCTGGATGAATACTCAACTTACTTCTATGACTCTCTTCAAGTATCACTTTCTTCATCTCAACATCATCAGGAATACAAATCCGGTCACGAAATCTCAACACACCCTGCTCATCTAGCTTAAAATCACTATTCTCAGATTGATCAGTCCCAACCATCAAATCTACCAATTTCACATCCAACTTCTGAGCTTCTCTGATACTGTCTAAAAATTCATTATTAAACTTTAACATACCTAACATAACACTTTGCGGAGTAACCTCGCAAACTAAGCTCATATCTCTGAACTGCTCAATCAATTCCAACTCTTTGATCATCATTGCTGACATATGTAAAGTTTTTCGACTCAATGCATCAGCTACCACATTCGCCTTTCCTGGATGATAATTCAAACTGAAATCATAATCCTTTAGCAATTCCAACCATCTCCGCTGCCTCATATTCAACTCCTTCTGATCAAACAAATACTTCAAACTCTTATGGTCACTAAACACATCAAATCTAGAACCATAAAGATAATGCCTCCAAATATTCAACACAAAAACAACTGCAGCAAGCTCTAAATCATGCGTAGGATAGTTCTTCTCATGAGTCCTCAACTGCCTCGACGTATAAGCAACTACCTTACCATTTTGCATAAGCACACCTCCCAAACCCATCGTGGAAGCATCACAATACACCACAAAAGGCTCTCCTGGATTAGGCAACATCAAAATCGGAGCCAACGTCAACCTCTTCTTCAATTCTGTAAAACTTTCTTTGCACTGAATATCCCAAACAAAAGCTTTACCTTTACAAGTCAACTTAGTCAACGAAGTGACAACTTAGAAAACCCTTCAATAAACCTTCTATGATAACCATCTAATCCTAGGAAGCTTCTAATCTTAGTAGCTGACTTTGGAGTTTCCCATTGCAACACAGCATCAACCTTCGACGGATCTACAATAATGCCACTACCTGATATCACATGACCAAGAAAACTAACCTCTTTCAGCCAAAACTCACACTTGGATAACTTTGCATACAACTTCTTATCTTTCAAAACTTGCAATACTACTCTTAAATGTTCAGCATGCTCTTCTTCTGACTTAGAGTAAATCAAAATATCATCAATGAACATCACTACAAACCGATCCAAATAAGTATGAAAGATACGATTCATATATTCCATGAATACTCCCGGCGCATTAGTAACACCAAAAGGCATCACTGAATACTCGTAATGTCCATAACGCGTTCTGAAAGCCGTCTTCTGAATATCTCCATCCTTCACTTTAATCTGATGGTAACCCGACCTCAAATCAATCTTACTAAACACACGAGCATCCACCAATTGGTCCATCAAGTCATCTATTCTTGGAAGCGGATACTTGTTCTTAATCGTCACCTTGTTCAACTGTCTATAATCAACACAAAGCCTCATACTTCCATCTTTCTTCTTCACTAACAACACTGGAGCTCCCCACGACGATACACTTGGTATTACAAACCTCTTCTCAAGTAACTCTTCCAATTCCTTCTTCAACTCAGACAACTCAGACACATACATCTTGTATGGTGCCATAGACACAGGTCTGGTACCAGGTACAAGATCAATTGTAAATTCAACTTCCCTCTCTGGCGGTACATCAAGAATCTCATCAGGGAAAACTTCAGGAAATTCACATACCACCGGCAATTCCTCAATTATAGCTTGAGTCTCTACAGATAGCGACGCCATCAATGAAAACATCTGTGCTTCCTCTTGCATCAACTTTCTCAACTTTCTGGCAGACAACAGACCATCTTCCTCTTCTTCAGGAGTAGAAAACTTCACCGACTTGTCATAACAATTAATATGAACACAGTTATGCTCTAACCAGTTCATACCAAGAATCACATCCAACCCTCTTAACGGTAAACAAACCAAATCAACAACAAAGTCTCTGTCGAAGATCGACAAGGGACACTTAGCACACACAAAAGAAGTAGTCATTGATCCCTTGGCTGGAGTATCGACGACCATTTCTCCACTCAAAGAAGACAACACAAGACCCAATCTTTCAACAGAATCAGCATCAATAAAACAATGCGTAGCACCAATATCAATAATAGTAATTAAAGGAGTACTATTAATGAAACATGTACCTCTAATAAGTCTGTCCTCGGAAGCTGTCTGATTCTCCACCAAAGCAAACACTTTACCACTAGACTGATCCTTCTTCGGCTTCGGACACTGACTACCAATGTGCCCTTCTTCCTTACAATTGAAACAAACCATATTCTTGTGCTCGCACTCAGATACAATATGTTCATTCTTACCACAATGGTGACATCTCTTCACTTCAGTAGTGCACGCATTACTCTTGTGTCCAGGTTTCCCACACTTAAAACAAATCACACCAGCAGAAGCATCTCCCCCACTAGTTCTCTGACCATGAGCAACTCTTTGCTTACCCTTACCAGTTGGGGCATCATAAGGTTTATCACAATTCTACGGGTGCTTACCCCTCTTCTCACTAATAATCTTGTAATGTGCATTATTGTCTTCCTCCTAAATCATACAGCTATCAACCAAATCAGCAAAGACACAGATCTTCTGGTATCCAATTGCCTTCTTAATTTCCGGGCGCAACCCATTCTCAAACTTAATACACTTCGAAAACTCAGCATTTTCCTCAGCGTAATATGGATAAAACTTGGCCAACTCAGCAAACTTGGCAGCATACTCAAAAACAGACATACTTCCTTGCTTCAGCTCAAGGAACTCAATTTCCTTCTTACCACAGACATCTTCAGGAAAATATTCTCAAAAACTCTCTACGGAACACAGCCCAAGTGACATTCTCACCTGCAGCTTCCAACTTCTAGCAAGTCTCTAGCCACCAGTCATCAGCCTTGACTGCTAGCATATGAGTCCCATAACGAACCTTCTATGCTGGAGTGCAGTCCATTACGCGAAAGATCCTCTCAATCTATTTCAACCATTCCAATGCTCCGTCAGGATCATATTTTCCCTTGAACGTAGGTGGGTTCTCTCCCTGGAAAGTCGCCAAGCTACAAGATCTAGCATTCCCGTCAGCATTCGGCTGATTTTCCATCGCATGAGCCATTGCTTCTAGAGCAGTAGCAAGAGCAGCATCATTCCTTCCAGCAATCTCAACTTATCGCTACAACACAAACAATTGTTAGAACTCAAAATAACAATACTCGATTGTTAGACAACTAAGACTCGACGACAAGGTCGGACAAACCTTTTGCTCTAATACCAACTTTGTAACACCCCAATTCTACCCCCAAGCAAATTATACAAAATAAATCAGAGTTATAAAATTTCAATCATACAAATGAATCGGGACGTCACAAATTCTTCTAACAAATTCATTGCATTCATCGTGGATATATAACACTTTTTCAAAACATCGGATGAACCATCAACATAACATCTTTCATTAAATAATTCAACAACTATGCAGCGGAATTCTTCAATAACATCTTTAAATAAAATAGCAACTTTGAAACATCTCATATTTAGTAAATAAACAATTTAAGGTTCAACAACTAAAAACCAGCAATAGAAAATCAGTAAGCGTTCATCCCCCCGAGTGTTACATATCAGAGCAATAACACCGACTCGATCTATTAAAGGTATACAACCTTCACTCTCGATTACCTGCACGTTATCAACATAGGGGCAACATTCAAACAGAAGGGGTGAGATATCTAACAATATAATAAAGCGCATGATAATTAATATATTAAATTAGATCAATAATATCACCACTTCTCCTCTCATAATCAACAACAATTACAACATATATACTCATTCATCAACATCAAATGCATCTCATTATTCATTCATATGATGCGACTCAAAACTATGCAAATGCATGTGGTACCATTGGAGCAGAACTCCCATCTCAAAAATCTAATCTGCCAATTAATAGAGGCATCAACAAGGCATAACCTTCATCTCAAAATTTGCCAATCCAGGCCATCTCAACGAGCATAAGCTCCATCTAAAAAAATGCAATGTATGCGACTCAACATGAATGTAATAACACACTCAGTTAACAACGTCTCAAAACAACAACATCTCAATCATCTCAAAACGACAACATCTCAGTCATCTCAAACAACAACATCTCAATCATCTCGGAACAACAACATCTCAATCATCTCGGAACAACAACATCTCAATCATCTGAAAATAACAACATCTCATAAACATCTCAAAACATCTCAAAACATCTCAATTACAGCATCTCGTAAACGTCTCAAAATAATTTATTAAACATTACTTATTTATCAAACATCATTTGTTCATCAAAATTATAAAACACCACTTTAATAACCACAACTTACTAATAACTCAGCTGTATATTATTACTACAGTAATCAATACTATTATTTTGCAGTTCTACTTCGTTTCTGTCATTAATCCTACTGTCATATTTCTAACAGTAGCCTCTAACATCTCAAAATTCATCATTCTGTCCCAAAAATAGCACAACGGTCATCTACGAGAATTAATTCTAAATCCTAAATTGGTTACTGGGATTACACCTTTTAATCATCATTTAAATCATCTAGAATAAAGTTCATTGCGTTAGCTAATCAACGCTTCGAACAACATCTCAAACAACATCTTAAAACTCAAGTTACAGCAATTTAAAAACTGATTCTGTCAAAATCATTCAGTATGCATCGACACAAAATACTATGCATCGACTCATCCTGCTTCATATTTATACTATGAGTCGACACATCCTCCTTTGGATCGACTCATTATGGCTTTCAATACAGCATGTATCGACACATGCACTCTTCGTGTCGACTCATCCTGAGTCTTGTACTCATCATGCATCGACACATCCTCTCTTCGCGTCGACTCATCCTGAGTCTTATACTTAACATGCATCGATGCAAGCCTGCATGCATCGACTCATCCTGAGTCGAATATCCTTCATGCATCGACACATGCAGCTTGGGGTTGACACATCTTTCGACAGTCAGCATAATTTCTGTGTTTTCTTCTGTATTTTTCTACGAGAATCATACTACAGCCCTAAAGACCTTATTATGATCATGGTAATTAATCACCTAATCATTATACTTTATTACTCCATTGATCAAACAACATAATAACATTCTTATTCATCAAAACTCATCAATTTTCACCATACATCATTCATAATGCATTCAATTCAAGAACAAACAACAAATATATCTAACCCCATATATCAAACATCATGAACCCAATTATAAATCCAGAACCCCACTGTTGTACCCTAAATTTTGCCCTCTCATTTATCAAGATTTTTCTCACAAGACTTCTTGGACTCAAGACAAGATTAGGGTTTAGTCAGCTCAAGACATCTCATCTTGCACTGATAACCCAAAATTAGGGTTTGAGTTTGCACAAGGATTTTTGGACCATCAATGCTTCATGTGACTTCCATACATCTTTTTGGACCCCTAAGATTGTTCATGTTAAGTTTCAAGCCTTGAACCACATTTTTGATCAGTCAATTGGACAGTTGACCTAAAAATCAGCTATATTGGGGAAAAAGTCAACTATGGCCAATTTACAGTCAAACTTCATAATTTTTTATCCACATAAAAATTTTAGACTCATATGTACCATTTGATCAAGTTTGGATCACAACTCCTCAAGAAATTTGATCAAATCATCAAAAGGGCAAAATGGTCAAAATTAGGGTTTTGATTGAGAAAGGGCAATTTCTGATTTTTAACCTAGCCAATGAACAATTTGGTATAAACATGATTTCAAGGGTTCAATGGCATCATCTTGACCTAATTACATGGTTCAAAAGATCTCAAGTTCATTGGATTGACAGATGAAATTTGCAGTCAATTGATCAAAAGTCAACTGTATACTGAAAAGTCAAACTTTGACTTTTTGGTCAAAATCAAGTGCCAAGGGTCATAATTCATCAATATATGTCAAAATATGAAACTTGTTCACCAAGAAAACCAATTTTTAAAATTAGGGTTTTGAATTTGAAAATTTTCATAACTTAGAATTTTTCTAAGTATGAAAATTTTCTTATTTTTTCCCAACTTTCCACCACTTTTTCACCATGATGCAATTTGATTTAAAGAAAACTTCCAACATGAAATTTGTATTCCTCCATGAAATCTACAACTTTGCCTCATAAACTTTTCCCAAAAGATGCTTGGATCTCAAGTTATGAATTTGTGAATATAAGTCCATGAGCTAAATAACTTAGTGAAATTTTGCCCTAATTTAGGCAGGTTTTGGACCCAACTTCATGGACATTTTTCACCTAGTTCCAAGAGGTATCTCAAGATTCATTTCAAAGATGGATTATAGAGAACATTGCAAGCTTTCCAAAATGTCCAAGAACTCTCCAAGATCATTTTTGGTTAGGGAGAATCAAAGAAGGGAAGTTAGCATTTTATCACTTTTGATCAAGCCATTTTTACAAAGCATCAAGTTGCAAATCAGATCTATGATGGTTGTATCTTGCTTTACAGGTCCTAAGCTTGATTTACACTCCATAATTAAATGCAAACTCAGAAGATAAAGGCTTTATCTTTGCTTTTGAAGCTTTGTACAAGATACATTTCCATTTTTGGCCAAAAGTGCACAATGCCATTTTCATAAAGGGCAACTTTTGCAACTTTGTCAATCTTGAGCCTTGGACCTGTCCCTTTGGTACAAGCAACTTACACAACTCTCAGGAAATTGGTACAAGCTCTTTGCAGCCCTCAAGCAAGCAAGGACATGCATGTGAGTATGGTTTTGTCACTTTACTTCAAAAGCAAGAAAGTTGGTAAAAAGGTCAAGAGCTTGTACAGCTAGTGAGGGCTGACTTTGTATCCTTTCTCTACATATTTGCAAACTTGTTACAATTCTAGGCACGATTGGCTTGCACCTAAAACTCTCTCAAACTGAAAAACTCAAAAATTCTGCCAAAACTCATAGATTCTGCAAAACCATAGCCAACACTTATTTGGCTCGTGCGTTTTGTGATTAAGCACTTCAAGCATCTCATACACATCATACCAAAACTATCCAAGCCATCACCCTGGTTCTGTAACCCCTGTTTCAGCCTTTGCCATTTTCAACCTTGAAGTTTGCAGCTTGACTTGTGCAGAAAGTTCCAGCCATTCTCAAGACAAGATAAGCATTAGATTAGCTTCAGGGAAGTTCAAGGAAGCTCAAATAATCCTCAGGCCTCCATTAAAGTCCCTGCATTGCTCTACTCGAATCCAGCTGAAGGAGGTATATTTCTGAAACTTTATCTCTGTATTTAGGAAACTTCAAGCCATGATTTGTGAAGGAAAAATGTAGCTCTCATCATGACAAAACTGTACATATCCATACTTTTCATTTATATTACTTATGCTGTGAGAATTTGAAGATTGAATATGCTGAAATTTCTAGGTCACGAATTAGGGCTGCCAAAATTCTCTCTAATCTTTGAGAGTTAGGTTAAAAAATTTATATTGTTGGAATCGTGAGCTCAAATGCCACATGTTTCATGTTAAAAGTTTTTGTTTTTGTGCAAGCATGTTTCAAATGCCACTTTCACCAGATTCATGCCAACATAAAGGAGTTTTACATGTTCGACCATACAACGCCTCAAAAGGTGCCATCCCAATACTAGAATGGTAACTGTTATTATAAGTGAATTCTATCAACAGAAGATAAGTATCCCACGAACCTCCCTGCTCAAGAACACATGCCCTCAACAAGTTTTCCAACGATTGAATCTTCCATTCAATATGACCATTTGTCTGAGGATGATACGCTGAACTCAACCTCAACTTAGAACCCAATGCTTCTTGCAAACCCTTCCAAAAATCAGAAGTAAATCTTGGATCTCTATCGGACACAATGCACAAAGGAACACCATGCAGCTTCATAATCACACTAGTAAAAATCTCAGCCAACTTCGACACTGCAAAAATGATGTTAATAGGAATAAAATGAGCCGACTTTATAATCCTATCAACAATCACCAAAATCTAATCATGTCCTCTTAAGGTATTAGGTAACCCCGTTACAAAGTCCATTGAAATGCTATCCCATTTCCATCCTGGAACTTCTAACGGTTGCATCAACCCTGCAGGCTTCTGATGTTCAACTTTCGACTTCTGACAATTCAAACATGCATACACAAACTGAGCCACATCACTTTTCATTCCAGGCCACCAAAATAAACCTTTCAAAACTTGATACATCTTTGTAGCTCTTGGATGAACACTCAACTTACTTCTATGACTCTCTTCAAATATCACTTTCTTCATCTCAGCATCATCAGGAATACAAATTCGGTTACGAAATCTCAGCACACCTTGCGCATCTAGCTTAAAATCATTATTCTCAAACTGATCAATACCAACTATCAAATCTACCAGTTTCATGTCCAACTTTTGAGCTTCTCTGATACTGTCTAGAAATTCATTATTAATCTTCAACATGCCTAACATAACACTATGCAACGTAACTTTGCAAACTAAGCTCATATCTCTGAACTGCTCAATCAATTCCAACTCTTTAACCATCATTGATGACATATGTAAAGTCTTTCGACTCAACGTATCAGCCACCACATTCGCTTTTCCTGGATGATAATTCAAATTGAAATTATAATCCTTTAACAATTCCAACCATCTTTGTTGCCTCATATTCAACTCCTTTTGATCGAATAAATACTTTAAGCTCTTATGGTCACTAAACACTTTAAATCTAGAACCATAAAGATAATGCCTCCAAATCTTCAACACAAAAACAACTGCAGCAAGCTCTAAATCATGCGTAGGATAGTTCTTCTCATGAGTCCTCAACTTCCTTTACGCTTAAGCAACTACCTTACCATTCTACATAAGCAACTACCTTACCATTCTGCATAAGCACACCCCCTAAACCCATCTTAGAAGCATCACAATACACCACAAAAGGCTCTCCTGGATTAGGCAACGTTAAAATCGGAGCCGATGCCAACCTCTTCTTCAATTCTGTAAAACTTTCTTCGCATTGAACATCCCACACAAAAGCTCTACCTTTATAAGTCAACTTAGTCAATGGAAGTTCCAACTTAGAAAAACCTTCGATAAACCTCCTATAGTAACCAGCTAATCCCAAAAAGCTTCTAATCTCAGTAGCTGACCTCAGAGTTTCCCATTGCAACACAGCATCAACCTTCGATGGGTCTACAACAATGCCACTACCTGAAATCACATGACCAAGATAACTAACCTCCTTCAACCATAATTCACACTTAGATAACATTGCATACAACTTCTTCTCTTTTAAAACTTACAATACTACTCTTAAGTGTTTTGCATGCTCTTCTTCTGACTTAGAGTAAATCAAAATATCATCAATGAACACCACTACGAACTGATCCAAATAAGTATGAAAGATATGATTCATATATTCCATGAATACTCCCGGTGCATTAGTAACACCGAAAGGCATCACCGAATACTCATAATTTCCATAACGCGTTATGAAATCCGTCTTTTGGATATCTTCATCCTTCACTTTAATCTGATGGTAACTCGACCTCAAATCAATCTTACTAAACACACGAGCATCCACCAATTGGTCCGTCAAGTCATCTTTTCTTGGAAGCAGATACTTGTTCTTAATCGTCACTTTATTCAACTGTCTATAATCAACACAAAGCGTCATACTTCCATCTTTCTTCTTTACTAACAGCACTGGAGCACCCCACGGCGATACACATGGTCTTACAAACTTCCTTTCAAGTAACTCTTCCAATTGCTTCTTTAACTATGACAATTCAGATGCAGATAACCTGTATGGTGCCATAGACACAGGTCTGGTACCAGGTACAAGATCAATAAAAAACTCAACTTCCCTCTCTGGCGGTACATCAGGATTTCATTGGGGAAAACTTCAGGAAATTCACACACCACCTGCAATTCCTCAATTATAGCTTGAGTCTCTACAGATATTGACACCATCAACGAGAACATTTGTGCTTCCTCTTGCACCAACTTCCTCAACTGTTTAGCAGACAACAGACCATCTTCCTCTTCTTCAGGAGTAGAAAACCTCACAGACTTATCATAACAATTAATATGAACACAGTTATGCTCTAACCAGTTCATACCCAAAATTACATTCAAACCTCTTAACGGTAAACAAACCAAATAAACAGCAAAGTCTTTGTCGAAGATCGACAAGGGACACTTAACACACACAAAAGAAGTAGTCACCAACCCCTTGGCTGGAGTATCAACGGCCATTTCTCCATTCAAAGAAGACAATATAAGACCCAATCTTTCAACATAATCATCAGCAATAAAACAATGCGTAGCACCGATATCAATAATAGTAATTAAAGGAGTACTATTAATGAAACATGTACCTCTAATAAGCATGTCCTCAACAGTTGTCTGATCCTCAACCAAAGTGAACACTTTACCACTTGTCTGCGCCCTCTTTGGTTTCTGAAACTGACTACCAATGTGCCCTTCTTCTCTATAATTGAAACAAATCACATCCTTATGTTCACACTCAGATACAACATGTCCTTTCTTACCACAACGGAAACACCTCTTCACTTCAGTAGTACACACATTACTCTTATACCGAGGTTTCCATGCTTAAAACAAACCACACCCGTAGGAGCATCTCCCCCACTAGTCCTCTGACCCTGAGCAACTTTCTGTTTACCTTTACCAGCTGGGGCATCATAAGGCTTACCACGATTTTGTTGGTGCTTACCCCTCCTCTCATTGATAACCTTGTAATGCGCATTATTATCCTCCTCATAAATCCTGCAACTATCAATCAAATCAGCAAAGACACGGATCTTCTGGTATCCAACCTCCTTCTTCATCTTCGGGCGCAGCCCGTTCTAAAACTTGATACACTTCGAAAACTCAGCATCTGCCTCAGTGTAGTGCAGATAAAACTTAGCCAACTCAACAAACTTGGAAGCATACTCAACAATTGACATATTCCCTTACTTCAGCTCAAGGAATTCAATTTCCTTCTTACCACAGACATCTTCAGGAAAGTACTTCCTCAGAAACTATCTACGGAACACGGACCAAGTGACATTCTCACCTGCAACTTCCAACTTTTGACAAGTCTCTAGCCACCAATCATCAGCCTCGACTGCTAGCATATGAGTACCATAACGAACCTTCTACGCTGGAGTGAATTCCATCACATGGAAGATTCTCTTGATCTCTTTCAACCACTCTAATGCTCCGTCAGGATCATACTTTCCTTTGAACATAGGCGGATTCTCTCTCTGGAAGGTCGCCAAACTATGAGATACAGCATTCCCATCAGCATTCGGCTGATTCTCCATCGCATGAGCCATTGCTTCTAAAGCAGCAGCAAGTGCAGCATAATTCCTTTAATCCATATCAACTTATCACTACAACATAAACAACGGTTAGAACTAAAATTAACAATACTCGATTGTTAGACAACTACGACTCGACAACAAGGTCAAGCCAACCTTTTGCTCTAATACCAACTTTGCAACACCCCAATTCTACCCGGCAATTATAAATAAATCAGAGTTATAAAATCATTCACGCAAACGAATTAGGATGCCACAAATTCATCATTAAAAACTCATTGCATTCGTCGTGGATATATAACACTTTAAAACATTGGATGAACCATCAGCATAATACTTTAATTAAATAATTCAACAATTTAAACATCTACGCAGCGGAATTCTTAATAACATCTTTATCTTCGTTACAACAACTTCAAAACAACACATACTTAATAATAATCAACTTAAAGTTCAACAACTGAATAATCAACAATCAAAAGCAACAAGCGTTCATCCCCCCCGAGTGTTACATATCAGAGCAATGACACGGACTCGAACTATTGGAGGTATACAACCTTCACTCTCGATTACCTGCACGTTACCAACGTAAGGGTAACATTCAAACAAAAGGGGTTAGATATCTAACAATATAATAAAGCGTATGATAATTAATATATTAAATTAGATCACATAACATCACCACTTCTCATCTCATAATCAACAATAATCACAATAATAATACACATTCACAACATCATTACACACTTCTTTATGCAATCATATAATGCGACTCAATACTATGCAAATGCATGTGGTACCATTGGAGCAAAACTCTCATATCGAAAATTTCCAATTAATAGAGGCATCAACAAGGCATAAGCATTCATCTCAATATTCGCCAATACAGGCCATCTCAACAAGCATAAGCTCCATCTCAAAATGCAATGTATGTGACATAATCATGAATGTAATAACAACACCATAATTGACAACATCTCAATACAACACCATTGTTGGCCAAATGCCTACATCTTAAAAGCATCTCAACATCTCTTCAGCAACATCATTCATCGACATCATTTATCATCATAAATCATCAAACATCATTTATACATCATAATTCCTTAAAACAACTCTCATTAACATCATTTCATCAACAACTCAGTCGTACAGTAATAGGATAGTAACTCATCAATTTCACAATGTTGGCCATAGGCCTATACAAGATATTGCCTATGATTAGTTAATCAACTAAGGCTTACTTCTAAATCACCAAATCTCCACATACTACTATTCTGTAATATTACATTGTTATTATCATTAATCCTACTGTTACAAACCAGACAATACTTTACAAACGTCTCATCCCCGTCCTTCTTAACAAAAATCGACATAATGATTATCGCGGGAACTAACTCAAATATTAATTTGGATACTAGGGTTATCCTTCCCATTCTTCGTTTTAATCCTTATGAATGAAGCTCATCGCGTTAGCTATTCAACGCTTCGAACGACACCTCAAACGAAATCCTAAAACTCAAGTTACAGCATTCTCAAACTGATTCTGCCAAAAACTAGACAACATGGATTGATGCATGACGTCTTGGATCGACGCGTACTGCACTGAACTCGCAACATGAGTCGACGTATCCTCTCTTGTATTGACTCATACTAAGTCTACCACACAGCATGTATCGACACATGCTCCTATGTATCAACTCATCCTGAGTCTAAAAATCCTCATGTATCGATTCAAGACCTCTTCGTGTCGACTCATCCTGACTCTAACATCATTCATGTATCGACACATACCATTTGGGGTTGACACATACCATTTGGGGTTGACACATACTGCTCTACTAAGGATATTTTCTGTGATTTCTCTGCGTTTTCACTACGGGTTCCATACTTTAAGCCCTAAAAACCTAATTTAATCATAGATAATCATCACTTACAGTTATCCTATAATTCTACATCAAATAAACAACATTGGGATATCATCGTTCATTTTCTAATCATCAATTCTCATCATACAACAACATATAATTCAATCATGAACAAAATAACACTTTCACATATAATCCCATAAACCAATTATTATGAACCCAATTATAGAGTCAGAACCCCACCCTTATCTTGGATTGAAGGTCGCTCTATAACTTTCGGTTGAATTCTCGTTCTGCTGTTTTTCCTCTTTTTCCAACAGCTTCACGTTCTTCTTTCTAACCCTTATTCTTCTTATTGCTTCTTCTTTCTTGTTATTTCCACAATAATAAAATAACCTATTATACTCTTTATTCCTTAATGGGCCCAAAACTAATACACCCCCTTTTTACCACTTCTATTCCTTTGAAACAAGCCCACATTAAAATAATATCATACTTCTAATATTATTTCACCACTTAATAAAATAAGTAAATCCAACTAATCACCACACATCAATTATTCCAATAATAATTTAATTAAATAATTAATTAAATTACAGGCGTTACAACGCCTCCCTTCACGTCCAATCATGTTACATGCATGCAGAGATGCCTTCTCCAAGGCTGTCACCTAGCCTGCACCTAGACTGCAACCCATGTCACCTCTTATTCTCCAACAAGGATGGCGACACCTTTAACTTTTATACTCTTTCGCCAAGTCCAATGGCGCCTCCCTTCATGTCCAATCATGTTACATGCATGCATAGATGCCTTCCCCAACGCTGCCACGTAGCCTGCACCTACACTGCAAGAGTGACACTTATCATGCATGCATGCACCCACCTACCACCTCACTTACTCTATGATAAAATTTTACCTATAAATACAGAGCCTCATATACTTCTATCACATCCACAATCGTCTCACTCTCTGCTACAAACTCTTTCATAATCTTTTACAATTTCAAACTCTTTCATATTCTCAGACATTTTCAACAATGGCTCTTCTCACAATGGGAGATTCTCACAGAGGCACAAGGGACAATATTGCAGTGTTTGTAAGTTTCTTGTATACTTATAAATTTTTCATACTTCTATTAATGCTTTATTCAACTTACCTACTCTTACACTTTTTACATTATTAATTTAGGATACTAAAAGATTCAGAATCCAGTCACACAACTACCTTGCTCCCGACCCGTTGATCGTACCCTATCTCGAATACGCAGGTTTCCGAAATGTTATAAAGATCTCCAACTGCACGATTGATTCAAAGTTCATACTTGTAATATTAGAAAGGTGGATACCAAAGACCCATACATTTCATCTACCAATAGGTGAATGTACCATCACACTAGAGGACGTGTATATGTTATTAGGTCTCCCTGTCGATGGTAAGGCGGTTAACAGGTCGGTTCAACAACCTAATTCTCTGTGTGAAGAATTGTTGGGCAGGGATATAGTTGAAGGTGGTGGTGCGAGAGGTCAGGGTATACTACTTACTGAGCTAAAAAATCATTATGCGACTCTGGAATTGAACGAAAATTCCTTCGAGCTAGCTAAGGTGATAAAAGCTAGAAATTATATAATGATACTATTTGGAACCTTTTTATTTCCCGAAAGTACGTGAAATAGTGTAAATTTTATGTATTTAAATTTACTTAGAGACTTCAAAAAAACTAGAAAGCATAATTGGGGTTCTGCTGTTTTAGCCCATCTATACAGTTCCTTGTGTAAAAATGCAATCAAGGAAAAATGTACATTTTATGGCTGCACTTTTTTACTTCAAGCCTGGGGTTAGTGGAGGATGGAGTCCCTAAACCCCGTCAACAACAACACATTAGTTTTCCCATACGCAACAAAGTAAGTCATCAACTTATATCATTTATTACTATTCATCTCTTCACCAAATATATGATAAAAATAAAATATTTTTCAATTCCTTTAGGTACTGTGTGAGGGGTATGGATTACGGAAAGAATCCAAGATTCAATGTCGCTCTAAACCGTAATCTATTTGATCACCTTGGCCCGAATGATGTACGTTATAACTTTCAACTTTTCTACTTTTAAATTATTTATTTATTACATTTTCATTAACCTGATTTAATTTTATCCGCAGTTTGTCTGGAGACCATATTTGGGTTTGGACCATGAACCAAACCCCGAGGATGCAGCAATTTAAAGCGCAAATACTGCAATCATACGGTTCAATGTTGTGGAGATGCACCACAGTGACCGTGTCAATATGCAGTTTGGAATGCATCAAGAGATACCCAGCGATCCGACTTGTTTGTCCCCGTGGCATCTCAAAAGAGTCGACGCTCAATAGGGTCTTACCAACTGGAAAGATTTTTCTCCAGAATGGTGTAAGATGTGGCAGAGGCGTCACCGACATGTCTTGCAATTCCCAATTTTCCTCAACCATGGTGTTGTACCCCAAAATTTTCCCTCCCATATTCTTCAAGATTTGGCAAGATCAAGCTTCAAATGGATTAAGGATTGCACAGTCCCATTGCCTCCTAACACAGTCAAAATTAGGGTTTTGGTTCTTACAAGGAAGTTGAGGTTTCCAAGAGTCCAACCAAGTCCCATATGTCTATATACATTGTCAAGCATCTATATGTCAAGTTTCAAGACTCACAGCATCAAGTTGTACAGTCAAAAACCCTAAAATGCTTCACAGTCAACTGCAGGGGTAAAATGGTTATTTGACAGTCAAAAGTCAAAAAAATTGGTCAACATCTTATTTTGAAGCCACAATCATCATTTGATCAATTCTTGATCATGATTCCACAAGCATGGCTCAAAAAGTCTCAAGATGCAAAAGTTTCTATTTTTGGACAGTTGAAAAGTCAACTGCAAATTGACCAAGGCATAACTTCTTCATGGTTTATCAGAAAAATCCCATCCAATGCTCATTTTTAAGGGGATGACATTTCCTACAACTCATCTTCACACTCCAAGTCTAAGAAATGCTCTCATAAAAAGTTATCAATTTCAACATTATAGGTCATTTTCAAAAGTCAACAAAAAGGACCTTTAAGTCAAAGACCATAACTTGAGATTGGTGAATCAAAATGACATGGGACCAAAGGAATTGGTTAGAGAACTTCAAGACCTTTCCAAAATGTCCAAGAACATGTTCATAGCTTCAAAATTGAGCAAGATATGCATTGGAGAAGTTAGGAAATTTTTGGGAACTTTCAAAAGTCAACTTTGCCTAAAAAGCTTCAATTTTGCTAATGGGCCTCAAATTCTTTCTTGAATCTTTACCCAAAGCCTATGCACGACCCATTGAGCTCAAAATAATTTATTTTCTTATTTTTAATTAATTAATTGAATTTATATTTATATTAATTCATTTAATTGGTTTTAATTATAAGAAAATTCAAAAGATGTGCTTTTTAGATCTTTTTGTGCAGCAAATATGACTAGGGCAAGCTGGCAACTCGTTTCTCAATCAATAAGGCAAAAAAAATCCATGATTGGCAAGGTTTCATGAAAGAAAAGATTGAAAAAGATATGATTAGGCAATCAAATATTCAAGTCATAATGCCATGGACTTTTGGGCTTATTCTTGACCTAATTCACATCACATACATATGCTGAGTGAAACCCTACTGAAGGACCCGAAAAATTGCTGCAAGAACATCATATGCAACATTGAAAAAAAGTGAAAAAACTCAAAACTGTTTTCTAATTTACAGTCCGATTCAAGGAAGTTTGTTGATTCTAATCCCTTGCTGAGAGTTTCCTGAACGTATTGCAAGCATTTTCCAACTCCATAGCTCAAGGAATCGGTAAAACAAAGTCACGGTTTGATCAAATATGTTCATAATCGAAATCTAATTTCCATGCATCATTGACATGTTTTGCTTATTGATTTGTATTGCTGACGCCTTCCTGAAGCTTTTGATATAGTTTAATTGTGCTAAAACTGCTTGAATCGAAATTCACCATGGATAAAATCTAGGGTTTAGAAGCTTGAAAATTAGGGCTTTCTTGTTGAGGAAAAATCAGGCCTTGAGACATATACCATTAAACTCAGAAGCTCAAGACGAAGAAAATGGAATCCTCGCGCCTTTTTTATATTGGCTCTAATTCCAATCGCTATTTTTTACTGTTGAAGTTAGTGGGAGTTTAAAACCCCCGCTATCTGCTTGCTTTTTGTTTCAAGAAACGAAGAAGACAGCATGCGTGGCAACATGTGGTTGGGGCATTCAAATCCACGCCCGCGTTTTCTAAATTCCAGCATAATTATTACTTTACATATATTACTTTTGTTGATTATTATACTTACAAAAGCGCTCCATGGTTCAGATGATGGAGGACGTGTCTTGCAAGCATTGGGACCTGGGTTCGATTCCCAGGTCCCCCATATATTCTTCATATTTTTCTTAATGCTTTCAGGTACAACGCTTCTCAAACGTTCCACCATACGTACCCACGCCTAGGCTTGCCAATTGGCTTTGATGAGCAATCTGAAGGCCAGGAGATGGAATCCATGGTGCACTCCAGTCAACCAGCACGTACACAATCAGGAAAGTCAACGTGACTTTGTCTAATGGGCCTGAATTCCACATAAACCTCCACTTTGGGCCAGACACCCCTTTGGTTTGCTTTGTTTCTTGATTTTATTTTCTTTTCTTTTTTAATACTTTTAATTGATTTAATTATTTTTATTAATTCACCATAAAATAATTTTTCCTAATAAAAATCAGAAACTCAAAAATGTTTTATTTAATTATTTATTAATTGCATCATTAACCTATTTTTGTAAATAAATGTTAACAATTAACTTTAGTTTAATTTAGGTTTAAAATTTAATCTCTTTTCATAATAAATAAAAAATACATAGAATTAGGGTTTTGACACTTTTATCTTTTTCTTAATTAATTATTATCACCATTATTAATTACTATTATTTTTGTACATAAATATGTAAATTAATTAATTAGTAAATTATGTCAACTTTGACATTTTCTTTAATAATTAAAATAATCTAGAATTAGGTTTGTTTACTAACTTTAATTTTAATTCTTTTTTTTTCTTTATTTCCATGATAAATATAAAAAAACATAAAAAAACACTTTCTTTTTTTTAAATAATTAATTAGGTTTTAATTTAATTTAATTTCAAGCAAAGGGTCCAACACCCTCGGACGTTCAGTTTAATTTAGCCTTTCGCACGTTATTCTTATTTTTCTTATTGATTATTATGTAACTGTTCAAGGATGTAATAGTAATTAGGTTTATTGCTTTATTTACTTTCCGCATCTTTATCAAAAACGGGTCTTTGTATTTTGGCGATGTATAGACCCGCGCCTTGTAATAGCGTAGCTTTTATCTTTCTATATTTAATTTTCCGCACTCCTAACTGCTAAACTCGCATGAAAGAATGTATGGTAATTAAAAACAACTCGTAGCTCACAATGCCATGATCAAAGATAAAACATAACATGAAAACAACACACAATACACACACCACTTCTAGGGTACGCCTCACTCGTTGCCTTCGAAACGTGGTCGTCAAGTATAGGACGTTTTAGCAGTCGCTCTTATGTCCAAGATCCAGTTGCCTCGAAACAGTTGCCTCGAAACGGTTGCCTCGGATTAAAAAGGATCTAGGACATTAGGGTTACTTCTAAGGTGTCCTAACTGTTGCTTCGGTGACCACAATGTCCCTAATAATCGAATTGACTCGAACACCTCCAATGGTGGTGCTACCTACCTCTCAATGGTGGGATGACACTACCTTAAGGACTTTTACACAGCCTAATTCCTTAGGGTAGGTAGATGACTCATGGGTACTGTTGTACCCCAAAATTTGCCCTCCCATATTCTTCAAAATTTGCAAAGAGCAAGCTTCAAAATTCCCCAAGGGTTGCACAGTTCAAGGGCCTCCTAACAGTCAAAAACTAGGGTTTTGGTTCTGACAAAGAAAATGAAGTTTCCAAGGGTCCAATCAAGTCCCACATGCCTATAAACATGGTCAAGCATCCTCATACCAAGTTTCAAGACTTACAGCACAAAATTGCACAGTCAAAAACCCTAATTGCACCACAGTCAACTGTAGGGGCAAAATGGTCATTTGACAGTCAAAAGTTCAAATTTTTGGTCAACATCTCATTTTGAAGCCACAAACATCATTTGATCAATGCTTGATCATGATTCTAAAAGCTTGGCTCAAAAAGTCTCAAGATGCAAAAGTTTCCATATTTGGACAGTTGAAAAAGTCAACTGTAACTTGACCAAGGCATAACTTCCACATGGATTATCAGAAAAATTCCATCCAAAGCTCATTTTGAAGATAAAGACATTTCCTACAACTCCTCTTCATACTTCAAGTCCAAGAAATGCTCTCACAAAAAGTTATCAATTTCAACATTATAGGTCATTTTCAAAAGTCAACAAAAAGGGACTTTAAGTCAAAGACCATAACTTGAGATTGGTAAATCAAAATGACATGGGACCAAAGACATTGGTTAAAGGACTCAAAGACCTTTCCAAAATGTCCAAGAACATGAGCAGAGCTTAAATATTGAGCAAGTTATGCCTTGTGGAAGTTGGAAAATTTTTGGATATTTTGAAAAGTCAACATTGCTCCAAAGGTCTTAAAATTGCTAATGGGCCTCTTTTTCTTCCACAATTCATCATCCAAGGCATGTGCACGACCATTTGGCCCAAAGGGAAGTTTTTTATCATTTTTATTTATTTATTTGGATTTTTAATTATTAATAATTCATTTAATTAAAATAAATAGGTGAAAAATACTAAACCTAATGTTTTAAATCTTTTTGTGCAAGACAATCACTCATGATTCACTAAGGATTTCGTGCATACCAAGAAAGGAAAGAATTGGAGCAAATTGACATGATTCTTCATGAAGAAATATTGAAAAAAGATCCTTAAGAATCAAATCTTGAAAATCATGAATGCAAAGGTTTTGATTTGTTTTCTTTGACCTAAATCATTCACACATAAGTACTGATGCAAACCCTATTCAAAACAACCACAAAGCTGCGCAAGAACCTGACCAACAAGTTTGCATTTTTTTCAAGAAAATTCAAAGACTGAAAACTAGGTTACCGGTCGATTCAAGCCAAAAGAGTGATCCTATTGCCTTCCTGAGACCTCAAGGAAGGTTTTCAGATCAAAACCATAAGCTCTAACGCCAAGAAACGTAGGAATGATGGTGTCCTGTACAGAAATTTTTTTACATTCTTGCATCACGATTCATGCATCTTTAGTAATTTTTGATGTTTGATTTATGTTCCTTGATTAATTCTAAAGCTAACTGTGTGCTTTGATTGAGCTTTCATGCGTTATATGAGGATTCACCATTAGAGCCAGCTAGGGTTCTTCAGGTTTCAATTTAGGCGTTTCTTAACCCTGTAAAATTAGAGAACTTCAAGGCCATGGTTGAAATCAGCGTGCTTGGACGAAAATAAAACACCCCTCGCGCCTAATTTATACTCCAAGACGGCTTAATCGCTATTACTGGAAAACGCATATTTTGGGGTGGTTCAAAACCCCCGCTAACCACCTTTTATATTTCAGGAAAAAGAGCCAAACGAAGAAGGTGATGAAGTGTCAAAGCATGATAGGGTGATTTGAATTTTCGCGCTGAATTTATTCACTAACCATTGTCTTGTTTCATATTATTTATTGATTACCATATATACAAAGCGCACTAAGAGCTCCAGTGGTAGGCGTGTACATTGGTAATCTACAGGACCTGGGTTCGATCCCAGGTTCCCCACCCCTTTCCATATTATTTTTCTATTAACGCTTATGTGCATTTTCAGTGCTAGGGTGCATCGTACATCCACAATATCAAGCCATCCACGTGCCTACTGAGATGGATCAAAAGGTCATAATTGGAGGAACATGATGGACCTGAGTCAACGCACCTACACGCGTCCTGAAAAGGTCAAAAGGGCTTGATATAAGTGGGCCTAAATTGCTAAGACATACCTCCAACTGGGGACAGAACCCCCCAAGGTTTGCAATTCTTTTTATATTTTTCATTTTTATTTGATTCAATTACTTCTTTTTTTAATTAATTTCTTTAATTTAATATTTTCATAAAAAACATAAAAACAATATAAAAATCAGAAAAAGGACAAAAAATAAGTATTTTTATTTAATGTTATTTTTTTTGTAAATAAATATCATTAATTAATTTTAGCTTTTAAATTAGGTTTAATTCAAGCATTTTCTTAATTAACTTAAAATTTGTAGAATTAGGGTTTTAATCAATTTTTATCCTTTTTCTTTTCTTTCATCACTAATAATTAAATATTATTTTTTGTAATTAAATTACCATGTAAATAATTAGATTAATCTTAGGTTTAATTTTAACATGTTTCCTTAATAAATAAATAAAAACAATTATAATTAGGGTTAATATTTTAATTTCATTTAATCTTCCTCATAAAATTCATAAATCCAAAAAATCTCAAAAACAATTTCTTTTTTATTTTAATTTAATTAATTTAATAATAATTTAATTTCATTAAAAAGGGTCCAACGCCCTCGCTTTCGATTATTAATTTGTTTCGCGCATTTTATTTTATTTCTTATAATATTTATGTACCTCTCCCAAAGCCTTGTAAACTCAGACAATTTATGTTTCTCGCACATTACTTCTTTATTTTCCGTCAAATCGGGTCCTGGATTTATTTTGGCGATGTGGACCCGCGCCTTTGTAATAGTTTAGAACTTTATCTTTCCGCACTTTTTTTTAACTGTTAAATAAATGCATGCAAGAATGAATGGCCTAAAATAAAGATAAACGCATAGATCACTTTGACATGAACAAGACAAAAAATATCTGAAAACGACACACCAATCACACACCACCCCTAGGGTACGCCTCACTGTTGCCTTGCCTCGAAAGGTGATCGTCGAGTAGAGGATGTCTTAGTAAGTCCTCATGATCCGGGAACCTGGCATGAGGGTAGCTTCTAAGGTATCTTCCCATTGCTCTGGTGATCACCATGTCCCGAACCTCGAATTGACCCGAACACCTCCAACGGTGGTGCTACCTACCTCTCAATGGTGGGATGGCACTACTTTAAAGGACATTTACACAGACGAATTCCTTAGGGTAGGTAGACAGCTCTAGGTACTTGCTCTAAATCTCAAAACAAATCAAAATACTTTTCACACCAACACATTTTCAAAAAGCTTTCGAAAGCAATTTTTCAAACACTCTTGAGGACTGATACAAGAGTCGAACTGAAATTTTCAAAGAAACTTTTTAAAACCCACAGTTGAAAAGCAAACAAACCATTTTTGAAAACACAATGAGCAAGTACCTAAGAGCCCATGGATAACCATGGATAGAAAGGGTGCTAACACCTTTCCTTTCTATAACATACCTCCCGAACCGAGAGCAATCTCTTTAAGGAATTTTTCGGTGCTTTTGTCCTTTCCATTTGGAGAAAATAAAAGACGGTGGTGACTCTTGCTTCCGCGACATTTCGCGAACCAGCGTTAAACAGTCAGTTCCAGATCCACCGATCACAGAACTGGCGACTCTGTTGGGGACTCTTTATAAAGTGAGGTGTACCTTAGGGTTAGTTCATAACTGTGTTTTCAATTGTATTCTTTGCTTGCTTTATTATTGTGGGACTGTCTCGGGAGTTCTATAGATCCTAACCCGGATCTGGGGATACCTTCTTAGAAAGTAGCAACAAGGTTGTGAGGGAACTGTGCGGGGTATACCAACATGGTTGAAACAGTCTGCTACATTGATGTGGCACTTTGGTGTGTACCGGTAACCCTTGAGTTCAGTCAAGGAGAGTACGGGGCCTCCGCGTGGTGTCGTGAAGCATCAACATACCTTAGGAACCTTAATTGAACTATCTTGGCCTCTTTAGGGTAGTGAGATAACTGACTTTGGTGCAGTCCGAGGTTGGTTGATACTCGATACTACACTCAATTGAGGGTTGCTTTCCTGGAATATTTCGGTCGCCAGTTCAGTGGCTAAATCGAAACGATGAACAATGAAAGCAATCTCGTGATATTGGGACCCTTAGAACCCGGTTACTTCTAATAGGACAGGTTGAACCCACCAACTTCAAGAGGGCAATACCCAGACCCCATGCTGGCCTTAAACCCTAAGGGCATGTCTTGTGTGCCTTGTGTGCCTTACATGTTTGTCTTTGTAAATATCTGTGGTGTGTTTAATCATAGCATCATGACATCATCCAGCATCATATGCATTGACTAACCATTTCAGGGGTTCGAATCTTCATCTTTGTTCTTGTTTTGTAGGATATGGAAACTGTTCGTAGAAAGACAATTCAAATCAGTCTTGTAAGGATCCCTCCTCAGCTTAAGGAACTTATATCCAGGATTCCCGAGAGCTCTTCATTCAGTGAGAGACATGGAAGACTCATCAGCTTGGTCAATACCAACATTGAGGAAGATATGATAAAGGTCCTATTCCAATTCTTTGACCCTCTGCATCACTGTTTCACCTTCTTGGATTATCAGTTGGTACCTACATTGGAGGTGTTCTCCCGGCTCCTAAAGTTCCCTATCCTTGATCAACTACCCTACAACGGTATGGAAAGGGAACCCAAACTTGAAGAGATTGCTAAAGCCTTGCACCTACAATCCTCTGATCTCAAGGGACATTGGGAAGTTAGAAGTGGTATCAAAGGGTTCTTAGCCAGGTTTCTGTTTGAAAAGACCCATGAATGTTGGAACTCCCTTGACTTACAAGCTTTTGAAGAAGTTGTGGCCCTCCTTGTCTATGGTTTGGTGTTGTTCCCTAACCCAGATCAGCTTATTGATATCAGTGCCGTCCAGATCTTCATGTCCAGGAATCCTATACCTACATTGCTGGGGGACATCCTTCACTCATGTTACACTCGAACCATGAGAAAAAGAGGTGTCCTTATGTGTTGCACTCCTCTCCTGGGAAGGTGGTTTATTTCGCACCTTCCACAATCAGCTTTGAAGAATGAGCGGGGTTTGAGATGGTCACAACGGTTGATGACTCTTACACATGCAGATATACATTGGTGCCCTAGATCCAGAGAGGATGTCACTATCATTGATCGTTGCGGGGAGTACCCTAATGTTCCTTTACTTGGAATCAGAGGAGGTATTACTTACAACCCATGCCTGGCTTGGAGACAGTTTGGTTATGCTCGGAGGGATGGTCCTCATGACATGTTAATTCCTGACATAGTTTTTGACTTCGACAACGATGCACAAGGACTTCGCCAGAGATTTATCAGAGCTTGGAGGATGCCAAGTAGGATAGACAGCAAGACACTGGGGCACAGGAACTCCATCCCATTGGAACCTTATCTCAAGTGGGTACGAGCCCGCTCCCAGAAGTTAGTGATGCCTTATCCTCATATGCTCCCAGTAATCAAAGAACCAGTCTTAGAAGGAGAAGTGTCCTACACTATTCAGCATCCTGACATGCCCACGTCCTGGGAAGAGATGCAGAAGAGCTGGATCCAGCTTAAGGAAGAACGGAATTCTCTTGAGACCAGTCTACATGCTAGTGAAAAGAAGGTCTTGGAGCTCACCCGCCTGTTGCATGAGGAGAGGAATCTCAACACCTACATAGCTCCAAAGAGGATGCGTAGTGTCTTTTGGGATTAATGTGCTTTTGTATTATTTTGCCCATGAGGCTTTGATGTATTGAACAATTATTTCCTTAATGATAACGTGTGTTCTTTTTGTCTACAACAAATGTGAACTTTCGAACCCTTGAATGCATTGCATAAACACATATCATTCATCATGTGCATAGCAGGGTTTCTTCTTTTCAGGTTGCTTACAGTTCTTCGCTGTTTATTTCAGCATCATGAATCCCGACTCATCATCAACTGAGATGTCCATCAAAGCTCTTCAGGCGCAGAATGTGCAATTTCAGGAATTAATCATGGGTTTGGCTCAGGGCCAAGAAGAGTTGAAGGCTCTGCTCCTGAAGAAGGAAAAGAAGAAGAAGAGAAGGACTGTTCTTTTCAACTCAGGCCGAAGGTTTGGCAACACTCTGCAGAATGAAGAGGCTGGTTCTTCTATAGGCAAAGGTACCCCTCAAGGGGAAAAAGGTCCAAGTCCGGTAGTCTCCGACAACGAGACTGATTTTGATGAGGAACAGTATCCTCCTGCAGAAGACAGATATAAGCAGTTGGAGGACAGACTGAATGCTATGGAGATCCAACAAGTGCCTGGGCTGGATTTTGGAGATTTGGGTTTGTCTACTGGTGTGATCATCCCTCATAAGTTTAAAGCATCATCTTTCACCAAATATGACGGGGCGTCTTGTCCCAAGCTACACCTCAGGTCTTATGTGCGGAAGATTCAGCCGTACTCAGTGGACAAGAACTTGTGGATCCACTTCTTCCAAGAGAGTCTTTCAGGGACTCATCTCGAATGGTTCTATCAGCTGGATGGGACCAAGGTTCGTAACTGGGAGGAGTTGGCTACTGCTTTCTATAAGCAGTATCAATATAATGCCGACCTTGCCCCTACGCGTACCCAACTCCAGGGTATGTCGTTAGGTTCAAGTGAAGGTTTTAAAGAGTACGCTCAGAAGTGGAGGGATCTGGCTGGCAGGGTGCAGCCTCCGTTGACTGATCGGGAGTTGGTAGACATGTTCCTGGGGACCCTATTCGGGCCATTTTTCAACCATCTTATCGGTAACTCATCTGCAGGGTTTACTGATCTTATTCTGACTGGAGAGAGAATTGAGGCGGGGTTGAAGTCTGGTAAGATTCCGAAGGGTGCATCGTCTAGTTCCGAGAAGAAACCCTTCAAGAAGGAGGCCAGTGCTGTATATGGCTCCAAGAGACAAGAGAAAGCTGAGCGCCACCAATCTGTCAGTGCGGTAATGATTGCTAAGCCTGCTTCTGCTCCTCGGCAAACCAATCCACCAAGGGCTGAAAGACCCCGGAGAGAGTTTACCCGCCTGACTATGACTCTATCACAAATCTTGCCGCAGTTACTATCCACCAACTTAGAGACTGTCAGGGAGGCCCCAAAAGTTGTGAACACTGCCTCTCCGAAATACAATCCAAATGCCCGCTGTGCTTATCACTCTGATAGTCCGGGACATTCCACTGATGACTGTTGGGCATTAAGGAATAAGGTGCAAGACCTTATTGACGCAAAAGAAATACAGTTTGAAGCGCCTGAGAGGCCGAATGTGGTAACTGCTCCTATGCCCCAGCATGGAGTAAATGCGGTTGATGAAGATGTTTATGCTGTTTCTGTGAATGATCTAGCCACTCCCTTAATGACTGTCAAGAGGAACCTACTGCTGGCCGGTTTATTTCCGGGTTGCAGTGAGGGTTGCCTGTTCTGTGCTGTTTCTATCTCTGGTTGTCCTTTGCTGAAGTTGGGTATCCAAAGCCTAATGGACAGCAAAGAGATTCTGTTTAAGAAGTCCGCTGTTCAGTTGGTTCCGGTAGAAGAAGTTTCTGTGGTTACAATCTATAACAATCCAATCAAGGCTCTCCCAAGGAAGCCTGTTCAAATCATGACTGTTGCACCTGTTGTCATTACTGTTCTGGGGCCTCTCCCCTACGTATCTGATAAAGCCGTCCCCTGGCACTATGGGGCAGATGTGTATGTGAATGGAATCAAACAAGAGTTCAACACTGGCACCAGTATCAGCAATATTACTGGCCCAGCCAAGGTTACCCGCAGTGGCAGGCTCTTCTCGCCTGACATTGCACCACCCGCTGCTCGAAGACCCCTCACTATAACACCTACAAGTATACCTGTTCCTGTTGCTGACCAAGTTGTTTCCC
Source organism: Vicia faba (assembly GCA_948472305.1). Taxonomy (NCBI): domain Eukaryota; kingdom Viridiplantae; phylum Streptophyta; class Magnoliopsida; order Fabales; family Fabaceae; genus Vicia; species Vicia faba. The sequence continues at coordinate 414,010,013 of OX451738.1, forward strand.
CTGCTGCCGAGTCATCCAATGCTCGGGGCAAAGGGATTGAAGATGAGCCCGCCCGGATGGAGGCACCAATACCTATAAATGCTGAGGCCTCCCAACAAGAGATGGAGGAGATTCTAAAGATAATAAAGAAGAGTGACTTTAATGTTGTGGAGCAGCTGGGGCATACGCCCTCCAAGATCTCCATGCTCTCCTTATTGCTGTGCTTAGAGGCCCATGCTAAGGCCTTAATTTCATTTCTCAAGACGGCCCACGTGCCACAGGAGACATCTGCAGTCCAATTCACCGATTGTGTAGCAAATCTGACAGCCGACAATGGTTTGGGTTTCTCAGATGCTGACCTGACTGCAAAGGGAAGGGACCACAATGACGCCTTGCATGTCTCTATCGAATGCAGGGGCACTACTCTGGCACACGTATTGGTGGATACTGGTTCTTCCTTGAATGTGCTACCCAAGAAGGCCTTGGACCGTTTGGATTGTGAAGGCCTGGAACTGAAACCCAGTAATATTATCGTCAGAGCCTTTGATGGTTCCAAGAGGATGGTTCATGGAGAGGTTGACATTCCTATTCGTGTGGGCTCTTAGGTGTTTGACTCTACCTTTTATGTGATGGATATCCGTCCATCGTATTCTTGTCTACTGGGTCGACCTTGGATCCACAAAGCTGGGGCAGTGACCTCTACCTTGCACCAGAAGCTAAAATACCCTGTCAGAGGGAAGATCGTCACTGTGCAGGGAGAGGAGGAGTATATGGTGAGCCATCTGAATTCCTTCAGGTACATTGAGATGGACGGGGAGTTTATTGAAACCCCCTTTCAGCATTTCGAGGAGGTACTTCCAATTTCAGCAGCAGCAGAAACAGCGGTCGAAGAGGATGTTCCTTTGAAGATGGCTTCCCTAAAGGATGCCCGGGCTGTGGTTCAGAGAGGTGAATGTACTAACTGGGGCAGGCTTCCCGACTTTACACAAAAAACTGACAAATTTGGACTGGGTTTTACTGCAGAGGGTCAGAAAGTTATGCGGAAGGCAAAGACCAGAAGACCTCCTGTGCTCATTACAAATCCAGGAGTGAATGTTGTTGGGGAGGATAATGAAGTGGATGAAGCAGAGTTCAATAGCTGGATCTACCCGACGACTGAAGGCGGATTGACCAATTGGATTTCCAAGGACCATACTCCTGTTACTTTTGTTACGCAGTAATAAACTTCTTTGTTTTGTTATTTGTAATAAACAAAAAAATTGAACTCTATGGCCCGGTGTCCTACCCGGGGCACCGTGGCTTCATTTGTGAGGGCATATAAATTGTCATTTCATATATCATAAATAAAAATCTTGGACGTTTTCTCGCATTTCAAATCTTATGCTCCTTTTCTGTCTTTCTTTCCTTTATATATTTCAAAACAGCTGTATTTACACACACTCACTCATACAGGTTTCAATCCACTCTGGATCTCACTGGTAACGACTCTGCTACTGCCAGTTATGACTTCGAAAATCCGATCAACTTAGCCGAAGACGAAGGTGAAGGTGATTGCGAAGTGCCTGGCGAGCTTGCAAGACTGTTACTTCAGGAAGAGAGGGCAATTCAACCACATGAAGAGCCAGTGGAAACAATAAACTTGGGTACTGAAGCAGACAGGAAAGAGGTAAAGATTGGTGCCAACCTAGAGCTCAGCGTGAAGCAACGGTTGACTAAGATGCTACATGATTATATGGAGATCTTTGCTTGGTCCTACGAAGACATGCCCGGGTTGGATACCGACATTGTGGTCCATCACCTGCCTACTAAGGAAGACTGCCCTCCGGTTAAGCAAAAGGTCCGCCGTATGCGTCCAGAGATGTCAGAGAAGATTAAAGCCGAGGTTATGAAACAGTTTGATGCTGGGTTCCTTGCAGTGACTTCTTACCCTCAGTGGGTTGCTAATGTGGTGCCGGTACCGAAGAAGGACGGTAAGGTCAGAATGTGCGTCGATTACAGGGATCTGAACAGGGCCAGCCCCAAAGATGACTTCCCTCTACCTCACATTGACGTCCTTGTTGATAATACAGCTCAGCATAAGGTTTTCTCTTTTATGGATGGTTTTTCAGGTTACAATCAGATCAAGATGGCACCTGAAGACATGGAAAAGACTACATTTGTTACTCAGTGGGGCACTTTCTGCTACAAGGTCATGCCTTTTGGACTGAAAAATGCTGGGGCAACCTACCAACGTGCCATGGTTGCTTTATTTCATGACATGATCCATCATGAGATGGAAGTGTATGTTGACGACATGATCGCAAGGTCCCAGACTGAGGAAGAGCACCTAGATCATCTGCAGAAATTGTTTGACCGTCTGAAACTGTACAAGCTGAGGTTGAACCCGAATAAGTGCACCTTCGGGGTAAGATCTGGGAAGTTGCTAGGCTTCGTTGTAAGTGATAAGGGTATTCAAGTGGACCCTGCCAAGGTCAAAGCTATTCAAGAGATGCCAGTTCCTAAGACAGAGAAGGAAGTCAGAGGCTTTCTAGGACGCCTGAATTACATTGCTCGGTTCATCTCGCACCTAACTGCTACTTGTGAACCTATCTTCAAGCTGCTGAAGAAAGATCAGGTAGTACGTTGGAATGATGAATGTCAGGCTGCTTTTGACAGAATAAAGGAGTATCTCCAAGAACCACCCATCCTTATGCCACCGGTTGGAGGGAGACCTCTGATATTATACCTGACAGTACTTGACAACTCAATGGGGTGTGTGCTGGGGCAACATGACGAGTCTGGCCGAAAAGAACATGCCATTTATTACCTTAGCAAAAAGTTTACCGACTGTGAGACCCGATACTCACTGCTTGAGAAAACTTGCTGCGCTTTGGTATGGGCTGCTCGCCGGCTGAGACAGTATATGCTGACTCACACTACCTTGTTGATCTCAAAGATGGATCCTATAAAGTACATATTTGAAAAGCCTGCTCTGTCTGGAAGAATAGCAAGATGGCAAATGATCTTGACGGAATACGACATTCAGTATACGACCCAGAAAGCCATCAAAGGAAGTGTATTGGCAGACCACTTGGCACATCAGGCCGTAGACGACTATCAGTCAATGAACTTCGAGTTTCCGGACGAGAGCATCATGATTGTGACTGATTGTGAAGTACCTGGACCGAATGAAGGACCTGAGGAAGGATCCCGATGGTCCATGCACTTTGACGGAGCCTCCAATGCTTTGGGTAACGGCATTGGCGCTGTGATCATATCTCCTCAAGGTACTCATACTCCACTCACTTCCCGACTATGTTTCAACTGTACCAACAACATGGCAGAGTATGAGGCGTGCATCATGGGTCTTCAAGCTGCGATCGACCTAAGGATCAAGTTTCTGAGTGTCTTCGGAGATTCCGCTCTCGTGATCAATCAGATCAAAGGGGAGTGGGATACAAAACATCCAAACCTTATTCCTTATAGAGAATGTGTGTTGACCTTGATCCCTCACTTCACAGAGATCACCTTCGAACATTTCCCAAGAGAGGAGAATCAGCTGGCGGACGCGTTAGCTACAATGTCTTCTATGTTCAAAGTCAAATGGGATAATGAGGCTCCCCGGATCATCATCTGGAAACTGGACGAACCGGCATACTGTTGTGATCTCGAGACTGAATTGGTGACTGAGAAGCCTTGGTACCATGAGGTGAAGAGATATTTGGAAGCTCAGGAGTATCCGGAAGGTGCCTCTGTCAATGATAAGAAGTTTCTGAGAAGGTTCGCAGCGAAGTTCTTCCTTAGTAACGGCATTTTGTACAAGCGAAACCATGATTCAACCTTACTGCGTTGTGTGGACAAGACTGAAGCAGAAAGGATCATGGAAGAGCTACATGAAGGGACCTTTGGTACACATTCCAGTGGGAACACTATGGCTAAGAAGATCCTTCGGGCAGGGTATTTCTGGTCCACGATGGAAGCTGACTGCTACCAACATTCTCGGACATGCCATAAATGCCAGATTTATGCAGACAAGGTGCATGTTCCTCCAGTTCCTTTGAATGTTCTGACTGCGCCTTGGCCGTTTGCAATGTGGGGCATAGACATGATCGGTGAGATTAAACCTACGGCATCTAACGGGCATCGCTTCATCCTGGTGGCGATTTACTATTTCACTAAGTGGGTTGAAGCAGCATCCTACGCTACGGTAACCAAGACTGTTGTGGCACGGTTTATTCGGCACAACCTGATCTGTCGATACGGCGTCCCAGAAAGGATCATTACTGACAACGGTACCAATCTGAATAACAAGATGATCACTGAGCTCTGCGAGCAGTTTAAAATACAGCACCACAACTCTTCTCCTTACAGACCGAAGATGAATGGGGCTGTAGAAGCAGCAAATAAAAATATCAAGAAAATTGTGCAGAAGATGACAGTGAACTATAAAGATTGGCACGAGATGTTACCGTTCGCTCTACATGGGTACCGTACCTCAGCCAGGACGTCAACCGGGGCAACTCCTTTCTCCTTGGTCTACGGTATGGAGGCAGTCTTACCGATCGAGGTGCAAATACCCTCTCTCCGGATAATGAAGGATGCAGATCTGAATGAAGATGATTGGATCCAGACACGACTTGATCAATTAAACCTTATTGATGAAAAGAGACTTGCTGCTATCTGTCATGGTCAGACGTATCAGAAACGGATGATCAGGGCATTTAACAAAAAGGTCAGACCACAGGAATATCAAGTCGGGGATCTGGTAATCAAGCGAATCATCCTTCCTCAGAGTGATCCAAGGGGCAAATGGACCCCTACATACGAAGGGCCATTTGTGGTTAAGCATGTGTTCTCAGGAGGAGCCATGATTCTAACCAACATGGATGGTGACGACCTTCCTCACCCCGCCAATGCAGACATAGTAAAAAGATACTACGCATGAAAAAAGAACCGCTAGGCTGACATGCCTAGGCAAAAATTAGGGCTTCCCGGCGAACCAAAAGGGTTCGGGCAAAATGAAGGGATGAAATGAAAAAATCTGTACACCCGGCAAGTCGAAAACCTGAAAAGGCGGCTTGGGCAAAAATGGGTATCCCGGTGGACTGAAAACCCGAAAGGGCGGTCCAGGCAAAAGTTAGGGATAAAGCGTAATACTATGTCTCATTGGATCACTTTGCATCCAGAATCCGGTATCTGCATCAAGTTCAGACGGCATCGATCAGTCAGCTTCATCTTCCACTAAGGTCATCAAGTGATGAGACGCTCGGAGATATAAAGGCAATAGCAGAGTTGAAACCCAGGGGGATCATTCATTTCACACAGCTGTTTTATTTTCCTTTGTACAAAATTTGTATAAACTCTTTTGTTCGGCGGCGTTCTCTTACTAGGACGTCAGCCTCTTGTATATAAAACGCCTATTTACAGGCAACTCAAAATCAATACAAATACACTTTTCAGTTAAAATTGCCAATTGTTTTTCCTTTTCTGTTTTGTTTTGCGAAGAACGTCCAAGGTTCAATTTGTGATATATACATTGACAATAATTTTCTAACTCATGAATATTTGCATACGAAACAAAGGATTAATTACAGGTAACATTAGAAACAGGGACCATAAAGAGTCGTCTAAGCAATCTAATTGTTCTGTCCTCCAAGGTATCAAGGTAGGTTCAGCTAAAGAACACAGCCAGATATCTTAATTCCCCAGAGAGTAAACCGGCAGGTCAGTACACTCTCCCCAAGCAAAGTTATCAAATCTTAAAGGAGTTGGGTATCCTCCAGCAGGTCTCAACATTCCCCAGCAGCATATATACATTCTTAACAAGCATCCCCGACAATCTTGGCCTAAAGATTGTTCCCTGGAGGTATATCAAAGGTTCAATGGAGTTACTTCCCCGATACAGCTCAAAACTTCCCCAGGAGAGTCCAATCCAGCTTCCCCAGGAAAGTTGGAATCCATCTCCCCAAGCAGTAAGCTTATCCCCAATAGATTCTGGAAGTTTATTCTCGCAGAGCACGAACGCGTCTCCCGGCTTTATTCAAAGAGTTATTTCCTTACTAGGATATAACTGGGTTATCCTCAGCCAATTGCCACAGAAAGAGCGTCCTCGACAAAGTCTTCTTATCCCCAGCGAAGTCTATTAACACTTCCGACACAACAAGGGTATCCCCAGCAAGTTAGTATCAACAATTCAACAAAGTATCTCTCTCCCCACAGAGTATTGCTCCCCAGGATGATCGTTAGAGTACTTTTCTCCCCGCAGAGTAATCCATTCGCCAAGTTTATCCCCAACGGAGTTATCTTCTCCTACCGGTACTCTTGCAACTATCATCCCCAGCGGAGGCAAAATCTATTCTTCAACATCGGCCCAGGATATGACTTCCCAGCACCCGTCAAGGATTTACTTTCCTAGACGAAAATATATATTCATAAACATCGCACTTCCATACATCATTATAGCATGCATATACGCATCATATCTTACAAATCTCATTTATGTTGAGAACATCATTGCTTGATCCATATCATGCATTGAATATGACTGACTTTTACCTTTCAAGAAAGAACCAATCGAGTTCTCAGCTATATTTCAAGACCTTGACCGGTTCAGTTAAGTCGACCCTAAGACTTTTCTGTTTCTTATCCCGTCAAAGGCCTTCTCTGGTTCAGTCAGATCGACCCTAAGATCTCCCTGTTTCTTATCCAGTTGAAGACATTCAAGACCTAGACCGGTTCAGTTAAGTTGACCCTAAGATTTTTCTGTTTCTTATCCAGTCCAAGGCCTTCTCTGGTTCAGTCAGATTGACCCTAAGATCTCCCTGTTTCTTATCCAGTTGAAGATTTCAAGACCTCGACCGGTTCAGTTAATCGACCCTAAGATTTTCTGTTTCTTATCCAGTCCAAGGCCTTCTCTAGTCCAGCTAAATCGACCCCTAACAGATTTTCCTGATAAAGACTCAGCAGAAGTTATCCAAGATTCTCTCAATGATTACTGTTGAGGTTGTAGTCGCCTGTGGTTCTCTCCCCGTTACTGCGGAGGTAGTAATCGCCCCAAGATTCTCTCAGCGTCACTGTTGAAGTAGAAGATATCCAAGATTCTCTCAATGATTACTGTTGAGGTTGTAGTCGCCTGTGGTTCTCCCCCCGATACTGCGGAGGTAGTAATCATTCCCAGATTCGCTCAGCGTTACTGTTGAAGTTGAAGTCGTCCAAGATTCTCTCAATGATTACTGTTGAGGTTGTAGTCGCCTGTGGTTCTCTCCCCGTTACTGCAGAGGTAGTAATCGCCCCAAGATTCTCTCAGCGTCACTGTTGAAGTATAAGATATCCAAGATTCTCTCAATGATTACTGTTGAGGTTGAAGTCGCCCAAGATTCTCTCAATGATTACTGTTGAGGTTGAAGTCGCCCAAGATTCTCTCAATGATTACTGTTGAGGTTGAAGTCGCCCAAGATTCTCTCAGCGTTCCTGTTGAGGTAGCAATCGTCCAAGGTTCTCTCATCGTTCCTGTTGAGGTAGTAACCATCCCTGGTTCATTCATCACCGTTTGAAGCTCCAGATCCAGCTCCTGTAACCAGTCAGGACACATCTATACAAAGAATCTGAAGATCCAGATTCAGCTCCTGTAACAGGTCAGGTACTCATTTTTTCTTTTGCAGGTACGCAAGCTCTCGCTAAGGAATCTCTTACGCGATCAACATCCAGATGGCATCTATAAGCCCATCCACCTTCCATCATCTCTTAGCATGGCATCTATAAGCCCATCATCCTATTCATCAATCTCCAAATGGCATCTATAAGCCCATTCCCCATCACACTGCTACTATGTAAGCGCAAATTTCTGGGCACTCTAGTGTTCAATCATCTTCCACCTTCGGATTACGAAAGGCACGTCAGCCAATCTGCATCCTCAGGTCTAAGAAGATTGAACAGGGGCAACTGTTGTACCCCAAAATTTTCCCTCCCATATTCTTCAAAATTTGCAAAGAGCAAGCTTCAAAATTCCCCAAGGGTTGCACAGTTCAAGGGCCTCCGAACAGTCAAAAACTAGGGTTTTGGTTCTGACAAAGAAAATGAAGTTTCCAAGGGTCCAATCAAGTCCCACATGCCTATAAACATGGTCAAGCATCCTCATACCAAGTTTCAAGACTTACAGCACAAAATTGCACAGTCAAAAACCCTAATTGCACCACAGTCAACTGTAGGGGCAAAATGGTCATTTGACAGTCAAAAGTTCAAATTTTTGGTCAACATCTCATTTTGAAGCCACAAACATCATTTGATCAATGCTTGATCATGATTCTAAAAGCTTGGCTCAAAAAGTCTCAAGATGCAAAAGTTTCCATATTTGGACAGTTGAAAAAGTCAACTGTAACTTGACCAAGGCATAACTTCCACATGGATTATCAGAAAAATTCCACCCAAAGCTCATTTTGAAGATAAAGACATTTCCTACAACTCCTCTTCATACTTCAAGTCCAAGAAATGCTCTCACAAAAAGTTATCAATTTCAACATTATAGGTCATTTTCAAAAGTCAACAAAAAGGGACTTTAAGTCAAAGACCATAACTTGAGATTGGTAAATCAAAATGACATGGGACCAAAGACATTGGTTAAAGGACTCAAAGACCTTTCCAAAATGTCCAAGAACATGAGCAGAGCTTAAATATTGAGCAAGTTATGCCTTGTGGAAGTTGGGAAAGTTTTGGATATTTTGAAAAGTCAACATTGCTCCAAAGGTCTTAAAATTGCTAATGGGCCTCTTTTTCTTCCACAATTCATCATCCAAGGCATGTGCACGACCATTTGGCCCAAAGGGAAGTTTTTTATCATTTTTATTTATTTATTTGGATTTTTAATTATTAATAATTCATTTAATTAAAATAAATAGGTGAAAAATACTAAACCTAATGTTTTAAATCTTTTTGTGCAAGACAATCACTCATGATTCACTAAGGATTTCGTGCATACCAAGAAAGGAAATAATTGGAGCAAATTGACATGATTCTTAATGAAGAAATATTGAAAAAAGATCCTTAAGAATCAAATCTTGAAAATCATGAATGCAAAGGTTTTGATTTGTTTTCTTTGACCTAAATCATTCACACATAAGTACTGATGCAAACCCTATTCAAAACAACCACAAAGCTGCGCAAGAACCTGACCAACAAGTTTGCATTTTTTTCAAGAAAATTCAAAGACTGAAAACTAGGTTACCGGTCGATTCAAGCCAAAAGAGTGATCCTATTGCCTTCCTGAGACCTCAAGGAAGGTTTTCAGATCAAAACCATAAGCTCTAACGCCAAGAAACGTGAGAATGATGGTGTCCTGTACAAATTTTTTTTTACATTCTTGCATCACGATTCATGCATCTTTAGTAATTTTTGATGTTTGATTTATGTTCCTTGATTAATTCTAAAGCTAACCGTGTGCTTTGATTGAGCTTTCATGCGTTATATGAGGATTCACCATTAGAGCCAGCTAGGGTTCTTCAGGTTTCAATTTAGGCGTTTCTTAACCCTGTAAAATTAGAGAACTTCAAGGCCATGGTTGAAATCAGCGTGCTTGGACGAAAATAAAACACCCCTCGCGCCTAATTTATACTCCAAGACGGCTTAATCGCTATTACTGGAAAACGCATATTTTGGGGGGGTTCAAAACCCCCGCTAACCACCTTTTATATTTCAGGAAAAAGAGCCAAACGAAGAAGGTGATGAAGTGTCAAAGCATGATAGGGTGATTTGAATTTTCGCGCTGAATTTATTCACTAACCATTGTCTTGTTTCATATTATTTATTGGTTACCATATATACAAAGCGCACTAAGAGCTCCAGTGGTAGGCGTGTACATTGGTAATCTACAGGACCTGGGTTCGATCCCAGGTCCCCCACCCCTTTCCATATTATTTTTCTATTAACGCTTATGTGCATTTTCAGTGCTAGGGTGCATCGTACATCCACAATATCAAGCCATCCACGTGCCTACTGAGATGGATCAAAAGGTCATAATTGGAGGAACATGATGGACCTGAGTCAACGCACCTACACGCGTCCTGAAAAGGTCAAAAGGGCTTGATATAAGTGGGCCTAAATTGCTAAGACATACCTCTAACTGGGGACAGAACCCCCCAAGGTTTGCAATTCTTTTTATATTTTTCATTTTTATTTGATTCAATTACTTCTTTTTTTAATTAATTTCTTTAATTTAATATTTTCATAAAAAACATAAAAACAATATAAAAATCAGAAAAAGGACAAAAAATAAGTATTTTTATTTAATGTTATTTTTTTTGTAAATAAATATCATTAATTAATTTTAGCTTTTAAATTAGGTTTAATTCAAGCATTTTCTTAATTAACTTAAAATTTGTAGAATTAGGGTTTTAATCAATTTTTATCCTTTTTCTTTTCTTTCATCACTAATAATTAAATATTATTTTTTGTAATTAAATTACCATGTAAATAATTAGATTAATCTTAGGTTTAATTTTAACATGTTTCCTTAATAAATAAATAAAAAACAATTATAATTAGGGTTAATATTTTAATTTCATTTAATCTTCCTCATAAAATTCATAAATCCAAAAAATCTCAAAAACAATTTCTTTTTTATTTTAATTTAATTAATTTAATAATAATTTAATTTCATTAAAAAGGGTCTAACGCCCTCGCTTTCGATTATTAATTTGTTTCGCGCATTTTCTTTTATTTCTTATAATATTTATGTACCTCTCCCAAAGCCTTGTAAACTCGGACAGTTTATGTTTCTCGCACATTACTTCTTTATTTTCCGTCAAATCGGGTCCTGGATTTATTTTGGCGATGTGGACCCGCGCCTTTGTAATAGTTTAGAACTTTATCTTTCCGCACTTTTTTTTAACTGTTAAATAAATGCATGCAAGAATGAATGGCCTAAAATAAAGATAAACGCATAGATCACTTTGACATGAACAAGACAAAAAATATCTGAAAACGACACACCAATCACACACCACCCCTAGGGTACGCCTCACTGTTGCCTTGCCTCGAAAGGTGATCGTCGAGTAGAGGATGTCTTAGTAAGTCCTCATGATCCGGGAACCTGGCATGAGGGTAGCTTCTAAGGTATCTTCCCATTGCTCTGGTGATCACCATGTCCCGAACCTCGAATTGACCCGAACACCTCCAACGGTGGTGCTACCTACCTCTCAATGGTGGGATGGCACTACTTTAAAGGACATTTACACAGACGAATTCCTTAGGGTAGGTAGACAACTCTAGGTACTTGCTCTAAATCTCAAAACAAATCAAAATACTTTTCACACCAACACATTTTCAAAAAGCTTTCGAAAGCAATTTTTCAAACACTCTTGAGGACTGATACAAGAGTCGAACTGAAATTTTCAAAGAAACTTTTTAAAACCCACAGTTGAAAAGCAAACAAACCATTTTTGAAAACACAATGAGCAAGTACCTAAGAGCCCATGGATAACCATGGATAGAAAGGGTGCTAACACCTTCCCTTTCTATAACCTACCTCCCGAACCGAGAGCAATCTCTTTAAGGAATTTTTCTGTGCTTTTGTCCTTTCCATTTGGAGAAAATAAAAGACGGTGGCGACTCTTGCTTCCGCGACATTTCGCGAACCAGCGTTAAACAGTCAGTTCCAGATCCACCGATCACAGGTACTTGCTCTCTTCAAACACAAACAAAAAAATCTTTTCACACTGGCACTTTCAAAAGCTTTCAAAACAAATTTTTCAAACACTCTTGAGGACTGATACAAGAGTTATTCAGAAATCTTTCAAAGAAACTTTTTCAAACCCACTCACATTTGAAAAGCAAACATCATTTTGAAAACATAAGAGCAAGTATCTAAGAACCCATGGATAACCATGTATAGAAAGGGTGTTAACACCTTCCCTTTCTATAAATCTACCTCCCGAACCGAGAAACGTTCTCATAAGGAATTTTGCTGTGCTTTTGTCCTTTCCATGTTGGAGAAAATAAAAGACGGTGGCGACTCTTGCTTACCGTGACATTTCGCGAACCAGCTTAAAAAACAGTCAATTCTATTTCCACCGATCACAGAACTGGCGACTCTACTAGAGATTTTATAAAAGTGAGGTGTACCTTAGGATTATATCATACTTATGTTTTCAATTGCTTGCTTTGATTGCTTTATATTTGTGGGCATTGCATCAGAGTTTCATGGATCCTAACCCGGATCTGGGGATACCCTTTTAGGTAGCATAAGCTGTGAGGGACCTGTCCGGCATAGACCGACACAGGTGAAGCAGTGGCTACGTTGGTGTGGCACCTTGGTCTGTACCGATATCCATTGTGTTACAACGAGGAGAATATGGGTCTTCTGAGGAGTAATTAAGCACCAACCGACCTTAGAACCCTAAATTGACCCAACTTGGCCATAGAACAGTAGCAGTATGCTACACCCATTGAGGCTAAACTCTCGCGATGGTTCTGGCCGCAAGAAAAGATTGCGACGCTGGAGTTATGACCGATTGAGGGTAGTCAGTGATATTGGGATCCTTTAGAACCCGGTTACTTTTGATAGGACAGGTCTTGAGCCCACCAACTTCAAGAGGGTAGTACCCCAAACCTCATGCTGGCCTAAACTCTAAGGGCTGTCTTGTGTGACTTGTGTGCCTTCAAACTTGACTACTTGCATGCTTGTTATCTGACACTTGAGTTTCTTGCAGGTTTTGTTTACAGTCCTTAATCTGGACTCATAACAGGGTTTACCTACATCACTCCATGCATAGCATAACATCATACCATCATACCATTGCATACATCCTGCATAAGGACTAACCCATTTCAAGGATCTCAAGGGTTTATGATGCAGGTCATGATGTACCAACTGTCTAGCAAGGGGCAAAGGGGATTTATTTTCCTCTAGCCAAGGTTAATGACTTGAGTCAGGGGCTATGACCCACTCGATATGGTGAGCCTTGACTCTTGAAGAAGGACTCTCAACAATATGAAGTGCCTTCAATCAAGCTACGAATTCAAATTCTAACAATTTCTCTATTTACCTCGCGAGATCCTTGAAAACATTGCATGCATATCATACATATCATTGCATCACAGGTACCCTTTTGACAGGTCACTTACCTTCTTCGCTGTTTATTTCAGCAATCGTCATGAATCCTGAATCATCCAACGAACAAGCTATCAAGGCCCTCCAGGCCCAGAATGCCCAGTTCCAGGAGTTGGTTAAGAGTCTGGCCCAGGGTCAACAGGATTTGAAGACTCTGCTCTTGAAGAAGAAGAAGAGGAGGACGGTGTTGTTCAACCCGAGACGTAAATCTGGGAATGGATCACTAAATGAAGTTGAGCAGACTACCCCATCTGTTGGAAAGGACAGTCCCCACGAGAGAGAGGTTCCTAGTCCAGTGGTCTCCGACAACGAGACGGAATTCAATGATGAACAGTACCCTCCTGCTGAGGATAGGTACAAACAGCTCGAAGACCGGTTGAGTGCTATGGAGATACAAAAAGTGCCCGGCCTGGACTTCGAAGAACTAGGTCTTTCTTCTGGGGTAGTGATCCCACACAAATTCAAGGCACCTGCCTTTGCAAAATACGACGGGGCCTCCTGTCCTAAGCTGCATCTCAGGTCATACATAAGGAGGATCCAGCCCTACACGACTGACAAGAACTTGTGGATTCACTTCTTCCAGGATAGTCTATCAGGGATTCAACTCGAGTGGTTCTATCAACTGGATGGAGCCAACATCCGCACCTGGGAGGACTTGGCCACTGTGTTTTACAAGCAATACTAGTACAATGCCGACCTTGCTCCCACGCGCACTCAGCTTCAGGGGATGTCTATGGGTGCAGGCGAAGGCTTTAAAGAGTATGCTCAAAAATGGAGGGACCTTGCTGGAAGGGTACAGCCACCTCTAACTGGCCGTGAGCTCGTCGACATGTTCTTGGAGACCCTGTCTGGGCCGTTCTTCAACCATATGATTGGAAATTCTTCTGCTGGGTTTATAGATCTGATCTTGACTGGGGAAAGAATCGAAGCGGGCATCAAAAGTGGGAAGATTCAAGAGGCCACACCTCCTGATGCTCATAAAAAGCCTTACACGGGGAAGAAAGAGTCCAATGCTGCATATAGCCAAAAGAGTTGTCGTGACCAACATGCAGGGGCAATCATGATCTCTGGTTCTGCGTCACGCCGACAACCACAAAAGGGAAATCAGTGAAGGTCGGACGAGCCTAAGAGACAATTCACCAACATCAATATGCCGTTGTCACAAGCACTGTAACACATGTTGAAGATGAATCTGATTGCGGTGATAAACCCTCCTGCAAATCCAAAGACTTCTTCTCCAAGCTACAATCCAGATGCGAGGTGTGCTTATCATTCTGGTAGCCCGGGGCATGATACTGAGGATTGTTGGGCGCTGAAATACAAGATCCAGAATATGATTGACGCCAAGGAGATCGAATTCGAGCCTGCTGAGACTCCCAATGTGATCACTGCTCCCTTGCAAAAACATGGCTAGGATTGAGAGACTCTTGTTTCATTTAAATTCTGATATTGTATTTTTGCTATGCTTATTCAAACAATTATCATGTCAAACTCTATTATTTCATTAATGCATTACACGTGTCTGTTTTGAAGTAATTATGTTTACTATATTCAAAATTGCTTTTATTTTTCTTGATGTTCAACTCTCGATTAATAATTCTAAGCCTCTTGAGGGAGGATGACGAAAACGATACCACAATCTACAATATGCTTTTGAAAAGACCCCGCTGATGAGGTACAAGCATTGTTTCAATTCCTAAACACTAGAGTTATAAGGAAGATAATCCCTCGTCAACCCCTTCGAGCCAAAGAAGTAGGAGTTTTTATTTTCGAAAATTAAAACCCTTAAATATAATCGGGGGCAGGGTAGTTCTCTCAGTTGATCCAAGTGCACAACGAATGGCACCAAAGAGGTCCTTACAAAACAAAAGACAGTGATGGTTCATATAATCATAAAGACAGGCAGTCATTATTTCTCAAAATAAAAGCCCAACAAGTCAAAACCTATGAAGGAGACTTACAAAACTGGGGCATCCCGCTGACTGTAATCACAAAAGAAACAGTTCAGGCAAAAAACAGGGATAACAAAATAAAAAAAAAAGAGGTCTTACAAACCCTCAACAAACAAAATGACTGCCTGTTCAAAATAAATTGTCAGTATCCAAACCATCACTGGAACATCAGAGCGAAGACTCAAACAAGGTCTAACGCATGATTAGCTGAGTTTAGGATCGAAGAACATCACGAAGAGCGGGTGGGTACAAATAAAATTTGAGCCTTTATCCTTTGTTTCTTAAACCGTGAATCAGGCCACGTTATAACCCTTAAAAGTCCTAACTGAAGCATGTGTTGGTTCGGAAGCATACTGTTACGAAAGGTATCCTGACTCCTTAAGGCTCGCTGTAAAATCTTGAGTTGAAACACATTTTACAAAAATTCACTTGTTTTATGAAAAAAATGCATTTTCAAAAACTTCAAGACAGACATAAGCTTTGCATTTTTAATATAACATTGTTTGCATATGACTATTTGTTCGAACAACAGAGAAATTCGCACGATGAATATCTAAGTGAACAAAAGTACTTCCAACCAAGGGGAAGACATGATCATGGTCTAGTATCTGGGGCAGTTAAGTTAAGATTCGGAGAATCTCTCAAAAGGCCAACCAACTTGGGGCAAATCTCCATCTGGATCACTGGGGGCATTGGACGATCAAACGAAGACCTTCTGGTGGTATGATAACACTTCTGACAGGGGCAACTCCCTACATTCTGAGAGCGTGAATATAGTCGAAAAAATACTACGCACAATCAAAAGACCCGCTAGGTCGACTGGCCTAGGCAACAATAAGGGCCTCCCGGCGAACCAAAAGGGTTCGGGCAAAAATAAGGGATGAAACGAAAAAAATTTGTACACCCGGCAAGTCGAAAACCTGAAAAGGCGGCTTGGGCAAAAAAGGGTATCCCGGTGGACTGAAAACCCGAAAGGGCGGTCCAGGCAAAAGTCAGGGATTAAAAGCGTATGACTATGTCCCGTCATCACTTGCCTACCAAAAGAGGATTCATCAGTCGGCAGTTATCAAGTACCTCCACAGGTATCTTCTCCCGCAGAAGTTGGGGCAATAAGAATTGTCTAAGCGATCTAGTTGCTTTGTCCGCCAAGGTACCAAGGCAGGTTCGGCTAAAGAATGTAACCAGGATACCTTCACTCCCCACAGAGTAAGACAAGATTCAACAATTCTCCCCAAGCAGAGTTGATCTCCCAGCTGCCCTGAAAAGGCATATCATCTCCAGCAAGTCAGCGACACTCTCCCCCGAGCAGAGTTAATCTATCATCAAGTTAGATATCCCCATAAAATCTCAATATTCCCCAGCGGAGTATACAGATGTTCCTCAGCAAGCATCCCCGGCAGTCTTAATATTCCTCGACAGAAATATAAGATTGTTCCCCGTCGGAATACCAGACACCCCAGTGGAGCCATTTCCCCAGTACAATTCAAAAGTCTTCCCAGGAGAGTTGAATTAATCTCCCTAGTAGATTTCTGGAAGCTTATCCCCAGTATATTCTGGAAGCTTATCCCCCGCAGAGCGCAAAAGCATCTCCCCGGCTTTATTCAGAAGGTTATTCCCCACCAGAGCTTATAACCGGGTTATCCTCAGCTAATTACAACGGAAAGATCGTCCCCGACGAGGTTCTTCCTATCCCCCAGCGGAGTTCATCAAATCTTCCAACATAACTCGTCAACGGAACCCCCAGCGGAGTTATCGTCCAATCTCAGCGAAATATCTCTTCCCACAGAGTAATTCCCCGCAGATTAATGTCTCTCCAACAAGTTTATTCCCCAACGGAGTCATCTTCTCCTACCGGTTTATTCTTGCAACCATCATCCCCAGCGGAAACGAAGAACTCTTCTCTTCAACCTCAGCCCAGGATTCAACTTCCCGGCGTTCGTCAAGGATTTATTTTCCTAGACGAAGATACATTCATAGACATTCATCACATTATCATACACCATGACGTATGCATATACGCATCATAACACACAAATCTCATTCATTCTTGAGAACATCTTAATATCATGCAGTTCATGCATCATGACACTGCACACAGCTAACGTTTTGCCTTTTCAGGAAAAGGTCAATCAAAAGATGATTACCATCTACCTCTACAGTTCCAGATCAACATTGGTAACAAGCCAGGAAAATTCTGTGGACGACTGATCATGGGTTAATATCTGAAACCAGACAGAACAATCATCCACTTGATCATCATGAAGCAACCCCACACTGGTTCCTTCTCAACTTCAGATGTAGTTTTACACGAACTCATCATCAAGTAACCCCACACCGGTTCCTTCTCAATTTTCAGACAAAGTCTTACACGGGCTTATCATCAAAGTGACCCTACACCGGTTCCTTGTCTTTCAGAAGAAGTCTTACACGGACTTATTTCAAGATGACCTTACCCCGGTTCATCCAGAAGTTCTACACGAACTTATCCTGCAGTAACCTTACCCCGGTTCCTCCAGAAGTCATACACGAACTTATCCCAAAGTAACCTTACCCCGGTTCCTCCAGAAGTTTTACACGAACTTATCCCGAAGAAACCCTACACAGGTTCTCTCTCTCCAGACGTAGTTTTACACGGGCTCGCCGTCAAAGAAACCCTACACAGGTTCTCTCTTCCCAAAGATGCAGTTTTACATGGACTCGTCATCAGAAACCCTACCCAGGTTTTACTTCCCCCAGGATGCAGTTTTACACGGGCTCATCATCAAAGTAGCCCCACAGAGGTTCCCTTCTCAAACTTCAGACGTAGTTTTACACGGACTCGTCATCATTAAACCTTACACAGGTTTCCTTCTCAGCTCTAGATGCGGTTTTACATGGACTCGTCATCAAAGTAACCCTACACAGGTTCCTTCTCCATTTCAGATATAGTCTTATACAGACTCATTATCAGTAAACCCTACACAGGTTTCCTTCCTCCAAAGATGCAGTTTTACACGAGCTCATCATCGGGAAACCCTATACAGGTACCCTCCTTCAACTTACAAAAATTACAGTTCAACAGACCACCTCTAAATGGAATCTATAAGCCCATCCACCTATCAACAGTCTCCAGATGGCATCTATAAGCCCATCTCCACAACTACCATTACAGTTCCAAATGACATCTATAAGCCCATTCCCGACAAGGTTCTGTCCCATCTTTCCAAATGGCATCTGTAAGCCCATTCCCTACATCACACTACTGATATTCTACCATGCGAGTGCAAATTTCTGGGCACTCTAGTGTTCAATCATCTTCCACCCTCGGATTACGAAAGGCACGCCAGCCAATCTACATCCTCAGGTCTAAGAAGATTGAACAGGGGCAACTGTTGTATCCCAAAATTTTCCCTCCCATATTCTTCAAGATTTGGCAAGATCAAGCTTTAAATGGATTAAGGATTGCACAGTCCCATTGCCTCCTAACACAGTCAAAATTAAGGTTTTGGTTCTTACAAGGAAGTTGAGGTTTCCAAGAGTCCAACCAAGTCCCATGTGTCTATATACATTGTCAAGCATCTATATGTCAAGTTTCAAGACTCACAGCATCAAGTTGTACAGTCAAAAACCCTAAAATGCTTCACAGTCAACTGCAGGGGTAAAATGGTCATTTGACAGTCAAAAGTCAAAAAAATTGGTCAACATCTTATTTTGAAGCCACAATCCTCATTTGATCAATTCTTGATCATGATTCCACAAGCATGGCTCAAAAAGTCTCAAGATGCAAAAGTTTCTATTTTTGGACAGTTGAAAAGTCAACTGCAAATTGACCAAGGCATAACTTCTTCATGGTTTATCATAAAAATCCCATACAATGCTCATTTTGAAGGGCACTCCAAGTCCAAGAAATGCTCTCACAAAAAGTTATCAATTTCAACATTATAGGTCATTTTCAAAAGTCAACAAAAAGGCACTTTAAGTCAAAGACCATAACTTGAGATTGGTGAATCAAAATGACATGGGACCAAAGGCATTGGTTAGAGGACTTCAATACCTTTCCAAAATGTCTAAGAACATGTTCATAGCTTCAAAATTGAGCAATATATGCATTGGAGAAGTTGGGAAATTTTTGGGAACTTTCAAAAGTCAACTTTGCCTAAAAAGCTTCAATTTTGCTAATGGGCCTCAAATTCTTTCTTGAATCTTTACCCAAATCCTATGCACGACCCATTGAGCTCAAAATAATTTATTTTCTTATTTTTAATTAATTAATTGAATTTATATTTATATTAATTCATTTAATTGGTTTTAATTATAAGAAAATTCAAAAGATGTGCTTTTTAGATCTTTTTGTGCAGCAAATATGACTAGGGCAAGCTGGCAACTCGTTTCTCAATCAATAAGGCAAAAAAATCCATGATTGGAAAGGTTTCATGAAAGAAAAGATTGAAAAAGATATGATTAGGCAATCAAATATTCAAGTCATAATGCCATGGACTTTTGGGCTTATTCTTGACCTAATTCACATCACATACATATGCTGAGTGAAACCCTACTGAAGGACACGAAAAATTGCTGCAAGAACATCATATGCAACATTGAAAAAAAGTGAAAAACTCAAAATTGTTTTCTAATTTACAGTCCGATTCAAGGAAGTTTGTTGATTCTAATCCCTTGCTGAGAGTTTCCTGAACGTATTGCAAGCATTTTCCAACTCCATAGCTCAAGGAAACGGTAAAACAAAGTCACGGTTTGATCAAATATGTTCATAATCGAAATCTAATTTCCATGCATCATTGACATGTTTTGCTTATTGATTTGTATTGCTGACGCCTTCCTGAAGCTTTTGATATAGTTTAATTGTGCTAAAGCTGCCTGAATCGAAATTCACCATGGATAAAATCTAGGGTTTAGAAGCTTGAAAATTAGGGCTTTCTTGTTTGAGAAAAATCAGGCCTTGAGACATATACCATTAAACTCAGAAGCTCAAGACGAAGAGAATGGAATCCTCGCGCCTTTTTTATATTGGCTCTAATTCTAATCGCTATTTTTTACTGTTGAAGTTAGTGGGGGTTTAAAACCCCCGCTATCTGCTTGCTTTTTGTTTCAGGAAACGAAGAAGACAGCATGCGTGGCAACATGTGGTTGGGGCATTCAAATCCACGCGCGCGTTTTCTGAATTCCAGCATAATTATTACTTTACATATATTACTTTTGTTGATTATTATACTTACAAAAGCGCTCCATGGTTCAGATGGTGGATGACGTGTCTTGCAAGCATTGGAACCTGGGTTCGATTCCCAGGTCCCCCATATATTCTTCATATTTTTCTTAATGCTTTCAGGTACAACGCTTCTCAAACGTTCCACCATACGTACCCACGCCTAGGCTTGCCAAGTGGCTTTGATGAGCAATCTGAAGGCCAGGAGATGGAATCCATGGTGCACTCCAGTCAACCAGCACGTACACAATCAGGAAAGTCAACGTGACTTTGTCTAATGGGCCTGAATTCCACATAAACCTCCACTTTGGGCCAGACACCCCTTTGGTTTGCTTTGTTTCTTGATTTTATTTTCTTTTCTTTTTTAATACTTTTAATTGCTTTAATTATTTTTATTAATTCACCATAAAATAATTTTTCCTAATAAAAATCAGAAACTCAAAAATGTTTTTATTTAATTATTTATTAATTGCATCATTAACCTATTTTTGTAAATAAATGTTAACAATTAACTTTAGTTTAATTTAGGTTTAAAATTTAATCTCTTTTCTTAATAAATAAAAAATACCTAGAATTAGGGTTTTGACACTTTTATCTTTTTCTTAATTAATTATTATCACCATTATTAATTACTATTATTTTTGTACATAAATATGTAAATTAATTAATTAGTAAATTAGGTCAACTTTGACATTTTCTTTAATAATTAAAATAATCTAGAATTAGGTTTGTTTACTAACTTTAATTTTAATTCTTTTTTTTCTTCTTTATTTCCATGATAAATATAAAAAAACATAAAAAACACTTTCTTTTTTTTAAAATAATTAATTAGGTTTTAATTTAATTTAATTTCAAGCAAAGGGTCCAACACCCTCAGACGTTCAGTTTAATTTAGCCTTTCGCACGTTATTCTTATTTTTCTTATTGATTATTATGTAAATGTTCAAGGATGTAATAGTAATTAGGTTTATTGCTTTATTTACTTTCCGCATCTTTATCAAAAACGGGTCTTTGTATTTTGGCGATGTATAGACCCGCGCCTTGTAATAGCGTAGCTTTTATCTTTCTGTATTTAATTTTCCGCACTCCTAACTGCTAAACTCGCATGAAAGAATGTATGGTAATTAAAAACAACTCGTAGCTCACAATGCCATGATCAAAGATAAAACATAACATGAAAACAACACACAATACACACACCACTTCTAGGGTACGCCTCACTCGTTGCCTTCGAAACGTGGTCGTCAATTATAGGACGTTTTAACAGTCGCTCTTATGTCCAAGATCCAGTTGCCTCGAAACAGTTGCCTCGAAACGGTTGCCTCAGATTAAAAAGGATCTAGGACATTAGGGTTACTTCTAAGGTGTCCTAATTGTTGCTTCGGTGACCATAATGTCCCTAATAATCGAATTGACCCGAACACCTCCAACGGTGGTGCTACCTACCTCTCAATGGTGGGATGGCACTACCTTAAGGACTTTTACACAGCCTAATTCCTTAGGGTAGGTAGATGACTCATGGGTACTCGCTCTCTTCAAACACAAACAAAAAAATCTTTTCACACTGACACTTTCAAAAGCTTTCAAAACAAATTTTTCAAACACTCTTGAGGACTGATACAAGAGTTATTCAGAAATATTTCAAAGAAACTTTTTCAAACCCACTCACATTTGAAAAGCAAACATCATTTTGAAAACATAAGAGCAAGTATCTAAGAGCCCATGGATAACCATGGATAGAAAGGGTGCTAACACCTTCCCTTTCTATAAATCTACCTCCCGAACCGAGAAACGTTCTCATAAGGAATTTTGCTGTGCTTTTGTCCTTTCCATGTTGGAGAAAATAAAAGACGTGGCGACTCTTGCTTACCGCGACATTTCACGAACCAGCTTAAAAAACAGTCAGTTCTATTTCCACCGATCACACATGGTAATATGCGACACACGGATCAGTATTTATCTTGGTACAAATCGGTTAGTACCCCTGAAATACACGTGTCTCATCCAAGGTATTTGGTTGACCCACGAACACAATGGGCACAACCCTCATTTCCCCAACAAAAAACCCAACACACATCAACCTCCCACCACCCCCCGACGAAACAGAACCACAAACATCCAACTAAAGTCATCACCACAATACAATTACACCCACATGCCCCACAACCAACCATAATCACCACCTCAGTACCAATACCCCCATATTCCTCACACCTAACCACAATTTCAATCACAATACCAATACTCCCGCATACCCCACACACAATTTCAGTCTTCTGCATATCCCAATATGGGCCCCTCAACATCCAACCTTAGCCTTAATCTGGGATTGTCTGAAGATTATGAACCAACCGACTCAACTTACCATCAACCACAACATCACCAAAGCACCCAACATCCTCAATACCAAACACCCCAAGATCCATTTCTTTTTTACCCCCCATACTCAGACGGTCAATGCTACAGACCAACCATGGAACCCCACCCACCACCAATACGACCAAAATTTGAGAGTATGGGCAACCGACTGTACCAAAGCGGATCTTCTAGATATGGAGATCTGACCAATTTCATGGATCCGGATTGCATTGACTTTGTTGGGCCATCGACCCTGCCACAACAGGAAACGCGACGAAACCCAGCACGGAAAAGGCGAGGACAGGGATGCGGAATCGGGGGTCATTACCGGGTTCCAGGGGACCACTGATTAATCTGTATTTTTTTTATGTAATCGTTATGTGTGTAATCATATTTTGTAAATAAAAAGTCAATTTTGTTGATCCTATATAGAATACGTAACACACTGCATTTAAAATAAAAAACGCAAAAAATCTCCTCCCAATTGCATTAAGGCGCCATCTCACTTGGCTTAGGGCAAGCCTTTCACACCTAGGCGCCAAGTGAGATGGCGCATCCCCTTTAAAATAAGGTGTAGGCGCCAACTGGGTTGGCTCCTCCCTTGTGGGGTTTTCTAAAACATGGTTATTTGCGTAATTTTCTCTAAAACATGGTTATTTGTGGAAAAAAATTTAATACCTAGTTATTCCAAAAAAAAATTCCTGATATGACAATGAAGAAAGCATAACAATGCTCGTATATCTAAAGTCCCAAAAAATAACAATGAACACTTGTAGTTGGAAAACAAAGTACTTGGAGGGCATATCATTGGACCTAAATCTCAAAATATATTCGTAAAAACTATATAAATATTAATTTAGTCACAAATGTCACATTAATTAAAAATATATTTTAATCCTAATCATCACTTTCAACTATATAAATATGGAGAGTAAAAGTGCATTTTAAGTATTTATTTTATAGTTTGACCCACCTCACACATTAATAATAGAATTTTTTTGAGATTGTTTTATTTTATTATTTATAATGTAATTTGATTTTGAAAAAATTAAATATTTCTATTAAAAAAATTAATTACACTAAATGGGATGGTGGCAGAGCGGAGATACCTGAACCCAACTCAAATCCGTTTAGGATGGATTTTAGTTTTAATTCTCCATCCCCGTTTAGTTTAAGGCAAGGAACAAGGATTGTTTGGAGATTTGGGTTTGGGGGAGATAAAAATCAACCCCGATCCACCCCATTGTCATGCCTAGACGTGAATAAACTTTGACGATTACCACATCAACACACCTAATGGGATTAACTTATATAGATGCGTGACATGGAAATTTCAAGCAATATCATATATAAATCATGTTTATTTCCAACTGATCCAACTCAAACCTTTATGAGATTAAATTGAATTTGCAAGCTCTATTTTTTTATACAAACGATATATAAATAGTTACAATAATAACGCAAAATACTCATTTTGATCTCTTAACTATACTATTGGGTTCAAATTGGTCTCTTAATTTTTTTCGTGTCACTTTGGTCTTTTTATTTTTTTAAAGACGCAAACAAGTCCCTTCCGTCTGTTTTCATTAAACGCTAATTTATTTTATCTACGTGGGAGGTGAGCTGGCAAGGGTACATCATCTTCTTTAAATCCCTTATACTTATGCGTTCTGCAATTGATCAATTTCATCTTCTCTTTCTGCAACCAAAATAAAATTAGGGCAGTATCGTTTTCATCTTCGTACCCACCATCATCATTTTCATCTTTTTCATTTTTTCTTCTTCTCTAAATCATGGAGGCCAGCGAATGTTCTTCACATATGAAGCATAAGAATTCTAAAAGTTATGAATCATGTGTATACACAAGCTCGCAATTTGTACCAAATTTTCATTGTGGAAATAAATTTGTGCTTCGTGGGGCAACAACTGATTAGAATTTTGGAAATAAGTTTTTTGGTTGTGTTGTACCCCAAAATTTTCCCTCCCATATTCCTCAAAACATTGCAAGAAAGATCTTCAAGTTGCTTAAGGTAGTCCAAGGGTTAACCAGACAAGCTCTCTCCTAAGGCAGTCTACTCAAATTAGGGTTTTGTGTTGCATCAATATTCTTGAGTCCAAGTGACCCCAAGTGCTCACCAATGTTCTAATATGTTCTCAAGATCATCCATGTCAAGTTTCAATCCTTGCAGAGGAACTTTGCTCATTCAATTGCTCAAAAGGTCTAAAAATCGACTGTGCTAGGGAAAAAGTCAACTGTGACCCAAATACAGTCAAACTTCAAGACTTTTTGTCAACATTCTCATTTTGAGGGATATTTCATCATTTTATCAAGGGTTGATCATGATTCATCAAGGATTGCTCAAAATTCATCAAGATTCAAAAGTTGCTAAATTAGGGTTTTGTAGGAAAAGTCAACCCAACTTTGAACAAACATAACTTTCTCATACTATATGAGAAATGACCCATCCAAAGCTCATTTTGAAGAGGACGAAATTACCTACCATCCATATTCATACCCCAAGATCGAAATATGCACTCGCAAGAAGTTATGAATTTTGACATTATAGGTCATTTTTGAAAGTCAACAAAAACACCTTTTTTGTCAAAGCTTCTAACTTGAGCATGGAATATCAAAATTAAATGAGACCAAAAGGGTTAGAAGACATCTCAATCTTTCTAAAAAGTCCAATAACACCTCAAAAATTTCAAAATTGAGAAAGTTATGCATTGTTGAAGTTGGACTTTTTTGCAAAATTGCCAAAAGTCAATTATCCCCAAAACTTCAAATTTTGCCAAATGGGCCCATTCTTTTTAACTTGTTTTGAGTTTGCATTATTTCCCACGTGCTCTAGCCTTGCCCATGTGTCCATATCATATTTTTATTATTTAATTTGATTTTTATTTGAATTAATTCATTTTAAATCAAATAAAATCATATAAAATCAAAAACATTGAAAACTAAAGATCTTGTGATCATTTCAGGTCTTGTTAGACAGCTTGCACCATATCGAATTCGTATCAAAGCAATTGTACACAAAAAGATCCAAATCAAGCCAATTTTGGAAGGTTGTTTAAAGCAAATCAAATCCACATCAATAGCATTGATAAAGGAAGATTTGGACAAGGAATTCAGACCTAATGTATTGTACAATACATAAGGAAGAGATGCATACAAGAATGAGGGTTGGAAATCAGTTCTAGAGGCAAAACAAAGTTTGCAAAAAACAAGAAAAAGCTTGAGATCGAAATCAGTCATAGAGGCATCCTTGGGGCTTGGCAAGTATCTCAATCGTTTCCTGGCCATCTCTACAAGCGAGACCAATCAAATTCATGCGTTTTCAGACCCTCCCAAGCGCTGTAAGTCCCTCACGAATTCGCCCTGTTCTTGATTTCGTATTTTTGAAATTAGGCATAGTTAGCATGAATTGATAGCATATTTTGAATCTACAAATCATTTGCAAGCTTTTTGTAATAACCAATTGCATTTATCTGACCTATATGGAGATCCACCATTGCTAGGGTTTGGTTCTTGTTTTTGGGGTTTTTAGTTTTAGGAAAAATTGGCCATGATAATGGCTATGGTTGTGATCAGCAGGTTGAGACGAACTCAACTATGGTTTTAGAATGCATTTCCATGGCCTGTGGGAGATTTGGGAGGAGCCCCTGTCTACAGCGACGGACATTTGTCCATAGGTATAGATGTTGTGACTTTTAGCCACGGTCCAGAGGACAGGGACAATGCGTGTCACGCCCCCATTAATCCATTCAAATCTGGCGCGCTATTTTTTATATTTATCCAATGAAACTTGTTTTATTATATTATAATTATTTTGTATCATACTAACAATTGAAACAACATGGCGTGGTGGCAAGCATAGCGTGTATTTCCCTTCAGGACCTAGGTTCGAATCCCAGGTCCCCCATTTTCTCAATAATATTTTCTTGCAGTTAATCCAGTGCACATGCCAGCCTAAGACACACCATACTCCCTCACCAATCAATACGCCAGATGGCCAGGTGGCCAGATCTGGTGGTCAAAAATTGAATGAGCACCATAAAGCCAGTCAACGCGCGTGTATTGGATCACAAAAGTCAAAATGGACCAGCATTATTAGGCCAACAAAAATGCTTTCTACACCCTCCAAAAAAGGCCCATTCTCACTCTTTCTCTTATATTTCCTTTTTTTATTTAATTATTTTATTTTATTTAATTAATTTCTAACCAATGACAAATTTTTTTTTTATCAAAAAATCACCAAAATACTTTTCATCCAATTAAAATTCAGAATTTTATTTTTTATTAATAAATACTAACTAATTAATTAAGTTTAATTCTAGAATAACTTTAATTTATTTTTTGTAAATAAATAAAATCAATTAGAATTAATTAGGTTTTAACTTTAATTTAATTATTTTAATTTCTTTCTTAAATTAACAAAAACTCCAAAAACATGTCATTAATTACTTTTTCCATTTAATTAATTTAATAATTAATTTAGTATTTAATTTTAGGACTTAATTTCTTTTCTTAAAATAAAAATAATAAAAAACCATTTTCTTTTAAAAAAGGGTCAAAACCCTAATTTCGCATCCGATTTAATTTTGCGTCACGCTTTATTTTTCTTTATCCAATTAATGTATCTGCTCCCGGTTTGTAATAAATTATTAGGACATTTTATTTATTTTTTTGCTTTTTATTTTCAAAGGGTTGTTTTTGACGATGTAAATACCCGACGCCTTGTAATAATTTAGTTTAATTTCCGCATTTTAATTCTGCAAATTATACAACTGTTAGATGTTTGATAATAGGGTTTGCATGACAAGAATGAATGCTTAATCTAAAATCAAATTAAATCACCCTTAACATGTGCAAAGATAAAAATAACTGAAAACGACACATTCACACATGCGCACTCTTAGGGTACACCCCACTTGGTTGCCTTCGTACACGATTGTTGAGTATAGGTCGTTTTAGAGGCCGTCCTCTTGTCTAAAAGATCATAGTTGCCTCGAAACGGTTGCCTTGGATATTGTTGCCTCAAACAAATGATCTAAGACATTAGGGTTACCGCTAAGGCATCCTAACATTGCTTTGGTGACCGTATGTCCCTCTTTCGAATTGACCCTCAAACTCCAACGACGATGCTACCTACTCACTAATAGTGGGATAGCATTGTCTAAAGGAAATTAGCATAGAACGATTCCTTTTTCGAGTAGGTAGATAGTTCTTAGATACTTGCTCATCCAAAACAAAACAAAATTTTCAGACTTACACTCCTTTACAAACCAAGTTTTCAAAAACACTTCATTACACTCTTGAGGACATAAGCAAGAGTTAAATCGAAGTTAAAATAAAGCTTTTCAAAACCCACAAGCACAAAGAAAACATTTTGAAAAATGATGAGCAAGTACATAAGAGCCCGTAGGTAACTACGGATAGAAAGAGTGCTAATACCTTCCCTTTCTATAATCTACCCCCTGTACTCAGAAATATCTCGAAAAAGGAATTTTTCTGTGCTTTTTTCCTTTCCTTGTTGGATAAAATAAAAGTCGGTGGCGACTCTTGCTTACCGCGACATTTTGCAAACACAAACGCAAAACACGAACCAGCATTCCAAAAACAGTCAGTTCTTCCCACCGTATCACAGAACTGGCGACTCTGCTGGGGATGCTTTAAGTGGGGTGTACCTTAGGAATAGTTCATCATAATGTTTTCAATTGCTTAATTTATATGATTTATCTTTGTGGGTTTGAATCAGAGTTACTATAGATCCTAACCCGGATCTGGGGATACCCTTTAGGTAAGTAGCAATAGACTGTGAGGGAACTGTACGGCGTAGACCGATACGGTTGAAGCAGTAGCTACGTTGGTGTGGCACTTTAGTTTGTACCGATATCCCTTGTGGTGGAACAAGGAGAATATGGGTCTTCTAAGGGGTCATTAAGCACCAACTGACCTTAGAACCTATAATTGACCAACTTAGCCATAGAACAGTAGCAGTATGCTACACTCATTGAGACCAAACTCTCGTGATGATTACGGCCGCAAGAAAAGGTTGCCAAACTGGAATTATGACCGATCGAGGGTGGTCAGTGATATTGAGATCCTCTAGAACCCAGTTACTATTACTAGGACAGGTTTGAACCAACTAAACTGAAAGAGGGTAATACCTAAACTCCATGCCATCCTGAAATCTAAGGGCTATTGTGTGACTTGTTTGCCCTTACCATGTTTGCTATCTGTGAATACATGTGGTGTGTTTCTATCATGACATCATGACATCATGACATTGCATGCATCTTGCATCAGACTAACCTATTTCAAAGACATATGGGATTCATCTTTGTTCTAATTTGTAGGTCATGGCCTCTATGCGTAGAAACACTATTCGGATCAGCTTTGTATAGATTCCTATTTAGCTTAGAGATTTGGTTTCCAAGGTTCCAGATACTTCCTCTTTTATCAGAAGACATGGTCACCTCCTTGATTTGGTCACTTCCAAAATGGATGAGCAGATGTTGAGTGTCTTGTGCCAGTTATTTGATCCATTATACCATTGCTTCACCTTCCCGGACTATCAGTTGGTCCCTACTTTGGAAGAGTTCTCTGATCTACTTGGTATTTCTATTCTGGAGCAGACGCCATTTACAGGTTGGGAAAAAGCTCTTAGGCCAGAAGATGTTGCTACAGCCCTACATCTGACAAAGGCTGAGGTAATGTCTAACTGGGAGACTAGGAGTGGGACCAAAGGCTTCTTGGCTAAGTTCTTGGTTGATCGGGCTAATCAGTTTTGGGATAGTTTGGATTTTCAAGCATTCAAAGACATCCTAGCTCTTCTCATTTATGGTCTGGTCCTATTTCCTAATTCAGATTATTTCGTCGACGTGAACGCAGTGAAGATTTTCATGTCCTGTAATCCGGTGCCCACTCTCTTAGGGGATATTCTACACGCTCTTTATGCCCGTACTGCTCGAAAACGGGGAACCCTTATGTGTTGTGCACCATTGCTGGCGAGGTGGTTTATTTCTCACCTCCCCAAATCTGTTTTGAAGAACAAGGAAGGCATGGGTTGGGCCTACAGAATTATGTCTCTAGCTCACACTGACATCATCTGGAGTACTAAAGACATGGAAGAAGTAGCTATTATTGATCGTTGCGGAGAATACCCCAATGTTCCACTACTTGGAATTTGAGGAGGGATCACTTATAATCCTTGTCTGGCCTTGCGACAGTTTGGGCGAGCTAGAAGGGACGGACCTCATGAGTTGTTGCTTCCGAGCATTGTTTTTGACTTCTAAGGGGATAGTGAGGAGCATCGCCGCAGGTTCATACGAGCTTGGAACAGGGTACACATGTCTGATCCACATGAGTTAGGGATGAATACCTCTCTTCTGATGGAACCATATCTCCGATGGGTTCGAATTCATGCCCAAAAGCTGGAAATGCCATACGAAGCTGTCTTACCGGTAATTATTGAGAATGCTGATGAAGAAGGGGTTCCTCCTACTGTCCTACATCCATACATGCCAACTGACATTGGGGAATTAAAGAGGTCGTAGATCCAGTTGAGAGAAGAGCGGGATACTTACAGAGAAAAGTATCACGAGCAGGAGCGGAAGATTCTAAAGCTTACAAGGCAGCTGGAGAATGAGAAGGTCCTCAACGACTATGTCAGCACCAACGGAAAACGACCATGGGAGCGCTGATGTCTTTTGTTACTTCTAGTTTTTATTTACTTTTTAGTTTTTCCCTTTGTAACACCTTAAAGGCATTTGTCAAACATTGTTTCAAGTTTTTAATCTAATAAAAGTGTGTTTCATTTTGGTTTACGAATTTGAATCTCCAAAGTCTTTGAAATCATATCATATACATATCATTCCCATGCACCTCATTACAGGTACCCTTACAGGTTTCTCATCTTCTTCGCTGTTTATTTCAGCATCATGTCTGCTGAAACATCAACTGATCAAGCTATCAAGGCTTTACAAGCTCAAAACGCTCAATTCCAGGAAATGTTCATGAATTTGGCTAAGGTTCAGCAAGATCTGGAGACTCTTATCTCGAAGGATAAGAAGAAGAAGAAGAAGAAGAAGAAGAAGAAAATGGTCCTCCTGAACATGGGTCGCAGATTCGGGAACAATTTGCGAGATGAAGTCAATTTATCCCACTCATCTGGAGGGGGAGAAAACCAGGAAGAAAGAAAAGCTCCTAGCCCTATGGTATTTGACAACGAGACTGACTTTGACGAAGACCAGTATCCTCTGGCTGAGGATAGGTATAAACAACTTGAAGACCGGTTAAGTGCGATGGAGATCCAGAAGGTACCTGGATTGGACTTTGGTGATTTGGGTTTGTCATCTGGGGTGGTGATTCCCCACAAGTTTAAAGCACCAATCTTTGCTAAATACGACGGGGTTTCTTGTCCAAAGCTACATCTCCGCTCGTATGTTAGAAAGATCCAGCCATACACTGCTGATAAAAACCTATGGATCCACTTCTTTCAAGATAGTCTTTCAGGGACTCAACTTGAGTGGTTCTATCAGCTAGAAGGAGCTAGTGTCCGTAATTGGGAAGACCTTGCTGCTGCTTTTTACAAGCAGTGCCAATATAATGCCGACCTCGCTCCCACGCGTACCCAACTTTAGGGTATGTCTATGGGTGCGAGCGAAGGTTTTAAAGACTACACTCAGAAGTGGAGAGACCTTGCTGGCAGAGTCTAACCCCTATTGGCCGACAGGGAGTTAGTGGATGTGTTTCTGGGGACCTTGTCTGGTCTGTATTTCAAACATTTGATCAGAAGTTCATCGTCAGGTTTTACTGAGTTAATCATGACTGGGAGAGAATTGAAGCTGGTATCAAGAGCGGCAAGTTACAGAAAGGTGCTTCGTCGAGTACCGAGAAGAAGCCCTTTAAGAAGGAGTCTAGTGCAGTTTACAGCTCTAGGAACCAAAGTCGACCCGAGCGCCGCCAAGCAGTCAATGCGATAGTTATTTTAAGACCAACTGTTGCCACACAACGCAACAATCAGCCAAGGGCAGAGAGGCCTCAAAGACAGTTTACTCAGATCAGCATGTCTTTATCTCAAATTCTGCCACAGTTGTTGAAGACTAATTTGGTGACTCTAAGGGAAGCCCCGAAGAATCCCATCACCACGTCGCCGCTATATAATCCGAATGCTCGTTGTGCTTATCATTCTGATAGCCCGGGGCATGATACGAATAATTGTTGGGTTTTGAAGAATAAGGTACAAGATCTGATTGATGCTAAGGAGATCGAGTTTGAAGCGCCTGAAAAATCCTAATGTCATAACGGCTCTTATGCCAAAACATGACGCGGGAGTAAATTCCATTGAAGACGATGTTGAAGAATCTGAGTTTGACAGCTGGATCTACCCAACTACTGATGGCAGACTAAGCAATTGGACGGCAAAGGACTTCGTCCCAATTTCTTTTATTACCCAGTAATGAGACTTTCTGTTTTGAATTTGTAACAAATAATTTTTAAACTTTACGGCCCGGTGCCTTACCCGAGACACTGTGGCTTTCTTTGTGAGGGCTTTATGTGTGTCATTTCCATATATCATTAATAAAAGCATTGGACGTTTCTTGCATTTCAAATTTTGCGCTCCTTATTTTTCTTTTTTTATCTTGCAAAACAGCTATTTTACACACACTCACATATACAGGTCTAAATTCACTCTGGATCCCACTGATAACGACTCTGTTACTGCCGGTTATGACTTTGAAAGTCCGATCAACCAAGTCGAGGACGAAGGTGAGGATGATCGTGAAGTGCCCGGTGAACTTGCTAGATTGTTACTTCAGGAAGAGAGGGCCATACAACCGCATGAAGAGCCAGTGGAAATGGTAAATCTGGGTACATAGGTAGACAAGAAAGAGGTCAAGGTCGATGCAAATCTGGAACCTAGCGTCAAGCAACGTTTGATTCAGATGCTGCGTGACTATGTTGAGATCTTTGCCTGGTCTTATAAAGATATGCCTGGGTTGGATACCGATATTGTGGTTCACCGATTGCCTACCAAGGAAGACTGTCCTTCAGTGAAACAGAAAGTTCGCCGAATGCGCCCAGAGATGTCTGAGAAGATCAAGGCTGAAGTTATGAAACAGTTTGATGCCGGTTTTCTAGCGGTTACTTCTTACCCACAATGGGTGGCAAACGTGGTTCCTGTGCCGAAGAAGGATGGTAAAGTTCGAATGTGTGTCGATTATAGGGATCTGAACAGGGCGAGCCCCAAGGATGATTTCCCTCTACCTCATATCGACGTTCTGGTTGACAACACCGCACAGCATAAGGTATTCTCCTTTATGGATGGTTTCTCTGGTTATAATCAGATTAAAATGGCTCCCGAAGATATGGAGAAGACAACCTTTGTTACTCAATGGGGTACCTTTTGCTACAAGGCCATGCCTTTCGGATTGAAGAATGCTGAGGCAACGTATCAGCGTGCCATGGTCGCTTTGTTCCATGACATGATCCATAATGAGATCGAGGTATATGTTGACGACATGATTGCAAGATCCCAGACTGAGGAAGAACACCTTGATCATCTTCAGAAGCTATTTGACAGGTTAAAGTTGTACAAGCTGAGGTTAAACCCGAACAAGTGCACCTTCAGGGTGAAATCTGGTAAGCTGTTGGGTTTCGTCATAAGTGATAAATGTATTCAAGTGGATCCTGCAAAGGTGAAGGCTATACAGGAAATGCCAGCTCCTCGAACAGAAAAAGAAGTCAGAGGCTTTTTGGGACGTCTGAACTATATTGCCCGATTCATCTCACACCTGACTGCTACTTGTGAGCCAATCTTCAAGTTACTGAAGAAAGATCAAGTGGTAAGATGGAATGATGAATGTCAGGCCGCTTTCGAAAGGATCAAAGAATATCTCCAAGAGCCACCCATTCTGATGCCGCCAGTTGAAAGGAGACCTTTGATCTTATACTTGACAGTACTCGACAATTCGATGAGGTGTGTGTTGGGGCAGCATGACGAGTCTGGCCGAAAAGAGCATGCTATTTATTACCTTAGCAAAAAGTTTACCGACAGCGAGACCCGATACTCGTTGCTTGAGAAAACTTGTTACGCTTTGGCATGGGCTGCTCGCCGGCTGAGACAGTATATGCTGACTCACACTACTTTGTTGATATCAAAGATGGATCTAATCAAGTATATCTTCGAGAAGCCTGCCTTGTCCGGAAGAATAGCAAGATGGCAGATGATCTTGACTGAGTATGACATCTAGTACACGACCCAAAAAGCAATCAAGGGAAGTGTGTTGGCAGATCATTTGGCACATCAGGCAGTGGACAATTACCAGTCTATGAACTTTGAATTCCCGGATGAGAACATCATGTTGGTAACTGACTGTGAGACACCTGGACCGGATGAAGGACCTGAGGAAGGATCCCAATGGTCTATGTACTTTGATGGAGCTTTAAACGCTTTGGACAATGGCATTGGTGCCGTAATCATATCTCCTGAAGGCTCTCATACTCCATTCACCGTCTGATTATGTTTCAACTGCACCAACAACATGGCGGAGTATGAGGCATGCATTATGGGTCTTCGAGCAGCTATTGACCTAAGGATTAAGTTCTTAAGTGTTTTCGGAGATTCTTCTCTTGTGATCAGTCAGATCAAAGGCGAGTGGGATATGAAACACCCAAATCTTATTCCTTACAAGGAGTATGTGTTGACGTTGCTTCCATATTTCGAGGAGATAACCTTTGAACACTTCCCTAGAGAGGAGAATCAGTTGGTGGACGCGCTAGCTACGATGTCTTCTATGTTCAAGGTCAGATGGGACAATGAAGCTCCCCAGATTACCATTGAAAGGTTGGACAAACCGGTACATTGCTATGACATTGAGACTGAAGAGGTAACAGATAAACCCTGGTTCCATGAAGTGAAGAGGTATATTGAGGCTCAGGAATACCCCGAGGGTGCATCTGTTAATGACAAGAAGTTTCTGAGGAGGTTCGCAACGGAGTTCTTCATCAGCAATGGCATTCTTTACAAGCGTAATCATGATTCGACTTTATTGCGTTGTGTGGATAAGAACGAAGCAGAAAGGATCATGATAGAGTTACATGAAGGTACTTTCGGAACTCATTCCAGTGGATACACCATGGCAAAGAAAATCCTTCGGGCAGGATATTATTGGTCCACAATGGAAGCCAACTGTTATCAACATTCTCGGACCTGTCGCAAGTGCCAAGTCTATGCTGATAAGGTGCACATACATCCAGTTCCTCTAAACGTCTTGACAGCTCCTTGGCCTTTTGCAATGTGGGGCATCGATATGATCGGCGAGATCAAACATACAACATCTAACGGGCATCGTTTCATCCTGGTAGCTATTGATTACTTCACAAAGTGGGTTGAAGCAGCTTCCTTTGCTACAGTAACCAAGAACGTCGTGGCACGGTTCATTCGGCACAACCTGATCTGTTGGTATGGTGTACCAGAAAGGATCACTATAGACAATGGTACAAATCTCAATAATAAGATGATCATCGAGCTCTGCAAGCAGTTCAAGATACAACATCACAACTCTTCTCCTTATTGGCCGAAGATGAACGGGGCTGTTGAAGCAGCTAATAAGAACATTAAGAAGATTGTGCAGAAGATGATGGTGACATACAAAGATTGGCATGAAATGTTACCATTTGCTCTTCATGGGTACCGTACCTCAGTGTGGACGTCAACATGGGCAACACCTTATTCCTTGGTTTATGGCATGGAGGCCGTCTTGCCCATTAAAGTTCAGATACCCTCTCTTCGGATTATGAAGGATACAGGTTTGAGCGAAGATGACTGGATTCATACCTGGCTTGATCAGTTGAATTTAATCGACGAGAAGAGACTTACTGCTATTTGTCATGGTCAAACGTGCCAAAAACGGATGATCAAGGCATTTAACAAGAAAGTCAGACGACAAGAGTATCAAGTTGGGTATCTGGTAATCAAGCGCATTATCTTACCTCAAGGTGATCCCATGGGCAAATGGACCCCCACGTACGGAGGGCCATTTGTGGTTAAGAACATTTTCTCAGGAGGAGCTATGATTCTAACCACCATGGACGGTGTCGACCTTCCTCACCCCGTCAATGCAGACATAGTGAAAAAATACTATGCATAATCAAAGACCTGCTAGGTTGATTGGCCTAGGCAAAAATAAGGGCTTCCCGACAAACCAAAAGTGTTCAGGCAAAAATAAGGGATGAAAATGAAAAAATTTGTACACCCGGCAAGTCGAAAACCTGAAAAGGCGGCTTGGGCAAAAAAGGGCATCCCGGTGGACTGAAAACCCGAAAGGGCGGTCCAGGCAAAAATTAGGGATCAAAGCGTAACACTATGTCTCATAGGATCACCTTGCAACCAAACTTCGGTATCAACTATCAAGCTCGGATGGCACTAATCAATCTGATCTACCTTCAACCAAGTAGCAAAGTGATGAGATGCTCGAGGACATAAAGGCAATAGCAGAGTTGGAACCCAGTGGGATTATTCACATAGATGTTGTTCCTTGTTTTCACAAATTGTATAAAATCTATTGTTCGGCGGCGTTCTCTTGCTAGGACGTCAGCCTCTTGTACAAAAACGCCTATTTACAGGCCAAACTTCAAAATCAATACAATTCATTTTCAAAGAAATTTCAACCGTTTTTCCTTTATCTATTTTGTTTTACAAAGAACGTCCAATGTTCAGTTTTTGATATATGCATTTGACATTGATTGCTGCTCATAAATATTTACATGCGAAACAAAATACGATTACTTGTAATATCAGAAACAGGGGCAAACGAGAAATGTCCAAACCGTGCAGTTGCTCTTTCCACCAGGTATAGGGATAGACCTAGCTGAAGGAAACGATTGAAAGTACATTCATCCTCGCAGAGTAATAGAAAGACAATGGTGTTAGCTCTCCCCAACTGAGACTCGTAACTGCAAATGAGTCAGTAATATTCTCCCCAAGCAGAGTTTATCTATCATCAACACTGAAAAGTATTATCATCCCCGACGGAGTATAAAATATCCCCAGTGGAGTTTGGAGAGTTTCCCCAGTGCAGTCTAAAAAATTTCCCTAGTGAAGTTTGGAGAATCATCCCCAGTAGACTCCTGCAAATTATCCCCAGTAGAGCCTAAAAGGTTATCCCCAGTAAGGTCGCTATTAGAAAAATCATCCCCAGCGGAGTTCATTCCTTTCACCAACAGGAATTCAATCCCCAACAAGGTTCATTATCACCAGCAGCGGTAATTCACCCCCAGCTGAATTTATCAGCGGAATCCTCTATAGAGCATCTCTTCCCCATAGAGTAATCTCCTCATCAGCTTATTCCCCAGCGAAGTTATCCTCTCCCGCGGGTTTATTCTCACAAACATCTTCGTTCGCTATCCCCAACAGAAATGAAGAATTCAACTCTTTTCTCCAGCAACTATCCGGGATTTATTTTCCCCAGCTAAAAACATCACATTTCCATACATCATGACACATGCATATACGCATCATACAACACAATCTCATTTATTTTGAGAACATTATTGCTTGATACATATCATGCATTACATACAACTAACCTTTACCTTTCAGGGAAGGATGCGGTTAAATTCTCAAAAAATTCAAAGCTATGAAGCTTTTACCTCCGTTGAAGTACAGACAAGTTCCTAAATCTCAGTAGAGAAGTTTTCTCAGTTGAATTACGGGCGAGTTCTTAAATCTCGACGAAGATGTTTCCCCTAGTTGAATTACGGACGAGTTCTTAAAACTCAACAAAGATGTTTTCTCAGTTGAAGTACAGACGAGTTCCTAAATCTTGACAAAAGTGTTCCTCCGTTGAATTACAGACGAGTTCCTAAATCTCAGCAGAGAAGTTTTCTCAGTTGAATTACGGGCGAGTTCTTAAATATCGACGAAGATGTTTCCCCAGTTGAATTACGGACGAGTTCTTAAAACTCAGCAGAGATGTTTTCTCAGTTGAAGTACATACGAGTTCCTAAATCTCGACCAAAGTGTTCCTCCGTTGAAGTACAGACAAGTTCCTAAATCTCAGCAGAGAAGTTTTCTCAGTTGAATTATGTGCGAGTTCTTAAATCTCGACGAAGATGTTTCCCCAGTTGAATTACGGACGAGTTCTTAAAACTCAGTAGAGATGTTTTCTCAGTTGAAGTACAAACAAGTTCCTAAATCTCGACAAAAGTGTTCCTCCGTTGAATTACAAACGAGTTCCTAAATCTCAGCAGAGAAGTTTTCTCAGTTGAATTACGGGCGAGTTCTTAAATCTCGACGAAGATGTTTCCACCTCAGTTGAATTATGGGAAAGTTACTAAATCTCGACACCTCAGTTAAATTACGGGCAAGTTCCTAAATATCGACACCTCAGTTGAATTATGGGCAAGTTCCTAAATCTCGACACCTCAGTTGAATTACGGGTGAGTTCCTTTCCCTCAACAAAGATCAGACTTCCCCAGCGGAATCTTCCTCAACAGCAGGTATACAAGCTCTCGCTAAGGAATATCTTATGCGATCGACACTCCTTCAGATGGCATCTTTAAAGCCCATCCCCTCGTCAGCAATTTCCAAATGGCATCTGTAAGCCCATTCCCGACATCACAAGACAATTACCACTTCATGCGAGTGCAAATTTCTGGGCACTCTAGTGTTCAATCCTCTTCCACCTTCGGATCACGAAAGGCACGAAAGCAAATCTACATCCTCAGGTTTAAGAAGATTGAACAGGGGCAGCTGTTGTACCCCAAAATTTCCCTCCCATATTCTTCAAAACATTGCAAGAAAGATCTCCAAGTTGCTCAAGGTAATCCAAGGGTTGACCAGACAAGCTCTCTCCTAAGGCAGTCTACTCAAATTAGGGTTTTGTGTTGCATCAAGATTCTTGAGTCCAAGTGATCCCAAGTTCTCACCAATGTCCTAATATGTTCTCAAGATCATCCATGTCAAGTTTCAAGCCTTGCAGAGGAACTTTGCTCATTCAATTGCTCAAAAGGTCCAAAAATCGACTGTGCTAGGGCAAAAGTCAATTGTGACCCAAATACAGTCAAACTTCAAGAATTTTTGTCAACATTCTCATTTTGAGGGATATTTCATCATTTTATCAAGGGTTGATCATGATTCATCAAGGATTGCTCAAAATTCATCAAGATTCAAAAGTTGATAAATTAGGGTTTTGTAGGAAAAGTCAACCCAACTTTGACAAAACATAACTTTCTCATACTTTATGAGAAATGACCCATCCAAAGCTCATTTTGAATAGGATGCAATCACCTACAATATATCGTTATACCCCAAGATCAAAATATGCACTCACAAGAAGTTATGAATTTTGACATTATAGGTCATTTTTTGAAAGTCAACAAAAACACCTTTTTTGTCAAAGCTTCTAACTTAAGCATGGAATATAAAAATGAAATGAGACCAAAAGGATTGATTAGATGACATCTCAATCTTTTTAAAAAGTCAAATAACACCTCCAAAAGTTCAAAATTGAGGAAGTTATGCATTGTTGAAGTTGGACTTTTTTGCAAAATTGCCAAAAGTCAACTATCCCCAAGACTTCAAATTTTGCCAAATGGGCCCATTCTTTTTCACTTGTTTTGAGTTTGCATTATTGCCCACGTGCTCTAGCCTTGCCCATGTGTCCATATCATATTTTTATTATTTAATTTGATTTTTATTTGTATTAATTCATTTTAAATCAAATAAAATCATATAAAATCAAAAACATTGAAAACTAAAGATCTTGTGATCATTTCAGGTCTTGTTAGACAGCTTGCACCATATAAAATTCGTATCAAAGCAATTGTACACAAAAAGATCCAAATCAAGCCAATTTTGGAAGGTTGTTTAAAGCAAATCAAATCCACATCAAGAGCATCAATAGAGGAAGATTTGGACAAGGAATTTAGACCTAATGTATTGTACAATACATAAGGAAGCGATGCATACAAGAATTAGGGTTGGAAATCAGTTCTAGAGGCAGAACAAAGTTTGCAAAAAACAAGAAAAAGCTTGAGATTGAAATCAGTCATAGAGGCATCCTTGTGGCTTAGCAAGTATCTCAATCGTTTCCTGGCCATCTCCACAAGCGAGACCAATCAAAATCACGCGTTTTCAGACCCTCCCAAGCGCTGTAAGTCCCTCACGAATCCGCCCTGTTCTTGATTTCGTATTTTGAAATTAGGCATAGTTAGCATGAATTGATAACATATTTTGAATCTACAAATCATTTGCAAGCTTTTTGTAATAACCAATTGCATTTATCTGACCTATATGAAGATCCACCATTGCTAGGGTTTGGTTCTTGTTTTTGGGGTTTTTCGTTTTAGGAAAAATTGGCCATGATAATGGCTATGGTTGTGATCAACAGGTTGAGACGAACTCAACTATGGTTTTAGAATGCATTTCCATGGCCTGTGGGAGATTTGGGAGGAGCCCCTGTCTACAGCGACGGACATTTGTCCATAGGTATAGATGTTGTGACTTTTAGCCACGGTCCAGAGGACAGGGACAATGCGTGTCACACCCCCATTAG
The DNA here is from genome assembly GCA_948472305.1 of Vicia faba. NCBI lineage: Eukaryota > Viridiplantae > Streptophyta > Magnoliopsida > Fabales > Fabaceae > Vicia > Vicia faba. The sequence continues at coordinate 414,050,148 of OX451738.1, forward strand.
TCCATTCAAATCTGGCGCGCTATTTTTTTATATTTATCCAATGAAACTTGTTTTATTATATTATAATTATTTTGTATCATACTAACAATTGAAACAACATGGCGTGGTGGCAAGCATAGCGTGTATTTCCCTTAAGGACCTGGGTTCGAATCCCAGGTCCCCCATTTTCTCAATAATATTTTCTTGCAGTTAATCCAGTGCACATGCCAGCCTAAGACACACCATACTCCCTCACCAATCAACACGCCAGATGGCCAGGTGGCCAGATCTGGTGGTCAAAAATTGAAGGAGCACCATAAAGCCAGTCAACGCGCGTGTATTGGATCACAAAAGTCAAAACGGACCAGCATTATTGGGCCAACAAAAATGCTTTCTACACCCTCCAAAAAAGGCCCATTCTCACTCTTTCTCTTATATTTCCTTTTTTTATTTAGTTATTTTATTTTATTTAATTAATTTCTAACCAATGACAAATTTTCTTTTTTTTATCAAAAAATCACCAAAATACTTTTCATCCAATTAAAATTCAGAATTTTATTTTTTATTAATAAATACTAACTAATTAATTAAGTTTAATTCTAGAATAACTTTAATTTATTTTTTGTAAATAAATAAAATCAATTAGAATTAATTAGGTTTTAACTTTAATTTAATTATTTTAATTTCTTTCTTAAATTAACAAAAACTCCAAAAACATGTCATTAATTATTTTTTCCATTTAATTAATTTAATAATTAATTTAGTATTTAATTTTAGGACTTAATTTCTTTTCTTAAAATAAAAACAACAAAAAACCATTTTCTTTTAAAAAAGGGTCAAAACCCTAATTTCGCATCCGATTTAATTTCGCGTCGCGCTTTATTTTTCTTTATCCAATTAATGTATCTGCTCCCGGTTTGTAATAAATAATTAGGACATTTTATTTATTTTTCTGCTTTTTATTTTCAAAGGGTTGTTTTTGGCGATGTAAATACCCGACGCCTTGTAATAATTTAGTTTAATTTCCGCATTTTAATTCTGCAAATTATACAACTGTTAGATGTTTGATAGGGTTTGCATGACAAGAATTAATGCTTAATCTAAAATCAAATTAAATCACCCTTAACATGTGCAAAGATAAAAATAACCGAAAACGACACATTCACACATGCGCACTCTTAGGGTACATCCCACTTGGTTGCTTTCGTACACGGTCATTGAGTATAGGTCATTTTAGAGGTCGTCCTCTTGTCTAAAAGATCATAGTTGCCTCGAAACGGTTGCCTCAGATATTGTTGCCTCAAACAAATGATCTAAGACATTAGGGTTACCGCTAAGGCATCCTAACATTGCTTTGGTGACCGTATGTCCCTCTTTCGAATTGACCCTCAAAATCCAACAACGATGCTACCTACTCACTAATAGTGGGATAACATTGTCTAAATGAAATTAGCATAGAACGATTCCTTTTTCGAGTAGGTAGATAGTTCTTAGATACTTGCTCATCCAAAACAAAACAAAATTTTCACACTTACACTCCTTTACAAACCAAGTTTTCAAAAACACTTCATTACACTCTTGAGGACAGAAGAAAGAGTTAAATCGAAGTTAAAACAAAGCTTTTCAAAACCCACAAGCACAAAGAAAACATTTTGAAAAATGATGAGCAAGTACCTAAGAGCCCGTAGGTAGCTACGGATAGAAAGGGTGCTAATACCTTCCCTTTCTATAATCTACCCCCCGTACTCAAAAATATCTCGAAAAAGGAATTTTTTTGTGCTTTTTTCGTTTCCTTGTTGGATAAAATAAAAGTCGATGGCGACTCTTGCTCACCGCGACATTTTGCGAACACAAACGCAAAACGCGAACTAGCATTCCAAAAACAGTCAGTTCTTCCCACCGTATCACATGTTGTCATAATTATAAGGTAAGCCCTAATTCCAGTTTGATTCGTGTTAAAAAGTGGTAAACCCATTTTGATGCATATTTGAAATTTGTAGGGATCCTTGCAAAAAGGATGTGGTTTTTTCAATTGGTTCTATGAGGAATTGGAAGACGGTGTAAATCAAGTTATGATGAATAGGTTGGAAATCATATCAAAGGATTTTGATGAAGCAAAAAATGAGTTTGAAAAAGTCATGGTTAGAAATGAATAATTAGGGAATGTTGTCATGGAACTTCAAATTCAATTGAACAAGATGTTTAAGTGGAAAAAAACATTGAACATTATGTGTCTTGTAATCTTATGTGTATTATTTTTTAGGTTGTTTTAGGAGTATGTAGTAGCTGGTACATAACAACTTGTATTAGTTACCAATATTAGTTTGTAACACATTATATTAGTTTAATATGAGTTGTTTTTTTGGCATATTATTGTTTGTATCAATTTTTATAACCATACCATAAACACAAAATGGTACCAATATAACATATCATATTACTTAACCATTAATACAAAATGACATTAACTGATGTTGTACAAAGACATAACAAAATTCCACAAAGGTTCCAAAATTCATTGACATGTTACATAGACATGTTCAAAATACATTACATAATACCAAAATGATTCAAAGTGGTTCATTACATGCTAATACCATAAGCTAAACAAGGTCTAAATATCACTCGATGTTTCTCTTTGGTGTGATTCTCTTGGTTGGAGTAGACATTCCGGTGGTAGGGTCAACCACATTTTTGGCTGCAGTTAATCTTGTTGTTGATCCTAGGGGGTGCAGAGGTTTATCTTACACCAACCTTATATGTCTTGCCATTTCCTTTTGCCTTTTCCCTTGTGCCTTTCCCTGAGATTTCCCTTCCTTGAGATGACTGATTAACATTCATGTATCCTTGAGTTACTGAGGCCTGAGATGCATTACCCTATATTATAGATGCCCGAGATGCCTTGCCCTGATTTGCATTGGCCTGAGATGTTGAAGCCTGAGTTGCATTACCCTAATTTTCATTGGCTTGAAACATTAGGCAACAAATCATCCACTGCAAGTAAGAGACCCTGTAAAATATCTTACATAACAAATATCAAGTATATGTAACAAGAAAAAATAATGTAATAATAAGAGTAAACTCCAAATTTAATATACCTTTTATTGGTTTGAAATTAATGTGTATGAGAGGCATTCATTTCTACCTCATAGGTTATCAATCAAGAGCTCAAAATCATGTCTAGTTATTTGTATTTTTATCCTCCATAATTGTAAATGCTATAGGAAGCATATGATCATTATGATCCCTTCTTATGGCTGCCAGAAGTTGTCCTCCACACCCCCTTCAAAAAGCATCCATCCTTATTTGGAAACTTGGCACAATAAACCTCCTACTGACAACCATCTTTACATCTCTCTGTCACCCTTTGTTTGTCATTTTTTAAAAGCCTATGTTAATTGGGATAGTGATAGTGATGTCTCAAGTAATGAAAGCTCAAGTGATAATGATGAGAAGGCAAATTATTGTCTCATGGCCAACCAACGTCAAAGCAAGAAAAACAATGTAAGTAATTCTAAATACTCTAACGCTGATAAGTTATCTTTTATTGAGTTGAAAAATGCTTTTGAAAATGTGCAAAAAGATGTATTACATGCTTATAAGAAATTAGAGTCTAATGAAAAGGTTTTTACATGCTTGGAAGCAAAGGTTGAAGAAACCAATAAGTAATTTGAAGCATTAAAGCGATCTATTGTAGATAGTCAAAATCATAAAAAGGAGGATGAGGAACCTTGTCAGTTCAGTTGTGAAACTTGTCAAATTTGGCAACAATAGGGGAGTACTCTTGAAACCAAAGTGGACAAGGCATCACAACCATGTGGTACTTTTGCTATTAATTCTTCAATGGTCGAAAAGCCCCATAAAAAGTATAATTTGATAAAGAAGTATTCAAATAGCAAAAATAAATCTCATCATAGGTCGCTTTGTCACTATTGTTGCAAGAAAAGCCATACTATTGAAAATGCAAATTTAGGTGTTTTTTGGTTCCTAAAGGTAATTTCTAATGGTTGCCAAATGCAACCTGTTAGTACCATGGTTTTATAATTGATATAATTTTGCTAAAATATGGTTTGCAGCATGATGTTATAAAAGGTGTTCTAACATACTGGTCAGGTTCATTTGAAGGCAAATGTTTTGACCGATATTGTAATATCCTGTATCAGAACATCAATACATGTTGTATTTTTCTTGACAGATTTAAATTGATCTTGTGAGATTCCTTTTGGTTTTATCTCACTGATTTTTCACATGTCAAAAATATTCAATCTAGAACATTTGACTGTACACAGGTTGCCAAAATTGGGCTTTGAGACAATTTAGGAAACCTTGTGTTTTGTTCCAAGATTTAAGAATATCTTTCTGCACAAATTGGTGCAGCCCTCAGTATTTGCAACAAAGAATATTTGGGTGAAGATTTAAGGCCCATGGATTAATGAGGAGTATTTAAAGAAATTACCTAGACCTAAATTCATTAAGAACTTTGTAAAAAATAAGGGGAAGCCTACTTTTTTTAGTCTTAGGGTTTGAGGGTTCTTCAAGGGATTTTTTGTTTTTGTATGTCCTCGTGTATCTTTTTGTGCATTTTAGTTGACTAATTGTTACTTGTTTATCAATTTATTGTTATCCTCTAAGCTTTTAAGCAAAGAGTTTAGTATTGTTCTTAGTTAAAGCTTTTAAGCAAAACTAAGTATTTTTGGAAGAACAATCTTCTTTTTGGTTTCTTGAGACATTCCCTGGGATTGGGACTGTTTGATATCACTGCGATGATTGGGAGTGAGAATGGTTCTCATATATAGAAAGTTCCTAGGTAGAAATTGAATTGGTTAAGGATTAAGTGAGAAGTGTAAAATGGAATTGTTTAGCTTCGAATTGATACTACTGATAGTAAATTTCCTTCTTGGCTTGGTAGCCCCTAGAGTAGGTGAGTTGCACTGAATTGGTTTAATAATTCTTTGTGTACTTTTTCCTTTTGACCTTTTAAATTCTGCATAATTTATATTGGTAAAAGTTTCTGTGAGTCAGAAGATGTTGTAACATCTGACTTGACATTGTGTTTGTATGTTGAGACATCAGTCTTGACACTTATAGTGTGAGCCATAATTTCAATTGGCATCAGAGCAGGCACCATATTTTATTTATTGGGTGAATTTCAGGGGGGATACTTTATGGTACTATGGACAAGGAAGATGGATACCACAACAAGCTACCTTTGTTGGATGGTTCGAATTATGACTGATGGAAGGTTAGAATAATTCATGGATATGAAGGCATGAAAGAATTTTCTAAAAGGATGGGATCCTCCTAGTGTGAAGGACAGAGATGGGAATGTATCCTTAAAGCCAGAGGAAGACTGGTATGAAGATGAGGATAAAATAGCTATTGGAAACTCCAAAGATTTGAATGCTCTATTCAATGGAGTGGACAAAAATATCTCCAGGCTGATCAACACTTGTATTGTAGCCAAGGATGCTTGGGAAGCTCTCAAGATAACCCATGAAGGACATTTAAAGTAAAGATAGCAAGGCTTCAACTTCTCACTACTAAATTTGAAAATCTAAATATGAGTGATGATGAGACTATTCAGGAATATCAGATGAAGATTCTTGATATTGCCAATGCTTCAAGTTCCTAGGAAGATCCTCAGGTCTTTACCCAGGAAATTTGAAATGAAGGTAATAACTATTGAAGAATCTCAAGATATCAACAGCCCGAGAATGGATGAACTTATTGGTTCACTTCAAACTTTTGAATTGGCTTTTAGAGACAAATTGATAATAAGAACAAGATCATAGCTTTTACATCTAATGTCGAACGTGAATAAGATTAAGTGGATCCAGATACTAATGATGGACTGTCTAATACCCTTGTTCCTCTTAGGAAGCAAATCAATAGAGTACTAGAAATATTAGACAAAAAAGGTAGACAAGATGTTAAGAACATCTCATCTGACATTAGGAAAAATTATGAGTCTCAAAAGGAATACAAAACTGAGAAGGAAAGAAATCAAGATAAGAGAGTTCAATGTAATGAATGTAAATATTTTGGGCACATTAGAGAAAAATTTCCAACATATCTCAAGAAGAAACAAAAGGGAATGTTTGCTGCTTGGGCTGGTGAAAAGTAGGAAATTAAACTTATCAAGCATGTTAAAAGCCTTTTCAGGAAGATGCAAGCCCACTAAGACTATGAGTAAGGAAAAAGAGCTTTGTATCAGAGTGTCTGATCTTCAAAAAGAAGTATTACTTCTATCATCTAAACTTAAAATCATGACCAAATCTATTAGGATGTCAAACAAGGTGACATTAGACAATAGATTTCAAGCTGCAAAAGGTATGGTGAATTCAAGAAGATATGGATCCAATAAATACTTTGGACAAAAAATTACTCATCCTATCAAAAATTAGAATGCCATTATGACAGGAATAAGTTCAAACATTCTATAAATCATCAAGGCTCCTACCTCATAACTAATCATCAGATTCTGAAGTGTCATCACTGTAGAAGGTCTAGTCACACAAGACCCTTATATTACAAGTTGCATGGAAAAGATTGATAGAATATGGAAAGCTAAAATTGTGAAAACTTGCCTCTTTGCCAATTTCCATCACAAAACTCCAACCAAAAAAGTCTGTGATAAGCCTCATACTGAGGGAAATCCCGTAATGTCAGAAAATATGTCATGACATTGGACTATGATTATTTGAGTAACACTGATATAGTGAAGCCTATTACTCAACATAGTAAGCAACATTATAATCTATATCATTTCATTAGTAAAGTGACAAGTGAAAAAGAAGTTAAGGTTTAGGATGTGGTTATAGTGAAAAGTTATGCAAAATTTTTTGTCAAGGTCATATGTGGAGTTGGAATATGCATTTCTGAGAGATTATGGCTATCAGTAATGTGAAGTACGTAACAAATAGTTTTGTTTCCCACCATTTATTGGATTACAAAAACTCATTGACATCATTACAAAACTTTGATCTATCAAATCTAATATTCTATTTAAACCCCATTACCTACTACATTATTCATAACTCTTATTCTTTCAAGTCTTACTGCAAACACCACTCTGTTAGTTCCAAAAGGCCTATTCAAAATCCCATTCTTAATATACCTATCTTAGGATTTCAAAAACCTAATATGTATAATAGAGAAAACATGTCCGATTACACTTCCCATACTGCTGAAATTTTTGAAGGTATGACGAATGAGATGATCGGCGTTGTTCCTCTCTCGGTTATTCCTTGTAGAACTCCAAAGAAAACCAGAACAAAGTCCCTTGCAGGAAGAAGAATACCTCACACCCTTGGTATAAATAATCCTGCTAATTTTACTATGCCTGAAGAAAAGGCCTCTGAGTAAATCGCTTTAGCTGGTGTGGATGAGGGTTCAACAGAACCTAATGTCACTGAAACAATCAGGGAGTCTGGAAAAACCAACCATGAATATGTTCAAATCAACCGAAGCATACAAAGGTTATTAGCTAACATTCATTGTGGTAAGGCTACTTTCAATGATGCACCTGATATTGGGACATCATTAGGTAGGTCTTTGGATACTGAGGTGCATGAAAACCTAGGTGCATGTTGTAACACGGTGGGAGAACTGACTTGGTTGTTTTGCGTTTGATCGCAATTGTTACGGATAGCAAGAGTTGCCACCGAATTTTCTTTTATCCAATAAGGAAAGGGTGAAAAGAATAGGAAATAACTTTGAGATATTTTCTTGAGTTCGGGGGGTAGGTTATGAAAAGGGAATGTGTTAGCACCTTTTTCATCCGTAGTTATCTACGGACTCTTAGTTGCTTGCTAGATCATTTTTGAAAATTGCTTTGTTTGAAATGTGTTTGTGTTGGGTTTTGAAAGTATTTTTGAAAAGAGCCTTCGTTTAGGCAAACTTTGTAATGATTCTTGTCTCTATAAGAATTCATACAAAGTGTTGGACTTTTTTGAAAATATTTCATGTTTTTGAAAGTGTTTGAAAAGATGTTTATTTTTGAAGATGGATTGTGAGCAAGCAACTAAGAACGTTCTACCTGCTCAAAAGTCTTTTGTTCATTTCTCTCTTCCTTTGACATTGCTATCTCACCATTGATTGGTAAGTAACCTTATCTTTGGATGTAAAGGGACGGGCGTGGGTCATCGTATAGTTATAAGATGCAATGTTGTGAGATGCCTTAGCATATTTCTTAAGGGTCATATTTCTTAAGGGTCTAAGATCATTTATAAGGCAACATTCGAAGCGTCATCGAGGGACTATGATCTTGTATTTTTTATTATTCTTTGCTAAGGCGTCTTACATGCATAACATGACCATTTTTAAGGCAACAAAGTGGAGTAGACCCTAGAGGTGCAAAGTGTGCAAGTGTTTGTATTTCATGCTTGGTTTATCTTGAATTAGGGTTTTCTAAGCATTGATTTTATCTTTCCATACAAACCCTAAATTAACTAGCATTTATATGAAAATAATAAATTGCGAAAAGTAAATATCCTACGTTATTACATCATTTTTGGGGAATGGGGGATACAAATGTACAAATGGAGATTGCAAAAAATTAGAACTAATTGTCTATTACAACCATATTGAACTTTGAATAATATACAAGAATTGAAATGTGTATAATATACAAGACATGAATGAAAAGAAAATGAATTTGTTTTGATTTTGTTTAAGAAAATATTTTAACCTAATTTTCTAAAAGAAGATAAATAGTTAGAAGTGAGAAAATTAAACTAAGTTAATTTTAATTTAAACAAAGAGAATAAACTAAATTGAGCTTGGTAAAATAATTTTAAACTAAGTAAAATAATTTTGTTTTTCTTATTTATATTTTTATAACAAAAAAGTGCGTACCACACCAGTATCTTGCGAATGTACAGGTAACACATCAATATCGTGTGAATGCATGTATACTCATATCAGAATTCGTGTGTACGGGTTATTATATACTTTTGTACAATTAAAAAAAAAAAAAGTAAATACATGTATGAATTCAAACATGAGAAGAATATTTAATTATTTATGTTGTCAATATTTTTATTTTAAAATTATCTTTAATTTAAGATACAATATTTTTTAAAATAATATATAAAAATTAAAATATATATTATTGATGTAAAACAACTTGTTAAAATAATTTTGTTTTTCTTTTAAAAATAATTTTTTTTTTATTAAAGCGATTTTTTTCTTATTTATATTTATTTTATATTTTAAAAATAAAAACATACATATCACTTCAGAACACATGGATATTCCATTAGTATTTTATAAAAAGAATATAACATATTTTATAATAAAATTTAAAAGATTAAAAATCAGTAGAAACAAATTTTATTAAAAATAAATGTGATATAATTTTATGTTCTTTTAAGGATGTAATAGTTCTATATTAAAAAAATTGAAAAGTAAAATTATTTTAAATATTGATCATCAGTTACATAAAGATATTATTCTCATAATTTTATCAGAGTATAATAATAATGTAATTTAACCAGGAACTTTACCTCATATATGAAACAGAACAGACAGAGAAAAGAAAGAAGAAAAATAACAGAGAAAAGAAAAACTACACGCCCAGTGGGACTCGAACCCACAATCGCTTGATTAGAAGTCAAGCGCCTTATCCATTAGGCCATGGGCGCTTTGTGTTGATATGTTGCTAAGTTATAGTTTAATAAATCAAGAGTAGTACTACGACATCTTCCCTTTATTGCTTAACTTCTCAAAATTACTGATTTCAGTTGGTACAAAAATAAATACTGCTTTCCACTAAATTAGAATTAGTATAGCTTTATTTATTTTAGATTAGGTAAAATACATTTTAATTGCATAATTCTGATTATAATTAGTTTAAACTTTATGTATAAGATAAAATAATTATTTTAGTTTGTTTATTTTTACACAAGTTATTTTGAAAAATAATAGTATATAGTTTGAATGTGATTTTTTTAATGATTAAAATGATGGTTTTGACATGTGTGATTGTAAAGTCAATAATGTTATTTGTTTGAGAAAAAAATTGTAGGTTGAGAAAAATATAAATAAATATTCAATGTATTTTTAGTGCATGTATAAAACGTGATTTTAAATAAGTATTGCAAGAACAACCTATCACAACCATTAAATTTTTTTATTAAGTGTGATTGACTGGATCATATTCGGTCATAATTATAATAACTTCTATTTAAGACTATGTTTTTATATAATTTGTTAATATGAAAATCTTTCTTAATAGTTCTCTTATAGTTTTTTTAGATTTTTATTTATCTTTAATTGTTTGATTATTCTTTGTGTAATATATTCTTACAATAAATTTTATAAGTCTTGTCTCTACATGTCCAAATCTTAAATATATTTTTCACTATTATTTTTATTATATGTGCTACTCAAATACTCTTTTTTAATATTATCATTTCTAATCTTATATCGTATAATCTTACTGTACATCCAACAACATCTTCATATCTGATACATTTATTTTATTTCCGTGTTGATTCTTAACTATCATACATTTTGTCAAATACAACATCGTAAGTCTTACCGTTGTCCATAAAAATGTTCCTTCAGTTTAAGTAGTACTTTTGTGTGACATAAAACTCTTAAAGTACTCCTCAATTTCAATCACTCGACTTAAATTCGATAGTTTACACCCCCCTTACTATTTTTTCATTGTTTTTTTATTACAGACCGAAAATATTTAAATTATGTAACTTGTGATAAGATATGATCTCCAACTTTCACCTCTAAATTAAAAATACTTCTCTAATTGTTGAACTTATATTTCATAAACTCTGTCTTACTTTTACTTAGATGCATTTTCAGAAGTTTATAGGATTCGAGAAAAACATATAAAATATAGTGAGTCACTTATAAAACCTGCACTTTTTATGACACTAGGGATGGCAACGGGGCGAGGAGGGGGTGGGTTTAAGCACACCCAGACCTGCACCCGCCACCCAGACCCAGACCCACCCAAATCTGGTCGGAGCTAATATTTGTTCTCTCACCCCCGTCTCCAATAAGAAACGGATTTCCCCGCACCCACCCAAATAAAATTTATATTTTTTAAAATTTATATTTTTTTTCAATAAAAATAAAAATAAATAATTAAACTAAATAATTAATTATTTTAAAAGTATTTTTTATGTTTGATATTTTTATTTAAATTGTATTTTTTTTTAAAAGTAATAATTATAATAAACATGATATTATAACATTAAAAAGTGTAAATGAGTAATAAAACTATTAAAAATAGATTAAATAAATTGGCAAGTGCGGGGCGGGTGCGTGTGCAAGGCGGGTACTAGCATCACCTGCCCCCGCACCCGCACCCATAAATAAAAACTGGATTTTCCCCGCCCCCGGTTAAATCGGGTTTTTCCCTCTAATTTCGGAGCGGGGGCGGTCGGGGCCCGACGGGGGCGGGTTTATTTGCCATGCCTATATGACACAAAGATTTTAGTGATAAATTTCTTAACTCAAAAATATAATATCTCTTTCCCGTTTTTACACTTTGAAATGCATAAAATTAATGTTCTGATCTTTTAAAACTAATTTATGATATTTTGATAAAGCAACTTTGACTAAATTTATGAAATCCAAATCGGATCTTACCGGTTGATCAAAACTTGAAGTGGACCGATATATGGCGTCTGGAAGGCTGGAATCAAAGGAGAGAATGGGGTGTATCTGCAAGACACTCTGACGCTCAAGTAAGAAAGAGTGCAAAGAGATACAAGAAAAGATTAGGGTTTCTAGAATGAATATTGGATACCTGGCCCTCACAAGTGTGATGATTTATATAATGTCTCCGACGCTTGGCCATTGGTTCCTATTTTTAGACCTAAATATCGAGTTCTTCTAAAATAGGTAATTGCTAGGAACTAATTCTTGTAACGGTAAGAGCTGTTCGAAACTAGCCGTTATCACGGGCAGAGAAGCGTTTCACAGGCAAGCGTGATTCCTGGTCCTTCCTGGGTGGTTATCCTCATGCGGCTTGGCAGGATAAGGGATAGCCCGTTTGAAAGGGCAGAAGTAATCGTGCAGACCCTGGTGGTCATTCGGCCATGGCTCCTCGGGTGAGGGGAAGAAGGGATAAAGTTTCCTTTATCCTTCACGTTTCATTGGGCCAAGGTTATTGGGTCGTCCTACATGCAGAAGTGGATTAGACCCTGCTTAGCCATTGGGCCAATCGAGAATATGACCCCCCTAAGTCGTTACTTTTGGGTATAGGAGTGATGACTTAAAGTCATCTTGTATGTCGAGGAGGCAATAATGCCGTTGGCGCTTGTCGTAGGGGACGAGGACGTCTCAGGACGTATCTGGGGATATGCATGTTCGGGGAGCCTAAATATGGTCTCATGTGTTCGGTGGGCAGGGAGCCAAACGATTGATTGGATTTTGAGAGGTTAGGTATCACGCCTGCATCGAGCCATGTGATGTCATTAATGCTTAATGATGACAGTCTATGGGATAGGGTTAATGATTACCCTTGCGCTGCCCTAGGTTAGTGCGCGTGCAGGTGCACGTGTCAGCGAGATTGCTTTATAAATAAAGCATAAGGCAGTTCATTCACACTTTCACTTCTCTCTCTTCTTCACTCTCTCTGTTTATTTCCTCTTGTTGTTACCACCGTTCACTTTCATCTGTCGTCGTTGTTGAGTTGTTCGACCACAACTTTAAGCTCTCCGACCACGTAAGTTTCCTGTTCCTCTTCATTTTGTGTTAGATTTAGCTTCGTTGTTGACTGAAATGCATGCGGATAGGGTAGAGTAAGTTAGAATGGACATTTTTCTGGTGACTTGTTGGTGTCTAATGGTGGTCAAGCCACTTTCGGGCGCTATCGCCGGTGAGAGTGTGAGTTTGAGCGGAGAAATATGCGCTTTTGGCTGTTTTGGGGCCGTAGTCGTGGCAACGAGCTTAGCTAATCATCGTCGTAATCCATGAATTTCTGGTGAAATCATGAGTTTTCTAATGAACGCGTGAAGATTCTGATAACGTATGAGTTTTCCGATGAATCTTCAAACAAAATCCTGGGTTAATATGCCGAGAAGGATGTAACACCCCAATTTCATTTATTTAATTTTTTGAGTAAATAGTAGGTCATTATATGTAAGTATGAATAATTGTGGTGTTTTGATGTGTGGTGATGCCTTGATGTGGTGTAGTTGCCTTAGAAAATAAAGAAATTAAGGTATTGGGGGGTGTATGACTAAAAATGTAGAAAAATAGAGGTGAAAGGAGAATGTTGGTTTAATATTAATATTATTTGAATTAAAATAATAATTATAGTTTTTATAATTGTATTATTATTATTATTATTATTATTATTATTATTATTATTATTATTATTATTATTATTATTATTATTATTATTATTATTATTATTATTATTAGAATGAGGAATGAAATAAGAGGAAATAAATATTAGGGGTGTAGAGGTTAGATTTGGAAAAGAAGGAAGTGAGAAGACAGAACGTGAAAACAGCGAATGAGAAATGGAGAAGAGTGTTCTCGAGGCTAGAATCAAGGAATTTATGGTAGAAGTTTAGAATCTTTGATCTAAGGTAAGGGTGAGATTCTAACTCTATGACGGGTTGCATAATGATGGGAAATGATAGTGATTAGAATTGCCATAGCTAGGTTCTCTTTCATGGTTGTTGTTTTGTGGATATTGAAAATTTTGATGAATTTGTTGATAATTGTGATGAAATTGACAAAAATTGACGTTGTGAAATAAGTTTGAATGATGGGTAATTTTTATTCTCCATGATTATCATCCTTTTAGTGTTCTTGAGATGATTGATTATGTTAGTGTCAGAGTCATTGTTTTCTATAATATGTACAATTGTGTGAATTGATTGTTGGAATTGTAACTTTGATGCAATTGATCATGGTGAATAATGTGTGTTGTGATATACTAAAATTGAGATTTCAAATTATGCATTATATGATGTTTGGGCCTGTTTGAGTGTGCATAAAAAGTGATTTTTCGTACTTAAAATAGGAGATTTTTCACTGTCATAGTGAGAAAACCAATTTTCAATATTGGGGAAATCGATTTCCTGCACAAAAGTTTCAAAAATTGGCTACTGGCAGTGTGGAAATCAGTTTCAAGTATTGGGGAAACCAATTTCTTCAAGCTGACAAACTTTTTTGTAAAGCTTGTAAAATTCACAACTTTTGACTCGGGTATCCGTTTGACGCACCGTTTGAACCTACGAAAAGCTAATACAGTTTAATTTCTTGAAAAAATGGTTTCAAGTTCTAGAAATAAATTTAATTGGTGTGTAATGAGGTTTTTTGGTGTCGGTGTTTGCATTTCTATTAGAACTTTGAAAATTCATAACTTTCAAACCATAAGTCCGTTTTGGGTACTGTTTGAAGCGTTAGAAAGTTAGCGCAATAATATTTTCAATAAAAATATTTTTGTTAGCAGTAGGTGATTTAATTAATATATGGTTGTGTAAAATAGCATGTACTTTTGGTGTTGTGTTACTTATGTTGTGTATCAATAATACCTTGCCATGTGGTGTGCTATGCTCACTTAAATGTCGAGTTTGTATACTGTTTATATCATGATGAGGGGATGTAATTAGGGTTTTTTGAAGATGGAGATGCTTGTATGTTGGTTGTAAAGAATTGTTAAACTCGATTATGTGTTGTGATAACATGCTTGGTGAATTATGATACTATGATATTATGTTGTTATGATGTTGTGATGTCATACTATTGTTATTGAATATAACATGATGAGTTGATCATATGCTTGGTGAATTATAATACCATGATGTTTTGTTGTTGTAATATTGTAATTGAGTGTGACGATGCTTTATAAATTTGTATGAATTTTTCATAATATGTTGCATGTATGATGATGATGATGTTGTTGTCATGTATGGGCGTAATGTCGAGGGCTTATGCCCTATAGTGGCATAATTATGTTGTTGCATGCATATGTTGCATGTATTCATTGGTGAGGACTTATGCCCTGTTGGTGGCTTGTAATGGTATGTTATATCGATGGATTTGAATATCAATGCATTATTGTTGTTGCATGCATTCATGGTGGGGGATTATGCCCTATTGTTGCAGACTCTGGTCCTATGGTGGGGATCGGGAGTAGGGTGAACCAAATTGTTCATGATTTTGGTGAAGACTCTGGTCCTATGGTGGGGAATGGGAGTAGTGTAAAATAAATCTTCACAAATGGTACCACATGCATTTGAGTCGATGTCGGTATCATTGCATTGTATTATTATTATTAATCTGATGTGGTATTACGTAGATTATGTATGTTGATGATGTATTATGTAGATCATGTAAGTTGATGTTGTATTATATAGGTGATGCATGTGTTATCCAGTAATGGATGAGGTGTGTTGTTTGGATGTTTGATTGTATACTTTGACATGTCATACAATTGATGTAAGTGAGGGGAATGTGTGAGATGAAGGATGTACGCCTATGCGTAATTAAATTACTATCTGCTTATTATTATACTTTCTTTTATATGGTTTAGATATCTCACCCCTTTTGTTTGAATATTACCTCCACGTGGGTAATGCACATGTGATCCGTAATAGAGGAAGATTCTCGTAATTATTTTGAGTCGGTGCCGTGCTCTGATACGTAACACTAAGGGGGGATGAACGCTTTATATTTATTTTTGTTGATGACGAATTATCAGAGTCTCATGAACTCTTGGATGTTTTGAATAACATGAATTTGTTGTTGAATTAAATTATTTCAAATTCCGAATTGTGAATACTTTCCATTGCTTAATAAAGTTTGAAAACTTAAATATTATCAGGTGTTAATTTAGTTCATCTATGTTGGTCTCGTGTATCATTTAAATAGTATGGGAAATAATGCATGTTTTGAGGGATGTAGCATCCTAATTTCAATATGATGTTTTACTTTACTCTTATTTAATTTATAATTACGCGGGGTAAAATTAGGGTGTTAAAGAGGCTTTCTTTGTTGGGGTTTATAGGTTTTACCCATCGGGGAAGCTTTAGATCAACCGAACAGGATTTTGGGATGTCCTCTGTTGTACCCAAAAATTTTACCTCCCATATTTCTCAATACATGTCAAGTGAGGCCCTCAAATTGCTCAAGGAAGTCCAAGAGTTGACCAGACAAACTCTCTCCTAAGACAGTCTACCTCAAATTAGGGTTTCATTTTGCATCAAGATGCTTGAGTATAAAGGATCCCAAATGCTCACCACTGTCCTAATATATTCTCAAGACCATCCATGTCAAGTTTCAAGCCTTGCAGAAGAAGTTTGCTCAGTCAATTGCTCAAAAGCCTGAAAATCGACTATGTTAGGTCAAAAGTCAACTGTGGCCCACATACAGTCAAACTTCAATATTTTTGGTCAACATCCTCATTTTTAAGTATCATTAATCATTTGATCAAGGGTTGATCATGATTCATCAAAGATTGCTCACAATTCATCAAAACCCAAAAGTTGCTAAATTAGGGTTTTACAGGAAAAGTCAACTCAAATTTTTACCAAGCATAACTTTCTCATACTTTATCAGAAATGACCCATCCAAATATCATTTTTAAGAGGATGAAACTCCCTACAATTCATATTCATCTCCCAAGTTCAAAATATGCACTCACAAAAAGATATGAATTTGGACATTATAGGTCATTTTGAAAAGTCAACAAAAACACCTTTTGGGTCAAAGATTCATACATGAACATGAAAGACTCAATTGAGATGAGACCAAAAGTGTTTCTTATAGGAAATCCTAAGCTTTCTAAAAAGTCCAAGAACACCTCTCTAGGGTCAAAATTGAGAGATTTATGCATTGTCCAAGTTGACCATTTTTGCAAAATTGCCAAAAGTCAAATGTGCTCAAATTTGCATTTTTTGCTAAATGGGCCCAAATTTTTATGCTTGCACTTCAATGATAACATAGTCCACGACCTATGGGACCCTCCATTCTTTATTTATTCATTTATTTAATTTATTTTTATTTTTATTCATTTAAAATTTAAATAAAATCAAATAAATCATATATTGTGTTTTAGGGATGATTTTTGCATTGAAGGAAGATCTTATGTGCTGTCAATTGAGAATCAATTCGTGCAAGGCTGATTTGGTTGAAAAAAGATTGAATTTGAGAAAAATTAGAAAGAAATCATATGCCATGAAAGACCAAATCAAATCTTCATGATGAGCAAGATTGAGGTCATTTTTGTTGACCTAATAAGTTGTATTACATATACAGAAGCAAGGGAGGGAATGAGAGAGGTTGGAGCAGTCGTGAAAGAGGCAAACAAAACTGAAAAATCTCAAGAAAAAGTGGTGATCCAATTCCAAGTTAGAGACCATCCCAAGCCATCTTTCCCTTGCCAATCGATTGCTGGACGTCTCAGGATCATATTCCAATCGTTAGCAAGCCTCTTCAGGTCCTGAAACCCGTTGTAGCAGTCTCACGGTTAGCCAAAATTTTCGTTTTCGTTTTCATCAATTTATACACCATTTACATGTTTTGATTGCATATTCTTATTCCTTAACATGTTTGCAAGCTAATCATTATATCCAATTGCGTTTTTGGTGATTGTATGACAAACTGCCATGGCAAGGGTTTCTTGTTCAGTTTTAGGGCTTTGCAATACAGGTACAATTGGACATTGATTCTTGTACCATGAGACTCGTGAGGATGAGGCGAGTTTATTGGTACCAGCCATGGCCATTTATATTTCCTGTGGAGAGTTTTTGAAATACGCAGGTTTGCAGCTACAACAAGACAATCGTAGGTAAAGACGTTGTTATCTAAAACGACAGCTGGGAGGAAGAAGATCGATGTGTGGCATTCACTGATTAGGTTATTTAAATTTCAGCGCGTTTTTCCATTAACCGTGCTTTTTTATATATTAGACTTTATTTTCATTATATATTCAAACAAGCCAAATAGCTCAGTTGGCAAGAGTGTATTGGGAATAGGCCTAAGGACCTGGGTTTGATCCCCAGGTCCCATATTTGCTTCATGTTGTTTTTTAATAATTGATCAGGTATACCTCACGTCCAAGCATCCATCAAGCAACTCAAGATTTGGACATCCCATTCATCAACTCTCTAGATCTAATGCCTTTCCCTTGAACGACCACCATACGCCTCCAGTCAATAGCCACATTGAATCAGGCAAAGTCAAACAGGCCAGGATCTTTTGGGGTCAGAATCTCAAACAGCACCCCCCATAATTGCTAATACATGCCCATCTACTAACTTTTCTTTATTTTATTTCTTTTTCTTTATTTTTTATTCTTTGCATTTTCTTTATTTATTTTAATTCACAAATTAATTATTTTTTTCACAAAAAACCATAAAATCAATAATTCATCAAAAATTTGGATTAGTTTTTTTATTTTATCAAAATTAATTTAATTTAGTTTAAATTAGGGCAAATGTAATTTGTTTTCAAAAATGAAATCAAATAGAAATTAGGTTAAACTTTTGACTTGATTTTATTTTTGCTTTTCTTTCTCAAATAAATAAAAATACAAAAATAGGTTGCAGATTAAATTAATTCATTTTTTCTTAAAATTAAAATTAACTAGAATTAGGATTTTCCTTTTTTTAATTTAATGATTTCTTTATTTTCTTAAAATAATAAAGCATGGCAAAAACATTTTTTTAATCAATCGTAATTGGGTTTAAGTCAAGGGTCAAAACCCTAATTGTCTCGTATTGGATTCATCGCGCGTGTATTATCATTTTTACGATATTGTTGTAACTGTTCATGGTTTGTAATAATTTAATCTAGGTTTTATTTATTTATCGCTTTTTCCTGGGTTTTTGGCTATGTAATTAATCCCCCTCCCCGAAGCCTTGTAATAGCGTAGATTTACTTTCTCGCATTTTAATTCTCGCAAATATTTGACTGTTTAGATGTATGCTAATAGGATTGTATGATAAGAATGCATGACAAATTAATCCAGTTAGAAAAACCTAATGTACAAAGACTAAATAATTGAAAACAGATCACTCGCACATACCACTCTTAGGGTATACTCTCACTTTGGTTGCCTTCGGTAAACAATCATTAAGTATAGGGTGTCTTAGTGGTTTCCCTCCTGTCTAACAAAGATCAAATGTCCCATTCGAATGTTGCCTCGGAAATGTTGCCTCGGAAATGTTGCCTCGAATATGATCTTAAGACTCTAGGGTTATTATTAAGGTGTCCTAACATTGCTTTAGTGATTGTGCGTCCCTTTCAAATTGACCCTTACAATTCCAGCGACGGTGCTACCTATTTCTCAATAGTAGGATAACACTGTCTAAAGGAAACAAGAATATAAACGATCTTTTTTCGATTAGGTAGATGCTAGTAGGTACTTGCTCAAATCAAAACTTTTTCATACTTACACTTTTCAAACAAACTTTCAAAACAACTTCGTCACATCCTTGAGGACTGATACAACGGTTATCACGAAGTCAAACTTTTTTCAAAACTAAGCACATACACAAGCAATTTTAAAAGATGAGCAAGTACCTAAGATCCCATGGAAAACCATGGATATAATGGGTGCTAATGACTTCTCTTTCTATAATCTACCCCCCATACTCAAAATCTCGAAAAAGGATTTTTTATGTACTTTTTCCCTTTCCGGTTGGATGAAATAAAACTCGGTGGCGACTCTTGCTTACCGCGACATTTTGCAAACACAAAACGCAAAACGCAAACTAGAATTTCAAACAGTCAGTTCTTCCACCGTATCACAAAACTGGCGACTCTGTTGGGGACTTAATAAGTGGGGTATACCTTAGGATCTAGTTCATCATAATTGCTTCTCTTGATTGCTTTGTTTGCTTTACTTTTGAGGGTTCTGTTTTGGGGTTACTATAGATCCTAACCCGGATCTGGGGATACCTTTTAGGTAAGTAGCAATAGAGTGTGAGGGAACTGTACGGCGTAGACCGATATGGTTGAAGCAGTAGCTACGTTGATGTGGCACATTGGTTGGTACCGGTATCCCTTGTGGAGAAACGAGGAGAATACGGGGCCACTGTGTGGTGTCGTTAAGCATCAACTGACCTTAGAACCTTTAATCGACCAACTTGGCCATTAGAAAGTAGTGAGATAGCCGGCCTCGGTGTAAAGATGAGAACTGGTTGATACTCAATGCTACACTCACTGAGACCATATTCTAGAGATAGTTCCGGCCGCAAGAAAAGATTGTGTGAGCTGAAACCATGACCGATGGAGGATGGTCAGTGATATTGAGATCCTCTAGAACCCAATTACTTTTTCTAGGACAGGTTAAAGCCAACTTAAACTTCAAGAGGGTACTACCTTTGACCTCATGCAAGCTTTAAACCTAAGAGCTTTGTATGATTTGACTGTGTTTGCAATATCTGTGTTTGCTATACCTGTGGTTTACCATGACATCATGTATCATAACATGGCATTCATGGTTCATTTCACTAACCATTTCAAAGACCAAGGGAATTTATCTTTGTTCTGTTTTGCAGATTATGGCTTCCGCGCGCAGAAATACCATCCGAGTCAACTTTGTGCAAATACCTGTCCAACTTAAAGAGCTAGCCTCAAGAGTTTTCGAGACTTCTATGTTCATTAAGAGACACGGTCAACTTCTCAGCTTGGTTACTTCAAATCTTGATGAGAAGATGATGAGCGTACTATTTCAGTTCTTTGATCCTATGCATCATTGCTTCACCTTTCCAGATTACCAGCTGCTACCCACCTTGGAAGAGTTTTCTCATCTATTGGGCATATCCATCCTGGAACAGGTACCCTTCACAGGTATGTAAGAAGTTCCTAGACCAGAAGACATTGCCTCAGCTCTGCATTTGAAACGGGCTGATGTAGTATCCGATTGGGAAATACGAAGCAGGGTCAAAGGTTTTCTAGCTAAATTTCTAATAGACCAGGCTCAGCTATTCTGGGATGATTTGGATTTTCAAGCTTTTGAAGATGTTTTGGCTCTCCTTATCTATGGTTTGGTTCTCTTCCCGAATCCGAATTCCTTTGTAGATGTGAACGCTGTCAAGATTTTCCTTTTTCGCAATCCTGTGCCTACCTTGCTGGGTGATATCTTGCATGCCCTTCACACCCGTACTATGAGGAGGAGAGGTACTCTTATGTGTTGCATGTTGTTGCTGTCGAGGTGGTTTATTTTGCACCTCCCTAAGTCTGTGATGAAGAACGAAGAAGGTTTGGGTTAGTCTTACAGAATAATGTCACTTGCTCATACAGATATTCTTTGGTGTTCCCGGGCTATGGAAGACACTACTGTTATTGATCATAGTGGGGGATACCCTAATGTACCACTGCTTGGAATCATAGGGGGTATAACTTACAATCCTTGTCTAGCTTTGCGACAATTTGGTCGTGCTCGGAGAGATGGTCCCCATGAGTTACTTCTTGAGGACATTGTATTTGACTATAAGGAGGATGTCAAGGAGAATCGCCGGAGGTTTATACGAGCTTAGGGCATGGTGAACAGATTTGACCCCCAAGAGTTGGGACCAAAGACTTCCCTTCATATGCAGCCTTACCTCCAATGGGTCCGAGCTCATTCCCAGAAGCTTGGGATGCCCTATGAGACCGTATTACCAGTGATTGTAGAGCCCACTAATGAAGAAGGCATTCCTTACACAGTTCTCTATCCTTACATGCCCACTGACCCTGGGGAGTTGTAGAGGTCTTGGATTCAGCTGAGGAATGAGCGGGATACTTACCGGGAACAGTACCATGAGCAAGGAAGGAAGATTTTGAGCTCACCAGGAAGCTCGAGGAAGAAAGAGTGATCAATGACTACATCATCACAAAGAGGAAGCGACCATGGGACTTTTGATTTTGATTTTTCTAGTCTTAGGTTTTGTTTATTTACTTCTTTGTAACGCCTTAAAGGCATTGTTGAACCTTTTAAAGTTAAGCTAATAAAGTTTTGTTTATTTTTTTGGTTTACAAATTTAAATCTCCCAAAGTATTTGAAATCATTACATGCGCATCCCATTATCATGCACATCATTACAGGTACCACTACAGGTTTCTCATCTTCTTCGCTGTTTATTTCAGTAGAAATGTCTTCCTATCAAGCCATCAAAGATCTTCTGGCACAGAACGCCCAGTTCCAACAGATGTTCATAAGTCTGGCTAAGGGGCAGGAGGATTTGAAGACCCTTATTCTGAAAGAGAAGAAGAAAAAGAAGAAGGTCAGTATTCTGAATATGGGTAGAAGGTTCGGGGAAAGGTTGAAGCATCAAACTGATCTGACCTCTTCATCCAAGGACAAGGAGAACCAAGAAAGGGAAAAGGACCATAGTCCTGCAGTTTCTGACAACGATACTGATTATGACGATGAGCAATATCCTTCTGCTGAGGATAGGTACAAGCAGCTAGAAGACCGTCTGAGTTCTATGGAGATTCAGAAAATACCTGGTTTGGACTTTGGAGAATTGGGGCTGGTATCAGGAGTGGTCATCCCTCATAAGTTCAAAGCTCCGGTTTTCGCCAAGTACGATGGAGTATCCTGTCCAAAACTCCATCTTCGCTCATATGTCAGGAAGATCCAACCCCACACTGCTGATAGAAATTTGTGGGTGCACTTCTTTCAAGATAGTCTGTCAGGGACTCAACTTGAATGGTTTTATCAGTTGGAGGGTGTGATACGGTGGGAGAACTGACTTGTGGTTTTGCGTTTGTGTTCGCAAATGTTCGGTTTAGCAAGAGTCGCCACCGAATTTTTATTTTATCCTAAGGAAAGGTCAAAAAGCACAGGAAAGACCTTTGAGATGTTTTCGTGGGTTCGGGGGGTAGATTAAGAAAAGGGAAGGTGCTAGCACCCTTTTCATCCATGGTTATCCATGGGCTCTTAGTTACTTGTTTTAGATCACTTGCCTTGCTTTTCAATTGTTTGAAATGGTGCTTTGTGTGTGGTTTTGAAAATGTTTTGAAAAAGATGCCTTGTCTAGGCAACCTTTGTAATGACTCTTGTTTGAGTATATACAAAGGTGTATGTCTTTTTGAAAAGATAATTCAATGTTTTGAAAGTTGTTTGGAAATTGTTTTTGAAGTTGTGTTGTGATGTGTGTTTGAAAAATGGAAAGGATGTTTTTCAAGTTTTTTGATCAAGTGACTAAGAGTTGTCTACCCTATTTTACTCAAAGATTTTTCTTATGTTTTAACCCTTTTAACAGTGTTGTTTCACCATTGTGTTTGATGAACAACCTTGCGTTAGGATGTTAAACGGGACAGGCGCGGGTCATTGTATGCAATCATTGAAGGCAACTTGTGAGATGCTCTAGCAATTTTGTAAGGGACGAGATCGTTTTATCGAAGGCAACATCGAGGGTCATCGAGGGACTAACGATCTTTGTTTATCGAAGGGACATTTGCTAGAGTGTCTCATACTCGAGGGACGTGATTGCATTTTCTGAGGCAACAAGTGAGGTTACCCTAAGGGTGCAAGTGTGCAAATGTGTTTTATTACATGCTTTTGTCTTTGATTAGGATTATCTATTTTGTTGTTTTTATCTTTCCAAGCACGCCTATTTACTAGCATTTATACAAAGCAATAAAAATGCAAGAGATAAATCCTACACTATTACAACCATATTGAAGTGCATAGAAATGTAAAGGCAAAATAAAACAAAATAAAAAAACAAGGAAAATGAGCTTTTCGACCCAGGCAACAGCATCCTTCGATTTGCATTCTGCTGGCCTCCTTCGATTTGGGCAGGAGCAGCCTTCGATTTGCATTTTGTTGGCCTCCTTCGATTGGGGTCAGCAACAGTGAAGTCATGTCTTTCGATTGGGCTTTGGCACCGGTCAGGTTATGTACTTCGATTGGAAGCTGGCATCAGCATGGGAGTACCTTTCGACTAAGCCTGGACTTGGTGCAAGTGTGCCTCTGGCTGGGCCTTTCTGCCTTGTTGCCTTCTTCGATTGGGCCTGGAGTCAGTGAGGAAGCCTGAGGCTTCGTTTCATATTCTTGTTTCCTGTTTACTTCGTTTGAGACATTAAGTAGCAACATGGCCTAAGGCCATGCTAGTAAACAGTTTAATAACTAAAGCTAATTCAGGCGAACAACAAGCAAAACGAAACATGTTAACAGGGTGGAAACGAAAGGACAGCAGTATGTACATGCTTGGAATGAACGAGAATATTTACATGTCATGCCATGAAACAAAAAAGCTTAAAGGTAAGGATAACTTACCTTGCTTCAGGACTTGAACGTGTGGGGCCTTTAAATGATTTCCTTGAATGCTTCTGGATTCAAAGGGAGAAACCAGGGGTTATGTCCTTGGTATCAGATTCAACAGAGAAGAACAAGTGTGAGGTTCTTCCTACTGGATTCGAAGGGTAACAAGGTGTATGGACGTTTCAGATTCTAAGTGTTTAAGTGTTTGGATTCTGGGTTTTGATTTCTCAAGTGTTTGATGAACTTGAGATTTTTTGTAGTGTTTGAGAACAGTTTTCTGCAGATTCGTTCCTCTGGCTCAAAAGTCCTCCTTCAGCTTTGCATAAGTTCTTGTATTTATAGAGAAGAAGAATGGATATGTTTGAAAACAGCCAGCCTTGCAACAATAATAAAATACTGTAACATGATAGTACAAGTGGGGGGCCTGTTGGTAGTAGCAGCAGTGGGGTGCAGAAGATGCCTCTGACATTGCTTGTGCTCAGGCATAAATCAGATGGAAAGCTTCTTTTGTGATAAAGTACTCTCTGCTTGAAGAGAAAGTATGTAGCCTTTAGCCCAGAAAAGCAGTATCCAATAGACAAAGTTTGAAACCGTTGTGCAAACTTCTGACTACGAAGATTTGGACACAACACAGCCTGGTAAACGAGACTTGGTTTTGAGTCATAGGCAAGAGTGAGATCGAAGCGCAATGGTTCAAAGGAAGCCTATGTCTCAGTCAAAGCCTGTGGTCGAAACAAGCTAACTCGAAGGAAGCTATTGCCCAATCGGAAGCTCCTGCTCGAAGCAAACATGTTGCCTAATCGAAGCCTGGGTCGAAGCAAACATCTTTCCCAATTGAAAGTCCGTGTTCGAAGGAGGCTTAGAGTTCAACATGAAGGACATATCCAAGTTGCATTCAAAGGAGGCTCTTGCTCCACTGAAGTTTTCATCCAGGCACACAGAAGGTGAGTGCCCAAACGTAGACTTGCCTTGCAGGGGGTACATGTGGCCAGTAGGTCATGGCTTTCGATTGCAAGCATGCAGGAAGCAAAAGACACAAACGAAAACTACAACAAGAAGTCACATGCCCAGGCGAAAGAGGCTAAAAGGTCAATCGAAGGATGCAAGCCAAGCTTGTGTCGAAAGAGGTCAAAAGGCCAATCGAAGGATGCTGATCGAAAGAGGCCTAAAGGCCAATCGAAAGAGCTGAAACGAAGTACACTTGTATTTCTTCAATTTTTTTGTCAAAAATAATATTTTTATCTGTTTTCTCCATTTTTGACAGTTTCCAAAGTACTTGTGCAAGCTTGAACCTTGAGAACCCTTGTTAGAAAAGCCTTGAAGAATGAGAGGGCAAATTTTGGGGTACAACAGTTGCCCCTGTTCAATTTTCTTAAACCTGAGGATATAGATTGGCTTTCGAGCCTTTCGTGATCCGAAGGTGGAAGATAATTGAACACTAGAGTGCCTAAAAATTTGCACTTGCAGATGTAGTATCAACAATGTGATGTCGGGAATGGGCTTACAGATGCCATTTGGAGATTGTTGGTAGGAGGATGGGCTTATAGATGCCATTTGCAGATGTAATGGATAGTTGTGGAGATGGGCTTAAAGATGCCATCCAGAAGTGTGACAGAATCTTGTCGGGGATGGGCTTAAAGATGCCATCTGGAGATGATTGATACTCCAAATCGATGATGAAGGAATCTTGGATGATTACAACCTCAGCAGGATGATGAAGGAATCTTAGACGATTACAACCTCAGCAGGATGACGAAGGACTCTCTGGACGACTACAACCTCAACAGGATGATGAAGGAATCTTTGGACGACTACAACCTCAGCAGGATGATGAAGGAATCTTGGACGATTACAACCTCAGCAGGATGATGAAGGAATCTTGGACGACTACAACCTCAGCAGGATGATGAAGGAATCTTGGACGGCTACAACCTCAGCGGGATGATGAAGGAATCTTGGATGATTACAACCTCAGCAGGATGATGAAAGAATCTTGGATGACTACAACCTCAGCAGGATGATGAAGGAATCTCTGGATAACTACAACCTCAGCATGATGATGAAGGAATCTTGGACGACTACAACCTCAGCAGGATGATGAAGGAATCTCTGGATGACTACAACCTCAGCAGGATGATGAAGGAATCTTTGGATGAATACAACCTCAGCAGGAAGATGAAGGAATCTTGGATGATTACTACCTCAAAAGTTAATGAAGGAATCTTTGACGACTGCTACTCCAAAAGTGATTGTTGAATTGTTTGAGTTGGTCGAGTAGATAGTTGTCTTGGCTAGTTTCAGGTATTAACCTACAATCAGTCGTCCACAGATAGTTTTCCTGGCTTGCTACAGGTATTAATCTGGAACTTGGAAAGGTTGGCCGATGAGATAGTTGTCCTGGCTGGTTTCAGGTATTAATCCCTGACCTGAGAAAGAAAGATAGTTTCCTGGCTTGTTACAGGTGTTAATCTTCAATCTCTTCATGTAGATAGTTTTCCTGGATGGTTTCAGGTATTAATCTACAATCAATCGTCCACAGATAGTTTTCCTAGCTTGCTACAGGTATTAATCCGGAACTTGAAAAGGTTGATGGTAGCCATCTGTTGATTGACCTTTTCCTGAAAAGGTAAAGAGTTAGTTGTATGCAATGTCATGATGCATGAAATGCATAATGTCATGATGTTCTCAAAAGTAAATGAGATTGTGTTGTATGCACTTATCATGTATGTATGAAATGTGAAATGTTAATGAATGTATTTTTGTCTGGGAAAATAAATCCTTGACAAAAGCTAGGGAGTCATTAAATCCTGGACTGCTGTTGAAGAGTATGTGTGTCTTCAAACTTTGCTTAGAATATTTCTAATGAGGATCCTTGTTTTGTTGAGGAGAAATCCGTTGGGGGAAAGTTGAAAACTCTGTGGGGAGTATGTTTATTTCTGCTTGGGAAAAGAGTTTAGGAGTCTTGGTTGTCCGTTGCTCTACTAGGGAGTCGAAGTTGAACTGATATCTGGTCGGGTCCAGGTTTCACAGTAACTTGCTGGGGATTGTAGAGTAGTCTACTGGGGAAGAGGAGTTGTGGTCCTTTGATTTGTAGTAGTCGGAGAGGCAAACTCAAGCTGGGGAATTACTCTGTGGGGAAGATATACTCTGCTGAGGATTTTAACGATAAACTTCGTTGGGGATTCCGTTGATAAGCTCTGTTGGGGATTTTGATGATAAACTCCGCTGGGGATGGATTACCGTTGCTGGTGATATTGAATCTGTTGAGGATAGAAGTCCTGCTTGGGGAAAGGTTTTCAGAGATTAAACCCTTGCTGGGGAATCATCCTATGAGAAGGACTTTGAGGAGACTTGTCATTGCCCCTAGCAGCGAGTGTTTGTGGCATTGCCAAACAGTTTGATTGTACGCAACCCTTTGCTGGGATTGACGCTCAATGCCCCAAGTGATGGAGATGGAGACTTGCCCCTGGTTACTCTGCACTTCTTTAGAGATTTCTCGAAATCTTGACTGGACTGCCCCAGGTGTGCTGGATAGTGACACGTTAAGTCCCCCTGTTGATAGGATATTTGTCAATGGAAGTGTCATCCTTTTTGAAGTGATTTTGTTCACTGAGAGGGCTTTCGTTCATCGGATATTCATTGTGTGAATTTCTCCGCTGTCAAACAAATAGCCAAATGCAAACAGTGATATTCAAATAATGCAAAGTTTATGCTTGTCTTGAAGTTTTGAAAAAATGCGTTTTTTAGCATAAAACTTTTTATAAGACAAATTCAACACAAGATTTAGGGCAAAGCCTTACAGGAGTCAGGATACCTTTTGTAATAGTATGCTTTCGAACTAACCCATGCTTCAATTAGGACTTTTGAAGGGTTGTAGCGTGGCTTGGTTCACTGTTTAAGAAACAAAGGATAAAGGCTCAAAGTGTATTTGTACCCACCCATTCTTCGTGATGTTCTTCAATCCTAAGCTCAGTTAATTGTGCGTTTGAACTCCAAATGAGTCTGGAACAACGTTTTTGGTGATGGTTCACACAAGTTTAATTTTGGAAGGCAGTCATCATTTTTGCAACATTTTTCATGTTATTGAGGATTTATAATGACCTCTTTCTTTTGATTTGTTATCCCTAACTTTTTCCTGACTGTTCCTATTTTCGAGATTACAGTCAGCGGGATGCCCCAACTTTCTTAAGCCTCCTTTGTAGGTTTTGGCTCAGTGGGCTTTTCTCTTTTGAGAGATAATGACTGTCTATGAGATAAGGAACCATCACTGTCTTTTGGTTCCAAAGGAATGTTTTTGATGTTATTCGTTGTATTACGAACTGAGAGTTTGCGACTTCAATGCGCGTCTTTTGAATTAACTGAGTGACTATCCTACCCCAGGTTTAAATCAAAGGTTTCAATTTGTTTTAAAACAGAAAACTCCTACTTCTTTGGCTCGAAGGGGTTGACTAGGGATTATCTTCCTTATAACTCCAGTGTTTAGGATTTGAAAGAAACGCCTGTACATCATCAGCAAGGTCTGTTCAAAAGCATACTGTATGAGATTATGGCATTGTTTTGTCATCCTCCCTCTAAAGGCTTGTAACTTTTAGCAAGAGTCGAATATCATAAAGACAGTAAAAAGCAAAGTTTAAATGTAATGAAAATGAAAGGATAAATTCAAGACAAACATATGCAATGCATTAATGAAACAGAGTTTGACATTAATAGATAATTGTTTGAATAACAAAGAGATTACAACTTGAAAATTCAAAATGAACAGAAAAGCCTTCAATGATTTGGCATAGGAGCAGTGATCACATTTGGGGTCTCTGGAGGGTCAAACTCGATCTCCTTGGCATAAATCAAGTCTTGAATCTTGTTCTTCAAAGTCCAACATCCGTCGGTGTCATGTCCGGGACTATCAGAATGATAGGCACATCTTACACTCGGATTGTACCTAGAAGGGGAGGTATCAGGATTTTGAGGAGGATCCTTTAGTGTGATCAGTTTCACCTTCAGAAATTGTTGTAATGCTTGAGACAGAGGCATGTTGATGTTAGTGTACTGCCTTTCTTGATATCTTACCCTACGCCTATTTCTCTGTCTTTGTTGAACAGGCGTGGGATCAGAGATCAGGATTGCCCCTACATGACGACTCTTTTGACCAGTCACTGTATTGGACTCTTTCTTACCATTGTAGGGTATTTTATGGGCATCGGAGGGTGTGGCTCCTTGGATCTTTCCACTTTTGATGCCAGCTTCGACCCTTTCGCCGGTCAGTATTAGCTCGGTGAACCCGGCTGAAGAAATTCCGATCAAGTGTTTGAAGAAAGGCCTTGTCAATGTTCCCATGAAGATGTCAATCAGCTCCCTGTCAGTTAAAGGGGGTTGCACCCTACCGTCCAGATCTCTCCACTTTTGGGCGTATCCTTTGAAGCTCTCGTTGGAACCCATGGTCATGTTCTGCAATTGCACACGAGTTGGTGCAAGATCAGCATTATACTGATACTGCTTATAAAAAGCAACAACTAAGTCCTCCCAGGTGTGGATGCGAGAACTCTCCAATTGATTGAACCACTCGAGTTGAGTCCCTACCAGGCTTTCTTGGAAGAAATGGATCCAAAGCTTTGGATCAGTTGTGTATGGTTGAATCTTGCGTACATAAGATTTTAAGTGCATCTTAGGGCAAGAGACTCCATCGTACAGGGAAAAGGTAGGGACCTTGAACTTTGGCGGGATGAATAAACCAGAAACTAAACCCATGTCTCCTAAATCCAAGCCAGGTATTTGTTGAATCTCCATAGCACTGAGGCGATCCTCCAACTGTTTGTACTTGTCATCAGCGGGAGGATATTGTTCCTCGGAGTAGTCAGCTTCAACTTCATCAATCTCTAAATTGTGGTCTTCTTCAAGACTATCCCCTATGTTGGATGGAGTTGAAAGATCTAGAGTTCTCCTGACTGGTCCTCCAGGTCTTCCTCTCAAGTTCAGGATGTTCGCCGCCTTCTTGGATTTTTTCTTCTTTTCTTTGAGAAGGAGAGCTTTCAGGTCCTCCTGCCCCTTAGCCATAGCCAGAAGCATTTGTTGGAATTGAGCGTTTTGAGCTTGGAGATCTTTCACCGTTTGTTCCATATCCATCTTACTGAAATAAACAGTAGGAAGATAAGGAGACCTGTATGGGAGAAACCTGTCATGATATAATGCATGATATGTGGATGCATGTTTTCAAGGATCTCTTGGGGTAAACACAAGAAGATGTTAGAGGTTGAACTTTGATCAACATCTTTGATTGGAGAACTTTGTAATGGTGGATGTCTTTCCACGAGAATCAAGATCACCATGTCGAGTGGGTCATAGCCCCTGATTCAAGTTGTTGCACTTGATCTTTGATGGCATTTGTTTAGAGGAGAACCCTCTTTCCCCTTGGTAGACATCTGGTTCAACGTGACCCTGTATCAAAAGACCCTCGAGATCCTTGAAATGGTTATTGAAAATGCTATGGTATGATGTTATGATGTTATGTACATGTATGCAAAAGTAAGCAAGTGTATATACAGGTAATCATATTCACACAAAGCAAACAAGTCCTTAGGTTTAGGCTTGCATGGGGTTTGTATGTAAGTACCCTCTTGAAGTTAGTTGGCTCAACCTGTCCTAAAATAGAAACCGGGTTCTAAGGAGCTCAATATCACTGGATTATTTTCTGTGTTCATTATTTTGGTTTAGCCACTTGACTGGCGACCAAAATATTCCAAGAAAACAATCCTCAATGAGTGTAGTATCGAGTATCTACCAACTTCGGATTGTACCAAAGTCGGTCATCTCACTACGCCTAAAAAAGGCCAAGATGGTTAAGTAAGGTTCTAAGAGTTCGTTAGTGCTTCGTGACATCGCTCAGTGGCCCCGTATTCTCTTTGATTAACTCAAAGGCTACCGGTACCCACAAATATGTCACACTAACATAGCTACTGCTTCAACCATGTCGGTATACCCCGCACAGTTCCCTCACAGTTTATTGCTATTTACCTAAAAAGGTGCCCCCAAATCTGGGTGTAGGATTTAAAACAAACCCAAACAAGGAACCCAAAAAGTAAAGAAATCAAAGCAAGCATGTATAGGTGATCTAAAACCCTAAGGTAACCCCACTTTTAGAAATTTCCCCAGCAGAGTCGCCAGTTCTGTGATACGGTGGGAGAACTGACTTGTGGTTTTGCGTTTATGTTCGCAAATGTTCGGTTTAGCAAGAGTCGCCACCGACTTTTTATTTTATCCTAAGGAAAGGTCAAAAAGCACAGGAAAGACCTTTGAGATGTTTTCGTGGTTTCGGGGGGTAGATTATGAAAAGGGAAGGTGCTAGCACCCTTTTCATCCATGGTTATCCATATGCTCTTAGTTACTTGTTTTAGATCGCTTGCCTTGCTTTTCAATTGTTTGAAATGGTGCTTTATGTGTGATTTTAAAAATGTTTTGAAAAAGATACCTTGTCTAGGCAACCTTTGTAATGACTCTTGTTTGAGTATATACAAAGGTGTATGTCTTTTTGAAAAGATAATTCAATGTTTTGAAAGTTGTTTGGAAATTGTTTTTGAAGTTGTGTTGTGATGTGTGTTTGAAAAATGGCAAGGATGTTTTGCAAGTTTTTTTATCAAGTAACTAAGAGTTGTCTACCCTATTTTACTCAAAGATTTTTCTTATGTTTTAACCCTTTTAACAGTGTTGTTTCACCATTGTGTTTGATGAACAACCTTGCGTTAGGATGTTAAACGGGACAGGCGCGGGTCATCGTATGCAATCATTGAAGGCAACTTGTGAGATGCTCTAGAAATTTTGTAAGGTACGATGTGATCGGTGGAAATAGAACTGACTGTTTTTTAAGCTGGTTCGCAAAATGTCGCGGTAAGCAAGAGTCGCCACCGTCTTTTATGTTCTCCAACATGGAAAGGACAAAAGCACAGCAAAATTCCTTATGAGAATATTTCTCGGTTCGGGAGGTAGATTTATAGAAAGGGAAGGTGTTAGCACCCTTTCTATCCATGGTTATCCATGGGCTCTTAGATACTTGCTCTTATGTTTTCAAAATAGGTTTGCTTTTCAAGTGTGAGTGGGTTTGAAAAAGTTTCTTTGAAAGATTTCTGAATGACTCTTGTATCAGTCCTCAAGAGTGTTTGAAAAATTTGTTTTGAAAGCTTTTGAAAATGTAAGGTGTGAAAAGTATTTTGATTTGTTTTTGAAAAGAGCAAGTATCCATGAGTCATCTACCTACCCTAAGGAATTAGGCTGTGTAAAAGTCCTTAAGGTAGTGCTATCCCACCATTGAGAGGTAGGTAGCACCACCGTTGGAGGTGTTCGGGTCAATTCGTTTGTAGGGACAGTGTGGTCACCGAAGCAATAGTAGGACACCTTAGAAGCGACTCTAACGTCCTAGATCCTTTTTAATCCGAGGAAACCGTTTCGAGGCGACTGGATCTTGGACATAAGAGCGACCGCTAAAACGTCCTATACTTGACGACCACGTTTCGAAGGCAACGAGTGAGGCGTACCCTAGAAGTGGTGTGTGTATTATGTGTTGTTTTCATGTTATGTTTTATCTTTGATCTTGGCATCGTGAGCTACGCGTTGTTTTTAGTTATCATACATTCTTTCATGCGAGTTTAGCAGTTAGGAGTGCGGAAAATTAAAAGACGGAAAGATAAAAGCTACGCTATTACAAGGCGCGGGTCTATACATCGCCAAAATATAAAGACCCGTTTTTGATAAAGATGCGGAAAGTAAAAAATACCTAATTACTATTACATCCGGAAAGCAGTTACATAATAATCGATAAGAAAAAAGAATAACGTACGAAAGAATTAAAATCAGGACGTCCGAGGGTGTTGGGCCCTTTTGAGAAAATTAAATTAAATTAAAGCCTAATTAATTATTTAATTAAAGAAAAGAAAGTGTTTTTTTTTGTTTTTTTTGTTTTTGGTATTTAATATGGAAATAAAGAAAAGAATTTAAAAGGAAACCCTAATCCTAAATTACTTTTAAAGAAAATATTAAAGTTAACTTAATTTAAGCTAATTAATTAATTTACATGTTTATTTACAAAAATAATAATAATAATCAATAATAAATAATGATAAAAATAATTAATTAAGAAAAGATAAAAATGTCAAAACCTAATTCTATGTGATTTTTATTTAAGAAAAAGATTGAATTTTAACCTGAATTAAACTAAAGCTAATTGTTAGAGTTTATTTACAAAAATAAATTAATGAGGAAAGTAATAAATAATTAAATATATTTTGTATTTTTTATTTTCTGTTTTTATTATGAAAACTATTTTATGGTGAATTAATAAAAATAATTTAAACAATTAAAAAGAATTAAAAAAGAAAAGAAAACAAAATTATACAAATCAAGGGGGGTGTCAGGCCCAAAGTGGGTACGTGTAGGAGCGAGGTCGGCATTGTATTGATACTGCTTGTAAAAAGCAGTAGCCAAATCCTTCCAGTTACGAACCTTGGTTCCATCCGGCTGATAGAACCATTCGAGATGAGTCCCTGAAAGACTCTCCTGGAAGAAATGGATCCATAAGTTCTTGTCCACAGTATATGGTTGGATCTTCCGCACATAAAATCTGAGATGTAGCTTAGGGCAGGACGCCCCGTCATACTTTGCGAAAGATGGTGCTTTGAACTTGTGTGGGATTACCACACCAGAAGATAGACCCAGGTCTCCAAAATCCAACCCAGGAACCTGTTGAATTTCCATGGCATTCAGGCGATCCTCTAACTGCTTGTACTTGTCTTCAGCTGGAGGGTACTGCTCTTCATTGAAATCAGTCTCGTTGTCCGAGACCACAGGACTAGGAACCCTTCCCCCTTGGGGACTACCTTTCCCTACAGAAGAACCAGCTTGATCAACCTCATTTTGCAGTGTATTGCCAAACCTCCGGCCAGTGTTGAATAGTACAGTTCTCTTCTTCTTTTTCTTGACCAGCAGAGCCTTCAATTCTTCCTGACCTTGGGCCAAACTCATGATCAGCTCTTGGAACTGGGTGTTTTGAGCCTGGAGGGCCTCGATGGATTGCTCAGTAGATGATTCAGGATTCATGATGGCGAGCTGAAATAAACAGCGAAGAAGATTAAACCACCTGTAAAAAGAGTACCTGCTATGCACATGATGCATGATATGCTATTTATGCAATGCATTCAAGGGTTCGAAAGTTCAAATTTGTTGTAGACAAAAAGGAACACACGTTATCATTAAGAAATAATTGTTCAGTAAATCAAGGCCTCATGGGCAAACATTACAAAGTACATCAATCCCAGAAGACATTGCGCATCCTCTTTGGAGCTATGTAGGTGTTGAGAGTCTTTTCCTCGTGCAGTAGGTGGGTGAGCTTCAAGACCTTCTTCTCACTAGCATGTAGACTGGACTCAAGAGAATTCCGTTCTTCCTTAAGCTGGATCCAGCTCTTCTGCATTTCTTCCCAGGATGTAGGCATGTCAGGATGTTGAATGGTGTAGGGCACCTCTCCTTCCAAGACTGGCTCTTTGATCACAGGGAGAACATGAGGATATGGCATCACTAACTTCTGGGAGCGGGCTCGTACCCACTTGAGATAAGGCTCCAACGGGATGGAGTTCCTGTGCCCCCAGTGTCTTGCTGTCTACCTTGTTGGGCATCCTCCAAGCTCTGATAAATCTCTGGCGAAGTCCTTGTACATCGTTGTCAAAGTCAAACACTATGTCAGGAATTAACATGTCGTGGGGGCCATCCCTCCGAGCATATCCAAACTGTCTCAAGGCCAGACAAGGGTTGTAAGTAATACCTCCTCTGATTCCAAGTAAAGGAACATTAGGAAACTCCCTGCAACGATCAATGATAGTGACGTCCTCTCTGGACCGAGAGCACCAATGTATATCTGCATGTGTAAGAGTCATTAATCGTTGTGACCATCTCAAACCCCGCTCGTTCTTCAAAACTGATTGTGGAAGGTGCAAAATAAACCACCTTCCCAGGAGAGGAGTGCAGCACATAAGAACACCTCTTTTTCTCATGGTTCGAGTGTAACATGAGTGAAGGATGTCCCCAAGCAACGTAGGTATAGGATTCCTGGACATGAAGATCTTGACAGCACTGATATCTATAAGTTGATCGGGATTCGGGAACAACACCAACCCATAGACAAGGAGTGCCACAACTTCTTCAAAGGCTTGTAGGTCAAGGGAGTTCCAACATTCTTGTGCTTTCTCAAACAGGAACTTTGCCAAGAATCCTTTGATGCCACCTCTAACTTCTCAACGTCCCTTGATGTTAGATGGTTGTAGGCATCATGCTTTAGCAACCTCTTCAAGTGTAGGTTCCCTTTCCGTACCGTTGTAGGGTAGTTGACTAAGGATAGGGATATTCAGAAGCCGGGAGAACTCTTCCAATGTAGGCACCAGTTGATAATCCAGGAAAGTAAAGCAGTGGTGCAGTGGGTCAAAGAACTGGAAGAGGACCTTTATCATATCTTCCTCAATGTTGGTGTTGACTAAACTGATGAGTCTTCCATGCCTCTCACTGAAAGAAGAGCTCTCGGGAATCCTGGATGTAAGTTCCTTAAGCTGACGAGGGATCCTTACAAGGCTGATCTGAATTGTCTTTCTGCGGATAGTTTCCATGTCCTACAAAACAAGAACAAAGATGAAGATTCGAACCCCTGAAATGGTTAGTGGATGCATGTGATGCTGTATGATATTATGATGCTATGATAAAAACACACCACAAGTATCCACAAAAAGCAAACATGGTAAGGCACACAAGTCACACAAGACAACCCTTAGAGTTTAGGCTAGCATGGGGTCTAGGTATTACCCTATTGAAGTTGGTGGGCTCAAAACCTGTCCTATCAGAAGTAACCGGGTTCTAAGGATCTCAATATCATTGGATTGTTTTCTGTGTTCATCGTTTCGATTTAGCCACTGAACTGGCGATCGAAATATTCCAAGAAAACAACCCTCAACTGAGTGTAGTATCGAGTATCAACCAACTTCGGACTGCACCAAAGTCAGTTATCTCACTACCCTAAAGAGGCTAGGATGGTCAAGTAAGGTTCCTAAGGTCAGTTGATGCTTCACGACACCACGCGGCGGCCCTGTACTCTCCTTGACTGGACTCAAGGGTTACCGGTACTCACCAAAGTGCCACATCAATGTAGCAGACTGCTTCAACCGTGTCGGTATACCCCGTACAGTTCCCTCACAGTCTTGTTGCTACTTTCTAAGAAGGTATCACCCAGATCCAGGTTAGGATCTATAGAACTCCCAAGACAGGCCCACAATATTAAAGCAAACAAACAAGCAATTGAAAACATAAGGGTGGTCTAATCCTAAGGTACACCTCACTTTTAAAGTCCCCAGCAGAGTCGCCAGTTCTGTGATTGGTGGAAATAGAACTGACTGTTTTTTAAGCTGGTTCGCGAAATGTCGCGGTAAGCAAGAGTCGCCACCGTCTTTTATGTTCTCCAACATGGAAAGGACAAAAGCACAGCAAAATTCCTTATGAGAATATTTCTCGGTTCGGGAGGTAGATTTATAGAAAGGGAAGGTGTTAGCACCCTTTCTATCCATGGTTATCCATGGGCTCTTAGATACTTGCTCTTATGTTTTCAAAATAGGTTTGCTTTTCAAGTGTGAGTGGGTTTGAAAAAGTTTCTTTGAAAGATTTCTGAATGACTCTTGTATCAGTCCTCAAGAGTGTTTGAAAAATTTGTTTTGAAAGCTTTTGAAAATGTAAGGTGTGAAAAGTATTTTGATTTGTTTTTGAAAAGAGCAAGTATCCATGAGTCATCTACCTACCCTAAGGAATTAGGCTGTGTAAAAGTCCTTAAGGTAGTGCTATCCCACCATTGAGAGGTAGGTAGCACCACCGTTGGAGGTGTTCGGGTCAATTCGTTTGTAGGGACAGTGTGGCCACCGAAGCAATAGTAGGACACCTTAGAAGCGACTCTAACGTCCTAGATCCTTTTTAATCCGAGGAAACCGTTTCGAGGCGACTGGATCTTGGACATAAGAGCGACCGCTAAAACGTCCTATACTTGACCACCACGTTTCGAAGGCAACGAGTGAGGCGTACCCTAGAAGTGGTGTGTGTATTGTGTGTTGTTTTCATGTTATGTTTTATCTTTGATCATGGCATCGTGAGCTACGCGTTGTTTTTAGTTATCATACATTCTTTCATGCGAGTTTAGCAGTTAGGAGTGCGGAAAATTAAAAGACGGAAAGATAAAAGCTACGCTATTACAATGCGCGGGTCTATACATCGCCAAGATATAAAGACCCGTTTTTGATAAAGATGCGGAAAGTAAAAAATACCTAATTACTATTACATCCGGAAAGCAGTTACATAATAATCGATAAGAAAAAAGAATAACGTGCGAAAGAATTAAAATCAGGACGTCCGAGGGTGTTGGGCCCTTTTGAGAAAATTAAATTAAATTAAAGCCTAATTAATTTTTTAGTTAAAGAAAAGAAAGTGTTTTTTTGTTATTTATGTTTTTGGTATTTAATATGGAAATAAAGAAAAGAATTTAAAAGGAAACCCTAATCCTAAATTACTTTTAAAGAAAATATTAAAGTTAACCTAATTTAAGCTAATTAATTAATTTACATGTTTATTTACAAAAATAATAATAATAATCAATAATAAATAATGATAAAAATAATTAATTAAGAAAAGATAAAAATGTCAAAACCTAATTCTATGTGATTTTTATTTAAGAAAAAGATTGAATTTTAACCTAAATTAAACTAAAGCTAATTGTTAGAGTTTATTTACAAAAATAAATTAATGAGGAAAGTAATAAATAATTAAATATATTTTGTATTTTTGATTTTCTGTTTTTATTATGAAAACTATTTTATGGTGAATTAATAAAAATAATTTAAACAATTAAAAAGAATTAAAAAAGAAAAGAAAACAAAATTATACAAACCAAGGGGGGTGTCAGGCCCAAAGTGGAGGTTTGGTTGAAGAATTCTGGCCCATTGAAGCAAAGTCACGTTTGACTTTCAGAATTGTGCACACGTTCATTGACCGGGGCATACCATGGGCTTCACTCTCTAACTACTGGATTGATCATCATGAGCGCGTGGCAAGCTTAGGCGTGAGGATGCATGGTGGGATATTGGACGACTGCTGCACTAGAACATGTTAGGACAAAAAATATCAATTATGTGGGGGGACCTGGGAATCGAACCCAGGTCCCAATGTTTGCAAGGCATGTCCTCCACCAACTGAGCCATTCAAGCGTGTTTGTAGTATAATGATCAACAAAAGTAATATATGTAAAATAGTAATTACGCTGGAATTAAGAAAACGCGCGCCACATATTTGAATTCACCACTCACGTCCATCCACGCATCATCTTCTTCATCTGTTCTGAAACAAAAAAAGAGTAAATAGCGGGGGTTTTAAACCCCCACAAACTGGAAATATGAAAATAGCGATTAGGCATACACTCAATATAAAAAGGGCGCGATGGTCTTAATAGTTTCGTCTTGTTGCAACGAGTTTGTCTATGTTGGTCTGGAGGTTTAATTTCACAGTATATGCAAAGCCCTAATTTTCAAGATTTGAAAACCCTAGATGTCGTTCATGGTAACTGGCGTTTCAAGGCATATTAATGGAATTAAATCATACCACAAGCTTCGCCTGGATGCTATGAACACAAAACAATCAACCAAATGTATTAAAAATGTATGAATCGTGATGTGCAAATCTGGAAAATAAAGCAAACCGTGTCACTTGTATTCTCTGATTCCTTGCGTGTTAGGATTGATTCTTGATGCCAATAGACTCCTGGAAGGTCCAGTAATGTATTAGAAGCAATTTCAGGCCTTG
The DNA here is from genome assembly GCA_948472305.1 of Vicia faba. Taxonomy (NCBI): domain Eukaryota; kingdom Viridiplantae; phylum Streptophyta; class Magnoliopsida; order Fabales; family Fabaceae; genus Vicia; species Vicia faba. The sequence goes on from OX451738.1 coordinate 414,089,173, forward strand.
AATTGTACTGCAAGTATGATTTCAGTTTTCAAGTTTCTCTTCCAAATTTGCAAATTGGTTCTGGCGTATGAGCAACTTTTTCGTGTATGTATGAGTAGGGTTTCACTCAGCATATGTATGTGAATGATTCTAGGTCAAAAATAAGCCCACAAGTCCATGGATTAATGACTTGAATATTTGATTTTCTAATCATATCTTTTCCAATCTTTTTCCATGGAAACCTTGCCAATTATGGAAGATCTTGTCTTGTTGATTGAGAAACGAATTGCCAGCTTGCCCTAGTCACATTTGTTGCACAAAAAGATCTAAAAAAGCATATCTTTGAATTTTCTTATAATTAAAACCAATTAAATGAATTAATATAAATATAAATCCAATTAATTAATTAAAAATAAGAAAATAAATTATTTTAAGCTCAATGGGTCGTGCATAGGCTTTGGGTAATGATTCAAGAAAGAATTTGAGGCCCATTAGCAAATTTGAAGCTTTTTAGGCAAAGTTGACTTTTGAAAGTTCCCAAAAATTTCCCAACTTCTCCAATGCATATCTTGCTCAATTTTGAAGCTATGAACATGTTCTTGGACATTTTGGAAAGGTCTTGAAGTCCTCTAACCAATGCCTTTGGTCCCATGTCATTTTGATTTACCAATCTCAAGTTATGGTCTTTGACTTAAAGTTCCCTTTTGTTGACTTTTGAAAATGACCTATAATGTTGAAATTGATAACTTTTTGTGAGAGAATTTCTTGGACTTGGAGTGTGAAGATGAGTTGTAGGAAATGTCATCCCCTTCAAAATGAGCTTTGGATGGGATTTTTCTGATAAACCATGAAGAAGTTATGCCTTGGTCAATTTGCAGTTGACTTTTCAACTGTCCAGAGATATAAACTTTTGCATCTTGAGACTTTTTGAGCCATGCTTGTGGAATCATGATCAAGAATTGATCAAATGATGATTGTGGCTTCAAAATAAGATGTTGACCCAAAAATTTTGACTTTTGACTGTCAAATGACCATTTTGCCCCTGCAATTGACTGTGAAGCAATTAGGGTTTTTGACTGTGCAATTTGATGCTGTGAGTCTTGAAACTTGACATATGGATGCTTGACAATGTATATGGGCATATGGGACTTGATTGGACCCTTGAAAACCTCAATTTCTTTGCAAGAACCAAAACCCTAATTTTGACTGTGTTAGGAGGTAATTGGACTGTGCAACCCTTGAGAGATTTTGAAGCTTGGTCTTGCCAAATCTTGAAGAATATGGGAGGGAAAATTTTGGGGTACAACAGTTGCCCCTGTTCAATCTTCTTAGACCTGAGGATGTAGATTGGCTGGCGTGCCTTTCGTAATCCGAAGGTGGAAGATGATTGAACACTAGAGTGCCCAGAAATTTGCACTCACATGGTAGAGTGTTAGCAGTGTGATGGCGGGAATGGGCTTACAGATGCCACTTGGAGAGATGATGGATAGGAGGATGGGCTTATAGATGCCATCTGGAGATGTGACAGAACTCTGTCGGGAATGGGCTTAGGGATGTCATTTGGAAACTGTCGGTATGTGGATGGGCTTATAGATGCCATCTAGGTGTCGATCGCGTAAGAGATTCCTTAGCGAGAACTTGCGTACCTGAGAAATAAAAAATAAATACCTGGCCTGTTACAGGGGTTGATCTTCAAACTCTTTATGTAGATGTGCCCTGGCTGGATACAAGTATCGAATCTGGAAAATAGTCGTCAACAGATACACCCTGACAGGATACAGGAATCAGATCTTCAAACTCTTCAGACGTGCCCTGGCTGGATACATGAATCGAGTCCGGAAATAGTCGTCAACAGATACACCCTGGCAAGATACAGGAATCGGATCTTCAAACTCTTCAGACGTGCCCTGGTAGGATACAGGAATCGAGTCTGGAATTAGTCGTCAACAGATACACCCTGGCAGGATACAAGAATCGGATCTTCAAACTCTTCAGACGTGCCCTGGCAGGATACAAGAATCGAGTCTGGAAAATAGTCGTCAACAGATACACCCTGGCAGGATACAGGAATCAGATCTTCAAACTCTTCAGACGTGCCCTGGTAGGATACAGGAATCGAGTCAGGAAAATAGTCGTCAACAGATACACCCTGGCAGGATACATGAATCAGATCTTCAAACTCTTCATACGTGCCCTGGCAGGATACAGGAATCGAGTCCGGAAAACAATCGTCAACAGATACACCCTGGCAGGATACAAGAATCGGATCTTCAAACTCTTCAGACGTGCCCTAGAGGGATACAGGAATCGAGTCCGAAAAATAATCGTCAACAGATACACCCTGGCAGGATACAGGAATCAGATCTTCAAACTCTTCAGACGTGCCCTGTACGGATACAGGAATCGAGTCTGGAATATAGTCGTCAACAGATACACCCTGGCGAGATACAGGAATCGAGTCTGGAATATAGTCGTCAACAGATACACCCTGGCGAGATACAGGAATCGGACCTTCAAACTCTTCAGACGTGCCCTGGCAGGATACAGGAATCGGATCTTCAAACTCTTCAGACGTGCCCTGGCAGGATACAGGAATCGAGTCTGGAAAATAGTCATCAACAGATACACCCTGGCGAGATACAGGAATCGGATCTTCAAACTCTTCAGACGTGCCCTGGCAGGATACAGGAATCGAGTCTGGAATATAGTCGTCAACAGATACACCCTGGCAAGATACAAGAATCAGACCTTCAAACTCTTCAGACGTGCCCTGGCAGGATACAAGAATTGAGTCCGGAAAATAGTCGTCAATAGATACACCCTGGCAGGATACAGGAATCAGATCTTTAAACTCTTCAGACGTGCCCTGGAAGGATACAGGAATCGGATCTTCAAACTCTTCAGACGTGCCCTGGCTGGATACAGGAATCGAGTCTGGAATTAGTCGTCAACAGATACACCCTGGCAAGATACAGGAATCGGATCTTCAAACTCTTCAGACGTGCCCTGGCAGGATACAGGAATCGAGTCAGGAAAATAGTCGTCAACATATACACCCTGGCAAGATACAGGAATCGAATCTTCAAACTCTTCAGACGTTCCCTGGCAGGATACAGGAATCGAGTCTGGAATTATTCGTCAACAGATACACCCTGGCAGGATACAGGAATCGGATCTTCAAACTCTTCAGACGTTCCCTGGCAGGACACAGGAATCGAGTCTGGAAAATAGTCGTCAACAGATACACCCTGGCAGGATACAGGAATCAGATCTTCAAACTCTTCAGACGTGCCGTGGCAGGATACAGGAATCGAGTCCGGAAAATAGTCGTCAACAGATACACCCTGGCAGGATACAGGAATCAGATCTTCAAACTCTTCAGACGTGCCCTAGCAGGATACAGGAATCGAATCCGGAAAACAGTCGTCAACAGATACACCCTGGCAGGATACAAGAATCAGATCTTCAAACTCTTCAGACGTGCCCTGGCGGGATACAGGAATCGAGTCCGGAAAATAGTCGTCAACAGATACACCCTGGCAGGATACAGGAATCGGATCTTCAAACTCTTCAGACGTGCCCTAGCAGGATACAAGAATCGAGTCTGGAATATAGTCGTCAACAGATACACCCTGGCGAGATACAGGAATCAGACCTTCAAACTCTTCAGACGTGCCCTAGAAGGATACAGGAATCGGATCTTCAAACTCTTCAGACGTGCCCTGGCAGGATACAGGAATCGAGTCTAGAAAATAGTCGTCAACAGATACACCCTGGCGAGATACAGGAATCGGATCTTCAAACTCTTCAGACGTGCCCTGGAAGGATACAGGAATCGAGTCTGGAATATAGTCGTCAACAGATACACCCTGGCGAGATACAGGAATCAGACCTTCAAACTCTTCAGACGTGCCCTGGCAGGATACAGGAATCGAGTCCAGAAAATAGTCGTCAACAGATACACCCTGGCAGGATACAGGAATCGGATCTTCAAACTCTTCAGACGTGCCCTAGCAGGATACAGGAATCGAGTCTGGAATATAGTCGTCAACAGATACACCCTGGAGAGATACAGGAATCGGACCTTCAAACTCTTCAGACGTGCCCTGGCAGGATACAGGAATCGAGTCTGGAAATTAGTCGCTCGCAGATGTGCCCTGGCTAGCTACAGGTATCGAATCTGGAATTGCGACAGTTGATAGTAATCATCTTTGTATTGATCTTGGTCCTGAAAAGACAAAATGTTAGTTGTATGCAATGTCATGATGTATGATATGCATGATGTTCTTAGCATAAATGAGGTTGTATGTCTATGATGCGTATGTGCATGCTATAATGTATGAAGATGTGATGCTTATGAGTGTATTTTCGTCTTAGGAAAATAAATCCTTGGCGAATGCCGGGTAGCTAACTCCTGGGCTGATGTTGAGGAGTAGCGTTCTTTGTTTCCGCTGGGGATGATGGTTGCAAGCATAAACCGGTAGGAGAAGATGACTCCGTTGGTGAATAAACTTGTTGAGGAGATTACTCTGCGGGGAATTACTCTGTGGGAAGAGAGGCACTTTGCTGAGATGATGATGATAACTCCGCTGGGGATACCATTGTTGAGCTCTGTTGGAAGATTTGATGAACTCCGCTGGGGGATAGGAAGAACTTCGCCGAGGACGATCTTTCCGTGGCAATTGGCTGAGGATAACCCAGTTATAAGCCCTGGTGGGGAATAACTTTGAATAAAGTCGGGGAGAGATATGTTTATACTCTGCAGGTGATAAGCTTCCAGAATCTACTGGGGATAAGCTTCTAGAATCTACTGGGGAGTACGATTCAACTCTCCTGGGGAAGCTTCTTGGACTGCACTGAGGAAATGGCTCCACTGGGGTGTTTGGATTCCGCCGGGGAACAATCTTATATTAAGACTGCCGGGGATGCTTGCTTAGGAACATCCGTATACTCCGCTGGGGAATATTTGAGATCTTTTGGGGATACCCAACTTCCTTAAGGCTGATAGTAGACTAACTCTGCTTGGGGAGAGTATTGCTGACTTGCTGGAGATACTGTGCCTTGTTAGGGTTGACGGGAGACTAACTCTGCTTGAGAGAGTATTGCTGAGTCTTATCTTACTCGGCGGGGAGTGAAGGTATCTGGGCTACATTCTTCAGCCGAACTTACCTTGGTGCCTTGGTGGACAGAGCAATTAGATTGCTTAGACAACTCATTATTGCCCCTGTTTCTGATGTTACCTGTAATTAATCCTTTGTTTCGTATTCAAATATTCATGAGTTAGCCATTAGTGTCAAATGCATATATCACAATTGAACATTGGACGTTCTTTACAAAACAAAACAGAAAAAGGAAAAAAAAACAATTGGCAATTGGTCTGAAAAGTGAATTTGTATTGATTTTTGAATTTGCCTGTAAATAGGCGTTTATGTACAAGAGACTGACGTCCTAGTAAGAGAACACCGCCGAACAACAGAGTTTATACAATCTTGTGAAAAAGGAAAACAAAACAGCTATGTGAAGAGAATAATCCCACTGGGTTCCGACTCTGCTATCGCCTTTATATCTTCGAGCGTCTCATCACTTGGCTGCTTAGTTGAAGATGAAGCTGATTGATCGATGCCGTATGAACCTGATGGTTGATACCGGATTCTGGATGCAAGGTGATCCGATGAGACATAGTATTACGCTAATCCCTAATTTTTGCCTGGACCGCCCTTTCAGGTTTTCAGTCCACCGGGATACCCATTTTTGCCCAAGCCGCCTTTTCAGGTTTTCGACTTGCCGGGTGTACAGATTTTTTCATTTCATCCCTTATTTTTGCCCGAACCCTTTTGGTTCGCCGGGAAGCCCTAACTTTTGCCTAGGTATGTCAACCTAGCGGGTCTTTTATCATGCGTAGTATCTTTTTACTATGTCTGCATTGGCGGGGTGAGGAAGTTCGTCACCATCCATGGTGGTTAGAATCATGGCTCCTCCTGAGAACACATGTTTAACCACAAATGGCCCTTCGTACGTAGGGGTCCATTTGCCCCTGGGATCACTCTGAGGAAGAATGATGCGCTTGATTACCAGGTCCCCAACTTGATACTCTTGTGGTCTGACTTTCTTGTTAAATGCCCTGATCATCCGTTTTTGATACGTTTGACCATGACAAATAGCAGTGAGTCTCTTTTCGTCAATTAGGTTTAATTGATCAAGCCGAGTCTGGATCCAGTCATCTTCGCTCAAGCCTGCATCCTTCATTATCCGGAGAGAGGGTATCTGGACTTCAATCGGCAAGACTGCCTCCATGCCATAGACCAAAGAAAAGGGAGTTGCCCCGATGACGTTCTTGCTGAGGTACGGTACCCATGAAGAGCGAACGATAACATCTCGTGCCAATCTTTGTAGGTCACTGTCATTTTCTGCACAATCTTTTTGATATTCTTATTTGCTGCTTCTACAGCCCCATTCATCTTCGGTCAGTAAGGAGAAGAGTTGTGGTGCTGTATCTTGAATTTCTTGCAGAGCTCAGTGATCATCTTATTGTTAAGATTGGTACCATTGTCCGTAATGATCCTTTCTGGGACGCCGTATCGACAGATCAGGTTATGCCGAATGAACCGTGCCATGACGTTCTTGGTTACGGTGGCATAGGAAGCTGTTTCAACCCACTTCGTAAAGTAATCGATCGCCACTAGGATGAAGCGATGCCCGTTGGATGCCGTAGGTTTGATCTCGCCGATCATATCAATGCCCCACATCGCAAAAGGCCAAGGTGCAGTCAAGACATTCAGAGGGACTGGAGGAACGTGCACCTTATCCGCATAGATCTGGCATTTATGACATGTCCGAGAATGTTGGTAACAGTCAGCTTCCATTGTGGACCAGAAATATCCTTCCCGAAGGATTATCTTTGCCATGGTGTGTCCACTTGAATGTGTTCCGAAGGTACCTTCATGTAGCTCTGCCATGATCCTTTCTGCTTCAGTCTTATCCACACAACGTAGTAAAGTTGAATCATGGTTTCTCTTGTATAGAATGCCGTTGCTGAGGAAGAATTTTGCAGCGAACCTTCTCAGAAACTTTTTGTCATTGATGGATGCACCTTCAGGGTATTCTTGAGCTTCCAGGTACCTCTTCACCTCATGATACCAAGGTTTTTCAGTTACCACCTCAGCCTCAAGATCACAGCAATATGCGGGTTTGTCCAATTTCCAGATAATGATCCGGGGAGCCTCGTTGTCCCATTTGACTTTGAACATAGAAGACATCGTAGCTAGCGCGTCCGCCAACTGATTCTCCTCTCTCGGGAAGTGTTCAAAAGTTATCTCCATGAAATGGGGGATCAATGTCAACACACATTCTTTGTAAGGAATAAGGTTTGGGTGTTTCGTATCCCACTCGCCTTTGATCTGATTGATCACGAGAGAGGAATCTCCGAAGACACTCAAACTTGATCCTTAAGTCAATCGCAGCTTGAAGACCCATGATGCATGCCTCATACTCCGCCATGTTGTTGGTGCAGTTGAAACATAGCCGGGAAGTAAGTGGAGTATGAGTGCCTTTGGGGGGTATGATCACAGCACCGATACCGTTACCCAAAGCGTTGGAGGCTCCGTCAAAGTGCATAGACCATCGAGATCCTTCCTTAGGTCCTTCATCCGGTCCAGGTACTTCACAATCAGTCACTACCATGATGTTCTCGTCAGGAAATTCAAAGTTCATTGACTGGTAGTCGTCTACTGCCTGGTGTGCCAAATGGTCTGCCAATACACTTCCCTTGATTGCTTTCTGAGTCGTGTACTGGATGTCGTATTCTGTCAAGATCATCTGCCATCTTGCTATTCTTCCAGACAGAGCAGGCTTTTCGAATATGTACTTGATCGGATCCATCTTTGATATTAGCAGAGTAGTGTGAGTCAGCATATACTGTCTCAGCCGACGAGTAGCCCATACCAAAGCGCAACAAGTTTTCTCGAGCAGTGAGTATCAGGTCTCACAGTCGGTAAACTTTTTGCTAAGGTAATAAATGGCATGCTCTTTTCGGCCAGACTCGTCATGCTGCCCCAGCACACACCCCATTGAGCTGTCTAGTACTATCAAGTATAGTATTAGAGGTCTCCCTTCAACCGGTGGCATAAGAATGGGTGGTTCTTGGAGATACTCTTTGATTCTGTCGAAAGCGGCCTGACATTCATCATTCCAACGTACTACTTGATCTTTCTTCAGTAGCTTGAAGATTGGTTCACAAGTAGCAGTTAAATGCGAGATGAATCGGGCAATGTAATTCAGACGTCCTAGAAAGCCTCTGACTTCTTTCTCTATCTTGGGAACTGGCATCTCTTGTATGGCTTTAACCTTGGCAGGGTCCACTTGAATACCTTTGTCGCTCACGACGAAGCCTAGCAACTTCCCAGATCTTACCCCAAAGGTGCACTTGTTCGAATTCAACCTCAGCTTGTATAACTTCAGACGGTCAAACAGCTTCTGTAGATGGTCAAGATGTTCCTCCTCCGTTTGGGACCTTGCAATCATATCATCGACGTATACTTCAATCTCATGGTGGATCATGTCGTGAAATAAAGCAACCATGGCACGTTGGTAGGTTGCCCCAGCATTTTTCAACCCAAAAGGCATGACCTTGTAGCAAAAGGTGTCCCACTGAGTAACAAAGGTAGTCTTTTCCATATCTTCAGGAGCCATCTTGATTTGATTATAACCTGAAAAACCATCCATGAAGGAGAACACCTTGTGCTGAGCAGTATTGTCAACCAGAAAGTCGATGTGAGGTAGAGGGAAGTCATCCTTGGGGCTCGCCCTATTCAGATCCCTGTAATCAACACACATTCTGACCTTACCATCTTTCTTCGGCACCGGAACCACATTGGCAACCCACTGAGGGTAAGAAGTCACTGCTAGAAAACCGGCATCGAATTGTTTCATAACCTCAGCTTTGATCTTCTCGGACATCTCTGGACGCATACGGCGGACCTTCTGCTTTACCGGAGGGCATTCTTCCTTGGTAGGCAAGTGATGGACCACAATGTCGGTATCCAACCCAGGCATGTCTTCGTAGGACCAGGCAAAGATTTCCATATAATCATGCAACATCTGAATCAACCGTTGTTTTATGCTGAGCTCTAGATTGGCACCAATCTTAACTTCCTTTCTATCTGTCTCAGTACCCAGATTTACCGTTTCCACTGGCTCTTCATGTGGCTGAATGGCCCTCTCTTCCTGGAGTAACAGTCTTGCAAGCTCGCCAGGCACTTCGCAATCATCTTCAGATTTGTCTTCAGCTAAGTTGATCGGATTTTCGAAGTCATAACTGGCAGTAGCAGAGTCGTTACCAGTGAGATCCAGAGTGGATTGAAACCTGTATAGGTGAGTGTGTGTAAATATAGCTGTTTTGCAATATATAAAGAAAGAAAGAAAGGGAGCACAAGATTTGAAATGCAAAAACGTCCAATGTCTTTATTCATGATATATGGAAATGACAAGTAACAAGCCCTCACAAATGAAGCCAACGGTGCCCCGGGTAAGACACCGGGCCATAAAGTTTCAATTTATTGTTCATTACAAATTTAAAAACAAAGGAATTCATTACTGAGTAACAAAAGTAACAGGTATGTAGTCTTTTGCAGTCCAATTGTTCAGTCCACCGTCGGTCGTCGGGTAGATCCAGCTATCAAACTCAGATTCCTCCGCATCGCCTTCAATAGCATTCACTCTCGGGTTGGTGATGAACACGGGAGGTCTTCCGATCCTTGCTTTGCGTACAACCCTCTGAGCCTCTGCAGTGAAACCCAGTCCAAACTTGTCAGTCTTAGGAGTAAAATCAGGGAGCCTGCCCCAGTTTGCGCATTCACCTTTTTCAACCACAGCCCGGGCGTCCTTCAAGGAAGCCATCTTTAAAGGAGAGTCTTATTCAATAACCGTCTCAGCTGATGCCAATGTTGGAGGTACCTCTTCAAAATGTTGAAATGGGGTCTCAATGAATTCCCCGTCCATCTCTATATACCGGAACGAGTTCAGATGACTAACCATGTATTCTTCCTCCCCCTGCACTATAACAATCTTCCCTCTGACAAGGTATTTGAGCTTCTGGTGTAGAGTGGAGGTCACAGCCCCAGCCTTGTGGATCCAAGGATGACCCAGCAAACAAGAATAGGATGGACGAATGTCCATCACATAGAACGTTGAATCAAAGACTTGAGAACCAACCCGAATCAGAATATCTACCTCACCATGTACCATCCTCTTCGACCCGTCAAAGGCTCGGACCACGATGTTACTAGGCTTCAACTCCAAACCATCACAATCCAACCTGTCTAAGGCCTTCTTGGGCAAAACATTCAGCGACGAACCAGTGTCTACCAACACGTGTGCAAGAGTAGTGCCCCTGCATTCAATGGAGACATGCAGGGCATCATTGTGGTTCTTTCCCTTGGCGGTCAGATCAGCATCAGAGAAACCTAGACCATTATCAGTGGTCAAGTTGGCCACACAATCAGTAAATTGATCCGTAGACGTTTCTTGTGGCACATGGGCCGTCTTTAGGAAAGAAATTAAGGCCTTGGCATGGGCCTCTGAGCATAAAAATAGTGATAGCATAGAGATTTTAGAGGGGGTATGCCCCAGCTGTTCAACAATGTTGAAATCGCTCTTCTTGATGATCTTGAGGATTTCCTCCATCTCTTGCTGTGAAGCTTCGACATTAACAGTCTTCGGTGCCTCCATCTGGGCAGGCATATCAGCAATCCCTTTGCCCCGAGTGTCAGATGACTCGACAGCAGGGGTAGAAACTTGATCAGGAGAGGAAACAGGCGCACTTGTAGGTGTGATGACAAGAGGTCTTCGGATGACTGGTGGCGCAATGTCAGGCGAGAAGAGCCTGCCACTGCGAGTAACTTTAGCGGGACCGGTGATGTTACTGATGCTGGTACTAGTGTTGAACTCCTGCTTCACTCCAAGCACATAAACATCTGCCCCATAGTGCCATGGGACAACCTTGTCAGATTTATAGGGGAGGGGCCCCGGAACAGTAATGATAATAGGTGCAACAGACATGATTTTGACGGGCTTCCTTGGGGGAGCCTTGGTAGAATTGTTGAAAATGGTGACAACGAATACTTCTTCAGTAGGAACAATAGGAACATCGGTCTTCTTGAACAAGATTTCTTTGCTATCCATCAAGTTTTGGACACCTGACTTCAGCAACGGACAACCAGCAGGGGAAACGGCACACAGAAGGCAACCCTTGCTACAACCCGAAAATAAACCGGCCAGCAACAGGTTCCTTTTGACAGTCAATAAAGGGGTAGAAACATCATCCACATAAACTGCATATAGGTCTTCCTCAATAGCATTTGCTCCATGCTGGAGCATAGGAGCAGTCACAACGTTGGGCCTCTCGGGCGCCTCAAACTGTATTTCCTTGGCATTGATAAGGTCCTGAACCTTATTTCTTAGGGCCCAGCAATCATCAGTAGAATGCCCCAGACTATCAGAGTGATAAGCATAGCGGGCGTTTAGATTATACTTCGGAGAGGTTGTGTTTACCACCTTTGGAGCTTCTCTGACAGTTACCAAGTTAGTCGATAGCAGTTGCGGCAAGATCTGCGACAAGGTCATACTAAGCCGAGTATATTCTCTTCTAGGTCTCTCACCCCTTGGTTGGTTAGGTTGCCGAGGAGCGGCAACAGGCTTTGCAATCACCACCGCGTTGACAGCTTGGCGGCGTTCTGGTTTGTCCTGCCTCCTGGGGCCATACACATCACTGGCTTCCTTCTTGAAAGGCTTCTTCTCAGAACTTGAGGACGCACCTTTCTGTATCTTCCCTGATTTCATACCAGCCTCTATCTTTTCACCAGTCAGAATGAGATCTGTAAACCCTGCAGACGAATTACTAATGAGATGATTGAAGAACGGCCCAGATAGGGTCCCTAAGAACATATCCACGAGTTCACGGTCGTTTAACAGTGGCTGCACCCTGCCAGCCAGGTCCCTCCACTTCTGCGCGTACTCTTTAAAACCTTCTCCCGATCCTAGCGACATACCCTGGAGTTGGGTACGTGTAGGAGCGAGGTCGGCATTGTATTGATACTGCTTGTAAAAAGCAGTAGCCAAATCCTCCCAGTTACGAACCTTGGTTCCATCCGGCTGATAGAACCATTCGAGATGAGTCCCTGAAAGACTCTCCTGGAAGAAATGGATCCATAAGTTCTTGTCCACAGTATATGGTTGGATCTTCCGCACATAAGATCTGAGATGTAGCTTAGGGCAGGACGCCCCGTCATACTTTGCGAAAGATGGTGCTTTGAACTTGTGTGGGATTACCACACCAGAAGATAGACCCAGGTCTCCAAAATCCAACCCAGGCACCTGTTGAATTTCCATGGCATTCAGGCGATCCTCTAACTGCTTGTACTTGTCTTCAGCTGGAGGGTACTGCTCTTCATTGAAATCAGTCTCGTTGTCCGAGACCACAGGACTAGGAACCCTTCCCCCTTAGGGACTGCCTTTCCCTACAGAAGAACCAGCTTGATCAACCTCATTTTGCAGTGTATTTCCAAACCTCCGGCCAGTGTTGAATAATACAATTCTCTTCTTCTTTTTCTTGACCAGCAGAGCCTTCAATTCTTCCTGACCTTGGGCCAAACTCATGATCAGCTCTTGGAACTGGGCGTTTTGAGCCTGGAGGGCCTTGATGGATTGCTCAGTAGATGATTCAGGATTCATGATGGCGAGCTGAAATAAACAGCGAAGAAGATTAAACCACCTGTAAAAAGAGTACCTGCTATGCACATGATGCATGATATGCTATTTATGCAATGCATTCAAGGGTTCGAAAGTTCAAATTTGTTGTAGACAAAAAGGAACACACGTTATCATTAAGAAATAATTGTTCAGTACATCAAGGCCTCATGGGCAAACATTACAAAGTACATCAATCCCAGAAGACACTACGCATCCTCTTTGGAGTTATGTAGGTGTTGAGAGTCTTTTCCTCGTACAGTAGGTGGGTGAGCTCCAAGACCTTCTTCTCACTAGCATGTATACTGGACTCAAGAGAATTCCGTTCTTCCTTAAGCTGGATCCAGCTCTTCTGCATTTCTTCCCAGGATGTAGGCATGTCAGGATGTTGAATGGTGTAGGGCACCTCTCCTTCCAAGACTGGCTCTTTGATCACAGGGAGAACATGAGGATATGGCATCACTAACTTCTGGGAGCGGGCTCGTACCCACTTGAGATAAGGCTCCAACGGGATGGAGTTCCTGTGCCCCCAGTGTCTTGCTGTCTACCTTATTGGGCATCCTCCAAGCTCTGATAAATCTCTGGCGAAGTCCTTGTACATCGTTGTCGAAGTCAAACACTATGTCAGGAATTAACATGTCGTAGGGGCCATCCCTCCGAGCATATCCAAACTGTCTCAAGGCCAGACAGGGGTTGTAAGTAATACCTCCTCTGATTCCAAGTAAAGGAACATTAGGAAACTCCCCGCAACGATCAATGATAGTGACGTCCTCTCTAGACCGAGAGCACCAATGTATATCTGCATGTGTAAGAGTCATTAATCGTTGTGACCATCTCAAACCCCGCTCGTTCTTCAAAACTGATTGTGGAAGGTGCAAAATAAACCACCTTCCCAGGAGAGGAGTGCAGCACATAAGAACACCTCTTTTTCTCATGGTTCGAGTGTAACATGAGTGAAGGATGTCCCCAAGCAACGTAGGTATAGGATTCCTGGACATGAAGATCTTGACAACACTGATATCTATAAGTTGATCGGGATTCGGGAACAACACCAACCCATAGACAAGGAGTGCCACAACTTCTTCAAAGGCTTGTAGGTCAAGGGAGTTCCAACATTCTTGTGCTTTCTCAAACAGGAACTTTGCCAATAATCCTTTGATGCCACTTCTAACTTCCCAACGTCCCTTGATGTCAGATGGTTGTAGGCATAATGCTTTAGCAACCTCTTCAAGTTTGGGTTCCCTTTCCGTACCGTTGTAGGGTAGTTGACTAAGGATAGGGATCTTCAGAAGCCGGGAGAACTCTTCCAATGTAGGCACCAGTTGATAATCCAGGAAAGTAAAGCAGTGGTGCAGAGGGTCAAAGAACTGGAAGAGGACCTTTATCATATCTTCCTCAATGTTGGTGTTGACCAAACTGATGAGTCTTCCATGCCTCTCACTGAAAGAAGAGCTCTCGGGAATCCTGGATGTAAGTTCCTTAAGCTGAGGAGGGATCCTTACAAGGCTGATCTGAATTGTCTTTCTGCGGATAGTTTCCATGTCCTACAAAACAAGAACAAAGATGAAGATTCGAACCCCTGAAATGGTTAGTGGATGCATGTGATGCTGTATGATATTATGATGCTATGATAAAAACACACCACAAGTATCCACAAAAAGCAAACATGGTAAGGCACACAAGTCACACAAGACAACCCTTAGAGTTCAGGCCAGCATGGGGTCTAGGTATTACCCTCTTGAAGTTGGTGGGCTCAAAACCTGTCCTATCAGAAGTAACCGGGTTCTAAGGATCTCAATATCATTGGATTGTTTTCTGTGTTCATCGTTTCGATTTAGCCACTGAACTGGCGATCGAAATATTCTAAGAAAACAACCCTCAACTGAGTGTAGTATCGAGTATCAACCAACTTCGGACTGCACCAAAGTCAGTTATCTCACTACCCTAAAGAGGCCAGGATGGTCAAGTAAGGTTCCTAAGGTCAGTTGATGCTTCACGACACCACGCGGCAGCCCTGTACTCTCCTTGACTGGACTCAAGGGTTACCGGTACTCACCAAAGTGCCACATCAACGTAGCAGACTGCTTCAACCGTGTTGGTATACCCCGCACAGTTCCCTCACAGTCTTGTTGCTACTTTCTAAGAAGGTATCCCCCAGATCCGGGTTAGGATCTATAGAACTCCCAAGACAGGCCCACAATATTAAAGCAAACAAACAAGCAATTGAAAACATAAGGGTGGTCTAATCCTAAGGTACACCTCACTTTTAAAGTCCCCAGCAGAGTCGCCAGTTCTGTGATCGGTGGAAATAGAACTGACTGTTTTTTAAGCTGGTTCGCAAAATGTCGCGGTAAGCAAGAGTCGCCACCGTCTTTTATATTCTCCAACATGGAAAGGACAAAAGCACAGCAAAATTCCTTATGAGAATATTTCTCGGTTCGGGAGGTAGATTTATAGAAAGGGAAGGTGTTAGCACCCTTTCTATCCATGGTTATCCATGGGCTCTTAGATACTTGCTCTTATGTTTTCAAAATAGGTTTGCTTTTCAAGTGTGAGTGGGTTTGAAAAAGTTTCTTTGAAAGATTTCTGAATGACTCTTGTATCAGTCCTCAAGAGTGTTTGAAAAATTTGTTTTGAAAGCTTTTGAAAATGTAAGGTGTGAAAAGTATTTTGATTTGTTTTTGAAAAGAGCAAGTATCCATGAGTCATCTACCTACCCTAAGGAATTAGGCTGTGTAAAAGTCCTTAAGGTAGTGCTATCCCACCATTGAGAGGTAGGTAGCACCACCGTTGGAGGTGTTCGGGTCAATTCGTTTGTAGGGACAGTGTGGCCACCGAAGCAATAGTAGGACACCTTAGAAGCGACTCTAACATCCTAGATCCTTTTTAATCCGAGGCAACCGTTTCGAGGCGACTGGATCTTGGACATAAGAGCGACCGCTAAAACGTCCTATACTTGACGACCACGTTTCGAAGGCAACGAGTGAGGCGTACCCTAGAAGTGGTGTGTGTATTGTGTGTTGTTTTCATGTTATGTTTTATCTTTGATCATGGCATTGTGAGCTACGCGTTGTTTTTAGTTATCATACATTCTTTCATGCGAGTTTAGCAGTTAGGAGTGTGGAAAATTAAAAGAAGGAAAGATAAAAGCTACGCTATTACAAGGCGCGGGTCTATACATCGCCAAAATATAAAGACCCGTTTTTGATAAAGATGCGGAAAGTAAAAAATACCTAATTACTATTACATCCGGAAAGCAGTTACATAATAATCGATAAGAAAAAAGAATAACGTGCGAAAGAATTAAAATCAGGACGTCCGAGGGTGTTGGGCCCTTTTGAGAAAATTAAATTAAATTAAAGCCTAATTAATTATTTAATTAAAGAAAAGAAAGTGTTTTTATTTTATTTATGTTTTTGGTATTTAATATGGAAATAAAGAAAAGAATTTAAAAGGAAACCCTAATCCTAAATTACTTTTAAAGAAAATATTAAAGTTAACCTAATTTAAGCTAATTAATTAATTTACATGTTTATTTACAAAAATAATAATAATAATCAATAATAAATAATGATAAAAATAATTAATTAAGAAAAGATAAAAATGTCAAAACCTAATTCTATGTGATTTTTATTTAAGAAAAAGATTGAATTTTAACCTAAATTAAACTAAAGCTAATTGTTAGAGTTTATTTACAAAAATAAATTAATGAGGAAAGTAATAAATAATTAAATATATTTTGTATTTTTGATTTTCTGTTTTTATTATGAAAACTATTTTATGGTGAATTAATAAAAATAATTTAAACAATTAAAAAGAATTAAAAAAGAAAAGAAAACAAAATTATACAAACCAAGGGGGGTGTCAGGCCCAAAGTGGAGGTTTGGTTGAAGAATTCTGGCCCATTGAAGCAAAGTCACGTTTGACTTTCAGAATTATGCACACGTTCATTGACCGGGGCATACCATGGGCTTCACTCTCTAACCACTGGATTGATCATCATGAGCGCGTGGCAAGCTTAGGCGTGAGGATGCATGGTGGGATATTGGACGACTGCTGCACTAGAACATGTTAGGACAAAAAATATCAATTATGTGGGGGGACATGGGAATCGAACCCAGGTCCCAATGTTTGCAAGGCATGTCCTCCACCAACTGAGCCATTCAAGCGCGTTTGTAGTATAATGATCAACAAAAGTAATATATGTAAAATAGTAATTATGCTGGAATTAAGAAAACGCGCGCCGCATATTTGAATTCACCCTCACGTCCATCCACGCATCATCTTCTTCATCTGTTCTGAAACAAAAAAAGAGTAAATAGCGGGGGTTTTAAACCCCCACAAACTGGAAATATGAAAATAGCGATTAAGCATACACTCAATATAAAAAGGGCGCGATGGTCTTAATAGTTTCGTCTTGTTGCAACGAGTTTGTCTATGTTGGTCTGGAGGTCTAATTTCACAGTATATGCAAAGCCCTAATTTTCAAGCTTTGAAAGCCCTAGATGTCGTTCATGGTAACTGGCGTTTCAAGGCATATTAATGGAATTAAATCATACCACAAGCTTCGCCTGGATGCTGTGAACACAAAACAATCAACCAAATGTATTAAAAATGTATGAATCATGATGTGCAAATCTGGAAAATAAAGCAAACCGTGTCACTTGTATTCTCTGATTCCTTGCGTGTTAGGATTGATTCTTGATGCCAATAGACTCCTGGAAGGTCCAGTAATGTATTAGAAGCAATTTCAGGCCTTGAATTGTACTGCAAGTATGATTTCAGTTTTCAAGTTTCTCTTCCAAATTTGCAAATTGGTTCTGGCGTATGAGCAACTTTTTCGTGTATGTATGAGTAGGGTTTCACTCAGCATATGTATGTGAATGATTCTAGGTCAAAAATAAGCCCACAAGTCCATGGATTAATGACTTGAATATTTGATTTTCTAATCATATCTTTTCCAATCTTTTTCCATGGAAACCTTGCCAATTATGGAAGATCTTGTCTTGTTGATTGAGAAACGAATTGCCAGCTTGCCCTAGTCACATTTGCTGCACAAAAAGATCTAAAAAAGCATATCTTTAAATTTTCTTATAATTAAAACCAATTAAATGAATTAATATAAATATAAATCCAATTAATTAATTAAAAATAAGAAAATAAATTATTTTAAGCTCAATGGGTCGTGCATAGGCTTTGGGTAATGATTCAAGAAAGAATTTGAGGCCCATTAGCAAATTTGAAGCTTTTTAGGAAAAGTTGACTTTTGAAAGTTCCCAAAAATTTCCCAACTTCTCCAATGCATATCTTGCTCAATTTTGAAGCTATGAACATGTTCTTGGACATTTTGGAAAGGTCTTGAAGTCTTCTAACCAATGCCTTTGGTCCCATGTCATTTTGATTTACCAATATCAAGTTATGGTCTTTGACTTAAAGTGCCCTTTTGTTGACTTTTGAAAATGACCTATAATGTTGAAATTGATAACTTTTTGTGAGAGCATTTCTTGGACTTGGAGTGTGAAGATGAGTTGTAGGAAATGTCATCCACTTCAAAATGATCTTTGGATGGGATTTTTCTGATAAACCATGAAGAAGTTATGCCTTGGTCAATTTGCAGTTGACTTTTCAGCTGTCCAGAGATAGAAACTTTTGCATCTTGAGACTTTTTGAGCCATGCTTGTGGAATCATGATCAAGAATTGATCAAATGATGATTGTGGCTTCAAAATAAGATGTTGACCCAAATTTTTTGACTTTTGACTGTCAAATGACCATTTTGCCCCTGCAGTTGACTGTGAAGCAATTAGGGTTTTTGACTGTGCAATTTGATGCTGTGAGTCTTAAAACTTGACATATGGATGCTTGACAATGTATATGGGCATATGGGACTTGATTGGACCCTTGAAAACCTCAATTTCTTTGCAAGAACCAAAACCCTAATTTTGACTGTGTTAGGAGGCAATTGGACTGTGCAACCCTTGAGAGATTTTGAAGCTTGGTCTTGCCAAATCTTGAAGAATATGGGAGGGCAAATTTTGGGGTACAACAGACGAGATCGTTTTATCGAAGGCAACATCGAGGGTCATCGAGGGACTAACGATCTTTGTTTATCGAAGGGACATTTGCTAGAGTGTCTCATACTCGAGGGACATGATTGCATTTTCTGAGGCAACAAGTGAGGTTACCCTAAGGGTGCAAGTGTGCAAATGTGTTTTATTTACATGCTTTTGTCTTTGATTAGGATTATCTATTTTGTTATTTTTATCTTTCCATGCACGCCTATTTACTAGCATTTATACAAAGCAATAAAAATGCAAGAGATAAATCCTACACTATTACAACCATATTGAAGTGCATAGAAATGTAAAGGCAAAAGAAAACAAAATAAAAAAACAAGGAAAATGAGCTTTTCGACCCAGGCAATAGCATCCTTCGATTTGCATTCTGTTGGCCTCCTTCGATTTGGGCAGGAGACCCCTTCAATTTGCATTTTGTTGGCCTCCTTCAATTGGGGTCAGCAACAGTGAAGTCATGTCTGTCTATTGGGCTTTGGCACCAGTCAGTTTATGTACTTCGATTAGAAGCTGGCATCGGCATGGGAGTACCTTTCGACTGAGCCTGGACTTGGTGCAAGTGTGCCTCTGGTTGGGCCTTTCTGCCTTGTTGCCTTCTTTGATTTGGCCTGGAGTCAGTGAGGAAGCCTGAGGCTTCGTTTCATATTCTTGTTTCCTATTTACTTCGTTTGATACATTAAGTAGCAACATGGCCTAAGGCCATGCTAGTAAACAGTTTAATAACTAAAGCTAATTCAGGCGAACAACAAGCAAAACGAAACATGTTAACAGGGTGGAAACGAAAGGACAACAGTATGTACATGCTTGGAACGAACGAGAATATTTACATGTCATGCCATGAAACAAAAAAGCTTAAAGGTAAGGATAACTTACCTTGCTTCAGGACTTGAACGTGTGGGGCCTTTAAATGATTTCCTTGAATGCTTCTGGATTCAAAGGGAGAAACCAGGGGTTATGTCCTTGATATCAGATTCAACAGAGAAGAACAAGTGCGAGGTTCTTCCTACTGGATTCGAAGGGTAACAAGGTGTATGGATGTTTCAGATTCTAAGTGTTTAAGTGTTTGGATTCTGGGTTTTGATTTCTCAAGTGTTTGATGAACTTGAGATTTTTTGTAGTGTTTGAGAACAGTTTTCTGCAGATTCGTTCCTCTGGCTCGAAAGTCCTCCTTCAGCTTTGCATAAGTTCTTGTATTTATAGAGAAGAAGAATGGATATGTTTGAAAACAGCCAGCCTTGCAACAATAATAAAATACTGTAACATGACAGTACAAGTGGGGGGCCTGTTGGCAGTAGCAGCAGTGGGGTGCAGAAGATGCCTCTGACATTGCTTGTGCTCATGCTGAAATCAGATGGAAAGCTTCTTTTGTGATAAAGTACTCTCTGCTTGAAGAGAAAGTATGTAGCCTTTAGCCCAGAAAAGCAGTATCCAATAGACAAAGTTTGAAACCCTTGTGCAAACTTCTGACTACGAAGATTTGGACACAACACAACCTGGTAAACGAGACTTGGTTTTGAGTCATAGGCAAGAGTGAGATCGAAGCGCAATGGTTCAAAGGAAGCCTATGTCTCAGTCTAAGCCTGTGGTCGAAACAAGCTAACTCGAAGGAAGCTATTGCCCAATCGGAAGCTCCTGCTCGAAACAAACATATTGCCTAATCAAAGCCTGGGTCGAAGCAAACATCTTTCCCAATCGAAAGTCCATGTTCGAAGGAGGCTTAGAGTTCAACATGAAGGACATATCCAAGTTGCATTCGAAGGAGGCTCTTGCTCCACTGAAGTTTTCATCCAAGCACACAGAAGGTGAGTGCCCAAACGAAGACTTGCCTTGCAGGGGGTACGTGTGGCCAGTAGGTCATGGCTTTCGATTGCAAGCATGCAGGAAGCAAAAGACACAAACGAAAACTACAACAAGAAGTCATATGCCCAGGAGAAAGAGGCTAAAAGGTCAATCGAAGGATGCAAGCCAAGCTTGTGTCAAAAGAGGTCAAAAGGCCAATCGAAGGATGCTGATCGAAAGAGGCCTAAAGGCCAATCGAAAGAGCTGAAACGAAGTACACTTGTATTTATTCAATTTTTTTGTCAAAAATAATATTTTTATCTGTTTTCTCCATTTTTGACAGTTTCCAAAGTACTTGTGCAAGCTTGAACCTTGAGAACCCTTGTGAGAAAAGCCTTGAAGAATGAGAGGGCAAATTTTGGGGTACAACAGAGGGGGCCAGCGTCCAAAATTAAGAAGATCTTGCTGCTGCTTTCTACAAGCAGTATCAGTACAACGCCGACCTTGATCCTACTCGTACTCAGCTCCAGGGTATGTCCATGGGTGCAGGTGAAGGTTTTAAGGACTATGCTCAAAAGTGGAGAGACTTGGATGGAAGAGTCCAACCCCCTTTGTCTGATAGGGAGTTGGTTGACATGTTTCTAGGGACGCTATCTGGTCCATTTTTCAATCACTTGATCGACAACTCATCATCTGGTTTTATTGAGTTGATTTTGACGGGAGAAAGAGTAGAAGCTGGCATTCGAAGTGGTAAAATACAGAAGGATGTTTCGTTAAGTTCAGCAAAGAAGCCTTTCACCGGTAAGAAGGAAGCTAGTGCAGTCTATGGTCAGAGGGGCCAAAACAGATTTGAACACCGTCAAACAGTAAATGTTGTAGTGATACCAAGACCCACAGTTGCTCCAAAGTGCAACAATCAACCAAGGGTGGAAAGACCACAACAACAGTTTACCCGTATCAACATGACTTTGGCGGAAATTCTGCCTCATCTGTTAAAGTCCAACTTGGCAACCTTGAGAGATGCTCCCAAGAATCCAAACACTGCTTCTCCCAGATACAATCCCAATGCACGGTGCGCCTACCATTCTGAGAGTCCAGGCCACGACACAAACGATTGCTAGGCTCTGAGGAATAAAGTACAAGATTTGATGGAAGCTAAGGAGATTGAGTTTGATGCTCCAGAAAAGCCAAACGTTATAACTTCTCCCATGCCCAAACATGGTCGTGGAGTCAATGTTGTAGACACCAATTCGTTTGTGACCTCTGTTGAAGAAATTTCTACTCCTCTGATGACGGTTAAGAGGAATTTGTTGTTAGTCGGTTTATTTTCAGGCTGTGGTGAAGGCTTCCACATGTGTTCAATTCTGCCTTCCGATTGCTGTTTGTTAAAGTCAAGTGTTCAACGCCTGATGGATAATAAAGAGATTTTGTTTGAGAAGAATATGTTTCCGTTTGTTCTAAATGAAGATGTTGCCATCATAACCATTTCCACCAATCCTTCTAAGGTTTCCTCGAGAAAACCTGTTAGGGTTACACCTTTTCCAAGAATTGCTCCGCTAATAATCACTGTTCCGGGTCCCATCCCATATACCTCAGATAAGGCTATCCCATGGCATTACGGTGCTGATGCATATTACCATGGTATTAAGCAAGATCTGAGGAATAAAGAAGCTGATACTGATATCATTAATATTGTCGGGACCAGTAAGGTTACCCGAAGTGGAAGACTCTTTTCTCCCGAGATTTCCCCTCTGACTGTCCATAAGCATGTTGTCATTCCATCTGCTAGTGCATCAACTACTATTCCTATTCTTACTCCAGTTATTACCCCTGCTGCTAAGCCATCTGGGACTCGGGGCAAGGAAATTATAGGCGAGCCTGCCCGAAAGGAGGCACCTAAGAAAATCGTTATGGAAGCCTCTAAACAAGAAATAGAGGAAATACTGAAGATTATCAAGAAAAGCGACTACAATGTGGTCGAACAACTGGGGCAGACCCCGTCAAAGATCTCCATGTTGTCTCTGCTGTTGTATTCTGAAGTCCATACGAAGGCTTTGATTGCATTTCTCAAGACTGCGCATGTGCCACAGGAAACTTCTGCAGACCAGTTCAATGATTGCGTGGCCAGCCTGACTGCCGACAATGGGCTAGGTTTTTCAGATGCAGACCTAACCCCTAAGGGGAGAAATCATAATGATGCTCTACACGTCTCGATCGAGTGCAGAGGCACCACTATGGCCCATGTGCTGGTAGATATCGAATCCTCATTGAATGTTCTGCCAAAGAAAGCCTTAGACCGTCTGGATTGTGAGGGTTTGATTCTAAAGCTGAGTAACATTGTGGTGAGGGCTTTTGATGGATAAAAAAGAATGGTGCACGGGGAGGTGGGCATCCATGTCAAAGTGGGTTCTCAGACCTTTGGGTCCACCTTCTACGTAATGAATATCAAGCCGTTGTATTCTTGCTTGCTGGGTCGTCCTTGGATTCATAAGGCTGGGGCGGTTACTTCCACACTCCATCAAATGCTGAAATATCCTGTAAAGGGGAAGATTGTCACAGTATGAGGTGAAGAAGAGTATATGGTGAGCCATCTCAACTCCTTTCGCTACATAGAGATGGACGGGGAATTCATAGAAACGCCTTGTCAGAATTTCGAAGAGGTCCCTCAGGTCTCGGCATCAACTGAAGTTACTACTGGAAAACCTCCACTGAAGATGGCTTCTCTCAAAGATGCCAGGGCTGCAGTTGAAGAAGGTGGGTGTACCAATTGGGGCCAGCTCCCTGATTTCACTCACAAAACTGACAAATTTGGCTTAGGCTTTACTACAGGGGCTCAAAGGGCTGTTAGGCACGTACATATTAGAAGACCTTCTCTACACATCAACAATCGGGGAGTTAACGCAATTGAAGACAGTGAGGAAGATTCAGACATCGACAGCTGGATCTACCTAACAACCAATGGTGGACTGAATAACTGGACGGCGAAGGACTTCATACCTGTTTCTTTTATTCTACAGTAATTGACTTTTGTTTTAAGATTTGTAATAAACAGTTTGAAACTTTATGGCCTGGTGCCTTGCCCGAGGCACCTTGGTTTTGCTTGTGAGGGTTTATTATTTGGAATTTAATATATCATTAATAAAGCATTTGACGTTTCTTGCATTACAAATTTTGCGCTCTTTGTTTTTTCTTTTCTGTTTCCCACTTTATCAAAATAACTATTTTCTTACACACACTCACGTATCATACTGCAGATCCATATCCACTCTGGAATCCATTGATAACAACTCTGCTACTGCCAGTTATGACTTCGAAAATCCGATCAACCAAGCCAAGGACGAAGGTGAGGATGATTGTGAGGTTCCTGGAGAACTTGCTAGACTATTGCAGCAGGAAGAAAGGGCCATACAGCCCCATGAAGAGCCAGTTAAGTCAGTAAATTTGGGTACAGAGGAAGACAAGAAAGAGGTTAAGATAGGTGCGAATCTAGATCCTAGTGTCAAACAACGATTAATACAGATGCTACACGACTATGTTGAGATCTTCGCCTGGTCCTATGAAGACATGCCTGGTTTGGACACTGATATTGTGGTACACTGCCTACCGACTAAAGAAGACTGCCCTCCGGTAAAGTAGAAGGTCCACCGTATGCACCCTGAAATGTCAGAGAAAATCAAGGCAGAAGTCATTAAACAGTTCGGTGCAGGGTTCTTAGCTGTCACTTCTTATCCGCAGTGGGTTGCCAACGTTGTTCCGGTACCTAAGAAGAATGGTAAGGTACATATGTGTGTGGATTATAGAGATATGAACAGGGCAAGCCCCAAGGATGACTTCCCACTTCCTCACATCGATGTTCTGGTCGACAACACCGTGCAGCATAAGATCTTCTCCTTCATGGATGGTTTTTCTGGCTACAACCAGATCAAGATGGCTCCTGAGGACATGGAGAAGACAACCTTCGTTACACAGTGGGGCACCTTTTGTTACAAGGTAATGCCTTTCGGGTTAAAGAATGCTGGGGCAACTTATCAGTGCGCCATGGTCGCTTTGTTCCACTATATGATTCACCACGAGATTGAGGTTTATGTTGATGACATGATAGCCAGGTCCCAGACCGAGGAAGAGCACCTTGATCATCTCCAGAAACTGTTTGACAGGTTGAAAACATACAAGCTGAGGTTGAATCCGAACAAGTGTACCTTCTGGGTAAGGTCTGGTAAGCTTCTGGGTTTCTTCGTCAGTGACAAAGGTATTCAGGTGGACCCTACAAAGGTAAAAGCCATACAAGAGATGCCGGCTCCCTGCACAGAGAAGGAAGTTAGAGGTTTCTTGGGACGTCTGAATTATATCGCCAGGTTCATTTCACATCTGACTGCTACTTGTGAGCCAATCTTCAAGCTGCTGAAGAAATATCAAGTGGTAAAGTGGAATGACGAATGCCAGATCACTTTCGAAAGAATCAAGGAATACCTTCAAGAACCACCAATTTTGATGCCTCCAGTTGAAGGAAGACCTTTGATATTATACTTGACAGTGCTAGACAATTCGATGGGTGTGTGCTAGGGCAGCATGACGAGTCTGGTCGAAAAGAGCATGCAATTTACTACCTTAGCAAAAAGTTTACTGACTGTGAGCCCGATACTCATTGCTCGAGAAAACTTGCTGCGCTTTGGCATGGGTTGCTCGCCGACTGAGACAGTATATGCTGACTCACACTACCTTGTTGATATCAAAGATGGATCGATCAAGTATATTTTTGAGAAGCCTGCCTTGTCTGGAAGAATAACAAGATGGAAGATGATCTTGACCGAGTACGACATCTAATACACGACCCAAAAAGAAATAAAGGGGAGTGTATTGGCAGATCATTTGGCACATCAGGCCGTGGATGACTACCAGTCCATGAATTTCGAGTTCCCGGATGAGAATATCATGTTGGTAACCGACTGTGAAGAACCTGGACCGGATGAAGGACCTAAGGAAGGATCCCGATGGTCTATGTATTTTGATGGAGCCTCAAACGCATTGGGTAATGGCATTGGCGCTGTAACTATATCTCCGGAGGGCTGTCATACTCTGTTAACCGCCCGATTATGTTTTAATCGCACCAACAACCTGGCGGAGTATGAAGCATGTATCATGGGTCTTCGAGCTGCTATTGACTTGAGGATTAAGTTCTTGAGTGTATTCGGAGATTCCGCTCTGGTGATAAGTTAGATCAAAGGCGAGTGGGATATGAAGCACCCAAATCTTATTCCTTACAAAGAGTATGTACTGATGTTGCTCCCACACTTTGAGGAAATAACCTTTGAACATTTCCCACGAGAAGAGAACCAGTTAGCGGACACGCTAACTACCATGTCTTCTATGTTCAAAGTCAGGTGGGACAATGAAGCTCCCCAGATTACCATTGAGAGGTTGGACGAACCCGCACATTGCTGCGATATTGAGACTGAAGAGGTAGCAGATAAACCCTGGTTTCACGAGGTAAAGAAGTATCTTGAGGCTCAAGAGTATCCCGAGGGGGCATATGTTAATGACAAGAAATGTCTGAGAAGGTTTGCTGTGAAGTTATTTCTTAGTAATGGGATCCTCTATAAGCGTAACCATGATTCAACCTTACTGCGGTGTGTAGACAAAAGCGAGGTGGAAAGGATCATGGCAGAATTGCATGAAGGCACCTTCAGAACTCATTCTAGTGGACACACCATGGCGAAGAAAATCCTACAGGCAGGATATTATTTGTCCACTATGGAAGCCGATTGTTATCAGCACTCTCGAACCCGTCATAAGTGCCAAGTCTATGATGATAAGGTGCATGTACCTCCGGTTCCCCTGAATGTTTTGACAGCTCCTTGGCCCTTTGCAATGTGGGGTATTGACATGATCGGTGAGATCATACCAACTGCGTCTAACGGGCATTGCTTCATTCTGGTAGCAATTGATTATTTCACAAAGTGGGTTGAGGCAGCTTTCTTTGCTACAATAACCAAGAACTTCATGGCGCGGTTTATCCAACACAACTTGATCTGTCGATATGGTGTACCAGAGAGGATCATTACTGATAATGGTACAAATCTCAACAACACGATGATCACTGAGCTCTGCAAACAGTTCAATATTCAGCATCATAACTCTTCTCCCTACCGGTCGAAGATGAATGGAGTCGTTGAAGCGGCTAATAAGAACATCAAGAAGATTGTGCAGAAGATGACGGTGACATACAAAGACTGACACGAGATGTTACCATTCACTCTCCATGGGTACCGTACCTCAGCACGGACGTCGACAGGGGAAACACCCTACTCTTTGGTGTATGGCATGGAGGCAGTCCTACCCATCAAAGTCCAGATACCCTCTCTCAGGATTATGAAGGATGCAGGTTTGAACGAAGACGACTGGATCCAAACCCGACTTGATCAGCTGAATCTAATTGATGAAAAGAGACTTACTGCTATCTGTCATGGTCAGACGTATCAAAAGCAAATGATCAAGGCTTTTAACAAGAAAGTCAGACATCAAGAATATCAAGTCGGGGATTTTGTGATCAAATGCATCATACTACTGCAAGGTGATCCCAGGGGAAAATGGACCCCTACATATGAAGGGCCATTTGTGGTTAAGAACATTTTCTCGGGAGGAGCT
Source organism: Vicia faba (assembly GCA_948472305.1). Taxonomy (NCBI): domain Eukaryota; kingdom Viridiplantae; phylum Streptophyta; class Magnoliopsida; order Fabales; family Fabaceae; genus Vicia; species Vicia faba. The sequence continues at coordinate 414,116,390 of OX451738.1, forward strand.
ATGCTTCTAACCACCATGGATGGTGACGACCTTCCTCACCCCGTCAATGCAGACATAGTGAAAAGATACTACGCATAATCAAAGACCCGCTAGGTTGACTGGCCTAGGCAAAAATAAGGGTTTCCCGGTGAACCAAAAGGGTTTGGGAAAAAGTAAGGGATGAAAATGAAGAAAAAAAACTGTACACCCGGCAAGTCGAAAACCTGAAAAGGCGTCCTTGGGCAGAAAAGGGTATTCCGGTGGACTGAAAACCCGAAAGGACGGTCCAGGCAAAAGTTAGGGATCAAAGCGTAACACTATGTCTCATTGGATCACCTCGCAGCCAGACTTCGGTATTAACTATCAAGCTCGGATGGTGCCAATCAATCTGATCCACCTTCGGCCAAGTAGCAAAGTGATGAGATGGTTGAAGATATAAAGGCAATAGCAGAGTTGAAACCCGATGGGGTTGTTTCACATAGCTATTTTTTCTTTCTTTTATGCAAATTGTAATTTCTATCCTTCGGCGGCGTTCTCTTACTAGAGCGTCAATTTATTTGTATAAAACACCTATTATAGGCCAACTTCAAAAATCAATACAATTCATTTTCACAAGAAATTCCAAATTGTTTTTCTTTTTCTGTTTTATTTTGCAAGAACGTCCAATGATTCATTTTTGATATATGCATTTGAAAATAATTGTCGCTCATAAATATTTACATAAGAAACAAAAGATGACTACTCGTAATTCCAGGAACAGGGACAAACAAGAAGTGCCCAAACCCTACAGTTACTCTACCCATCAGGTACAGGGATAAAGCCAGCTTGAGAATATAAGCAGTGGTACCTACACTCCCCACAAGAATAAAAAGTGTCTAAAGACGAATGTTAGATCCCCCGAGAAGGACATAACTCTCCCTTAATGAGGTTCACAATCGCGAGTAAGTCGGTAAATTTTTCCCCAAGAAGAGTTTATTTTTCTCACAAGCATAAATTCAATCTCCAATAGAGTTCACCGGCAACGGAAATTCATCCCCAGCTAAGTTATCTCTCCAAGTCAGCAGATCTATCAACAAAGTATCTCCTCTCCAACAGAGTTATTCCCCGCAGAGTTATCCTCAGACAGGGTCTCATACGGCATAATATCTATCAGCCAAGGGGAAAATTCCCAGCTAGTCATCCTTGTTCACCGTCCCCAACAGAAGTAGAGGAACTATGGTTTGTTACAGCAGCCAAGAATGCCATTTCTCACACTCTCCAAACAACAGTCAGGGATTTATTTTCCCGGACTCAGATTATTATGTCAGCATTTCATGTTCATACATCATGACATGTGCATACATCACATATAACATGGTCGCATGTATTTTGAGAACGTCATTATACAATGCATCTCATGCATCGCACATAACTAACCCTGTATTTCTTTCAGGAAAGATAGTTATTATCAACAATTTCCAACGGGTCCATGATTAACACTCGAAGTTAAACAAAGTAATCATTGGTGCGACAAAAGCAACCTTACCCCGGTTCCCCCTGCAGTTTTACCCAAATTCATTTCGAAGTAACCCTACTATCCAGGTTCCTTCTCACAGCCCTACTATCCAGGCTTTCATATCGAAGTAACCCTACTATTCAGGTTCCTTCTCATAGCCCTATGATCCAGGCTTTCATATCGAAGTAACCCTACTACCCAGGTTCCTTCTCACATCCCTACTATCCATGCTTTCATATCTAGGTAACCCTACTATCTAGGTTCCTTCTCACAACCCTACTATCCAGGCTTTCATATCGAAGTAACCCTACTATCCAGGTTCCTTCTCACAGCCCTACTATCCAGGCTTTCATGTCAAAGTAACCCTACTATTCAGGTTCCTTCTCAAGCCCTACTATCCAGGATTTCATATCTAAGTAACCATACTATCCAGGTTCCTTATCACTGCCCTACTATCTAGGCTTTCATATCGAAGTAACCCTACTATCCAGGTTCCTTTTCACAGCCCTACTGTGATACAGTGGGAGAACTGACTTGAGGTTTTGCGTTTGTATTCGCATTTGTTCGGTTTAGCAAGAGTCGCCACTGACTTTTTATTTATCCTAAGGAAAGGTCAAAAAGCACAGGAAATACCTTTGAGATGTTTTTGTGGGTTCGGGGGGTAGATTATGAAAAGGGAAGGTGCTAGCACCCTTTTCATCCATGGTTATCCATGGGCTCTTAGTTACTTGTTTTAGATCACTTGCCTTTGCTTTTCAATTGTTTGAAATGGTGCTTTGTGTGTGTGGTTTTGAAAATGTTTTGAAAAAGATGCCTTGTCTAGGCAACCTTTGTAACAATTCTTTACTTGAATGTTTTACAAAGGTGTTTGTCTTTTTGAAAAGATGTTTCAATGGTTTTTTGAAAGTTGTTTTTGAAGTTGTGTGGAGATGTGTGTTTGAAAAATGGCAAGGATGTTTTGCAAGTTTTTGATCAAGTAACTAAGAGTTGTCTACCCTATTTTACTCAAAGATCTTTCTCATGTTTTAACCCTTTTAACAGTGTTATTTCACCATTGTGTTTGGTGAATAACCTTGCGTTAGGATGTTAACGAGACGGGCGCGGGTCATCGTATAGACCATGAAAGCAATAGTGTCAAGTATTTTGGCAATTTTCTTGAGGGACTATGATCATTTTTGTTTAGGCAACTCCGATAGCGTCATCGAGGGACTATGATCATTTTGTTTGTTTTTGTTTTTCCAAAGTACTTGACATGCAACCATGGCCCATTTTTGAAGGCAACAAGCGGGATTACCCTAGAGGTGCAAGTGTGAATTGTGTATTGATTTTCATGCATTTATCTTTGTGTTAGGTTATCTAGCGGTTGATTTTGAATCTTCGCATACAAACCCTAATTACTATACAGTATATGGAAAGCGATAAATTGCGGGAATTTAAAGTCTAAGCTATTACAAATAAGTATCCGAGGATGGGGGTACAAATGTTTACAAATGGGGATGAGTCTTATCAGAATAGTAGTGTCCAAATATTATTTACAACCAAATCGAATCATCACATTCTCAATGTAAAAATATAATCAAGGTATAAGAATAAAAGAGAATCCAAGAGTATTGTGAAATGCATATGATTATTTACCAATGATGCAATTTAAGTATTATTATTTATTTTTGTGTTTTTGTTAATTATATATAAACAAAAAGTTCTTAAAGAAAGAAATATTTAATCTTAAAAAATTCTATTTTTTAGGTATTTTTGTTAATGTTTTATATACAAGATTTAATTTAAAAAAAGTCTTTAAAACAAAAAATCTATTGTTTACATATTTTTTACAATGTAATAAACATTAAGAAAATTTTATACAAAAGTTAATATATTATTTTTCTTAACAAAATAAGTTATAAAAGGAAATAATGTGATAAAAAAGATTGATTTGTAAATATAATAAAAAAAGAATTAAATGGGCCTTAGGAGATGTTTGGCCCAACGAACAAAATGAAACAGATTCACAAAAGGGGGGTGCAGGTGCCAGTTTTGTTGGGCCTAAGGGGTTTGTTCAAAGGGGGAAGGCCCAAACGTTTGACAATTTTTGTTTAGGGTTTGTTTGTGCTTGGCTCAGAATAGGGTTTCAGTTTTACAAACGGCGCCGCTCCCTATCTTCTTCATCTCTTCCTCGCTCTCAAACGTGAGCTTCTGATGCCTCTCTTCGCCTCAGGCCACTAGGCGCCACCTCCACCTCCACTCTCCTCTCTCCACGATTGTACCAGGCGGCGATAAAAGAGGTAACGATTTCTATTTTAGGGTTTTGGACTCATGCATGTTCTTGAACTTTTACATATTCTGATCTTTATGTGTTGTTTGTGTTTGCGTGAGGTGTTAGAAAAAAGGAAAGAGGAAATAATACCTTTGTTCTGCTTTTGGAGAGGAGACAGAGAGTTTGGATAGAAGGCGTTCTCCGGTGGCCAAGGTAGGGAGCTCCTGACGTTGACTTTGTTCTTGCTGGGTTTCTGGTATTTGTGTCTAAAACTTTGAATGTTTTATGATGAATATTATGCTTCTGAAAAACCCTAGGGCATCCGTTTCTGAATCTTCTTTTCTTCTTCTGATTACTTGCTTCTGTGATGCTTTTGATGATTATGTGATGAGCTGCTTGTCGTCGTTCTGATTAGGCTATGTTGATGAACTTTAAATCTGAATGCTTTATTAGTTAGCTTCTGACTTTCTTCCTCTCTTTCGGGCTTTTGATGATTCTGTGACGAACCTAGTTCTGAGAATATTTGTTATCGTTGCTGATTTGGACAGGCTTGTTGGAGTTTGGATTTGAACAAACTTTGGGGTTTGTTATGTAGGCAGGTTTTTCTGTTTGCTGTTTGAACTGGTTTGATGTTATAGGCAGGCTTTTTGAACAGGCAGGCTTACTTCTGGTTGCAGATGGGTGCAGTTTTTGAACTTGTTAATTTGTTATGTAGGCTGTTGTTTGCTTGGTATTGAAGTTAGGTTGGAGGTTACAGGCTTGTTGGCTTGTTTGGCTTTGGCTTGAATGTTGTAACAGGTTTTTAGGCTTATTTTGGTTACAGGCTTTGACAGGATTTGGCTTGAAGCAGGCTTGGGTTTCTGTAACAGGTTTAAAGGCAGGCTTGTTGGTAAAAGGCAGGTTGTTGTTTCTGTAACAGGTTTTTAGGCCTTGGGGCAGGCTTGAGGCTTGAAGCAGTTTGAGTTGATACAGGTTTTTTGGTTACAAGCTTCAAGGCTTGTGTTTTATGCAAGTTTGAAAGGCTTGTGGTTGTTATGCAGACTTTTTCATTTGTGTTCTTAAGACAGGTTTGAAGTTTGTGTTTTGATGCAGGACTGTGGTGTTTTGATTTTTGAGGCAGGCAAGCTTGGAGGTTGATATGTTTTGAGTTTATGCAGGTTTGTTTGTTAACTGGTACAGGCTTGATGCTTGAAGCAGTTTGTAAGCTTGAAGGCAGTTTTGAGGCTACAGGCTGTGTTATGTGTTTACAGTTTTGTGTTATATTTTTCTATGTGTTCTGCCCCCTTTTACAGTGTGAGGATAATGTTATATTTATCTATGTCTTAAGCCTGCCCAAAAACTGTAAGCCTGCTTTTTACTCTCTTTCTCTCTCTCTTCAGAAAAGCATATTTTAATGCTTTAGAATAGCTTTTTCTGAAAAGGTTGTGGCTGGGAAATGATGAAAATTTTGAAATATTGCTTGCATCTTTGGCTTTCCTCTGCATATCTTCCAGATTTTCTGCCTTTGCTTTTTGTGTACTTGTTGACAGTTTTTGACAGCTTCTGACAGTTTTGAACTCTTCTTGACAGTTTTTGACAACTTAGTTTGGTTGACAGTTTTGTTTGCCTTTATGCATTGTGCAACTTGTTTGTTCAGTTTGCAATTGGTTTGACATTTCAGTTTGGTTTGCCTCTTTGACAATTTGGATTTATGCAGCTTTGTGCATTTTGTTTAAATGATTTGTGTGTCTGCAAAATGATTTTTCTTTCCCTCTTTGTGAACCAAGAAGAGACATCTTCTTGCGATTTGCAGAGAGGACGAACAAACTGATTCCGGCCAACACCTTTAATGATGAACTTTTATTTATCTGTCTGAGAATGCCTTTTTAATCCATACTGTATTGACTTCTCCTTTTCTGGCTTTGCAGGTAAATATCAATTGGGGCAAGGGAAGCAGCAGTAGAAGATGAAGACTTCAAGAAACTTAGGATGATTGTTTTATTTTGTTTTTAATCATTGTAATTTATTGTAAATACTGTAAATAAATTTACTGTATCAAATAAACATTTGTAACAACAATTAAAAATGAATAAAAAATCTTTTGCCAGACAATTCTTGATTTCTTCTGCAATTGCTTATTTAATCATTTAAATTTCTTGAATTATAATAATTGGAAATTATCCCAATAATTGTAACTAAGATAATATAAATAACAAACATTACAGTCTCACCGCTTTGTATTAACCAACAATACTCCCGGAATTCCAAATAACTAAAAGCATTGCACAATTAAACAAACAAATGTCCATACGCCTTTCACTTCACTGATTAAACCAACACTTCAAACTCTCAATTCAAATGCCTTAGCTTTTATCCCAAATGTTTAGGTTTTGGGAAACAAACAGAAATCTTGAACAAACGTCAAAACCATGTGACAGTCAATTTGAAAAGAACTGTAGAATTAATTCCTTCTGAGAATGCGCGTGCAAAACCTAATTCTTAATTTATTGTCAAAGAAGCGTCTTCTTGATCAAACCCTGAGCCAAACTCAACCAAATCAATATAAACCCTAGTAATCTGCTTGGACTGATTCAAAAGTTAATGGAAACCCTAATTTTGTTTGACTGATAAGAAAAGTCTGTTTGACCGATTCTTGAGCCAATCTGAAAAATCAGGAAAAGCCCGAAGCTGTGATTTCTTGTAAAAAAGAGGAGGGCAAATTTTGGGGTACAACAGTTGCCCCTGTTCAATCTTCTTGAACTTGAAGAGTTAGATTGGAAGATTTGCCGTTCGCGACTCGAGGGTAATAGGAGATTGGACACCAGAGTGCCCAAAAAATTTGCACTCGTCAAAGCGTAGTTTGAGGGAATGGGCTTAGAGATGCCATTTGGAGATGGGCTTAAAGATGCCATCTGGAGATGTGACAGAATCTTATCGGGGGATGGGCTTAGAGATGCCATCTGGAAATTGTTGGTAGGAGGATGGGCTTATAGATGCCATATGAAGGTGATTGTATCTTGTTGGAGATGGGCTTGTAGATGCCATCCAAGAATGTTTGTTGAATTGTATGTCGTTGGTGAGTGGGTGAGTATCAGAAAGGTATCCATGTTTGGAACATCTCTGAACTGGGGATCTGAATAAGCAATGAATTGACATCCATGTTTGGAATCATCCATAAACTGTTTTCAGTAGTTGAATCTGAACAAGCGATAGATTAACATCCGTGTTTGGAGAATCCGTAAACTGTTTTCAGAAGTCTTGAAGTTGAATAAGCAATAGATCAGCATCCATGTTGGGAAGCGTCCGTAAACTGTTTTCAAAAGTTGGGTCTGAACAAGCGATAGATTAACATCCGTATCTGGAGAATCCATAAACTGTTTTCAGAAGTCTTGAATCTGAACAAGCGATAGGTTAACATCCGTGTCTGGAAAACCCGTGAACTGTTTTCAGAGGTCGAAGCTTATCAATCTTATCCTGAAAAGGGTAAAATGTTAGCTAAACACAAGGTTATGTTGCATGATATGTATGATGCAATGAATTGCGTTTCATCAATGTTTATGATGTATGAATGTAATGGATGTGTATGTAAGCTGAGTAGCTGTCTTGCTGAGGAAGATAAATACTGGATAATGAAATCTTTGACTGCTGCCGAGAAAAGTAAATCCTTGACTACTGCAGGGGAATGAAGATCCTTTGATCGTTGAAAATGAGAAGTCCTGGGACCACTGTTGGGGAATCAGGAACTGGGGTTGTATGTCAATCTAATGGGGATTCCTATCTTGAGGAGATCTTCACCGGGAAATATCTGAATATCCTGTGAGGAGCTGAGAATGAGAGTCTTCATTCTGCTTGGGGAATTTGAATTCTGTGGGGAATAGCCACACTGTTGAAAAGTAGCTATCCTGTTGGAGAGTAAAACTTAGGATTCTTGAAAAAACTTATTCCTGTCTGGAAGAAGTTCAGGTTTAGGTTGTATGCCACTTTGAGAATGAGAATCTTCATTCTGTTGGGGATATCAGGAGCTTGGGTGTATGCCAATCTACTGGGATTTTAAGGATGAGAGTCTTCATTCTGTTAAGGGTCAGAAATTGGGAGTATACCAATCTTCTGAGGTTTCAAGGATGAGAGTCTTCATTCTGTTAAGGGTCAGAAATTGGGAGTATACCAATCTTATGAGGTTTCAAGGATGAGAGTCTTCATTCTGTTAAGGGTCAGAAATTGGGAGTATACCAATCTTCTAAGATTTCAAGGATGAGAGTCTTCATTCTGTTAAGGGTCAGAAATTAGGAGTATACCAATCTTCTGAGGTTTCAAGGATGAGAGTCTTCATTCTATTAAGGGTCAGAAATTGGGAGTATACCAACCTTCCTAGGTTTCAAGGATGAGAGTCTTCATTCTGTTAAGGGTCAGAAATTGGGAGTATACCAATCTTCTGAGGTTTCAAGGATGAGAGTCTTCATTCTGTTAAGGGTCAGAAATTGGGAGTATACCAATCTTCCGAGGTTTCAAGGATGAGAGTCTTCATTCTGTTACGGGTCAGAAATTGGGAGTATACCAATCTTCTGAGGTTTCAAGGATGAGAGTCTTCATTCTGTTAAGGGTCAGAAATTGGGAGTATACCAATCTTCTGAGGTTTCAAGGATGAGAGTCTTCATTCTGTTAAGGGTCAGAAATTGGGAGTATACCAATCTTCTGAGGTTTCAAGGATGAGAGTCTTCATTCTTGAGAAAGACAGATTTTTAGGAGCTTCAATTGTCCGTTATCTTGTTGGTGGTCGTAACTTCCAACAGGTGATGAAGGAAATTTTGACGAACGCTACTCCAAAAGGTGATGAAGGAACCTTTGACGATTACTACTCCAAAAGGTGATGAAGGAATCTTTGACGATTACTACTCCAAAAGATGAAGGAATCTTTGACGATTACTACTCCAAAAGGTGATGAAGGAATCTTTGACGATTACTACTCCAAAAGATGAAGGAATCTTTGACGATTACTACTCCAAAAGATGAAGGAATCTTTGACGATTACTTCTCCAAAAGATGAAGGAATCTTTGAAGATTACTACTCCAAAAGATGAAGGAATCTTTGACGATTACTACTCCAAAAGATGAAGGAATCTTTGACGATTACTACTCCAAAAGATGAAGGAATCTTTGACGATTACTACTCCAAAAGGTGATGAAGGAATCTTTGACGATTACTACTCCAAAAGGTGATGAAGGAATCTTTGACGATTACTACTCCAAAAGATGAAGGAATCTTTGACGATTACTACTCCAAAAGATGAAGGAATCTTTGACGATTACTTCTCCAAAAGATGAAGGAATCTTTGAAGATTACTACTCCAAAAGATGAAGGAATCTTTGACGATTACTACTCCAAAAGATGAAGGAATCTTTGACGATTACTACTCCAAAAGATGAAGGAATCTTTGACGATTACTACTCCAAAAGATGAAGGAATCTTTGACGATTACTACTCTAAAAGATGAAGGAATCTTTGACGATTACTACTCCAAAAGGTGAAGGAACCTTTGATGATTACTACTCCAAAAGATGAAGGAATCTTTGACGATTACTACTCCAAAAGGTGATGAAGGAATCTTTGACGATTACTACTCCAAAAGGTGATGAAGGAATCTTTGACGATTACTACTCCAAAAGGTGATGAAGGAATCTTTGAAGATTACTACTCCAACAGGTGATGACTTTTATCTGTCGATCAATCTGCATATGTTAAGAATGTTGTTGAAATGTAATTTTGTTTTGGAGAATAAATCCTTGACAAATGTTGGGGAAATAAACCCATGACTGCAAGTCTGCTTAGAGAGGTGATAAACTTCTCGAGGACACTTGAATTTCTTTTCAGAAAGATTTCGGAGAGGTTTCATCACTGCCCCCAGTATCAGATGCTTGTGATATTGCCAGGACACTTGGACTGCACGTAACCCTTTGACGAGATTGACGTTTAAATGCCCCAAGTGATGGTGACGAAGACTTGCCCCAGGTTAATCTGTAATAGAGATTTGTTGAAATCTTGACTAGACTGCCCCAGGTTAACTGAACTTTGAAAGATTTGTTGAAATCTTGACTGGACTGCCCCAGGTTAACTGAACTTTGAAAGATCTGTTGAAACCTTGACTAGACTTCCCCAGGTTAACTGAACTTTGAATGATCTGTTGAAACCTTGACTGGACTGCCCCAGGTGTGCTGGATAGTGACATGTCATGCCCCCTTGTTGATAGGAGATTTGTCAATGGAAGTGTCATCCTTTTTGAAGTGATTTTTCTCACTGAGAGAGCTTCCGTTCATCAGATATTCATTGTGTGAATTTCTCCGCTGTCAAACAAATAGCCAAATGCAAACAATGATATTCAAGTAATGCAAAGTTTATGTTTGTCTCGAAGTTTTGAAAAAATGCGTTTTTTAGCATAAAACTTTTTATAAGACAAATTCAACACAAGATTTAGGGCAAAGCCTTACAGGAGTCAGGATACCTTTTGTAACAGTATGCTTTCGAACTAACCCATGCTTCAATTAGGACTTTTGAAGGGTTGTAACGTGGCTTGGTTCACGGTTTAAGAAACAAAGGATAAAGGCTCAAAGTATATTTGTACCCACCCGCTCTTCGTGATGTCCTTCAATCCTAAACTCAATTAATTGTGCGTCGAACTCTATTCGAGTTTGGAACGACTTTTTGGTGATGGCTCACACAAGTTGAATTTTGGAAGGCAGTCATTTTTGCTTTTTTTTGTGCAACATTTTTCATGTTGTTGAGGATTTGTAGTGACCTTTTTCTTTTGATTTGTTATCCCTAACTTTTGCCTGACTGTTCCTGTTTTCGAGATCACAGTCAGCGGGATGCCCCAACTTTCTTAAGCCTCCTTTATAGGTTTTGGCTCAGTGGGCATTTCTCTTTTGAGAGATTGACTGCCTATGAGATAAGGAACCATCACTGTCTTTTGATTCCAGAGGAATATTTTTGATGTCATTCGTTGTATTATGAACTGAGAGTTTGCGACTTCAATGCGCATCTTTTTTTTTGAATTAACTGAGAGACTACCCTGCCCCAGGTTTAAATCAAAGGTTTTAATTTGTTGAGAACAGAAAACTCCTACTTCTTTGGCTCGAAGGGGTTGACTAGGGATTATCTTCCTTATAACTCCAATGTTTGGGATTTGAAAGAAATGCCTGTACATCATCAGCAAGGTCTGTTCAAAAGCATATTGTATGAGATTATGGTATTGTTTCATCATCCTCCCTCTAAAGGCTTGTAGCTTTTGCAAGAGTTAAATATCATAAAGAAAGCAGAAAGCATAGTTTAAGAATAGTGAAAACGAATGGATGAATTCAAGACAAACATATGCAATGCATTAATGAAACAGAGTTTAACATCAACAGTTAATTGTTTGAATAACAAAAGAAATTACAACTTGAAAATTCAAATGGAACAAAAGTCTCTCAGTTCAAGCTTTTTCATTTCAGGTGGAGAAACCCTTAACGAAAGATTTTCATCTCGCCATCCGGCATGAATTTCAACACTCCATTGTCAATCAAGTCTTGGATCTTGTTTTTCAAAGCCCAACATTCGTCGGTGTCATGTCCCAGACTATAGGAGTGGTATACACAAAATGCATCGGGGTGATAGCTAGGAGCAGAGGTATTGGGATTCCAAATAGGATCCCTTAAAGCAGTCAGATTGACCTCTAACAAGCGTTCCAATATTAGAGATGATGGTATGTCAGTCTCAGTGAACTGTCTTCCAGACGTATTTTGCTTACGTCGATTACCCTGTTAACGTTGACGGGGTTGTTGACGGGCTTGTGACCCTGAAGCAAGTTGAGAAGCTTTTCCCTTGTCTTCTTGTCTCAAAGGGGGTTGAATGATGACTTGATCTTCAACCCTAGATGTTTGCTCCACTTGGTTGTCCCGAAGCAGTTTGTTAACGAGAACCCTGAGCTCCTCTTGCCCTTGAGCCAAGTCTTGGATGAGAGCCATCTGAATCGCCAGTTCCCCCTTCAATATGGCTATCTCAATTTGTAGCTCCAACTGGCCATCTCTGTCATCACCCGGATTTCCCATGATCATGCCCCTGGTGAGGAGCGCCTTGACCTCTTCTTGTCCCTTGGATAGGTTCAAGAACATCTCTTGAAGTTGGGCGTTTTGAGCCCGGAGATCTTGGTTGTCTCGTTGGGAAGCCATTGCTGAAATAAACAACGAGGGCATGAGAGACCTGTACTGGGAGACCTGTTATGCAATGATATGTATGATATATGTATGCAATGTTTTCAAGAATCTCTCAGGGTAAACACAAGAAAATGTTATAGGTTGAACTTTGATCAACATCTTTGATTGGAGAACTTTGCACCGGGGGATGTCTTTCCACGAGAATCAAGCTCACCATGTCAAGTGGGTCATAGCCCCTGATTCAAGTTGTTGCACTTGATCTTTGATGGCGTTTGTTCAGATGGGAACCCTCTTGCCCTTTAGTAGACGTCTGGTTCAACGTGACCCTGCATCAAAAGACCCTCGAGATCCTTGAAATGGTTATTGAAAAATGCTATGGTATGATGTTATGATGTTATGTACATGTATGCAAAAGCAAGTAAGTGTATATACAGGTAGTCATATTCACACAAAGCAAACAAGTCCTTAGGTTTAGGCTTGCATGGGGTTTGTAGGTAAGTACCCTCTTGAAGTTAGTTGGCTCATCCTGTCCTAAAATAGAAACCGGGTTCTAAGGAGCTCAATATCACTGGATTATTTTCTATGTTCATTGTTTTGGTTTAGCCACTCAACTGGCGACCAAAATATTCCAAGAAAACAATCCTCAATGAGTGTAGTATCGAGTATCTACCAACTTCGGAATGCACCAAAGTCGGTCATCTCACTACTCCTAAAAAGACCAAGATGGTCAAGTAAGGTTCTAAGAGTTCGTTAGTGCTTCATGACATCGCTCAGCGGCCCCGTATTCTCCTTGACTACTTAAGGGCTACCGGTACTCACAAATATGTCACACTAACATAGCTACTGCTTCAACCATGTCAGTATACCCCGCACAGTTCCCTCATAGTTTATTTCTATTTACCTAAAAAGGTGCCCCCAAATCCGGGTGTAGGATTTAAAACAAACCCAAGCAAGGAACCCAAAAAGGAAAGCAATCAAAGCAATCAAAGCAAGTATGTAAAGGTGATCTAAAACCCTAAGGTAACCCCACATTTAGAAATTTCTCCCCAGCAGAGTCGCCAGTTCTGTCATACGGTAGGAGAACTGACTTGAGGTTCTGCGTTTGTATTCGCATTTGTTCGGTTTAGCAAGAGTCACCACCGACTTTTTATTTATCCCAAGGAAAGGTCAAAAAGCACAGGAAAGACCTTTGAGATGTTTTCGTGGGTTTGGGGGGTAGATTATGAAAAGGGAAGGTTCTAGCACCCTTTTCATCCATGGTTATCCATGGGCTCTTAGTTACTTGTTTTAGATCACTTGCCTTTGCTTTTCAATTGTTTGAAATGGTGCTTTGTGTGTGTGGTTTTGAAAATGTTTTGAAAAAGATGCCTTATCTAGGCAACCTTTGTAACAATTCTTTACTTGAATGTTTTACAAAGGTGTTTGTCTTTTTGAAAAGATGTTTCAATGTTTTTTTGAAAGTTGTTTTTGAAGTTGTGTGGAGATGTGTGTTTGAAAAATGGCAAGGATGTTTTGCAAGTTTTTGATCAAGTAACTAAGAGTTGTCTACCCTATTTTACTCAAAGATCTTTCTCATGTTTTAACCCTTTTAACAGTGTTGTTTCACCATTGTGTTTGGTGAACAACCTTGCGTTAGGATGTTAACGGGACGGGCGCGGGTCATCGTATAGACCATGAAAGCAATAGTGTCAAGTATTTTGACAATTTTCTTGAGGGACTATGATCATTTTTGTTTAGGCAACTCCGATAGCGTCATCGAGGGACTATGATCATTTTGTTTGTTTTTTTTTCCAAAGTACTTGACATGCAACCATGGCCCATTTTTTAAGGCAACAAGCGGGATTACCCTAGAGGTGCAAGTGTGAATTGTGTATTGATTTTCATGCATTTATCTTTGTGTTAGGTTATCTAGCGGTTGATTTTGAATCTTCGCATACAAACCCTAATTACTATACAGTATATGGAAAGCGATAAATTGCGGGAATTTAAAGTCTAAGCTATTACAAATAAGTATCCGGGGATGGGGGTACATATGTTTACAAATGGGGATGAGTCTTATCAGAATAGTAGTGTCCAAATATTATTTACAACCAAATCGAATCGTCGCATTCTCAATGTAAAAATATAATCAAGGTATAAGAATAAAAGAGAATCCAAGAGTATTGTGAAATGCATATGATTATTTACCAATGATGCAATTTAAGTATTATTATTTATTTTTGTGTTTTTGTTAATTATATATAAACAAAAAGTTCTTAAAGAAAGAAATATTTAATCTTAAAAAATTCTATTTTTTAGGTATTTTTGTTAATGTTTTATATACAAGATTTAATTTAAAAAAAAGTTTTTAAAACAAAAAATCTATTGTTTTCATATTTTTTACAATGTAATAAACATTAAGAAAATTTTATACAAAAGTTAAATATATTATTTTTCTTAACAAAATAAGTTATAAAAGGAAATAATGTGATAAAAAAGATTGATTTGTAAATATAATAAAAAAAGAATTAAATGGGCCTTAGGAGATGTTTGGCCCAAAGAACAAAATGAAACAGATTCACAAAAGGGGGGTGCAGGTGCCAATTTTGTTGGGCCTAAGGGGTTTGTTCAAAGGGGCAGGCCCAAAAGTTTGACAATTTTTGTTTAGGGTTTATTTGTGCTTGGCTCAGAATAGGGTTTCAGTTTTACAAACGGCGCCGCTGTTCACAGTGATTTCTGGTGAACAACCGCTAGTCTTCCAAACTATCAAATAAACTTAATTACTGTTATTCAATCTCTCTGGTAACTTACAGGATCGACTAGATTGATCCTATGGAACATAGTTGTTTGGCTAAGTCTAATTGTAAAACTGACATTTGTATTTAGGATTTCGAATTAGAGTTGTTCCAAAGATATCCAATCCGCTTCGATTACTATACTGAATGGTTCGAAGGATAACTTCTATATGGTATTAGGAATATTCATGAGAAAAGTTTAAAGACTTGAAATTGGATAAATGGCAGGATTAAATGGGTGGATGTAAAAGTTAATAAATGTTTATAGGTTTCGACCATAAGAAAAGTATTTAAATGCAGAAAGGAATAAATGACTTTGAGTACAAAGGCTTTAATGTAAAGGCATAAACATAAAATTACTTGAAACAAAAATGAAACAGAAGTGAAAGATAAAATTGAAAAATGCAAAGAGTTTTCATTGAATTGTAAATGCTGGTGTTATCATACGTACATCTTTCGAGCATTCGTTTCCCTATCCATGCGGTATTTTGAATGTTTATTGAATTTGTACAACATATATGACACTCCAAATCCTAACAATAAGACTTCTATTTATACTATTCGACCATAACGGTCTTGCTATCAGAATCTGCCACGTTCAAAGCATGCAGAGCATTGCTTCCCTCTAGCCTCCACGCGTATTCGAACACTCTTATGCTCGTGTATTTGAATTTCCAATATCCCGCTCACGTTTGAATTTCAAATGTTTTGGAACTTTTCGTTTCGAGTTTGTTCATAGGTTATTTCCAAAATGACCTCCACAAATATACTCTTATGATTATTTCAAACAAGGCTTTAGACTCACACTCCACAACTTATCATTCGAAACCTTGAACTCTAATATTTCCATTCGAAACAAACATTCTCTTCCATTCCAAATCATCAAATTAGCTTTATTCAAACAAAGCTCAACCATAGTGATTTCATTTCGAATCACAGTATCAAAATCTTCAGCCAACAAAATGCCCCTTTAAAATATGTATTTCGAACCCTTTGAGAAGTACTTATTTTAAATAGATTCACAAGATTTTGATAACCCTTTTGAAGAATCATGACACTTACTGCACATGATTTTACCCACGTCAATCAAGACGCCTTTTTGAGTACTCAACCATCTTGGACCAGTTACCACAGCATGGTGCGGTTTAAAAATAATGATTATTATTAATCACACTTATTATCAACACTGGATCTTACGCCACCTCCCTCTGAATCCAATCAACAACTTCCACGTACTCCTAGTCCTTTTAGTGGGTGCTTACACTCACTCTATAAAACCTATCAGTTTAGTCTTTTCTTCTTTTTCTCCAAAATTTCTGAAATCCCCCTCCTCTTTGCTAAGCCCCAAAACTTCCAGCAATCTTAACAATGTCTTCATCAACATCATCACAACTGAAGAAATTATCAAAGAAGAAGAACAAGAAAACCAACACGGAAACCATCATGGAGAGCAAAGTGAGTATTTATCAGAATCAATCTGTACTCAATCCTCAAATGATCTCCAAGGAGAAAGAAATGTTGTACGCCTATCAGGTACTAATCCCTACCACTGTTGCTAGAAAAAGGTTTGCCCTAATGGGTCCTTTAACAGTTTTTGAAATTCTGAAAGATACTAGGAAAATTTTCCCTGTTTGCTATAAATTCAAACCCCTATTCAATAAAATGGATGCCCCTAGGGCAGGAACTGAAGACCTAAGCGAATCATCTGATTCGAAAACAACTGAAACTCCGACCTTACCTCCAAAAGACCCTTTTATCTTAGATTATATCAAAAGTAATTTCAAACCCTTTCGATCCTGCCCCACTTCAGACATAGCATACCAAAACTGGTTCACCAAGGTGGAATCCAAAAAGTCTCAACAATGGGAAAAATTAGGGATTTATAACTTAATCAAACTGTCGAAACCAGGCTTTACCTACAGCCACCCATTGTTATTCGCTTCATTGTACTTCTGGGACAGTACTTACAACACTTTCCATCTTCCAGGAGGAATGATAACACCCACATTCTTTGATATAGCTGCCATCACTGGTCTCTCACCAGTGGGGGAAATTTACATTCCTGATAACAAAGAACATTCCAGCATTATTGACTTTGATGTCAAACTGGCTAGCTTCTTAAAATTTATCAGCCATTATCACACTGAGGGGGATGAGGTCTCAGATGTAGAACATATCGCTTTCCTCACCCTGTCGCTATCAGCCCAGGATTCATATTCCCGACACTCGTCAAGGATTTATTTTCCTAGACAAAAATATACATTCATAAACATCGCATCTTCATACATTATAGCATGCATACACGCATCATGAACCTACAATCTCACTTATTCCGAGAACATCACGCATGTCATACATCATGACATCGCATACAACTAACGTTTTGTATTTTCAGGACAAAGGTCAATACAAAGATGATTACTATCAATGGTCGCAACTAAAAATCTGATTCCTGTATCCAGCCAGGGTGTATCTGTTGACGACTATTTCCAGACTCGATTCCTGTAACCAGCCAGGGTATGTCTAAAGAGTTTGAAGATCCGATTCCTGTATCCAGCCAGGGTGTATCTGTTGACGACTATTTCCGGACTCGATTCCTATAACCAGCCAGGGTACGTCTGAAGAGTTTGAAGATCCGATTCCTGTATCCAGCAAGGGTGTATCTGCTGACGACTATTTCCGGACTCGATTCCTGTAACCAGCCAGGGTACGTCTGAAGAGTTTGAAGATCCGATTCCTGTATCTTGCTAGGGTGTATCTGTTGACGACTATATTCTAGACTCGATTCCTGTATCTTGCCAGGGCACGTCTGAAGAGTTCGAAGATCCGATTCCTGTATCTTGCCAGGGTGTATCTGTTGACGACTATTTTCCAGATCCGATTCCTGTATCTTGCCAGGGTGTATCTGTTGACGACTATATTCCAGACTCGATTCCTGTAACCAGCCAGGGTACGTCTGAAGAGTTTGAAGATCCGATTCCTGTATCTTGCCAGGGTGTATCTGTTGACGACTATATTCCAGATTTGATTCCTGTATCTAGCTAGGGCACATCTGTGAGTAACTGATTATAGACTCGATACCTGTATCCGGCCAGGGCACATCTACATGAAGAGTTTTTGAAGATTCGATACCTATATCCATCCAGGGCACATCTACATAAAGAGTTTGAATATCAACTCCTGTAACAGGCCAGGTAATTATTTTTCTTTCTCAGGTACGCAAGTTCTCGCTAAGGAATCTCTTACGCGATCGACACCCGATGGCATCTATAAGCCCATCTCCACAACTACCACTACAGTTCCAAATGGCATCTATAAGCCCATCCTCCTATCCATCAGTCTCCAAATGGCATCTGTAAGCCCATTCCCTGCATCATACTGCTGACACTCTACTATGCGAGTGCAAATTTCTGGGCACTCTAGTGTTCAATCATCTTCCACCTTCGGATTACGAAAGGCACGCCAGCCAATCTACATCCTCAGGTCTAAGAAGATTGAACAGGGGCAACTATTGTACCCCAAAATTTTCCCTCCCATATTATTCAAGATTTGTCAAGATCAAGCTTCAAAATCTCTCAAGGGTTGCACAGTCCAATTGCCTCCTAACACAGTCAAAATTAGGGTTTTGGTTCTTGCAAAGAAATTGAGGTTTCCAAGGATCCAATCAAGTCCCACATGCCTACATACATTGTCAAGCATCCATATGTCAAGTTTCAGGACTCACAGCATCAAGTTGCACAGTCAAAAACCCTAAATGCTTCACAGTCAACTGCAGGGGCAAAATGGTCATTTGACAGTCAAAAGTCAAAATTTTTGGTCAACATCTTATTTTGAAGCCACAAACATCATTTGATCAATTCTTGATCATGATTCTCAAAGCATGGCTCAAAAAGTCTCAAGATGCAGAAGTTTCTATTTTTGGACAGTTGAAAAAGTCAACTGCAAATTGACCAAGGCATAACTTTCTCATGGTTTATCAGAAAAATTCCATCCAAAGCTCACTTTGAAGAGAATGACATTTCCTACAACTCATCTTCACACTTCAAGTCCAAGAAATGCTCTCACAAAATGTTATCAATTTCAACATTATAGGTCATTTTCAAAAGTCAACAAAAAGGCACTTTAAGTCAAAGACCATAACTTGATATTGGTAAATCAAAATGACATGGGACCAAATACATTGGTTAGAGGACTTCAATACCTTTCCAAAATGTCCAAGAACATGTTCATAGCTTCAAAATTGAGCAAGATATGCCTTGGAGAAGTTGGGAAATTTTTGGGAATTTTTAAAAGTCAACTTTGCCTAAAACACTTCAAAAATGCTAATGGGCCTCAATTTCTTTCTTGAATCATTACCCAAAGCATATGCACGACCCATTAAGCTCAAATGGATTTATTTTATTATTTTTAATTAATTAATTGAGTTTTTATTATTATTAATTCATTTAATTAGTTTTAAATATGAGAAAAATATCAAATCATGCTTTTCAAATCTTTTTGTGCAGCAAATCATACTAGGGCAAGCTGGCTAGGTCGTTTCACATCCAAACAAGACAAAATCATCCATATTTGGCAAGATTTGCATGGAAAAAGATTGGATTTTACATGATTGGAAATCAAATATCAAAATCATTAATTCATGGACTATGGGCTTGGTTTCTTGACCTAATTTCGTTCACTTACATATGCAAGACCTAACCTAATCAAAGGAGACACGAAAAGCTGCTCAAAAAGAGAGAACCAAATTGCAAATTGGGATCCAAAGCTTGAAATCTGAAATCCTAGTTACAACACGTTTCAAAGCCTAAAACCTATTCCAAACTCTTGCTGAGACTTCCTTGAACGTGTTGCAATCACTTTCCAGTCTCCATACTCCAAGAATTGGTAGAACAGAATCACGTTCATCACAAACTTTTCCATAATCGTTTTTCTATTTCCATGCATTATTCATGTGTTTTATTTGTTGATTTACACTAATCATGATGTTCTGAAGCGATTGGCATAGGTTAATTGACCTAACTCTGCCTGAATCCAAATCTGCCATTAAAGGATATTAGAGTTTCAGAAGCTCCAAATTAGGGGTTCTCACATATGGAAAAATTGGCCCTTAAAACCTGTACAGCTGAATTTGTGACATCAAGACGAAGCAAACCCATACCTCGCGCCCTTTTTATATTAACCCAGCTTCTAATCGCTATTTTCTCAGGTTTCGTTTAGTGGGGGTTTAAAACCCCCGCTATTTGTTTGGTATTTACAGGAACAACGAAGAAGAAGCTAGCGTGTCATTATCTGGTTGGAGTATTCAAAATCTGGCGCGTTTTTCTTGTTTCATATCATTAACTTTTGTTTTTATTATAATATTTATGTCCCACTAACATTACAAACACACACAATGGCTCAGTTGGTGGATGAGTTGTCCTGCAGGCATTGGGACCTGGGTTCGATTCCCAGGTCCCCCCATATGTTCAATAACTTTTGTCTCAATGTATTCCTATGCAGCGTTCAATCAAAGGTTCACCATGCACGCACATGCTAAGGCCTGACAAGTGGCTTCAAGGTCCAATCTGAAGGCTGCAAGATGAGGTCCATGGTACACTCAGTGAACCATCCCACACGCAGGCGCAGAAAGTCAAACAAGGCCTTTGTTTCATGGGCCAGAATGCTTCAATTCACCTCCATAATGGGCCAGACACCCCCCTTGTTTGTATTCTTTTTAATTTTCTTTTCTTTTCTAAATTCTTTTAAATTGTTTTAATTATTTTATTTAATTCACCCAAAGTATTTTTTTTATAATAAAAAATCAGAAACTAAAATATGTTTAATTAATATTTAATTCACTATTAATATTTTTGTAAATAAACTCTAACCATTAATTTAATAAATTAGGTTTTGAACTTTAATCTTTTCTTAATAAATAAAAAATATGTAGAAATTAGGGTTTTTAACATTTTCATCCTTTTTTTTATTCTCTCATTATAATTATTATTAATTACTAAATATTTTGTAAATAAACATGTAATTTAATTAATTAGAGTAAATTAGGTTAAACTTTAATATTTTCTTAATAATTAAAAATAATCTAGAATTAGGGTTTCCATTCAATTTCAATTTTCTTTATTTCATAAATACCAAAAAAACATAAAAAACAATTTCTTTTCTTTAATTAAATAAATAATTAGACTTTAATTTCAATTTAATTTCAAAAGGGTCAAAACCCTCGGACGTCCTAACTTTTATTCTTTCGCGCATTATTTTCTTTTCGAATATTATGTAACTGCTTAAAGCTTGTAATAGTAATTAGGTCTTTTACTTTCCGCATTTTTTTATCAAACGGGTCTTTGTAATTTGGCGATGTATAGACCCGCGCCTTGTAATAGCGTAGGATTTATCTTTCCGCATTTAAATTTCCGCACTCTAAAATTCTAAATTGCATGAAAGAATGTATGGTTAATTAAAAACAAGCATAGCTCACAAATGCCATGATCAAAGATAACTGTTAAACTGAAAACGATACACAAATTCACACACCACTTCTAGGGTACGCCTCACTGTTGCCTTACCTTCGAAACGTGGTCGTCGAGTATAAGACGTTTTAGTAAGTCCTTATGTCCATGATCCAGGTGCCTCGAAATGGTTGCCTCGGATTAAAAAAGGATCAAGGGCATAAGGGTAGCTTCTAAGGTGTCCTACTGTTGCTCTGGTGACCACACTATCTCTAAAAACGAATTGACCCGAACACCTCCAACGGTGGTGCTACCTACCTCTCAATGGTGGGATGACACTACCTTAAGGACATTTACACAGCCTAATTCCTTAGGGTAGGTAGATGAATCATGGATACTTGCTCTATTCAAAACAAATCAAAACTCTTTTCACACCGACACTTTCAAAAAGCTTTCAAAACAATTTTTCAAACACTCTTGAGGACTGATACAAGAGTTATTCAGAAAACTTTCAAAGAAACTTTTTCAAACCCACTCACAAGAAAAGCAAACATTTTTGAAAACATAGTGAGCAAGTACCTAAGAGCCCGTGGATAACCACAGATAGAAAGGGTGCTAACACCTTCCCTTTCTATAAATCTACCTCCCGAACCGAGAAACATCTCGAAAAGGAATTTTGCTGTGCTTTTGTCCTTTCCTTATTGGAGAAAATAAAAGACGATGGCGACTCTTGCTTACCGCGACATTTCGCGAACCAGCACTCCAAAACAGTCAGTTCTAAATCCACCGATCACAGAACTGGCGACTCTGCTGGGGAGTATTTAAAAGTGAGGTGTACCTTAGGACTAAGATCACTTGTGTTTTCAATTGTCTGAATTGTTTGCTTTATTATTATGGGTACTGTCTTGGGAGTTCTATAGATCCTAAACCCGGATTTGGGGGATACCTTCTTAGAAAGTAGCAACAAGGCTGTGAGGGAACTGTGCGGGGTATACCGACATGGTTGAAGCAGTCTGCTACGTTGATGTGGCACTTTGGTGAGTACCGATAACCCTTGAGTCCAGTCAAGGAGAGTACGGGGCCGCCACATGGTGTTGTGAAGCATCAACTAACCCTAGGAACCTTAATTGAACCATCTTGGCCTCTTTAGGGTAGTGAGATAACTGACTTTGGTGCAGTCCGAGGTTGGTTGATACTCGATACTACACTCAGTTAAGGGTTGTTTTCTTGGAATATTTCGGTCGCCAGTTCAGTGGCTAAATCGAAACGATGAACAATGAAAGCAATCTAATGATATTGGGACCCTTAGAACCCGGTTACTTCTGATAGGATAGGTTTGAGCCCACCAACTTCAAGAGGGTAATACCTAGACCCCATGCTGGCCTAAACTCTAAGGGATGTGGTGTGACTTGTGTGCCTTACCATGTTTGCTTCTTGTGAATATTTGTGGTGTGTTTAATCATAGCATCATAACATCATACAACATCATATGCATTGACTAACCATTTCAGGGGTTCGAATCTTCATCTTTGTTCTTGTTTTGTAGGACATGGAAACTATTCGCAGAAAGACAATTCAGATCAGCCTTGTAAGGATCCCTCCTCAGCTTAAGGAACTTATATCCAGGATTCCTGAGAGCTCTTCTTTCAGTGAGAGGCATGGAAGACTCATCAGCTTGGTCAACACCAACATTAAGGAAGATATGATAAAGGTCCTCTTCCAGTTCTTTGACTCTCTGCATCACTGCTTTACTTTCCTGGATTATCAACTGGTGCCTACATTGGAAGAGTTCTCCCGGCTTCTTAAGATCCCTATCCTTAGTCAACTACCCTACAACGGTACGGAAAAGGAACCCAAGCTTGAAGAGATTGCTAAAGCCTTACACCTACAACCATCTGACATCAAGGGACATTGGGAAGTTAGAAGTGGTATCAAAGGGTTCTTAGCCAGGTTTCTGTTTGAGAAGGCTCAAGAATGTTGGAACTCCCTTGACCTACAAGCCTTTGAAGAAGTTGTGGCCCTCCTTGTCTATGGACTGGTGTTGTTCCCAAATCCCGACCAGCTTATAGATATCAGTGTTGTCCAGATCTTCATGTCCAGGAATCCTATACCTACGTTGCTTGGGGACATCCTTCACTCATGTTACACTCGAACCATGAGAAAAAGAGGTGTTCTTATGTGCTGTACTCCTCTCCTGGGAAGGTGGTTTATTTCGCACCTTCCACAATCAGTTTTGAAGAATCAGCGGGGTTTGAGATGGTCACAACGATTAATGACTTTTACACATGCTGATATACATTGGTGTTCTCGAGAAGACGTCACTATCATTGATCGTTGTGGGGAGTACCCTAATGTTCCTTTACTTGGGATCAGAGGAGGTATTACTTACAACCCGTGTCTGGCTTGGAGACAGTTTGGTTATGCTCGGAGGGACGGCCCTCATGACATGTTAATTCCTGACATAGTTTTTGACTTCGACAATGATGCACAAGGACTTCGCCAGAGATTTATCAGAGCTTGGAGGATGCCCAACAAGGTAGACAGCAAGACACTGGGGCACATAAACTCCATCCCGTTGGAACCCTATCTCAAGTGGGTATGAGCCTGCTCCCAGAAGTTAGTGATGCCATATCCTCATGTTCTTCCTGTGATCAAAGAGCCAGTTTTGGAAGGAGAGGTGTCCTACACCATTCAACATCCTGATATGCCTACATCCTGGGAAGAAATGCAGAAGAGCTGGATCCAGCTTAAGGAAGAACGAAATTCTCTTGAGTCCAGTCTACATGCTAGTGAGAAGAAGGTCTTGGAGCTCACCCGCCTACGGCACGAGGAAAAGACTCTCAATACCTACGTTGCTCCAAAGAGGATGCGCAATGTCTTTTGGGATTGATTTACTTTGTAATATTTTGCCCATGAGGCCTTGATGTACTGAACAATTATTTCTTAATGATAACGTGTGTTCCTTTTTGTCTACAACAAATTTGAACTTTCGAACCCTTGAATGCATTGCATAAACATATATCATGCATCATGTGCATAACAGGTACTCTTCTTTTCAGGTTGCTTAATGTTCTTTGCTGTTTATTTCAGCATCATGAACCCTGAATCATCTACCGAGCAGTCCATCAAGGCCCTCCAGGTTCAGAACGCCCAGTTTCAAGAGCTGATTATGAGTTTGGCTCAAGGTCAGGAGGAGTTGAAGGCTCTGCTGGTCCAGAAGAAGAAGAAGAGAACTGTACTATTCAACACTGGCCGGAGGTTTGGTAACACACTGCAGAATGAGGTTGATCAAGCTGGTTCTTCTATAGGGAAAAGCAGTCCCCAAGGGGGAAGGGTTCCTAGTCCGGTGGTCTCTGACAACGAGACTGATTTCAATGAGGAGCAGTATCCTCCAGCTGAAGACAAGTACAAGCAGTTGGAAGACCGGCTGAATGCCATGGAAATTCAACAAGTGCCTGGGTTGGATTTCGGAGACTTGGGTCTATCTTCTGGTGTGGTGATCCCACACAAGTTCAAAGTACCATCTTTCACGAAGTATGACGGGGCGTCCTGCCCTAAGCTACATCTCAGATCTTATGTGCGGAAGATTCATCCGTATACTGTAGACAAGAACTTGTGGACCCATTTCTTCTAGGAGAGTCTTTTAGGGACTCATCTCGAATGGTTCTATCAACTGGATGGAACCAAGGTTCGTAACTGGGAGGAATTGGCTACTGCTTTTTACAAGCAGTATCAGTATAATGCCTACCTCGCTCCTACACGTACCCAACTCCAGGGTATGTCGCTAGGATCGGGAGAAGGTTTTAAAGAGTATGCGCAGAAGTGGAGGGATCTGGCTGGCAGGGTGCAGCCACCGTTAACCGACCGTGAATTAGTAGATATGTTCTTGGGGACCCTATCCGGGCCATTCTTCAATCATCTCATTGGCAATTCGTCTGCAGGGTTTACAGATCTCATTCTGACTGGGGAAAGAATAGAGGCTGGTATGAAATCAGGTAAGATTCAGAAAGGTGCGTCCTCAAGTTCTAAGAAGAAGCCTTTTAAAAAGGAAGCCAGTGCTGTGTATGGGCCTAGGAGGCAAAATAAACCAGAACGCTGCCAAGCTGTCAACGCGGTGGTAATTGCAAAGCCTGTTGCCGCTCCTCGACAACTTAACCAACCAAGGGCTGAGAGACCTAGAAGAGAATTCACTCGGCTTAGTATGACCTTGTCGCAGATCTTGCCGCAACTGCTGTCGACCAACTTGGTAACCGTCAGAGAAGCTCCGAAGGTGGTAAATACAATCTCTCCGAAGTACAATCCAAACTCCCGCTGTGATTATCACTCTGATAGCCCGGGGCATTCTACTGACGACTGCTGGGCCCTAAGGAATAAGGTGCAAGACCTTATCGATGCGAAGGAAATATAGTTTGAGGCACCTGAAAGGCCCAACGTTGTGACTGCTCCTATGCCCCAGCATGGAGTAAATGCTATTGAGGAAGACCTGTATGCAGTTTCTATGGACGATGTTGCTACCCCTTTATTGGCTGTTAAGAGGAACCTGTTGCTAGCCGGTTTATTTCCGGGTTGTAGCAAGGGTTGCCTTCTCTGTGTTGTTTCCCCTACTGGTTGTCCGTTGCTGAAATCAGGCATCCAAAGCCTGATGGATAGCAAAGAGATCTTATTCAAGAAGACCGTTGTTCCTATTGCTCCTACTGCAGAAGTATCTGTTGTTACCATCTTCAATAATCCTACCAAGGCTCCCCTGAGGAAGCCAGTCAAAATCATGTCTGTTGCACCTATAACCATTACTGTTCTGGGGCCAATCCCCTACAAGTCTGATAAGGCTGTCCCATGGCACTATGGGGCAGATGTGTATGTACTTGGAGTGAAGCAGGAGTTCAACACCAGTACCAGTATCAATAACATCACTGGTCCCGCCAAAGTTACTCGCAGTGGCAGGCTCTTCTCGCCTGACATTGCGCCACCAGTCATCCGAAGACCTCTTATTATCACGCCTACAAGTGCGCCTGTTTCCCCTTCTGATCAAATTTCTACCCCTGCTACCGAGTCATCTGACACACGGGGCAAAGGGATTGCTGATGTGCCTGCCCGGATGGAGGCACCAAAGACTGTTAGTGTTGAAGCCTCCCAGCAGGAGATGGAGGAAATCCTCAAGATTATTAAGAAGAGTGACTTCAACGTCGTTGAGCAGCTGGGGCATACCCCCTCCAAGATCTCTATGCTATCATTGTTGTTATGCTCAGAGGCCCACGCCAAGGCCCTAATTTCATTCCTGAAGACGGCTCATGTGCCACAAGAGACATTTGCCGATCAATTTACTGACTGTGTGGCTAACCTAACCGCCAACAATGGTTTAGGTTTCTCAGATGCTGATCTGACCGCCAAAGGAAGGAACCACAATGATGCCCTGCATGTCTCCATTGAATGCAGGGACACTACTCTCACACACGTATTGGTGGACACTGGTTCTTCGCTGAATGTTTTGCCCAAGAAGGCCTTGGACAGGTTAGATTGTGCGGGTCTGGAGTTGAGGCCTAGTAACATCGTGGTCCGAGCCTTTGACGGATCAAAGAGGATGGTTCATGGAGAGGTAGATATTCCGATTCGTGTTGGTTCCCAAGTCTTTGATTCAACATTCTATGTGATGGACATTCATCCATCTTATTCCTGTTTGCTGGGTCGACCTTGGATTCATAAAGCTGGGGCCGTGACCTCCACTCTACACCAGAAGCTCAAATACCCTGTCAGAGGGAAGATTGTTACAGTGCAAGGGGAGGAAGAATACATGGTTAGTCATCTGAACTCGTTCCGGTATATTAAGATGGACGGGGAGTTTATTGAAACCCCCTTTCAACATTTTGAAGAGGTACCTCCAACATTGGCGTCAGCTGAGACGGTGATTGAAGAAGACTTTCCTTTGAAGATGGCCTCCTTAAAGGATGCCCGGGCTGTAATTGAGAAAGGTGAATGTGCTAACTAGGGCAGGCTCCCTGATTTTACTCCTAAAACTGACAAGTTTGGGCTGGGTTTCACTACAGAGGCTCAGAGGGTTGTGCGCAAAGCAAAGATCGGAAGACCTCCCATGTTCATCACTAACCCGAGAGTGAATGCTATTGAAGGCGATGCAGAGGAATCAGAGTTTGATAGCTGGATCTACCCGACGAATGACGGTGGACTAAACAATTGGACTGCAAAAGACTACATACCTGTTACTTTTGTTACGCAGTAATGAATTCCTTTGTTTTTATTTGTAATGAACAATAAATTGAAACTTTATGGCCCGGTGTCTTACCCGGGGCACCGTGGCTTCATTTGTGAGGGCTTATTAACTGTCATTTCCATATATCATGAATAAATACATTGGACGTTTTCGCATTTCAAATCTTGTGCTCCCTTTCTTTCTTTCTTTCTTTCTTTATATATTGCAAAACAGCTGTATTTACACACACTCACCCATACAGGTTTCAATCCACTCTGCATCTCACTGGTAACGACTGTGCTACTGCCAGTTATGACTTTGAAAATCCGATCAACTTAGCCGAAGACGAAGGTGAAGATGATTGCGAAGTGCCTGGTGAGCTTGCAAGACTGTTACTCCAGGAAGAGAGGGCCATTCAGCCACATGAAGAGCCAGTGGAAACGATAAATCTAGGTACTGAGGCAGACAGAAAGGAAGTTAAGATTGGTGCCAATCTAGAGTTCAACGTGAAACAACGGTTGATCCAGATGTTGCATGGTTATGTGGAAATCTTCGCCTGGTCCTACGAGGACATGCCTGGGTTGGATACCGACATTGTGGTCCATCACTTACCTACCAAGGAGGACTGCCCTTCGGTAAAGCAAAAGGTCCGTCGTATGCGTCCAGAGATGTCCGAGAAGATCAAGGCCGAGGTTATGAAACAATTCGATGTCGGGTTTCTAGCAGTGACTTCTTACCCTCAGTGGGTTGCCAATGTGGTTCCAGTGCCGAAGAAAGATGGCAAGGTCCGAATGTGTGTCGATTACAGGGATTTGAATAGGGCGAGCCCCAAGGATGATTTCCCCTGCCTCACATCGACGTTCTGGTTCACAATACTGCTCAGCACAAGGTGTTCTCCTTCATGGACGGCTTTTCAGGTTATAATCAGATCAAAATGGCTTCGGAAGACATGGAAAAGAATACCTTTGTTACTCAGTGGGGCACCTTCTGCTACAAGGTCATGCCTTTTGGACTGAAAAATGCTGGGGCAACCTACCAACGTGCCATGGTTGCTTTATTTCATGACATGATCCATCATGAGATTGAAGTGTACGTCGATGATATGATTGCAAGGTCCCAAACTGAGGAGGAACACCTTGACCATCTGCAAAAGCTGTTTGACCGTCTGAAATTGTACAAGCTGAGGTTGAACCCGAACAAGTGCACCTTCGGGGTAAGATCTGGAAAGTTGCTAGGCTTCGTCGTAAGTGACAAAGGTATTCAAGTGGACCCTGCCAAGGTTAAAGCCATACAAGAGATGCCAGTTCCCAAGACAGAGAAAGAAGTCAGAGGCTTTCTAGGACGTCTGAATTATATTGCCCGATTCATCTCGCACCTAACTGCTACTTGTGAACCAATCTTCAAGCTGCTGAAGAAAGATCAGGTAGTACGTTGGAATGATGAATGTCAGGCTGCTTTTGACAGAATCAAAGAGTATCTCCAAGAACCACCCATTCTTATGCCACCGGTTGAAGGGAGACCTCTAATACTATACCTGACAGTACTTGACAGCTCAATGGGGTGTGTGCTGGGGCAGCATGACGAGTCTGGCCGAAAAGAGCACGCCATTTATTACCTTAGCAAAAAGTTTACCGACTGTGAGACCCGATACTCACTGCTCGAGAAAACTTGCTGCGCTTTGGTATGGGCTGCTTGCCGGCTGAGACAGTATATGCTGACTCACACTACTTTGTTGATTTCAAAATGGATCCGATAAAGTACATATTCGAAAAGCGTGCTCTGTCTGGAAGAATAGCAAGATGGCAGATGATCTTGACAGAATACGACATCCAGTACACAACTCAGAAGGCAATCAAGGGAAGTGTATTGGCAGACCATTTGGCACACCAGGCAGTAGATGACTACCAGTCAATGAACTTCGAGTTTCCAGACGAGAGCATCATGATAGTGACTGATTGCGAAGTACCTGGACCGGATGAAGGACCTGAGGAAGGATCCCGATGGTCTATGCACTTTGACAGAGCTTCCAACGCTTTGGGTAACGGTATCGGCGCTGTGATCATATCCCCTCAAGGCACTCATACTCCACTTACTGCCCGGCTATGTTTCAACTGCACCAACAACATGGCGGAGTATGAGGCGTGCATCATGGGTCTTTAAGCTGCGATTGACTTAAGGATCAAGTTTCTGAGTGTCTTCGGAGATTCCGCTCTCGTGATCAATCAGATCAAAGGCGAGTGGGATACGAAACACCCAAACCTTATTCCTTACAGAGAATGTGTGTTGACATTGATCCCCCATTTCACAGAGATAACTTTTGAACACTTCCCAAGAGAGGAGAATCAGTTGGCGGACGTGTTATCTACGATGTCTTCCATGTTCAAAGTCAAATGGGACAATGAGGCTCCCCGGATCATCATTTGGAAACTGGACGAACCTGCATATTGTTGTGATCTTGAG
Organism: Vicia faba; assembly: GCA_948472305.1. NCBI lineage: Eukaryota > Viridiplantae > Streptophyta > Magnoliopsida > Fabales > Fabaceae > Vicia > Vicia faba. The sequence goes on from OX451738.1 coordinate 414,146,160, forward strand.
ACTGAGGTAGTAACTGAAAAACCATGGTATCATGAGGTGAAAAGGTACTTGGAAGATCAAGAATACCCTGAAGGTGCATCCATCAATGATAAAAAGTTTTTGAGAAGGTTCGCAGCAAAGTTCTTCCTCAGCAACGACATTTTATACAAACGAAACCATGATTCAACCTTACTGCGTTGTGTGGATAAGACTGAAGCAGAAAGGATCATGGCAGAACTGCATGAAGGTACCTTCGGAACACATTCCAGTGGACACACCATGGCAAAGAAAATCCTTCGGGCAGGATATTTCTGGTCCACAATGGAAGCTGATTGTTACCAACATTCTCGGACATGTCATAAGTGCCAGATATATGCAGATAAGGTGCACGTTCCTCCAGTTCCTCTGAATGTCTTGACATCACCTTGGCCTTTTGCAATGTGGGGCATTGATATGATCGGCGAGATTAAACCTACAGCATCCAAACGAGCATCGCTTCATCCTAGTAGCGATTGATTACTTCACAAAGTGGGTTGAAGCAGCTTCCTATGCTACAGTAACCAAGAATGTCGTGGCACGGTTCATTTGACACAATCTGATCTGTCGGTACGGTGTCCCGGAAAGGATCATTACGGACAATGGTACCAATCTCAATAACAAGATGATCACTGAGCTCTGCGAGCAATTCAAGATACAACACCACAACTCTTCTCCCTACCGGCCGAAGATGAATGGGGCTGTAGAAGCAGCTAATAAAAATATTAAAAAGATTGTGCAGAAGATGACAATGACCTATAAAGATTGGCACGAGATGTTACCGTTTGCTCTACATGGGTACCGTACCTCAGCAAGAACGTCAACCGGGGCAACTCCCTTTTCCTTGGTCTATGGCATGGAGGCAGTCTTACCGATTGAAGTCCAGATACCCTCTCTCTGGATAATGAAGGATGCAAATCTGAGCGAAGATGACTGGATCCAGACACGACTTGATCAATTAAATCTAATTGATGAAAAGAGACTCACTGCTATTTGTCATGGTCAAACGTACCAAAAACGGATGATCAGGGCATTTAACAAGAAAGTCAGACCACAAGAGTATCAAGTTGGGGACCTGGTAATCAAACGCATCACCCTTCCTCAAAGTGATCCCAGGGGCAAATGGACCCCTACGTATGAAGGGCCATTTGTGGTTAAACATGTGTTCTCAGGAGGAGCCATGATTCTAACCACCATGGATGGTGACGACCTTCCTCACCCCGCCAATGCAGACATAGTAAAAAGATACTACGCATGATAAAAGACCCGCTAGGTTGACATACCTAGGAAAAAATTAGGGCTTCCCGGCGAACCAAAAGGGTTCGGGCAAAATGAGGGATGAAATAAAAAAATCTGTACACCCGGCAAGTCGAAAACCTGAAAAGGCGGCTTGGGCAAAAATGGGTATCCCGGTGGACTGAAAACCCGAAAGGGCGGTCCAGGCAAAAGTTAGGGATTAAAGCATAATACTATGTCTCATTGGATCACCTTGCATCCAGAATCCGGTATCTACATCAAGTTCAGACGGCATGGATCAGTCAGCTTCATCTTCGACCGAGCAGCCAAGTGATGAGACGCTCGAAGATATAAAGGCGATAGCAGAGTCGGAACCCAGTGGGATTATTCTTTTCACACAGCTGCTTTGTTTTCTTTGTACAAATTGTATAAACTCTGTTGTTCAGAGGCGTTCTCCTACTAGGACGTCAGCCTCTTGTACATAAACGCCTATTTACAGGCAAATTCAAAAAATAATACAAATTCACTCTTTCAGATCAATTGCCAATTGTTTTTCTTTTTCCGTTTTGTTTTGCGAAGAACGTCCAATGTTCAATTTTTGATATATGCATTTGACGCTAATTGCTAACTCGTAAATATTTGCATGCAAAACAAAGGATTAATTACAGGTGACATTAGAAACAGGGTCAATAATGAGTTGTCTAAAGCGATCTAATTGCTCCGTCCACCAAGGTACCAAGGTAAGTTCGGCTGAAGAATGTAACCCAGATACCTTCATTCCCCAGTGAAGTCGCCAAAACTCAATATTACTCCCCAAGCAGTTGGTCTCCCAATCCGCCCTACAAGACACAGTATTCTCCAGCAAGTCAGCGACACTCTCTCCAAGCAGAGTTAGCCTACTATCAGCATTAAGGAAGTTGGGTTATCCCCCACAGATCTCAACATTCCCCAGCAGTATATAGACATTCCTAACAAGCATCCCCGACATTCTTAATCTAAGATTGTTCCCCGGCGGAATACCGGACATCCAGTGGAGTCATTCCCTAGTGCAATCTCAAGAGTTTCCCCAGGAGAGTTGAATCAATCTCCCCGGCAGGCCTTGAAGCTTATCCCCAGTAGATTCTGGAAAGTTCATCCCCTGCAGAGCACGAACGCGCCCCCCAGCTTTATTCAAAGGTTATTTCCCCACCAGGATATAACGGGGTTATCCTCAGCCAAAAGCCACGGAAAGATCGTCCTCGGCGAAGTCTTCCTATCCCCCAACGGAGTTCATCCAACTTCCCAACATAACACATCAGTGGTATCCCCAGCGGAGTTATCATCAACATCTCAACAAAGAACCTCTCTTTCCCCACAGAGTTCACTCCCCGCAGAGTAATCTATTCGCCAAGTTTAGTCCCCAACGGAGTCATCTTCTCCTACCGGTATTCTTGCAACCATCACTCCCAGCGGAAAAAAAAGCTCTACTCTTCCACATCAGCCCAGGATTCATATTCCCGGCACTCGTCAAGGATTTATTTTCCTAGACAAAAATATACATTCATAAACATCGCATCTTCATACATTATAGCATGCATACACGCATCATGAACCTACAATCTCACTTATTCCGAGAACATCACGCATGTCATACATCATGACATCGCATACAACTAACGTTTTGTCTTTTCAGGACAAAGGTCAATACAAAGATGATTACTATCAATGGTCGCAACTAAAGATCTGATTCCTGTATCCAGCCAGGGTGTATCTGTTGACGACTATTTCCAGACTCGATTCCTGTAACCAGCCAGGGTATGTCTAAAGAGTTTAAAGATCCGATTCCTGTATCCAGCCAGGGTGTATCTGTTGACGACTATTTCCGGACTCGATTCCTGTAACCAGCCAGGGTACGTCTGAAGAGTTTGAAGATCCGATTCCTGTATCCAGCCAGGGTGTATCTGCTGACGACTATTTCCGGACTCGATTCCTGTAACCAGCCAGGGTACGTCTGAAGAGTTTGAAGATCCGATTCCTGTATCTTGCCAGGGTATATCTGTTGACGACTATATTCTAGACTCGATTCCTGTATCTTGCCAGGGCACGTCTGAAGAGTTCGAAGATCCGATTCCTGTATCTTGCCAGGGTGTATCTGTTGACGACTATTTTCCAGATCCGATTCCTGTATCTTGCCAGGGTGTATCTGTTGACGACTATATTCCAGACTCGATTCCTGTAACCAGCCAGGGTACGTTTGAAGAGTTTGAAGATCCGATTCCTGTATCTTGCCAGGGTGTATCTGTTGACGACTATATTCCAGATTCGATTCCTGTATCTAGCCAGGGCACATCTGTGAGTAACTGATTGTAGACTCGATACCTGTATCCGGCCAGGGCACATCTACATGAAGAGTTTTTGAAGATTCGATACCTATATCCATCCAGGGCACATCTACATAAAGAGTTTGAAGATCAACTCCTGTAACAGGCCAGGTAACTATTTTTCTTTCTCAGGTACGCAAGTTCTCGCTAAGGAATCTCTTACGCGATCGACACCCGATGGCATCTATAAGCCCATCTCCACAACTACCACTACAGTTCCAAATGGCATCTATAAGCCCATCCTCCTATCCATCAGTCTCCAAATGGCATCTGTAAGCCCATTCCCTGCATCATACTGCTGACACTCTACTATGCGAGTGCAAATTTCTGGGCACTCTAGTGTTCAATCATCTTCCACCTTCGGATTACGAAAGGCACGCCAGCCAATCTACATCCTCAGGTCTAAGAAGATTGAACAGGGGCAACTGTTTTACCCCAAAATTTGCCCTCCCATATTATTCAAGATTTGTCAAGATCAAGCTTCAAAATCTCTCAAGGGTTGCACAGTCCAATTGCCTCCTAACACAGTCAAAATTAGGGTTTTGGTTCTTGCAAAGAAATTGAGGTTTCCAAGGATCCAATCAAGTCCCACATGCCTACATACATTGTCAAGCATCCATATGTCAAGTTTCAGGACTCACAACATCAAGTTGCACAGTCAAAAACCCTAAATGCTTCACAGTCAACTGCAGGGGCAAAATGGTCATTTGACAGTCAAAAGTCAAAATTTTTGGTCAACATCTTATTTTGAAGCCACAAACATCATTTGATCAATTCTTGATCATGATTCTCAAAGCATGGCTCAAAAAGTCTCAAGATGCAGAAGTTTCTATTTTTGGACAGTTGAAAAAGTCAACTGCAAATTGACCAAGACATAACTTTCTCATGGTTTATCAGAAAAATTCCATCCAAAGCTCACTTTGAAGAGAATGACATTTCCTACAACTCATCTTCACACTTCAAGTCCAAGAAATGCTCTCACAAAAAGTTATCAATTTCAACATTATAGGTCATTTTCAAAAGTCAACAAAAAGGCACTTTAAGTCAAAGACCATAACTTGATATTGGTAAATCAAAATGACATGGGACCAAATACATTGGTTAGAGGACTTCAATACCTTTCCAAAATGTCCAAGAACATGTTCATAGCTTCAAAATTGAGCAAGATATGCCTTGGAGAAGTTGGGAAATTTTTGGGAATTTTTAAAAGTCAACTTTGCCTAAAACACTTCAAAAATGCTAATGGGCCTCAATTTCTTTCTTGAATCATTACCCAAAGCATATGCACGACCCATTAAGCTCAAATGGATTTATTTTCTTATTTTTAATTAATTAATTGAGTTATTATTATTATTAATTCATTTAATTAGTTTTAAATATGAGAAAAATATCAAATCATGCTTTTCAAATCTTTTTGTGCAGCAAATCATACTAGGGCAAGCTGGCTAGGTCGTTTCACATCCAAACAAGACAAAATCATCCATATTTGGCAAGATTTGCATGGAAAAAGATTGGATTTTACATGATTGGAAATCAAATATCAAAATCATTAATTCATGGACTATGGGCTTGGTTTCTTGACCTAATTTCGTTCACTTACATATGCAAGACCTAACCTAATCAAAGGAGACACGAAAAGCTGCTCAAAAAGAGAGAACCAAATTGCAAATTGGGATCCAAAGCTTGAAATCTGAAATCCTAGTTACAACACGTTTCAAAGCCTAAAACCTATTCCAAACTCTTGCTGAGACTTCCTTGAACGTGTTGCAATCACTTTCCAGTCTCCATACTCCAAGAATTGGTAGAACAGAATCACGTTCATCACAAACTTTTCCATAATCGTTTTTCTATTTCCATGCATTATTCATGTGTTTTATTTGTTGATTTACACTAATCATGATGTTCTGAAGCGATTGGCATAGGTTAATTGACCTAACTCTGCCTAAATCCAAATCTGCCATTAAAGGATATTAGGGTTTCAGAAGCTCCAAATTATGGGTTCTCACATATGGAAAAATTGGCCCTTAAAACCTGTACAGCTGAATTCGTGACATCAAGACGAAGCAAACCCATACCTCGCGCCCTTTTTATATTAACCCAGCTTCTAATCGCTATTTTCTCAGGTTTCGTTTAGTGGGGTTTAAAACCCCCGCTATTTGTTTGGTATTTACAGGAACAACGAAGAAGAAGCTAGCGTGTCATTATCTGGTTGGAGTATTCAAAATCTGGCGCGTTTTTCTTGTTTCATATCATTAACTTTTGTTTTTATTATAATATTTATGTTCCACTAACATTACAAACACACGCAATGGCTCAGTTGGTGGATGAGTTGTCCTGCAGGCATTGGGACCTGGGTTTGATTCCCAGGTTCCCCCATATGTTCAATAATTTTTGTCTCAATGTATTCCTATGCAGCGTTCAATCAAAGGTTCATCATGCACGCACATGCTAAGGCCTGACAAGTGGCTTCAAGGTCCAATCTGAAGGCTGCAAGATGAGGTCCATGGTACACTCAGTCAACCATCCCACACGCAGGCGCAGAAAGTCAAACAAGGCCTTTGTTTCATGGGCCAGAATGCTTCAATTCACCTCCATAATGGGCCAGACACCCCCCTTGTTTGTATTCTTTTTAATTTTCTTTTCTTTTCTAAATTCTTTTAAATTGTTTTAATTATTTTATTTAATTCACCCAAAATAGTTTTTTTATAATAAAAAATCAGAAACTAAAATATGTTTAATTAATATTTAATTCACTATTAATATTTTTGTAAATAAACTCTAACCATTAATTTAATAAATTAGGTTTTGAACTTTAATCTTTTCTTAATAAATAAAAAATATGTAGAAATTAGGGTTTTAAACATTTTCATCCTTTTTTTTTATTCTCTCATTATAATTATTATTAATTACTAAATATTTTGTAAATAAACATGTAATTTAATTAATTAGAGTAAATTAGGTTAAACTTTAATATTTTCTTAATAATTAAAAATAATCTAGAATTAGGGTTTCCATTCAATTTCAATTTTCTTTATTTCATAAATACCAAAAAAACATAAAAAACAATTTCTTTTCTTTAATTAAATAAATAATTAGACTTTAATTTCAATTTAATTTCAAAAGGGTCAAAACCCTCGGACGTCCTAACTTTTATTCTTTCGCGCATTATTTTCTTTTCGAATATTATGTAACTGCTCAAAGCTTGTAATAGTAATTAGGTCTTTTACTTTCCGCATTTTTTTTTATCAAACGGGTCTTTGTAATTTGGCGATGTATAGACCCGCGCCTTGTAATAGCGTAGGATTTATCTTTCCGCATTTAAATTTCCGCACTCTAAAATTCTAAATTGCATGAAAGAATGTATGGTTAATTAAAAACAAGCGTAGCTCACAAATGCCATGATCAAAGATAACTGTTAAACTAAAAACGATACACAAATTCACACACCACTTCTAGGGTACGCCTCACTGTTGCCTTACCTTCGAAACGTGGTCGTCGAGTATAAGACGTTTTAGTAAGTCCTTATGTCCATGATCCAGTTGCCTCGAAACGGTTGCCTCGGATTAAAAAAGGATCAAGGGCATAAGGGTAGCTTCTAAGGTGTCCTACTGTTGCTCTGGTGACCACACTATCTCTAAAAACGAATTGACCCGAACACCTCCAACGGTGGTGCTACCTACCTCTCAATGGTGGGATGGCACTACCTTAAGGACATTTACACAGCCTAATTCCTTAGGGTAGGTAGATGACTCATGGATACTTGCTCTATTCAAAACAAATCAAAACTCTTTTCACACCGACACTTTCAAAAAGCTTTCAAAACAATTTTTCAAACACTCTTGAGGACTGATACAAGAGTTATTCAGAAAACTTTCAAAGAAACTTTTTCAAACCCACTCACAAGAAAAGCAAACATTTTTGAAAACATAGTGAGCAAGTACCTAAGAGCCCGTCGATAACCACGGATAGAAAGGGTGCTAACACCTTCCCTTTCTATAAATCTACCTCCCGAACCGAGAAACATCTCGAAAAGGAATTTTGTTGTGCTTTTGTCCTTTCCTTGTTGGAGAAAATAAAAGACGGTGACGACTCTTGCTTACCGCAACATTTCGCGAACCAACATTCCAAAACAGTCAGTTCTAAATCCACCGATCACAATATTGACAGCAACATTCCTTCCGATAACCCACAGGTAATTAAATTCGAATTCATAACAAAGATAGTTATTCATACCTTAGTGCATACTCTTAATTAATTTTGTTTATGCAGGATACTTCGAATGCAAACCCAACTGCTTCAAATCCTCCAACCGGGATTCATGTTCCAATCACTTCCTCTATTCATGGGGAATCCAGCAACTATGTGAAAAACAAAGGATCTTCCAACATGGCGGTCCTGACTGGAACTTCAGAGGCACATGATGACCAAGGCACCTCGCCCCCTTTGAAGGAAGCGAACGAAGGATCACCCCACAAGTCCAAAGAAAATCCACCAGAGACTTCCCTTCCGAAATCTTCTCTTGGAACTCTTTAAGAGAATCTAATAATCACTGACGTTGAAAAGGACAAGACTGATTCTTCTCAAGAGAGTGAAGAAACTGCAGAAGAAAGTTCTGGTGGAGACGAAACCCAAAGTGGTTCAGCTGGTGGAACGAAATCTGATGCTATTAGCAGCGAGACCAATACCATCGATGTGGTGGATCCATGCGACGAAGGAGAAAGCGATGAGAAAGACAAGGATGAAGATGATGGGGGTAAGACTAAAGAAACTATGGAGGTCGAAATGGACGTGACTCCTTTAAACAAGGAACTTTCCCCAACTTTCCAGCCCCGACTAACTGAAGAGGAACTAGCTATCCTAAAGCTCAATGACCCCATTGGGTACATGAAAATTAAATTGGCTCAGAAGGAAGTTCCTCTCACTAGGGTTGGCACAAGTTCAACTAGCAACACAATGTCCCCAGATGCTAGAGCTGAACTTCTTAACCAAGTCAGGAAAACAATCCTTGATGTAGACCTATTCGAAGTTCTCAAAAAGGATAGCACCGCTTGCTATACCATGAAGGAACTTCTTACTCAGGTTAATTCTACAACTTGCTCCTTGCCAATCAACACCATTCTGTTCGATCTCCAAGTTTTATTGGACGATGTAACTGGATGTCTCCTTCAAGATGAATTGGCTGCTGCTAAAGTTCAGGAGAAACGGAACGCCATGGATGCTGCTTATGAGCGTGCTTCGAAACTTTCTACAGAGGCTGAAGATCAAGCAACGCGTTTAAAACAAGCGAAGGCTGACTATGAAGTTCGAGCGCGCTCTATTCTCTTCTGGGAAGGACAAATTCAAGAGCTCCAGCAAAAGATCAAAGAAGCTCAACAACAGCAATTGGCTTACAAAACTGGAAGCATTAGTAACCAATTCTAAGAACTTCTTAACAGGGGCCTTTTCGAAACAGAAGCAGCAAAGCACATCAAAGTGGAAGTAAATACTCTGGAAGGAGCGAGACGTTACACCCAGCAAAGGCTTGAGTCTTTCAGAAGCACCTTCGCAAGACTGAGAAACAACGTTTATTTTTAAACATTTGCTTATTTGAATTGATTTACACTTGGTTTTGTAATATTTAAACAATGCCATTTTGGCAATATATGACACCATTTTGGCATCTCCTTGTGATATTTCGACTATCTTGCTTTTATTCGAATCTTTTGCAGGCGAGGTCTATATTTTTTCAAATACTTTCCGTTAACCTTTAAGATTCGTTTGTCATCAATTAACTCTTCGATTTCATACGCATTGTTTGAGAATCTCTTTAATATTCGAAAGGGTCCTTCCCAATGAGGTGACCATTTACCTAATGCTTTATTATTCTTGTCCATGGGCAATATGACTTTCCAAACTAAGTCATTAACAGTGAATGTTTTACCTTTCACCCTTTTGTTGTATGCCCTGGCTACCCTTTCCTTTTGCCTCATCAGGATTTCAGGATTTCCAATGCATGCAATCTAACTTCGTCTAACTCAACTAACTCATTCATCATCATCTCCCAATATAATGCAGATGGGATCTCATTTTGCCTTTGAATTCGAACTGACTGCAGATGAATTTCCACTGGTAAAACAGCATCATGGCCAAATGTTAGTTGGAAAGGCGTGGTGTTAGTAGCCTCTTTAGGAGATGTTCTACAAGCCCAGAGTATTTAGTCCAACGTCTTATGCCAATTTTTTGGCTTCTTACCCACATGTTTTTTGATTAACCCTATTATTACTTTGTTTGCTGCTTCGACCTGACCATTTGCTTGAGCGTAATATGGCGTTGATGTTAATAACTTGAAACCCATCTCCTGAGCAAATTCCTGCATCTTTCTACCAGTAAACACAAAACCTTGGTCTGTGGTTATACTCTCTGGTAATCCGAACCTATAAATTATCTGTTTCTGTAAGAACCCAATAATAGCCTCTTGATGGGCAACTATTAATGGTATTGCTTCGATCCATTTGGTGAAATAATCAATTCCCACTAAGATATATTTCTGTCCTTTAGACGAAGCAGGATTGATCTCACCTATTAAATCTAATGCCCATCCTCTAAAGGGCCATGGTTTAATGATCTAATGTAACTCACTTGCAGGAGCATGTTGAATTCCTGCATGTTTCTGGCATTCTTCACACCCTTTAGCAAAATTTATACAGTCTTTGAGCATGCTGGGCCAATACATGCCATATCGGAATAACAACCATTTCATCTTATGGCCTGCTTGGTGTGCCCCACATGCCCCATTGTGGACCTCTGATAATTCTAAGTATGCCTCATCTTCTCCTAGGCACTTCAGTAATACGCCTTCCTGGGTCTTCTTGAACAATTCATTTCCCATGAGAACGTATGATAACGCTCTATATTTTATCTTCCTATCAACATTCAGAGTTGGGTTTTTTAAATAACCCACTATTGGACTTCGCCAATCTGCATCTGTCAACGTGTCTATAGAAAATACTCCAAATTTCTGTTTGTCAGCACAACCTAACTTTACATTCTCTAAATCTGATGGTATGAGTCTAGTAGCCATAACTCTTCCTCTCAATTCAACCAAATCTTCTAATTTTTTGGTGGAAACTTTATACCCTGAAGCCAACTGTGCTAGGTCATTTGCCTCTTGGTTTTCTATTCTTGGAATATGTTTAATATCCATATATTCGAATTTTTTGAGTAGCCTATTAGCTATGACGAAATATGTAATCAAATTGTCTTTTATGCATTTGTATTCCTTTGTTATTTGCTTAACCACTAACTCCGAATCTCCTCTAATTTCGACTCTAGTTGCCCCCAATTCCAACAAAGCTTCAAGTCTAATGATAAGCGCTTCGTACTCAGCTACGTTGATCGAGCAACGAGGACTGTCTAGCTTATACTTGAATTTTGTTGGAATTCCTTCAGGAGAAATTATAAGAACTCCAACACCACTACCATCTCTATGGGTCGAACCATCAAAGTACAATTTCCAAGGTTGCATTCCAACGTAACCCATGACAGCATCTTCGCTCAGTGAATGATCAACAATGAAATCAGAAATTACTTGACCTTTCACAGCTCTTAAAGGCATGAAAGTCAAAGAATACTCTGTCAAGGCCAAAGCCCATTTACCAATTCTGCTATGCATTATTGGTTTCGAAAGCATGTGCTTGATAACATCGAAATGAGATGAAACATAAACATCAACAGGCTTTATATAATATTTAAGTTTCATACAAGAGAAATATAAATAGAGACATAGCTTTTCTATGTTGCTATATCTGGTTTCTGCATCATTTAATACCCTACTTAAATAGTACACGGCTCTTTCGATGCCATTGCTATCTTCTTGTGCTAACATACTACCTATAGTAAATTCAGAGGTGGATATGTACAATCTCATGGGTTTTCCCCACGAAGGTGGAGACAAGATAGGAGGCTGAGTAAGATATCTTTTTATATTGTCAAATGCCTCCTGATGTGCTTCGTTCCATTCGAAAGCTTGTCCTTGCTTCAAACGAAGCAACGGAGAGAAAGCCTGGGTTCTTCCACTTAAATTCGAAATGAACCTTCTTAAAAAGTTTATTTTGCCTAGCAAAGACTGCAACTCCTTTTTTGATGTAGGTGCTTTCGTTTCAACAATAGCTTTGGTCTTGTTTTGGTTGATTTCGATGCCTTTCTTATGAACCACAAAACCAAGAAAATCTTCAGCCTGCACGAAAAACGCACACTTAAGGGGATTCATTTTCAAGCCATGTTTTCTCATTCTTTCGAATGATTGGCTCAAATGACGCAAATGAGTTTCTGCAGATACTGACTTGATGACTATATCATCAATGTACACCTGCATAAAAGTCTCAATGAAATCATGAAAAACCGAATTCATTGCCCTTTGATAAGTTGCTCCAGCATTTTTTAAGCCAAAAGGCATTACTACCCATTCGTAGGTGCCTAAGGCTCCTGGGCAACGAAATGCTGTCTTAGCAACATCTTCTTCAGCAATAAAGATCTGGTTATACCCAGAGTATCCATCTAACATACTTAAATACTCAAATCCTGCAGCCGAATCTATTAACATTTCTGCCACAGGCATGGAATACTCATCTTTGGGGGTAGCAGTATTTAAATCTCTAAAATCTATGCAAATTCTCAGAGAGCCATTCTTCTTAACAACATGTACTATATTTGCTAACCATTCGACATACCTTGTGGTCCTGATGAATTTGCAGCGCAACAACCTTTCAATTTCAGCTTTGATCTCCGTGAGAACTGCTGGTGCGAACCTTCTAGGGGTCTGCTTGATGGGCTTCTTGCCATCCTTGATTGGAAGTCTGTGTTCCACTAACTCCCTCTTCAAACCAGGCATTTAATCATAATCCCACGCGAGACAATCTTTGTTCTTCCTAAGGACTTCGATCACTTTCTGCTTGAGGCTTGAATCGAGTTTTGCGCTCACGTAGGTTATGCTTTTTGTGTTTTCATTCCCCAAGTTCACTTCTTCTAATGGATCCTGCGCTAACATTTTAGCACCTGAGTCTGTGGGATCCCTCTCGAAGCCTAAAGGTTCTTTATCATAAATGGCATCTAGCCTTTGATCTATATCAACTATTTCTTGTTCTTCTAAGGGTGAGCCTTTTGAGCCATCCCCATCTGTTTTTTTTACTTCTGCAGCCATACTATCCATTTCAGCTTCTAAGGCCGCCTTCCATTCGTTCTCAGCCATGTAGGCCGAAATCTTTTTGAAGAAAGAAGACTCAGTCATGGGCAGGATTATCGAATTCCCAGCCTTCTGGCCGTCTTTGTGCAGTGCCTTCGACTTCTCCATCTCCCTTGATTATCCTTCGATCCCAATACATTCCATCATGGCGAAGGGTCATGTAATAATACGCATTCCTGGTCTCATTGATCTCGTCGTTAGGGGTACAAGGAGCAATCTTGGCCAAGTGTTTGTCATAATTTCTCTTATCAACTAAGTTGACTGCTGTCATGAAGTAGCTTTGGTTAGCTTCTATGTTCTCAATAATGCCATCTTCTCTCCATAATACTAACCTCTGATGCATTGATGAGGGGACTGCTCCAACGCCATGGATCCATTCTCTGCCCAACAACAAATTGTAGTTGGCCTTAGCTTCGATTACCATGAACATAGTGGGTCTGCAACTTGATCCTACTGTCAAATCCACTTGGATCACCCCCAATGTGTGGCCTACTTTACCTTCATAATTTGACAGTACCATATTATGTGGTTTTATGTCAACATCTTGTATCCCTAACTTCTTCAACATGAAATGAGGCATCAGGTTCACTGTAGCGCCTCCATCCACCAGGACTTTGTTTACGCCATGTGTACCAACTTTTGCTCGAATAAACAATGGCTTTAGGTGATTTTGCATGGCTGGTTCTGGGTATTCGAAGAAGGCATTTTGCTCTTCGACAACCCCATTATCCATCACATAATAGCATACTGGCCTGTGTTTCGTCAGGTCTATTGCATCATCCTCTTCGTGTTCTTCGACTTCGGTTTCTTGCCCAAATTTGCAAGGCAACACGGATACCACATTGCAGTTGATGTTGAGTGAAGATTCCCCTTATGATTCGAAATTGTCAGTCAGCATATCCTCATTCTCCTCTGAACCTGGCGTATATTCCTTTGATTCATTTTGCTTTGTTTCAAAGAAAAGTCTCCTGCTAACCGGAGGTTGGTCCCCAGGTTGATTGTTTGGTGCAAGTTTGTTGGTGCTTGATTCTTCTTTGTCTTTGCTCGAAGCCATTCCTTTGTTTAGCGCATCATCTCTCTCAGCTTTTCGAACTCCTTGTTGCCTTCGCCATTGTGACCTGGACATAGGGTTCTTTCCCTTGTAGTTTTCCAACCTTACTTCTTCTCTTTTTTCCATATTGAACTGCCTTCTGTACGTCATGGCATGGCGTGTGTTCCTTTCATTATTCCTCCACTTGTCTCTCCCATTGTCAGCTCTAACTTGTAGCCACTTGTCCGTTGGTGCGTCAGCAGGAACTTTAAATGTTACCCTTCGAGCGCCTCTAGGATAAGGGCTATCAGGCCTCCGTTGGGTGTAGTTGTTCTCGAAACATTGGCCCATTTGACCAATTTCTCTGTGGTTCCAACATGGGGCGAAAGGGGTTGTTTCGAAGGTTTCAGCCACTTTTTGATCATATACTACAGAACATCTTGGACACACTAAGCATTTGGTTGCCCCCTTGTGACAAGGAACTAAAAACCCCATGAGACTTTCTCCAGCCTTAGGGTAGCATCTGAACAACTGATTATCCTGGCGCCAGTTAACGCCTGTTCGTGCCCTTTGTCTTTTTTCAAAGTCTGCAGCAATTCTCTGATTACAAATGATGCTACATCTGGGACACAACATCATTGCAGCATTCTCTTTGTGGCACAACATAAGGTAATCTTTGAGACTGGAATCTCTAGCACACCTGTCTTCCATCTTGTATTTTTCTTTCTCTAAGTACCTTTCCATTTCTTCCATTTCAGAACAAGGTTGCTCCATGCTTACCATGTTAACGTCCACATCTTCTCCCTTGATATCAGTATCTCCCCAACCTGTAGGTTTGATGTCTTCAATTCGGGTCTTTGAGCTTTCTGGGGCGGAATACCTCACCATGTAATCGAACTTTCCGCTGGGTTCCCCCAAAGTATCCCATATTTCCTCCTGAGGAAGAACTGGCACTGTGATCTGTACTTTCTCCAACTTTTGCCTCAAACCTTCAGTAGCCTGTGTCAAATTTTGTTTCTGGTTTTCCTGGCCTTCAGTAGCCTGGATCTTTTTCGAAGTAATCAAAGGAACTGCTTCGATCGAAGCCTCTTGTTCCTTATGGAAGTCCTCAGTAACTTCCTTTTCGACTTCCACAAACACGCAGTTCTTATCTTCGGTGTTTTCCTTACCTGGTGGAGCGTCACCTTCATCTACTCCAACCACGTTTATCTCTCCAATGTATGCAGGCTCAGAGTAGTTGGTGTCAGCAACATCTAAAGGGTCATCATCCACCTTCATCTTTGGCTTGTCAGCGAACCTTAGTCTACCATCCTTGATTGCATTCTGAATCAGATCCCTGAAAAGAAAACATTGTGAGGTTTTGTGGCCTAAGAAATTGTGATACTTACAAAATCCTCTTTTCTTTCTTTGATCTAAAGGTGGTAATTTGACATTTGATGGCACTATTAGTTGGCCATCTTTGACAAGCAAATAAAAAATTTCATCACATTTCGTTACGTCGAAGGTATAAACCTTCTTTGGGAACTTGTCACTTTTCTCATTTTCAATAATTTCTTTCCCTTTTGTGGGAACTAGTAATTTACAGGAATACGGGGGAGCATGTTTCAATTCAGCAAGATCAATTTCGACCTCTTCGAATTCAGGGTAATCTTCTGCTTCCTCAGTTCCGACATAGGAGACCCTTTCTTTCTTGTTATTTTTAAAAACCCTGGCCTTCTCGGCTTTTAGTCTTTCGACTTGTCGAACCCTGTCGGCTAGTTGGGCCATATCCCTCAAGTGTTGTGTATCTAATTTCTTTCGAATGGAGTAGTCTAGGCCACCAGCAGCCATTTCGACTAACTCATGTTCAGGAACTACTGTGAAACATCTAGACTTCAAGATTCTGAACCTATTCAGATAATCATCTATGGGTTCAGCAAACTTCCTCTTGACACTGGCTAATTCTTTCAGGCTTATTTTAGATTGTCCCATGTAGAATTGTTCATGAAACAACCTCTCCAAAAGAGTCCAAGTATCTATGGACCCAGGAGGCAAAGTGGTGAACCATGTGAAAGTGTTCTTAGTTAGGGAACTTGGGAAATACTTAATCCTAAGGTCTTCATTATTTGCTATATCTCCTGCTTCAGTTAGATACCTGGCTATGTGTTCGACTGTTGACTCATTGGTGTCTCCAGCGAACTTTGTAAATTTAGGGACTTTATATCCCCTTGGTAAATCAGTATGCATCACATAATCTATTATGGGAGAGGAATAGTTTGGCCTTCTAATACCTGTATTGAGACCGTTTTGAGCCATAATCCTTTCTATCATGGTGGTTAAATTATTTTCTGCCAAGATGTTGTCATTTTGAATTCTATGAACGACTTCATCAGCATCTTGGTGTCGACCCACCATGACAACTCCTCTAGGTTGTTCTTCTCGAAACTCTGGGACTTCTAACCTTTCGACCCCTGGTTCTATAACTCCCCTTTGTGGTTCTCTAATCACTGGGGCTTCTAACCTTTGTGCCCTTGCCCCCAAGTTAACCCCCTCTCTGGCTGGTCTATAGGGTGGGTCATCAGCAATTTGTTCTATGATGGGTATGTTCGCTCGAACCCCGCCTGATTCTGCCTACGCCTTTCTGGCGGAGCGAAAAAATATGTTATTCGACTCATGTTGTCCGTGTTTTCTCTGTTGGTCACAGTTACATTTTGTACTATTAAGGCAAAGATTTCTTGCATAGTCTGCGCTAACACTCCTATCATATTATGGTTACTATCATCCATTAATTGTCTAAAGGCCATATGATTTTCTGTGGTTAAGATAGGCAATGTATTGTGACCCACTGAACCTTGGGTATTTGTCATAAATTGGTTGGCCCCAGATCCGGATCCAAATTGTGGTGACGAATTTGATGTGGGATTGTGTAAACCTGCCATAAAAGATGTTGGCATCCCATAAGAGGGATTTCTGTGTCTGTTACCATCGAAACCGGGTGGTCTAGTCAGTGGGGTGGCGAAATGGGTTTGTGTCCCTGATGGTGGGACAACTCCCGCAAGATAACCAGTGGTCCCTGTATTTCCTAGGGTCGAACCGTTGGTTGTCATGCCACTTGCTCCATTTGTGGCCACACTACTGGTAGAAGATGCAACAGACTGTGCGTTCGTAAGGATCGCGTTAGACGTCCCTGTCGAAACAGACGCATTGGTGCCTGTTTCATGTGGGATATTTTGTTCCCCTTGTTGATTATTTGGATTAGACATCCCACTACTACGTTTTCTTCTGGGTAAGGGTTGGTTACTATTAGTTGTTTTACCACTTCTAAGGTTCATATAACAGCGAAATCGATATCCAGAAAAGAACTTACGCAACAAGATTATATCCTAAAAAATCTTTACTTTCAACTTTCTTAACAAAGGATCCCACCGGGTGTGCCAATTTGTTCACAGTGATTTCTGGTGAACAACCGCTAGTCTTCCAAACTATCAAATAAACTTAATTACTGTTATTCAATCTCTCTGGTAACTTACAGGATCGACTAGATTGATCCTATGGAACATAGTTGTTTGGCTAAGTCTAATTGTAAAACTGACATTTGTATTTAGGATTTCGAATTAGAGTTGTTCCAAAGATATCCAATCCGCTTCGATTACTATACTGAATGGTTCGAAGGATAACTTCTATATGGTATTAGGAATATTCATGAGAAAAGTTTAAAGACTTGAAATTGGATAAATGGCAGGATTAAATGGGTGGATGTAAAAGTTACTAAATGTTTAGAGGTTTCGACCATAAGAAAAGTATTTAAATGCATAAAGGAATAAATGACTTCGAGTACAAAGGATTTAATGTAAAGGCATAAACATAAAATTGCTTGAAACAAAAATGAAACGGAAGTGAAAGATAAAATTGGAAAATGTAAAGAGTTTTCATTGAATTGTAAATGCTGGTGTTATCATACGTACATCTTTCGAGCATTCGTTTCCCTATCCATGCGGTATTTTGAATGTTTATTGAATTTGTACAACAGATATGACACCCCAAATCCTAACAATAAGACTTCTATTTATACTATTCGACCATAACGGTCTTGCTATCAGAATCTGCCACGTTCGAAGCATGCAGAGCATTGCTTCCCTCTAGCCTCCACGCGTCTTCAAACACTCTTATGCTTGTGTATTTGAATTTCCAATATCCCGCTCACGTTTGAATTTCAAATGTTTTGGAACTTTTCGTTTCGAGTTTGTTCATAGGTTATTTCCAAAATGACCTCCACAAATATACTCTTATGATTATTTCGAACAAGGCTTTAGACTCACTCCACAACTTATCATTCGAAACCTTGAACCCTAATATTTCCATTCGAAACAAACATTCTCTTCCATTCCAAATCATCAAATTAGCTTTATTCAAACAAAGCTCAACCATAGTGATTTCATTTCGAATCACAGTATCAAAATCTTCAGCCAACAGCCGCTCCCTATCTTCTTCATCTCTTCCTCGCTCTCGAACGTGAGCTTCTGATGCCTCTCTTCGCCTCAGGCCACTAGGCGCCACCTCCACTCTCCTCTCTCCACGATTGTACCAGGCGGCGATAAAAGAGGTAACGATTTCTGTTTTAGGGTTTTGGACTCATGCATGTTCTTGAACTTTTACATATTCTGATCTTTATGTGTTGTTTGTGTTTGCGTGAGGTGTTAGAAAAAAGGAAAGAGGAAATAATACCTTTGTTCTGCTTTTGGAGAGGAGACAGAGAGTTTGGACAGGAGGCGTTCTCCGGTGGCCAAGGAAGGGAGCTCGTGACGTTGGCTTTGTTCTTGCTAGCTTTCTGGTACTTGTGTCTACATCTTTGAATGTTTTATGATGAATATTATGCTTCTGAAAACCCAAGGGCATCCGTTTCTGAATCTTCTTTTCTTCTTCTGATTACTTGCTTTTGTGATGCTTTTGATGATTATGTGATGAGCTGCTTGTCGTTGTTCTGATTAGGCTATGTTGATGAACTTTAAATCTGAATGCTTTATTAGTTAGCTTCTGACTTTCTTCTTCTCTTTCGGGATTTTGATGATTCTGTGACGAACCTAGTTCTGAGAATCTTTATTATCGTTACTGATTTGGACAGGCTTGTTGGAGTTTGGATTTGAACAAACTTTGGTGTTTGTTATGCAGGCAGGTTTTTCTGTTTACTGTTTGAACTGGTTTGATGTTATAGGCAGGCTTTTTGAACAGGCAGGCTTACTTTTGGTTGCAGATGGGTGCAGTTTTTGAACTTGTTAATTTGTTGTGTAGGCTGTTGTTTGCTTGGTATTGAAGTTAGGTTGGAGGTTACAGGCTTGTTGGCTTGTTTGGCTTTGGCTTGAATGCTGTAACAGGTTTTTAGGCTTATTTTGGTTACAGGCTTTGACAAGCTTTGGCTTGAAGCAGGCTTGGGTTTCTGTAACAGGTTTAAAGGCAGGCTTGTTGGTAAGAGGCAGGCTGTTATTTCTGTAACAGGTTTTTAGGCCTTGGGGCAGGCTTGAGGCCTGAAGCAGTTTGAGTTGATGCAGGTTTTTTGGTTACAGGCTTCAAGGCTTGTGTTTTATGCAGGTTTGAAAGGCTTGTGGTTGTTATGCAGGCTTTTTGATTTGTGTTCTTAACACAGGTTTGAAGTTTGTGTTTTGATGCAGGCCTGTGGTGTTTTGATTTTTGAGGCAGGCAAGCTTGGAGGTTGATATGTTTTGAGTTTATGCAGGTTTGTTTGTTAACTGGTACAAGCTTGATGCTTGAAGCAGTTTGTAAGCTTGAAGGCAGTTTTGAGGCTACAAGCTGTGTTATGTGTTTACAACTTTGTGTTATATTTTTCTATGTGTTCTGCCCCCTTTTACAGTGTGAGGATAATGTTATATTTATCTATGTCTTAAGCCTGCCCAAAAACTGTAAGCCTGCTTTTTACTCTCTTTCTCTCTCTTCAGAAAAGCATATTTTAATGCTTTAGAATAGCTTTTTCTGAAAAGGTTGTGGCTGGGAAATGATGAAAATTTTGAAATATTGCTTGCATCTTTGGCTTTCCTCTGCATATCTTCCAGATTTTCTGCCTTTGCTTTTTGTGTACTTGTTGACAGTTTTTGACAGCTTCTGACAGTTTTGAACTCTTCTTGACAGTTTTTGACAACTTAGTTTGGTTGACAGTTTTGTTTGCCTTTATGCATTGTGCAACTTGTTTGTTCAGTTTTCAATTTGGTTTGACATTTCAGTTTGGTTTGCCTCTTTGACAATTTGGATTTATGCAGCTTTGTGCATTTTGTTTAAATGATTTGTGTGTTTGCAAAATAATTTTTCTTTCCCTCTTTGTGAACCAAGAAGAGACATCTTCTTGCGATTTGCAGAGAGGACGAACAAACTGATTCCGGCCAACACCTTTAATGATGAACTTTTAATTATCTGTCTGAGAATGCCTTTTTAATCCATACTGTATTGACTTCAAGAAACTTAGGATGATTGTTTTATTTTATTTTTAATCATTGTAATTTATTGTAAATACTGTAAATAAATTTACTGTATCAAATAAACATTTGTAACAACAATTAAAAATGAATAAAAAATATTTTGCCAGACAATTCTTGATTTCTTCTGCAATTGCTTATTTAATCATTTAAATTTCTTGAATTATAATAATTGGAAATTATCCCAATAATTGTAACTAAGATAATATAAATAACAAACATCGCAGTCTCACCGCTTTGTATTAACCAACAATACTCCCGACATTCCAAATAACCAAAAGCATTGCACAATTAAACAAACAAATGTCCATACGCCTTTCACTTCACTGATTAAACCAACACTTCAAACTCTCAATTCAAATGCCTCAGCTTTTATCCCAGATGTTTAGGTTTTGGGATACAAACAGAAATCTTGAACAAACATCAAAACCATGTGACAGTCAATTTGAAAAGAACTGTAGAATTAATTCCTTTTGAGAATGCGCGTGCAAACCCTAATTCTTGATTTATTGTCAAAGAAGCGTCTGCTTGATCAAACCCTGAGCCAAACTCAACCAAATCAATAGAAACCCTAATAATCTGCTTGGACTGATTCAAAAGTTAATGGAAACCCTAATTTTGTTTGACTGATAAGAAAAGTCTGTTTGACCAATTCTTGAGCCAATCTGAAAAATCAGGAAAAGCCCGAAGTTGTGATTTCTTGTAAAAAAGAGGAGGGCAAATTTTGGGGTACAACACCTACTATCCAGGATTTCATATCGAAGCAACCCTACTACCCAGGTTCCTTCTTACAGCCCTACTATTCAGGCTAATCATATCGAAGTAACCCTACCACCCAGGTTCCTTCTCACAACCCTACTATCCAGGCTTTCATTTCGAAGTAACCCTACTATCCAGGTTCCTTCTTACAACCCTACTATCCAGGCTTTCATACCGAGGTAACCCTACTATCCAGGTTCCTTCTTACAGCCCTACTATTCAGGCTTTCATATCGAAGTAACCCTACTATCCAGGTTCCTTCTCACGGCCCTACTATCCAGGCTTTCATGTCGAAGTAACCCTACTATCCAGGTTCCTTCTCAAGCCCTACTATCCAGGCTTTCATCTCGAAGTAACCCTACTATCCAGGTTCCTTCTCATAACCTTACTATCCGGGTTCTTCCTCTCTTATCCCCAGACAGCAGTCCACAACACTGTAAGACCGGGACTCGATCAAACACGATTAGTTTCACATCTCTCTAGTAAGTCGCGGTGCAACATATACCCCGACCAGATGTTTTGTGAATTATAATACCATGATGTTTTGTTGTTGTAATGTTGTAATTGAGTATGACGATGCTTTATAAATTTGTATGGATTTTGCATAATATGTTGCATGTATGATGATGATGATGTTGTTGGCATGTATGGGCGTAATGTCGAGGGCTTATGCCCTATAGTTGCATAATTATGTTGTTGCATGTATTCATTGGTGAGGACTTATGCCCTGTCGGTGGCCTGTAATGGTGTGTTATATCGATGGATTTGAATATAAATGCATTACTATTGTTGCATGAATTCATAGTGGGGGATTATGCCCCATCGTTGCAGACTATGGTCCTATGGTAGGGATCAGGAGTAGGGTGAACCAAATTGTTCATGATTTTGGTGAAGACTCTGGTCCTATGGTGGGGATCGGGAGTAGTGTAAACTAAATCTTCGCAAATGGTACCACATGCATTTCAGTCGATGTCGGTATCATTGCATTGTATTATTATTATTAATCTGATGTGGTAATACGTAGATTATGTATGTTGATGATGTATTATGTAGATCATGTAAGTTGATGTTGTATTATATAGGTGATGTATGTGTTATACAGTAATGGATGAGGTGTGTTGTTTGAATGTTTGATTGTATACTTTGACATGTCATACAATTGATGTAAGTGATGGGAATGTGTGAGATGAAGGATGTATGCCTATGCGTAATTAAATTACTTTTTGCTTATTATTATACTTTCTTTTATATTGTTTAGATATCTCACCCCTTTTGTTTGAATGTTACCTCCACGTGGGTAATGCACAGGTGATCCATAATAGAGGAAGATTCTCGTAATTATTTTGAGTCGTTGTCGTGCTCTGATACGTAACACTAAGGGGGGGGGGTGAACGATTTATATTTATTTTTGTTGATGACGAATTATACGAGTCTCGTGAACTCTTGGATGTTTTGAATAACATGAATTTGTTGTTGAGTTAAATTATTTCAAATTTTGAATTGTGAATACTTTCCATTGCTTAATAAAGTTTGAAAACTTAAATATTATCAGGTGTTAATTTAGTTCATCTATGTTGGTCTTGTGTATCGTTTAAATAGTATGGGCAACTATGCATGTTTTAAGGGATGTAGCATCCTAATTTCAATATGATGTTTTACTTTACTCTTATTTAATTTATAATTACGCAGGGTAAAATTAGGGTGTTACAAAGGCTTTCTTTGTTGGGGTTTATAGGTTTTACCCATCGGGGAAGCTTTAGATCAACCGAACAGGATTTTGTGATGTCATCTGTTGTACCAAAAAATTTTCCCTCCCATATCTCTCAATACATGTCAAGTGAGGTCCTCAAATTGCTCAAGGAAGTCCAAGAGTTGACCATATAAACTCTCTCCTAAGGCAGTCTACATCAAATTAGGGTTTCATTTTGCATCAAGATGCTTGAGTCCAAAGGATCCCAAATTCTCACCATTGTCCTAATATGTTCTCAAGATTATCCATGTCAAGTTTCAAGCCTTGCAGAAGAAGTTTGCTCAGTCAATTGCTCAAAAGCCTAAAAATCGACTGTGTTAGGTCAAAAGTCAACTATGGCCCACATACAGTCAAACTTCAAGATTTTTGGTCAACATCCTCATTTTGAAGTATCATTCATCATTTGATCAAGGTTTGATCATGATTCATCAAGGATTGCTCACAATTCATTAAAATCCAAAAGTTGCTAAATTAGGGTTTTGTAGGAAAAGTCAACTCAACTTTGACCAAGCATAACTTTCTCATACTTTATCAGAATTGACCCATCCAAAGCTCATTTTGAAGAGGATACAACTCCCTACAATTCATATTCAGATCTCAAGCTCAAAATATTCACTCACAAAAAGATATGAATTTGGACATTATAGGTCATTTTGAAAAGTCAACAAAAACACCTTTTGGGTCAAAGCTTCATACATGAACATGGAAGACTCAATTGAGATGAGACAAAAAGGGTTGCTTAGAGGATATCATAATCTTTCTAAAAAGTCCAAGAACACCTCTCTAGGGTCAAAATTGAGAGAGTTATACATTGGCCAATTTGACCATTTTTGCAAAATTGCCAAAAGTCAAATGTGCTCAAATTTGCATTTTTTGCTAAATGGGCCCAACTTTTTATGCTTGCACTTCAATGATAACATAGTCCATGACCTATGGGACCCTCCATGCTTTATTTATTCATATTTAATTTATTTTGATTTTTATTCATTTAAAATTCAAATAAAATCAAATAAATCTAAATAAATCATATATTGTGTTTTAGGGATGATTTTTGCATTGAAGGAAGATCTTATGTGCTGTCAATTGAGAATCAATTAGTGCAAGGCTGATTTGGTTGAAAAAAGATTGAATTTAAGCAAAATTGGAAAGAAATCACATGCCATGAAAGACCAAATCAAATCTTCATGATGAGCAAGATTGAGGTCATTTTTGTTGACCTAATAAGTTGTATTACATATACATAAGCAAGGGAGGGCAAGAGAGAGGTTGGAGCAGTCGTGAAAGAGGCAAACAAAACTGAAAAATCTCAAGAAAAAGTGGTGATCCAATTCCAAGTTACAGGCCGTCCCAAGCCATATTTCCCTTGCCAATTGATTGCTGGATGTCTCAGGATCATATTCCAATCGTTAGCAAGTCTCTCCAGGTCCTGAAACCCGTTGTAGCAGTCACACAGTTAGCCAAAATTTTCGTTTTCGTTTTCATCAATTTATATACCATTTGCACGTTTTGATTGCATATTCTTATTCCTTAACATGTTTGCAAGCTAATCATTATATCCAATTGCGTTTTTGGTGATTGTATGACAAACTGCCATGGCTAGGGTTTCTTGTTCAGTTTTAGGGCTTTGCAATACAGGTACAATTGGACATTGATTCTGGTACCATGAGACTCGTGAGGATGAGACGAGTTGATTGGTACCAGCCATGGCCATTTATATTGCCTGTGGAGAGTTTTTGAAATACGCAGGTTTGTAGCTACAACAAGACAACCGTAGGTAAATATGTTGTTACCTAAAACGACGGTTGGGAGGAAGAAGATGGATGCGTGGAATTCACTGATTGGGTTACTTAAATTTCAGCGTGTTTTTCCATTAACCATGCATTTTTTATATATTAGACTTTGTTTTCATTATATATTAAAACAAGCCAAATAGCTCAGTTGGCAAGCGTGTATTGGCCTAAGGACCTGAGTTCGATCCCCAGGTCCCATATTTGCTTCATGTTGTTTTTTAATAAATGATCAGGTATACCTCACGTCCAAGCATCCTTCAAGCAACTCAAGATCTGGCCGTCCCATTCATCAACGCTCCAGATCCAATGCCTTTCCCCTGAACGACCACCATACGCCTCCAGTCAACAACCACATTGAATAAGGCAAAGTCAAACAGGCCTGGATCTTTTGGGCTCAGAATCTCAAACAGCACCGCCCCATAATTGCTAATACAGGCCCATTTACTAACTTTTCTTTATTTTATTTCTTTTTCTTTATTTTTTATTCTTTGTATTTTCTTTATTTATTTTAATTCACAAATTAATTATTTTTTTCACAAAAAACCATAAAATCAATAATTCATCAAAAATTAGGATTAGTTTTTTTATTTTATCAAAATTAATTTAATTTAGTTTAAATTAGGGCAATTGTAATTTGTTTTCAAAAATGAAATCAAATAGAAATTAGGTTAAACTTTTGACTTGATTTTATTTTTGCTTTTCTTTCTCAAATAAATAAAAATACAAAAATAGGTTGTAGATTAAATTAATTCATTTTTTCTTAAAATTAAAATTAACTAGAATTAGGATTTTCCTTTTTTTAATTTAATGATTTCTTTATTTTCTTAAAATAATAAAGCATGACAAAAACATTTTTTAAACAATCACAATTGGGTTTAAGTCAAGGGTCAAAACCCTAATTGTCTCGTATTCGATTCATCACGCGCGTATTATCATTTTTACGATATTGTTGTAACTGTTCATGGTTTGTAATAGTTTAATCTAGGTTTTTTTATTTACCGCTTTTTCCCGGGTTTTGGCTATGTAATTAATCCCCTCCCTGAAGCCTTGTAATAGTGTAGATTTACTTTCTCGCATTTTAATTCTCGCAAATATTTGACTGTTTAGATGTATGCTAATAGGATTTTATGATAAAAATGCATGACAAATTAATCCAGTTAGAAAACCCTAATGTGCAAAGATTAAATAATTGAAAATAGATCACTCGCATATACCACTCTTAGGGTATACTCTCACTTCGGTTGCCTTCGGTAAACGATCATTAAGTATAGGGTGTCTTAGTGGTTGCCCTCCTGTCTAACAAAGATCAAATGTCCCATTCGAATGTTGCCTTGGAAATGTTGCCTCGAATATGATCTTAAGACTCTAGGGTTATTACTAAGGTGTCCTAACATTGCTTTAGTGATTGTGCATCCCTTTCGAATTGACCCTTACAATTCCAGCGACGGTGCTACCTATTTCTCAATAGTAGGATAGTGCTGTCTAAAGGAAACAAGAATAGAAACGATCTTTTTTCGAGTAGGTAGATGCTAGTAGGTACTTGCTCAAATCAAAACTTTTTAATACTTTCACTTTTCAAACAAACTTTCAAAAGAACTTCGTCACATCCTTGAGGACTGATACAAGGGTTATCAAGAAGTCAAACTTTTTCAAAATGAAGCACGTACACAAGCAATTTTAAAAGATGAGGAAGTACCTAAGAGCCCATGGAAAACCATGGATAGAAAGGGTGCTCACACCTTCCCATTCTATAATCTACCCCTCGTACTCAAAATCTCGAAAAAGGATTTTTTCTGTACTTTTTTCCTTTCCGGTTGGATGAAATAAAAGTCAATGGCGACTCTTGCTTACCGCAACATTTTGCAAACACAAAACGCAAAATGCAAACCAGCATTTCAAACAGTCAGTTCTGCCACCATATCACATCCTCGTTTGATGCTTGAGCAAGGGATTTTGGCCAAGGATATTGTTCTCATGTCTTCGTACGCCCTTTCGCCTGACTTAGCGGTGGAAGAGTAGATTTAATTTTATCATCGAATTCACTTTTGTCCTCTACTTTTCAGGTGAAAATATCTACAGATTTTGAGGATGAAATCATAGTCGAGAATATCGAGAGTTATGGGGAAGAGCAGACATCCTTGGACCCAAATGAATGGATTGCTCCAGAGCCACGAGGGATAGCCTCGCTCTTTTGCTCCTTCCACAATAAGGCTTTTACAGCAGTAGGAGATGAAACAGGTTAGTCAAACACTGAGCAAGATTGGAAAGTCGTATTTTCTAGGGAAAAAGAGCAAATATTTTTGCGGTTTAAGACCGATTAATTTCCTGTATATGAACATGTTTTCAAAGAGATGGGGCTTCAACTGCCTTTCTCAAACCTTCAGGTGGAAGTTCTTGCCCATTTAGACCTAGCTCCCTGACAAATTAATCTGAACTCATTGGCCTTCACCCAAGCATTCAAGATTGTCTATGACTACCTTAAGATTAGGGCCAGCGTCCCTATGTTCTTCACTTGTTTCCATCTTCAACAGCAGACGACCTCAGATGGTTTGTTCGTCTGGGTTTCCTTGAATAATTCTGGAAAATGTTTAAGTCATACTCGGAGTCGATCCGAACATTTAAGAATGGGTACTATACGGTTATGCATGTATTTTTGAGGGCCGTCGACTCCTTGCTCTGTTGGAAGATTATGATGGACGATGATGGGAAATTCATGCTGAGCGAGGATGGTAGGCATAGGAGACATCAAGTCTAGAGGTTCCATTTTTCCTGGAGCCGTGATCATCTTAACCGACAGTCTGACGAGTATATCGTTCGTCTGGACTACTTGGAGGAGGATAACTGGGCAAGCTATAATAAACTGGTGGCTTTTGTCGATGTCCTTGTCCCTTCTCAGTGTGTGACCAATCACAGAGACATCATTCTTGGCGAGGACATGGAGCTTCTACTCGCAGATTGGCTTATTAACACAAAGGGGGTCCTCGACTGTGCTACCTATGAGGATGCCATTATGATTTTAGGTAACTTTTGTGTTATTGTTTTCTATTTTTTCATTTTCTTTATTTTATTGACTTGTCTTTGTTGCTCGTTATGCCGAACGCCCAGAAGCGCATGGTTAAGGTGGAAACATCTAATAAGTTGAAGCATATGAATAAAGTTGGACTTCCAAAGAGCTTCATGGATGGTGCTGTGGTTTCTCCTTTGACGGGCTCAGGGAACTCTTCATCCCCTCCTATTGGGGAGCATCCTTCTCCTCAGAGGTGACCTCAACCAGGAAATGTCACCGGGTTGGCGGAGGCACCGTGGACTTGACTTTGGAGAGGTCTCCGAATAAGTATGAATTTCCTCCTTATTGGATGCAAAGGAGCTACTTTGAGGGGGGTCCCTCTCTGAAGGTTCTGCAGGTAGAATCTTTGCACTTGGAAAACTTGGATCAACTGAGCAAGAGGAAAACTCTTGCCCAAGATGCGGCTGCCATGATGAGAGTGTCAGAGCTGGAAATGGTCCATACTAGGGAAGGGACCCCTACTGTCAAGGAGGTGAGAGACCTTTGCGCGGCCAATGTGGCTCTTCAGACGAAGGTGACCAAGTTGAAGTTTGACAAGGAGGAGTTGGAAAAGGTGAAAACAACATTGACCAGGCAGACGGAAAAGCTGGCCAGGTTGAACAAGGAGTTTGAGGACAAGACTACTACCTTGGAGGCTCTTGCGGCTCCGTCCGAGGAGGAACCCGGGGAGTTGAAGCAATTGAGGACCCGTGTAGAGTTGGTTTCTCGCCTTCGTCAGGATGAGGACGATCTTGTGGCCATCGTTGATGAGAATTTCAACAATGCAGTAGAGCAGCTGGAGATTTCTAATCTTGGTGTTGAGTTTAGCCCGACTGGAACTGGATTTCTCTACAATGTGGTATATGAGAAGATTGTTGTTCCTGAGTTCCTCAAGTTTAGTGAATGAGATGGAGGAGGCAAGCAGCCTACCCAAGGGGAGTCTGTCCATGTGAGGAGCAACTGCAGCCTGAGAACTGATGGGTTTTTGTTATTTTCTTTTTGTTCAGATTGTGTGTCATGAATTATAATGTTTGTTTTGGGGGATTTTTCCTGTTTTGTTGTAAGACCCAGACAACTTCGATCCCCATGGCTGTTATATTTCTTTTTTGGATGGGGGATTGGCCCTCTTTATGTAACACTTTGATAATTATGGTCCTTATTGACTATTTTAATATCAACTCACATTTTACTTATATTTGCATATGCTCGTGCATGATTTTATTTTATTGCTTTTGTTAAGTTTTGCATGTCTGTATGCTAGTCTGCTTGAGATGTTTATTTTTGCTCAAGAGTTTAGGGAGTTTTCTCATTAGTATTGAGGTTCGCCAGTGAGGGTAGACTGGTCGAATGACCAGGGTATATTTACAGGCATGATCCGGAACTCAGGTCTCGTTTGGAGCCTGAGCTCAGCGGTGTGAACTTCCCATCACGAGCTGGGTGTTCTTCTATCGTGATAAGACGATGGTGGAGCTCGTTTGAGTTTTCTTCACTGGGCTAAGAATCTTCTCGTTAAAAGAGTGGAAACTTGCCTCTTGGTTTAATTCGATGTGCTATGCTTATACCTGAGTACACACACATGGTCGGGACTGCTGTGTCTGCCATCTTGATATAGCATGCTGACTGTTTCTGTGACCTAACTGTAATATTGTTTTAGTTTTTTGGCGTTCTAAGGTCGAGCAATTTGTTCCCCGTGTAAGTTTTCTAAGTAGTAGGCCTCTCCTCCTGTTGTTGCTCGGATGCGATAGGGGTCTTCCTAGTTTGCAGCGAGATTTCCCTCACGAGAGTCTTTGTGATTTCTCTTTAGGACTAGACTATCGACTTAGAATTCATGTCGTATGACTATGGTGTCATATCGTATGGAAATTTTTTTGTTTGAGAGAGGCTTCTCGCAAGGCTGCTTCTGCTCGGAATTCTTCGACGAGATAGAGTTCTTCTCTTAATTCCTTGTCGTTCATCTCCTTTCCGAGAGGTGCCTCAGTCAGTCTGGAGGGCTCTCTGATTTCGATGGGGATGACAACCTTAGTTCCATATGCTAGTCGAAATGGAGTTTCCCCGATGGATGAGTGGGGTGTTGTTCGATAGGCCCAAAGCATGTTGTGAGTCTCCTCCACCCACCTATTTTTTATTATTTTATTTATCCTTCTTTTGATGCCTTGCAGGATTACTCTGTTTGCATCCTCTGCTTGCCTGTTTGTTTGCAGGTGCTCGACGAAAGAGAAGTCTTTGATGGTCCCCAACTTGGCTATGAATTCCTAGAAATTTTTGTCTATTAATTGTTTCTCATTGTTGGTGACAATTTCTAGGGGTATGCCGAAACGAGCAAGTATGTTTCTCTTGTAGAAGCGAAGAATGTTTTGTGTTGTGATTTTGGCCAGCGCTTTTGCCTCTATCCATTTTGTGAAGTAATCCACACATACTGTCAGGTATTTGTTTTGGTTTGATCCCACCACGAATGGCCTAAGTATGTACATGCCTCACCATGCGAAGGGCCAGGGGAACGATAGAGATTTGAGCTCTCTTGGGGGGTGCTAGGTGCATATCCCCGTGGAATTTTCGTTTGTCACATTTCTTTACATTCTCTTTAGCATTGTGCTGCATGGTAGGCCAGTAATACCCTGATCGTAATGCCTTTCTAGCGAGGGATCTTCGACCTAGGTGTTGGGTGTTGATTCCTTCATGGATTTCACGTAGGATATGGGATACTTTGCTTTCTTTGACACATTTAAGAAGAGGGATGTGTGATAAGGTGGCAGAATTGACTATTTTTGTTACTACTGGTTTTTACGTTTTTTGTTTGCAAATGTACGGTAAGTAAGAGTCGCCATCGTCTTTTATTTTATCCAAAAGAAAAGGGAAAAAGAATAGAAAAAACCTTTTTCGAGATGTTTCTGAGTACGGGGGGTAGATTATAGAAAGGGAAGGTGTTAGCACCCTTTCTATCCATGGTTTTCCATGGGCTCTTAGGTACTTTCTCATTTTTAAATTTCTTTTGTGTGTTTTCGTGCTTTAAAAAGTTTTGAAATTGCCTTAGTGCGGCGTTTCACTTTATGGTAACTCTTGTATTAGTCCTCAAGGGTGTGATAAAGTGTTTTTGAAAACTTTGTTTGTAAAGTGTTTGAAAGTGTAAGTGTAAAAAGTTGTTGTTTTGAGAAAGTACTTAAGAGTTTCTACCTACTCAAAAAAGGCTATTCATTTTCTTATTTCCTTTAGACAGCGCTATCCTACTATTAAGGAGTAGGTAGCTCCATCGTTGGAGTTTGAGGGACAATCGAAGGGACGATTACGATCACTTAAGGAAATAGGGCAAGATCTCTTAGTAACTGTCCTAAAACTCTAAGATCACTTTTTTTTACCGAGGCAACGTTGAAAGGGTCATCGAGGTACTAGTGATCTTTCGAATTAGAGGACAGCCACTAAAAATTCTCACGTTTCGAGAATAGTGACCGTTTTCCGAAGGCAACCGAAGTGGGGTTAGGAGTGAGCATGTGCAAGTGTTTGTTTTTCAGTCAATTATCTTTGCATATTTAGGGTTTTCTATTGTTTTAAATTATTGATCTTTTGCATAAAATCCTATTATCAATCATCTAACAGTTTATAATGACGGAAAGTAAAAGTGCGAGAAGTTTAAACCTAGCTATTACAAGGCTTTGGGGAGAGGGATTACATAATCAAAAACTTGGGGAAAACAGTAAATGAAAATAATAATAAACCTAATTAACTATTACATACCTCAGAGCAATTACATTAATTTAAAAAATAATGAAAAAAGAATACGCGCGACAAAATTAAACACGGGGAATTAACAATTAAATTCAAAGACATTTAATTAGTGAATAAAGAAAAATATTTTTTTTTGGATTTTAAGAAAGTAATTAATTTTGCAAATTAACCTAATTCTAATTAATTTTAATTATGAAAAAGGAATTTAAATTATCCAAATTAACCTAATTAATTAAATTAAATATTTTATGAAAAAAACCTAATTCTAATGTTTTTTGTGTTTTTATGATTTTAAGATTTAATTAAAAAAATATTTTTAAAACAATTAAAAATAAATAAAACAATAAAAAGGTTAAAGAAATTAAAACAAAAATTAAAATGGGTCTAATGCTGGAAGTGATTTTGGGGGGTGTATAATTGAATTTTCAAGGCCCAGAATAGTTGGCCCATCTGCTTTGCGCGTGACCCAATGAGGATCACCTTTGGAGGGTCTACCATGAACTTTGCTTTCTGAACTTTTAGATCTGATCACGTGATAGATCTGATGGTTGAGATCAGGGTGTATGGTGAGCACGTTTAGAATGGTACCATTGAATCTGCAGAGAAACATTAAGAAAAATATTATGTAGGAGGTAAGGATCGAACCTCTGACCTCCTACACACGTGCGCCCTGAAACCCTTTGCTTGTACCACTGAGCCAACTTGCTATTCGTTGATACAAACAAACAATAAATAATATATTTAATAATGAGTAACTATTATAAGAAAAACATGCGAGATTTAAACTGTCCAACCAGGCTTGGACACGCCATCGTCTTCCTCGCATAACCGTCGTTTTAGGTATTGGACTTATACCTACGGACAAAGTCTATAGCTATAACCTGTGTCATTTCCAAAATGTAGCATAGGCATGATAAATCCCAACCAAGGGCATGGGTCGATTGGAAATAAACCACTGAGCCTGAATATATCCTTGGTTTGGCCTAATTTAACCTATATCAAATAGCCCTAAAACATGTTTTGAAACCCTAAGAATGGTGTTTCACTATTCCTGCAAGTAAAATCAAATCAAATCATCCAAACATATTGCAAACATGATAATAAGCATGAATAAATGATTAAAACATGTTGATAATGCCAGAATTAAGGAAAACGATTTTAAAAAAAGAGCAAACCGTGACTGTTCTTACACTTGATTCTTGATGCTTTTAGGCTTGTGAAAAAGTGGGATAGCTTCAGTGAAGGTCCAAGAGTGTTGTTGTATCCTTGAAATTTCTTGAAACGACTATGAAGGGATACGTGATCAACACTTTTTGACAAAGAGTTTGAAATTTTTTCTTGCTTTGTGGGAGGTAGGCTGCGCATAAAATCTGTCCTTAGGGTTGTAAATACTTTGTTATATGTAGTAGAAT
This sequence comes from Vicia faba, assembly GCA_948472305.1. Taxonomy (NCBI): domain Eukaryota; kingdom Viridiplantae; phylum Streptophyta; class Magnoliopsida; order Fabales; family Fabaceae; genus Vicia; species Vicia faba. The sequence continues at coordinate 414,178,959 of OX451738.1, forward strand.
CAATCTAGGGTAATAGAATTGGAAAGAATCAAAAGATGTTATGGTCATGAATTTTGATTCCAATCTTTCCATATTTGAAGATTTCCTCTTGTTTTGGAGCTTGCACGATTTTGTTCTTTGTGACAACTCATAAGATATTCAATCAATGCCAAAACAAATCTTATCCCATTTATTTGATTTATTTTTGATTTAATTTGAATTTTAAATAAATAATAAAAAAAAAGTTAATAATGCATGGAGGGTCCAATAGGTCGCAGACCATGCTAGGACTGAGATTCAATCTTGAAAAGATGGGCCCATGTGGAAAAAAAATGCAATTTTGGGCATTTTGACTGTGCAAATTTCCAAAAATGGCCAACTTTGATAATGCATATCTCTCTAAATTTTGACCCTAAGATGGTGTTATTGGACTTTTTAGAAAGCTTAGGATGTCCTATAAATAACCCTTTTGGTTTCATCTCCATTGGATCTTCCATGTTAATGTAAAGAGCTTTGACCCAAAAGGTGTTTTTGTTGACTTTTTGAAATGACCTATAATGTATGAACTTGTATCTTTTGATTGAGGCATTTCTTGATCTTGAGGGATGAAGAGGAGTTGTAGGGAATTGGATTCTATTCAAAATGAGCCTTGGATGAGAAATTTGTGATAAAGTATGAGAAAGTTATGCTTGGTCAAAGTTTGGTTTACTTTTCCTATAGAAACCCTAATTTAGCAACTTTTGAGTTTTGATGAATTAGGAGCATTGCTTGAAGAATCATGATCAACCCTTGATCAAATGATGGATATCACTTCAAAATGTTGATGTTGACCAAAAATATTTAAGTTTGACTGTATGTGGGTCACAATTGAGTTTTGACCTAGTATAGTTGATTTTCAGGCATCTGAGCAGTTGACTGAGCAAACTTGTAGTGCAAGGCATGAAACTTGGCATGGATGATGTTGGGGACATATTAGGGCAATGGAGACCAGTTGGGACCCTTGGAACTCAAACATATTAATGAGGAGTGAAACCCTAGTTTGAGGCTCATTGTCTTAGGAGGAGGATTTGTCTGGTCAATCCTTAGTCAACTTGAGCAACTGAGGACCTCTAGGAGCATGTTTTTAGTAAAATTAGAGGGAAAATTTTGAGGTACAACAACTCCCACTGTTCAATCTTCTTAAACTTGAGGATGTAGATTGGATGGTCTATTTTTCGTGATCTGAAGGTGGAAGATGTTTGAACACTAGAGTGCCCAGAAATTTGCACTCGCCTGAAATGATACCTGACTGTGTAGGTAATATCAGGAATGGGCTTTTAGATGTCATTTGGAAAATATGATAGGAGACTATCGGAAATGGGCTTAAAGATGCCATCCAAGGAGTATGACGGAGAGTCGTCAGAGATGGGCTTAAAGATGCCATCCAAAATAGATACTGACTTCATAAGAATTATCTTTGTGGGGATTCTTGTACCCGCTGTTAAGGAGGACTTCACCGGGGAATGTTGATATATGCCTTGGGAAATAGAGTCTAAGAGATTCGGTTGTACATTACTCTACTGGGGAATTAACTCTTGATTGATGAGACAAAAGTAAGATGTTATCTGGTCGGATCCAAGCTTCACAGTGCCTGGTTGAGGATGATAAGGCTGACTGCTATCTGGTCGTATTCCAGGCTTCACATTGACTTACTGGGGAATATGAAATCGACCGTATTTGGTCGGGTCCAGGTTTTACAGTGTTGTAAAATGTTGTCCGGAGATAAAAGATAAGGAACCTGTATCGGGCTTTCTCGGGATAAGTCCATGCAAAACTACGTCAAGTAATTCATGAAAAAGAGCCTGGATAGTAGGGCTATGAGAAGGAACCTGGGTAGTAGGGTTACTTCGAAATGAATGCCTAGATAGTAGGGTTATGAGAAGGAACCTGGGTAGTAGGGTTACTTCAGAATGAATGCCTGTAGTAGGGCTATGAGAAGGAACCTGGCTAGTATGGTTACTTCGAAATGAAAGCCTGGATAGTAGGGATATGAGAAGGAACCTGAATATTATGGTTACTTCAAAATGAAAGCCTGGATAGTAGGGATATGAGAAGGAACCTGGATATTATGGTTACTTCGAAATGAAAAGCCTGGATAATATGGCTATAAGAAGGAACATGGATAGTAGGGTTACTTAGAAATGAAAGCCTGGATAGTAGGTGTTGTACCCCAAAATTTACCCTCCCATATTCTTCAAAGTTTTGGCAAGCATCATCTCAAGTCTACTCAAGGGCTGCACAGTCAAACCATCCTCCTAAGCCAGTCAAAATTAGGGTTTTGGTTCTTGCAAGGAAGTTGAGGTTTTCAAGGGCTCAATCAAGTCCCATATGCTTATATACATTGTCAAGCACCTACATGTCAAGTTTCAAGGCTCACAAGGTCAAGTTGCACAGTCAAAAACCCTAATTGCTTCACAGTTAACTGCAGGGGCAAAATGGTCATTTGGCAGTCAAAAGTCAAAGTTTTTGGTCAACATCTTATTTTGAAGCCACAATCATCATTGGGTCAAATCTTTACCATGATTTCACAAGAATGGCTCAAAAATCATTAAGATGCAAAAGTTTCTATTTTTGGACAGCTGAAAAGTCAACTGTAACTTGACCAAGGCATAACGTTTTCATGGTTCATCAGAAAAATCCCATCCAATGCTCATTTTGAAGGGGAGGACATTTCCTACAACTCATCTTCACATTCCAAGTCCAAGAAATGCTCTCACAAAAAGTTATCAATTTCAACATTATAGGTCATTTTCAAAAGTCAACAAAAAGGCACTTTAAGTCAAAGACCATAACTTGAGATTGGTAAATCAAAATGACATGGGACCAAAGGCATTGGTTAAAGGACTTCAAGACCTTTCCAAAATGTCCAAGAACATGTTCATATGATCAAAATTGAGCAAGATATGCATTGGAGAAGTTGGGAAATTTTTGTGAAATGGCCAAAGTCAACTATCCTTGAAACTTCAATTTTTGACAAAAGGGCCCACTTTTTCCACTTGATTCAGCTTTGCCATGCCACCCACGTGTCCCATGATTTATTTCAAGATTAAAAATTAATTTTTCTATTTTTATTTAATTTTATTTGATTTAATTCATTTTAAATCTTTAAAATTCAAATAAAAATCAAAAAGTTAATTAAGGGATATCTTGTGGCTTGAATGGCTTTGATGCATCATAAGGAACATACCAAATTCGTGTAAAGGTCTATTTCAAGCATGAAATTCAAAATTGAACAAAAATGGCAAGTGCTTCAATGGTGATTATGGAAAAATCTCAAACATCATTGCATTGGTTTTAAGGCTCCTAAAGGCATTTGATTACATTCAGAGACATATATGCAAGCCTCTCATACATCATTCACGACCTAGAACTCTCTAAAACGGCCAAAGAAAATCCAAAAAACTTGAAGAAAAATCACAAACTGAAATCCATATTCCAGCGTGATTCAAACCTTTCTTTTGATCCAAACACGTTCCCAGGATTACCAGGAATCTATTGCAAGCATAAACAAGTCCTAACACTCAAGAACTCGTGCTACACAAGTCATACGATTTACCTTCTTTTTCAAAATCACAATCATCCATTCATGCGTTTTTAACATTTTTCATTGATTGTATTGTGCTCACAGGATCCATACGAAGCTTTCTGTATAACTTAATGTGATTATGGTGCCTTAAAATGAAAATTGCCATTGGAGAGTGCTAGGGTTTCAGAGCTTGCATATTGGGGCTTTTCTTATACTGTAAAATTAACCCTCCAAACATACATGGCTGAAACCAGCATGACAAGACGAATCCAAAACATCCCTCGCGCCCTTTTTATATTGCTTGTGTGCTTAATCGCTATTTTTGATGTTTCCAGTTTGTGGGGGTTTAAAACCCCCGCTATCTGCTTTATATTTTTACAGGAAACGAAGAAGATGAAGGACGTGCCTCCATGTGGTTGGCCAGTTCAAATAATATGCGCGCCTTTTCTCTTTCCAAGCATAATTGGCATTTTCCTATATTATTTTCATTATCCAATATGTTTACAAACAAACGCGCTTGGTTCAGTGGTTGGAGACGTGGCTAGGCATCACTGGGACCTGGGTTCGATTCCAAGGTCCCCCCATAATTCCATGTTATTTTTTTTTCAATACATTCTTGTGCAGGTTTCCAAATGGTGAGTACCATAGGCCTCATACAGATGCGCGCCAAGTGTCTCAAAAGATCAATCCAAAGGCCAAAGGGTGCAGACCATGGTGCTCATGAGTCAACACAGGCGTAGGAAATCAGGAAAGTCAAAAGGGGCTTGAAGGTTCATGGGCCTCACAATTCCATTAACACTCCCAATTCTGGCCCATACCCCCCCCCTTGGGTTTGCAATTTTATTTTGTCAGTTTTATATTTTATTTGTCTTATTTTTATTTTTTCCCTTTTATTAACTATTAACATAATTAATATTTTTTATGAAAAAAATCAAAAAAGAACTAATATTGTTATTATTATTAATTCCATTTTATTTTGTAAATAAATACTAATAAATAAAATAGTTTTAATTAGGCAACTTTAACCCTTTTTTCTTAATAACTAAAATAATTCTAGAATTAGGTTTTTATTAACTTTTAATTTTATTTCCTTTTATTTTATTTCATAAAAAACATAAAAACACAAAAACATTTTTCTTTTAATTAAATTAATTAATTAGTTATCAGATTTTAATTTCATTTAATCACAAAAAAAGACAAAAAATTCATTTCTTTTCTTAAAAGGGTCAAAACCCTTAAGGCATTCCCGATTAATTTTTATTCGCGCGCATTTATTTTATTTTGATTATTATGTAACTGCTTCAAGAATGTAATAGTAATTAGGTTTATTGCTTTCTTTACTTTCCGCACTTTATCAAAACGGGTCTTTGTTTTTTGGCGATGTATAGACCCACGCCTTGTAATAGCGTAGCTTTACATTCCCGCAATTTACTTTCCGCACCCCTAACTGTTAAATGCATGAAAGAATGTATGTAAATAAAATTAATCCGTAGCTCACAAATAACATCTACAAAGACAATTAACTGAAAAACAACACACAAAACACATGCCACCCCTAGGGTACGCTTCACTCGTTGCCTCGAAACGTGGTCATCAAGTATAGGACGTCTTAGAGGTCACCCTTTGTCTAAAGATCCAGTTACCTCGAAACGGTTGCCTCGGATAAAAAAAGGATCTAGGACATTAGGGTTACTTCTAAGGTGTCCTACCATTGCTTCGGTGATCACACTGCCCCGATAATCGAATTGACCCGAACACCTCCAATGATGGTGCTACCTACCTCTCAATGGTGGGATAGCACTATCTAAAGGACTCTTACACAGCCTAATTACTTAGGGTAGGTAGATGAATCATGGGTACTTGCTCTTTTAAAAACAAAACAAAAACAACTTTTCACACCTTACACTTTTAAAAAGTTTTCAAACAATACTTCATACACTCTTGAGGACTGATACAAGAGTTACCTAGAAGTTTTCAAACGAACTTTTTCAAAACCCACACACACTTGAAAAGCAAACATTTTTTTTGAAAACATAAGAGCAAGTACCTAAGAGCCCATGGATAACCATGGATAGAAAGGGTGCTAACACCTTCCCTTTCTATAAATCTACCTCCCGAACCGAGAAACATTCTCGAATAAGGAATTTTGCTGTGCTTTTGTCCTTTCCATGTTGGAGAACATAAAAGACGGTGGCGACTCTTGCTTACCGCGACATTTCGCGAAACCAGCTAAAAACAGTCAGTTCTATTTCCACAGATCACAGAACTGGCGACTCTGCTGGGGATATACTAAAAGTGAGATGTACCTTAGGAATAGTTCATCATCATGTTTTCAATTGCTTGCTCTGTTTGCTTTAAATATTGTGGGCCTGCTTTGGATATTTCATAGATCCTAACCCGGATCTGGGGGATACCTTCTTAGAAAGTAGCAACAAACTGCGAGGGAACTGTGCGGGGTATACCGACACGGTTGAAGCAGTTTACTACGTTGATGTGGCACTTTGGTGAGTACCGGTAACCCTTGAGTCAAGTCAAGGAGAGTACGGGGCCGCCGCGTGGTGTCGTGAAGCATCAACTGACCTTAGGAACCTTACTTGACCATCCTGGCCTCTTTAGGGGTAGTGAGATGACTGACTTTGGTGCAGTCCGAAGTTGGTTAATACTCGATACTACACTCATTGAGGGTTGTTTTCTTGGGATATTTTGATCGCCAGTTCAGTGGCTAAATCAAAACAATGAACATAGAAAACAACCCAATGATATTGAGCTCCTTAGAACCCGGTTACTTTTGATAGAACAGGTTTTTGAGCCCACCAACTTCAAGAGGGTAGTACCCTAAACTTCATACTGGCCTAAACTCTAAGGACTGTCTTGTATGACTTGTGTGCCTTCAAACTTGAAATGCTTGCCCATATTTGTTATCTGACAACATTGAGCTACTTGCAGGTTTTGTTTATAGTCCTTAATCTGGACTTACTACAGGGCTTACTTACACCTCACACCTTTGCATCCACATGCATAACATAACATCATACCATTGCATACATCCTGCATAAGGACTAATCCATGTCAAGGATCTCAAAGGTTTGTGATGCAGGTCATGCTGAATCAAAAGTCTAGCAAAGGGGCAAAGGGGATTTATTTTCCCCTAGCCAAGGTTGATAACTTGAGTCAGGGGCTATGACCCACTAGATATGGTGAGCCTTGACTCTTGAAGAAGGAATCTCAACAACACGAAGTTCCCTCAATCAAGCTAAGAAATTCAAATTCTAACAAGTTTCTCTGTTTACCCCACGAGATCCTTGAAAACATCGCATGCATATCATACATATCATTGCATTACAGGTACACTTGTTGCAGGTCACTTAACTTCTTCGCTGTTTATTTCAGCAGTCATCATGAATCCTGAATCATCCAATGGACAAGCTATCAAGGCCCTCCAGGCCCAGAACGCCCAGTTCCAAGAGCTGGTCATGAGCTTAGCCCAGGGTCAGCAGGAATTGAAGACTCTGATTCAGAAGAAGAAGAAGAAGAGGAAGGTTTTGTTTAACCCTAGACGCAGATCTGGGAATGGACCATAAAATGAGGCTGATCAGGCTACTTCCTCTGTAGGGAAAGACAGCCCACAAGGGAGAGAGGTTCCTAGTCCCATGGTCTACGACACCGAGACAGATTTCAATAATAAACAGTACCCTCCTGCTGAGGACAGGTACAAATAGCTGGAGGACCGGTTAAACGCTATGGAGATTCAACGTGTGCCTGGGTTGGACTTTGGAGACCTAGGCTTATCTTCTGGGGTGGTGATCCCTCACAAGTTCAAGGCACCTGCCTTTGCAAAATACGACGGGGCATCTTGTCCTAAGCTGCATCTCAGATCATACATAAGGAGGATCCAGCCCTACACGGCTGACAAGAATTTGTGGATTCACTTCTTTCAGGATAGTCTGTCAGGGACTCAACTCGAGTGGTTCTATCAGCTGGATGGAGCCAGTATACGCAACTGGGAGGACCTTGTTGCTGCCTTTTACAAGCAATACCAGTATAATGCTGACCTCGCTCCTACGCGTACCCAACTCCAGGGTATGTCACTAGGGACGGGCAGAGGATTCAAAGATTATGCGCAAAAGTGGAGAGACCTTGCTGGAAGGGTGCAACCACCTCTGACTGACCGTGAACTCGTTGATATGTTCTTGGGGACCCTGTCTGGTCCATTCTTCAACCATCTGATTGGAAATTCCTCTGCTGGGTTTACAGATCTGATCTTGACTGGTGAAAGGATAGAAGCTGGTATCAAGTCTGGAAAGATACAAACTGGTGACTCCTCGAACACTAAGAAGAGACCATCCAAGAAAGAATCTAGTGCTGTCAACGCGGTGGTTATTTCAAAACCGGCTGGTGCTCCTCAACGTCGCAACCAACAAAGGGAAGAGAAACCTAAAAGGCAATTCACTCCCCTCGGCATGACCTTGTCCCAGATATTGCCACAGCTGCTGGAGACTAAGTTGGTAACTCTAAGGGACCCTCCTAAGAATCCCAACAGGACACCTTCAAGGTATAACCCCAACGTTCATTGCGCTTATCATTCTGACAGCCAGGGGCATGCTACAGATGATTGTTGGACTTTGAAAAACAAGGTTCAGGATCTGATCGACGCAAAGGAAGTCCAGTTCGACTCTCCAGAGACTCCCGATGTGATCACTGCTCCCTTGCCAAAATATGGCTAGGATTGGAAATTTTTTGTTCGTTCGAATGTTCAAGTTGTATTTTTCTTTGATTGTTCAAAACATTGTATTCACGTCAAACGTTGTTATTTCATTAATGCATTACACATGTCTGTTTTGAAGTAATTATTTCGTATTTACTATATGCAAACTGTTTTCATATTTTTGTGATGGTCAACTCTCAATTAATAATTCTAAGCCTCTTGAGGGAGGATGACGAAAACGATACCACAATCTACTGTATGCTTTCGAACAGACCCCACTGATGAGGTACAAGCATTATTTCAATTCCTAAACACTGGAGTTATAAGGAAGATAATCCCTAGTCAACCCCTTCGAGCCAAAGAAGTAGGAGTTTTTCTTTTCGAAAATTAAAACCCTTAATCATAACCTGGGGCAGGGTAGTTCTCTCAGTTGATCCCGGTGCACATCGAATAGCATCCAAGGAGTCCTTCCAAAACGAAAGACAGTGATGGTTCCGAATAATCATAAAGACAGGCAGTCGTTATCTTTCAGAAATAAAAACCCAATAAGTCAAAACCTATGAAGGAGACTTAAAAAACTGGGGCATCCCGCTGACTGTAGTCACAAAAGAAATAGTTCAGGCAAAAAACAGGGATAACGAAATCAAAAAAGAAAAAGGTCCTGCAAACCCTCAACAAAAAAGAACTGACCGCCTGTTCAAAAATAAACTGTCAATATCCGAACCATCACTGGAATATCATAGCAAAGACTCAAACAAGGTCTAACGCATGATTAGCTGAGTTTAGGTTTGAAGAACATCACGAAGAGCGGGTGGGTACAAATACAATTTGAGCCTTTATCCTTTGTTTCTTAAACCGTGAACCAGGCCACGTTATAACCCTCAAAAGTCCTAGCTGAAGCATGGGTTAATTCGAAAGCATACTGTTGCAAAGGTATCCTGACTCCTTAAGGCTCGCTGTAAAATCTTGAGTTGACATCACATGTTACATAATTGGCTTGTTTTACTGAAAAAATGCATTTTCAAAAACTTCAAGACAGACATAAGCTTTGCATTTTTAACATAACATTGTTTGCATATGACTATTTGTTCGAACAGCAGAGAAATTCGCACGACGGATATCTAGTGAACAAAGATCTTCTCAAGGGTCACTTCAAGTGGAAAAGTACTCCCAATCAAGGGGCACGGCATGATCATTGTCCATCATCTGGGGCAGTTAAGTCAAGATTCAAAGAATCTCTCAAATGCCAAATACCAGGGGCAAATCTCCATCTGGATCACTTGGGGCATTGGACGATCAAACGAAGATCTTCTGGTAGTCTGACAACTCCACACTACTGACAGGGGCACCTCCCTGCATCCTGAGAGCGCGGACATAGTCGAAAAAATACTGTGCATAATCAAAGACCCACTAGGTTGACACACCTAGGCAAAAATAAGGGCTTCCCGGCGAACCAAAGTGGTTCGGGCAAAAATAAGGGATGAAATGAAAAATCTGTACACCCGGCAAGTCGAAAACCTGACAAGGCGGCTTGGGCAAAAATGGGTACCCCGATGGACTGAAAACCCGAAAGGGCGGTCCAGGAAAAAATTAGGGATCAAAAGCGTATGACTATGTTCCGTCATCTCGTCACTTGCCTACCAGAAGAAGATTTGTCGAATCGACAGTTATCATCGAAACCTCAGCAAGGTATCTTCTTCTCTCACATCAGAAACAGGGGCAATAATTAGTTGTCCAAGCAATCTAGTTGCTCTATCCACCAAGGTGCCAAGGTAGGTTCGGCTGAAGAACATAACCAAGATACCTCCACTCCCAGGGAGTAAGACAAGTTCAACAATACTCTCCCCCGAGCAAAGTTGGTCTCCCGTCAGTCCTGACAAGACACAGTATCCCCAGCAAGTCAACAACGCTCTCCCCAAGCAGAGTTAGTCTACTGTCAGCCTTAAGGAAGTTGGGTATCCCCAGAAAATCTCAATATTCCCCAGTGGAGTATACAGATGTTCCTATGCAAGCATCCCCGACATTCTTACTATAAGATTATTCCCCGGCGGAATACGAACACCCCAGTGGATCCACTTCCCTCAGTGCAGTCCAAGAAAGTTTCCCCAGGAGAGTTGTATCAATCTCCCCAGTAGATTCTGGAAGCTTATCCCCAGTAGATTCTGGAAGCTTATCCCCTGAAGAACACGAACGCGTCTCCCCAGCTTTATTCAAAGGTTATTCCTCACCAGAGTTTATAACTGGGTTATCCTCATCTAATTGCCACGGAAAGACCGTCCTCGGCGAAGTTCTTCCTATCCCCCAGCGGAGTTCATCAAATCCTCTAACAAAACTTATCAACGGAATCCCCAGCGGAGTTCTCATCGAAACCTCAGCGAAGTGTATCTCTTCCCATAGAGTAATTCCCCGCAGAGTAATCTCTTCAACAAGTTTATTCCCCAACGGAGTCATCTTCTCCTACCGGTTTACCCTTGTAATCATCATCCCCAACAGAAACGAAGAACTCTATTCTTCAACATCAGCCCAGGGTTCAACTTCCCGGCATGCGTCAAGGATTCACTTTCCCAGACAAAGATACATTCATAAACATCACATCATGATACATGCATATACGCATCATGTCATACAATCTCATTTATGTCAAGAACATCATTGCTTGATCCATATCATGCATTGCATACGACTGACCTTTACCTTTCAGGAAGGATACAGTTAAATAATCAGCTATGTCAAAGTAGACAAATACAGTCAAAAGAGACCAATCCAGTCAAAAAAGACAAATCCAGTCAAAGAAGACAAATCCAGTCAAAGAAGACAAGTCCAGTTAAATCCCAAAGGTTTTTCTGATGCTCATCCAGTCAAAGAAGACAGGTCCAGTTAAATTACTTCCTAAAGTCAAAGAAGACAATCCCGTCGTTATAGACACCCGTCGTTATAGACACCCGTCATTATAGACAACTCGTCATTGAAGACAACTCGTTATTGAAGACATCCCGTCATTAAAGACAACCCATCAGTATAGACACCCGTCATTGAAGACATCCCGTCATTATAGACAACTCGTCATTGAAGACAACCCGTTGTTATAGACACCCATCATTATAGACAACTCGTCATTGAAGACAACTCGTCATTGAAGACATCCCGTCATTGAAGACAACCCGTCAGTATAGACACCCGTCATTGAAGACATCCCGTCATTATAGACAACTCGTCATTGAAGACAACTCGTCATTATAGACACCCGTCATTATAGACAACTCATCATTGAAGACAACTCGTCATTGAAGACATCCCGTCATTGAAGACAACCCGTCAGTATAGACACCCGTCATTGAAGACATCCCGTCATTATAGACAACTCGTCATTGAAGACAACTCGTCATTATAGACATCCGTCATTATAGACAACTCGTCATTGAAGACAACTCGTCATTGAAGACATCCCGTCATTGAAGACAACCCGTCAGTATAGACACCCGTCATTGAAGACATCCCGTCATTATAGACAACTCGTCATTGAAGACAACTCGTCATTATAGACACCCGTCATTATAGACAACTCGTCATTGAAGACAACTCGTCATTGAAGACATCCCGTCATTGAAGACAACCCGTCAGTATAGACACTCGTCATTGAAGACAACTCGTCATTAAAGACAACTCGTCATTGAAGACAACTCGTCATTGAAGACAACTCGTCAGTGAAGACAACTCGTCATTGAAGACATCTCGTCATTGAAGACAACTCGTCATTGAAGACAACCCGTCAGTATAGACACCCGTCATTGAAGACACCTCATCATTGAAAACTACTCGTCATTGAAGACAACTCGTCATTGAAGACGACTCGTCATTGAAGATCACTCGTCGTTGAAGACAACCCGTCCATGAAGACAACCCGTCCAAAGAGACAACTCATCAAGAAAGACAAAACCTCCTCTGGTTCAGTTAAATCCTAAAGATTTTTCTGAGATAACCTGTCAGTAGAGACAACCCATCAACCTTTTGAAGTTCCAGATTCGATACCTGTATCTAGCCAGGGCATGTCTGTGAGCGACTGAGTGAAGATCAACCCCTGTAACAGGCCAGATAATTATCTTTCTTTCTCAGGTACGCAAGTTCTCGCTAAGGAATCTCTTACGCGATCGACACCTAAATGGCATCTATAAGCCCATCCTACCATTACAGTTCCAAATGGCATCTATAAGCCCATTCCCGACAGGGTTCTGTCACATTTCCAGATGGCATCTATAAGCCCGTCCTCCTATCCACCATCTCTCCAAATGGCATCTGTAATCCCATTCCCGATATCACGCTGCTGATACTCTACTATGTGAGTGCAAATTTCTGGGCACTTTAGTGTTCAATCATCTTCCACCTTCGGATCACGAAAGGCACGCAAGCCAATCTACATCCTCAGGTTTAAGAAGATTGAACAGGGGCAACTGTTGTACCCCAAAATTTACCCTCCCATATTCTTCAAAGTTTTTGCAAGCATCATCTCAAGTCTACTCAAGGGCTGCACAGTCAAACCATCCTCCTAAGCCAGTCAAAATTAGGGTTTTGGTTCTTGCAAGGAAGTTGAGGTTTTCAAGGGCTCAATCAAGTCCCATATGCTCATATACATTGTCAAGCACCTACATGTCAAGTTTCAAGGCTCACAAGGTCAAGTTGCACAGTCAAAAACCCTAATTGCTTCACAGTCAACTGCAGGGGCAAAATGGTCATTTGGAAGTCAAAAGTCAAAGTTTTTGGTCAACATCTTATTTTGAAGCCACAATCATCATTGGGTCAAATCTTGACCATGATTTCACAAGAATGGCTCAAAAATCATTAAGATGCAAAAGTTTCTATTTTTGGACAGCTGAAAAGTCAATTGTAACTTGACCAAGGAATAACTTTTTTATGGTTCATCAGAAAAATCCCATCCAATGCTCATTTTGAAGGGGAGGACATTTCCTACAACTCATCTTCACATTCCAAGTCCAAGAAATGCTCTCACAAAAAGTTATCAATTTCAACATTATAGGTCATTTTCAAAAGTCAACAAAAAGGCACTTTAAGTCAAATACCATAACTTGAGATTGGTAAATCAAAATGACAGGGGACCAAAGGCATTGGTTAGAGGACTTCAAGACCTTTCCAAAATGTCCAAGAACATGTTCATATGATCAAAATTGAGCAAGATATGCATTGGAGAAGTTGGGAAATTTTTGTGAAATGGCCAAAGTCAACTATCCTTGAAACTTCAATTTTTGACAAAAGGGCCCACTTTTTCCACTTGATTCAGCTTTGCCATGCCACCCACGTGTCCCATGATTTATTTCAAGATTAAAAATTAATTTTTCTATTTTTATTTAATTTTATTTGATTTAATTCATTTTAAATCTTTAAAATTCAAATAAAAATCAAAAAGTTAATTAAGGGATATCTTGTGGCTTGAATGGCTTTGATGCATCATAAGGAACATACCAAATTCGTGTAAAGGTCCATTTCAAGCATGAAATTCAAAATTGAACAAAAATGGCAAGTGCTTCAATGGTGATTATGGAAAAATCTCAAACATCATTGCATTGGTTTTAAGGCTCCTAAAGGCATTTGATTACATTCAGAGACATATATGCAAGCCTCTCATACATCATTCACGACCTAGAACTCTCTAAAACGGCCAAAGCAAATCCAAAAAACTTGAAGAAAAATCACAAACTAAAATCCATATTCTAGTGTGATTCAAACCTTTCTTTTGATCCAAACACGTTCCCAGCATTGCCAGGAATCTACTGCAAGCATAAACAAGTCCTAACACTCAAGAACTCGTGCTACACAAGTCATACGGTTTACCTTCTTTTTCAAAATCACAATCATCCATTCATGCATTTTTAACATTTTTCATTGATTGTATTGTGCTCACAGGATCCATACGAAGCTTTCTGTATAACTTAATTTGATTATGGTGCCTTAAAATGAAAATTGCCATTGGAGAGTGCTAGGGTTTCAGAGCTTGCATATTGGGGCTTTTCTTATACTGTAAAATTAACCCTCCAAACATACATGGCTGAAACCAACATGACAAGACGAATCCAAAACATCCCTCGCGCCCTTTTTATATTGCTTGTGTGCTTAATCGCTATTTTTTATGTTTCCAGTTTGTGGGGGTTTAAAACCCCCGCTATCTGCTTTATATTTTTACAGGAAACGAAGAAGATGAAGGACGTGCCTCCATGTGGTTGGCCAGTTCAAATAATATGCGCGCCTTTTCTCTTTCCAAGCATAATTGGCATTTTCCTATATTATTTTCATTATCCAATATGTTTACAAACAAACGCGCTTGGTTCAGTGGTTGGAGACGTGGCTAGGCATCACTGGGACCTGGGTTCGATTCCCAGGTCCCCCCATAATTCCATGTTATTTTTTTTTCAATACATTCTTGTGCAGGTTTCCAAATGGTGAGTACCATAGGCATCATACAGATGCGCGCCAAGTGTCTCAAAAGATCAATCCAAAGGCCAAAGGGTGCAGACCATGGTGCTCATGAGTCAACACAGGCGTAGGCAATCAGGAAAGTCAAAAGGGGCTTGAAGGTTCATGGGCCTCACAATTACATTAACATTCCCAATTCTGGCCCATACCCCCCCCCCCCCCCTTGGGTTTGCAATTTTATTTTGTCATTTTTATATTTTATTTGTCTTATTTTTATTTTTTCCCTTTTATTAACTATTAACATAATTAATATTTTTAATAAAAAAAATCAAAAAAGAACTAATATTGTTATTATTATTAATTCCATTTTATTTTGTAAATAAATACTAATAAATAAAATAGTTTTAATTAGGCAACTTTAACCCTTTTTTCTTAATAACTAAAATAATTCTAGAATTAGGTTTTTATTAACTTTTAATTTTATTTCCTTTTATTTTATTTCATAAAAAACATAAAAACACAAAAACATTTTTCTTTTAATTAAATTAATTAATTAGTTATCAGATTTTAATTTCATTTAATCACAAAAAAAGACAAAAAATTCATTTCTTTTCTTAAAAGGGTCAAAACCCTTAAGGCATTCCCGATTAATTTTTATTCGCGCGCATTTATTTTATTTTGATTATTATGTAAATGCTTCAAGAATGTAATAGTAATTAGGTTTATTGCTTTCTTTACTTTCTGCACTTTATCAAAACGGGTCTTTGTTTTTTGGCAATGTATAGACCCGCGCCTTGTAATAGCGTAGCTTTACATTCCTGCAATTTACTTTCCGCACCCCTAACTGTTAAATACATGAAAGAATGTATGTAAATAAAATTAATCCGTAGCTCACAAATAACATGTACAAAGACAATTAACTGAAAAACAACACACAAAACACATGCCACCCCTAGGGTATGCTTCACTCGTTGCCTCGAAACGTGGTCATCAAGTATATGACGTCTTAGAGGTCACCCTTTGTCTAAAGATCCAGTTGCCTCGAAATGGTTGCCTCGGATAAAAAAAGGATCTAGGACATTAGAGTTACTTCTAAGGTGTCCTACCATTTCTTCGATGATCACACTGCCCCGATAATCGAATTGACCCGAACACCTCCAACGATGGTGCTACCTACCTCTCAATGGTGGGATAGCACTATCTAAAGGACTCTTACACAGCCTAATTCCTTAGGGTAGGTAGATGACTCATGGGTACTTGCTCTTTTCAAAACAAAACAAAAACAACTTTTCACACCTTACACTTTCAAAAAGTTTTCAAACAATACTCCATACACTCTTGAGGACTGATACAAGAGTTACCTAGAAGTTTTCAAACGAACTTTTTCAAAACCCACACACACTTGAAAAGTAAACATTTTTTTTGAAAACATAAGAGCAAGTACCTAAGAGCCCATGGATAACCATGGATAGAAAGGGTGCTAACACCTTCCCTTTCTATAAATCTACCTCCCGAACCGAGAAACATTCTCGAATAAGGAATTTTGCTGTGCTTTTGTCCTTTCCATGTTGGAGAACATAAAAGACGGTGGCGACTCTTGCTTACCGCGACATTTCGCAAAACCAGCTAAAAACAGTCAGTTCTATTTCCACCGATCATAGTAGGGCTATAAGAAGGAACTTGGATAGTAGGGTTACTTCGAAATGAAAAGCCTGGATAGTAGGGCTATAAGAAGGAACCTGGATATTAGGGTTACTTCAAAATGAATTCCTGGATAGTAGGGCTATGAGAAGGAACCCGGGTAGTAGGGTTACTTCGAAATGAAAGCCTGGATAGTAGGGTTATGAGAAGGAACCTGGATAGTAGGGTTTCCTCATTTAATCACGTAGATTAGTTGACCCGTTTGGTTTCGAGAACTGATTTTCCATTAGTTGTATGCAAATATGACATGTATAGCTTTATGGATTTAATCTTGAACTGTTGGAATTGTTGATGATAACCATCTTTCCTGAAAAAGCACAAGATTAATTATATGTGATGCATGAAATGCATTGTGTAATGATGTTCTCAAAATAAATGAGATTATTCTGTATGCAATATGTATGCGCACGTCATGATGTATGAAAATGAAATGCTATTATGACATATCCAAGTCTGGGAAAATAAATCCCTGACTGCTGCTGGAGAGTACTGGAAATTGAATTCCCGACCGTTGTAGAAAAAGTGGTTCTTCTACTTCGGCTAGGGATGGTGAACGGAGATGACTATATCGTGGACTTACTCCTTTTTGTTTGTGAATATTCCGTCGGGGAGAGACTCTGCTTGAGAATAACTCTATGGGGGAATAACTCTGTTTGAGAGAGGAGATGCTTTGCGGGAAGATTTTGCTGATTCAGAGAAATAAACTTCGCCGGGGGATGAACTTCTGTAGCTGGAGAAATAAACTCTGTTGGGGATTGAGCTTCCGCATTCAGAGAAATAAACTCTGCTCAAGAGGATGTTCCACAATCAGAGAGATAAACTCTTCTCGGGAGAAAGCTTTATAAACCGTTTGGGATTATAAAACTCGGATGGGGAATATAGATATCGGCTCTTTGAAGGAACTTTGCTGGGGAAAGTAACTCTTGTTTGGGGAAGCAGAGATCAAAACTTTGGTTGCCTCTACTATGTGGGGGACATAGACGTCACTGGGACGTATGCTGAGGACGTAGTAGTGACTTTGCATCAAGACGTTTCTGCCCTTGTACCTGTTAGAGAAAGTACACGCGGAAGCTTGGTGGATGCTGATCAGGATGATAAGTCTTGTACTGATAAACAAATGACAAGATGACGGGACATATTCGTACGCTTCAAATCCCTAAATTTTTCCTGGACCACCCTTTCGGGTTTTCAATCCACCGGGATACCCTTTTTTGTTCAAGCCTCCTTTTCAGGTTTTTGACTTGCCAGGTGTACATATTTTTTTGTTTTTATCCCTAATTTTTGACCGAACCCTTTTGGTTCGTCGAGATGCCCTTATTTTTTCCTAGGTCAGTCAACCTAGCGAGTCTTTGTTCACGCGTAGTGTTTTCCGACTATGTCCATGTTCACCGGGTACAGAGAATTATCACTGTCCATAGTAGTAAGTGTTGCCATACTTCCAGAAGATGTCTCCTTGATCGTATATGATTCGTTGCTGGAATTCATGCCCAATGTCCCAAGTGATTCAGATGGAGATCTACCCCTGGCCATTTGGCATTTTTGAGAGATTCCCTGAATCTTGACTTGACTGCCCCAGATGATGGACAATGATCCTGCCGTGCCTCTTGGTTGGAAGTGTTTTTCCACTTGAAGTGATCCTTTTCGTTTGAGAGGGTTTTTGTTCACTAGATATTTGTCATGCAAATTTCTCTGCTGTTGAACAAATAGTCCTATGCAAACAATGTCATTTGAAGAATGAAAAACTTATGTTTGTCTTGAATTTTTTTTTGAAAATGCGTTTTTTGTAGTAAAACAAAATTTTCAAGAATGTGATATCAACTCATGATTTATAGCAAACCTTACAGGAGTCAGGATACCTTTGTAACAGTATGCTCTCGAACTAACCCATGCTTCAGCTAGGACTTTTAAGGGTTGTAACGTGGCCTGGTTCACGGTTTAAGAAACAAAGGATAAAGGCTCAAAGTTTATTTGTACCCACCCGTTCTTCGTGATGTTCTTCAGTCCTATACTCAGTTAATTGTGCATTTCAAATCCTAGCTCAGTTTGGCATCTTGTCCTTGATATTCTGGTGATGGTTCAGAAATTGAACGTTTATTTGGAAAAGACAGTCATTTTGTAATCTCTTTTTTTGTCGAGGATTTGTAGTAACCTTTTTTTTTGGTTTTCATTATCCCTTCATTTTCCTGAACTGTTTCTTTTGTGATTACAGTCAGCGGGATGCCCCAGTTTTTTCTTAAGTCTCCTTCATAGATTTTGACTTAATGGGCTTTTATTTTGAGAGATAATGACTGCCTGCTTTAATGATTATGCGGAACCATCACCATCTTCTGATTTGGAAGGACGTCTTTGAGGCCATTTGTTGTACCCCAAAATTTGCCCTCTCATTTTACTCAAAACATACTCCTAGAGATCCTCAATTTGCTCAAGTTTTCCCAAGAGTTGACCAAACAAATTCTCTCCTAAGGCAGTATACCTCAAATTAGGGTTTCCTTTTTCATCAAGATGTGTGAAATACAAAGGAATCAAATGCTTCCAAAGGTACTAATATGTTCCCAAGACCCTACATGTCAAGTTTCATGCCTTGGACAAGAAGTTTGCTCAGTCAACTGCTCAGATGCTTGAGAATCGACTGTATTAGGTCAAAAGTCAACTGTGGCCCACATACAGTAAAACCTCAATATTTTTGGTCAACATCAACATTTTTAAGCTATATCCATCATTTTATCAAAGTTTGATCACGATTCCTCAAGAAATGATCCAAATTCATCAAAACCCAAAAGTTGCTAAATTAGGGTTTCTTAGGAAAAGTCAACCAAACTTTGACCAAGCATAACTTCTTCATACTTTATCAAAAAATTTCCATCCAAATATCTTTTTGAAAAGGATGCAATTCCCTACAATTCATCTTCATCTCACAAGTTCAAAATATGCACTCATAAAAAGATATGAATTTTGGCATTATGGGTCATTTTGAAAAGTCAACAAAAACACGTTTTGGGTCAAAGCTTCATACATGAACATGGAAGACTCAATTGAGATGAGACCAAAAGGGTTGCTTAGGGGACATCCTAAGATTTCTAAAAAGTCAAATAACACCTCTCTAGGGTTAAAGTTGGAGGAGATATGCCTTGTCAAAGTTTACCTTTTTTGCAAAATTGCCAAAAGTCAAATGGGCTCAAAATTACATTTTTTTGCCAAATGGGCCTAACTTTTTATGCTTGCACCTCACTTATAATATGATCCACGACCCAAATATCCAACCTCATGTTATTTTATTCACTTTTCAATTTATTTTGATTTTTTATTAATTAAAATTTCAATTAAATGAAATCAAGGCTGATTGATACAAGAAAGGCATAATTTGGATCAATATAGAAAGTTTACATATGCCATGAAAATCAAATCAAATCTTCAAAACTTTCAAAGGTGTGATTTGTTTTTGCAACTCTAATTCACTCTATGATATATAAGGAACACATCCAAGGCAAGAAAAAGGGGGTTAGAATCGTGGGAGGAGGCAGAACAAAATTGCAACAATTCAAAGAAAAGTGTGAGACCTATCTTCTTCCACAGGCCAATTCAAACCATTCCAAGGCTCCTAAACCATTCCTGGACATCTCAGAAAGCTAATAGCATCGTTTTCCAGCCTTGAAGCATCCAAAATCATCACGTTACAACATCACGGTTTGCACAAAAATTCAAACTCGATTTCAATGTTTTACGCATCCTAAACGCACGTTATCCATATATTCGTGTTCATAATCATGATTGCAAGATTTCTATATAGTTTAATTGTACTAACAGTGCAGGAATCCAGATTCACCATTGCTAGGGTTTAAGAGCTTGATTTGGGATTTTTTGATGTAGGGAAAATTGAACTATGAACGGGGTACCATGACACTCGTGATACCAAGACGAGTTGATTGGTACCATTACAATTGATTTATATTGCATGCACATGATTTTAGAGGTGGACAGAGTTGTAGCTACGAACAAACGTCCGTAGGTAAAATTATTTTACCTAAAGCAATGGTCAAAGGAAGAAGACGCTGGCGTGTCAAGCAACCACTGGGACATTTGAAAATTCGCGCGTGTTCTGAGCATGGCAATTAATTTGGATTTTGATGTATTATTTTTATTATGTTAACAATTAACTAGTGCAGCGCAAATGGTTGGAAGAAGCGCCTTTGATGCACACGTCCAGGGTTCGATCCCAGGCGTGTGCATTTTTTTATTTTCTTAATTATTTCAGGCCAATTCCATGCAATACATCACCCCACGCCTACCATGCACCATCAATACTCATCCACTAGATGCCCAACTGGCCAGATCTCACGCTCCTCCCTTGAAGGCCCATGGTAAACTATGCAAGTCAACGATACACCAGATCCAGCGCTGACCATGCCTGGAGCTTAATGGGCCAAAGATTTTCACTTTAACACCCCCCAGCATTGCTTTTCAACACAGGCCCAATTCTAATTTTATTTTTATTTTTCTTTATTCTTTGCAATTTATTTATTTATTTTTTAAAATCAATTTTTTATAAAAATCAAGAATTCACAAATTTAGAATTAGTTTTTATTATCAAATTTAATTTTTATTTAATTAGCTTAATTTAATTTAGGGAAACTTTAACTTGTTTTTATAATTAAAATCAATTAGAAAAATAGGTTTAAATTCTTGATTTAATTATTTTCTTTTCTTCAAACAAAAACACAAAAAATAGGTGATTTGATTATTTTTTTTCTTAATTAAAATTAATTAGTAATTGTCTTTTTTTGTAATTCAATTATTCCTTATTTTCTTAAATAACCAAAAAACGACAAAAACAGTGATTTTTCTTTAACCAATTGCAATTATGTTTAGTCAAGGGTCAAAACCCTAATTTCTCCCGTATTTGATTTGCCGCGTGCTTGCTATTATTTTTTGCCATTACTCTGTAACTGTTTCAAGGTTGTAATAGTTTTAATTAGGTTTTTTTTAAAATTCCGCACTTTTATTTCCCGTCAAGGCAATTATGTAACTATCAAAGCCATGTAATAGCTAGGTTTATTTCTGCTTTTACTTTCAGCAAATTATTAACTGCTAGATGAATTAATAGGATTGTATGGCAAGAATGCATGAAAAATTAAAACAGTTAGAAAACCCTAATGTGCAAAGATTAAAATAACTGAAACGAATCACTCGCACATATTCACTCCTAGGATTTACCTCACTTCGGTTGCCTTCGGTACACAATCATTAAGCATAGGGGATTTTAATGGTTGCCCTCCAGTCTAAAGAGATCAAATTGTCCCATTCAAATGTTGCCTCGAAAATGTTGCCTCGAAAAGATCTCAAGACTCTAGGGTTAATACTAAAGTTTTCTAACTATTGCTTTAGTGATTGTATATGTCCCTTTAGAATGTCCCTTACAAACTCCAACGACGGTGCTACCTACTCCTTAATAGTGGGATAACGCTTTCTAAAGGAAATGAGAATAAACAATCTTTTTTCGAGTAGGTAGAATCTTAAGTACTTGTTCAATAAAAAACTTTTCACACAAACACCTTTTCAAAACAAATTTTCAAACAGTTGTCAGTATCATGCCCTGGGCTGTTGGAGTGGTATGCACACCTTGCATCATGATTATAGTTAGGGGATGAAGTCTTGGGATTCGGATGAGGTCCTATCGACGTAATCAGATTCATCCTCAACAGGTGTTGCAAAGCTTGAGACAACAACATGTTGAGTTTGGTAAACTGCCTTTTGGGTATATCCATCTTACTCTGATTAACCTGTTATTTTTGGCGAGGTTGTTATTGGACCCGTGATGTGGTAGCAATTTGAAAAAGTCCACTCTTCACAAAACTAGCCTCTTGTCTTCTCAGAGGTTGATCAATGACTTGGTCCTCAGCCTCGACTGCCTGCTTCATACAGTTGTATCCGTCTTGATGAAGTTTGTAGATAATGGCTCTCAACCCTTCTTATCCTCGGGCTAAGCTTTGGATAAGATCCATCTGCCCCAACATCTGGGTTCTCATTGTTTCAACTTCATATTACAATTGTTCCAACCATTCGTCTTTATTTTCTTCAGGACTTTTCTTGGCCAGGTTCACAACGAGGAGTGCTTTCAAATCTTCCTGCCCCTTGGATAGGTTTAGGAACATTTCCATGAATTGGGCTTTTTGAGTTTGGAGATCTCTATTGTCTTGTTTGAGAGCCATTGCTGAAATAAACAGCGAGAACATGAGAGAACTGTACTGGAGACTACCTGTTATGCAATGACATATATGATATGCATGCAATGTTTTCAAGGATCTTGCGGGGTAAACAAGAAAATGTCAGAAGTTGAAATTTGTAGCTTTGATTGAAGAACTTCGTATTGTTGAAGGTTCTTCTATGAGAGTCAAGCTCACCATATCAAGTGGGTCATAGCCCCTAACTCAAGTTATCGTGTTTTGGTATTTTGACGTCATTGGCCAGAGGAAAATAAATCCCCTTGCCCCTTGCTAGACGTCTGGTTGATCATAACCTGCATCATAGGCCCTCGAGATCCTTGAAATGGTTAGTATGATATGTCATGTTATGATGCTATGATGTGTATGCTATGCATCAAGCAAAAATGCAGGGTAAGAAACCAATTTATTGGATTTATACAAACAAGGTCCTGTAAGGAATATAACCAGAGCCCTGCAATGAGTTTAAATTGTTAGGCAAAGAAAGAAAATAAGCCATACAAGTAGCCTTAGGTTTAGGCTTGCATGGATTCCATAGGTAAGTACCCTCATAAAGTTTAGTTGGTTTCAAACCTATCTTAGAAAAGTAACCGGGTTCTAAGGATTCTCGATATCATTGATCATCCTTTATCAGGCATTGTTTCAGCTCAGACAATCTTTTCTTGTGGCCGAAATATCCCGAAAGTCTGATCTCAATGAGTGTAGCATCGAGTATCAACCAATCCTCAGCTTTATACCGAGGCCGACTATCTCACTACTTTCTAATGGCCAAGTTTCTTCAACTAAGGTTCTAAGGTCCATTAGTGCTTCACGACACCACAAGGCAGCCCCGCATTCTCCTTGTTTCAACATGAAGGATACCGGTACCAACTAAAGTGTCACACCAACACAACCATCGCTTAAACCATATCGGTCTATGCTGTACAATCTCCACGATCTATTGCTGTTTACCTAAAAAGTATCCCCATATCCGGGAGTAGGATCTTCAACAATACCCAAGCAAAAACCCCTAAAGATAAAGCAACCAAAACAAACAAGAAAGCAATTTAAAAAATGACCTAGATCCTAAGGTAAACCCCACTTTATTAACAATTCCCCAACAGATTCTCCAGTTCTGTGATACGGTTGCAGAACTGACTATTTTTGTTACTACTCGTTTTTGCGTTTTTTGTTCGTAAATGTACGGTAAGCAAGAGTCTCCATCGTATTTTATTTTATCCAACAGAAGAAAAGGGAAAAAGAACAGAAAAAACCTTTTTCGAGATGTTTCTGAGTACAGGGGGTAGATTATAGAAAGGAAAGGTGTTAGCACCCTTTCTATCCATGGTTTTCCATGGGCTCTTAGGTACTTGCTCATTTTTAAATTGCTTTTGTGTGTTTGTATGCTTTAAAAAGTTTTGAAATTGCCTTAGTGCGGCGTTTCACTTTATGGTAACCCTTGTATTAGTCCTCAAGGGTGTGATAAAGTGTTTTTGAAAACTTTGTTTGAAAAGTGTTTGAAAGTGTAAGTGTAAAAAGTTGTTGTTTTGAGCAAGTACTTAAGAGTTTCTACCTACTCGAAAAAGGCTATTCGTTTTCTTATTTCCTATAGACAGCATTATCCTACTATTAAGGAGTAGGTAGCTCCATCGTTGGAGTTTGAGGGACAATCGAAAGGGACGATTACGATCACTTAAGGCAATAGGGCAAGATCTCTTAGTAACTGTCCTAAAACTCTAAGATCACTTTTTTTTACCGAGGCAACGTCGAAAGGGTCATCGAGGGACTAGTGATCTTTCGAATTAGAGGACAACCACTAAAAATTCTCACGTTTTGAGAATAGTGACCATTTTCCGAAGGCAACCGAAGTGGGGAAAAACCCTAGGAGTGAGCATGTGCAAGTGTTTGTTTTTCAGTCAATTATCTTTACACATTTAGGGTTTTCTAGTGTTTTAAATTACTGATCTTTTGCATACAATCTGTGATACGGTGGAAGAACTGACTTGTGGTTTTACGTTTGTGTGCGCAAATGTTCGGTTTAGCAAGAGTCACCATCGACTTTTTATTTTATCCTAAGGAAAGGTCAAAAAGCACAGGAAAGACCTTTGAGATGTTTTCGTGGGTTCGGGGGGTAGATTATGAAAAGGGAAGGTGCTAGCACCCTTTTCATCCATGGTTATCCATGGGCTCTTAGTTACTTGTTTTAGATCACTTGCCTTTTGCTTTTCAATTGTTTGAAATGGTGCTTTGCGTGTGTGGTTTTGAAAATGTTTTGAAAAAGATGCCTTGTCTAGGCAACCTTTGTAACAATTCTTATTTGAATGTTTTACAAAGGTGTTTGTCTTTTTGAAAAGGTGTTTCAATGTTTTTGGAAATTGTTTTTGAAGTTGTGTTGTGGAGTGTGTTTGAAAAATGACAAGGATGTTTTGCAAGTTTGATCAAGTAACTAAGAGTTTGTCTACCCTATTTTACTCAAAGATCTTTCTTATGCTTTTTAACCCTTTTAACAGTGTTGTTTCACCATTGTATTTGGTGAACAACCTTGTGTTAGGATGTTGAACGGGACGGGCGCGGGACGTTTGTATAGTCATAGAAGGCAACATATGAGGCGTTTTAGCAATGTCGTTTTTAGGGACTAGATCGTTTATCGAAGGCAACATCGAGGGTCATCGAGGGACTACGATCTTTCATCGAAGGTCTTTGCTAAAACACCCATGCTCGAGGGACATGACTATTTTCTGAGGCAACAAGTGAGATTACCCTAAGGGTGCATGTGTGTAAAGTGTGTTTGATTGCATGCATTTGTCTTTGATTTTTTTGGTGGTCTATTTGTTGGTTTTATCTTATCATACACACCTAATTACTAGCATTTGTACAAAGCAATAAAAAAGGTGCAAAAAATAAATCCTACACTATTACAACCATATTGAAGTGCATAGAAATATAAAGGCAAAAAATAAGATAAAAATAAATAAAAAGAGTGTCTTTCGATCCAGGCAGTGGCATCCTTCGATTGGGACTAGCAGCCTTTGATTGGAATTCTGCTGGCCTCCTCCGATTGGGGCTAGCACCAGCAAAGTCACGTCTTTCGATTGGGCCTTGGCAGGGGCGAAGTCCTGTCCTTCGATTGGGCGAAGGCAGTAGCAAGTTGTATCCTTCGACTGGGCGAAGGCAACAGCAAGTTGTATCCTTCGACTGGGGCCTTTCTGCCTTGTTACCTTCTTCGATTGGGCCAGTGAAGTCAATGTGAGTGTGTCTCTGGCTGGTCCTGGAAGTCAGTGTGGAAACCAAAGGTTTCGTTTCATACTCCTGTCTCCAGTTTCTTTCATTTCAAGCATTAAATGGCAACATGGCCTAAGGCCATGCTAGTATTTATCTTTCAAACAGTTTAATAATTAAAACTAGTTCAGGTAAACAGAAAGCAAAACGAAACATGTTAACAGGGTGGAAACGAGAGGAACAACAGTATATACATGCTTGGAATAAACAAGAATATTTACATGTCATGCCATGAAACGAAAATCTCAAAGGTAAGAATAACTTACCTTGCTTCAGGCGGGAACGTGTGCTGGGCCTTTAAGTGGTCTCCTTGAATGCTTCTGGATTCAGAGGGAGAAACCAGGGGTTATGTCCTTGATACTGGATTCAACAGAGAAGAACAAGTGTGAGGTTCTTCCTACTGGATTCGAAGGGTAACAAGGTGTATGGATGTTTCAGGTTCTAAGGAAACAAGTGTTTGGATTCTGGATGTTTTTGATTTCTCAAGTGTTGATGAACTTGAGATTTTTTTTGTTGTGTTTGAGAACAATTTTCTGCAGATTCGTTCCTCTGGCTCGAAAGTCCTCCCTTAGTTGTTGCATAAATTCTTGTATTTATAGAGAAAAAGAATGGATATGTTTGAAAATAGCCAGCCTTGCAAAAATAATAAAATACTGTAACGTGACAGTACAAGTTGGGGGGGCCTGTTGGCAGCAGCAGCAGTTGGGTGAAGGAGATGTGACTGAGGCCTCTGACGTTGCTTGTGCTGAGATCAAATTCAGTTTGAAAGTTGCTTTTGTGATAAAGTACTCTCTGTTTGCAGAAAAAGTATGTAGCCTTTTAACCTAGAACAGTAGTATCCAGAAGGTAAAGTTTAAAACCTTTTGACAAGCTTCTGACTATGTTAAGATTTGGAAGCAACAACCTAGCAAACGAGATTTGGTCTTGTGCAAGAGTGAGATCGAAACACACCTGTTTGAAGGAGGCCTTTGCCTCAGTCGAAGCTTGTGGTCGAAACAAGCTAACTCGAAGGAAGCATATGGCCCAATCGAAAGCTCTTGCTCGAAGGAAGCATATTGCCCAATCGAAGCTCATGCTCGAAGGAAGCAATGTTGCCCAATCGAAGCATGCTTGTAGGCAGCTACTTGCCCCAATCGAAATAGGCTTGCAGGAAGCACGCTTGGTGAATCGAAAAGGGTTTCCTTGCAGGGGCATGTGTGTCCAGTAGGTCATGGCCTTCGATTGCAACCATGCAGGCAGCACGCTTGTCCAATCGAAAGGTTGAATCGAAGGATGTTTCCAATCCAAACGAAGGATGTACCCAAGTTGCATTCAAAAGAGGCATACAGGAGGCCAAATGTCCAGGTTCAAAAGAGGCATACATGAGGCAAAAAGTCCAGGTTCGAAAGAGGCATACATGAGGCAAAAAGTCCAGATTCGAAAGAGGCACGCTAGTAGCCATTTTGAGCAATCGAAAGAGGCCAAGAGGCAATCGAAGTATGTTGAATCGAAGGAGACATGTTTTCCACCAAATTTGTCAAAATTTAATTTTTATCTGTTTTGTCCATTTTTGACAGTTTCCTTTTAATTTTGGTACTGGAAAATCCCAATGCACTTGTGCAAGCTTGAACCTTGAGAATCCTTGTAAGAAAAACCTTGAGAATTGAGAGGGAAGATTTTGGGGTACAACAGTTGCCCCTGTTCAATTTTCTTAAACCTGAGGATATAGATTGACTTTCGAGCCTTTCGTGATCCAAAGGTGGAAGATAATTAAACACTAGAGTGCCCAAAAATTTGCACTCGCATGGTGTAGTATCAGCATTGTGATGTCGGGAATGGGCTTACAGATGCCATTTGGAGATGTGACAGAAACTTGTTGGAGATGGGCTTAAAGATGCCATCCAAAAATGTTTGTTGTAAGTGCAATGTTGTAGGTCAGAAGAATGAGCATCAAAATGGTATTCGTGTCTGGAATTCCATTGAACTGTATCTGGGGACTGAGTCTGTATGAGCAAAAGAAATGGCGTCCGTGTCTGGAGCGTATCTGAAATGTATTTGAATGAGTGATAGAATGACATCCGAATCTGGATCGTATCTGGACTGTATTTTGAATGAGTGACAGAATGACATCCGAATCTGGATCGTATCTGGACTGTATTTTGAATGAGTGACAGAATGACATCCGAATCTGGATCGTATCTGGACTGTATTTGAATGAATCTGGAATAAGTATCAGAATGTCAGCCATATCTGGATCGCATCTGAACTATCTCTAGAAGGAATCTGGAATAAGTATCAGAATGTCAGCCATTTCTGGATCGCATCTAAACTGTCTCTAGAAGGAAATCTGGAATAAGTATCAAAATGTCAGCCATATCTGGATCGCATCTGAACTGTCTCTAGGAGGAAATCTGGAATAAGTATCAGAATGTCATCCATATCTGGATCGCATCTGAACTGTCTCTAGAAGGAATCTGGAATAAGTATCAGAATGTCAGCCATATCTGGATCGCATCTGAACTGTCTCTAGAAGGAATATGGAATAAGTATCAGAATGTCAGCCATATCTGGATCGCATATGAACTGTCTCTAGAAGGGATCTCAGAAGATGATGATCCTTGCCCGTTGATTGATCTTTCCTGAAAAGGTAAAGAGTTAGTTGTATGCAATGTCATGATGTATGCATTGTGTAATGATGTTCTCAAAATAAAATGAGATTTGTGTCATATGTATTTTGTATGCATATGTTATGAATGTTGTTGAAGTGTAATTGTTAATGAATGTATTTTTGTCTGGGAAAATAAATCCTTGACAAAAGCTGGGGAGTCATTAAATCCTGGACTGTTGTTAAAGAGTATGTGTGTCTTCAAACTTTGCTCAGAATATTCCCACCGGGGATCCCTGCTTTGTTCTTTGAGGAGAACTCCGCTGGGGGAAGTTGAAAACTTTGTGGGGAGAATGTTTATTCTTGCTTGGGAAAAGAGTTCAGGAGTCTCAGTCGTCCGTTTCTCTATTGGGAAGTCGAAGTTGAACTGATATCTGGTCGGGTCCAGGTTTCGCAGTAACTTGTTGGGGATTGTAGAGTGGTTTACTGAGGAAGAGGAGTTGTGGTCCTTTGATTTGTAGTAGTCGGAGAGGCAAACTCAAGCTGGGGAATCCTGTTGTTTGTTAGGGAAATAAACCCTGTTGCTTAGTCTGCTAGAGAGGTGACATCTTCGTTGGGGGATCATCCTATGAGAAATATTTTGGGGAGATTTGTCATTGCCCTTAGTAGTGAATGTTTATGGCATTGCCAAAAAGTTTGGTTGTATGTAACCCTTTATTGATATTGACGTTCAATGTCCCAAGTGACAGAGATGGAGGCCTGCCCCTGGTTATTCTGTACTTCTTGAGAGGTTTCCTGGAATCTTGACTGGACTTCCCCAAGTGTGCTGGATAGTGACATGTCATGCCCCCTTGTTAATAGGAGATTTGTCAATGGAAGTTTCATCCTTTTTGAAGTGATTTTGTTCACTGAGAGAGCTTTTGTTCACTGGATATTCATTGTGTGAATTTCTCCGCTGTCAAACAAATAGCCAAATGCAAATAGTGATATTCAAGTGATGCAAAGTTTATGCTTGTCTCGAAGTTTTGAAAAATGTGTTTTTTAGCAGAAAACTTTTTATAAGACAAATTCAACACTAGATTTAGGGCAAAGCCTTACAGGAGTCAGGATACCTTTTGTAACAGTATGCTTTCGAACTAACCCATGCTTCAGTTAGGACTTTTGAAGGGTTGTAACGTGGCTTGGTTCACGGTTTAAGAAACAAAGGATAAAGGCTCAAAGTGTATTTGTACCCACCCGCTCTTCGTGATGTTCTTCAATCCTAAGCTCAGTTAATTGTGCGTTTGAACTCCAATTGAGTCTGGAACGACGTTTTTGGTGATGGTTCACACAAGTTGAATTTGTTGGAAGGCAGTCATTTTTGCAACATTTTTCATGTTGTCGAGGATTTGTAATGACCTCGTTCTTTTGATTTGGTATCCCTAATTTTTGCCTGACCGTTCCTGTTTTGAGATTACAGTCAGCGGGATGCCCCATTTTTCTTAAGTCTCCTTTGTAGGTTTTGACTTAGTGGGCTTTTCTTTTTGAGAGATAATGACTGCCTATTTGGTAGGGAACCATCACCATCTTTTGATTCCAGAGGAATGTTTTTGATGTCATTCGTTGTATTACAAGATGAGAGTTTGCGGCTTAACACGCGTTTGAATTAACTGAGAGACTACCCTGCCCCAGGTTTTGATTCAAGGTTTCAATTTGTGTTAAAAACAGAAAACTTCTACTTCTTTGGCTCGAAGGGGTTGACTAGGGATTATCTTCCTTATAACTCCAGTGTTTAGGATTTGAAAGAAACGCCTGTACATCATCAGCAAGGTCTATTCAAAAGCATACTGTATGAGATTATGGCATTGTTTCGTCATCCTCCCTCTAAAGGCTTGTAACTTTTAGCAAGAGTTGAATATCATAAAGACAGTAGAAAGCATAGTTTAAATGAAATGAAAACGAATGAAATAATTCAAGACAAACATATGCAGTGCATTAATGAAGCAAAGTTTGACATTAATAGATAATTGTTTGAATACAAAAGAAATTACAACTTGAAAATTCAAATGAAACAAAAGCCTTCAATGATTTGGCATAGGAGCAGTGATCACGTTTGGAGTCTCCGGAGGGTCAAACTCGATCTCCTTGGCATCAATCATGTCTTGGACCTTGTTCTTCAGAGCCTAACAGTTGTTTGTGTCATGTCCCAGACTGTCAGAGTGGTATGCACACCTTTCATTGGGATGATAGGTAGGAGCGGAAGTATTTGGGTTCCGGAGAGGAGCCTTTAATGTAATCAGCTCTGCCTCCAACATGCGTTGTAGCGCTTGACCCAGTGACATGTTGATCTTAGTGAATTGTCTTTTAGGCGCGACCTCCTTACACTGATGCCCCTGTCCTTGTTGAGCAGGCGTAGGATTAGAGATCAAGATTGCTCCTACGTGTTGGTCATGATGACTCTTTTGACCATACACATCATTGGACTCTTTCTTCCCATTGTAGGGCTTTTTCTGAGCATCAGAAGGTGTAGCTTCTTGAATCTTCCCACTTTTGATGCCAGCTTCGACCCTTTCGCCGGTCAGTATTAGCTCGGTGAACCCGGCTAAGGAGCTTCCAATCAAGTGTTTGAAGAAAGGCCCTGTCAAAGTTCCCATGAAGATGTCAATCAGCTCCCTGTCAGTTAAAGGGGGTTTCACCCTACCAGCCAGGTCTCTCCACTTTTGAGCGTATCCTTTGAAGTTTTCATTGGAACCCATGGTCATGTTCTGCAATTGCACACGAGTTAGTGCAAGATCAGTGTTGTATTGATACTGTTTGTAGAAATCAACAGCCAAATCCTCCCAGGTGTGGATACGAGAACTCTCCAATTGATAGAACCATTCGAGTTGAGTCCCTACTAGTCTTTCTTGGAAGAAATGGATCCAAAGCTTCGGATCAATTGTGTATGGTTGAATCTTGCAGACATAAGACTTTAGGTGCATCTTAGGGCAAGAGACTCCATCGTATAGGCAAAGGTAGGGACTTTGAACTTAGGAGGGATGAATAATCCAGAAACTAAACCCATGTCTCCTAAATCCAAGCCAGGTACTTGTTGAATCTCCATAGCACTGAGGCGATCCTCCAACTGTTTGTATTTGTCATCAGCGGGAGGATATTGTTCCTCGGAGTAGTCAGCTTCAACTTCATCAATCTCCAAATTGTGGTCTTCTTCAAGACTATCCCCTATGTTATATGGAGTTGAAAGAGATGAGGTTTTAGGTCTTCTTCTCAAGTTCAGGACGCCCGCTGCCTTCTTGGACTTCTTCTTCTTGTCTTTGAGAAGGAGAGCTTTCATGTCCTCTTGCCCTTTACCCATAGCCAGAAGCATTTGTTGGAATTGAGCGTTTTGAGCTTGGAGATCTTTCACCATTTGTTCCATATCCATCTTACTGAAATAAACAGTAGGAAGATAAAGAGACTTGTATGGGAGAAACCTGTAATGATATGATGCATGATATATGGATGCATGTTTTCAAGGACCTCGCGGGGTAAACACAAGAAAAATGTTAGAGGTTGAACTTTGGTCAACATCTTTGATTGGAGAACTTTGTGTCGGTGGATGTCTTTCCACGAGAATCAAGCTCACCATGTCGAGTGGGTCATAGCCCCTGATTCAAGTTGTTGCACTTGATATTTGACGGCGTTTGTTTAGAGGAAAATGAAACCTCTTGCCCCTTGGTAGACATCTCGTTCAACGTGACCCTGCATCGAAAGACCCTCGAGATCCTTGAAATGGTTATTGAAAAAATGTTATGATATGATGTTATGATGTTATGTACATGTATGCAAAAGTAAGCAAGTGTATATACAGGTAATCATATTCACACAAAGCAGACAAGTCCTTAGGTTTAGGCTTGCATGGGGTTTGTAGGTAAGTACCCTCTTGAAGTTAGTTGGCTCAACCTGTCCTAAAATAGAAACCGGGTTCTAAGGAGCTCAATATCACTGGATTATTTTCTATGTTCATTGTTTTGGTTTAGCCACTTAACTGGTGACCAAAATATTCCAAGAAAACAATCCTCAATGAGTGTAGTATCAAGTATCTACCAAATTCGGATTGCACCAAAGTCGGTCATCTCACTACCCCTAAAAAGGCCAAGATGGTCAAGTAAGGTTCTAAGAGTTTGTTAGTGCTTCATGACATCACTCAACGGCCCCGTATTCTCCTTGACTACTCAAGGGCTACCGGTACCCACAAATATGTCACACTAACATAGCTACTGCTTCAACCATGTCGGTATACCCTGCACAGTTCCGTCACAGTTTATTGCTATTTACCTAAAAAGGTGCTCCCAAATCCGGGTGTAGGATTTACAACAAACCCAAACAAGGAACCCAAAAAGTAAAGCAATCAAAGCAAGCATGTAAAGGTGATCTAAAACCCTAAGGTAACCCCACTTTTAGAATAATCCCCAGCAGAGTCGCCAGTTCTGTGATACGGTGGGAGAACTGACTTGTGGTTTTGCGTTTGTGTGCGCAAATGTTCGGTTTAGCAAGAGTCGCCACCGACTTTTTATTTTATCCTAAGGAAAGGTCAAAAAGCACATGAAAGACCTTTGAGATGTTTTCGTGGGTTCGGGGGGTAGATTATGAAAAGGGAAGGTGCTAGCACCCTTTTCATCCATGGTTATCCATGGGCTCTTAGTTACTTGTTTTAGATCACTTGCCTTTTGCTTTTCAATTGTTTGAAATGGTGCTTTGTGTGTGTGGTTTTGAAAATGTTTTGAAAAAGATGCCTTGTCTAGGCAACCTTTGTAAAAATTCTTATTTGAATGTTTTACAAAGGTGTTTGTCTTTTTGAAAAGATGTTTCAATGTTTTTGGAAATTGTTTTTGAAGTTGTGTTGTGGAGTGTGTTTGAAAAATGGAAAGGATGTTTTGCAAGTTTGATCAAGTAACTAAGAGTTTGTCTACCCTATTTTACTCAAAGATCTTTCTTATGCTTTTTAACCCTTTTAACAGTGTTGTTTCACCATTGTATTTGGTGAACAACCTTGCGTTAGGATGTTGAACGGGACGGGCGCGGGACGTTTGTATAGTCATAGAAGGCAACATATGGGGCGTTTTAGCAATGTCGTTTTTAGGGACTAGATCGTTTACCGAAGGCAACATCGAGGGTCATCGAGGGACTACGATCTTTCATCGAGGGCCTTTGCTAAAACGCCCATGCTCGAGGGACATGACTATTTTCCGAGGCAATAAGTGAGATTACTCTAAGGGTGCATGTGTGTAAAGTGTGTTTGATTGCATGCATTTGTCTTTGATTTTTTTGGTGGTCTATTTGTTGGTTTTATCTTATCATACACACCTAATTACTAGCATTTGTACAAAGCAATAAAAAAGGTGCAAAAAATAAATCCTACACTATTACAACCATATTGAAGTGCATAAAAATATAAAGGCAAAAAATAAGATAAAAATAAATAAAAAGAGTGTCTTTCGATCTAGGCAGTGGCATCCTTCAATTGGGACTAGTAGCCTTCGATTGGCATTCTGCTGGCCTCCTCCGATTGGGGCTAGCACCAGCAAAGTCACGTCTTTCGATTGGGCCTTGGCAGGGGCGAAGTCCTATCCTTCGATTGGGCGAAGGCAGCAGCAAGTTGTATCCTTCGACTGGGCGAAGGCAGCAGCAAGTTGTATCCTTCGACTGGGGCCTTTCTGCCTTGTTGCCTTCTTCAATTGGGCCAGTGAAGTCAGTGTGAGTGTGTCTCTGGCTGGGCCTGGAAGTCAGTGTGGAAACCAAAGGTTTCGTTTCATACTCCTGTCTCCTGTTTCTTTCATTTCAAGCATTAAATGGCAACATGGCCTAAGGCCATGCTAGTATTTATCTTTCATACAGTTTAATAATTAAAACTAGTTCAGGTAAACAGAAAGCAAAACGAAACATGTTAACAGGGTGGAAACGAAAGGAACAGCAGTATGTACATCCTTGGAACGAACAAGAATATTTACATGTCATGCCATGAAACTAAAATCTCAAAGGTAAGAATAACTTACCTTGCTTCAGGCGGGAACGTGTGTTGGGCCTTTAAGTGGTCTCCTTGAATGCTTTTGGATTCGGAGCGAGAAACCAGGGGTTATGTCCTTGATACTGGATTCAACAGAGAAGAACAAGTGTGAGGTTCTTCCTACTGGATTCGAAGGGTAACAAGGTGTATGGATGTTTCAGGTTCTAAGGAAACAAGTGTTTGGATTCTGGATATTTTTGATTTCTCAAGTGTTGATGAACTTGAGATTTTTTTTGTTGTGTTTGAGAATAATTTTATGCAGATTCGTTCCTCTGGCTCGAAAGTCCTCCCTTAGCTGTTGCATAAATTCTTGTATTTATATAGAAAAAGAATGGATATGTTTGAAAACAGCCAGCCTTGCAAAAATAACAAAATACT
Organism: Vicia faba; assembly: GCA_948472305.1. Classification (NCBI taxonomy): domain Eukaryota; kingdom Viridiplantae; phylum Streptophyta; class Magnoliopsida; order Fabales; family Fabaceae; genus Vicia; species Vicia faba. Next base: position 414,213,795 of record OX451738.1, read on the forward strand.
GTAACGTGACAGTATAAGTGGGGGGGGGGGGCATGTTGGCAGCAGCAGCAGTTGGGTGCAGGAGATGTGACTGAGGCCTCTGACGTTGCTTGTGCTCAGATCAAATTCAGTTTGAAAGTTGCTTTTGTGATAAAGTACTCTCTGTTTGCAGAAAAAGTATGTAGCCTTTTAACCTAGAACAGTAGTATCCAGAAGGTAAAGTTTAAAACCTTTGGACAAGCTTCTGACTATGTTAAGATTTGGAAGCAACAGCCTTGCAAACGAGATTTGGTCTTGTGCAAGAGTTAGATCGAAACACACCTGTTTGAAGGAGGCATTTGCCTCAGTCGAAGCTTGTGGTCGAAACAAGCTAACTCGAAGGAAGCATATGGCCCAATCGAAAGCTCCTGCTCGAAGGAAGCATATTTCCCAATCGAAGCTCATGCTCGAAGGAAGCAATGTTGCCCAATCGAAGCATGCTTGCAGGAAGCTACTTGTCCCAATCGAAACAGGCTTGCAGGCAGCATGCTTGGTGAATCGAAAAGGGTTTCCTTGCAGGGGCATGTGTGGCCAGTAGGTCATGGCCTTCGATTGAAACCATGCAGGCAGCACGCTTGTCCAATCGAAAGGTTGAATCGAAGGATGTTTCCAATCCAAATGAAGGATGTACCCAAGTTGCATTCGAAAGAGGCATATAGGAGGCCAAATGTCCAGGTTCGAAAGAGGCATACATGAGGCAAAAAGTCCAGGTTCGAAAGAGGCATACATGAGGCAAAAAGTCCAGATTCGGAAGAGGCACGCTAGTAGCCATTTTGAGCAATCGAAAGAGGCCAAGAGTCAATCGAAGTATGCTGAATCGAAGGAGACATGTTTTCCACCAAATTTGTCAAAATGTTATTTTTATCTGTTTTCTCCATTTTTGACAGTTTCCTTTTAATTTTGGTACTGGAAAATCCCAATGCACTTGTGCAAGCTTGAACCTTGAGAATCCTTGTAAGAAAAACCTTGAGAATTGAGAGAGCAAATTTTGGGGTACAACACAATCCTATTATCAATCATCTAATAATTTATAAATACGGAAAGTAAAAGTGCGAGAAGTTTAAACCTAGCTATTACAAGGCTTTAGGGAGAGGGATTACATAATTAAAAACTTGGGGAAAACAGTAAATGAAAATAATAATAAACCTAATTAACTATTACAAACCTCAGAGCAATTACACTAATTTAAAAAATAATGGAAAAAGAATATGTGCGACAAAATTAAATACAGGGAATTAACAATTAAATTCAAAGACATTTAATTAGTGAATAAAGAATTTTTTTTTTTTGGATTTTGAGTAATTAATTTTGCAAATTAACCTAATTCTAATTAATTTTAATTATGAAAAAGGAATTTAAATTATCCTAATTAACCTAAATATTAATGAAATTAAATATTTTATGAAAAAAACCTAATTCTAATGTTTTTTGTGTTTTTATGATTTTAAGATTTAATTAAAAAAAATATTTTTAAAACAATTAAAAATAAATAAAACAACAAAAAGGTTAAAGAAATTAAAACAAAAATTAAAATGGGCCTGATGATGGAAGTGATTTTGTAGGGTGCATAATTGAATTTTCTAGGCCCAAAATAGCTGGCCTATCTGCTTTGCGCGTGATCCATTGAGGATCACCTTTGGAGGGTCTACCATGCTCTTTGCTTGCTGAACGTTTAGATCTGATCACGTGATGGATCTGATGCTTGAGATCAGGGTGTATGGTGAGCAAGTTTGGAATGGTACCACTAAATCTGCAGAGAAACGTTAAGAAAAAAATTATGTAGGAGGCAGGGATCAAACCCCTGACCTCCTACACGCACGCGCCCTGAAACCCTTTGCTTGTACCACTGAGCCAGCTTACTATTCATTGATACAAACAAACAACAAATAATATATTTAATAATGAGTCAGTATTATAAGAAAAACGCGCGAGATTTAAACTGTCCAACCAGGCTTGGACACACCATCGTCTTCCTCGCATAACTGTTGTTTTAGGTATTGGACTTATACCTACGGACAAAGTCCATAGCTATAACATGTGACATTTCCAAAATGCAGCATATGCATGATAAATCCCAACCAAGGGCATGGGTCGATTGGAAATCAACCACTGAGGCTGAATATACCCTTGGTTTGGCCTAATTTAACCTATATCAAAAAGCCCTAAAACATGTTTTGAAACCTTAAGAATGGCGTTTCATAATTCCTGCGTGTAAACTAAAATTAAATCATCCAGACATATTGCAAACATGATAATAAGCATGAATAAATTATTAAAACATGTTGATAATGCCAGAATTAAAGAAAACGATTTTCAAAAAAAGAGCAAACCGTGACTGTTCTTACGCTTGATTCTTGATGCTTTGAGGCTTGGGAACGAGTGGGATAGCTTCAGTGAAGGTCCAGAAGTGTTGTTGTGTCCTTGAAATTGCTTGAAATGGCCTATGGAGGGATATGTGATCAACACTTTTTGACAAAAAGTTTGAACTTTTTTCTTGCTTTGTGGGAGGCAGGCTGCGCATAAAATCTGTCCTTAGGGTTGCAAATACTTTGTTATATGTAGTAGAATCAATCTAGGGTAATAGAATTGGAAAGAATCAAAAGATGTTATGGTCATGAATTTTGATTCCAATCTTTCCATATTTGAAGATTTCCTCTTGTTTTGGAGCTTGCACGTTTTTGTTCTTTGTTTGACAACTCATAAGATATTCAATCAATGCCAAACAAATCTTATCCCATTTATTTGATTTAATTTAATTTTATTTGAATTTTAAATAAATAAAATCAAAATAAATTAAATAAATAAGTGAATAAAGCATGGAGGGTCCCATAGGCCATGGACCATGCTAGGACTGAGATTCAATCTTGAAAAGATGGGCCCATGTGAAAAAAAAATGCAATTTTGGGTATTGTGGACTATGTGCAAATTTCCAAAAATGGCCAACTTTGACAATGCATATCTCTCTCAATTTTGACCCTAAGATGGTGTTCTTGGACTTTTTAGAAAGCTTAAGGTGTCCACTAAACAACCATTTTGGTTTCATCTCCATTGGATCTTCCATGTTCATGTAAGGAGCTTTGACCCAAAAGGTGTTTTTGTTGACTTTTTGAAATGACCTATAATGTAAGAACTTGTATATTTTGATTGAGGAATTTATTGACCTTGAGGGATGGATAGGAGTTGTAGGGAATTGAATTCTATTCAAAATGAGCCTTGGATGAGAAATTTATGATAAAGTATGAGAAAGTTATGTCTGGTAAAAGTTTGGTTGACTTTTCTTATAGGAACCCTAATTTAGCAACTTTTGAGTTTTGATGAATTAGGAGCATTCCTTGAAGAATCATGATCAACCCTTGATAAAATGATGGATATGACTCCAAAATGTTGATGTTGACCAAAAATCTTGAAGTTTGACTGTGTGTGGGTCACAGTTGACTTTTGACCTAGTACAATTGATTTTCAGGCATCTGAGCAGTTGATTGAGCAAACTTATAGTGCAAGGCATGAAACTTGGCATGGATGATCTTGGGGACATATTAAGGAAATGGAGACCATTTGGGAACCTTGGATATTAAACATCTTTATGAAGAGTGAAACCTGGTTTGAGGCTCATTGTCTTAGGAGGAGGATTTGTCTGGTCAATCCTTAGTCAACTTGAGCAATTGAGGACCTCTAGGAGTATGTTTTGAGTAAAATGAGAGGGAAAATTTTGGGGTGCAACAGGATGGGGAATTCTCTCATATATAATCTGCCTTGGACCAGGATGTAAGAGCAGGCTCTTCGCCTTACTAGGCCTGCTTCCCTTTGGTCGAATGGGAGTTCCCCTGTTGTGAGGTAATTATATACTGGGATCATCCAGCAGTTATTGTCGTTGATGCCACATATGTTAGAGTCAAGGAGGGTTTTTCAATGCTTGGTCGAGAAATTATTTCCTATATTACCGATTTGTTTCCTCCTTTCTTATTTGTGCTTGCTAGTTTTGGCAGAATATCTTTCCGAGTATTGTGTTCACGTGGGACGTGTTGTACATCTATGAAGTCGAATTTCTTCATTCTTTCTTGGACCATATCCTGGTAATCAGAGAGTCTATCATTTTTGACCTAATATTCTCCCCGTATCTGGGAGGCGACGAGCTAGGAATCTGTGAAGATCTTTACTTCCTCAGCCCCTAAATCTTTGGTGAGGCGTACTCCTGCTAGAAATGCTTTCTACTTGGCTTGGTTGTTCGAGGTTGGGAAGGATAGTGTGAGGGAGACTTTGATCAATATCCCTTCCTCGTTATCCAATATTATGCCTACTCTGATTCCTGTTGAGTTGGAGGCGCCGTCCACGAAGATGGTCCATTTGTATGCTCTGCACTTGGGGGAGGCTGGCATGGGCATCTCTGCTATGAAATCGGCCAAAAATTGGGCTTTGAGGGTTTTCTTCTCTCATATTTGAAGTCGAACTCGAAGAGCTCTAATGACCATTTGAGAATTCTGCCCACCATGTCAGGTTGACCGAGCAACTAATTTACTGGTTGGTCTGTTTAGACCATAATTGTGTGTATGAGGAAATAATGCCTTATCCTCCTCTCTGCATTGATGAGTATTAGGGATACTATCTTGATTTGATGGTATCTTATTTCAGAACCTTGTAAGGTCTTGCTCATGAAATAAATGAGTTTTTGCCCTTTGGGGGTCTCCCGAATGAGGGATGCACTGACGGCCTCGGCTGCCATGGCCAGGTAGAGGTAGATAGTTTCTTCCTTATCTGGTCGTGAGTGGACCGGTGGCTGTGGGAGCGCTTGTTTGAGGTGGAGGAAGGCACATTCTCACTCCTCAGTTCATTTGAATGTTGTCTCTTTGCAGATAAGTTTGGAGAGGGGAAGTGCATGCTGGGAAGATTTTTCCACGAAGCAGTATAATGAAGTGAGTATTACATTTAAGGTTTGAATTGATTTCTTCGAGTTCGACATTGGAAACCTAAAAAATACACGACATTTGTCGGGGTTAGCTGCAATTCCCTGTTCTGTTAGGTAGAAACCAAGGAATTTGCCTGACTGTACGCCGAAGGTGCATTTTTATGGGTTGAATCACATTCTTCACTTCCTTGCCCGGTCGAAGACTTTATTTAGGTGGAGCGCATGGTCAGTTTCCTCTTGGGATTTTACAATCATGTTGTCCATGTAAACCTAGAGCATGTCCCCAATATTTCCCCAGAAGACTTTGTTCATCATCCGTTGATATGTAGTGCCAGCATTCTTCAGGCTGAAGGGCATTACATTATAGTAATAGTTGTCCGACTTGATCATGAAGGCCATGTATTTTTTTGTCTTCTCCATGGAGATTTGGTTGTACGCAGAATACTCATCCAAAAAAGACAACCATTTAAAACCTGTAAAATTATCAAATAATTTATCTATGTTCGACAAAGGATAAGCATCTTTGAGGCAAGCCCTATTAAGATCAGTATAATCAACACACATGCGCTATTTTCCATTAGATTTCTTTACAAATACAACATTGGATATTCAAGTTGTCTAATAGGTTTCACAATTTTTTTCCTCTAGGAGGTGTAGTGGTGCAAATAGGAGATCAAGCTATTAATTAACTTGACTCGCAAATAAGCAAGAGTCGCCACCGCACTTTATTATTTCCAAGGGAATGGGAAAAGAGAGAATAAAAACCCAAAATAAATATGCAATGCAAGAAGTAAAACTAAAAGCAAAAGTGCAATAAAGAGATCAAAGGTACGAGGGTTGATTATACAATGGGAAGGTGTTAGCACCTAATGCATCTTTAGTACTCTACAGAAACCTCTTATTATATCTGTGTATTAAAATTAGTTATTTGCTAAAATATTAGTTTAAAGGGATTTTGATAATGCAACGACCTAATGTCGAGGTTTTGACTTAAAAGAGTGTAAGTTAAAAATATGAGATTTTTGGAGATCTAACTTAAGATTATAAAAACTTAAAGATGGATGAAGGAATTCACACAATCATATAAGATACACTCGATGACATGATGTCAACGAATTAATCCTTTCCTTGGATTCAAACACAAAGATAATAATCAGATGAAGACCGAATAAGAACCATGCATTAGATGAAAATGGATAGTAACCATAGTACACGGATTAAAGAACCAATTTTAGGTTTTTTTCTTTATTAAGTATGTTGTACCCCAAAATTTTCTCTCCCATTTTTCTGCAAGATTTCTCAAATGCTCAAGAGTTGATCAGACAAATTCTCCTCCTAAGCAAGGGTCAAAAACTAGGGTTTGGTGTTTCTCAAGGAAGTTTGGTTTTCAAAGGTCTCAAATATATCTCATGGTTCCTCAGATACCTATACGAATGCTCATCTCAAATCTCAACCCTTGTGTAACACGGTGGGAGAATTGACTTGGTTGTTTTACGTTTTATCGCAAATGTCGCGGATAGCAAGAGTTGCCACCGACTTTTCTTTTTTTCCAAAAAGGAAAGGTTGAAAAGAACAGGAAAGACCTTTGAGATTATTTTCTTGAGTTCGGGGGGTAGATTATGAAAAGGGAAGGTATTAGTACCCTTTTCATCCGTAGTTATCTACGGGCTCTTAGTTGCTTGCTAGATCACTTGCTTCTGTTTGAATATGTGCTTGTGGTGTGGGTTTTGAAAGTATTTTGAAAATGTATTTGTAATGGTTCTCATTTTTATAAGAACGCGTACAAAGTGTTGTTTAAAAAATAGTTCAAATAAGTGTTTATGGAATGTGTTTTTGAAAGTGATTTTGAAAAGGTGTCTTCTTTGTAATGGTTCTCATTTCTATAAGAACGCGTACAAAGTGTTTGTCTTTTAAAAATGTTTCAATATGAGAGTGTTGGTGTATAAAGTGTTTTTATTGTGAGCAAGAGAGAAACTAGGAGCGAGTCTACCTACTCAAGAAGGTCTTAAATGTTCTTTTCCTCCTCCTTTATATGTTTCTATCTTACCATTGTTTTGGTAATAAGCCCCATCGTTGGATGTGAAGGGACGGGCGCGGGACGTTTGTATAGTCATAGAAGGCAACCTATGGGATGTTTTAGCAATGTTGTTTTAGGGACTAGATCGTTTTCCGAAGGCAACATTAAGGGTCATCGAGGGACTACGATCTTTTATCGAGGGTCTTTGCTAAAACGCCCATATTCGAGGGACATGGCTATTTTATGATAGGCAACAAAATGGGATTACCCTAAGGGTACTAGTGTGCAAATGTGTTTGATTTACATACATTTAGTCTTGATTAGGGTTATTTATTGGTTGATTTCATGTCTTGCCATACACACCCTAATTACTAGCATTTATATTTGAAAGCAATAAAATTGCGGAAATGTAAAGGTCCTACGCTATTACATTATTTAGGGGTGGGGGTACAAATTTATAAATGGGGGTTTGCAAGAATTTAAATCCTAAATAACTATTACAACCATATTGAAATGTACAATGCAAGGAAGGAAAATGACTTGTTTAGAAAATGGTTTTTCGTCTTAATGAATTAAGAAAAAGAAATAAATTAATTAATAAAGAGAAAGTATTTTTATGTATTTTTTTATATTAATAAAAAGGGTATTAATGTTAAAAATGATGAAAGGGAAATAATGAGATAGAATTAGCATGCTGCTGAAAGAAAAACAAAGGGGATCAGAAGTTCTGATGCTGACCGCACTGTGGTTCAGAAAGAAACGTCAAAGGAAAATTAGAATTTCTAGATTAATACACTCCGAGGTCTTGCAAGAAATGTTAGAGGGAAAACACAAAAGTTCTGGATTGCTACGTGCTGAACTTCTGAGTGTTAGAATAGTGAGAAAGTCTTAAAAGTTCTGTGTATTAAAACAATAAGGAGAACTCAGGAGTTCAGTGTTGTGCTAAAGAAGTGAGTGAAAGTCAGAAGTTCAATGTGTTTAAATAGTGAGAAAATCATAGAAGTTTTGTGTGTTAAAACAGTGAGGAGAACTCAAAAATTATGTGTGTTAAAATAATGGGGAGAACTCAGAGGTTCTATATGGCATTTCAACTCCTTCCTTACATTAATCATCACATCAACAACTTATTCAGTTCTTAACAAACAGCAGATCAGGAAGATAAAAAGCATAACAATTTATAGAAGTTTTAATCCTAATTATGAGTCTAGCTTTATTCAAGAAGTTCTGGTCCATAGTTTTTTCTACTTATGCAATGATATGGACAACATCAATACTATGATATTTACATATTTAATGATGTTCTGAATGAAAAAATGTAAAGTCAGAAAGACTTACCTTAAATCTGGAACGTGTATTTGGAACTTGAGCTACTGCCTTCAGATGTTCTGGAACGAAACAAAAAATGCTATGTTCCTTGATTTAAAAGGAAGAACAAGGGTTTTGGTTTTGTTTGGGAATTCTGGATTTGCGAAGGTTTTACTGTTTTTCTTTTCTCTCCTTGATGATTCTCTCTCTCCAAAAGCCATCCCCTTACAAATGTGATGGAGCAACTTATTTATAGGTGAGTTTGTTGTGGTTTTAGGGGGAAAAACAAATGGGATTTAAACCTTTTTGGTATACTGTTTCATTGCTTTTTAATCACAGATTTTGTATGCTAATTTGGGGCAAATATAGGGTTTAATAAAAATGCAGGCGTGGACTAGGTCAGCAGCAATTTGGAGTGTTATGACACCTGGTTTTAGGACTGTGCTATAGCAGTGCAGCAGGTTGCTTAAACGAGGTTTTGGGACTTGGTGATGTTCTGATCATAAAAGATCATAGTGAGACTCGAAGGGTGATGTTCTAACTGAAGCGTCGAACATAGCCTTCATGTGCTGAAGAATCATGTTCTGACCGAAGAGCATCGCTTCCACATATTCTGATTGAAGCATCATGCTCTGAACCGTGTTTGCAAATTCTAATTGCACTTGCGTGGAGGCTGGCTCAGAAGTTCTGAAGTATCATATTCTCTTAACACTTAGAAAATTTTCTAAATGTTTAGAAAATTTGATTTTTTCAAAGTAATTTCTGACTTCTGATTTTGATGAACTAATTTCATGTCTTGATGAAATATAATTGTTGAAACTTGATTTTTGATCCAAAAGTTAAAGTTTGAATTTTCAGTGTGTATTTGACCATTTTGCTTTTGTGAATGACTTTCTTTAGATAATTGTAATCTAAGACTTGAAACTTGCTAGAAGCAAACCTGAGGGTCTAGAATGATCTTTTGAGAAATGAGAGGGCAAATTTTGGGGTACAATAGCTGCCCCTGTTCAATCTTTCTTAAAACCGAGTGTGATCGGTGGAAATAGAACTGACTGTTTTTAAGCTGGTTCGCGAAATGTCGCGGTAAGCAAGAGTCGCCACCGTCTTTTATGTTCTCCAACATGGAAAGGACAAAAGCACAGCAAAATTCCTTTTCGAGATGTCTCTCGGTTCGGGAGGTAGATTTATAGAAAGGGAAGGTGTTAGCACCCTTTTTATCCGTGGTTATCCACGGGCTCTTAGGTACTTGCTCACTATGTTTTCAAAAATTGTTTGCTTTTCAAGTGTTTGTGGGTTTTGAAAAAAGTTTAGTTTGAAAAACTTCTAAGTAACTCTTGTATCAGTCCTCAAGAGTGTATGAAGTATTTGTTTGAAAACTTTTTGAAAGTGTAGGTGCGAAAAGATGTTTTTGTTTTTGAAAGAGCAAGTACCCAGGAGAAATCTACCTACTCTAAGGAATTAGGCTGTGTAAGAGTCCTTTAGACAGTGCTATCCCACTATTGAGAAGTAGGTAGCACCGTCGTTGGAGGTATTCGGGTCAATTCGATTATTAGGGACAATGTGGTCACCAAAGCAATAGTAGGACGCCTTAGCGGTAACCCTAATGTCTTAGATCCTTTTTATCCGAGGCAACCGTTTCGAGGCAACTGGATCTTTAGACAGGAGGGCGACCTCTAAAACACCCTATACTTGAAGACCACCTCGAGGCAACCAAGTGAGGCGTACCCTAGGAGTGGCATGTGCATGTGTGTTGTTTCATGTTAATGTTTATCTTTGAACATGCATCATTGTGAGCTACAAATTGATTTTATTTGTCATACAAATCTTGTCATGCATAATTAACAGTTAGGAGTGCGGAAAATAAATTGCGGAAAGTTGAATCTACGCTATTACAAGGTGCGGGTATATACATCGCCAAAAACATAACCTGTTTGGAAAATAAATGCGAGAAATTAAAAGAAAGCGATAAAGATCCTAATTAACTATTACATTCCCGGAGCAGATACATCAATATAATGAATTAAAATAAATATGCGCGCGAAAGAAATTGGATCAGGACGTCCTTAGGGTTTTGACCCTCTTTGAGAAAAGCATTGAAATTTGTCCTTTTTTTGCAATTTAATTAAATTAAACCTAATTCACTAATTATTTAATTAATTAAAGGAAAAATGTTTTTTTTAATGTTTTTTAGGTTTTTTATGAAAATAAAATAAAAGGTCAAAAGTTAGTAAAAACAACCTAATTCTAATTTATTTTATTTTATTGTAAAAGAAAATTAAAATTAACCTAATTTAAAACTAAATTAATTAATGTTAGAGTTTATTTACAAAATAACTAAACTAAAGTGAAATTAATAATAATGATAATAATAAGAAAATATTGTTTTCTGAATTAATTATGAAAATAGAAGTTTGTGAATTAAATAATAATATAATATTAATAATTAAAAATTAGTAAAAGCAAATAAAAAGAAAAAGAAAACAAAAAAAAAAAAGAAAATAAGAAAGAACCAGGGGGTGTTGGGCCCTGATGGAGGTCTCTTAGCAATTTTCCAGCCCACTAAGCTTTCAGCCACGTTTGACTTTCTGAATGGTCTACGTGCATGTTGACTGAGGAACATGGTGGTCATCCATCCCTGGCCTTTGGATTCACCTTTGTGGCCACTTGGCATGCTGATTTGTGAGGTGTATGATGGACCCTCTTTGGAAACCTGCACACAAGCGTGTAAAGAAAAATAATATGGAATTTTGGGTGGACCTGGGAATCGAACCCAGGTCCCAATGATCAACGTCCACCTCACTAGCCACTCAGCCACTTGCCTGCGTTTGTTAGTATAATGGATAACAAATATAATATTTAAAACATGACAATTATGCTGGAAAGAGAAAAACTACGCGCGCTATTTGAACTGCCCAACCATACACGTACACGTCTTCATCTTCATCCTTTTTCCTATAAAAGAACAAACAGATAGCGGGGGTTTTTAACCCCCACAACCTGCATCCACAGATAATAGCGATTAGGCGTACAATGCATATAAATATGGCGCGATGGTGTCAATATGTTTGTCTCAATCTCCTGAGTTCAACCATGGGTCTCTTGAGGCTTAATTTTTCCTAAATAATAAAGCCCCAATTTTAGAGCTTGGAAAACCTAGAAATCGCTCATGGTGGTTTATGATTCAGGACGTTTCAAGATAATTGAACCACACCATTAGCTTCCTGTGAGTCCTATTAACACAAAACAATCCACAAAAGATGTTAAATATGCATGAATAATGATATGCGTTTCTGGAAAAAAATGGTCAAACCGGGAAACTGTTCTTGCGTGTTTCTTGAGTTCTAGCACGTGGTTTTGATTCCAAATCCACCCTGAAACCTCCAGCAATATGTTTGAATCGCTCTAAGGCCTTGAATTGGTCTGAAATATGAAAAAACAGTTTTTAGTTTTCTTTGATTTTTTGGAATTGGTTATGGCTTTTGCAGCAGCTTTTTCACGTGAATGGCATTAGGGTTTGGTTGTGTCCATATAATGGAAGGGAATTAGGTCAAAGTTTGGGCCAAGGATCCATGGAATTAAGTCTGGAGATTTGGTTGACCACCATTGAAGAACTTTCCAAATTTTGTTCAAATCTAGGATTTTATGCACAAAAAAGGCTTAGCACGAATTGGTTAGCTGGCATATGTCATATGAAAGCTATTCAAATCACAAAGATGCCATTCCATTAAATTTTTAGATTTTATTTGAATTATTATGGATTTAAAATGAATTAAATCAATAAAAATTAAATAAAATAGAAAAATAAATGTTTGATCTTGAAATTAATCATGGGACACGTGTGTGGCATGACAAGGCTGAATCAAGTGGAAGAAAGTGGGCCCTTTTGTCAAAAATTGAAGTTTTAAGGATAATTGACTTTTGCAAATTCATGAAAATTTCCCAACTTCTCCAATGCATATCTTGCTCAATCTTGATCATATGAACATGTTCTTGGACATTTTGGAAAGGTATTGAAGTCCTCTAACCAATGACTTTGGTCCCATGTCATTTGGATTTACCAATCTCAAGTTATGGTCTTTGACTTAAGGTGCATTTTTGTTGACTTTTGAAATTGACCTATAATGTAGAAATTAATAACTTTTTGTGAGAGCATTTCTTGGACTTAGAATGTGAAGATGAGTTATAGGAAATGTCATCCCCTTCAAAATGAGCATTGGATGGGATTTTTCTGATGAACCATGAAAAAGTTATGCCCTGGTCAAGTTGCAGTTGACTTTTCTACTGTCCAAAAATAACAACTTTTGCATCTTTGATGATTTTTGAGCCCTGCTTGTGGAATCATGATCAAGACTTGATCAAATGATGATTATGGACTCAAAATAAGATGTTGACCAAAAATCTTGACTTTTGACTGTAAAATGACCATTTTACCCCTGCAGTTGATTGTGAACCAAATAGGGCTTTTGACTGTGCAATTTGATGCTGTGAGACTTGAGACTTGACATGTAGATGCTTGATAATGTATAGAGGCTTATGGGACTTGATTGAGCCATTGAAAACCTCAAATTCCTTGAGAGAACCAAAACCCTAATTTTGACTGTGTTAGGAGGCAGTTGGACTGTGCAACCCTTGAGTAGTCTTGAACCATTTGAAGATGATTCTTGATAAACTTTGAAGAATATGGGAGGGAAAATTTTGGGGTACAACACCGAGGATGTAGATTGGCTTGTCTGCTTTTCATGATCTGAAGGTGGAAGATGATTGAACACTAGAGTGCCTAGAAATTTGCACTCGCTTGAAGTGAGTGTCAGTTGATAATATCGGGAATGGGCTTACAGATTCCATTTGGAAGGCGATGGAGAGTCGTCGAAGATGGGCTTAAAAATGCCATCCAGAAAAGATATCGGTCGCATAAGAGATTCCTTTGCGAGAATTCCTGTAATTGCCATTGAGGAGAACTTCACCGAGGAATGTTGATTTATGTCTTGGGAAATAGAAGCTAGGAGCTTCGGTTGTCCGCTACTCTATTGGGAAATTAACTCTTGATTGGGGAGGTAGAAGTAAACTGCATGTCTGGTCAGGGTCTAGGCTGCACATCGACTTACTGGGGAAATGTGAAATCGATCGTATCTGGTCGGGTCTAGGTCTTACAGTGTTGTAAACTGTTGTCTGGAGATAAGAGAGAAGGAACCTAGATAGTAGGGTTGCTTCAAAATGAAAGCCGGGGTTGTAGGGATGTGAGAAGGAACCTGGATAGTAGGGCTTATGGGAAGGAACCTGGATAGTAGGGTTACCTCGAGATGAAATCCTGGATAGTAGGGCTTATGGGAAGGAACCTGGATAGTAGGTTTACTTCGAGATGAAAGCCTGGATAGTAGGGCTTATGGGAAGGAACCTGGATAATAGGGTTTATGGGAAGGAACCTGGATAGTAGGGTTACTTCGAGATGAAAGCCTGAATAGTAGGGCTTATGGGAAGGAACCTGGATAGTAGGGTTACTTCGAGATGAAAGCCTGGATAGTAGGGCTTATGGGAAGGAACTTGGATAGTAGAGTTACTTCGAGATGAAAGCCTGGATAGTAGGGCTTATGGGAAGGAACCTGGATAGTAGGGTTACTTCGAGATGAAATCCTGGATAGTAGGGCTTATGGGAAGGAACTTGGATAGTAGGGTTACTTTGAGATGAAAGCCTGGATAATAGGGCTTATAGGAAGGAACCTGGATAGTAGGGTTACCTTGAGATGAAAGCCTGGATATTAGGTGTGATACGGTGGGAAGAACTGACTGTTTTTGGAATGCTGGTTTGCGTTTTGCGTTTGTTTTTGCAAAATGTCACGGTAAGCAAGAGTCGCCACCGACTTTTATTTTATCCAACAAGGAAAGGAAAAAAAGCACATAAAAATTCCTTTTTTGAGATGTTTCTGAGTACGGGGGGTAGATTATAGAAAGGGAAGGTATTAGCACCCTTTCTATCCGTAGTTATCTACGGGCTCTTAGGTACTTGCTCATCATTTTCAAAATTGTTTTCTTTGTGCTTGTGGGTTTTGAAAAGTTTTGGTTTTAACTTCGATTTAACTCTCGCTTAAGAGTGTAATGAAGTGTTTTTTTTTTAAAACTTATTTGTAAAAGTGTGTAAGTGTGAGAAAAGTTTGTTTCTGGATGAGCAAGTATCTAAGAATTAATCTACCTACTCGAAAAAGGAATCGTTCTATGCTAATTTCCTTTAGACAATGTTATCCTACTATTAGTGAGTAGGTAGCACCATCGTTGGAGTTTGAGGGTCAATTAGAAAGAGGGACATACAATCACTAAAGCAATGTTAGGACGTCTTAGCGGTAACCCTAATGTCTTAGATCATTTATTCGAGGCAACAATATCCGAGGCAACCATTTTGAGGCAACTATGATCTTTTAGACAAGAGGGCGACCTCTAAAACAACCTATACTCAATGACCGTGTACGAAGGCAACCAAGTGGGGTGTACCCTAGGAGTGCGCATGTGCGAGTGTATTGTTTTCAGATATTTTTATCTTTGCACGTGTTTAGGGTGATCTAATTTATTTTAAGATTAAGCATTCATTCTTGTCATGCAAACCTTATTACCAAATATCTAACAGTTGTATAATTGCAGAAATTAAACTAAATTATTACAAGGCGTCGGGTATTTACATCGCCAAAAGAAACCCTTTGAAAATTAAATAAAAGCGGAAAAAATAAATAAATGTCCTAATTATTTATTACAAACCGGGAGCAGATACATTAATTGGATAAGGAAAAATAAATCGCGCGAGTGAATTGGATCGAATGTGAAATTAGGGTTTTGACCCTTTTAAAAGAAAATGGATTTTTTGATTGTTTTTTTATTTTAAGAAAAGAAATTAAACCCTAAAATTAAAAGCTAAATTAATTATTAAATTAATTAATTAATGAAAAATAATTAATGACATATTTTGGTGTTTTTGTTAATTTAAGGAAGAGAATAAAATAATTAAATTAGTAGTTAAAACCTATTAATTTCTAATTAATTTTAAATATTTACAAAATCAATTAAAGTTATCTAGAATTAATAACCTAATTAATTAATTAAAATTTATTAAAGAAAAAAAAAGTTCTGAATTTTAATTGGATAAAAATATTTTTTGGTGATTTTTTGATAAAAAAGAAATTATGTTATTGGTTAGTAATAAAATAAAATAAAAATTAAATGGAAATAAACAAAATATAAATAAAGTAGAGAGATGGGCCTGTTTTTGGAGGGTTTGAATAACAATTTCTTTGGCCCAAAAATGCTGATCCATTGGACTTTTGTAATCCAGTGCACGTGCATTGACTGGCTTATGGTGTGCCTTCAATGCTTGACCACCAGATCTGGCCATCTGGCGTGCTGGATGGTGAGAGTCCATGGTGGATCTTAGGCTTGATTATGCACATAATTTCCTGTAAGAATAAAGCAAAATAACAAATGCTGGAGGCAGGGATCGAACCCCTGACCTCCAGCCTCCAATGCCTTAAGACCTGCGTGGCAACCACTAGGCCATGTGGTTCTTATTGTTCATTAATCAAACGCTGCAGATAATATGAGAAACAAAAGAATATTGAAAGAATAATAAAAAAATGTGCGCAGACGTTTGAATGGGCGAATGAGGGAGCGACACGCCTGCTTCTTCTTCCTCTCTTCGTGGCCAAAACCAGAAACATCTATACCAACAGACAAAGGTCCGTCGCTACAAGCTTGGCCACCCTCAAAATCTTGTATAGGCCATGGAAATGGATTCTAAGACCAGGGTTGAGTTCGTCTCACCCTCCTGAATGCAACCATGCCCATTATTGGGGCCAATTATTCCTGAAAGAAAAAACCCCAAAAACAAAGACGAAACCCTAACAATGGTGGATCTCGTTACAGGTCATATAAATGCAATTGAGTAATACCAAAAGCTTGCAAATGATTTGTAGATTCATAATATTCCATCAATTCATGCTAACTATGCCTAAATTTCAAAATACGAAATCAAAAACATGGTGAGTTCGTGACTGACTTACAGCGTACTGGGGGGCTTGAACACGCGTGATCTTGATTGATTTAGGTTTATGAGATTGCCAGGAGACGATTGGGACAATTGCCAAGCCTTGAAACTGCCTCTAAGCCCTGTTTTGATCTCACACTTTTTTGGTATTTTTGCAAATTTTGTTCTTGCTCTCTATCTGATCTCCCACCTTTCTTTTGTTCTGCACACGACCCTTATGTATTGCACAATGTATTAGGATTGTTTTTGTTGTCCAAATCTTCCTCTATCAATGCTTTGATATTTGATTTGATCTTCCTTTAACAACCTTCCAAATTTGGTCCAAATCCCATATTTTTGTACCCTTATGACTTGATACGAGTTTGATGATGGCAAGTTGTATAATGAAACCTGAAATCACCACAGAATCTTTGTTATCTATGCTTTTGAATTTTTACTTGATTTATTTTGATTTAAATCAAATTAATTCAAATAAAATCAAAATAATTAATAAAAATATGATATGTACACATGGATAAGGCTGGAGCGCGTGGGCTATAATGCCAACCCAAAACAAGTGAAAAAGAATGGGCCCATTTGGCAAAATTTGAAGTTTTGGGGATAGTTGACTTTTGGCAAATTTGCAAAAAAGGTAAACTTCAACCATGCATAACTTCCTCAATTTTGACTCTTTGGAGGTGTTCTTGGACTTTTTATAAATCTTGATATGTTCTCTAATCAACCCTTTTGGTGTCATCTCATTTTGATATTCCATGCTCATGTATGAAGCTTTGACAAAAAAGGTGTTTTTGTTGACTTTTCAAAATGACCTATAATGTCCAAATTCATAACTTCTTGTGAGTGAATTTTTTGATCTTGGGATATGAATATGGATTGTGTGGAATTTCATCCTATTAAAAATGAGCTTTGGATGGGTCATTTCTCATAAAGTATGAGAAAGTTATGCTTGGTCAAAGTTGGGTTGTCTTTTCCTACAAAACCCTAATTTAGCAACTTTTGAATTTTGATGAATTGTGAGCAATCCTTGATGAATCATGATCAAACCTTGATAAAATGATGAAATATGCTTAAAAATTATGATGTTGACAAAAAATCTTGAAGTTTGACTGTATGTAGGTCACAATTGACTTTTGCCCTAGCACTGTCGACTTTTGGACCTTTGAGCAATTGACTGAGCAAACTTCCTCTGCAAGGCTTGAAACTTGACATGGATGATCTTGAGAACATATTAGGACAATGTTGAGCATTTGGGACCACTTGGACTTAAGGACCTTGATGCAACATGAAACCCTAATTTTGGGAAGACTGCCTTAGGGGAGAGCTTGCCTGACCAACTCTTGGGCTACTTGAGCAACTTGGAGATTTTTCTTGATATATTTTGAGAAATATGAGAGGGAAAATTTTGGGGTACAACAGTAGGGCTTATAGGAAGGAACCTGGATAATAGGGTTACCTCGTCTGATCACGTAGGTTAGTTGACCCGTTTGGCTTCGGGAACTAATTTTCCATTAGTTTCCTGTAGATGTGACATGTATAACTTCATGGATTTAGTCCCGAGTTGTTGGAATTGTTGATGATAACCATCCTTCCTGAAAAGGTACAAGATTAATTATATGTGATGCATGAATTGCATTACATGATGATGTTCTCAAAATAAATGAGTATATGTTGTATGCAATATGTATGTGTATGCCACGATGTATGGATATGAGATGCTCTTGTGGTAATTTTAGCCGAGGAAAATAAATCTAGGACTGCTGTTGGAGAGTGTTAGGACGTTGAACCCTTCATTTCCGTCGGGGATGGTGAACCGGAGATGACTATGCTGGGGATTTGTTCCTTGTTTACGGATATTCTGTCGAGGAGAGACTCTGCTTGAGAATAACTCTGCAGGGAATAACTCTGTTGGAAAGTGAAATTCCATAGCTTAAGTAGTAAAATCTGTTAGGGGGTGAGCTTCTGCGTTCAGAGAAATAAACTCTGCTTGGGAGACAAATTTATGAGCTGCTCGCGACTATAAAATTTGTCTAGGGAATGTAGATGTCGGCTCTTTGAAGGAATTTGGCTGGGGATAGTAACTCCTATTTAGGGAAACTGATATCAACGTTTTGATTACCTCTACTCCGTGGGAAGTGTAGATGTCATCGAGGCGCATGTAATGGTGATTTCGTTTCAAAGCTATCTCTGCCCCTGTACCTGCTGAATAGAGTAACTGTCGGGCTTGACATGATTATTTTTTAGTTTTTGCCCCTGTTTCTTAAGTTACGAGCAATTGTCTTTCCGTTTCCTATGCGGATATTTGCAAATAGCGATTATATTCAAATTCATATGTCAAGAATAAATTATTGGGATTTTTGTGAAACAAAATAGAAAAAGAAAAACAAATGATTTTGTAAAAATGACTTATATTAATTTCTGAAGTTGGCCTATAATAGGCGTTTTTGTACAAGGAAGTTGGCGCTCTAGTAAGAGAAAGTCGTCGTGAAAATGAAAGCTATACAATATTGTTTAGAAAGAGAAGAAAGATGCTATGTGTAATAATCCCATTGAGTTTTAATTCTACTATTGCCGCTATGTCTTCGAGCGTCTCATCACTTTACTGCTTGTCCGAAGCTGACTGGATTGATTGGTGTCGTTCGAGCTTGATAGTTGATACTAAAGTCTGGTCGCAAGGTGATCCAATGGGACATAGTGATACACTTTAAATCCCTAACTTTTTCCTGGACCGCCCTTTCGGGTTTTCAGTCCACCGGGATACCCTTTTTTGCCCAAGCCGCCTTTTCAGGTTTTCGACTTGCCGGGTGTACAGATTTTTTCGTTTTCAACCCTAATTTTGTCGGAACTCTCTTGGTTCATTGGGAAGCCCTTATTTTTGCCTAGTCCAGTCAACCTAGCGGGTCTTTAATCACGCATAGTATCTTTTCACTATGTCTGCATTGACAGGGTGAGAGAGGTTGTCACCGTCCACAGTGGTCAGAGTCATGGCTCCACCTGAGAAAATATTTTTAATCACGAATGAACCTTCATATGTGGAAGTCCATTTTCCCCTGGGGTCACCTTGCGGCAGTATGATGTGCTTGATCACTAGATCCCCGACTTGATATTCTTGGCGTCTGACTTTTTTTATTGAAAGCCTTGATCATCCGTTTTTGATACATTTGACCATGACAGACAATAGTAAGTCTCTTCTTATCGATCAGATTCAGTTGATCAAGTCGAGTCTGGATCCAATCGACTTTGTTCAAACCCGCATCCTTCATAAAACTCAGAGAAGGGATCTGGACTTCAATAGGCAGGACAACCTCCATGCTATATACCAGAGAGTCGGGTGTTTCCCCTGTCGATGTTCACGCGGAGATGCGGTACCCATGAAGAGCAAATGGTAACATCTCATGCCAGTCTTTGTATGTCACCTTCATCTTCTGTATAATCTTCTTGATATTCTTATTAGCCGCTTCGACAATGCCATTCATCTTCGGCCGATAAGGAGAAGAGTTATGATGCTATATCTTGAATTGATTACAGAGTTTGGTGATCACCGTGTTGTTGAGATTGGTACCATTGTCCGTGATGATTCTTTCGGGGACACCGTAATGATAGATTAGGTTATGGTTGATAAGCCATGCAACAACAATCTTGTTAACAGTAGCAAAGGAGGCAGCTTCAACCCACTTCGTGAAGTAATCAATGGCCACCAGGATGAAGCGATGCCCATTAGAAGTGGTAGGTCTAATCTCTCCGATCATGTCGATGCCCCACATTGCAAAGGGCCAAAGAGCCGTCAAGACATTTAAGGGAACCAGAGGCACATATACCTTATCAACATAGATCTGGCATTTATGATAGGTTCGGGAGTGCTGATAACAATCTGCTTCCATAGTGAACCAATAGTATCCTGCCCGTAGGATCTTCTTAGCCATGGTATGTCCACTTGAATGGGTTCCAAAGGTAACTTCGTGTAGATCTGTCATAATCTTTTCTGCTTCGCTCTTATCTACACACCGCAACAAGGTAGAGTCATGGTTGCGCTTGTAGAGTATTCCATTACTGAGGAAGAATTTCGCGGCGAGCCTTCTCATAAACTTTTTGTCGTTGACAGATGCCCCCTCGGGATACTCTTGAGCCTTAAGATACCTTTTTACTTCATGAAACCAAGGTTTATCGGCTACCTCTTCAGTATCAATTTCACAGCAGTATGCTGGTTCATCCAACCTTTCAATGGTGATTCGGGGAGCTTCATTATCCCATCTGACCTTGAACATAGAAGACATGGTGGCTAGCACGTCCGCTAACTGATTCTCCTCCTGTGGGAAGTGTTCAAAGGTTACCTCCTCAAAGCGTGGGAGAAATGTCAATACATGTTCCTTGTATGGAATGAGATTTGGGTGCTTCGTGTCTCATTCTCCTTTAATATGACTTATCACCAAGGCTGTATCCCCGAATATACTCAAGAATTTGATCCTTAGGTCGATAACAGCTTTGAGACCCATGATGCAGGCTTCATACTCTGCCATGTTATTAGTACAGTTGAAGTATAGTCGGGCAGTGAAAGGAGTATGACAGCCGTCAGGAGATATGATTACAGCGCCAATGCCATTGCCTAGTGCGTTCGAAGCTCCGTCAAAAAATATAGTCCATATGGATCCTTTTTCAGGTCCTTCATCCGGTCCAGGTTCTTCGTAGTCTGTCACTAGCATAATATTCTCGTCCGGGAACTCAAAATTCATGGATTGGTAGTCATCCATGGCCTGATGAGCCAAATGATCAGCCAATACACCTCCTTTAATTTCTCTCTGGGTTGTATATTGGATATCGTATTCGGTTAGGATCATTTTCCATCTTGCTATTCTTCCGGAGAGAGCAGACTTTTCGAAGATGTATTTGACCGGATTCATATTAGATATCAACAAAGTAGTGTGGGTCAACATATACTGTCTTAGTCGGCGAGCAGCCCATGCCAAAGCGCATCAAGTTTTCTCGAGCAGTGAGTATCTTGTCTCACAGTCGGTAAATTTTTTGCTAAGGTAGTATATTGCATGCTCTTTTCGACCAGACCCGTCATGCTGCCCCAACACACACCCCATTGAATTGTCTAGCACTGTTAAGCACAATATCAAAGGTCTTCCTTCATTAGGAGGCATCAGGATTGGTGGTTCTTAAAGGTATTCCTTGATTTTTTCGAAAGCGGTCTGGCATTCGTCATGCCACTTTACCACTTGATCTTTCTTCAGGAGCTTGAAGATTGGCTCACAAGTAGCAGTCATATGTGAAATGAACCTGGCGATATAATTCAGGCGTCCCAAGAAACCTCTAACCTCCTTCTCAGTACGGGGAGTCGGAATCTCTTGTATGGCCTTCACCTTTGTAGGGTCTACCTGAATACCTTTGTCACTAACAATAAAACCCAGTAGTTTCCCAGATCTTACCCCGAAGGTGCACTTGTTCAGATTCAACCCAACTTATACGTCTTCAACCTTTCAAATAACTTTTGTAGATGATCAAGGTGTTCTTCCTAGGTTTGGGACCTGTCTATCATGTCATCAACATAACCCTCTATCTCATGGTGGATCATATCATGGAACAATGCTACCATGGCTCGCTGATTAGTTGCCCCAACATTCTTCAACCCAAAAGGCATCACCTTATAACAAAAAGTTCCCCACTGCGCAACGAAGGTTGTCTTCTCCATGCCTTCGGGAGCCATTCTGACCTGATTGTACCCAGAGAAACCATCCATGAAGGAAAAGATCTTGTGTTGTATGGTGTTGTCAACCAGAACATCGATATGGGGAAGCGGGAAGTCGTCCTTGGGGCTTGCCTTGTTCAGGTCTTTATAATCGACACACATCCGTATCTTGCCGTCTTTCTTTGGTACTAGAATAACATTAGCAACCCACCGCGGATAGGAGGTGACAGCTAGGAATCCAGCGTTGAACTGTTTCATAACCTCTGCTTTGATCTTCTCTGACATTTCAGGGCGCATACGACGAACTTTCTGCTTAACCGGAGGACAATCTTCTTTAGTCGGCAGACGATGTACCACAATATTAGTGTCTAAACCATGCATGTCTTCATATGACCAGGCGAAGATTTCAACATAGTTGTGTCACAAATGTATCAGCCGTTGTTTGACTTTAGTCTCCGGATTTGCGCCGATCTTGACTTCCTTTCTGTCTACCTTTGTGCCCAAGTTTAACGTCTCAACTAGCTCTTCATGAGGCTGTATAGCCCTCTCTTCCTGCTGTAACAGCCTAGCGAGCTCTCCAGGCACCTCACAATCTTCCTCACCTTCGTCCTCGGCTTGGTTGATCGTATTTTCAAAGTTATAACTGGCAATAACAGAACTGTTATCAATGGGTCCAGAGCGGATATGGATCTGCAATTTGATATGTGAGTGTGTGTAAGAGCATAACTGCATTAATAAAGTAAAAAAGCAGAAAAGAAAAATAGAGAGCGCAAAATTTGTATGCAAGAAACGTCCAATATTTTATTGATGATATATGAAAATGACATATAATAACCCTCACAAATAAACCACCGTGCCTCGAGTAAGACACAAGGCCATAAAGTTTATATTGTTTACTACTAATTTGAAAAACAAGTAAGACAATTACTGCTGAACAAAAGAAATTGACACAAAATCTCTGGCCGTCCAGTTGCTAGGTCCACCGTTAGTAGTAGGGTAGATCTAGCTGTCAATATCAGAATCCTCATCATTGTCTTCTATAGCATTAACCCCACAATTGCTGATGTGTAGGGGAGGTCCTCCAGCCCGAGCACGTCGAACTGCCTTTTGAGCTCCTGAAGTAAAGCCCAAACCGAATTTGTCAGTTTTATGAGGAAAACCAGGGAGTTGTCCCCAAATGGTACATTCGCCTTCTTCAACTACCGCTCTGGCGTCCTTGAGAGAAGCCATCTTCAAAGGAGATTTGGTGATCTTTGGCACACTAGTGATGGTCTCGGTTGATGCCATAATCCAAGGAACCTTGATCAGTGCATTTTGATGCACATTCTTTCATGATTGTACTTATGCATTTCCATGGTTTGTTTAGCTTATTTTTGTATTTTATAGTGTTTTTCTATTTTAGTTTATTTCTACTCTTATTTGATTTTCGTACTTTATTTTCAGCATTAGCAGTCTGCACGAATAAATTCATAACTTGAGCTACGGGAGTCGGAATGAAGCATGCTACCAGTCTTCGGAAAGCTAAGAGAAAGAGCTACGCTTTTCATTAAGAAGTCGAGAGCTGAATCGAATTGTAGAAGAGCCATAAAATTCGTTGAAATTGCAGCATTTTATATTTAAGTTTTGGGTCATTTGTTTTGGGTCTGGGTTATGTTTTCAACCCAGTTGGGTTATGAACCAAATCCTTGTCCTTGCTATACCTAGCAGCCGCTACAATAATTTCATTTTGACCTTTTTATTATTGAGAAAAAATACATTTTGCTTTTACGCTTAAATGAAGAACTAATCATCCAGAGTTGATCTACTGTAATCGTGTTCCTGCTTTGAGGTTTTTGACTTATCAATTCAATTTCATTTCTCTTTCAATTCTATTTTATGAAATTACATTTGCTTAATCTATTATTTCATGGAATATCTTGATTAAATTCGTATGATTGTATTCCTAATCTTTTATCATTGTTTACGTTGCTTAGTCGTTAAATCGCGTTTTATATCGTGTTTGCTTAATTCGCGATTGTATTAATCCGTTTGCTTAATTCGGAATGAGAATTCAATCTATTTTATATCTATTGCGCTTGTCAATTGATATTGAAATTGAATAGAGGTTTAAGCCGCTTAGGGAATTGGTAAGTTAAAAATCAATGATTAGCAGGAACCTGAAAACAGTATATCAACTTATTTTTATAATCACTTATTTTAATCACTTATTTTGTGTTATGAATCGATCTTAAAACCAACCCCCATTAGATTTTTATTAGTTAATAATAAAATCAAGAATCCTTGTGATACGACTCGAGCCATTGTCGATATACCGCATTTTACAAAATACTCGTTTTTGATCCGCGCGCGACAACGGATCAAATTGGCGCCGTTGCTGGGGATTCTTGTTGTTATTAATTAATATTTTACTCATAGGTATAGTGTTCTTGTTTTTTTCGTTGTGTTTGTTGATTTTCAGGGTTGCAATTTCGGTTGCAGTATTGTTTTTCAGTCTACCAGGTAAGTTTGAAACCTACTGTTTCGATTTGCTCCGAATTTTTTTCAGAAGTTCAGAAAAAAATTGACGAAAAGTACTCCTTTAGAATAAAATTCTAAAAGATTTCGGCCCTCAAAATCGTAAATTCCTCTTTTTTTCTATTTTTAAATAATTTTTTATTGTTTTCATAGTGTCGAAAAAATCCAAAAAAAAATTCAAAATTCTTATTTTGCTTCATTAGATTAAATTTTTTATTTTTGTATTTTTTTGAATTTATTTTGATCGTTTTCTTTCTTTCTATTTGTTTCTGCATGTTTGGGACATAGTTGGTATTTTTGTGTTTATTGATAACATGGCTGAACAAAGAACTTTTAGGCAGTTGGTTGGCCTTGATGTGAGCTATAATGGTTTATGTATTGACTATCCTACAGTTGATACACCTTTTGAATCGAAATCTGATTTAATACACTTGTTGTCAAAGCTTAATAGTCTTACAGGTGAGGATCCACATAAGCATCTGAAGGAATTCCAGGTTGTGTGCTCAGAACCTTCTGAACCTTTTTCTAGAGGACATTGTCAAACAAATGGCTGCAAATAATCTCAAGTATGAATAACAAATAGATTCTACTGTCCAGACTTTGCAAACACAAATTGAACAACTTGCCTCTTTGATGAATATTATGCAACAAGCTCAAGGATCTAACTAACAACCCTTGGAAGGGAATTCTATTTTTCCAATAGAGTTGCTTTCTGAGACTGTTGATGATACTTGTACTAATTTTCCATCATTATCTGATTTTGATGATGTTTACTCTTGTGATGTTTGTACTGATATTAAAATTTGCTCTGTTTGTGCTGAAATTTAGGTCGCCTTGCAAGTTGACATTCTTACTGCAGATGAGGTTGCAAATGAAGTTATTCATGTGGATGAAGCTCTCGACACTCTGGCTGCCCGAAACAAATCATCCAGCGAACAACCACCTTCTCGAGAGCTGAAACTAATTCCTGAAAATCTAAAATATGCTTATTTAGAGATGAATGAAAAGATACAAGTTATAATTTCTTCTAACCTTAACTTTGATCAAGAAAATAAGATTTTGCAGGTTTTAAAGAAGCATAAGAAGACGATTGGGTGGACTTTGGCGGACATTCCTGATATTAGCACATCCATGATTTTGTACAGGGTCTCAATTGAAGTGAAAGATGAAACAAAAGTAGTGAGACAGCCCCTTAATCTTTTGATCTTTGGTTGTATGGAAAAGAAGATCACGTGCCCATTCGACACTTTTACTTATCAAAGATTATCCTTTGATCCTGGAATAAAAGGAGAAGGCACTAATAAAAATTTCAAGTTCAATGGACATTACCCAAAGCTACTACATGGGAGCCCCACTTTGGAAGAAGAGAATATAGAAGATATCTCTTTGGAAAAGGATGCTTATGTGATCACTTATCCTCCTTGACTATTCGGGTGTTGTGATCGGTGGAAATAGAACTGGCTGTTTTGGAATGCTGGTTCGCGAAATGTCGCGGTAAGAAAGAGTCGCCACCGTCTTTTATTTTCTCCAACAAGGAAAGGACAAAAGCACAGCAAAATTCCTTTTCGAGATGTTTCTCGGGTTCGGGAGGTAGATTATAGAAAGGGAAGGTGTTAGCACCCTTTCTATCCGTGGTTATCCACGGGCTCTTAGATACTTTCTCACTATGTTTTCAAAATGTTTTGCTTTTCTTGTGTTTGTGGGTTTTGAAAAAAGTTTGTTTGAAAACCTCGATTTAACTCTTGTATCAGTCCTCAAGAGTGTATGAAGTGTTGTTTGAAAACTTTTGTCAGAAAAGTGTAGGTGCGAAAAGTATTTTTGTTTTGAAAGAGCAAGTACCTGAGAACCTCTACCTACTCAAAAGAAATTAAGCTGTGTAAATGTCCTTTAGACAGTACTATCCCACTATTGAGAAGCAGGTAGCACCGTCGTTGGAGTTTCGGGTCAATTCGATTATAGGGACATGTGGTCACTAAAGCAATGGTAGGACGCCTTAGCGGTAACCCTAATGTCCTAGATCATTTTTTATCCGAGGCAACCGTTTCGAGGCAACTTTGATCTTTAGACATGAGGGCAACCTCTAAAACACCTTATACTCAATGACCACGTCGAGGCAACCAAGTGAGGCGTACCCTAAGAGTGGCATGTGCAAGTGTGTCAGGTTTCAGTTATGTTATCTTTGTACATGTTATGGTGAGTGTGATCGGTGGAAATAGAACTGACTGTTTTGGAATGCTGGTTCACGAAATGTCGCGGTAAGCAAGAGTCGCCACCGTCTTTTATTTTCTCCAACAAGGAAAGGACAAAAGCACAGCAAAATTCCTTTTCGAGATGTTTCTCGGTTCGGGAGGAGATTTATAGAAAGGGAAGGTGTTAGAACCCTTTCTATCCATGGTTATCCATGGGCTCTTAGGTACTAGCTCACTATGTTTTCAAAAATGTTTGCTTTTCTTATGTTTGTGGGTTTTGAAAAAAGTTCGTTTGAAAAACTTCTAGGTAACTCTTGTATCAGTCCTCAAGAGTGTATGAAGTATTTGTTTGAAAACTTTTTGAAAGTGTAGGTGCGAAAAGTTGTTTTTGTTTTTTTGAAAGAGCAAGTACCCAGGAGAAATCTACCTACTCTAAGGAATTAAGCTGTGTAAAAGTCCTTTAGACAGTACTATCCCACTATTGAGAAGTAGGTAGCACCGTCGTTGGAGTTATTCAGGTCAATTCGATTATTAGGGACATGTGTGGTCACCAAAGCAATAGTAGGACGCCTTAGCGGTAACCCTAATGTCCTAGATCCTTTTTTATCCGAGGCAACTGTTTCGAGGCAACTGGATCTTTAGACAGGAGGGCGACCTCTAAAACACCCTATACTTGACGACCACCTCGAGGCAACCAAGTGAGTCGTACCCTAGGAGTGGCATATGCATGTGTGTTGTTTCAGTTTATATTTATCTTTGAACATGCATCATTGTGAGCTACGGGTTGATTTTATTTTTCATACAAGTCTTGTCATGCACAATTAACAGTTAATAATTGCGGAAAATAAATTGCGGAAAGTGAATCTACGCTATTACAAGGCGTCGGGTATTTACATCGCCAAAAACATAACCCTTTGGAAATAAATGCGAGAAAATAAAGAAAGCGATAAAGATCCTAATTATCTATTACATTCTCGGAGCAGATACATAAACATGATCAAAATAATAATAATGCGCGAAAGAAATTGAATCGGGGACGTCCTTAAGGTCTTGTCCCTTTTTGAGAAAAGAAAGAAATTTGGTCTTTTTTGCAATTAAATTAAATATTAAACCTAAAACTAATTAATTAAATAATTAAAAGAAAAAGTATTTTTTTAGTTTTTTATGTTTTTAATAAAATAAAAAGAAATTAAAAGTCAAGAAAACCCTAATTCTATATTGATTTTAGTTATTATGAAAAAGATTGAAATTAACCTAATTAACTAAATTAATTAATGTTAGAATTTATTTACAAACTAATTAAAATTAATAAATAATAATAATAATTAATAACAATATTTACATTTTTGATTGTCTGAATTTATTATGAAAATAATATTAATTATGTTAGTTAAATAAATAATAATAATAATAGTTAGAAATTAGTAAAAGAAAAATAAAAGAAAAATAATATTTAACCAGGGGGTGTTGGGCCCATAGGAGGTGAATTCTGGAAATCTGAGGCCCACTTGTACACAAGCCTGCGTTGACTTCTGGAATTGTCTGCACACTGCTTTGACTGGGAGCATGATGTTCTTCATCTCCTGGCCTTTGGATTGGTATTATGAGACACATGGCGCCTGATTGCCTGAAGCGCATGCTGGGACGTTGTTGGAACGCTGCACATGATTACATTAGAAAAAATGTGAAACAAATATTGGGTGGACCTGGGAATAAAACCCAGGTCCCAATGGTTGCCAGCCATATCATCATCCACTGAGCCAAACGCTTGTATTTGATATTATAATAATCAATAAAAATAATATATGAAAAACAACGCATGTGCTGGAGACAACAAAACGCGCGCCATATTTTTGAACGGACCAACCATGGTACACCACGTCTTCATCCCCTTCGCTGAACCTATAAAAAAGCAAAGAGATAGCGGGGGTTTTTAACCCCCACAATATAGGACGACCAAAAATAGCGATTAGGCGTAGAGGCTATATAAATTGTTCGCGAGGGTTGGGTTAAACTCGTCTGGACGCAGCGATTACAACCATAGGCATTAGAGACTCCAATTTTTCATGTATGGGAAAGCCCCAATCTGAGAACTCAAAAACCCTAAAAATCGTTAATGGAAATTCATAATTCCGTGCATTATAATCCAATTAATTAATACCAATAGCTTCATAAAGGTTCAAGCAATGCAAAACAATGATTAGAACATGTTAATGATGCATAAAATGTGAGTTTCGATTCTGAAAAAGTTAAGCAAACCGTATCACTGTTCTTGCATATTCTTTGAGTGTTAGCCCTTGGTTTTGTTTGCAAAAGGTTTCTGAGAATGCTAGCAATGTATTAGAATCCTTAAATTGCTTTGAAAGGGCCTGGAAGTGAGAAAATAGTTTTGAGTTTTCTTGACTTTTTTTCAATATTGCATATGGCTTTCTTGCAGAGTTTTCACGTGTGAGGCATTAGGTTTAGGTTATGCATATATAGTAGAATGGAATTAGGGTAAATCTTGGTCCAAGAATCCATGGAATTATGGTTTGCATATTTGATTTTCAATCACATCTTTTTGCATCTTTTTTATTGACAAAACTTTCTAATTTTGGAGATTTTGGTCCCCTTGATTGATACACGAAATCTCCAGCATATGTTGACCACTTTTGCTTCACAAAAAGATTGAGAAATCATATCTTTGAATTTTCTTACAATTAAATGAATTAAATGAATTAATATTGATTAAAAATTCAATTAATTAATAAAAAATAAGAAAATAAATCAATATAATCTCAATGGGTCGTGCATAGGCCTTGGACAAAGTTTTAAGAAGGAATTTGAGGCTCATTAGCAAAAATGATGTGTTTTGAGCAAAGTTGACTTTTGCAAATTCACAAAAAGTTCCCAACTTCTCCAATGCATATCTTGCTCAATTTTGATCATATGAACATGTTCTTGGACATTTTGGAAGGGTCTTGAAGTCCTCTAACCAATGCCTTTGGTCCCATGTCATTTGGATTTACCAATCTCAAGTTATGGTCTTTGACTTAAAGTGCATTTTTGTTGACTTTTGAAATTGACCTATAATGTAGAAATTGATAACTTTTTGTGAGAGCATTTCTTGGACTTGGAATATGAAGATGAATTGTAGGAAATGTCATCCCCTTCAAAATTAGCATTGGATGGGATTTTTCTGATGAACCATGAAAAAGTTATGCCTTGGTCAAGATACAGTTGACTTTTCCGTTGTCCAAAAATAGTAACTTTTGCATCTTGATGATTTTTGAGCCATGCTTGTGGAATCATGATCAAGACTTGATCAAATGATGATTGTGTGCTCAAAATAAGATGTTGACCAAATTTTTTGACTTTTGACTGTAAAATGACCATTTTACCCCTGCAGTTGATTGTGGAGCAAATGGAGCTTTTGACTGTGCAATTTGACATTGTGAATCTTGAAACTTGACATGTATATGCTTGACAATGTATATGGGCCTATGAGACTTGATTGGACCACTGAAAACCTCAGATTCCTTGAGAGAACCAAAACCCTAATTTTGACTGGCTTAGGAGGTGGTTTAGACTGTGCAATCCTTGAGTAATCTTGAACCATTTGAAGATGACTCTTGATAAACCTTGAAGAATATGGGAGGGCAAATTTTGGGGTACAATAGTTGCCCCTGTTCAATCTTCTTAGACCTGAGGATGTAGATTGGCTTGCGTGCCTTTCGTGATCCGAAGGTGGAAGATGATTGAACACTAGAGTGCCCAGAAATTTGCACTCGCATAGTGGAGTATCAGCAGTGTGATGGAGGGAATGGGCTTTTAGATGCCATTTGGAGAGATGGTGGATAGGAGGATGGGCTTATAGATTCCATCTGGAGATGTGACATAACCTTGTCGGGAATGGGCTTATAGATGCCATTTGGAAATGTAACAGATAGTTGTGGAGATGGGCTTAAAGATGCCATCCGGGGGTGTCGATCGCGTAAGAGATTCCTTAGCGAGAACTTGCGTACCTGAGAAAGAAATATGGTTTCCTAGCTTGCTACAGGTGTTGATCTTCAATCTCTTCATGCAGATATGCCCTGGCTAGATATAGGTATCGAATCTAAAATCAATCGCTCACAGATATGCCCTGGCTAGATACAGGTATCGAATCTGGAATTAGTCGTCTACAGATATGCCCTGGCTAGATACAGGTATCGAATCTAGAATTAGTCATCTACAGATATGCCCTGGCCGGATACAGGTATCGAATCTGGAATTAGTCGTCTACAGATATGCCCTGGCTGGATACAGGTATCGAATCTCTAAACTCTTCATGCAGATATGCCCTGGCTAGATACAGGTATCGAATCCATAATCAATCTCTCACAGATATGCCCTGGCTAGATAGAGGTATCAAATCTGGAACTGGTCGTCTACAGATATGCCCTGGCTGGATACAGGTATCGAATCTGGAATCTCTTCATGCAGATATGCCCTGGCTAGATACAGGTATCGAATCTACAATTAATCGCTCACAGATATGCCCTGGCTAGATACAGGTATCGAATCTGGAACTGCGACAGTTGATAGTAATCATCTTTAGATCGACCTTTTTCCTGAAAAGGCAAAACATCAGTTGTATGCAATGTCATGATGTATGAAATGCATGATGTCATGATGTTCAAAAATAAATGAGATAGTGTAGTATGCACTTTATCATGTACGTAAGCAGGATGTATAAAATGTGAAATGTTTATGAATGTATTTCGTCTGGGAAAATAAATCCTTGACGAATGCCGGGAGCTCGTTGAATCCTGGGATGATGTTTGAAGAGTAGAGTTCTTCGCTTCCGCTGGGGATGATGAACAAAGATGATTGCAAGAATAAACCTGTAGGAGAAGATGACTCCGTTGGGGAATAAACTTGTTGAAGAGATTACTCTGCGGGGAAATACTCTGTGGGGAAGAGATGCTTCGCTGAGATTTTGATGATAACTCCGCTGGGGATTCCAATGATAAGTTACGTTGGGGAATTCGATGAACTCCGCTGGGGGATAGGAAGAACTTCGCCGAGGACGATCTTTCCGTGGTAACTAGCTAAGGATAACCCAGTTATAGGCCCTGGTGGGGAATAACCTTCTGAATAAAGCCGGGTAGATGCTTTTGCGCTCTGCGGGGGATAAGCTTCCAGAATCTACTGGGGAGGATGATTCAACTCTCCTGGGGAAACTTTTGGACTGGACTGGGGAAGTGGCTCCACTGGGGTGTCTGGTATTCCGCCGGGGAACAATCTTATATTAAGACTGCCGGGGATGCTTGCTTAGGAACATCTGTATACTCCGCTGGGGAATATTGAGATCTTCTGGGGATCAGTCAAAGGTGGTTGCACCCTTCCAGCAAGGTCTCTCCATTTTTGGGCGTACTCTTTAAATCCTTCACCCGTCCCTAGTGACATACCCTGGAGTTGGGTACGCGTAGGAGCGAGGTCGAAATTATACTGATACTGCTTATAGAACGCAGTAGCAAAATCTTCCCAGGTACGGATACTGGCCCCATCCAGCTGATAGAACCACTCGAGTTGAGTCCCTGAAAGACTGTCCTGAAAGAAGTGGATCCACAAATTCTTGTCAGCAGTGTAAGGTTGGATCTTCC
Organism: Vicia faba; assembly: GCA_948472305.1. NCBI lineage: Eukaryota > Viridiplantae > Streptophyta > Magnoliopsida > Fabales > Fabaceae > Vicia > Vicia faba. The sequence goes on from OX451738.1 coordinate 414,246,077, forward strand.
TTACATACGACCGGAGGTGCAGCTTTGGGCAGGAAGCTCCGTCATATTTGGCAAAAGCAGGTGCTTTGAACTTATGGGGAATCACCACCCCAGAGGATAAGCCTAGGTCTCCAAAGTCCAACCCGGGCACATTCTGTATCTCCATGGCGCTCAGGCGGTCCTCCAACTGTTTGTACCTATCCTCAGCCAGAGGGTACTGTTCTTCATCATAATCCGTCTCGTTGTCGGAGACCACGGGACTAGGAACCCTTCTCTCTTGTGGACTGTCTTTTCCTACAGATGAGGTAGTCAGCTCAACCTCATTCTGTAATCCATTCCAAAATCTGCGTCCAGTGTTGAACAAGACGGTCCTCTTCTTCTTCTTCTTCTTCAGAATCAGAGTCTTCAACTTCTGTTGACCCTTGGCTAGGCTCATAACCAACTCTTGGAACTGGGCGTTCTGGGCCTGGAGGGCCTTGATAGCTTGTTCAGTGGAAGGTTCAGTGGACATGATGACTGCTGAAATAAACAGCGAAGAAGATAAGTGACCTGTAAAAGGGGTACCTGTTATGCATATGATGAAATGAAATGCGTATGCTTTATGTTTTCAAAGACAATCGGGATTCAACTTTGTAGACAAAAAAGGAAACACACTTTATTAGATTTAACTTCGGAATTTAAACTGTTCAACAAATTGCCCTTAGGCGTTACAAGAATGAAAATACGGAAAAGTGAATGAAACCATAAAAGAAATCCTCAAAAGTTCATCAATGTTCCCATGGCCTCTTCTTCTTGGTGCAAATATAATCATTTAGGATCCGCTCGTTCTCCAATTGCTTTGTCAGCTTCTGGATCTTCTGTTCCTGCTCGTTGAACCTCTCCCGATAAGAATCTCGTTCTTCCTGCAGTTGCGCCCAAGACCTCTTTAGTGTGCCAACATCAGTGGGTGTATGAGGATGGAGAATAGTTGGAGGAACCCCGTCTTTATCAGCAACTTCAAGAGTAATAGGCCTGACAGCTTCGTATGGCATACCTAACTTATGAGCACGGATGCAGACCCATCTGTAATATGACTCCATAGGCAGAGAAGTTTTTGGTCCCAACTCATGTGGGTCAGCTTTGTGAACTCTATCCCAAGCCCTGATGAATCTACGGCACAGCTCGTCGCTATCTATCTGAAAATCAAAGACGATATGAGGTATCAGCATCTCATGAGGCCCTTCTCTTCTGGCTCTTCCAAACTGACGGAGAGCTAAGCATGGGTTATAAGAGATTCCTCCACGGGTTCCGATCAAGGGAACATTAGGATACTCTCCACAACGATCGATGACGACCACCTCATCTAAGCCTCTGAGAGTCCAAATAATGTCTTTATCAGTAAGAGACATTATCCTATGAGCCCAGCCTCTTCCTTCTTTGTTCTTCAGTACAGGTTTGGGGAGGTGCGAAATAAACCACCTCGCCAATAAAAGAGCACAACACCACAAAGTTCCCCGTCTTCGGGCAATACGAGTATAGAGCTGATAAAGGATATCACCCAAGAGAGTGGGTACATGATTCCGAGAGATGAAGATCTTATGGCATTAACATCAACAAAGGTGTCGGGATTTGGAAACAATACTAGACCATAGATTAAGAGAGCCAGAATGTCCTCGTACGCTTGAAAGTCAAAGTCATTCCAGAAACCATTAACTTTTCCAACCAGAAACTTAACCAAAAAGCCCTTAACTCCACTTCTAGTCTCCCAGTTAGCCATTACTTCTTCTTTGGTCAAGTGAAGGGCTGCTGCAATCTCTTCAGGCCTAAGAGTCTTTTCCCAACCAGTGAATGGAGTCTGTTCCAAGACAGGGATACCAAGCAAATCAGAGAATTCTTCCAGGGTAGGGACCAGCTGGAAGTCTTGAAAGGTGAAGCAATGGTGTAGCGGATCATAAAACTGGACCAGGACACTCATCAACTGTAAGTCCCACTTTGAGGTAACTAAACCGAGAAGAGAACCATGCCTCCTGATAAAGATAGTAGTGTTTGGAATCCTGTCAGCCAATTCCTTAAGCACAGTAGGTGGTTGAACAAAGTTGAGCCGGATAGTATTCCTACGCATGGGCATCATGATATCCTACAAAACAGAGCAAAGATGAAACCCTCTTGTCTTTGAAATGGGTTAGTCCTTATGCAGGATGCATGCAATGTTATGATGTTATGATGTCATGGTAAAGGCACACCACAAGTATTCACAAAAGGCAAACATGGTAAAGGCACACAAGTCATACAAAAGAGCCCTTAGATTTCAGGCTGGCATGAAGTTTAGGTATTATCCTCTTTCAGTTTCAGTTGGTTAAGACCTGTCCTAAAAATAGTAACCGGGTTCTAGAGGATCTCAATATCACTGACTACCCTCAATCGGTCATAATTCCAGTTTGGCAACCTTTTCTTGCGGCCGGAACCATCACGAGAGTTTAGTCTCAATGAGTGTAGCATACTGCTACTGTTCTATGGCCAAGTTGGTCAATTTAAGGTTCTAAGGTCAGTTGGTGCTTAATGACTCCTCAGAAGACCCATATTCTCCTCGTTCCAACACAAGGGATATCGGTACATACCAAGGTGTCACACCAATGTAGCTACTGCTTCACCCGTGTCGGTCTACGCCGGATAGGTCCCTCACAGTTTATTGCTATTTACCTAAAAAAGGGTACCCCCAGATCCGGGTTAGGATCTATGAAACTCCGACACAAGCCCACAAGATTAAAGCATACAAATCATACAATTGAAAACATAATGATCTAATCCTAAGGTACACCTCACTTATAGTCCCCAGCAGAGTCGCCAGTTCTGTGATCGTTGGAAATAGAACTGACTGTTTTGGAATGCTGGTTCGCGAAATGTCGCGGTAAGCAAGAGTCTCCACCGTCTTTTATTTTTCCAACAAGGAAAGGACAAAAGCACAGCAAAATTCCTTTTCGAGATGTTTCTCGGGTTCGGGAGGTAGATTATAGAAAGGGAAGGTGTTATCACCCTTTCTATCAGTGGTTATCCACGGGCTCTTAGATACTTGCTCACTATGTTTTCAAAATGTTTTGCTTTTCTTGTGTTTGTGGGTTTTGAAAAAAGTTTGTTTGAAAACTTCGATTTAACTCTTGTACCAGTCCTCAAGAGTGTATGAAAATTGTTTTAAAACTTTTGTCAGAAAAGTGTAGGTGCGAAAAGTATTTTTGTTTTGAAAGAGCAAGTACCTGAGAACCTCTACCTACTCAAAAGAAATTAAGCTGTGTAAATGTCCTTTAGACAGTACTATCCCACTATTGAGAAGCAGGTAGCACCGTCGTTGGAGTTTCGGGTCAATTCGATTATAGGGACATGTGGTCACTAATGCAATGGTAGGACGCCTTAGCGGTAACCCTAATGTCCTAGATCATTTTTTATCCGAGGCAACCGTTTCGAGGCAACTTTGATCTTTAGACAGGAGGGCGACCTCTAAAACACCCTATACTCAATGACCACGTCGAGGCAACCAAGTGAGGCGTACCCTAAGAGTGGCATGTGCAAGTGTGTCAGGTTTCAGTTATGTTATCTTTGTACATGTTATGGTGAGCTACGATTGATTTTATTTTAAGGATAAGTCTTGACATGCATAGCCTAGTTAACATACATCTAGCAGTTAATAGTTGCGAAAAATAAAACTAAACTATTACAAGGCGTCGGGTATTTACATCGCCAAAAACAGACCCTTGAAAAAGTAAATTGCGGGAAAATAAATAAAAGCGATAAAAAGTCCTAATTAAAGCTATTACATCCCCGGAGCAATTACAACTATATGATCAAAAATATGAATAAAATAATCATGCGCGAGAAGAATTGAATCAGAGTGTTTTAGGGTTTTGCCCCCCCTTTTTTGAGAAAGAAAGAAATTTTTGTTATTTTGCATTTAATTAAATTAAACCTAAGCTAATTAATTAATTAAAAGAAAGAAATATTTTTTGATTTTTTTATGTTTTAAGGAAATAAAATAAAATTAAAATTAAAATTCTCAAGAACCCTAATTCTATGTTGATTTTAAATTATTGCAAAAAAAGTTAGAATTATCCTAATTAAAACTAAATTAGTTAATTATATTTATTTACAAAAATAATAAAAGGGTGAAATTAAATTTAATAAATAATAAAAATAATATTATTTTTAGTTTTATTGGTTTTATTATGAAAAATTAATTTGGTTAATCAAATAATGTTAATAATAATTAATAATAAAAACAATTAAATGAAAATAATATAAAAGAAAAAAGAATAAACCCAGGGGGTGATGGGCCCAAAGAGGAGGTGTTTCTGGAATTCTGAAGCCCAATAATGCTCAAGCCTGTTTGACTTTCTGGGACATCTACACGCTTGTTGACTAAGGACTATGGTGGTCCTTCAATTTTGGCCATTGGATCCAGGCTTGGGGACACCTGGCACCTGGAAATTGGAGGTGTATGGTAGAACATCTCCTGGGCATAGCATAGGAATATCTAAAAAATAAAAGTAACAAGGTTTTGGGGGGACCTGGGATTCGAACCCAGGTCCCAATGATCATATGCACGCGTCCCTGCCACTCAGCCAAGTTGTTCTAATTGTTATTATGATAAGAATCAATTATTATATTAGTAAATAAACAAATATGCTGGAAACAAAACAAAACGCGCGCTGATTCAAATTAACCAATCATATGTTAACACCTCATCATCTTCTTCGTTGTACCTGCAAAAACATAAACAGATAGCGGGGGTTTTTAACCTCCACTATGCGCTTGCATGAAAAATAGCGGTTAGAAATCTAGCAAGCATAAATATTTCGCGAGGTATGGATTTGGTTCGTCTGGGTCTAACGATTTCAACCATGTGCCTTATGAGTCCTAATTTTGCCTGGTTCAGAAATCCCCAATTTAAAATCCAAGAACCCTAGAATTTTGTTCATGGCATCTTTCGATTCAGTGCGTTTCAGTTCAATTAAACCATTCCATTAGCTTCATATGGCCTCTAGCAATGCAAAACAATCATGAACACATGTTAAATGCACATGAATCAAGAAATACGATTTGGAATAAAAAAGGCAAACCGTGGAACTGTAATGAACGATTCCCTGAGCTTTGGTACTGGAATTGGATTGCAACATGTTCCTGGAACCTCCTACAATGTGTTTGAATGATAAAAAACCCTTGAATCAACCTAGAATGCCAAAATCAATTTTCAATTTTCTTGGAATTTCTTCAATTGGCTATGGTTGTTTCTGCAGCTTTTTCACGTCCACTAGGGTATGGTTAGCTTGCATACATATAAGGCAATTGAATTAGGTCAAAAAGCTGGGCCAATATCCATTGCATTGATGTTTGAATCCTTGATTGGAAAATCAAATATTCTTGATTTTCATGATTGAACAAACTTGCCAATTTTGGATTTTTTTGTATCTTTGACTTGTGCACGAATTTGCCAGCATGTTTTGATCAGATTTGCTTCACAAGTTGATTGAAAAAATCAAATCTTCTATTTTCCTACAATTTAAATTAATTAAATGAATTAATATTAATTAAAAATCCAATTAATCAATAAAAATAAGAAAATAAATTCAATTAAGCTTGATGGGTCGTGCATAGGTCATGGGTGAAGTTTCAAGAAGAGATTTGAGGCCCATTAGCAAAAAGAAGGTGTTTTGAGCAAAGTTGACTTTTGCAAATTCATAAAAATTTTCCAACTTCTCCAATGAAAAACTTGCTCAATTTTGATCATATGACCATGTTCTCTTGACATTTTTGAAACCTCTTGAAGTCCTATAACCAATGCCTTTGGTCCCATGTCATTTGGATTTACCAATCTCAAGTTATGGCCTTTGACTCAAAGTGTACTTTTGTTGACTTTTGAATTTGACCTATAATGTAAAAATTGGTAACTTCTTATGAGAGCATTTCTTGAACTTGGAGTGTGAAGATGGATTGTAGGAAATTGCATCCTCTTCAAAATGAGAATTGGATGGAATTTTTCTGACAAACCATGAAAAAGTTATGCCCTGTTCAAGATACAATTGACTTTTCTACTGTCCAAAAATAGTAACTTTTTGCACCTTGATGATTTTTGAGCCATTCTTGTGGAATCATGATCAAGACTTGATCAAATGATGATTGTGAACTCAAAATGAGATGTTGACCAAAAATTCTGACTTTTGACTGTAAAATGACCATTTTGCCCTTGTAGTTGACTGTGGATCAAATGAGGCTTTTGACTATGCAAATTGGCACTGTGAGCCTTGAAACTTGGCATGTAGGTGCTTGAGAATGTATATGGGCCTATGAGACTTGATTGAACCATTGAGAACCCCAAATTCCTTGAAAGAACCAAAACCCTAATTTCAGCTGGCTTAGGAAGTGATTTGACTGTACAATCCTTGAACAATCTTGAACCATTCTTGACAAATCTTGAGAGATATGGGAGGACAAATTTTGGGGTACAACAGGTGTGTTCTTTCCTTTCTCTCACTCTTATTTAATAGTTATGTCCTTTCATTGAGGACAATGCATGTTTAAAGTGTGGGGGAGGGAATCATTTATTTTCTTTGCTTTTGTTCATTGTTTTGTTTTTTTAGTTATTATTAAAAATGCATCTTTTTGAAAGTTTTGGGTTATAGATTAATCTGAGGTTAGTTGTGGAGACTTGGGAAACATTCACAAGATTGATATCGTCTTAACACTGTAAGTCTCATGCATATGGAAGTTAATTTGAATTTTTATTATGAAGTAGTCTTGAATTCTCATCTTTTAATAGCTCTTGAGTAGTTTATTTCAGCAGTCAGCACCATCTCACACGCACTCTACGCAGGGAAGCCGATGAAAATAAGTGAGTGATTCAAGTTTTATTTGAAGAAAAAAAAAGAAAAAGAAAAAAAAGAAAAAGGAATGCGCCTTCTAAGTTTGGTGACCCTCACCGGGTCACTTAACCCAACGGTCATAGAACATACAAAAAAAGTTGATAATAAGACTCATTGTTAGTTGGTTCAACGGTTTCTGGTGCTGAACTTGGTAGGGAGGATTACGGTTCGACCCCCCGCAACTTTAACCAAGTAAGCAAAGGGTTATGCCATGTAAGTACCAGAACCCGTTCAAAAAGAATCAGAGTCATTAACCGATCGTCTTGCTATGAGTGTGTGGAGATAACAGGCTTAATGTGATTGCGCCTGAATGAAAAAGAGTAAAAAAAAGGATGAGTAAGTTAGGCTTTGGCATAATAATATGATTCGAATTGGTTTCTATATTCAAGAGACAAGATTAGTGTTCCTACGATATCCTTAGTATGCAAGATTAGTACCTATTGATGCAATCTTAACCGAAGAAGAGTTTGTAGCCTAGAATGACTAACTGATGATGCTGTTGTGTTTCTTTTGATTTTATTTTGCTCGGAGTGCAAAAGTTCAAGTGTGGGGGAATTTGATCAGTGTATTTTGATGCACATTCTTTCATGATTGTACTTATGCATTTCCATGGTTTGTTTAGCTTATTTTTGTATTTTATAGTGTTTTTCTATTTTAGTTTATTTCTACTCTTATTTGATTTTCGTACTTTATTTTCAGCATTAGCAGTTTGCACAAATAAATTCATAACTTGAGCTACGGGAGTCGGAATGAGACATGCTACCAGTCTTCGGAAAGCTAAGAGAAAGAGCTACGCTTTTCATTCATAAGACGAGAGCTGAATCGGATTGTAGAAGGGTCATAAAATTCGTTGAAGTTGCAGCATTTTATATTTAAGTTTTGGGTCATTTGTTTTGGGTCTGGGTTATGTTTTCAACCCAGTTGGGTTATGAACCAAATCCGTGTCCTTGCTATACCTAGCAGCCGCTACAATAATTTCATTTTGTCCTTTTCATTATTGAGAAAAAATACATTTTGCTTTTACGCTTGAATGAAGAACTAATCATCCAGAGTTGATCTATTGTAATCGTGTTCTGATGCTTTGAGGTTTTTAACTTATCAGTTCAATTTCATTTCTCTTTCAATTCTATTTTATGAAAATGCATTTGCTTAATCTGTTATTTCATGGAATGTCTTGATTAAATTCGTATGATTGTATTCCTAATCTTTAATCGTTGTTTACGTTGCTTAGTCGTTAAATCGCATTTTATATCGTGTTTGCTTAATTCACGATTGTATTAATCTGTTTGCTTAATTCAGAATGGGAATTCAATCTATTTTATATCTATTGCGCTTGTCAATTGGTATTGAAATTGAATAGAGGTCGAAGCTGCTTAGGGAATTGGTAAGTTAAAAACCAATGATTAGCAGGAACCTGAAAACTGTATATCAACTTATTTTTATAATCACTTATTTTAATCACTTATTTTATGTTATGAATCAATCTTAAAACCAACCCCCATTAGATTTCTATTAGTTAATAATAAAATCAAGAATCCTTGCGATACGACTCGAGCCATTGTCGTTATACTGCATTTTACAAAATACTCATTTTTGATCCGCTCGCGACAATGGATCAAACCTCTTAAAAGTTCTGACGAGGGGTCTCTATGAATTCCCCGTCCATCTCCACATACCTGAAAGAGTTCAGGTGGCTTACCATATACTCCTCTTCACCATGCACAGTGACAATCTTCCCCTTCACTGGATACTTCAGCATTTGGTGCAGTGTAGAAGTAACGGGCCCAACTTCATGGATCCAAGGATGACCCAACAAACAAGAGTATGATGATCTGATATCCATCACGTAGAAGGTGGATTCAAAGGTCTGGGAACCCACTTTGACAGGGATGTCCACCTCCCCGTGCACCATTATCTTTGACCCGTCGAAAGCCCTCACCATAATGTTACTGGGCTTTAAGGTCAAGCCTTCACAATCTAGCCTATCAAGAGCTTTCTTAGGCAGAACATTCAATGATGATCTAGTGTCTACTAGAATATGAGCCATAGTAGTGCCCCTACATTCGATTGAGACATGTAGAGCATCATTGTGCTTTCTCCCTTTTGGTGTCAAATCAGCATCTGAAAAACCCAACCCATTGTCAACAATCAAACTGGCCACACAATCCTTGAATTAGTCGGCAGAGGTTTCTTGCGGCACATGCGCCATCTTGAGGAATGCAATCAAAGCCTTTGCATGGCCTTCAAAACACAACAACAAAGACAACATTGATATCTTTGAAGGAGTCTGCCCCAGCTTTTCGACCACTTTATAGTCGCTCTTCTTGATTATTTTTAAAATTTCCTCCATTTCTTGTTTAGAGGATTCCACAACAACTTTTCTAAGTGCCTCCGTCCGGGCAGGCTCACCTATAGCTTCTTTGCCCCGAGTCCCAGATGACTCATCGACAGGGGTAACGACTGGAGTAAGAATGGGAGTAGTATCAAAAGTACTAGCAGGAAAAACAGATGGAATAACAACAGGCTTAGCAACAGTCTTCGGGGAGATCTCGGGAGAGAAAACCCTTCCACTTCGGGTAACTTTGTTGGTTCCGACAATGTTACTGATATCGGGATCAGCCTCTTCGATCTTCAAATCCTTTTTGATGCCATGATAGTAAACGTCGACACCATAATTCCAAGGGACAACTTTGTCCGAGGAGTACGGTACAAGACCATGAAAGGTGATTATCAATGGAGCAATTCTTGGAGCAGGTGTAATCCTAACAGATCTTTTAGAGGAGAACTTTGAAGGATTGGCGGAAATTGTTATGATAGCAACATCTTCATGTAGGACAGTCGGAATCGAAGTCCTTTCAAACAAAATCTCTCTGTTATCCATCAGGCGTTGAACACCTGCTTTCAGCAAATAACAACTAGAAGGCAGAGATAGACACATGTGGCATCCTTCACCATATCCCGGAAATAAACTGGCTAGCAACAAATTCTTATTGACAATCATGAGAGGAGTGGAAACTTCATCAATAGAAGCGACAAACATATCAGTATCATTGGCATTAACACCACGGTCGTGCCTGGGCATGGGGGTAGTTATGATATTAGGCTTCTCCGGAGCGTCAAACTCAATCTCCTTGGCTTCAATTAGATCATGTATCCTATTTCTCAATGCCCAATAATCATTTGTATCATGGCCTGGGCTCTCAGAATGGTAAGCACACCGAGCGTTTAGATTATACCGAGGAGATATGGTGTTAGGATTCTTGGGAGCCTCCTTTAAGGTTGCCAAGTTAGATCTTAACAGATGGGGTAAAACCTCAGTCAATGTCATATTAATCCGGGTGAATTGCCTTTGCGGTCTTTCTACCCTTTGCTGATTATTTCGTTGTTGAGTAGCCACAGGCCTAGGTATCATCACAACCCCTACCGTTGGATGGTGCTCAGCTCAGCTCTGGCCTCTTGAGTTATAAATGGCACTGACCTCCTTCTTACCCGTGAATGGCTTCCTCACTGTACTTGACGAGGTGTCTTTCTGGATCTTGCCGCTACAGATCCCAGCTTCGACTCATTCTCCAGTCAATATCAGCTCGGTGAAACCAGCTGAGGAGCTACCAATCAAGTGATTGAAGAATGGACCTGACAGTGTACCAAGAAACATGTCGACCAACTCCCTATCAGACAAAGGGGTTGGACTCTCCCTGCCAAATCTCTCCATTTCTACGCATAGTCCTTGAACCCTTCGCTTGCACCCATGGACATACTCTGGAGTTGAGTACGGGTAGGAGAAAGGTCAGTGTTATATTGATACTGTTTGTAAAAAGCAACAGCCAAATCTTCCCAGTTGCAGACATTGGTTCCCTCTAACTGATAGAACCAATCTAGCTGAGTCTCGGATAGACTATCCTGAAAGAAGTGGTCCCACAAATCTCTGTAAGCAGTGTGAGGCTGTATCTTCCTCACATAATATCAGAGGTGCATCTTGGGACACGAAACCCCGTCATACTTAGAAAACACGGGTGCCTTGAATTTTGGTGGAAGAATAATCCCAGACACCAAACCCAACTCTTCAAAGTCCGGCCCGGGCACTTTCTGAATCTCCATTGCACTTATACGCTCTTCCAGCTGCTTGTACTTCTCATCAGTTGGAGGATATTTCTCTTCAGAGTAATCATCCTCTTCTTCCTCTTCTGATTCTGGATGGTCAGTCACTTCCTTGTTTTTCCCTTCTTGATTGTCCCCTTCACCTGATGATGTTGCAAAGTCTAGGTTCCGTCTGGCTGGCCCTTGGAACCTTCTTCCCATATTCAAAACACTGGTTTATTTCTTCGCTTTCTTCTTCTTTTATTTGATCAGTAAAGTTTTCAAATCCTCTTGTCCTTTTTCCAGAGTCAAGAACATTTGTTGAAACTAAGTGTTCTGCACATGAAGATCTTTTATTGTCTGTTCCATATCCATCTCACTTAAATAAACAGTAGAAATATAAGGAGACCTATTCTAAGAAACATGTTTGTGTTATGATGAATGAAGATGCATATGCAAATGATTTTAAGGAAATTAGAGATTTAAATTTTCTTTAGACAAAAAGGAACACACGTCATATTAATAAATCAAAGTTTGAGTACATCATGCCTCTTTGGGCTTACAATGAAAGAAATAAAATACAAAACTCTAAGACAAAAAAAATTGAACGCATCCTCTTTGGTGCCATGTAGGCGTTCAGACTCTGCTCTTTATGAAGCTGCTTGGTCAGTTCCAGAACTTTCTTCTTGATGGCATAGAATTAGGCTTTGAAAGTGTCTCGCTCTTCCTTAAGTTGTATCCAATCCCTTTGCAAGTCTTAGAGAGAGGTGGGCATGTTAGGATGAAGGATAGTGTATGGGACATATCCTTCCATAACAGGCTCTATGATAACTGGGAGAATGGAGGGGTAAGGCATCATAAGACTTTGAGCATGGGATCATACCCATTTGAGATAAGGCTCAAGAGGGATGGAATTCTTGTGCCCCAGTGTCTTGCTATCCACCTTGTTTACCATCCTCCAAGCTTGCATGAACCTCTGATGGTAGCCTTGACTATCGCTTTCATAGTCGAATACCAAACCTTGGATGGGCATCTCATGAGGACCATCTCTCCGGGCATACCCAAACTGTCGTAAAGCTAAGCAAGGGTTGTAAGTGATACCTCCCCTAATGCCAAGTAGAGGGACGTTAGGGAATTCCCCACAATGGTCAATGATAGAAGTATCATTCGAGGATCTTGAACACCAATGAATATCAAAGTGGGTGAGGGACATCATCCTTTGAGACCATGTCAATATTTGTCCGTTCTTCAATGTTGATCGAGTTAGGTGTGAAATGAACCACTTGGCGAGTAGGGGAATACAACACAAAATGGTACCTCTTTTCTTCATGGTGCGTGTATGGATGCAATGTAAGATGTCTCCCAACAAGGTAGGTATAGGATTACGGGAGAGAAAGACTTTGATGGAATTTACATCTCTGAATTGGTCTGAGTTAGGGAAAAGAACCAGACCATAGATGAGAAGGGCCAAGACGTATTCAAAGGCTTGAAAATCCATATCTTCCTAGAATGGACGAGCTTTCTCTAATAGAAATTTGGCTAGGAACCCTTTGACTCCGCTTCTAGTCTCCCAATTTGCTATGATGTTGGCTCTCTTCAGATGCAGAGCTTCGGCCATGAACTCAAGTTTCGGGATCCCTTCTAGACCGGTGAATGGTACCTGATCAATCACGTGTACTCCTAATAGTAAAGATAACTCTTCTAGTGTAGGTACCAACTGATAGTCAGGAATGGTGAAGCAATGATGCATGGGATCAAAGAATTAGAAGATCACACACATCATCTCCTCTTGGAAGTTGAAGGTAGCCAAACTGAGGATTCGTCCATATTTCTTGGTAAAAGGAGAATCTTCGGGCACCCTTGATTCTAACTCTTGGAGCTGAGGGTGTGCTTTCACGAAGCTGATTCAGATGGCGTTTCTTCGGACGGAGTTCATGGCCTACAAAACAAAAACAAAGATAAATTCCTAAATCCTTGAAATGGTTAGTGATATTGCGTATGATGTTATGATGTTCATGATGTTATGTACAAGTAAGCATATACACACAAGGCAAAAACAAGTCCTTAGGCTTAGGCTTGCATGGAGTTTGTAGGTAAGTACCCTCTTGAAGTTTAGTTGGCTCAAACCTGTCCTAGTTAATAATAACCAAGTTCTAAGGGATCTCAATATCACTGGCCTTTCTTTTAGGCATTGTCTCAGCGCAATCAATCTTTTCTTGCAGCCGGGATATCCTAAAAGTCTAGTCTCAACGAGTGTAGTATCGAGTATAAACCAATTTTCAGCTTTCCACCGAAACCGGTTACCTCACTACGTCCTAATTGGCCAAGTTTTTTTAATTAAGGTTCTAAAGTTAGTTAGTGCTTCATGACGCCATCCAGCAGCCCCGTATTCTCCTCGATTCTACACAAGGGATACCGGTACCCACAAATGCGTCACACTAACGAAGCCATTGTTTCAACCATATCGGTCTATGCCGTACAGTTTCCACAATCTATTGCTACTTACCTAACAAGGTGTCCCAGATCCGGGTGGAGGATCAAAGAAAGCCCAAACAAGGAACTATAATGTAAAGCATGCAATTAAAACAAAGAAATCAAGTAAATATGATTTAGCCCTAAGGTAACCCCACTTTTAAGTTTATTTCCTCTGCAAAGTCACCAGTTCTGTAATGCGGTGGGAGAATTGACTTGGTTGTTTTGCATTTTATCGCAAATGTTGCGGATAGCAAGAGTTGCCACCGGCTTTTCTTTTTTCCAAAAAGGAAAGGTTGAAAAGAATAGGAAAGACCTTTGAGATTATTTTCTTGAGTTCGGGGGTAGATCATGAAAAGGGAAGGTATTAGCACCCTTTTCATCCGTAGTTATCTACGGGCTCTTAGTTGCTTGCTAGATCACTTGCTTTTGTTTGAATGTGTGCTTGTGGTGTGGGTTTTGAAAGTATTTTGAAAATGTCTTTGTAATGGTTCTCATTTCTATAAGAACGCGTACAAAGTGTTGTTTAAAAAATAGTTCAAATAAGTGTTTGTGGAATGTGTTTTTGAAAGTGATTTTGAAAAGGTGTCTTCTTTGTAATGGTTCCCATTTCTATAAGAACGTGTACAAAGTGTTTGTCTCTTAAAACTGTTTCAATATAAGAGTGTTGGTGTATAAAGTGTTTTTATTGTGAGCAAGCGAGCAACTAGGAGCGAGTCTACCTACTCAAGAAGGTCTTAAATGTTCTTTTCCTCCTCCTTTATATGTTCCTATCTTACCATTGTTTTGGTAATAAGCCCCATCGTTGGATGTGAAGGGACGGGCGCAGGACGTTTGTATAGTCATAGAAGGCAACCTATGGGACGTTTTAGCAATGTTGTTTTAGGGACTAGATCGTTTACCGAAGGCAACGTTAAGGGTCATCGAGGGACTACGATCTTTTATCGAGGGTCTTTGCTAAAACGCCCATATTCGAGGGACATGACTATTTTCTTATAGGCAACAAAATGGGATTACCCTAAGGGTACTAGTGTGCAAGTGTGTTTGATTTACATACATTTAGTCTTGATTAGGGTTATCTATTGGTTGATTTCATTGCCATACACACCCTAATTACTAGCATTTATATTTGAAAGCAATAAAATTGCGGAAATGTAAAGGTCCTACGCTATTACATCATTTAGGGGTGGGGGTACAAATTTATAAATGGGGGTTTGCAAGAATTTAAATCCTAAATAACTATTACAACCATATTGAAATGTACAATGCAAGGAAGGAAAATGACTTGTTTAGAAAATGGTTTTTCGTCTTAATGAATTAAGAAAAAGAAATAAATTAATTAATAAAGAGAAAGTATTTTTATGTATTTTTTTATATTAATAAAAAGGGTATTAATGTTAAAAATGATGAAAGGGAAATAATGAGATAGAATTAGCATGCTGCTGAAAGAAAAACAAAGGGGATCAGAAGTTCTGATGCCGAGCGCACTGTGGTTCAGAAAGAAACGTCAAAGGAAAATTAGAATTTCTAGATTAATACACTCCGAGGTCCTGCAAGAAATGTTAGAGGGAAAACACAAAAGTTCTGGATTGCTACGTGCTGAACTTCTGAGTGTTAGAACAGTGAGAAAGTCTTAAAAGTTATGTGTATTAAAACAATAAGGAGAACTCAGGAGTTCAGTGTTGTGCTAAAGAAGTCAGTGAAAGTCAGAAGTTCAATGTGTTTAAATAGTGAGAAAATCATAGAAGTTCTGTGTGTTAAAACAGTGAGGAGAACTCAGAAGTTCTGTGTGTTAAAATAGTAAGGAGAACTCAGAAGTTCTGTGTGGCATTTCAACTCCTTCCTTACATTAATCAGCACATCAACAACTTATTGATTTCTTAACAAACAGCAGATCGGGAAGATAAAAAGCATAACAGTTTATAGAAGTTCTAATCCTAATTATGAGTCTAGCTTTATTCAAGAAGTTCTGGTCCATAGTTTTTTCTACTTATGCAATGATATTGACAACATCAATACTATGATATTTACATATTTAATGATGTTCTGAATGAAAAAATGTAAAGTCAGAAAGACTTACCTTAAATCTGGAACGTGTATTTGGAACTTGAGCTGCTGCCTTCAGATGTTCTAGAACGGAATAGAAAATGCTATGTTCCTTGATTTAAAAGGAAGAACAAAGGTTTTGGTTTTGTTTGGGAATTCTGGATTTGCGAAGGTTTTACTGTTTTTCTTTTCTCTCCTTGATGATTCTCTCTCTCCAAAATCCAGCCCCTTGCAAGTGTGATGGAGCAACTTATTTATAGGTGAGTTTGATGTGGTTTTAGGGGGGAAAACAAATGGGATTTAAACCTTTTTGGTATACTGTTCCATTGCTTTTTAATCACAGATTTTGTATGCTAATTTGGGGCAAATATAGGGTTTAAGAAAAATGCAGGCGTGGATTAGGTCAACAGCAATTTGGAGTGTTGTGGCACCTAGTTGCAGGACTATGCTATAACAGTGAAGTAGGTTTCTTAAACGAGGTTTTGGGACTTGGTGATGTTCTGATCGTAAAAGATCATAGTGAGACTCGAAGGGTGATGTTCTGACCGAAGCATTGAACAAAGCTTTCATGTGCTGAAGAATCTTGTTCTGACCGAAGAGCATCGCTTCCATATGTTTTGATTGAAGCATCATGCTCTAAACCATGTTTGCAAATTCAGATTGCACTTGCATGGAGGTTGGCTCAGAAGTTCTGAAGTATCATATTCTCTTAACACTTAGAAAATTTTCTAAATGTTTAGAAAATTTGATTTTTTCAAAATAATTTTTGACTTCTGATTTTGATGAACTAATTTCATGTCTTGATGAAATATAATTGTTGGAACTTGATTTTTGATCCAAAAGTCAAAGTTTGAATTTTCAGTCTGCATTTGACCATTTTCCCCTTGTGAATGTCTTTCTTTAAAAAATTGTAATCTGAGACTTGAAACTTGCCAGAAGCAAACTTGAGGGTCTAGAATGATCTTTTGAGAAATGAGAGGGCAAATTTTGGGGTACAACACCTTGCATCACAAGTTTGCTCAATCAATTGCTCAGATGATTAAAAATCAATTGTATTGGACAAAAAGTCAACTATGGTCAACATACAATTAAACTTCAAGATTTTTTGTCAACATCAACATTTTGAAGTGACATTCATCATTTGATCAAGGGTTGATCGTGATTTCTCAAGGAAAGTCCTCAACTCATCAAAAGTCAACATTTGTCAAATTAGGGTTTTGATTGAAGATGACTGATCTTTGACTTTTGACCTAATGTACGACCTAATGGCTTGAAGCATGATATTAAGGTCTCAAACACAACATCTTGACCTAATTACATGTCTTAAGACATTTTCAAAGATACAAGTGATTGATAGTGAAAGTTGGATCAATTGATAAAAAGTCAACAGTCACACAAAGGTCAAACTTTGACTTTTTGGTCAACATTGGAATTCAAAAATTAAGATTCATCAAAACATTCAAAACTATCAAGCTTGACCATCAAGAGTCAACAAAAGTCAAAGATAGAAATTTTCTAACACTTAGAAAATTTTCTAAGTGTTAATGCTTTATTCTTAACAAAGTCACTACTTCATGACCATTTTCCACTAAGATGCAAGATGATTCAAGGAAAACTTTCAACATGAAAGTTGTACAGATTGATAAATTATACAACTTTGTCCTAGAAGTTTGATATCCAAAAAATGCTTGGATTAAGAGATATAGGCCCGTGAAGTTATGACATTCTTATCCAACACTTAGAGAAATTTTCAAATAAGTTTTGATCAGTTTTTGTCCCAACTTCTTGGCCAATTTTCACTAAGTTCCCATTTGATTTTTCCAAAGTGGTTAACATGAAAGTTGTAGAAAATGGTTCAAGCTTTCCAAAACATCCAAGAACACAATTTTATCATGCTTGAGCAAGGAGTTTTGAAGAGATGAAGTTGGGCATCCATTCTTGAAATACAAGTCATTTTGTGATGAACATTAGATCAAATCTCCAAGCCATGATAAATAAATCTTGATTTACAGGTTTCTAACTTGCAAATATCTTCATAGTTAAATGTTTATACAAACTTTTGAAATATGGTCCACTTGATTCAAGCATTGTCCAATGCATCTTGCCATTTAAGGGAGAAAGGTACCATTTCCATTCTTGTAAAGCAAGCTTTTTGCAAAAGTCCACTACTTGAGCCTCTAACTTGTTTATTCTACACACGCTCAATCTAAAAAGTCAGAAGTAACACGTTTAAAGTGTCTAACCACTCTAGAAAGTATGGTACAAGAGACTGGAGCCATGTTCTTTAAAGTTGCTTCATAACTAGGTAACCATGCCATAACATGTGATCTTGTAAACCAATCCCTTTCATCCTCTAAAACCCCTTCTCTATAAATAGATATGTCATTTGCAAGGCAAAGGAGTAATACACAAGTTCCCAAAACCTCTCAAACTCATAATCACCACAAAATTTTCCGTAAGTGCATATCTTAGGCCTTAGACACCCAACTTCAAATCTACTCGCACGTTTTCCATTTCAATCATTCAAACATCATCTAGACACCATATAGAAGTGATCCAAACACTTGAACTACTTTTGTAATCCCTCCACCACCATCCACCATTTTCAAAATCCACCATTGCAGCTTGACTTGGTTAGAACATTTGGACAAGCTACAAGACATTCTATAAATTGGAATAGCTTCAAGGAGATCCAAGCAAGCTCACTAAATCGACTTTTTACTTCTGGAAGTCGTGTAGAGAGCATTCAGATTTCGTGTCAAGAGGTAATTTACTAAACTTTAAAATATCGATACAAGCATCCTTTGTATATACATTCTAAAGAAAAAAATGTAGATATCATGTCTATGAAGCTGACCATGCCTTTAGTTTTCATTTATATTACTTGTGTTTTGGGAATTTGATCTCTGACCAGTTAGGTCATATTTTTGGTACCAAATGAAATTCATCTTAGTATTTGATCTTTAGCTTTTAAAATTTATATGGTTGAATTTGTGGTGAAAAATCAAGCAACTTTCATGTTTACATTTTTTAAAATGATTGAGAAATGAAAGAGTTACAGAATAAAAAATGGAGTTGTTGTTCTTGGCGCACGCGAGGAAGAAGAAGATGACTTTTTCAAATATTTAGGAATGGGTTTATAATAAATTTATTGGTGGCTGTTTCATAACCAGATGAAACAACCACCCTAGTGGCAAGCGCACGTACAAAGTCTTTGCCTGCCTTAGGGACCTAGGTTTGAGCCCCAACGGTACCCTTTTATTTGTTTCATATTTTTCTTGTTTCAGATTCAATACAAACAAGTTCTGCAAGCGCATGGTGCACCTTATTTCCTCACCATCTGATCATTATAAGGCCTTATCCAACACTCAAGATTGCAAGCCCACGTTGCCTCATAATGAGCCATCTCCACTGAATCTCACAGGCGCCTGGACCTTCATGTGTTGGGCCTGATTGAATTTCTTTTTCACACCTCCTATTTACTAACTTGCAGGCCCATTTTCATCCTTATTTTATTTTTTCTGACTCAAACAAAAATCTGTTTTGGGCCTAGTATTCTTTTTACACCCTATAAATTTCTTTCACAACACCATAGGCCCAATCTTTTATTTATTTTTATTTCTTTACATTTTCTTTTTTACTTTTATTTATTTTATTTAATAAAAAATACAAAAAATAATTTTAATGAAAAAATTAGATTTAAGTTTTTTAATTAGCTATTTTAATTTTTGACAAATAAAAATTTATTTATTTAATCACTTTGATTTTATTTAATTAGAATTAGGTTTTAAATATCTTTTCTAAATAAAACAACAAAATGTTTTCTTAAAAAAACACTTAGAATTATTTTAGGGTTTTTTTAACACTTTTTCCCTTTTCACCATCTTCACACATTTTATATTTAGCCTTAATGTTTTACAATTTATGTAACTGTCAGAGCTTTATAATAGATAATTAGGGTTTATTTATTTCCTCCCCATTCATAAGTTTGTAACCCCTATCCCCAAAGCATTGTAATAGCGTAGGATATTTAAATTATGCAATCTACCACTTTCCTTATTATTGTTAGTAATTAGGGTTTGTATGGCAAGCTTAAAATGAACATTAGAAAACCCTAATACAAGATAAAATACTTGAATCAAAACACTTTGCACACGCACCTCTAGGGTAACCTCACTTGTTGCCTCGGATAAAAATCAGTCACGTCCTTCGAATGTGAGATGCTTTAGCAAAGACCCTCTATCAAAAGATCGTAGTCCCTCGATGACCCTTTGATGTTGCCTCCGGTAAACAATCTTAGTCCCTTACAAACAATTTCTAAAGCATCTTACAAGTTGCCTTCTATGATTGTATAATAACTTGTGCATGTCTCTCACATCCAATGATTAGGGTTTCCTACTAAACTAATAGTGGGATAACATTATCTAAAGGAGGAGGAAAAGAATAAAGCCCATTAAGTAGGTAGATCGCTCGTAATCCCTCACTCACAAACTAAAACAAATTTTCACACCTTACACTTTCAAAATAACTACTTTTCAAAACGCTTTATAAACACTCTTGAGGACTGATACAAGGGTTATTATAAAGCAAATTGCCTTACATTGGCATTTTCAAACCATCTTTTCAAAATAACATTTCTTGACAAATATTTTCAAAACAAACACTTTGTATACGTTCTCAACGATACGAGAAACATTATAAAGTTTTCCAAACTTAGGCATTTTTCAAAATATTTTCAAACACATAAAACACAAAGCATTTCAAAACAAGTGAGCTAGCAATTAAGAGCCCGTAGATAACTACAGATGAAAAGGGTGTTAATACCTTCCCTTTTCATAACATACCCCCGAACTCAAAATCTATCAAAGGTCTTTACTGTTCTTTTTACCTTTCCTTTATTGGATAAAAGTAAAGTCGGTGGCGACTCTTGCTATCTGCAACATTTGCAATAAAATGCAAAACTACCAAGTTAGTTCTCCCACCGTATTACAGAATTAGCGACTCTGTTGGGGACTAACTAAAAAAGGAGGGGGTTACCTTTAGAGACTAGTTCACATTTAAAATGCTTTCATTATTTTTCTTGTGTGCTTTACATTTTTGGGATATGCTTGGGTTTATTTCTTATATAGATCCTATACCCAGATTTGGGGGCATTTTAGGTAAGTAGCAATAGATCGTGGAAATTATATAGTGTAGACCGATATGGTTGAAATGATAGCTATATTAGTATGTATGATTAAAATTTTCAAACATAACATCATGACATCATTGCACATATCATTTTCCCTAACCATTTCAAGGACCTAGGGATTTATCTTTGTTCTGTTTTGCAGATTTATGGCCTCCGCTTGCCGAATACTATTCAAATCAGTTTTGTGAGGATACCTTTTCAAATTAAGGAATTAGTCTCAAGAATTCCTGAAAGCTCCCCATTCACTAAAAGGCATGGTCATCTACTCAGTTTGGAATCTTCAACTGGATCGGCATCAGGAAAATCTTTAGCAATCGATTTCACTGGACCAGAGAAGGCCTTTGACTGGATCGGCATCAGAAAAATCTTTAGGAATCGATTTAACTGGACCAGACAAGGTCTTGGAATCTTCAACTGGATCGGCATCAGGAAAATCTTTAGGAATCGATTTCACTGGACCAGAGAAGGCCTTTGACTGGATCGGCATCAGAAAAATCTTTAGGAATCGATTTAACTGGACCAGGCAAGGTCTTGGAATCTTCAACTAGATCGGCATCAGGAAAATCTTTAGGAATCGATTTCACTAGACCAGAGAAGGCCTTTGACTGGATCGGCATCAGAAAAATCTTTAGGAATCGATTTAATTGGACCAGGCAAGGTCTTGGAATCTTCAACTGGATCGGCATCAGGAAAATCTTTAGGAATCGATTTCACTGGACCAGAGAAGGCCTTTGACTGGATCGGCATCAGAAAAATCTTTAGGAATCGATTTAACTGGACCAGGCAAGGTCTTTGGAATCTTCAACTGGATCGGCATCAGAGAAATCTTTAGGAATCGATTTCACTGGACCAGAGAAGGCCTTTGACTGGGTCGGCATCAGAAAAATCTTTAGAAATCGATTTAACTGGACCAGGCAAGGTCTTGGAATCTTCAACTGGATCGGCATCAGGAAAATCTTTTGGAATCGATTTCACTGGACCAGAGAAGGCCTTTTGATATGACTGAGAATTTAACTGCATCCTTCCTGAAAGGTAAAGGTCAGTCATATGCAATGCATGATATGGATCAAGCAATGATGTTCTCAACATAAATGATACTGTATGGTATGATGCGTATATGCATGTATCATGATGTATGGAAATGTGACGTTTTAGTTGGGGAAAATAGATCCCGGAGCTGCTGGAGAATAGTGTTGAGTTCTTCGTTTCCGCTGGGATGATGAACGAAGATGATTGTGTGAATAAACTTGTAGGAGAAGATGACTCCATTGGGGAATAAACTTGATGAAGAGATTACTCTGTGGAGAATTACTCTGTGAGCAAGAGATGCTTCGCTGAGATTTTAATGATAACTCCGCTAGAGGCTCCGTTGATAAGCTCTGTTGGGGGATTTTGATGATGAACTCCGCTGGGGGATAGGAAGAACCTCGCTGGGGATGATCTTTTAGTTGCAACTTGCTGAGGATAACCCAGTTAGACTCTGGTGGGGATAACCTTCTGAATATGGCTGGGGAGATATTTGTACTCTGCAGGGGACAAGCTTCAAGAATCTACTGGGTAAGATGATTCAACTCTGTTGGGGAAGCTTTTCAGACTGTGCTGGGAAAGGGTTCCGCTGAGGGCATCTTGTATTCTGCCGGGGAACAATCTTATATTTCTATCGAGGAATATTAAGACTGTCGGGGATGCTTGTTGAGGAATATCTGTATACTCTGCTAGGGAATATTAAGATCTTCTGGGGATACCCAACTTTTCAGGACTGATGGTAGACCAACTCTGCTTGGGGGAGAGTGTTGCTTACTTGCTGGGGATGTTGTGCCTTTTTAGGGCTGATGGGAGACCAACTCTGCTTGGGGGGAGTATTGCTGATTCTTGTCTTACTCTGCGGGGAATGAAGATATCTTGGTCATACTCTTCAACTGAATCTACCTTGTACCTGGAGGACAGAGTAGCTTGTACAGTTCGGACAATTCTCATTGCCCCAGTTTCTGCGGGAGAAGAAGGCCTATGAGGTGCTTGATAACCGCCGATTGACAAATCTTCTTCTGGTAGACAAGTGACGAGATGACGGGACATAGTCGTACGCTTTGATCCCTAATTTTTGCCTGGACCTCCCTTTCGGGTTTTCAGTCCATCAGGATACCCTTTTTTGCCCAAGCCGCCTTTTCAGGTTTTCGACTTGCCGGGTGTACAGATTTTTTTCCATTTTCATCCCTTATTTTTGCCCGAACCCTTTTGGTTCGCCGGGAAGCCCTTATTTTTTGCCTAGGCCAGTCGACCTAGCGGGTCTTTGATTATGCGCAGTATTTTTTGACTATGTCCACGTTCTCAGAGTGCATGGAGTTGTCACTGTCAGTAGTGTTGTGTTGCCATACTACTAGAAGATCTTCGTTTGATCATGCAAGATTCGTTGCGGGAATGCATGTTCAATGCCCCAAGTGATTCAGACGAAGATCTGCCCCTGGCTATTTGGCATTTTAAGAGATTCCTTGAATCTTGACTTGACTACCCCAGATTATGGACAATGATCATGTCGTGCCCCTTGATTGGAAGTGCTTTTGCTCACTAGATATTCTTCGTGCGAATTTCTCTGCTGTTTGAACAAATAGTCATATGCAAACAATGTTATTTTAAGAATGCAAAGCTTATGTCTGTCTTGAAGTTTTTGAAAATGCAGTTTTCAATAAAACAAGTGAATTTTTGTAAAATGTGATGTAAACTCAAGATTTTACAGCAAGCCCTACAGGAGTCAGGATACCTTTTGTAACAATATGCTTTTGAACTAACCCATGCTTCAGCTAGGACTTTTTAAGGGTTATAACGTGGCCTGGTTCATGGTTTAAGAAACAAAGGATAAAGGCTCAAATTTTATTTGTACCCACCCGCTCTTCGTGATGTTCTTCAATCCTAAACTCAGTTAATCATGCATTAGATCGTGTTTGAGTCTTTACTCTGATATTCCGGTGATGGTTCGGATACTGATAGTTTATTTTGAATAGGCAGTCATTTCTTTTTTGTTGAGGGTTTGTAGGACCTCTTTCTTTCTTTTTTTATCCCTGTTTTTTGCCTGAACTGTTTCTTTTGTGATTACAGTCAGCGGGATGCCCCAGTTTTCGTAAGTCTCCTTCATAGGTTTTGACTTATTGGGCTTTTGTTTTTGAAAGACAACGACTGCCTGTCTTGACGATTATAGGGAACCATCACCGTCTTTTTGTCTCAGAAGGACTTCTTTGATGCCGTTCGTTGGGCCCCTGGATCAACTGAGAGAACTACCCTGCCCCAGGTTATAATTAAGGGTTTTAATTTTTGCGTGAAAAGAAAAACTCCAACTTCTTTGGCTCAAAGGGGTTGACTAGGGATTATCTTCCTTATAACTCCACTATTTAGGATTTGAAACAATGCCTGTACTTCATCAGCGGGGTCTGTTCAAAAGCATATTGTAAAGATCGTGGTATCGTTTTCGTCATCCTCCCTCAAGAGGCTTAGAATTTTTTAATCGAGAGTTTGAACATCACAAAAAAATGAAAGCAATTTGAATATAGTGAATACGAATGGATTGATTCAAAACAGACATATGCAATGCATTGATAAAGCAACAAAGTTTGACATGAATAAATGTTTGAAAAATCAAAAGAAAATTACAAATTGAAAATTCTAATGCACAAAAGACATTCTCAATGATTTGGTGTAGGATCAGTGATCAAACTTAATCTCCTTGGCATCAATCAAGTCTTGAATCTTATTCTTCAGGGCCCAATAGTTGTTTGTGTCATGTCCCGGACTGTCAGAGTGATACGCACACCTTTCATTAGGATGATAGGTAGGAGCAGAAGTGTTTGGATTCCTGAGAGGATTCCTTAATGTAATCAGCCTTGCCTTCAACATTTGTTGTAGCGCTTGAGTTAGTGACATGTTGAGCTTGGTAAATTGCCTTCTGGGTTTACTCTGATTAACCCATTGTTCTTGACGAGGTTGTTGTTGGACCCTTGAGGTGGTAGCAATTTGGAGAGGTCCATTCTTCACCATACCAAACTCTTGTCTTCTTGGAGGCTGATTAATGATTTGATCCCCAGCCTTGACCGTTTGCTCCATGTTTTTGTACCTGTTTTGATGAAGCTGGTGGATCATGGTTCTCATCTCTTCTTGTTCCCGAGCTAAGCCTTGGATAAGAGCCATCTTCCCCAGCATTTGGGTTCTCATTGCATCTACCTCAGCTTGCAGATGTTTCAACCGTTCGTCCTTATGGTCTTCAGGACTTTTCTTGACCAAATTCCCCATGAGGAGTGTTCTCAACTCTTCCTGCCCATTGGATAGGTTTAGGAAGATTTCCCTGAACTGAGTCTCTTGAGTATGAAGATCCTGGTTGTCTTGTTGGAAAGCCATTACTGAAATAAACAGCGAGAACATGAGAGACCTGTATTGGGAGACCTGTTATGCAATGATATGTATGATATATGTATGCAATGTTTTCAAGGATCTCGCGGGGTAAACAAGAAACTGTTAGAATTTGAATTTTGTAGCTTGATTGAAGGAACTTCATGTTGCTGAGAGTCCTTCTTCAAGAGTCAGGCTCACCATATCGAGTGGGTCATAGCCCCTGACTCAAGTTATCATGTTTTGATCTCCAAACAACCTTGGCTAGAGGAAAATAAATCCCCTTTTCCCCTTGCTAGACATTTGGTTCATCATGACCTGCATCACAAACCCTTGAGATCCTTGAAATGGGTTAGTCCTTATGCAGGATGTATGCAATGTTATGATGTTATGATGTTTTGATAAAGGTACACCACAAGTATTCACAAAAGGCAAACATGGTAAAGGCACACCAGTCACACAAAAGAGCCCTTAGATTTTAGGCCAGCATGAAGTTTAGGTACTACCCTCTTTCAGTTTCAGTTGGTTAAGACCTGTCCTAAAAATAGTAACCGGGTTCTAGAGGATCTCAATATCACTGACTACTCTCAATCGGTCATAACTCCAGCTTAGCAACCTTTTCTTGCGGCCGGAACCATCGCGAGAGTTTAGCCTCAATGAGTGTAGCATACTGCTACTGTTCCATAGCCAAGTTGGTCAATTTAAGGTTCTAAGGTCAGTTGGTGCTTAATGACTCCTCAGAAGACCCATATTCTCCTCGTTCCAACACAAGGGATATCGGTACAGACCAAGGTGTCACACCAACGTAGCTACTGCTTCACCCGTGTCGGTCTACGCCGGACAAGTCCCTCACAGTTTATTGCTACTTACCTAAAGGGTATTCCCCAGATCCGGGTTAGGATCTATGAAACTCCAATACAAGCCCACAAAGTTAAAGCAAACAAGGCATACAATTGAAAACATATAATGATCTAATCCTAAGGTAAACCTCACTTATTCATCCCCAGCAGAGTCGCCAGTTCTGTGATCGATGGAAATAGAACTGACTGTTTTGGAATGCTGGTTCGCGTTTGCGTTTCGCAAAATGTCGCGGTAAGCAAGAGTCGCCACCGTCTTTTATTTTCTCCAACAAGGAAAGGACAAAAGCACAGCAAAATTCCTTTTCGAGATGTTTCTCGGTTCGGGAGGTAGATTATAGAAAGGGAAGGTGTTAGCACCCTTTCTATCCGTGGTTATCCACGGGCTCTTAGGTACTTTCTCACTATGTTTTCAAACGTCTTTTCTTGTGTTTGTGAGTTTTGAAAAAAAAATTGTTTGAAAACTTCATTTTAACTCTTGTATCTGTCCTCAAGAGTGTATGAAGTGTTTGTTTGAAGACTTTTGTCAGAAAAGTGTAAGTGCGAAAAGTGGTTTTTGTTTTGAAAGAGCAAGTACCTGAGAACCTCTACCTACTCAAAAGAAATTAAGTTGTGTAAATGTCCTTTAGACAGTACTATCCCACTATTGAGAAGTAGGTAGCACCATCGTTGGAGTTTCGGGTCAATTCGATTATAGGGACATGTGGTCACCAAAGCAATAGTAGGACGCCTTAGCGGTAACCCTAATGTCTTAGATCATTTTTATCCGAGGCAACTTGATCTTTAGACAGGAGGGCGACCTCTAAAACACCCTATACTCAATGACCACGTCGAAGCAACCAAGTGAGGCGTACCCTAAGAGTGGCATGTGCGAGTGTGTCAGGATTCAGTTAAGTTATCTTTGTACATGTTATGGTGAGCTACGGGTTGATTTTAATTTCAGAGATAAGTCTTGTCATGCATAGCCTAGTTAACATACATCTAGCAGTTAATAGTTTGCGGAAAATAAATCTACGCTATTACAAGGCGTCGGGTATTTACATCGCCAAAAACAAAACCCTTGAAAAGTAAATGCGGGAAATTAAATGAAAGCGATAAAAAGTCCTATTAACGCTATTACATCCTCGGAGCAATTACATAAATATGGATCAAAAATTAATAAAGAATAATCGCACGCGAGAAAAATTGAGTCTGAGAAGTCTTTAGGGTTTTGATCCTTTTTGAGAAAGAAAGAAGTTTTGGTTGTTTTTACATTAAATTAAACCTAAAACTAATTAATTAATTAAAAGAAAAAAAGTATTTTTCTAGTTTTTAAATGTTTTAAGGGAAATAAATAAAAAAGGAAAACATGATTAAAAGTTAGTAAAACCCTAATTCTACATGATTTTTATTTATTATCAAAATAATTAAAATTAACCTAATTAAAGAACTAAATTAATTGTGTTAGCATTTATTTACAAAAATAATAAATTAAAGGTGAAATTAATAAATAATAATAAAAATATTATATTTTTAGTTTTCTGAATTTTATTGTGAAAAAGTTAATTTGGGTTAATTAAATAATAATAATAATTAATAATTAAACAATTAAAAGAAAAAAATATATATAAAAGAAGAAAAAGAAATAATGAAACCAGGGGGTGATGGGCCAGGTTAGGAGGTGTTTTTGCAATTTGTGGCCCATTAACCTCAAGCCTGCTTTGACTTTGGTGATTGTCCAGGCGCTGGTTGACTGGGAGTACCATGGTCCTTCATCTTTGGCCACAGGATTTGAGCTCAAAGACACATGGCGTGCTGAGATGTGAAGCACATGGTGGAACGCTTTTTCAAACCTGCATGTGATTATGCAAAGAAAAAATAGAAACAAATATTTTGGGGGACCTGGGATTCGAACCCAGGTCCCAATGGTTCCAACTCAACACGCTAACCACTCCACCATCACGCTTTAGTCATTAGTAAAATAAAGGGCAATTATTATATTGGGAAATTGATCCCTAAGCTGTAAAACAAATAAAACACGCGCCTTTTTTGAATTAACCAATGGGAGGCTAACACCTAGTCATCTTCTTCGTTTGCCCTGTAAAATAAACATTAGATAGCGGGGTTTTTTAACCCCCACTAAACATTGTGGCGAAAAATAGCGAATAGAACTGTGGTTTATATAAATGTTTCGCGAGGGTTCAATCTTGTTCGTCTTGGTTCAACGAATTCAGTCATGGGTCTCACAAGTCTCAATTTTTCTGGGTTTAGAAATCCCCAATTTCAAACTCAAGAACCCTAGAAAACCGTTCATGGCATCTCGTGATTTATGGCGTTTCGGTTCAATTAAGCTATATCATTAGCTTTGTACAGTCCCTGGCAACACAAAACAGTCATGAAAACATATTAAAGATGCATGAATCACGATATACGATTGTGAATAAAAACTGCAAACCGTGACTCTGTTCCCAGTGATTTCTTGAGCTTTGAAGCTGGAATTTGATTGTGACACGTTCTGGGAACCTCCTGCAGTGTATTAGAATCAACCAAAGTCTTTAAATTGCCCTAGAATGCAAAAGTCAGTTTCAACTTTTCTTGAATTTTTCCAATATGTTATGGCCTCTTTTCTGCAGCTTTCTCACGTGTCTTGCATCAGGGTTTGCTTGCATATATATAGAGGAATGGAATTAGGTCAAAATCTTGAACAAAAATCCATTGCAATGATGATTGAATATTTGATTGAAAATCAAATCTTTTTGCATTTTCATGATTGAACAAAGTTACCAATTTTGGAGATTTTGTATCTTTGACTTGGTGCACGAAATTGCCAGCATATCTTGACCATATTTGCTTCACAAATTGATTGAAAAAATAAAATCTTGTATTTCCTACAATTTAAATTAATTAAATGAATTAATATTAATTAAAAATAAAATTAATCAATAAAAAGAAGAAAATAAATTCAATTAAGCTTGATGGGTCGTGCATAGGCCATGGATGAAGTTTCAAGAAGAGATTTGAGGCCCATTAGCAAAAATAAGGTGTTTTGAGAAAAGTTGACTTTTGCAAATTCCTAAAAATTTCTCAACTTCTCCAATACATATCTTGCTCAATTTTGATCATATGAACATGTTCTTAGACATTTTGGAAAGGTCTTGAAGTTCTCTAACCAATGCCTTTGGTCCCATGTCATTTGGATTTACCAATCTCAAGTTATGGTCTTTGACTTAAAGTGCACTTTTGTTGACTTTTGAATTTGACCTATAATGTAGAAATTGATAACTTCTTGTGAGAGCATTTCTTGGACTTGGAACGTGAATATGGTTTGTAGGAAATGTCATCCCCTTCAAAATGAGCATTGGATGGGATTTTTCTAATGAACCATGAAAAAGTTATGCCCTGGTCAAGATATAGTTGACTTTTCTGTTGTCCAAAAATAGTAACTTTTTGTATCTTCATGATTTTTGAGCTATCCTTGTGGAATCATGATCAAGACTTGATCAAATGATGATTGTGGACTCAAAATAAGATGTTGACCAAAAATTCTGAATTTTGACTGCAAAATGACCATTTTACCCCTACGGTTGATTGTGGATCAAATGGAGCTTTTGACTGTGCAAATTGGCACTGTGAATCTTGAAACTTGGTATGTAGGTGCTTGAGGATGTATATAGGCCCATGAGACTTGATTGAACCAGTGAAAACCTCAAATTCCTTGAAAGAACCAAAACCCTAATTTCAGTTGGCTTAGGAGGTATTTGGACTGTGCAATCCTTGAGCAATCTTGAACCATTTGGAGATGATTCTTGATAAATCTTGAGGAATATGGGAGGGAAAATTTTGGGGTACAACAATCCTCATGACATGCTTATCCAGGGTATTGTATTCGATTACGAGAATGATTTTCAAGGTTATCGTCAAAGGTTTATACATGCCTGGGGCATGGTAAACAAGATTGATAGCAAGAATTTAGGACGAAAGAATTCCATACCTTTGGAGACCTATCTCAAGTGGGTATGATCTCGTGCTCAAAACCTTATGATGCTATATCCCGCTGTCTTACCAGTAATTATGGAGCCTGTTGCTGAGGGGGATATTCCTTATACCATTCTTCATCCAGATATGCCTACTGACCTTGAAGAACTACAGAAGTCCTGGATTCAACTCAAGGAAGAACGAGACACCTTTGAGGCTCAATTTTATGCAAATGAGAAGAAAGTATTGGAACTGACAAAGCAACTTTTTGAAGAGCATAAACTTAATGCATACATCGACACGAAGAGGAAGAATCCGTGGGAGATTTGAATCTTAGGAGTTTATATTATTTTATTGTCTCATTGAGACCCTTTTGTTTTCATTGTAAGCCTGAGAGGCAATTGTAATTTTGAACTTACTAACAAAAATATTTGTTTTTGTCTCCTCTTGTTTAGCAAATTTAAATCTCCTAAGGTCCTTGAAAACATTGCATTTACATATCATGCATCATTTCATAAACAGGTTTTTCGATACAGGTCTTCTCATCTGCTTACTGTTTATTTCAATATAAGATGGCTCTCGAACAAACAGTCAAGGATCTCCAAGATCAAAATGCACAATTCCATGAGATATTCCTAAGATTAGCCAAGGGTCAGGAGGAACTGAAAGCACTCCTCACCAAGAATCCTGAAGAAGACAAGGAGGATCAGTTGGAACAATTCTTAGCTGAGATGGAAAATATGAGAATACAGACGATGGGTCATATGGCTCTTATCCAAAACTTAGCTCGGGGACAAGAAGAGTTGAGAATTCTGATCAACAAACTTCACTAGGACGAATACAACTGTATGGGATGAACAGATAGAATTGGGAATCAAATCATCAATTAACCTCCAATAAGACAGGAAGTTGACTTGGTTGAAAGTAGGCCTTTCTGGATTCCTACTACATCGCAATCCCAACAATAACCTCGACAACAACAACATGGTAGTCAGCATAAGCAGGATACATCCAAAAGATAATGTACCAAACTTAACATGCCGATGTCGCAAGCCTTACAACACATGTTGAAGATGAATTTGGTCACCTTGAAGGATCCTCCTCGGAATCCTAATACTTCCGCTCCTAACTACATTCCTGATGTGAGATGTGTATATCACTCCAAAATTCTAGGGCATGATACTGATAGCTGTTGGATGTTGAAGTATAAGATTCAAGACTTGATCGACGAAGGAGTGTTGGAATTCACATAAGATGGTCAGATTGAGTTTTTCTATCATCCTTCCAATACCAAAACTGCAAGGCACACCATCTGAAGAGACAAATTCAGGCAGAAGAGCTTTAAGATCATTTGAATTTTTGATTTTGTAATTTCTTTTGGTTTAAACAATTACTGTTATGTCAGACTCTAGTTCTTTTCATTAATGCATTGCATATGTTTGTATTGAATTAATCTATTCATTTCACTATATTTAAAACTATGCTTTTACTTCCTTTTTGTGATATTTAACTCTCGATTAAAAGTTATAAGCCTTTAGAGGGAGGATGACGAAAAAGATACCATAATCCCTACAATATGCTTTTGAACAGACCTGGCTGACGATGTACATGCGTTATTTCAAATCCTAAATAATGGATTTATAAGGAAGATAATTCCTAGTCGACCCCTTTGAGCCTAAGTAGTAGGAGTTTTCTTTTTCACACAAATTGAAACTTGTAATCATAACCCGGGGAAGGATAATTACTCAGTTAATTCAAATGCACATTCAAACGCAAGCTCTATCTTTATACACGACGAATAGTGTCGAAGATTCTCTTCTAAATCGAAAGACGGTGATGGTTCCCCGTAATCATTAAAACAGGCAGTCATTATCTTTCAAAAGAAGAACCCACTAAGTCAAAAGCTATGAAAGAGACTTAATAAAAACTGGGGCATCCCGCTGACTGTAATCTCAAACAAAACAGTTCAGGCAAAAATTAGGGATAATAAAGTCAACAAGAGGTCACGGCAAATCCTCAATAAAAGAAAAATGTTACAATGACTTCCTTCTCAAATAAACTTTTGGTTTTTGAACCATCACCGAAGTATCAGTGCTATAATTCCAAACTCTATTGAAACCTAAACGCATAATTAACTAAGCATATGACTGAAGAACATCATGGAGAACATGTTGGGTACAAATAAAATTTGAGCCTTTATCCTTTGTTTCTCAAACCATGAACCAGGCCATGTTACAACCTTTAAAAGTCCTAACTGAAGCATAGGTTGGTTTGAAAGCATACTGTTACAAAAGGTATCCTGACTCCTGTAAGGCTTACTATAAATCCCAAGTTGAATTCATATTTTTACAAAATTCCGTTGTTCACTAAAAATGCATTTTCAAAACTTCAAGACAGACATAAGTTTTGCATTTTAAATACCACTGTTTACATATAACTAATTGTTCGACAACAGAGAAATTCGTAGGACGAATATTCAATGAATGAAAATCCTCTCAATGAACAAAATTTACTCAAATGGAAAGACACTTCCAATGGCAAAATCAGGGGGGCATGACATGTTATTGTCCAACTCATATTTGGCAGTCAAGTCGAGATTCAAAGAATCTCTCATAAAGTCCTGAATAGCCAGGGGAAAATCTCCATATGAATCATTTGGGGAATGTTACATTAATCATGGGCTTCAGCAAAAGCCAATGTGAAAATTGAATCTCCGGTATCACCAAATTGCTTGTCTATGTCAGCAATATCAGATGGTGTCATTCTGCCGTGACAGTTCTTAGAAAAAATACTGAGCAAGGTCAAGAATATCAAAAACTTGATAATCTATGATTGATCAGTAACTTCAAACATCGGGGGCATCATACTAACCCTAGAGGCAAATGAACTCCCGCATACGAAGGGTCACATATGGTCAATCAAACATTTTCTGGCAGTGCTACAAAGGACAATGACAATTCTCCACACCCTGTGAATGCAGACATGGTTGGAAGATACTACACATAAAAGAGACCCGCTAGGTTGACATGCCTAGGAAAAAGCAAGGGCATCCCGGTGAACCAAAAGGTTTCGGGAAAAAATTAGGGATATATATACATAAAGATTATACACCCGGAAAGTCGAAAACCTGAAAGGGCGGCTTGGGAGAAAAACGGTATCCCGGTGGACTAAAAATCTGAAAAGACAGTCCAGGAAAAAGTTAGAGATTAAAGCGTACGACTATGTCCCGTCATCTAGTTACTTGTCCATCAGTAGAAGACTCATCACCCTGATCAACGTGTACCGAGGAATCTAAGAGATAGGATAATGTTCAAGTCATCCACAAATCCCCACAGAGCCATTTCCATGAGATTATCCCCACAGAGTAATCTTTACAAATTCATCATCAATAAAGATACATTCCCCACAATTTCCCTAACATATCACTCTAGCAGATAAATATGATCTCCTCCCTAATAATATCACCCACCTACAAAGTTCCGATTAATATAGTTCATGGAGATTCTCTTCCCCAACTGAGTTTATTCCTTCAAAACTGTAAAACCCCTTTGCAAACTTTTTCTCTCTAGCCAAAGTTATATTTCCCCAATAGTTTGTAGTCTCCCCAGACTGAGTCTATTTCTCATATTGCTACAAATCACTGGAAAAATTCCTCTCCCCAGTGAAATCACCACTGTCCCCAGAGAATTGCTATGGAATCTGCAACCGGACCAGATATCAATCAATTTTATCTTCCCCAGACGATTTGAAGGGTTATCCATCTCTTTTATCCCCAGTCAGGGTATATAAGAATTAATCTCCACAGGCTAGTCAGAAGGTTGTCCTTCTCTTTTATCCTCAGTCAGGGTATATAAGAAATTAAACTCCCCAATAGAGCGATGAACGACCAATGTTCTTGAACTCTTTTCCCCAAGCAGAAGTTAACATTCCCCACTGGAGTTAACATCAAAATCAAAGATACGCATACTCTTCATCCCCAGTAAAAGTCAGGGATTTATTTTCCCAGACGAAGAAACTGCACGAGATTACAAATACATTTCAACAACACTCATACATCGTTTTACAAATATCATAACATATGCATATGAAACGCATATAGCACAATCTCATTTACTTTGAGAACATCATTACGCAATGCATTTCATACATCATGACATTGCATACAACTAATTCTTTATCTTTTCAGGTAAAAGTTCATAAACATAAAAATATCATCAAACAATTCTAAATTAGATTAAAGATTAACTCCAGAAACAGGACAGGGAAACTATCTTTCTTTCTTTATGGCCAGATGAAGATTAATTCCCGAAACAGGACTGGGCGACTATCTTTATCACCAATGGTATGAACTCCCGAAACAGGACGGGTTTACCAACAAACTGATTGTAGATCAATTCTTGAAATATGACGGGGCATCTATCTACATGAATAAATTGCAGATTAACTCCCAAAGCAGGACGGGGAAACTATCTTTCTTTCTTAATGGTCAGATGAAGATCAATTCCCGAAACAGGACGGGGCGACTATCTTTATCACTAAATGGTATGAACTCCCAAAACAGGACATGTTTACCAACAAACTGATTATAGATCAATTCCTGAAATAGGACGGGGCGACTATCTACATGAAGAACACTCCCTTTCAGAGACATCTTTTAGCTCATTTTAAATTGAACATAGATTTATTCTGATACTTCTACCAGTAGACATTTTCTGGCTTAGATTAAATCGACCAAAGATTTATTCTGTTACTTCTCTTAGTTAAAGACAGATGCAAACATCTTCTGGCTCAGATTAAATCGACCATAGATTTATTCTGATACTTCTTTCAGTAGATATTTTCTAGCTCAGATTAAATCAAGCATAGATTTATTCTAATACTTCTTCCAGTCAAAGTCGAGCATAGACTTAGTCTAATCTCTATCAATAATTACTTTGGATGGCATCTATAAGCCCATCTCCAATTAATCATCATTACCTCTCCAAATGGCATCTTTAAGCCCATCCCCGGTATAATCAACCAACAACGTTACTTCGT
Organism: Vicia faba; assembly: GCA_948472305.1. Taxonomy (NCBI): domain Eukaryota; kingdom Viridiplantae; phylum Streptophyta; class Magnoliopsida; order Fabales; family Fabaceae; genus Vicia; species Vicia faba. Next base: position 414,280,951 of record OX451738.1, read on the forward strand.
GCACATGAGAGTGCAAATTTCTGGGTATTTAAGTGTTCAATCCTCTTCTACCTTCAGGTTTAAGAATATTGAAAAGGGGCAGTTGTTGTACCCCAAAATTTTCCCTCTCATTTTTCTTCAAGACTGCTCAAGAGTTGATCAGACAAATTCTCCTCCTAAGCAAGGGTCCAAAACTAGGGTTTGGTGTTTCTCAAGGAAGTTTGGTTTTCAAAGGTCTCAAATATATTGCATGGTTCCTCATATACCTATAGGAATGCTCAAGTCAAATCTCAACCCCTACATCACAAGTTTTCTCAATCAATTGCTCAGATGATTAAAAATCAACTATATTGGACAAAAAGTCAACTATGGTCAACATACAGTCAAACTTCAAGATTTTTTGTAAACATCAATATTTTGAAGTGATATTAATCATTTGATCAAGGGTTGATCATGATTTCTCAAGGAAAGTCCTCAACTCATCAAAAGTCAAAATTTGTCAAATTCGGGTTTTGACTAAAGATGATTGATCTTTGACTTTTGACCTAATGCATGACCTAATGGCTTGAAGAATGATATCAAGGTTCAAACACAACATCTTGACCTAATTACATGGCTTAAGACATTTTCAAAGATACAAGTTATTAATAGTAAAAATTGGATCAATTGATAAAAAGTCAACAATCACACAAAGGCCAAACTTTGACTTTTTGGTCAATATTGGAATTCAAAAATCAAGACTCATAAAAAAATTCAAAACTATCAAGCTTGATCATCAAGAGTCAATAATAATCAAAGATATAAATTTTCTAACTCTTAGAAAATTTTCTAAGTGTTAATGCTTTACTCTTAACAAAGTCACTACTTCATGGCCATTTTTCACTAAGATGCAAGATGATTCAAGGAAACTTTCAACATGAAAGTTGTATAGATTAATGAATTCTACAACTTTGTCCTTGAAGGTTGATATCCAAAAAATTCTTGGATTAGGATATATAGGCCCATGAAGTTATGACATTCTTATCCAACACTTAGAGAAATTTTCAAATAAGTTTTGATCAGTTTTTTGTCCCAACTTCTTGGCCAATTTTCACCAAGTTCCCATTTGATTTTGCCAAAGTGGTTAACATGAAAGTTGTAAACAATGTTTCAAGCTTTCTAAAACATCTAAGAACACAATTTTATCATGCTTGAGCAATGAATTTCGAAGAGATGAAGTTGGGCATCCATTCTTGAAATACAAGTAATTTTGTGATGAACATTAGATCAAATCTCCAAGCCATGCTGCATTAATCTTGCTTTACAGGTTTCTAAATTGAAAATCTCTCCATAATTAAATGTTTACACAAAGTTTTGAGCTATGTTCCACTTGATTCAAGCATTGTCCAATGCATCTTGCCATTTAAGTAAGAAAGGTACCATTTCCATTCTTGTAAAGCAATCTTTTTTGCAAAAGTCCACTCCTTGAGCCTCTAACTTGTTTCTTCTGCACACACTCAATCTACAAATTCAGAAGCAATATTTTTAAATTTTCTAACCACTCTAGAAGACATGGTATAAGAAATTGGACCCATGTTCTTCAAAGTTGCTTCATAACTAGGTAACCTAGCCATTACATGTGATCTTGTAAACCAAGCTCTCTCATCCTTTAAAACCTTTTCTCTATAATTAGAGATGTCATTTGAAATGAAAAGGAGGAATACACAAGTGCCCAAAACCTCTAAAACTCATAATCACCACAAAAATTTCCATAAGTGCATATCTTAGGTGTAATACAATGGGGGAAATGACTTAGGTGTTTTGTGTTTTATCGCAATTGTTGAGGATAGCAAGAGTAGCCATAGAATTTTCTTTTATCCAATAAAGGAAAGTTTGAAAAGAACAGGAAATCCATTTTGAGATATTTTCTTGAGTTCGGGGGGTAGGTTATGAAAAGGGAAGGTGTTAGCACCCTTTTCATCTGTAGTTATCTACGAGCTCTTACTTGCTTGATCACTTTGAAAATTCTTTGTTTGAAATGTGTTTGTGATTGGTGTAAGTTTGAAAATATTTTGAAAACGCCTTTCTTTAGGCAAACTTTGTAATGATTCTCGTCTCTATAAAAATGTATACAAAGTGTGGGTATTGAAAATAGTTCAAAGAGATGTTTGTTTTGAAGATGTTTTGAAAATGTGAGTGTGGAGATGGTTTTAGTTTTTTGAGCAAGCAACTACGAGCGTCCTACCTACTCAAAAGGTCTTTGTTCTTTTCCTCCTTCTTTAGATGTTTCTATCTTACCATTGATTGGTAAGAAGCCCTATCTTTGGATGTGAAGGGACGGGCGTGGGTCATCGTATAGTCATAGAAGGAAACTTATGAGACGCTTTAGCATTTTTCGTAGGGACTAAGATTGTTTTACCGAAGGCAACATCAAAGGGTCATCGAGGGACTATGATATTTTTATCGAGGGTCTTTGCTAAAACGTCCCATACTCGAGGGACATGACTATTTTCTGAGGCAACAAGCGAGGTTACCCTAGAGGTTCGCGTGTGAAAAGTGTGTTTGATTTCATGCATTTTTGTCTTTGAGATTAGGGTTTTCTAACGGCCGGTTTTATCTTGCCATACACACCCTAATTACTAACAATTATATGAAAAACGATAAATTTGTGGAAATTAAAATCCTAAGCTATTACATCATTAGGGGGATGGGGATACAATTTACAAATAGGGGATAAAATAAGCTTAATCATTACAACCATATTGAATAGAAATGAAGAAAAATATAAAAATAGTGTAAAAAGAAAAGGAAAAAAATATTTTTTTAACCATTATGTGTCGACACATGCATTTATGCATCGACGCATAACTTTTATTTTCCCCTATAAAACTAAATCAACTCAGTATGAGTCGATACATAATGGTATGTGTTGACTCATTTCTTGTATGTGTCGACACATTCTTGTTTTGTGTCGACTCATGCACCTTTTGTCTTTCTGTTTTTGGGTCTGGATAGCAGTATGTGTCAACACATTAGGCTTTGTATCAACTCATACTCTATTCTGTCACTGAAATGAGTCGACTCATGTGAGTATATGTCAACTCATATTGCTTTTTTTTGCCTTAAACATTGTTCTATTGTCTGTACAAGTCAATTCACAACATATGATTGATAAAAATGAACAACAAGTAAATGGTTGGTTCAAAAGGCAATTATTATTACATTTATCTTCAGCAATGAATCATGAATGATGTTTGAAATGAAAAGCTTAAAGTTAAGAAGACTCACTTTTAGACAACAGTTTATTTTGAATCTGAACTTCTTTCAAGATGCTGTGGTGGTTTCAGTGATCCTCTAGGATACTGCTCCAGTTCTCCCTCTGTATTGGGAGCTGCTGGACAACTCTCCAACTCAGTCAAGTTATATAATATTGTCTTTTGTTTGTATTTGAAAGATGATGATAATAGCACTACAGAAATTGTTCTTGTGTTTGAACAATCTCTATGAGATATGAATTGTTTGGATGGCTGGTTTATGGGAGAGCTTGCAAGGTGGAATAGTGGTTTGAGGGTTTTTCTGTTTTGTGAATGAAAAATAGAGAAGAATTTTTTTTGAATGAACAAAGATTACAAAGACTTCTATTTTTTCTCCTTTTTCTCTCTAAAACCCAGGCCCTTTGTGTGTTATGAAAACAGTTTATTTATAGATGAAGTTTGGCTGAGATTTGGGGGGGAAAGAAATAAGTTTTTGAACTGTTTGGTTATTCTGTCTCATTTCCTTTTGGATGCAGCTCTCATGTGCTAATTTGGTGCAAATATGGGACTGATATAGTGCAGGTTTGGACAGGGTTGGAGGTAGCATAACAGGACTATTTTGTAGCAGTTTTGGAGTGGAGTGGCAGCTTGGTGCAGGGCTATTTTGTAGCAGGACAACAAATTGTTTTTTAACATAGTTTTGGGCCTGTAGCAGCAAGCTTGGACTTGGCAGCATATCATATTTTGGGGCTTTTCTTGTTAGTATCCTTTATAGCATGATACAAGTCTAATTTTGTGGACAAAATAATGGCAAGGTTTTGGAGATTGAGTCAAAGGAAAAATTCAAACAAGACAAAGCTTTAGGATTTGTAATTTGAAAAAAATGCAACCTTGTACTAATTTTAATTATTTGTAACATCTTGAATTATTCTGAATTGTAATGAAAAGATGTCATGAAGCAATGAAATTAACAAGTATACAAACACTTAGAAAAATTTATAAGTCTTGTAAAGTTTGTCTTTTCAAAATGGCCTTTAACTTTCTTGATTTTTGATGATAAAATTCCATATTTTGAATGTCTTAGTGAAATGTGATTTTTGAAACTCAAATTTGATCAAAAAGTCAAAGTTTGACTTTTCAGTGTACAATTGACTTTTTCATCAGTTGACCAAATTCCATCTATCAATCCACTGATCTCGGGAGGTGAATTAAAATATGCGACTAGGTCGAAATGATTCACTTAAATATTTGAGATCATATTCCAAACCAATAAGTCATGTACTAGGTCAAAAGTCAAAGATTGGTCACTCTCAGTCAAAACCCTAATTTGGAGTCTCAGTGTTTCGGAGATGATTTTGTCTGATCAATTCCTTGAGAATCCTTGAAAAAGAGAGGGAAAATTTTGGGGTACAACAGCTGCCCCTGTTCAATCTTCTTAAACCTGAAGAGTTAGATTGGTGGGTACACCATTCGTGACTTGAAGGTGGAAGATGATTGAACACTAAAGTGCCCAAAAATTTGCACTCGATTATATGTTAGTTGATTGTGTCGGGAATGGGCTTAAAGATTCCATATGGAGAAGTGGTGAAGAGTTTGTCAGAAATTGGCTTACGGATGCCATCCATAGTGATTGTCAAGGGAGAAGTATTAGAATAAATCTTTGGTCGATTTATACTGAAACAGTGGATGTCTTTTTCCTGTTTTTAATATGGAAGAAATAAATCTAACTAGAAGAGGTCTTTGTTCGTATGTCTTTATTCTGGAAGAAATAAATCTAACCATAAGAGGTCTTCGTTTTCCTGTTGTGATATGGCGGGAGAACTGACTTGAGGTTTTGCGTTTTATCGCAAATGTTGCGGTTAGCAAGAGTCGCCACCGACTTTTCTTTTATCCAAAAGGAAAGGTGAAAAAGCACAGGAAAGACCTTTGAGATGTTTTCTTGAGTTTGGGGGGTAGATTATGAAAAGGGAAGGTGCTAGCACCCTTTTCATCCATGGTTTTCCATGGGCTCTTAGTTACTTGCTTTAGATCACTTGCTTTGGTTTGTTTGAAATGGTGTTCAGTGTGGTTTTAAAAGTATTTTATAAAAGAGGCCATTTGTTTAGGCAATCTTTGTAATGATTCTCGTTCGTAAGAATGTATACAAATATGTTTGTCTTTTGAAAATGTTTTTCAATGTTTGTAAGATGTCTTGAAATGCGTGTGTGTGTTTGTTTTGAAAATAGCAAGGATTTTGTTTGAAATGGAGCAAGCAACTAGAAGCTATCTACCTACTCAAATATCTTTCTTATGTATTTTCTATTCCTTTGATATTGTTGACTTACCATTGATTTGGTAAGCAACCCTATCTTTGGATGTAAACGGGACGGGCGTGGGTCATCGTATAACCATGATTAGCAATGTTTGCAAAGTATCTTAGCATTTTTGAGGGACCAAGATCATTTTTGTAAGGCAACTTTTGAATAGCGTCATCGAGGGACTATGATCTTAAATTTGTTTTGTTTTACCAAGATACTTTGCATGCGTAATATGGCCATTTTATTTTAGGCAACCAAGTGAGAGAAACCCTAAGGGTGCTTGTGTGCAAAGTATATCATTTTCATGTTTTTGATCTTGCATTTAGGGTTTTCTATTTGTTTTGTTTCGTTCTTGTCATACAAACCCTAATTACTAATCATGGCATATGAAATCAATAAATTGCGTAATGTAAATATACTAAGCTATTACAACAATTTTATGGGAGGGGGAAATACAAGTTTGAATGGGGATTTGCACAAATATAAAGCTAAATACATTATTACAACCAAATCGAACTTGTGCAAATTAAGATAAATATAATACAATATTTAAAATGTAATGCAAAGTATATGTAAAGAAAAGATGTTTTATGTCTTGCTTTTGTGTAAAAGAATATTGAATTTAAACCTAAAAAATATAAGGAAAAATATTTAATTCTTTTGAAAGGGATTAAAACCTAATTTTCATTTAAAAGAAAATAATGTTTCTATATTATTATTTTGTGCATTTTTTTGTATGAAAATAATAAATAATATTGTATATAAATATTAAAAATAAATATATGCAAAAAATAGGTATTTGTAAGTATGAAATGTAAAATAAAAATATTAAGTATATTTAATTATATTTATGAGTTTATTAAGAAAATAAATTAAATCCTATCAAAATAAATTAATTTTTTTATGTGAGAAATAATAAAATTAAATAAAATAAAAGTGTAAAAATAATTAAATTATTTTTTAGGGTTTTTTATCATTAAAGAAAATTATTTAAAGTATTAAATATAAAAATAAAAAAAATAAAATATGAAAGAATTAGCAGGGGGTGAGATAGCAGATCAGTGGTAGTGCTAACAAAAACAAAAAGCCCAGGAAGCCAAAAAGCCCAATACAGCTTCGTCCCTGTCCTGCCTTCTCCTTCCTCTCGCCATGGCCGGTTCAACCTGTAACTTCCTCATGCTTGCATAAAAATGAAAACTTATAACATGAAAAATGTAGTATTTGAACTCACGATTCCAACCATATAAATTACGTAATCTAACTATCAAAGATCAAAGAGAATTTTGAAATCCCTAAATCCTAACCTAAAATTTTCAGAGATTTCAACCTCCAAATTCTCTTAGCACAAGTAATATAAATGCAAGATAATGATATGTACAACTTCGTTATGATGAGAACTACATTTTTTATTCACAGATCGTGGCCTGAGGTTGACTGTACAAGGAGATAGAGTTTGAAAAATTATCTCCTTCAGCTGAAATCATGTATAGAAATGCAAGGGATTTGATGGAGGCCTGATGATTGCTTGAGCTTCCTTGAGCTTCCCTAAATCTATTCCAACCCTTACCTTGCTCTGAAAGTGGCTAGAACTCCCTGACCAAGTCCAACTGCAAGCTTTAAAGTTAACAATGGAAAATGGTGAAACAGAGGTTACAAAACATGGATGATGGTTTGGATTGACTAGGTATCAAGTATGTAAGATGTTTGGATGATCTAAACACAAAACGCACGAGCCAAATGGATGCTGAATATGTTTGTGCAGAAACTGTATGTTTTGGACAATTTTTGGTGCTTTTCTCGCTCTAAGTGTTTCAGGACTTTGCTTGGTGTTCTATGTGTTGTATATTGTTTTTATATTAGTATAGAAATGGTTTTAAGTCAGCTCTCTATCAGCTGTACAAGCCCTAACCTTTTTGCAACTTTTCTTGTACTTGAAGCAAAGTGACAAGACAAAACTTACATGCTTGTACCAGCTTGCTTAGGTTTGGTATTTCTTCCCTACAAGTTGCCTTTGGTCTATGGTACTTGCATGTATCAAGGGGCAGGTCCAAGGCTCAAGATTATAAAGTTTGCAAAAGTTGCCCTTTATGAAAATGGCAATGGAACCTTTTGGCCATAAATGGAATTATCAATTGGATAAAGGTTCAAAAGCATGGATAGATGCTTTTTCAACTGAGTAAGCATTTAATTAAGGAGTGTGTAGCAAGTTTAGGACCTGTAAAGCATGAAATAGCCAGCATAGTATTGATTTGCAACTTGGTTCTTCATGAAAATGGCTTGAACAAAAAGTGAGAAAATGCCAATTTCCTCTCTTCGATTCTCCCTACTCAAAAATGATCTTGGAGAGTTCATGGACATTTTGGAAAGCTTGAAATGTGATCTATAATCCATCTTTGAAATTCATTTTGAGATACCTATTGGAACTAGGTGAAACATTTCCATGAAGTTGGGTCCAAAACCTGCCTAAATTAGGGCAAAATTTCACTAAGTTAAGAAGTTCATGACCATGTATTCACAAATTTATATCTTGAGATCCAAGCATCTTTTGGGAAAAGTTTGTGAATAAAAGTTGTATATTTCATGGAGGTCTACAACTTTCATGTTGGGAATTTTCTTTGAATCAAAATGCATCTTGGTGAAAAAATGGTGTAAAGTTGAGGAAAAAAAAAGAAAATTTTAATACTTAGAAAAATTCTAAGTTATGAAAATTTTCAAATTAAAATCCTAAATTTCAAATTTGGTTTTCTTGGTGAACAAGTTTCACATTTGGTAATGTTTTGATGAATTATGACCCTTGGTACTTGATTTTGACCAAAAAGTCAAAGTTTGACTTTTCAGTGTACAATTGACTTTTGATTAGTTGACTACAAATTTCATCTATCAATCCAATGAAATTGAAATGTTTTAAGCCATGTAATTAAGTCAAGATGATGCCATTGAATCCTTTAAATCATTCTTGAACTCAATTGGTCATTGGCTAGGTTAAAAAATCAGAAATTGCCCTTTCTCAATCAAAACCCTAATTTTGACCATTTTGCCCTTCTGATGATTTGATCAAATTTCTTGAGGAATTGTAATCCAAACTTGATAAAATGGTACATATGAGTCTAAAATGTTGATGTGGATAAAAAATTATGAAGTTTGACTGTAAATTGGCCATGGTTGACTTTTTCCCCAATAGAGCTGATTTTTAGGTCAACTGTCCAATTGACTGAGCAAAAGTGTAATCCAAGGCTTGAAACTTATCATGAGCAATCTTAGGGATCCAAAATGATGTATGAAAGTCACATGAAGCATTGGTGGTCCAAAAATACTTGTGCAAACTCAAACCCTAATTTTTGGGTTATCAGTGCAAGATGAGATGTCTTGAGCTGAGCAAACCCTGATCTTGTCTTGAGTCAAAGAAGTCTTGTGAGAAAAAAATTGATTAATGAGAGGGAAAATTTTGGGGTACAACAGCTGCCCCTGTTCAATATTCTTGATAAGTTACAATCCTTGGATTACACTTTTGCCGAGTTTTGTCGTTCGTGACTCGAAGGTAAAAGATGATTAGACACTAGAGTGCCCATAAATTTGCACTCGACAAAGTGCAGTTGAGGGAATGGGCTTAAAGATGCCATTTAGAGAGGTGATAGAATCTTGTTGGAGATGGGCTTGTAGATGCCATCCAATAATGTTTTTTGAATTGTAAGTTGTAAGTCAAAAGAATAAGTATAAGAATGGTGTCTGTATCTGGAACGTATCTGAGCTGTATCTGGAGACTGAATCTGTATGGGTCACAGAATAGCATCCGTGTCTGGAGCGTATCCGAGCTGTATCTGAACTTGAATATGAATGAGTAACAGAATGGCTTCCGTGTCTGGAGCGTATCTGGACTGTATCATGAACTTGAAATCTGAATGAGTATCAGAATGGCATCCAGGTCTGGAGCGTATCTGGACTGTATCATGAACTTGAAATCTCAATGAGTATCAGAATGGTATCCGGGTCTGGAGCGTATATGAACTGTATCTGATGTATGGATTTGAATAAGCAACAGAATAACATCCAGGTCTGGAGCGTATCTGAACTGTATCATGATTGCACATTGTTTAACAGTAGCTGTTAATCTTATCCTGAAAAAGGGTAAAATGTTAGCCGGAACATAAAATTATGTTGCATGAAATGTATGATGCAATACATGTATTTTACCAATGTTTATGATATGTGGATGTAATGTATGCGCATGTAAGAGGATTTGTTGTATTGCTGTTTGACTGAGGAAAATAAATCCTTGACTGTTGCTGAGGGTATGTGGATTCTTCATGTCTTGAAGTTGGAGTAATTAACAAAAATTCTTGTTGCGAGCAATGCCATATACTGCTTGAGTAATCTGCTTGGGGGAATCCAGAGAATTTTGATGACTTCTATTGGGGTTTTAACAATGGGAATATTCATTCCGTCGGAGAGCGATGAAAACTCTATGGGGAGAAAGCTTATTCCTGTTTTGAGAAAAAGTTCAAGAGTTTCGGTCGTCTGCCACTCTACCGGGGAGTTATCCTAGGTTAGGGAGAAACAAAAGTTAGCCGTTATCCAGTTGATTTTCAGTCTTCAAGACAACTTGCTGGGGAATTTAGTGACGTACTGTAGGGATTTCTCGTGGAATAGCCTAAAGACGTTTTCCTATTCTTTCAACTTGTCAGTAATTGTTCTTTTGATTTTGTTTATTTGTAAACAATAATTATGTTCAAATGCATATGTTCATTAATGAATCATTGGACGTTTTTTTGCAAATAAAACATAAATATAAAGAAAAAGACAAATAGTTTTCTGTACTTTAAAGAGATATCTTTGTATTTACTTTGAATAAGTATTTTGTACAAAAGAGACAGACATCCTAGTAAGAGGATGATGTCATGAAAATAAGAAAATTTTATACAAATAAAGATAGCTATATGTGATAATCCCATGGGGTTCTCATTCTGCTATAGCCTCCGTATCTCCGAATATCTTGTCCATTCGTTGCTTCGTCTGAAGATGATTGAATTGATCAGAAGCTCAGAGTTTGTCAGTGAAGAGATTGTCCTCAAAGTGATCCAATGAGACATAGTCATACGCTTTAATTCCCTAACTTTTGCCTGGACCGCCCTTTCGGGTTTTCAGTCCACCGGGAAACCTTTTTTGCCCAAGTCGCCCTTTCGGGTTTTTGACTTGCCGGGTGTACAGATTTTTTATTATTTTATCCCTAATTTTTTCCCGAACCTTTTAGTTCGCCGGGATGCCCCTTTTTTCCTAGGTGTGTCAACCTAGCGGGTCTCTTATGTGTAGTATCTTTTGACTATGTCAACATTCGCAGGGTGTGGCAAATCATCAACGTCCATGGTGGTTAAGATCATTACCCCACCGAAGAAGATGTTCTTGATTATGAATGGTCCTTCATAGGTAGGAGTCCATTTTACCCTGGGATCACTTTGTGGCAGGATAATGCGTTTGATCACTAGATCTCCAACTTGATATACTTGGCAAATGACTTTCTTGTTGAAGGCCTTGATCATCCGTTTTTGATACATCTGACCATGGAAAACAGCAGTAAGTCTCTTTTCATCAATTAAGTTTAGTTGATCAAGTCGAGTCTGGATCCAGTCGTCCTCATTCAAACCTGCACCCTTCATAATTCTCAAAGAGGGGATATGAACCTCAATGGGCAAGACAGCCTCCATGCCATAAACCAAGGAATAGGGTGTTTCCCCAGTTGACGTGCGAGCCGTGGTACGGTACCCATGGAGAGCAAACGGTAGCATCTCATGCCAGTCTTTGTAGGTGACTGGCATTTTCTATATGATCTTTTTAATGTTTTTATTAGCAGCTTCAACTGCACCATTCATCTTCGGCCGATAGGGGTTGTGATGTTGAATCTTGAACCGCTCGCACAAGGCAGTGATCATAGTATTGTTAAGATTTGTACCGTTATCAGTGATGATCCTTTCTGGGATACCATACCGGCAAATAAGATTCTTCTTGATGAAGCGGGCAACAACATTCTTAGTAACAGATGCGAAGGAAGCTTCTTTGACCCACTTCGTGAAATAGTCAATGGCCACTAGAATGAAACAATGTCCATTGGAGGCTGTAGGCTTGATCTCCCCAATCATATTGATTCCCCATATAGCGAAGGGCCAAGGAGATGTTAAGACATTTAGAGGAACCGGAGGCACGTGCACCTTGTCTGCATAGATTTAACACTTATGACAGGTCTGGGAGTGTTGATAGCAGTCTGCTTCCATGGTAGACCAAAAATAGTCTGCCCGTAGGATTTTCTTCGCCATCGTATGCCCACTGGAATGAGTGCCAAAGGTACCTTCATGCAATTCAACCATGATCTTTTCAGCCTCAATCTTATCCATACAACGAAGCAGAATGGAGTCATGATTGCGTCTGTATAGGATGTCATTACTCAGGAAGAATTTAGCAGAGAATCTCCTTAGGAACTTTTTATCATTGATTGAAGCTCCTTCTGGATATTCTTGAGCCTCGAGATACCTCTTGACTTCATGAAACCAAGGCTGGTCCACTACTTTTTCAGTATTAATCTCGTGACACTGTGCTGGTTCGTCCATTCGTTCAATGGTGATCTAGGGAGCCTCGTTATCCCAATTAAGTCTAAACATAGATGACATCGTGGCTAGAGCATTTGCTAGTTGATTTTCTTCTCGCGGGAAGTGCTCAAAGGTAATATGCTCGAAATGTGGTAACAATGTCAAAACATGTTCTTTATAAGGGATAAGGTTGGTATGTTTAGTGTCCCATTCTCTTTTGATCTGACTGATGACCAAAGCTGAATCTCCAAACACATCTAAAGACTTGATTCCCAAGTCTATGGCAGCCTTGAGACCAAAGATGCATGCTTCGTATTCCGCCATGTTGTTTATACAGTTGAAGCAAAGTCTGGCAGTAAAGGGAGTGTGACACCATTCCGGAGATATGAGTACAACGTTGATACCATTACCAAGTGCATTGGATGCCCCATCAAAGAACAGGGTCCATCGGGATCCTTGTCCAGGTCCATCATATGGTCTGATTTCTTCACAATCGTCTAACGTCATGATGTCTTCATCCGGGAATTCAAACTTCATGGACTGATAATCTTCTACAACTTGATGAGCAAGATGATCAGCTAGCACACTTCCCTTTATAGCTTTTTGGGTAGTGTACTGTATGTCATATTCTGTTAAGATCATCTGCCATCTAGATATCCTTCCAGAAAGAGCAGGCTTCTCAAAGATGTACTTTATCGGATACATCTTAGATATCAGCAAAGTGGTATGAGTCAACATATACTGTCTTAACAGGCAAGCAGCCCATACCAGAGCGTAGCAAGTTTTCTCGAGCAGTGAATATCTGGTTTCACAGTCGGTAAACTTTTTGCTCAGGTAGTAAATAGCGTGCTCTTTTTGGCCAGACTCGTCATGCTACCCCAATACACACCCCATTGAGTTCTCTAAAACGGTCAGATACATGATCAATGGTTTTCCTTCGACTGGTGGCATTAAGACAGGAGGTTCTTGTAAATACTCTTTGATTTTGTCAAAAGCAATCTGACATTCATCATTCCATCTGACTACTTGATCTTTCTTCAACAGTTTGAAGATTGGTTCACAAGTAGATGTTAGGTGAGAAATGAATCTAGCAATATAGTTCAGGCGTCCCAAGAATCCTCTGACTTCCTTCTCAGTACGAGGAGTAGGAATTTCTTGTATCGCTTTGACCTTGGCAGGATCAACCTCGATGCCTTTGTTATTGACAATGAAACCTAAGAGTTTACCGGACCGGACTCCGAATGTGCACTTGTTTGGATTCAATCTTAACTTGTACTCCTTCAACCTTACAAACAACATTTGCAAGTGATCAAGGTGTTCCTCTTCAGTTTGTGATCGGGCTATCATGTCATCTACGTAGACCTGTATCTCATTATGTATCATATCATGGAACAAAGCTACCATGGCGCGTTGATAGGTTGCCCCGACATTCTTTAGTCCGAATGGCATCACTTTGTAGAAGAACGTTCCCCACTGTGTGACAAATGTAGTTTTCTCCATGTCCTCAGGTGCCATTTTGATCTGGTTATAACCTGAGAATCCATCCATGAAGGAAAACACTTTTTGTTGGACTGTATTATCAACCAGGATGTCGATGTGGGGAAGTGGAAAATCATCTTTAGGGCTAGCCCTGTTTAAATCTCTATAATCCACACACATTCATACTTTATCGTCCTTTTTAGGCACGGGAACAATGTTGGCTACCCATTGAGGATAAGAAGCGACAACCAGAAATCCAACATTGAACTGTTTCATAACTTCCGCTTTGATCTTCTCTGACATGTCAGGTCTCATGCGGCGAACTTTTTGTTTCACTGGTGGACAGTCTTCTCTTGTGGGTAGACGATGTACCACGATGTCTGTATCAAGTCCCGACATGTCTTCGTATGACCAGGAAAAGATCTCAACATAATCATGCAATAGCTGAATTAGACGTTCCTTGACACTCAGCTCTAGGTTGGCACCCACCTTGATTTCCTTTTTATCTTCCTCAGTACCCAAGTTGATTGTATCCAACAGTTCCTCATGAGGCTGAATAGTTATTTCCTCTTGTTGTAATAGTCTGGCCAATTCCACTGGCACCTCACAATCTTCCTCTCCTTCGTAATCGGCTTGATAGATTGGATCTTCCGAGTCACTGAAGGCTATAGCAGTATCGTTACCCATGGGATCCGGAATGGAGGGGTACCTGCATTTGTGAGTGTGGGTGTGTGTAAAGGTATAGCCATCTTTAAACAATAAAAATGTAAAAGAAAAAAAATGAGCACAAAAGGTTTGTATGTGAAAAAGCGTCCATGATTCATTGAATGTCATATGAAGATGAAATAAAAACCCTTACAAATGGACCATTGTGCCTTGGGTAAGACACAAGGTTTTTAAAGTGCGAATTGTTTGTGAATATTACAAGTCCAACAGAAATGTAAAAGATAAATTACTGAGAGATGAAAGTTATTGGGACAAAGTCTCTGGCTTCCCAGTTGTGAAGTCCTCCGTTGACAGTAGGAAATATCCAATCTTCCAAGCTGCCATCTTCTTCAACATCTTCCACTATGTTGACCTCTCTGTTACTAATCTTCAAAGGTGGCCCTCCAGCACGTGCACAACGCACAGTCTTCTGAGCAGTCGAAGTAAACCCCAAGCCAAACTTGTCTGATTTATACGGGATTTCTGGAAGCTGCCCCCAGATGGTGCATCCCCCCTCTTCCACTACTGCCTTTGCGTCCTTTAGAGATGGCATCCTAAGTGGAGGTCTTGTGATCTTAGGAATCGAGGATACTGCCTTGGTTGCCGCTACTTCTTGAGAGACTTCTTCGAAATGTTGGAAAGGGGTTTCAATGAACTCGTCATCCAACAACCTATATCGGAAGGAATTTAGATGACTAATCATGTACTCCTCTTCTCCATGGATAATTATGATCTTTCCTTGGATCGGGTACTTCAGCATCTGGTGTAGCGTGGAAGTGACAGCACCGACATTGTGAATCCAGGTGCGTCCTAACAGATAGAAATAAGAAGGACGAATGTCCATCACATAGAAGGTTGAGTTGAAAATCTGAGTTCCCACCTTTATTGGGATGTCCACCTCCCCATGGACCATCCTCTTCGAACCATCAAACGCTCTCACCACTATGTTACTGGGTTTTAATGTCAGACCTTCGCAATCCAATCTATCAAGGGCTTTCTTTGGCAAGACGTTCAAAGATGAACCTGTTTCTACCAAGACATGGGCCAGAGTCGTTCCTCTACACTCCACAGAGACATGTAATGCCTCATTGTGCTTTCTCTCTCTGGGTGTCAAATCGGCATCGGAGAAGCCCAGGCCATTATCAGCTGTCAAACTGGCCACACAATCCTGGAATTGGTCAGCAGACGTCTCTTGTGGCACATGGGCTGTCTTCAAAAATTTTACCAGAGATTTTGCATGTGCCTCAGAGCACAGCAGCAAGGCTAGCATGGAGATCTTAGAGGGAGTCTGCCCCAACTGTTCAACCACATCATAGTCACTCTTCTTTATTATCCTTAGGATCTCTTCCATCTCCTTCTTGGATGTTTCGAGAATAGCTAGTGATTGAGCCTTCGTCCGGACAGGCTCTTCTTGAATGCTTTTTCCTCGATTTTCAATAGTGGAAGTGTTGGTAGGGACAACAGCAGGGATCGTGTCATTTTTGTCGGTAGGTAGACTTGTAGGTATGATCACTGGTACAGAGGTAATCTTTGGAATGGCCACGGGTCCAAAAACTGCCTTTGGAGGGGCAATCTCTGGAGAGAAGATTCTACCACTACGGGTAATCTTGCTAGTTCCGGAAATATTACTAATGTCGGAATTGTCCTCTTCGGAACTCTCTTCTTCGGTGGTTAACCCATCTTGTTTAATACCATGGTAGTAGATTTCTCCACCGTAATTCCATGGTACTATTTTATCTTATTCGTACGGACCGGCCGGGAATTGTAATCTTAAGTGGAGTAGTCTTTGGAGCAGATGTAATCCTAACGAGTCTTTTAGGGACCCTGGAAGGATTGGCGGAGATTGTTATAATTGAAATGTCTTTAACAGGAACGGGTAAGACGGGATAATTCTCAAACATAATTTCTTGGTTGTCAATCAGACGTTGGATACGTGTCTTCAACAGAGGGCAATCAATTGGGGATGATAAGAAAATACGACATTCTTTATCACAACCTAGGAATATCCCAGCTTTCAACAAGTTCATTTTGATGATCGGGAGCGGAGTCAAGAGTTCATCTACTGTAGCAACAAACAAATCTTCTTAGATAGCATTGACATTGTGACCATGCCTAGGGATCGGAGCGGAAATGACATTTGGTTTTTCTGGTGTGTCAAACTCAACTTCTTTGGCATCTATGAGGTCTTGAATCTTGTTCTTTAATGCCCAACAGTTGTTGGTATCGTGCCCTGGACTTTCAGAATGGTATGCGCATCTGGCATTCGGGTGATAATAAGGGGACACCATGTTGGGATTCTTTGGGGCCTCCTTTAAAGTTGCCAGATTCAATTTTAGAAGATGTGGTAGAACCTGGGCTAGAGTCATATTAATCCTGGTGAATTGTCGGACTGGCCTTTCCACCCCTGGCTGGTTATTTCTTGGTTGATCAGATGCAGGCTTTGGAATCATAACAGCCCCACCGTTGGTCGATGTTCAGTTCTTCCCTGATTCCTCTGTGAATAAACAGCAGACACCTCCTTCTTCCCGATGAAAGGTTTTCTCACAGCTGTAGAGGCAGACACATCCTTCTGAATCTTTCCACTTTTTATACCGGCTTCCACCCTTTCTCCGGTTAATATTAGCTCAGTAAACCCATCAGATGAACTCCCAATCAGATGGTTGAAGAAAGGGCCTGATAGGGTGCCCAAGAACATATCTACCAACTCCCTTTCAGACAGAGGAGGTTACACCCTTCCAGCTAGGTCTCTCCATTTTTGCGCGTACTCTTTGAAACCCTCATTTGAAACCATAGCCATACTCTGAAGTTGAGTACGGGTAGGTGCCAAATCGACATTATACTGGTATTGTTTATATAAAGCTGCGGCAAGTTCTTCCCAGTTGTGGACGTCGGCCTTCTCCAATTGGTAAAACCAGTCAAGTTGTGTTCCGGATAAGCTGTCTTGGAAGAAATGGACCCACAAGTCTTTGTCGGTGGAGTGCGGATGAATCTTTCGGACATATGATCGGAGGTGCATTTTAGGACACGACACTCCATCATATTTTGCAAATAATGGCACTTTAAACTTTGGTGGGATCACAATTCCTGACACTAACCCTAACTCTTCAAAATCTAACCCCGGTACCTTCTGTATTTCCATAGCTGTTAAACGCTCTTCCAAATGTCTGTACTTATCATCAGCCGGAGGATACTGTTCCTCAGAATAGTCTTCCTCTTCCTCCTCTTCTTCAGAGTCTGATGGAACAGCCGTTTCTTTTCCTTTTCTTTCCCCTTCATCAGATGTTGCTGGAAAATCTAAGGTCCTTCTAGCTTGTCCTTGAAACCTTCTTCCCATGATTACCTCACCAGTTGGTTTCTTTTCCTTCTTCTTTTTCTCTTTTGCCAGCAAAGTCTTCAGCTCTTCTTGCCCCTTGGCCAGGGTCATGAGTAACTGTTAAAATTGTGTGTTTTGAGCTTGAAGGTCTTTGACCGTCTATTCGAGATCCATCATACTGAAATAAACAGTAGAGAGATCAGGAAATTGGTTGCAACAGACCTGCTTATGTCATGATGAATGATATGTATACATGCAATGTTTTCAAGGATTTAAAAATTCAAAATTTTTTTAAACAAAAAGAAACACACGTTATATTAATAAGATAGAATTTGAGTACATCAATGCCCCTTGGGCAAAATAATACAAAATTCTAAGATAAAAAGACATTGCGCATCCTCTTTGGTGCAATTAAGGTATTTAGAGTCTGCTCCTCATGAAGTAGCATAGTGAGTTCCAAAACCTTCTTCTCGCTTGTGTAGAATTGGGCTTCAAAAGTATCGCGCTCTCATTTGAGTTGGATCCAATCCCTTTGTAGGTCTTTGAGTGATGTGGGCATGTCAGGATATAGAATAGTGTATGGAACTTCTCCCTCCTTAACAGGCTCAATAATCACTGGGAGAATGGAGGGATAAGGCATCATAAGACTTTGAGCGCGGGTTCGTACCCACTTGAGGTAAGGCTCAAGAGGGATGGAATTCTTGTGTCCCAAAGTCTTGCTATCCACTTTATTTAGCATCCTCCAAGCTCGTATGAATCTCTGGCAAAGTCCTTGATCGTTGTTGTCATAGTCGAATACCAAGCCTTGAATCAGCATATCATGCGGGCCATCCCTTCGGGCATAACCAAACTGTCTTAGAGCCAAACATGGGTTTTAGGTGATGCCTCCCCTAATGCCAAGTAGAGGGACATTAGGGAATTCCCCACAATGGTCAACAATGATAACATTCTCTTTGAATCGAGAGCACTAATGAATATTTGAATGTTTAAGCGTCATTAACCTTTGTGACCACCTCAAACCTTTCTCATTCTTTAAGACTGATTGGGGAAGATGAGAAATAAACCATCTTTCCAGGAGAGGAGTTCAACACATAAGAACACCTCTTTTCCTCATTGTACGAGTGTGAAAAGAGTGTAAGATATCCCCAAGCAATGTAGGCACCGGGTTGCGTGACATGAAGATTTTGACAGCGCTCACATCTATGAGTTGGTCAGGATTGGGGAACAAGACCACACTATAGATGAGAAGAGCTACAATCTCCTCAAAATCTTGCAAGTCTAGGGAATTCCAACAGCTTTGGACTTTCTCCAACAGAAACTTTGCTAAGAAGCCTTTGACACCACTTCTAGTTTCCCAATGAGTTGTGACATCAGATGAGTGAAAGTGTGGGGATTGAGCAATCTCTTCTGGCTTTGGATCTCTTTCCGTACCGTTGAAAGGTAGTTGGTTGAGAATAGGGATCCTCAAGAGTTGAGAAAATTCTTCCAAAGTAGGCACAAGCTGATAGTCAGGAAATGTGAAGCAGTGATGCAAAGGGTCAAAGAACTAGAAGAGAACTTTCAACATATCCTCCTCTGTGTTGGAGGTGACCAAGTTGAGTAGACGACTGTTGTACCCTAAAATTTGCCCTCCCATATTCTTCAAAGTTTTGACAAACATCATCCCAATTTGCTCAAGTCTACACAAGGGTTGCATAGTCAAACCACCCTCCTAAGCCAGTCAAATTAGGGTTTTGGTTCTTGCAAGGAAGTTAAGGTTTTAAAGGGTCCAATCAAGTCCCATAGTCCTATACACATTGTCAAGCATCTACATGCCAAGTTTCAAGGCTCACAGCATCAAGTTGCACAGTCAAAAGCCTTAATTGCTTCACAATCAACTGTAGGGGCAAAATGGTCATTTGGCAGTCAAAAGTCAAAAAATTTGGTCAACATCTTATTTTGAAGCCACAATCATCATTTGGTCAAATCTTTACCATGATTTCCCAAGAATGGCTCAAAAATCATCAAGATGCAAAAGTTTCTATTTTTGGACAGCTGAAAAGTCAATTGTAACTTGACCAAGGCATAACTTTTTCATGGTTCATCAGAAAAATCCCATCCAATGCTCATTTTGAAAGGGATGACATTTCCTACAACTCATCTTCACATTCCAAGTCCAATAAATGCTCTCACAAAAAGTTATCAATTTCAACATTATAGGTCATTTTCAAAAGTCAACAAAAAGGAATTTTAAGTCAAAGACCATAACTTGAGATTGGTAAATCAAAATGACATGGGACCAAAGGCATTGGTTAGAGGACTTCAAGACCTTTCCAAAATGTCCAAGAACATGTCCATATGATCAAAATTGAGCAAGATATGCATTGGAGAAGTTGGGAAATTTTTGTGAAATGGCAAAAGTCAACTATCCTTGAAACTTCAATTTTTGACAAAAGGGCCCACTTTTTCCACTTGATTCAGCCTTGTCATGCCACCCACGTGTCCCATGATCAATTTTAAGACCAAATAATTATTTTTCTATTTTTATTTAATTTTCATGGATTTAATTCATTTTGATCCATAATAATTCAAGTAAAATCAAAAAAATTGATTAAATGGTATCTTGTGGTTTGATTAGCCTTCATGAAGCATATTCTAGTTGCCAAATTCGTGTAAAGCTCATTTATGCATGAAAATTCAAAATTTGGACAAAGCTTTGAAAGGCCTTTAATGGTGGTTAATAAGAAATCCAAAACTTCAATGCACAAGTTTAAGGCTCCTAATGCTGACTTAAATCCCTTGATACATAAATATGCAAGCCTCTCCAACCTCAGACACGACCTAGATCTCTCTAAAATGGCCAAACAAAATTCCAAAAACTTGAAGAAAAGTTGAAAACTGAATTCTCACTTGCAGGCCAATTCGAACCCTTTTCTTGTTTCCAATACATTGCTGGACCTTCCAGGAACACATTGCCATCGAGGACAAGCCTTAAAGCTCAAGAGAACGCTCTAACAGATTCACGGTTTATCACTTTTCTTCCAAAATCATAACCTTTGATTTATGCATTTTTAATACCTTTTGTTGATTGTTTTGTGTTCATAGCATTCAGGTGAAGCTTTTGGTGTGATTTAATTTCATTAAGATGCCCTGAAACGCAAGTTGCCATGGGAGAAATTTAGGGTTTCCAAGCTTCTAGATTGGAGCTTTACAACATGAGAAAAATTGGACCACATAACGCCTATGGTTGAATTCGTCAAGGCCAGACGAATTCGACCCAACCATCGCGCCCTTTTTATGTTCACTATATGCCTAATCGCTATTCTTGGCAGTTTTGCATTGTGGGGGTTAAAAACCCCCGCTATCTTGTTTTTATTTTGCAGATAAATGAAGACGATGATAAGGTGTCCACGCATGGCTGGCTGATTCAAACATCACGCGCGCTTTTTCTTGTTCCAAGCATAATTATTGTTTTTGTATATTATCTTCATTATCCACTACATTAACAATTACAGGCGTTTGGCTTAGTGGAGGGTGACGTGTTTGGCAACCCTTGGGACCTGGGTTCGATTCCCAGGTCCCCCATAATTTCTATGTTATTTTGCTTAACTTGATCTCATGCAGGCGCTTAAACGTGACTCACCATACACCTCATCCAGAAGGGCGCCAAGTGGCCTCAAACCCAGATCCAAAGGCCATGAGGCGCTGTCCACTCTACTCCAAGTCAAAGCATGCTGTAGGAAATGGCAAAAGGTCAACGTGGCTGAGTGTTTTCTTGGGCCTAAATTCCTGATTCACCTCCCTAAGGGTCCAACACCCTCTAGGTTCTTATTTTCTTTTCCTTTTTCTTATTTTATTTTCTTTTCTTTTATAATTCCCAATTTATTAATTATTAGTTTTTATTAATTGTTTAATTAACCAATTAACATTTTTCATAATAAAACCAAAGAAACATTTTATTATTTATTAACATATTTTGTAAATAAATGTAAATTAAATTAAATTAGTTTAATTAGTTAACTTTAATACCTTTTACAATAAATAAAATAATGTAGACTTAGGCTTTTCTTTTGACATTTTTAATTCTTTTTTATTTTATTTCATTAAAACATAAAAACATAAAAAATATTTTCTTAATTAATTAATTAATTAGTCATTAATTTTAATTTCATTAATTACAAAAAAAAGGGTCAAAACCCTTAGGACGTTCCCAATTTAATTCTTTCGCGCATTATTCTTATCTTGATTATTTATATAACTGTTTCCGGATATGTAATAGTAATTAGGTTTATCTCTTTATTTACTATTTCTCGCGCTTTATTTCCAAACGGGTTTTGTTTTTTTGGCGATGTATAAACCCGCGCCTTGTAATAGTTAGATTTACATTTCCGCAATTTATTTTCCGCACTCCTAACTGTTAACAATGCATGGAAGAATGTATGAAAATAAAACCAATCCGTATCTCACAAACAAACATGCAAAGATAAACATTCACTGAAAAATAACACACAAAGCACATGCCACTCCTAGGGTACGCCTCACTGGTTGCCTCGAACGTGGTCATCAAGTATAGGGTGTCTTAGAGGTCTCCCTTTGTCTAAAGATCCATTTGCCTCGAAACGGTTTCCTCGGATAAAAGGATCTAGGACATTAGGGTTACCACTAAGATGTCCTACCATTGCTTCGGTGACCACACTGTCCCTTAATCGAATTGACCCGAATACCTCCAACGATGGTGCTACCTACCTCTCAATGGTGGGATAGCACTATCTAAAGGACTCTTACACAGCTTAATTCCTTAGAGTAGTTAGATTCTCCTGGGTACTTGCTCTTTTCAAAACAAACGAAACAACTTTTCGCACCCCACACTTTCAAAAAGTTTTCAAACAAAACACTTCATACACTCTTGAGGACTGATACAAGAGTTACTTAGAAGTTTTCCAAACGAACTTTTTCAAAACCCACACACACTTGAAAAGAAAACAATTTTGAAAACATAAGAGCAAGTACCTAAGAGCCCGTGGATAACCACAGATAGAAAGGGTGCTAACACCTTCCCTTTCTATAAATCTACCTCCCGAACCAAGAAACATTCTCAAAGAAGGAATTTTGTTGTGCTTTTGTCCTTTCCATGTTGGAGAACATAAAAGACGGTGGCGACTCTTGCTTACCGCTACATTTCGTGAAACCATCTTAAAAAACAGTCAGTTCTATTTCCACCGATCATAGAACTGGCGACTCTGCTGGGGAGATTGAAAGTGAGGTATACCTTAGGATTAGATCATACTTATGTTTTCAATTGAATGTTTTGTTTGCTTTATATTTGTGGGCATTGCATCGGAGTTTCATAGATCCTAACCCAGATCTGGGGATACCCTTTTAGGTAGCATAAGCTATGAGGGACCTGTCCGGTGTAGACCGACACGGGTGAAGCAGTGGCTACGTTGGTGTGGCACCTTGGTCTGTACCGATATCCCTTGTGTTGCAACGAGGAGAACATGGGTCTTCCGAGGAGTCATTAAGCACCAACCGACCTTAGAACCCTAAATTGACCCAACTTGGCCATAGAACAGTAGCAGTATGCTACACCCATTGAGGCTAAACTCTCGCGATGGTTCTGGCTGCAAGAAAAGATTGCGACGCTGGAGTTATGACCGACTGAGGGTAGTCAGTGATATTGGGATCCTCTAGAACCCGGTTACTTTTGATAGGACAGGTCTTAGCCAACGAAACTGAAAGAGGGTAGTACCTAAACTTCATGCTGGCCTAAACTCTAAGGGCTCTTTTGTGTGACTTGCGTGCCTTCAAACTTGAATTACTTTCATGTACTTATTATCTGACAACACAGGTTCCTTGCAGGTTTTGTTTAAAGTCCTTAATCTGGGCTCATAACAGGGTTTACTTATATGACTCCACGCATAGCATAACATCATGCCATCATACCATTGCATACATCCTGCATAAGGACCAACCCATTTCAAGGATCTCAAGGGTTTGTGATGCAGGTCATGATGAATCAAACATCTAGCAAGGGGCAAAGGGGATTTATTTTCCTCTAGCCAAGGTTAATGACTTGAGTCAGGGGCTATGACCCACTCGATATGGTGAGCTTTGACTCTTGAAGAAGGACTCTCAACAACATGAAGTTCCTTCAATCAAGCTACCTCATTCAAATTCTAACAATTTTCTTGTTTACCCCGCGAGATCCTTGAAAACATTGCATGCATATCATACATATCATTGCATTACAGGTACCCTTGCCACAGGTTACTTACCTTCTTCGCTGTTTATTTCAGCAATGGCTTCCCAACAAGACAATCAGGATCTTTATGCTCAAGAGACTCGGTTCAAGGCAATCCTCCTAAACCTATCCAAGGGGCAGGAAGAATTGAGAACACTCCTCATGGGAACTTTGGTCAGGAACAGTTCTGAGGATGATAAGGACGAACGGCTGAAACGTCTACAAGCTAAGGTGGATACAATGATAACCCAGATGCTGGGGCAAATGGCTCTTGTCCAAGACTTATCTCAAAAACAAGGAGAGCTCAGGGTTCTCGTCAACCAACTGCTTCGGGATAACCAACTGGGGCAAACATCTAAGGTTGAAGAGCAGGCCATCATTCAACCACCTGTGGGGCAAGAAGACCGGGGAAAAGCTCCTCAGTTTGCTTCAGGGCCACAAGCCCAGCATCAACCTCACCAGCGTCAATAGGGTAATCGGCGTAAGCGAAATACGTCTGGAAGACATTTCTCGGAGACTGGTATACCATCATCACTGATACTGAGACGCTTGTTGGAGGTCAAGCTGATTGCTTTAAAGGATCCTCCTAAGAATCTCAACATAACCTCCCTAAAATACAATCCTGATGAAAGGTGTGCCTACCATTCTGACAGCCCTGGACATGACACTGACGACTGTTGGAGCCTGAGGAACAAGATTTAAGACTTGATCAACGGAAGGGTGCTAGAGTTCATGCCGGGTGGTAAAATGAACATCTTCTGTTGAGAATCTTCCATCTGAGATGACTAGTTCAAACTAAGAAACTTTTGTTCATTCGAATGTTCAAGTTGTATTTTTCTTTGATTGTTTGAACATTTTATTCATATCAAACGTTGTTATTTCATTAATGCATTACACATGTCTGTTTTGAAGTAATTATTTCGTATTTACTATATTGCAAATTGCTTTCATATTTTTGTGTGATGTTCAACGCTCGATTAATAATTCTAAGCCTCTTGAGGGAGGATGACGAAAACGATACCACAATCTACAGTATGCTTTTGAACAAACCCCGCTGATGAGGTACAGGAATTGTTTCAGTTCCTAAACACTGGAGTTATAAGGAAGATAATCCCTTGTCAACCCCTTTGAGCCAAAGAAGTAGGAGTTTTTTTTTCTTTTCGAAAATTAAAACCCTTAATCATAACCTGGGGCAGGGTAGTCTTCTCAGTTGATCCGAGTGCACAACGAATGACACCAAAGAGGTCCTTACAAAACAAAAGACAGTGATGGTTCCGAATAATCATAAAGACAGGCAGTCATTACCCAAAAAAAAACTAAATCCCAATAAGTCAAAACCTATGAAGGAGACTTACAAAACTGGGGCATCCCGCTGACTGTAAATCACAAAAGAAACAGTTCAGGCAAAAAAACAGGGATAATAAAATAAAAAAGAAAGAGGTCCAACAATCCCTCGACAAAAGGGAATGACTGCCTATTCAAAATAAACTGTCAATATCCGAACCATCATTGGAATATCAGGACAAAGACTCAAACAAGGTCTAACGCACGATCACCTGAGTTTAGGCTTGAAGAACATCACGAAGAGCAGGTGGGTACAAATAATTTGAGCCCTTATCCTTTGTTTCTTAAACCGTGAACCAGGCCACATTACAACCCTTAAAAATCCTAGCTGAAACATGGGTTGGTTCGAAAGCATACTGTTACGAAAGGTATCCTGACTCCTTAAGGTTTGCTATAAAATACTGAGTTGACATCACGTTTTACAAAATTCACTGGTTTTACTGAAAAAACACATTTTCAAAAAAAACTTCAAGACAGACATGAGCTTTGCATTTTAATATAACATTGCTTGCATATGACTATTTGTTTGAACAACATAGAAGTTCGCATGACGAATGTCTAATGAAAAAAAGCACCTCCAATCAAGGGGCATGGCATGATCATTGTCCATCATCTGGGGCAGTCAAGTCAAGATCCAGAGAATCTCTCAAATGCCAAATAGCTAGGGGCAAACCTCCCTCTGAGTCACTTGGGGCATTGGACATGAGTTCCAGCGACGAATCTTGCCAGATCAAACATCTTCTGGCCACATGGAAACACAACAACAGGGGCACCTCCCTACATCCTGAGAGCATGGACATAGTCGAAAAAATACTATGCATCATCAAAGACCCGCTAGGTTGACACACCTAGGCAAAAATAAGGGCTTCCCGACGAACCAAAAAGGTTCGGGCAAAATAAGGGATGAAAATGAAAAAATCTGTACACCCGGCAAGTCGAAAACCTGAAAAGGCGGCTTGGGCAAAAATGGGTATCCCGTTGGATCGAAAACCCGAAAGGGCGGTCCAGGAAAAAGTTAGGGATCAAAGCGTACGACTATGTCCCGTCATCTTGTCACTTGCCTACCAGATGAAGATTTGTCAACTCGGCAGTCCTCAAGCACCTCTACAGGTACCTTCTCCCACAGAAGCTGGGGCAATAAGAGTTGCCCAAACTATACAGCTGCTTTCCTCCAAGTACAAGGTAGATTCAGTTGAAGAATTTGACCAAGATACCTTCACTCCCCTTTGAGTAAGACCAGAATCATAAATACTCTTCCCAAGCAGAGTTGGTCTCCCGTCAGCCCTAACAAGGCACTGTATCTCCAGCAAGTCAGCAACACTCTCCCTAAGCAGAGTTAGTCTACTGTCAGCCTTAAGGAAGTTGGGTATCCCCAGAAAATCTCAACATTCCCCAGCGGAGTATACAGATGTTCCTAGGCAAGCATCCCCGGCAGTCTTAATATAAGATTGTTCCCCGGCGGAATACAGACACCCAGTGGAGCCGCTTCCCCAGTGCAGTTCAAAAGATTCCCCAGGAGAGTTGAATCAATCTCCCCAGTAGATTCTGGAAGCTTATCCCCAGTAGATTCTGGAAGCTTATCACCTGCAGAGTACGAACGCGTCTCCCCGGCTTTAGTCAAAGGTTATTCCCCACCAGCTAATTACCACGGAAAGATCGTCCTCGGCGAAGTTCTTCCTACCCCCCAGCGGAGTTCATCAATTCCCTGAACAAAGCTTATCAACGGTATCCCCAGCGGAATTATCATCAAAACCTCAGTGAAGTATCTCTTCCCACAGAGTAATTCCCCGCAGAGTAATCTCTCCAACAAGTTTATTCCCCAACGGAGTCATCTTCTCCTACCGGTTTATTCTTGCAACCATCATCCCCAGCGGAAATGAAGAACTCTACTCTTCAACATCAGCCCAGGATTCAACAAGCTCCCGGCATTCGTCAAGGATTTATTCTCCTAGACGAAAATACATTCATAAACATCACATTATCATACACCATGATGCATGCATATACACATCATAACATAAATATCTCATTTATTCTTGAGAACATCTTAATAGCATGCAGTTCATGCATCATGACACTGCATACAGCTAACGTTTTGCCTTTTCAGGAAAAGGTCAATCAAAGGATGATTACCATTTACCTCTACAGTTCCAGATCAACATTGGTAACAAGCCAGGAAAATTCTGTGGACGACTGATCGTGGGTTAATATCTAAAATCAGACAGGACAATCATCTACTTGATCATCATGAAGCGACCCTACACCGGTTCCTTCTCAACTTCAGATGTAGTTTTACACGAACTCATCATCAGTCAACCCAACACCGGTTCCTTCTCAACTTCAGATGTAGTTTTACACGAACTCATCATCAGGCAACCCTACACCGGTTCCTTCTCAACTTCAGATGTAGTTTTACACGAACTCATCATCAGGCAGCCCTACACCGGTTCCTTCTCAATTTTCAGACGAAGTCTTACATGGACTCACCCTCCACCAGTAACCTTACCCCGGTTCCTCCAGAAGTCTTACACGGACTTATCCCGAAGTAACCTCACCCCGGTTCCTCCAGAAGTTTTACACGAACTTATCCCGAAGAAACCCTACACAGGTTCTCTCTTACCAAAAATGCAGTTTTACACGGACTCGTCATCAGAAACCCTACACCGGTTCCTTTTCTTTCAGAAGAAGTCTTACACATACTTATCATCAAAGTAACCCTACACCGGTTCCTTTTCTTTCAGAAGAAGTCTTACACGGACTTATCATCAAAGTAACCCTACACCGGTTCCTTTTCTTTCAGAAAAAGTCTTACACGGACTTATCTCAATATGACCTTACCCCGGTTCATCAAGAAGTTTTACACGAACTTATCCTGCAGTAACCTTACCCCGGTTCCTCCAGAAGTATTACACGGACTTATCTCAAGATGACCTTACCCCGGTTCATCAAGAAGTTTTACACGAACTTATCCTGCAGTAACCTTACCCCGGTTCCTCCAGAAGTCTTACATGGACTTATCTCAAGATGACCTTACCCCGGTTCATCAAGAAGTTTTACACGAACTTATCCTGCAGTAACCTTACCCCGGTTCTTCCAGAAGTCTTACACGGACTTATCTCAAGATGACCTTACCCCGGTTCATCAAGAAGTTTTACACGAACTTACCCTGCAGTAACCTTACCCCGGTTCCTTCAGAAGTCTTACACGGACTTATCTCAAGATAACCTTACCCCGGTTCATCAAGAAGTTTTACACGAACTTACCCTGCAGTAACCTTACCCCGGTTCCTCCAGAAATCTTACACGGACTTATCCCGAAGTAACCTCACCCCGGTTCCTCCAGAAGTTTTACACGAATTTATCCCGAAAAAACCCTACACAGGTTCTCTCTCTCCAGACGTAGTTTTACACGGACTCGTCACCAAGAAACCCTACACAGGTTATCTCTTTCTAAAGATGAAGTTTTACACGGACTCGTCACCCAGAAACCCTACAAAGGTTCTCTATTTCCAAGGATACAGTTTTACACGGACTCGCCATCAGTAAACCCTACACAGGTTTCCTTCTCAACTCCAGATGCAGTTTTACATGGACTCGTCATCAAGAAACCCTACACAGGTTTCCTTCTCAGCTCCAGATGCAGTTTCACACGGGCTCATCATCAAAGTAACCTCACACAGGTTCCTTCCTTCAAAGATGCAGTTTCACACGGGCTCATCATCAAAGTAACCCCCACACAGGTTCCTTCCTTCAAAGAATGCAGTTTCACACGGACTCGTCATCAGTCAACCCTACACAGGTTCTCTCCTTCCAAGGATGCAGTTTTACACAGACTCATCATCAGTCAACCTTACGCAGGTTTCCTTACTTCAAAGATGCAGTTTTACACGAGTTCATCAGCAGGCAACCCTACACAGGTCCCCTCTTTCAACTTACAAAAATTACAATTCAACAAACAATCTCCAGATGGCATCTATAAGCCCATCCTCCCATACCATCTTTCCAAATGGCATCTATAAGACCATTCCTGACAAGGTTCTGTCACATCTCCAGATGGCATCTATAAGCCCATCCTCTAATCCATCATCTCTCCAGGTGGCATCTATAAGCCCATCCTCCTATCCACCATCTCTCCAAATGGCATCTGTAAGCCCATTCTCGCTGTCACACTGCTGATACTCCACTATGTGAGTGCAAATTTCTGGGCACTCTAGTGTTCAATCATCTTCCACCTTCGGATCACGAAAGGCACACAACCCAATCTACATCCTCAGGTCTAAAAAGATTGAATAGGGTCAACTGTTATACCCTAAAATTTTCCCTCCCATATTCTTCAAAGTTTTGACAAACATCATCCCAATTTGCTCAAGTCTACTCAAGGGTTGCACAGTCAAACCACCCTCATAAGCCAGTCAAATTAGGGTTTTGGTTCTTGCAAGGAAGTTGAGGTTTTCAAGGGTCCAATCAAGTCCCATAGGCCTATACACATTTTCAAGCATCTACATGCCAAGTTTCAAGGCTCACAGCATCAAGTTGCACAGTCAAAAGCCTTAATTGCTTCACAATCAACTGCAGGGGCAAAATGGTCATTTGGCAGTCAAAAGTCAAAAAATTTGGTCAACATCTTATTTTGAAGCCACAATCATCATTTGGTCAAATCTTGACCATGATTTCCCAAGAATGGCTCAAAAATCATCAAGATGCAAAAGTTTCTATTTTTGGACGGTTGAAAAGTCAACTGTAACTTGACCAAGGCATAACTTTTTCATGGTTCATCAGAAAAATCCCATCCAATGCTAATTTTGAAGGGGATGACATTTCCTACAACTCATCTTCACATTCCAAGTCCAAGAAATGCTCTCACAAAAAGTTATCAATTTCAACATTATAGGTCATTTTCAAAAGTCAACAAAAAGGCATTTTAAGTCAAATACCATAAGTTGAGATTGGTATATCAAAATGACATGGGACCAAAGGCATTGGTTATAGGACTTCAAGACCTTTTCAAAATGTCCAAGAACATGTCCATATGATCAAAATTGAGCAAGATATGCATTGGAGAAGTTGGGAAATTTTTGTGAAATGGCAAAAGTCAACTATCCTTGAAACTTCAATTTTTGACAAAAGGGCCCACTTTTTCCACTTGATTCAGCCTTGTCATGCCACCCACGTGTCCCATGATCAATTTCAAGACCAAATAATTATTTTCTATTTTTATTTAATTTTCATGGATTTAATTCATTTTAATCCATAATAATTCAAGTAAATAAAAAAAATTGATTAAATGGTATCTTGTGGTTTGATTAGCCTTCATGAAGCATATTCTAGTTGCCAAATTCGTGTAAAGCTCATTTATGCATGAAAATTCAAAATTTGGACAAAGCTTTGAAAGGCCTTTAATGGTGGTTAAGAAGAAATCCAAAACTTCAATGCACAAGTTTAAGGCTCCTAATGCTGACTTAAATCCCTTGATACATACATATGCAAGCATCTCCAACCTCAGACACGACCTAGAGCTCTCTAAAACGGCCAAACAAAATTCCAAAAACTTCATACTGCACTAAAGTCGGTCAACTCACTACATCCTAAAGGCTAAGTTAGTCAAGTAAAGGGTTCTAGAAGTTCATTAGTGCTTCATGACATCACTCAGCGGCCCCTTATTCTCTTTGATTAACTCAAAGGCTACTGCTACCCACAAATATGTCGCACTAACATAGCTATTTCTTAGACCATGTCGGTATACCCCACACAGTTTCCACAACGCATTGCTATTTACCTATAATGTTTTCCAAATCCGGGTAGAGGATTCAAACCCAAATAAAAAACCATAATGTAAAGCAAACAAGTCAAACAATATAAGCAAATAAATGTGATCTAAAACCCTAAGGTAACCCCACTTTTAGAATTGTCCCCAGCAGAGTCGCCAGTTCTGTGTTGCAGCGGGATAACTGACTTGAGGTTTTGCGTTTTATCGTAAATGTTACGGTTAGCAAGAGTCTCCGCCGACTTTTCTTTTATCCAAAAGGAAAGGTGAAAAAGCACAGGAAACACCTTGAGATGTTTTCTTGAGTTCGGGGGGTAGATTATGAAAAGGGAAGGTGCTAGCACCCTTTTCATCCATGGTTTTCCATGGGCTCTTAGTTACTTGCTTTAGATCACTTGATTTGGTTTGTTTGAAATGGTGTTTGGTGTGGCTTTGAAATTATTTTGTAAAAGAGGCCATTTGTTTAGGCAATATTTGTAATGATTCTCGTTCGTAAGAATGTATACAAAGGTGTTTGTCTTTTGAAAATGTCTTTCAATGTTTGTAAGATGTCTTGAAATGTGTGTGTGTTTGTTTTGAAAATAGAAAGGATTTTGTTTGAAATGGAGCAAGCAACTAGAAGCTATCTACCTACTCAAATGTCTTTCTTATGTATTTTCTATTCCTTTGTGTAAGTGTTTGCTTGTTGGCATTAATTTTTGGTAAAACCAGATTTGCGAATGTCATGACTAATGTCATAACATTCTGGGATAAAGACAAATTCTGCAGAAGGAATATTCTACAGGAACAACTCAGTATGAGTGAATATCATGATGATTAATCTATGATCATATATACTGAATTCTACCAAAATCAGTGAGCAGGATACATGATGTCATAACCAATGTTAAGACATCCTGTACTGATCAAGTTGTTGTGCAGATTTATTGTTCCTGAGAATTTTCAGGAATTTGGTGTGCTATTCCGAGTTGAAGTATATTGACTAGATTAGATGCTCACGTGGATATTAGGTTAACCTTGCTTAACCCTAATCTGTTATGATGAAAGCCCAAGACCGAGTCTTTAGGTTAAATTTGGTTAACCCTAGCTATTTTTATGGAATCCCAAAATGAAGAATAGACTGCATATATATTTCTCACGAATCCTAATGGTGTGCAGCGCTTTTTAGAGAAGATCAATAAGGCATTTTATAGTTGTGATAGTTTTAGTAATTACTGTGAGCCAAGCAATTATCACTTGATAAGTGACTTGGAGTAGGATTTGGTTGTAAGGGTTGTTTATCACTCAAAGCTTTGAAGCACGAGTGTTGTGTCTCTTGATTAAAGCTTTGAAGCAAAATCAAGCGTGTGTATTGAAGAATGTCTTCATAATATTATTAATCAGTAGATTAGTATCACTGCTGTGATTGAGGGGGAGTGAGTAGGAACTCAGGTTTAAGTAGGACTTAGATTGAAGTTGCATTGGGTAGGTCTTAAGTGAAGGAGATAAACTGGTTGGTTTATTCCTAAATTAATACCTCTTATAGTGAATTTCCTCCCTGGCTTGGTAGCCCCCAGATGTAGGTGTTGTTATACACTGAACTGGGTTAACAATTGATTGTGTTCTTTACTGTCTTTTAAATTACTGTTTGGTTTGTGTACAATTTGTCAGATACGATGTCATAACATTCACTGTGACATTAAGTATCTGTTGCCAGAATTTCAATTGGCATCAGAGCAGGCACCCTGCCTGTCTTTCTGGGTGAGATCTAGGGATATTATTTTCTGGCGCTATGGACAAGGAAGGAGGATTTGGGAACAGACCACCTATTCTGGATGGATCAAACTATGACTACTGGAAACCTCGTATGATTTCCTTCTTGAAGTTACTGGACAATAAAGCTTGGAGGGCTGCTGACAAAGGATGGAACCATCCCACCATAACTGGGAAAGATGGGACGACTAGTCTGAAACCTGAGGAAGAATGGAGCAAAGAAGAAGAAGAGTTAGCCCTGGGTAACTCTAAAGCATTGAATGCCTTGTTCAATGGAATTGATAGAAACATATTTAGACTAGTACATCAATGTGAACTGGCCAAGGATGTTTGGGACACTCTCAAAACCACCCATGAGGGTACATCCAAATTAAAAATGTCAAGACTTCGGATGCTCACTACCAAATTTGAGAATCTAAGGATGAAGGAAGATGAGACCATTCATGAGTTTCACATGAACATCTTGGAAATTGCCAACACCTCAGGAGCATTGGGAGAAAAGATGTCAGAAGAAAAGCTGGTGAGAAGGATTCTCAGATCCTTGCCTAAACGGTTTGCAATGAAAGTGACTGCTATAGAGAAAGCTCAGGATATCTGCAACTTGAAGGTTGATGAACTCATTGGGTCACTTCAGACATTTGAGATGGGGATCAGTGACAATGTTGACAAGAAAAACAAGAGCATAGCCCTTGTATCCAATACTGAAGATGAAAGCAAGGAGAGTGATGAAGAGAATATATCAGAAGCTATAGCTATGCTTGGAAGGCAGTTCAACAAACTCATCAAGAGAATGGACCCAAAGTCAAGGTCAAATGTCAAGAACATTTCCCCTGACATTAGCAGATCCTATGACTCCAGCAGAAGAACTAAGTATGAAGAAAAGGGAAATCAAAGCAGAGGAATCAAATGCCATAGATGTGAAGGATATGGGCACATTCGAGCTGAATGTCCTACCTTTCTAAAGAAACAAAAGAAAGGAATGTCTGTTACTTGGTATGATGGTGACTCAGAAAGTGACTCTGAAGAAGAATCTGCTAAACTAGTTACTGCACTATTTGGTGTTTGTAACTCTGATAATGATTCTAGTGATGAGGAAGTGATATTTGAAGAACTTGCTGACTCCTACAAGAAGCTATGTATCAGAAGTGCTGAAGTCTATCAGCAAAATGAGAAACATAAAAAGCTCATAGTGAAGTTGGAGGCTGAGAAGAAGGTAAACACTGCTACTATAAGCCATCTCAAAGGTGAAGTTATAATGTTGAAATCCAAACTTGATCAGATGACTAAGTCTGTCAAGATGTTAACAACTGGAACTGACAAGTTGGAAGAAATCCTTCAGGCTGGACAAAATGCAGGAAACATGTCTGGTCTAGGATTTGTGGCTGCAAAGAAATCTGCTGTTGACAAGAAGAAGACCAGGCCTGATAAACAAATGTCAAAGCAGATGTCACAACATAGGACTCAACATCAAGAACAGAGAAATATGAAGAAAAAGTATCAAAGATGGAGATGTCATTATTGTGGGAGGTTTGGTCACATAAAGTCATTCTGCTTCAGATTATATGGATATCCTAATCAGACCCCATATGTCAAACCTAAGACTAACAAGGCACCATGTTGTACCCCAAAATTTTCCCTCCCATATTCTTCAAGATTTGGCAAAATCAAGCTTCAAAATCTCTCAAGGGTTGCACAGTCCAATTGCCTCCTAGCACAGTCAAAATTAGGGTTTTGGTTCTGGAAAAGGAAATGAGGTTTTCAAGGGTCCAATCATGTCCCATATGCCTACATACATTGTCAAGCATCCATATGTCAAGTTTCAAGACTCACAGCCTCAAATTGCACAGTCAAAAACCCTAAATGCTCCACAGTCAACTGCAGGGGCAAAATGGTCATTTGACAGTCAAAAGTCAAAATTTTTGGTCAACATCTTATTTTGAAGCCACAAACATCATTTGATCAATTCTTGGTCATGATTCTCAAAACATGGCTCAAAAAGTCTCAAGATGCAAAAGGTTATATTTTTGGACAGCTGAAAAAGTCAACTGCAAATTGACCAGGACATAACTTCCTCATGGTTTATTAGAAAAATTCCATCCAAAGCTCATTTTGAAGAGAATTAAATTTCCTACAACTCATCTTCACACTTCAAGTCCAAGAAATGCTCTCACAAAAAGTTATCAATTTCAACATTATAGGTCATTTTCAAAAGTCAACAAAAAGGCACTTTAAGTCAAAGACCATAACTTGAGATTGGTAAATAAAAATGACATGGGACCAAAGACATTGGTTAGATGACTTCAAGACCTTTCCAAAATGTCCAAGAACATGTTCATAGCTTCAAAATTGAGCAAGATATGCCTTGGAGAAGTTGGGAAATTTTTGGGAATTTTGAAAAGTCAACTTTGCTTCAAAAGCTTCAAAAATGCTAATGGGCCTCAATTTCTTTCATGAATCATTACCCAAAGCATATGCACGACCCATTAAGCTCAAAGGGATTTATTTTCTTATTTTTAATTAATTAATTGAATTTTTATTCATATTAATTCATTTAATTAGATTTAAATATGAAAAAAATATCAAATCATGCTTTTTAAATCTTTTTTGTGCAGCAAATCAAACTAGGGCAAGGTGGAAAAACGTGCATCAATCAACAAGGACAATATCATCCATAATTGGCAAGATTGGCATGGAAAAAGATTGAAAAATATATGAACAAAATCAAATATTGGAATCATTAATTCATGGACTATGGGCTTGGTTTTTGACCTAATTTCGTTCACTTACATATGCAAGACCTAATGGAATCAAGAGAGACACGAAAGAGCTGCTAGAGAGGCATAACAAAATTGCAAAATTTCCATAAAAACTTGAAAATCTGAAATCATAGTTGGAGCACGTTTCAAAGCACAAAAAGCATTCTAATACGTTCCTGACATTGCTAGGAATCGATTGCAATCAAAAACGAGTCTCCATACTCCAAGAATTGGTAGAACAGATTCGTCTTCTTCATGAACATGTCCACAATCGTTTTCTAATTTTCATGCATTATTCATATGTTTTAAATGTTGATTCTTGCTACTAATGATGTTCTGAGACTTTTGGCATAGTTTAATTATCCTAACAATGCTTGAAACAAGATTTGCCATTAACGTTTTCTAGGGTTTCAGAAGCTCTAAATTCGGGCTTTCCTCATATGGAAAAATTAGACCACCAAACCTGTATGAACACGTTCGTGACAACAAGACGAGACAAACCATGACCTCGCGCCTTTTTTATATTGAGGCATGCTCTAATCGCTATTTTTTTAGGCTTCATTTAGTGGGGGTTTAAAACCCCCGCTATTTGTTTATATTACAGGTACAAAGACGAAGACGAAGCTAGCGTGTCATTGAGTGGTTGGACAATTCAAACTTTGGCGCGGTTTTTCAACGTCCAGCATAATGGCCTTTTCTTCATACATATTATTTATTGTCCATTAAATATCCAAATGCGCGCATTAGCTCAGTTGGTGGGTGAGTTGTCCTGCAGGTATTGGGACCTGGGTTCGATTCCCAGGTCCCCCCATATGTTTGATAATTTTTGTATTAACACGTTCCATGCAGTTTCCTTCAAGCGTGCTACCATACGTCCTAACGCTTAGGCTTGCCAAGTGTCCCTGATGATCAATCCAAAGGCCAGAACGTGAAGACCATCATACACCTGGGTCAACCATCAAGCATGTGATCCTGGAAAGTCAAAAAAGGCTTTGATACAGTGGGCCAAATTGCTTCCAAAAAACCTCCTAAATGGGCCTGATACCCCCCATGGTTTGCATTGTTTTTATTTTTTTTATTTGATTTTCTTTTAATTCTTTTTAATGTTTTAATTATTTCTTTTAATTCCATAAAATAACTTTTCATAATATAAAATACAGAAAAATCAAAAATGTTTATTTTTATTAATATTAATTTCACCATTATTATTTTTGTAAATAAACTTTAACAATTAACTTAGTGTAAATTAGGTTTTAAAACTTTAATCTTTTTCCTAATAAATTAAAATATGTAGAAATTAGGGTTTTTAACATTCTCATTTTTTTCTTAAATAAATAATTCTCTCATTATTATTGTTATTAATTATTACTTTTGTAAATAAACATGTACATTAATTATTTAGTAAATTAGGTTAAACTTTAATATATTTTTTCATTAATAATTAAAAACAACTTAGAATTAGGGTTTCTCTTGATTTTTAATTCATAAATACAAAATACAAAAACCTAAAAAACATTTCTTTCCTTTTAATTAAATAATTAATTAACTTTTAATTCAATTTAATTTCAAAAGGGTCCAACGCCCTCGAACGTTCTATTTTTATTCTTTTCGCACGTTATTCTATTTTCTTGTGAATATTATGTAACTGCTCAAGCCATGTAATAGTAATTAGGAATTTATTTACTTTCCGCATCTTTTACCAAACGGGTCTTTGTAATTTGGCGATGTATAGACCCGCGCCTTGTAATAGCGTAGGATTTATCTTTCCGCATTTAAATTTCCGCACTTTTAAATTCTAATTGCATGAAAGAATGAATGATTAATTAAAAACAAAGCGTAGCTCACAATGCCTGATCAAAGATAAATGCTAAACTGAAAACAATACACAAATTCACACACCACTCTTAGGGTACGCCTCACCTGTTGCCTTCGGAACGTGGTCGTCGAGTATAGGACGTTTTAGTAAGTCCTTATGTCCATGATCCAGTTGCCTCGGAAAAGTTGCCTCGAATTAAAAAAAGGATCAATGGCATAAGGGTAGCTTCTAAGGTGTCCTGTTGTTGCTCTGGTGACCACACTATTTCTAAAAACGAATTGACCCGAACACCTCCAAC
The DNA here is from genome assembly GCA_948472305.1 of Vicia faba. Classification (NCBI taxonomy): domain Eukaryota; kingdom Viridiplantae; phylum Streptophyta; class Magnoliopsida; order Fabales; family Fabaceae; genus Vicia; species Vicia faba. Next base: position 414,318,481 of record OX451738.1, read on the forward strand.
GGTGGTGCTACCTATCTCTCAATGGTGGGATGGCACTACCTTAAGGAATCTTACACAGCCTAATTCCTTAGGGTAGGTGGATGACTCATAGATACTTGCTCTATTAAAAAACAAATCAAAACTCTTTTCACACCGACACTTTCAAAAAAAGCTTTCAAAACAATTTTTCAAACACTCTTGAGGACTGATACAAGAGTTATTCCGAAACTTTCAAAGAAACTTTTTCAAACCCACTCACACTTGAAAAGCAAACACTTTTGAAAACACAATGAGCAAGTATCTAAGAGCCCATGGATAACCATGGATAGAAAGAGTGCTAACACCTTCCCTTTCTATAAATCTACCTCCCGAACCGAGAGATAATCTCATAAGGAATTTTGCTGTGCTTTTGTCCTGTCCATGTTGGAGAAAATAAAAGACGATGGCGACTCTTGCTTCCGCGACATTTCGTGAAGCAGCGTTAAACAGTCAGTTCTATTTCCACCGATCACAGAACTGGCGACTCTGCTGGGGATTCTTATAAAGTGAGGTGTACCTTAGGATTAAGATCACTTGTGTTTTCAATTGTCTGAATTGTTTGCTCTAAATTGTGGGTACTGTCTTGGGAGTTCTATAGATCCTAAACCCGGATCTGGGGGATACCTTCTTAGAAAGTAGCAACAAGGCTGTGAGGGAACTGTGCAGGGTATACCGACATGGTTGAAGCAGTCTGCTACGTTGATGTGGCACTTTGGTGAGTACCGGTAACCCTTGAGTTTAGTCAAGGAGAGTACGGGGCCGCCGCGTGGTGTCGTGAAGCATCAACTGACCTTAGGAACCTTAATTGAACCATCTTGTCCTCTTTAGGGTAGTGAGATAACTGACTTTGGTGCAGTCCGAGGTTGGTTGATACTCGATACTACACTCAATTGAGAGTTGTTTTCTTGGAATATTTCGGTCGCCAGTTCAGTGGCTAAATTGAAACGATGAACAATGAAAGCAATCCAATGATATTGGGACCCTTAGAACCCGGTTACTTCTGATAGGACAGGTTTTGAGCCCACCAACTTCAAGAGGGTAGTACCCCGGACTCCATGCTGGCCTAAACTCTAAGGGCTGTGGTGTGACTTGTGTGCCTTATCATGTTTGCTTTTTGTGAATATTTGTGGTGTGTTTTATCATAGCATCATAACATCATGCCGCATCATATGCATTGACTAACCATTTCAGGGGTTCGAATCTTCATCTTTGTCCTTGTTTTGTAGGACATGGAAACTATCCGCAGAAAGATAATTCAGATCAGCCTTGTAAGGATCCCTCCTCAGCTTAAGGAACTTATATCCAGGATTCCCGAGAGCTCTTCTTTCAGTGAGAGGCATGGAAGACTCATCAGCTTGGTTAACACCAACATTGAAGAAGATATGATAAAGGTCCTCTTCCAGTTCTTTGACCCTTTGCACCACTATTTTACTTTCCTGGATTATCAACTGGTGCCTACATTGGAAGAGTTCTCCCGGCTTCTAAAGATCCCTATCCTTAGTAAACTACCCTACAACGGTACGGAAAAGGAACCCAAGCTTGAAGAGATTGCTAAAGCCTTACGCCTATAACCATCTGACATCAAGGGACATTGGGAAGTTAGAAGTGGTATCAAAGGGTTCTTGGCCAGGTTTTTGTTTGAGAAGGCCCAAGAATGTTGGAATTCCCTTGACCTACAAGCTTTCAAAGAAGTTGTGGCTCTCCTTGTCTATGGATTGGTTTTGTTCCCGAATCCCGATCAGCTTATAGATATCAGTGCTGTCAAGATCTTCATGTCCAGGAATCCTATACCTATGTTGCTTGGGGACATCCTTCACTCATGTTACGCTCGAACCATGAGAAAAAGAGGTGTTCTCATGTGCTGCACTCCTCTCCTGGGAAGGTGGTTTATTTCGCACCTTCCACAATCAGTTTTGAAGAACGAGTGGGGTTTGAGATGGTCACAACGATTAATGACTCTTACACATGCAGATATACATTGGTGCTCTCGGTCCAGAGAGGATGTCACTATCATTGATCGTTGCGGGGAGTTTCCTAATGTTCCTTTACTTGGAATCAGAGGAGGTATTACTTACAACCCGTGTCTGGCTTGGAGACAATTTGGTTATGCTCGGAGGGACGGCCCTCATGACATGTTAATTCCTGACATAGTTTTTGACTTCGACAACGATGCATAAGGACTTCGCCAGAGATTTATCAGAGCTTGGAGGATGCCCAGCAAGATAGACAGCAAGACACTGGGGCACAAGAACTCCATCCCGTTGGAGCCTTATCTCAAGTGGGTACGAGCCCGCTCCCAGAAGTTAGTGATGCCATATCCTCATGTTCTCCCTGTGATCAAAGAGCCAGTTTTGGAAGGAGAGGTGTCCTACACCATTCAGCATCCTGACATGCCCACATCCTGGGAAGAAATGCAGAAGAGCTGGATCTAGCTTAAGGAAGAACAGAATTCTCTTGAGTCCAGTCTACATGCTAGTGAGAAGAAGGTCTTGGAGCTCACCCGCCTACTGCACGAGGAAAAGACTCTCAACACTTACATTGCTCCAAAGAGGATGCGCAGTGTCTTTTGGGTTTGATTTACTTTGTAATATTTGCCCAAGAGGCCTTGATGTACTGAACAATTATTTCTTAATGATAACGTGTGTTCCTCTTTGTCTACAACAAATTTGAACTTTTGAACCCTTGAATGCATTGCATAAACACATATCATGCATCATGTGCATAACAGGTGCTCTTCTTTTCAGGTTGCTTAATGTTCTTCGCTGTTTATTTCAGCATCATGAACCCTGAATCATCTACCGAGCAGTCCATCAAGGCCCTCCAGGTTCAGAACGCCCAGTTTCAGAAGCTGATTATGAGTTTGGCTCAAGGTCAGGAGGAATTGAAGGCTCTGCTGGTCAAGAAGAAGAAGAAGAGAACGGTACTATTCAACACGGGCCGTAGGTTTGGTAACGCACTGCAGAATGAGGTTGATTAAGCTGGTTCTTCTGGCAGTCCCCAAGGGGGAAGGGTTCCTAGTCCGGTGGTCTCTGAAAACGAGACTGATTTCAATGAGGAGCAGTATCCTCCAGCTGAAGACAAGTACAAGCAGTTGGAAGACCGTCTGAATGCCATGGAAATTCAACAAGTTCCTGGGTTGGATTTCGGAGACTTGGGTCTATCTTCTGGTGTGGTGATCCCACATAAGTTCAAAGCACCATCTTTCGCAAAATATGACGGGGCGTCCTGCCCTAAGCTACATCTCAGATATTATGTGCGGAAGATTCAGCCGTATACTGTGGACAAGAACTTGTGGATCCATTTCTTCCAGGAGAGTCTTTCAGGGACTCATCTCGAATGGTTCTATCAGCTGGATGGAACCAAGGTTCGTAACTGGGAGGAGTTGGCTACTGCTTTTTACAAGCAGTATCAGTATAATGCCGACTTCGCTCCTACACGTACCCAACTCCAGGGTATGTCGCTAGGATCGGGAGAAGGTTTTAAAGAGTATGCGTAGAAGTGGAGGGACCTGGCTGGCAGGGTGCAGCCACCATTAACCGACCGTGAGCTAGTAGACATGTTCTTGGGGACCCTATCTGGGCCATTCTTCAACCATCTCATTGGCAATTCGTCTGCAGGGTTTACAGACCTCATTCTGACTGGGGAAAGGATAAAGGCTGGTATGAAATCAGGTAAAATTCAGAAAGGTGCGTCCTCAAGTTCTGAGAGGAAGCCTTTCAAAAAGGAGGCCAGTGCTGTGTATGGGCCTAGAAGGCAGAACAAACCAGAGCGCCGCCAATCCGTCAACGCGGTGGTGATTGCAAAGCCTGCTGCCGCTCCTTGGCAACTTAACCAACCAAGGGCTGAGAGACCTAGAAGAGAATTCACTCGACTTAGTATGACCTTGTCGCAGATCTTGCCGCAACTGCTATCAACCAACTTGGTAACCGTCAGAGAGGCTCCGAAGGTGGTAAACACAACCTCTCCAAAGTATAATCCAAATGCCCGCTGTGCTTATCACTTTGATAGCCCGAGGCATTCTACTGATGATTGCTGGGCCCTTAGGAATAAGGTTCAAGACCTTATTGATGCTAAGGAGGTTCAGTTCGAGGCACCCGAGAAACCTAATGTGGTGACAGCTCCCCTACCTGACCATGGAGTGAATGCTATCAGGGATGGTGACGAAGTGGAGGAATCTGAATTCAATAGCTGGATCTGCCCGACGACCGATGGTGGACTGAACAATTGGACCGCAAAAGACTACATACCTGTTACTTTTGTTACGCAGTAATGAATTCCTTTGTTTTATAATTTGTAATGAACAATAAATTGAGACTTTATGGCCCAATGTCTTACCCGGGGCGTCGTGGCTTCATTTGTGAGGGCTTATTAACTGTCATTTCCATATATCATGAATAAAGACATTGGACGTTTTTTCGCATTTCAAATCTTGTGCTCCATTTCTTTCTTTCTTTCTTTTATATATTGCAAAACAGCTGTATTTACACACACTCACCTATACAGGTTCCAATCCACTATGGATCTCACTGGTAACGACTCTGCTACTGCCAGTTATGACTTCAAAAATCCGATCAACTTAGCCGAAGACGAAGGTGAAGATGATTGCGAAGTGCCTGGCGAGCTTGCAAGGCTGTTACTCCAGGAAGAGAGGGCCATTCAGCCACATGAAGAGCCAGTGGAAACGGTAAATCTGGGTACTGAGGCAGATAGAAAGGAAGTTAAGATTGGTGCCAATCTGGAGCTCAGCATGAAACAACGGTTGATTCAGATGTTGCATGATTATGTGGAGATCTTTGCCTGGTCCTGCGAAGACATGCCTGGGTTGGATACCGACATTGTGGTTCATCACCTGCCTACCAAGGAAGACTGCCCTCCGGTTAAACAAAAGGTATGCCGTATGCGTCCAGAGATGTCCGAGAAGATCAAAGCTGAGGTTATGAAGCTGTTTGATGCCGGATTTCTAGCAGTGACTTCTTACCCTCAGTGGGTTGCCAACGTGGTTCCAGTGCCAAAGAAAGATGGCAAGGTCAGAATGTGTGTTGATTACCGGGATCTGAACAGGGCAAGCCCCAAAGATGAATTCCCTTTGCCTCACATCGACGTTCTGGTTGACAATACTGCTCAGCACAAGGTGTTCTCCTTCATGGATGGTTTTTCAGGCTATAATCAGATCAAGATGGCTCCTGAAGATATGGAAAAGACTACCTTTGTTACTCAGTGGGGCACCTTCTGTTACAAGGTCATGCCATTCGGGTTGAAAAATGCTGGGGTAACCTACCAACGTGCCATGGTTGCTTTATTTCATGACATGATCCACCATGAGATTGAAGTGTACGTCGATGATATGATTGCAAGGTCCCAAACTGAGGAAGAGCACCTTGACCATCTGCAAAAGCTGTTTGACCGTCTGAAGTTATACAAGCTGAGGTTGAACCCAAACAAGTGCACGTTTGGGGTAAGATCTGGAAAGTTGCTAGGCTTCGTCGTAAGTGACAAGGGTATTCAAGTGGACCCTGCCAAAGTGAAAGCCATACAAGAAATGCCAGTTCCAAAGACAGAGAAGGAAGTCAGAGGCTTTCTAGGACGTCTGAATTATATTGCCCGATTCATCTCGCATCTAACAGCTACCAGTGAACCAATCTTCAAGCTGCTGAAGAAAGATCAGGTAGTACGTTGGAATGATGAATGTCAGGCCGCTTTTGACAGAATCAAAGAGTATCTCCAAGAACCACCCATTCTTATGCCACCGGTTGAAGGGAGACCTCTAATACTATACCTGACAGTACTTGACAACTCAATGGGGTGTGTGCTGGGGCAGCATGACGAGTCTGGCCGAAAAGAGCACGCCATTTATTACCTTAGCAAAAAGTTTACCGACTGTGAGACCCGATACTCACTGCTCGAGAAAACTTGTTGCGCTTTGGTACGGGCTACTCGCCAGCTGAGACAGTATATGTTGACTCACACTACTCTGTTGATTTCAAAAATGGATCCGATAAAGTACATATTCGAAAAGCCTGCTCTGTCTGGAAGAATAGCAAGATGGCAAATGATCTTGACAGAATACGACATCCAGTACACAACTCAGAAGGCAATAAAGGGAAGTGTATTGGCAGACCATTTGGCACACCAGGCAGTAGACGACTATCAGTCAATGAACTTTGAGTTTCCAGACGAGAGCATCATGATAGTGACTGATTGTGAAGTACCTGGACCGGATGAAGGACCTGAGGAAGGATCCCGATGGTCTATGCACTTTGACGGAGCCTCCAACGCTTTGGGTAACAGTATCGGCGCTGTGATCATATCCCATCAAGGCACTCATACTCCACTTACTGCTCGACTATGTTTCAACTGCACCAACAACATGGCGGAGTATGAGGCATGCATTATGGGTCTTCAAGCTGCAATTGACTTAAGGATCAAGTTTCTGAGTGTCTTTGGAGATTCCGCTCTCGTGATCAATCAGATCAAAGGCGAGTGGGATACGAAACATCCGAATCTTATTCCTTACAGAGAATTTGTGTTGGCATTGATCCCCCATTTCACGGAGATAACTTTTGAACATTTCCCAAGAGAGGAGAATCAGTTGGCGGACGCGTTAGCTACGATGTCTTCTATGTTCAAAGTCAAATGGGACAACGAGGCTCCCCGGATCATTATCTGGAAGTTGGACGAACCTGCATATTGTTGTGATCTTGAGGCTGGGGTAGTAACTGAAAAAACCTGGTATCATGAAGTGAAAAGGTACTTAGAAGCTCAAGAATACCCCGAAGGCGCATCTTTCAATGACAAAAAGTTTCTGAGAAGGTTCGCAGCGAAGTTCTTCCTTAGCAACGGCATTCTGTACAAACGAAACCATGATTCGACCTTACTGCATTGTGTGGATAAGGCTGAAGCAGAAAAAATTATGGCAGAACTGCATGAAGGTACCTTCGGGACACATTCCAGTGGACACACCATGGCAAAGAAAATCCTTCGGGCAGGATATTTCTGGTCCACAATAGAAGCTGACTGTTACCAATATTCTCGGACATGTCACAAGTGCCAGATTTACGTAGATAAGGTGCACGTTCCTCCGGTTCCTCTGAATGTCTTGACTGCACCTTGGACTTTTGCAATGTGGGGCATTGATATGATCAGTGAGATTAAACCTACGGCATCCAACGGGCATCGCTTCATCCTGGTGGCGATCGATTACTTTATGAAGTGGGTTGAAGCAGCTTCCTACGCTACAGTAACCAAGAATGTCGTGGCACGGTTCATTCGACACAATCTGATCTGTCAATACGGTGTCCCGGAAAGGATCATTACGGACAATGGTACCAATCTTAATAACAAGATGATCACTGAGCTCTGCGAGCAATTCAAGATACAACACCACAACTCTTCTCCTTACCGACCGAAGATGAATGGGGTTGTAGAAGCAGCGAATAAGAATATCAAAAAGATTGTGCAGAAGATGATAGTGACCTACAAAGATTGGCACGAGATGTTACCGTTTGCTCTTCATGGGTACCGTACCTCATCAAGAACGTCAACCGGGGCAACTCCCTTTTCCCTGGTCTACGGCATGGAGGCAGTCTTACCGATTGAAGTCCAAATACCCTCTCTCCGGATAATGAAGGATGCAGATCTGAGTGAAGATGACTGGATCCAGACTCGACTTGATCAATTAAATCTAATTGACGAAAAGAGACTCACTGCTATTTGTCATGGTCAAACGTACCAAAAATGGATGATCAGGGCATTTAACAAGAAAGTCAGACCACAAGAGTATCAAGTCGGGGACCTGGTAATCAAACGCATCATCCTTCCTCAGAGTGATCCTAGGGGCAAATGGACCCCTACGTACGAAGGGCCATTTATGGTTAAACATGTGTTCTCAGGAGGAGCCATGATTCTAACCACCATGGACGGTGACGACCTTCCTCACTCCGCCAATGCAGACATAGTAAAAAGATACTACGCATGATAAAAGACCCGCTAGGTTGACATACCTAGGCAAAAATTAGGGCTTCCCGGCGAACCAAAAGGGTTCGGGCAAAATGAGGGATGAAATAAAAAAATCTGTACACCCGGCAAGTCAAAAACCTGAAAAGGCGGCTTGGGCGAAAATGGGTATCCCGGTGGACTGAAAACCCGAAAGGGCGGTCCAGGCAAAAGTTAGGGATTAAAGCGTAATACTATGTCTCATTGGATCACCTTGCATCCAGAATCCGGTATCAACCATCAAGTTCAGACAGCATGGATCAGTCAACTTCATCTTCAACGAAGCAGCCAAGTGATGAGACGCTCGAAGATATAAAGGCGATAGCAAAGTTGAAACCCAGTGGGATTATTCTTTTCACACAGTTGTTTTGTCTTTTTTGTAAAATTGTATAAACTCTGTTGTTCGGCGGCGTTCTCTTACTAGGACGTCAGCCTCTTGTACACAAACGCCTATTTACAGGCAAATTCAAAAATCAATACAAATTCACTTTTCAGATCAATTGCCAATTGTTTTTCTTTTTCCGTTTTGTTTTGCGAAGAACGTCCAACGTTCAATTGTGATATATGCATTTGACACTAATTGCTGACTCATAAATATTTGCATGCAAAACAAAGGATTAATTACAGGTGACATTAGAAACAGGGGCAATAATGAGTTGTCTAAAGCGATCTAATTGCTTCGTCCACCAAGGTACCAAGGTAAGTTCGGCTGAAGAATGTAACCAAGATGCCTTAATTCCCCAGAGAGTGAGCCAAGATTCAACAATTCTCTCCCAAGCAGTTGGTCTCCCAATCATCCCTACAAGGCACAGTATCTCCAGCAAGTCAGCAATTTACTCCCCAAGCAGAGTTAATATACTGTCAGCCATAAGGAAGTTGGATTATCCCCGTAGATCTCAATATTCCTCAACAGAGTACACAAACATTCCTAACAAGCATCCCCGGCAATCTTGATCTAAGATTGTTCCCCGACGGTATACCAGACATCGAGTGGAGCCATTCCCCGGTCCAATCTAAAAAGTTTCCCCAGAAGAGTTCAATCCATCTCCCCAGCAGGAAGCTTATCCCCAGTAGATTCTGGAAGCTTACCCCCGCAGAGCACGAACGCGTCTCCCGGACTTTTTATTCAAAGGATATCCTCCACCGGAGTTTATAACTGGGTTATCCTCAGCTAATTACCACGGAAAGATCGTCCTCGGCGAAGTCTTCCTATCCCCAGCGGAGTTCATCAAATCTTCCAACATAACTCAACAATGGTAGCCCCAGCGGAGTTATCATCAACACCTCAACAAAGTACCTCTCTTTCCCCACAGAGTATTCCCCGCAGAGTAATCTATTCGCCAAGTTTATTCACCAACAGAGTCATCTTCTCCTATCGGTATTCTTGCAACCATCATCCCCAGCGGAAACAAAAGCTCTACTCTTCAACATCAGTCCAGGATTCGATTTCCCGACATTCGTCAAGGATTTATATTCCTAGACAAAACACATACATTCATCACATCTTCATACATTATAGCATGCATACACGCATCATGAACATACAATTTCATCTATTTTGAGAACATCACGCATGTCATACATCATGACATTGCATACAACTAACGTATTATCTTTTTAGGACAAAAGATCAATCCAAAGATAATTACTATCTACTGTCGTGATTCCAGATCCGATTCCTGTATCCAGCCAGGGTGTATTTGTTGACGACTATTTCCGGACTCGATTCCTGTAACCAGCCAGGGTACGTCTGAAGAGTTTGAGGATCCGATTCCTGTATCCAGCCAGGGTGTATCTGTTGAAGACTAATTCCGGACTCGATTCCTGTAACCAGCCAGGGTACGTCTGAAGAGTTTGAGGATCCGATTCCTGTATCCAGCCAGGGTGTATCTGTTGACAACTATTCCAGACTCGATTCCTGTAACCAGCCAAGGTACGTCTGAAGAGTTTGAAGATCCGATTCCTGTATCCAGCCAGGGTGTATCTGTTGACGACTAATTCCGGACTCGATTCCTGTAACCATCCAGGGTACGTCTGAAGAGTTTGAGGATCCGATTCCTGTATCCAGCCAGGGTGTATCTGTTGACGACTAATTCTGGACTCGATTCCTGTAACCAGCCAGGGTATGTCTGAAGAGTTTGAGGATCTGATTCATGTATCTAGCCCGGGCACATCTGTGAGTAACCAATTGTAGACTCGATTCCTGTATCCGGCCAGGGCACATCTACATGAGGAATTTAGAGATTCGATACCTGTATCCAGCCAGGGCACATATACATAAAGAGTTTGAAGATTAACTCCTGTAACAAGCCAGGTAATTATTTTCTTTCTCGGGTACACAAGTTCTCGCTAAAGAATCTCTTACGCGATCGACACCTAGATGGCATCTATAAGCCCATCCCCATACCATTATAGTCTCTAAATGGCATCTATAAGCCCATTCCCGACAAAGTTCTGTCACACTTCCAGATGGCATCTATAAGCCCATCCTCCTATCCATCAGTCTCCAAATGGCATCTATAAGCCCATTCCCACCATCACACTGCTGACATTCTACTATGTGAGTGCAAATTTCTGGGCACTCTAGTGTTCAATCATCTTCCACCTTCGGATTACGAAAGGCACGCCAGCCAATCTACATCCTTAAGTCTAAGAAGATTGAACAGGGGCAACTGTTGTACCCCAAAATTTTCCCTCCCATATTCTTCAAGATTTGGCAAAATCAAGCTTCAAAATCTCTCAAGGGTTGCACAGTCCAATTGCCTCCTAGCACAGTCAAAATTAGGGTTTTGGTTCTGGCAAAGGAAATGAGGTTTTCAAGGGTCCAATCATGTCCCATATGCCTACATACATTGTCAAGCATCCATATGTCAAGTTTCAAGACTCACAGCCTCAAATTGCACAGTCAAAAACCTAAAATGCTCCACAGTCAACTGCAGGGGCAAAATGGTCATTTGACAGTCAAAAGTCAAATTTTTTGGTCAACATCTTATTTTGAAGCCACAAACATCATTTGATCAATTCTTGGTCATGATTCTCAAAACATGGCTCAAAAAGTCTCAAGATGCAAAAGGTTCTATTTTTGGACAGTTGAAAAAGTCAACTGCAAATTGACCAGGACATAACTTCCTCATGGTTTATCAGAAAAATTCCATCCAAAGCTCATTTTGAAGAGAATTACATTTCCTACAACTCATCTTCACACTTCAAGTCCAAGAAATGCTCTCACAAAAAGTTATCAATTTCAACATTATAGGTCATTTTCAAAAGTCAACAAAAAGGCACTTTAAGTCAAAGACCATAACTTGAGATTTGTAAATCAAAATGACATGGGACAAAATACATTGGTTAGAGGACTTCAAGACCTTTCCAAAATGTCCAAGAACATGTTCATAGCTTCAAAATTGAGCAAGATATGCCTTGGAGAAGTTGGGAAATCTTTGGGAATTTTGAAAAGTCAACTTTGCTTCAAAAGCTTCAAAAATGCTAATGGGCCTCAATTTCTTTCATGAATCATTACCCAAAGCATATGCACGACCCATTAAGCTCAAATGGATTTATTTTCTTATTTTTAATTAATTAATTGAATTTGTATTCATATTAATTCATTTAATTAGATTTAAATATGAAAAAAAATATCAAATCATGCTTTTTAAATCTTTTTTGTGCAGCAAATCAAACTAGGGCAAGGTGGCAAAACGTGCATCAATCAACAAGGACAATATCATCCATAATTGGCAAGATTAGCATGGAAAAAGATTGAAAAAGATATGAACAAAATCAAATATTGGAATCATTAATTCATGGACTATGGGCTTGGTTTTTGACCTAATTTCCTTCACTTACATATGCAAGACCTAATGGAATCAAGAGAGACACGAAAGAGCTGCTAGAGAGGCATAACAAAATTGCAAAATTTCCATAAAAACTTGAAAATCTGAAATCATAGTTGGAGCACGTTTCAAAGCACAAAAAGCATTCTAATACGTTCCTGACATTGCTAGGAATCGATTGCAATCAAAAATGAGTCTCCATACTCCAAGAATTGGTATAACAAATTTGTCTTCTTCATGAAAATGTCCACAATCGTTTTCTAATTTTCATGCATTAGTCATATGTTTTAAATGTAGATTCTTGCTACTAATGATGTTCTGAGACTTTTGGCATAGTTTAATTATCCTAACAATGCTTGAAACAAGATTTGCCATTAACGTTTTCTAGGGTTTCAGAAGCTCTAAATTGGGGCTTTCCTCATATGGAAAAATCAGACCACCAAACCTGTATGAACACGTTCGTGACAACAAGACGAGACAAACCATGACCTCGCGCCTTTTTTTATATTGAGGCATGCTCTAATCGCTATTTTTTCAGGCTTCATTTAGTGGGGGTTTAAAACCCCCGCTATTTGTTTATATTACAGGTACAAAGACGAAGACGAAGCTAGCGTGTCATTGAGTGGTTGGACAATTCAAACTTTGGCGCGGTTTTTCAACGTCCAGCATAATGGCCTTTTCTTCATACATATTATTTATTGTCCATTAAATATCCAAATGCGCGCATTAGCTCAGTTGGTGGGTGAGTTGTCCTGCAGGTATTGGGACCTGGGTTCGATTCCCAGGTCCCCCCATATGTTTGATAATTTTTGTATTAACACGTTCCCATGCAGTTTCCTTCAAGCGTGCTACCATACGTCCTAACGCTTAGGCTTGCCAAGTGTCCCTGATGATCAATCCAAAGGCCAGAACGTGAAGACCATCATACACCTGGGTCAACCATCAAGCATGTGATCCTGGAAAGTCAAAAAAGGCTTTGATACAGTGGGCCAAATTGCTTCCAAAAAACCTCCTAAATGGGCCTGATACCCCCCATGGTTTGCATTGTTTTTATTTTTTTTATTTGATTTTCTTTTAATTCTTTTTAATGTTTTAATTATTTCTTTTAATTCCATAAAATAACTTTTCATAATATAAAATACAGAAAAATCAAAAATGTTTATTTTTATTAATATTAATTTCACCATTATTATTTTTGTAAATAAACTTTAACAATTAACTTAGTGTAAATTAGGTTTTAAAACTTTAATCTTTTTCCTAATAAATTAAAATATGTAGAAATTAGGGTTTTTAACATTCTCATTTTTTTCTTAAATAAATAATTCTCTCATTATTATTGTTATTAATTATTACTTTTGTAAATAAACATGTACATTAATTATTTAGTAAATTAGGTTAAACTTTAATATATTTTTTCATTAATAATTAAAAACAACTTAGAATTAGGGTTTCTCTTGATTTTTAATTCATAAATACAAAATACAAAAACCTAAAAAACATTTCTTTCCTTTTAATTAAATAATTAATTAACTTTTAATTCAATTTAATTTCAAAAGGGTCCAACGCCCTCGAACGTTCTATTTTTATTCTTTTCGCACGTTATTCTATTTTCTTGTGAATATTATGTAACTGCTCAAGCCATGTAATAGTAATTAGGAATTTATTTACTTTCCGCATCTTTTACCAAACGGGTCTTTGTAATTTGGCGATGTATAGACCCGCGCCTTGTAATAGCGTAGGATTTATCTTTCCGCATTTAAATTTCCGCACTTTTAAATTCTAATTGCATGAAAGGATGAATGACTAATTAAAAACAAAGCGTAGCTCACAATTCCTGATCAAAGATAAATGCTAAACTGAAAACAATACACAAATTCATACACCACTCTTAGGGTACGCCTCACCTGTTGCCTTCGGAACGTGGTCGTCGAGTATATGACGTTTTAGTAAGTCCTTATGTCCATGATCCAGTTGCCTCAGTAAAGTTGCCTCGAATTAAAAAAAGGATCAATGGCATAAGGGTAGCTTCTAAGGTGTCCTGCTGTTGCTCTGGTGACCACACTATTTCTAAAAACGAATTGACCCGAACACCTCCAACGGTGGTGCTACCTATCTCTCAATGGTGGGATGGAACTACCTTAAGGACTCTTACACAACCTAATTCCTTAGGGTAGGTGGATGACTCATAGATACTTGCTCTATTAAAAAACAAATCAAAATTCTTTTCACACCGACACTTTCAAAAAAAGCTTTCAAAACAATTTTTCAAACACTCTTGAGGACTGATACAAGAGTTATTCCGAAACTTTCAAAGAAACTTTTTCAAACCCACTCACACTTGAAAAGCAAACACTTTTGAAAACACAATGAGCAAGTATCTAAGAGCCCATGGATAACCATGGATAGAAAGGGTGCTAACACCTTCCCTTTCTATAAATCTACCTCCCGAACCGAGAGATAATCTCATAAGGAATTTTGTTGTGCTTTTGTCCTGTCCATGTTGGAGAAAATAAAAGACGGTGGCGACTCTTGCTTCCGCGACATTTCACGAACCAGCGTTAAACATTCAGTTCTATTTCCACCGATCACACACCATATACTCAACAGTGGAAGAAAAAGACTGCAGCGCTGATAGCTCACACCTCCCTTAGAGTTTCTGCCAAGGAAGACTGGTACTTTGACAGTGGATGCTCTAAACACATGACTGGAATCAAGAATCTGCTGAATGATGTCAAACCTCATACTACTAGTTATGTCACTTTTAGAGATGGTGCTAGAGGAGAAATCAAAGGAGTTGGAAACTTGGACTGCCCTGGAGTTCCAAACCTAAATGAAGTGTTGCTGGTAAATGGTTTGACTGCTAATCTCATAAGTATCAGTCAATTATGTGATCTAGGATTCAAGGTCAACTTCACCAAGTCTGAATGTCTTGTAACTAATGAAAAACAAGAAGTTGTAATGAGAGGAGTCAGATTAAAAGACAACTGTTACTTATGGGAGTCTGAGAACACTAACTACTCTTCTGTGTGCTCTATAGCCAAAGAAGAAAAGGAAGTGAAACTGTGGCACCAAAAACTTGGTCATTTACATCTTAGAGGGATGAAAAAGATCATATCCATGGAGGCTGTCAGAGGGATTCCAAGGCTTCAGATTGATGAAGGGAGAGTCTATGGTGAATGTCAGGTTGGAAAGCAAACTAGAATGTCACATCCAAAGACAAGACATCTGACCACCACTAAGGTGCTAGAACTTCTACATATGGATCTGATGGGTCCCATGCAGGTGGAAAGTCTTGGTGGAAAGAGATGTGCCTATGTTGTTGTGGATGATTTTTCCATATTCACCTGGATAAACTTCATTAGGGAAAAGTCTGATGTATTTGATGTATTTAAGGAATTGTGCAAAAGAATTCAAATAGAAAAAGAAGGATGCATTGTCAGAATCAGAAGTGATCATGGTAAGGAATTTGAAAATAGTAAGTTTGATGAGTTCTATTCCTCAGAAGGAATCAATCATGAGTTCTATTCACCTATAACTCCTCAACAAAATGGAGTTGTGGAAAGGAAAAACAGGACTATACAAGAATGTTCCAGAGCAATGATACATGCCAAGAAGCTTCCTATTCATTTTTGGGCTGAAGCTATGAATATAGCCTGTTATGTCCACAAAGGGTCACCTTGAGAAAGGGAACATCATCCACCTTTTATGAACTATGGAAAGGAAAAAAGCCTACAGTGAAGTACTTCCATGTCTTTGGGAGTAAATGCTATATTCTGACAGATCGTGAACAAAGGAGAAAGATGGACCCTAAAAGTGATGAAGGAATATTCCTAGGATACTCTACCAACAGTAGAGCATATAGGGTGTTCAATTCCAGGACCAAAGTTATGATGGAGTCTATAAATGTCATAGTTGATGATCACCATGAGGAAACAAGTGTCCCATATGATGTTGATACATTCTTTGAGACTTCAACACAAGTGTCTAAAAAGGATGATGTGCCTAATCCTACTCCATCAGAGTCTGAATCAAAGGAAGCTAACAAAGATCCTTCCATCAGAATTCAGAAAGATCATCCTAAGGAACTCATCATAGGAGATCCTAACAGTGGAGTCACTACAAGATCTAGAGAAATCATCATAAACTCTTGTTTTGTGTCTAAGATTGAACCAAAAAATGTTAAAGAGGCTTTGACTGATGAATACTGGATTGGAGCAATGCAAGATGAATTGAACCAGTTCAAGCAACATGAAGTATGGGAGTTAGTTCCTAGACCAGAAGGAACAAACATCATTGGCATAAAGTGGATCTACAAGAACAAGTCAGATGCTGAAGGAGTTGTCACCAGGAATAAGGCAAGGCTTTTTGCTCAAGGATACACTCAAGTTGAAGGGGTTGATTTTGATGAGACTTTTGCTCCTGTAGCCAGACTGGAATCAATCAGACTTCTCTTGGGAGTTGCTTGTCTCCTTAAGTTCAACCTGTTTCAGATGGATGTGAAGAGTGCCTTCCTAAATGGGTACTTAAATAAGGAAGTGTATGTGGAACAACCTAAAGGATTTGTGGATCCAAACTATCCTAATCATGTCTACAAATTGAGGAAAGCATTATATGGTCTGAAACAAGCTCCTAGAGCTTGGTATGAAAGGTTGACAAAGTTCCTCACTGACAAAGGATACATGAAAGGAGGTTTGGATAAAACTCTTTTTGTCAAGGATGAAGGAGGAAAGATAATGGCAGCTCAAATTTATGTTGATGACATAGTGTTTGGAGGAATGTCAGATAAAATGGTTAAACATTTTGCTAACTAGATGCAAGCTGAATTTGAAATGAGCCTCATGGGAGAATTGACCTACTTTCTTGGACTACAAGTCACACAGATGGAAGACTCAATTTTTCTGTCTCAAAGCAAGTATGCAAAGAATATTGTCAAGAAGTTTGGGATGGAGAATGCCAGTCATAAAAGGACTCCTGCACCTACTCATTTAAAGTTGTCCAAAGACACAAGTGGGGCAAATGTGGATCAAAGCTTGTACAGAAGCATGATAGGAAGTCTGCTATACTTAACAGCCAACAGACCTGACATTGCCTTTGAAGTTGGAGTATGTGCAAGATACCAGACTGAACCCAAAGTAAGTCACATCAACCAGGTGAAAAGAATTCTGAAGTATGTGAGTGGAACTTACAATTATGGCATGTTGTACTCTCATGGATATGAACCAATTCTGTCTGGTTATTGTGATGCTGATTGGGCTGGTAGTGCTAATGATAGAAAGAGCACCTCTGGAGGATGCTTCTTTTTGGGAAATAATCTTGTTTCTTGGTTCAGCAAGAAACAAAACTGTGTGTCTATATCTACTGCTGAAGCTGAATACATAGTAGCTGGTAGCAGCTGTTCTCAAATGATCTGGATGAAACAGATGCTGACTGAGTATAATGTCACACAAGATGTCATGACATTATACTGTGACAATTTGAGTACTATTAACATATCCAAGAATCCTATACAACACAACAGGACTAAGCATATTGACATTAGACATCACTTCATCAAAGATCTTGTGGAGGAGAAGGTGATTAAGCTGGAACATGTTGCCACTGAACTACAACTGGCTAATATTTTTACCAAGGCACTTGATGCTATTCAGTTTGAGAATTTAAGGGGCAAGCTGGGTATTTGCCAATATGAAGAGATGTAGCAATTAATTTTGCTTAATACAAGGTTTGAAAGAGATATTTTAATCAAGTTTATTCTGATTGGGCTAATCATTTGTTTCCCTCTTTCTTTCCAAAAGTTTAAGAAGAGGAATAAACATATTTATATCTCCCTCTTCTCAGTTTGCTGCATCACTCTCCATTCCCTCAAAAGAAAATTTCACACTCGCTGTCACTTGTATTCTCAATCTCTCAAGATGTCTCAACAATCTGTGTCATCATCTTCATCAAAGGCAACTGCATCTTCCTCACCCACTAACACCGAACCTAGGGCAAACGCAAACCTCATGGATGCTGATGTTCTTGAGGTAACTCCACTTCGTGCAATGGCAGCTGATCCTACTAAGGTCAAGAAGCTGCGAACCAGACATGCAAGAAGATCACAAGCTTCTCCCTCTGGTAAATCTTCTCAACCATCACCCTCTATTCCTCCAGAGATAGCTAATAGGGAAGGTTCTGCTTATGTGCATCAAGCTATTGCCAGACTAGTCACTAGGATTCTTAATGAGAATCACTTTGTTCCTGGTGTATTTGTACCATTGAACCAAGAAACTGCTAGCCCTAATTTAGTAAGTGATCCCAATGTCACTCAGAATGTTGAGACACCTGATGACAACATTGAGAAATCTCCAGAGAAACCTGATGATCACCAGACCCCTACTGACAAGGCTGTTGAACCTCCTATCATTGATGTTGATGAAGAATTTTCTGACAATGATTTAATTGCTAATTTCAACCCTAGCATAGAAAGAATGATGATGAGTAGAAAAGAAAAGTAGAGTGCTGCCCAAAGCCCCTCCAAAGAGAAGGCTACTGAAGTTGTTCATGAGAAAGCTAGGCCTGAGAACAAGGCTAGAGAAGAAGCTGAGAAGGATCAAAAGGCTGGAACCTCCAAAGGGAAGGGTAAGGTAAAAGCTAGGGTATCTGTTGGTAGTCTCTCAAAACCCTTGAGACAACCTATAGCCAAGAAAAGAAAGGCTCTTGAACCCTCTGAATCTGATGAGGAATCAGACTTTGATTTTGATGTTGAGAGCAAAGTTCCAGACATTCCTCTAAGGAAGAAACCCTCTTCTAGCAAACTGCCTAAGGTTCCTGAGGTTGCCATTGACAACATCTCCTTTCACCATCCAGAAAAATGCAAGCAGGTGGAAGTATGTGTTTCTGAAAAGGATTGCCTTAGGGAGGAGCTGAACAAAAGTGCTATTGAGTGTAAGGAAGTCATGGATCTCATCAAGGCTGCTGGCCTGATGAAAATAATAGTCAATTTTTCCAGCTGCTATGAGATTCTTGTCAAAGAATTCATAGTAAATTTGTCTGGTGGATGTGCTGATGGAAAGTCAGCTGATTTTAAGAGTGTTTATGTGAGAGGAAGGAAGGTAAATTTCTCTCCTACTATGATAAACAAATACCTAGGGAGGCCTGATAATGCTCAGCCTGAGCTTGAAGTTACTGACAACCAGGTTTGTCAAACCATCACTGCCAAGCAAGTCAAGCACTGGCCCTTGAAAGGGAAGCTAACTGCAAGCAAGCTGAGTGTGAAGTTTGCCATACTGCACAAAATTGGTGCAGCTAACTGGGTTCCCACCAACCACAAATCCACCATCTCCACTGGTTTGGGAAGATTTATCTATGCTGTTGGAACCAGAACAAAATTTGATTATGGCAACTACATCTTTGATCAAACAATGAAACATGCTAAGAGTTGTGCTATTAAAGGCCCTATTGCTTTTCCCTCTCTCCTGTGTGGTATAATCATTGATCAGTATCATGATATTCTGGTTGAAAAGGACTCTGTGTGCAAAAGAGCCCCTGCACTTGGTTTTCACTATAAGCTGTTTCAGGGAACACATGTCCCTGATATTGTTATGACATCTGCTGAGACATCAAATGTCAAAGCTCATTCCAAGAAAGTTGATGTTATAGTTGTTCTAAAAGAAACCTGCAGAGAGCTTGATGCAAGAAAAAGGACTCTTGAAGAGCTGATTACTAGTCTGGAACAGGAGGAGAATGAAGAACAA
Source organism: Vicia faba (assembly GCA_948472305.1). NCBI lineage: Eukaryota > Viridiplantae > Streptophyta > Magnoliopsida > Fabales > Fabaceae > Vicia > Vicia faba. The sequence continues at coordinate 414,338,057 of OX451738.1, forward strand.
ATGAGGGAAGAGGATGCTGATGAAGAACAACATGATGGTTCTGCAAGAAGCTCACCAGAAGATGCTGCTGAAAATAGTGCTTCCTCAGGGGATGATAGTACCTGAAGGTCTGTGTTTGCTGAGTTGTAAAGATTGATGCTGGAACTTGCTGCTGCTATTTGATACCTTCTCTCTGTTTCTGTGTATTTTGGATTTCCTTTTGATGACTGTATAACTTGAAGTACTAGATCCTTTGGCCTCTTTATGGCTAAAAAGGGGGAGAAGTAATTGTAGTTCTACTGCATATTGCTTCTGCATTCTAATCTCTGATTGTTTAGGGGTTTTAGCCAAAAAATTTCCAAAGGGGGAGTTTGTAAGTGTTTGCTTGTTGGCATTAGTTTTTGGTAAAACCAGATTTGCGAATGTCATGACTGATGTCATAACATTCTGGGATAAAGACAAATTCTGCAGAAGGAATGTTCTATAGGAACAACTCAGTATGAGTGAATATCATGATGATTAAGCTATGATCATATGTACCGAATTCTACCAAAATCAGGGAGCAGGATACATGATGTCATAACCAATGTTAAGACATCCTGTACTGATCAAGTTGTTGTGCAGATTTATTGTTCCTGAGAATTTTCAGGAATCTGGTGTGCTATTCTGAGTTGAAGTATATTGACTAGATTAGATGCTCACGTGGATATTAGGTTAGCCTTGCTTAACCCTAATCTGTTATGATGAAAGCCCAAGACCAAGTCTTTAGGTTAACTTTGGTTAACCCTAGCTATTTTTATGGAAGCCCAAAATGAAGAATAGATTGCATATATATTTCTCACGAATCCTAATGGTGTGCAGCGCTTTTTAGAGAAGATCAATAAGGCATTTTGTAGTTGTGATAGTTTTAGTAATTACTGTGAGCCAAGCAATTATCACTTGATAAGTGACTTGGAGTAGGATTTGGTTGTAAGGGTTGTTTATCACTCAAAGCTTTGAAGCACGAGTGTTGTGTCTCTTGATTAAAGCTTTGAAGCAAAATCAAGCGTGTGTATTGAAGAATGTCTTCATAATCTTATTAATCAGTAGATTAGTATCACTGCTGTGATTGAGGGGGGGTGAGTAAGAACTCAGGTTTAAGTAGGACTTACATTGAAGTTGCATTGGGTAGGTCTTAAGTGAAGGAGATAAACTGGTTGGTTTATTCCTAAATTAATACCTCTTATAGTGAATTTCCTCCCTGGCTTGGTAGCCCCCAGATGTAGGTGTTGTTATATACTGAACTGGGTTAACAATTGATTGTGTTCTTTACTGTCTTTTAAATTACTGTTTGGTTTATGTACAATTTGTCAAATACAGTGTCATAACATTCATTGTGACATTAAGTATCTGTTGCCAGAATTTCACTTTGACATTGTTGACTTACCATTGATTTGGTAAGCAACCCTATCTTTGGATGTAAACGGGATGGGTGTGGGTTATCGTATAACCATGATTATCAATGTTTGAAAAGTATCTTAGCATTTTTTAGGGACCAAGATCATTTTTGTAAGGAAACTTTTGAATAGCGTCATCGAGGGACTATGATCTTAAATTTGTTTTATTTTGCCAAGATACTTCGCATGCGTAATATGGCCATTTTATTTTAGGCAACCAAGTGGGAGAAACCCTAAGGGTGCTTGTGTGCAAAGTATATCATTTTCATGCTTTTGATCTTGCATTTAGGGTTTTCTATTTGTTTTGTTTCGTTCTTGTCATACAAACCCTAATTACTAATAATGGCATATGAAAGCAATAAATTACGTAATGTAAATATACTAAGCTATTACAACAATTTTATGGGAGGGGGAAATACAAGTTTGAATGGGGATTTGCACAAATGTAAAGCTAAATACATTATTACAACCAAATCGAACTTGTGCGAATTAAGATAAATATAATACAATATTTAAAATGTAATGCAAAGTATATATAAAGAAAAGATGTTTTATGTCTTGCTTTTGTGTAAAAGAATATTGAATTTAAACCTAAAAAATATAAGGAAAAATATTTAATTCTTTTGAAAGGGATTAAACCCTAATTTACATTTAAAAGAAAATAATGTTTCTATATTATTATTTTGTGCATTTTTTTGTATGAAAATAATAAATAATATTGTATGTAAATATTAAAAATAAATATATGCAAAAAATAGGTATTTGTAAGTATGAAATGTAAAATAAAAATATTAAGTATATTTAATTATATTTATGAGTTTATTAAGAAAATAAATTAAATCCTATGAAAATAAATTAATTTTTTTATGTGAGAAATAATAAAATAAAATAAAATAAAAGTGTAAAAATAATTAAATTATTTTTTAGGGTTTTTTATCATTAAAGAAAATTATTTAAAATATTAAATATAAAAATGAAAAAAAAGTAAATATGAAAGAATTAGCAGGGGGTGAGATAGCAGATCACTGGTAGTGCTAGCAAAAACAAAAAGCCTAGGAAGCCAAAAAGCCCAATACAGCTTCGTCCCTGTCATGCCTTCTCCTTCCTCACGCTATGGCCGATTCAACCTGTAACTTCCTCATGCTTGCATAAAAATGAAAACTTATAACATGAAAAATGTAGTATTTGAACTCACGATTCCAACCATATAAATTACGTAATCTAACTATCAAAGATCAAAGAGAATTTTGAAATCCCTAAATCCTAACCTAAAATTTTCAGAGATTTCAACCTCCAAATTCTCTTAGCACAAGTAATATAAATGCAAGATAATGATATGTACAACTTCATTATGATGAGAACTACATTTTTTATTCACAGATCGTGGCCTGAGGTTGACTGTACAAGGAGATAGAGTTTGAAAAATTACCTCCTTCAGTTGGAATCGTGTATGGAAATGCAGGGACTTTGATGGAGGCCTGATGATTGCTTGAGCTTCCTTGAGCTTCCCTGAATCTATTCCAACCCTTACCTTGCTCTGAAAGTGGCTAGAACTCCCTGACCAAGTCCAACTGCAAGCTTCAAAGTTAACAATGGAAAATGGTGAAACAGAGGTTACAGAACAGGGATGATGGTTTGGATTGACTAGGTATCAAGTATGTAAGATGTTTGGATGATCTAAACACAAAACACACGAGTCAAATGGATGATGAATATGTTTGTTCAGAAACTGTATGTTTTAGACAGTTTTTGGTGCTTTTCTCGCTCTAAGTGTTTCAGGCCTTTGCTTGGTGTTCTATGTGTTGTATATTGTTTGTATATTAGTATAGAAATGGTTTTAAGTTAGCTCTCTATTAGCTGTACAAGCCCTAGCCTTTTTGCAACTTTTCTTGTACTTGAAGCAAAGTGACAAGACAAAACTCACATGCTTGTACCAGCTTGATTAGGGTTTGTATTTCTTCCCTACAAGTTACCTTTGGTCTGTGGTACTTGCATGTATCAAGGGGCAGGTCCAATGCCCAAGATTACAAAGTTTGCAAAAGTTGCCCTTTATGAAAATGGCAATGGAACCTTTTGGCCATAAATGGAATTATCAATTGGATAAAGGTTCAAAAGCATGGATAGATGCTTTGTCAACTGAGTAAGCATTTAATTAAGGAGTGTGTAGCAAGTTTAGGACCTGTAAAGCATGAAATATCCAGCATAGGATTGATTTGCAACTTGGTTCTTCATGAAAATGGCTTGAACAAAAAGTGAGAAAATGCCAATTTCCTCTCTTCGATTCTCCCTACTTAAAAATGATCTTGGAGAGTTCATGGACATTTTGGAAAGCTTGAAATGTGATATATAATCCATCTTTGAAATTCATTTTGAGATACCTATTGGAACTAGGTGAAAAATTGCCATGAAGTTGGGTCCAAAACCTGCCTAAATTAGGGCAAAATTTCACTAAGTTAAGAAGTTCATGACCATGTATTCACAAATTTATATCTTGAGATACAAGCATCTTTAGGGAAAAGTTTGTGAAGAAAAGTTGTATATTTCATGGAGGTCTACAACTTTCATGTTGGGAATTTTCTTTGAATCAAAATGAATCATGGTGAAAAAGTGATGTAAAGTTGAGAAAAAATAAGAAAATTTTTATACTTCGAAAAATTCTGTTATGAAAATTTTCAAATTAAAACCCTAAATTTCAAATTTGGTTTTCTTGGTGAACAAGTTTCACATTTGGGAATGTTTTGATGAATTATGACCCTTGGTACTTGATTTTGACCAAAAAGTCAAAGTTTGACTTTTCAGTGTACAATTGACTTTTGATCAGTTGACTGCAAATTTCATCTGTCAATCCAATGAAATTGAAATGTTTTGAGCCATGTAATTAAGTAAAGATTATGCCATTGAATCCTTGAAATCATGCTTGAAATCAATTGGTCATTGGCTAGGTTAAAAAATCAGAAATTGCCCTTTCTCAGTCAAAACCCTAATTTTAACCATTTTGCCCTTCTGATGATTTGATCGAATTTCTTGAGGAATTGTAATCCAAACTTGATCAAATGGTACATATGAGTCTAAAATGTTGATGTGGGTTAAAAATTATGAAGTTTGACTGTAAATTGGCCATGGTTGACTTTTCCCCCAATACAACTGATTTTTAGGTCAACTGTCCAATTGACTGAGCAAAAGTGTAATCTAAGGCTTGAAACTTATCATGAGCAATCTTAGGGATCCAAAATGATGTATGAAAGTCACATGAAGCATTGGTGGTCCAAAAATCCTGTTGCAAAATCAAACCCTAATTTTGAGTTATCAGTGCAAGATGAGATATCTTGAGCTGAGCAAACCCTGATTTTGTCTTGAGTCAAAGAAGTCTTGTGAGAAAAAACTTGATAAACGAGAGGGCAAATTTTGGGGTAAAACACCTGTATTTAATCTGGAAGAAATAAATCTAACCAGAAGAGGTATTTGTCCGCATGTCTTTAATCTGGAAGAAATAAAATTAACCAGAAGAGGTCTTTGTTCGCCTGTCTTTAATCTGGAAGAAATAAATATAACCAGAAGAGGTATTTGTCCACCTATCTTTAATCTGAAAGAAATAAATCTAACAAAAATAAGTCTTTGTTCGCTTGTCTTTAATCTGGAAGAAATAAATCTAACCAGAAGAGGTATTCATTTGTCTGTTGTGATACGATGGGAGAACTGACTTGGGTGTTTTGCGTTTGATCGCAAATGTTGCGGTTTAGCAAGAGTCGCCACCGACTTTTCTTTTATCCAAAAGCAAAGGTGAAAAATCACAGGAAAGACCTTTGAGATTATTTATTGAGTTCGGGGGGGGGGGGGGGGGGTAGATTATGAAAAAGGGAAGGTATTAGCATCCTTTTCATCCATGATTTTCCATGGGCTCTTAGTTACTTGCTAGATCACTTGCTTTTTGAAATTGTGCTTTGTGTGGTTTTTGAAAGTATTTTGTAAAAAGGCCACTGTTGTACCCCAAAATTTGCCCTCCCATATTCTTCAAGAATTGCAAAGTCAAGCTTCAAAATCTCCCCAAAGGTTGCACAGTTCAAGGGCCTCCTAAGCAGTCAAAATTAGGGTTTTTGTTCTGATCAAGAAAATGAAGTTTTCAAAGGTCCAATCAAGTCCCACATGCCTACAAATATGGTCAAGCATCCTCATGTGAAGTTTCAAGACTTTCAGCATAAAATTGCACAGTCAAAACCCTAATTGCACTACAGTCAACTGTAGGGGCAAAATGGTCATTTGACAGTCAAAAGTTCAAATTTTTGGTCAACATCTCATTTTGAAGTCACAAACATCATTTGATCAATGCTTGATCATGATTCTCAAAGCTTGGCTCAAAAATCATCAAGATGCAAAAGTTTCCTTATTTGGACAGTTGAAAAAGTCAACTGTAAATTGACCAGGGCATAACTTTCACATGGATTATCAGAAAAATTCCATCCAAAGCTCATTTTGAATAGAAAGACATTTCCTACAACTCCTTTTCACACTCCAAGTCCAAGAAATTCTCTCACAAAAAGTTATCAATTTCAACATTATAGGTCATTTTCAAAAGCCAACAAAAAGGGACTTTAAGTCAAAGGCCATAACTTGAGATTTGTAAATCAAAATGACATGGGACCAAAGGAATTGGTTATAGGACTCAAAGACCTTTCCAAAATGTCCAAGAACATGAGCAAAGCTTAAAAATTGATAAAGTTATGCCTTGTGGAAGTTGGGAAATTTTTGGATATTTTGAAAAGTCAACATTGATTCAAATGACCTAAAATTGCTAATGGGCCTCTTTTTCTTCCACAATTCATTATCCAAGGCATGTGCACGACCATTTGGCCCAAAGGGAAGTTTTTCTTCATTATTTATTTATTTATTTGGATTTTTATTATTAATAATTCATTTTAATTAAATAAAATACATGAAAAATACTAAACCTAAGTTTTTCAATCTTTTTGTGCATGATATATACTCAATAATTCGTGCATGATCAGATATGGAAGGAATTGAAGTGATTGGATATGATTGAGGTCAAAATAGCATGAAAAAATATTGAAAAAGATCTTGAAAAATCAAATCTTACAAACCATGAATGCAAAGGTTTTGGATCAATTTCTTTAACCCTAATCACTCTCATATACATACACAAGCAAGACCTAATCCTCCTAACCAAAAAGCTGCGCAGAAAAGGCATATGAAAACTTGGAATTTTTTAAGAAAACTCCAAATCTGAAAACCTAGTTCTAGGACGATTAAAGGCCAAGTAATTGTTCCATTAGCTTCCTGAGGCGTCAAGGGAAGTTTTCCAATCAAAATCAATCATCCCAACACCCAGAATCGGTGAATAGAACTCAAGTTTTTCACTTTTTTTGCATATATCGTGTTTTATCATTCATGGCGTGATTTCGAATTCTAATGCATGTTTTATATTGCTCTCATGATTCTGAAGCTTACTCTATATTTTAATTGAATTTTTATACACTGTATGCAAAGATGCCATTGGTATATTTTAAGGTTTCAGGCTTGGCAAATTGGGGCTTTACATCCAAAGAAAAATTGAGACTCGAGACCTGGACCATTAAAACAAGCATGCCTAGACGAAAAGAATCCATATGTTGCGCCTAATTTCTAATGCAAGACTAGCTAATCGCTATTTTCCAAAAGGGCATATTTTAGAACGTTTGTAAAACCGTTGCCAATGTTTGTGGTTCAGAAAAAAAATAAGGCAACGAAGAAGATGACCCCTGTGGCGCTCAATGATTGGCCTATTTGAATTTTACGCGCCAAGATTCCACTAACATTTGTTTTATTATATATTGTTTGTTATTTGCGTAAGGTATGAATAAGCAAGGAAGCTCCACTGGCAGGCGTACACGCTGGTAATCTCTAGGACCTGGGTTCGAGCCCCAGGTCCCCACCCCTTTCAATACTATTTTTCAATTAACGTTCCCATGCAGCTTCAATACTAAAGCACACCATGCATCCACCACATCAAGTCACCACGTGCCTACTGAGATGGATCAGAAGGTCCAGATTGGGAGAATACCGTGTACGTCAGTCAATGGAGATCCACGCCAGCGCAAAAGTCAACCAGGCCAAAGAGTAACTGGGCCCAAATTGCTAAAGACCAACCTCCAAATTAGGGGCAGACCCCCTAGGTTTGCAAATTTTTTTTACCTTCTTTATTTTTCATTATTTTTACTTTCTTTTAATTATTGTTTTATTAATTAATTTAATATTTTCATAATATATAAAAAACACATAAAAAATCAGAAAAGATGAAAAAAAAATAATAAATATTTTATTTTAGTATTTTTGTAAATAAATTGCATTAATTAATTTTAGTTATTAAATTAGGTTTAATTGTAATATTTTCATAATAAAAATCTAAAATTGGTAGAATTAGGGTTTAATTAATTTTTTATCCCTTTTTATTTTCTTTCATAATAATTAAATATTTACTATTACTTATTTTTGTAATTAAATTGCATGTAAAATAATTAGGGTTAATTTTAGATTAAACTTTAATATGTTTTCATAATAAAATAAAAATTGTAGAATTAGGTTTAATTGCATTAAAATCATAAAATACCAAAAATACCAAAAAACAATTTCTTTTCTTTTTTAATTAATTAATTTCATCATTTAATTTAATTTTGCAAAAAGGGTCCAACGCCCTCGTTTTTAATTCTTATTTAATTCGCGTGTTTATTTCTTTCTCGTGTAATATTTATGTACCTCTCCCAAGGCCTTGTAAATTAATCTGTCGCACTTTTAATTCTTTATTTTTCTTTATTCCTTTATTTTTCTGTCAAATCGGGTTCTGGAAATTTTGGCGATGTGGATCCGCGCCTTTTGTAATAGCTTTAGAACTTTACTTTTCTCGCAACTTTTAACTATTAATCAAGGCATGCAAGAATGAATGACAACAAATAAAAACAAACGATAGATCACTTTGACATGACAAGATAAATACAAATGAAAACGACACACAAATCACACACCACCCCTAGGGTACGCCTCACTGTTGCCTTGCCTCGAAAGGTGATCGTCGAGTAGAGGATGTCTTAGTAAGTCCTCATGATCCGGGAACCTGGCATGAGGGTAGCTTCTAAGGTGTCTTCCTATTGCTCCGGTGATCACCATGTCCCAAACCTCGAATTGACCCGAACACCTCCAACGGTGGTGCTACCTACCTCTCAATGGTGGGATGGCACTACTTTAAAGGACATTTACACAGACAAATTCCTTAGGGTAGGTAGACGACTCTAGATACTTGCTCTAAATTTCAAAACAAATCAAAAATACTTTTCACACCGACACCTTTTCAAAAAGCTTTCGAAAGCAATTTTTCAAACACTCTTGAGGACCGATACAAGAGTCGAACTGGAATTTTCAAAGAAACTTTTTTAAAACCCACAGTTGAAAAGCAAACAAACCATTTTTGAAAACACAAATGAGCAAGTATCTAAGAGCCCATGGATAACCATGGATAGAAAGGGTGCTAACACCTTCCCTTTCTATAACCTACCTCCCGAACCGAGAGCAATCTCTTTAAGAAATTTTTCTGTGCTTTTGTCCTTTCCATGTTGAAGAAAATAAAAGACGGTGGCGACTCTTGCTTCCGCGACATTTCGCGAACCAGCGTTAAACAGTCAGTTCCAGATCCACCGATCACAGAACTGGCGACTCTGCTGGGGACCAAACTTAAAGTGAGGTGTACCTTAGGACTAAGATCACTGTGTTTTCAATTGCTTTCCTTGCTTGCTTTAAATTGTGGGTTGCTTGGGAGTTCTATAGATCCTAACCCGGATCTGGGGGATACCTTCTTAGAAAATAGCAACAAGATTGTGAGGGAACTGTGCGGGGTATACCGACATGGTTGAAACAGTCTGCTACGTTGATGTGGCACTTTGGTGTGTACCGGTAACCCTTGAGTTCAGTCAAGGAGAGTACGGGGCCTCCGCGTGGTGTCGTGAAGCATCAACAGACCTTAGGAACCTTAATGGAACCATCTTGGCCTCTTTAGGGTAGTGAGATAACTGACTTTGGTGCAGTCCGAGGTTGGTTGATACTCGATACTACACTCAATTGAGGGTTGCTTTCCTGGAATATTTCGGTCGCCAGTTCAGTGGCTAAATCGAAACGATGAACAATGAAAGCAATCCCGTGATATTGAGACCCTTAGAACCCGGTTACTTCTAATAGGACAGGTTGAGCCCACCAACTTCAAGAGGGTACTACCCAGACCCCATGCTGGCCTTAAACCCTAAGGGCTTGTCTTGTGTGCCTTGTGTGCCTTATATGTTTGTCTTTGTAAATATCTGTGGTGTGTTTAATCATAGCATCATGACATCATCCAGCATCATATGCATTGACTAACCATTTCAGGGGTTCGAATCTTCATCTTTGTTCTTGTTTTGTAGGACATGGAAACTGTTCGCAGGAAGACAATTCAAGTCAATCTTGTAAGGATCCCTCCTCAGCTTAAGGAGCTTATATCCAAGATTCCCGAGAACTCTTCATTCAGTGAAAGACATGGAAGTCTCATCAGCTTGGTCAATACCAACATTGAGGAAGATATGATAAAGGTCCTGTTCCAGTTCTTTGACCCTCTGCATCATTGTTTCACCTTCTTGGACTATCAGTTGGTACCTACATTGGAGGAGTTCTCCCGGCTCCTGAAGATCCCTATCCTTGATCAACTACCCTACAACGGTACAGAAAAGGAACCCAAGCTTGAAGAGATTGCTAAAGCCTTGCACCTACAGTCATCTGACCTCAAGGGACATTGGGAAGTTAGAAGTGGTATCAAAGGGTTCTTAGCCAGGTTTCTGTTTGAAAAGGCCCATGAATGTTGGAACTCCCTTGACCTACAAGCTTTTGAAGAAGTTGTGGCCCTCCTTGTCTATGGTTTGGTGTTGTTCCCTAACCCAGATCAGCTTATAGATATCAGTGCTGTCCAGATCTTTATGTCCATGAATCCTATACCTACGTTGCTGGGGGACATCCTTCACTCATGTTACACTCGAACCATGAGAAAAAGAGGTGTCCTTATGTGTTGCACTCCTCTCCTGGGAAGGTGGTTTCTTTCGCACCTTCCACAATCAGTTTTGAAGAATGAGCGGGGTTTGAGATGGTCACAACGGTTGATGACTCTCACACATGCAGATATACATTGGTGCCCTCGGTCCAGAGGAGATGTCACTATCATTGATCGTTGCGGGGAGTACCCTAATGTTCCTTTACTTGGAATCAGAGGAGGTATTACTTACAGCCCATGCCTGGCTTGGAGACAGTTTGGTTATGCTCGGAGGGATGGTCCTCATGACATGTTAATTCCTGACATAGTTTTTGACTTCGACAACGATACTCAAGGACTTCGCCAGAGATTTATCAGAGCCTGGAGGATGCCAAGTAGGATAGACAGCAAGACACTGGGGCACAGGAACTCCATCCCGTTGGAACCTTATCTCAAGTGGGTACGCGCCCGCTCCCAGAAGTTAGTGATGCCTTATCCTCATATGCTCCCTGTGATCAAAGAGCCAGTCTTGGAAGGAGAAGTGTCCTACACTATTCAGCACCCTGATATGCCCACATCCTGGGAAGAGATGCAGAAGAGCTGGATCCAGCTTAAGGAAGAACGGAATTCTCTTGAGACCAGTTTACATGCTAGTGAAAAGAAGGTCTTGGAGCTCACCCGCCTGTTGCATGAGGAGAGGAATCTCAACACTTACATAGCTCCAAAGAGGATGCGCAGTGTATTTTGGGATTGATTTACTTTTGTAATTTATGCCCATGAGGCTTTGATGTACTGAACAGTTATTTCCTTAATGATAACGTGTGTTCCTTTTTGTCTACAACAAATTTGAACTTTCGAACCCTTGAATGCATTGCATAAACATATATCATTCATCATGTGCATAGCAGGTTTTCCCCTTTTCAGGTTGCTTACAGTTCTTCGCTGTTTATTTCAGCATCATGAATCCTGACTCATCATCAACTGAGACATCCATCAAAGCTCTTCAGGCGCAGAATGCGCAATTTCAGGAACTAATCATGGGTTTGGCTCAAGGCCAAGAAGAGCTGAAGGCTCTGCTCCTGAAGAAGGAGAAGAAGAAGAAGAGAAGAACTGTTCTGTTTAGCCCGGGCCGAAGGTTTGGCAACACTTTGCAGAATGAAGAGGCTGGTTCTTCCATTGGCAAGAGTACTCCTCAAGCAGAAAAACGTCCTAGTCCGGTAGTCTCATACAACGAGACTGATTTTGATGAAGAGCAGTACCCTCCTGCAGAAGACAGATACAAGCAACTGGAGGATAGGTTGAATGCTATGGAAATACAACAGGTACCTGGGCTGGATTTTGGAGATCTGGGTTTGTCTACTGGTGTGATCATTCCTCGGAAGTTCAAAGCACCATCTTTCACTAAATATGACGGGGCGTCTTGTCCCAAGCTACATCTCAGGTCCTATGTTCGGAAAATCCAACCGTACTCAGCGGATAAGAATTTGTGGATCCACTTCTTCCAGGAGAGTCTTTCAGGGACTCATCTCGAATGGTTCTATCAGCTGGATGGGACCAAGGTTCGTAACTGGGAGGAGTTGGCTACTGCTTTCTATAAGCAGTATCAATATAATGCCGACCTTGCCCCTACACGTACCCAACTCCAGGGTATGTCGTTAGGTTCAAGTGAAGGTTTTAAAGAGTACGCTCAGAAGTGGAGAGACCTGGCTGGCAGGGTGCAGCCACCGTTGACTGATCGGGAATTGGTAGACATGTTCTTGGGGACCCTATCTGGGCCATTTTTCAACCATCTTATTGGGAATTCGTCTGCAGGGTTCACTGATCTGATTCTGACTGGAGAGAGAATTGAGGCGGGGTTGAAGTCTGGAAAGATTCCGAAGGGTACATCGTCTAGTTCTGAGAAGAAACCCTTCAAGAAGGAGGCTAGTGCTGTATATGGTTCCAAGAGACCAGAGAGATCTGAGCGCCGCCAATCTGTCAGTGCGGTAATGATTGCTAAGCCTGCTGCCGCTCCTCGGCCAACCAATCCTCAAAGGGCTGAAAGACCCCGGAGAGAGTTTACCCGTTTGAGCATGACTTTATCGCAGATCTTGCCACAGTTGCTGTCCACCAACCTAGTGACTGTCAGAGAGGCCCCCAAAGGTGTAAACACTGCCTCTCCCAAATACAATCCAAATGCCCGCTGCGCGTACCATTCTGATAGCCCGGGGCATTCCACTGATGACTGTTGGGCATTAAGGAGCAAGCTGCAGGACCTTATTGACGCCAAGGAAGTACAGTTTGAGGCATCTGAGAAGCCTAATGTAGTGACAGCTCCCCTGCCTGCTCATGGAGTGAATGCTATTGGGGACGAAGGGGAAGTGGATGAAGCCGAGTTCGATAGCTGGATTTACCCGGCAACCGACAGTGGACCTAACAATTGGAGTGCAAAGGACAATCTATCTGTTTCTCTTGTTACTGAGTAATGAATTCTCTTGTTTCGGTATTTGTAATAAACAATAAATAAACTCTATGGCCCGGTGTCTTACCCGAGGCACCGTGGTTTCATTTGTGAGAGCATATAAATTGTCATTTCATATATCATAAATGAAAATCTTGGACGTTTTCTCGCATTTCAAATCTTGTGCTCCTTTTCTGTCTTTTCTTCCTTTATACATATTTCAAAACAGTTGTATTTACACACACACTCACTCATACAGGTTTCAATCCACTCTGGATCTCACTGGTAACGACTCTGCTACTGCCAGTTATGACTTCGAAAATCCGATCAACTTAGCCGAAGACGAAGGCGAAGATGATTGCGAAGTGCCTGGCGAGCTTGCAAGACTGTTGCTTCAGGAAGAGAGGGCAATTCAACCACATGAAGAGCCAGTGGAAATAATAAACTTGGGTACTGAGGCAGACAGGAAAGAGGTAAAGATTGGTGCCAACCTAGAGCTCAGCGTGAAGCAACGGTTGACTAAGATGCTACATGATTATATGGAGATATTTGCCTGGTCCTACGAAGACATGCCCGGGTTGGATACCGATATTGTGGTCCATCACTTGCCAACTAAGGAAGACTGCCCTCCGGTGAAGCAAAAGGTCTGCCGTATGCGTCCAGAGATGTCTGAAAAGATTAAAGCCGAGGTTATGAAACAGTTTGATGCTGGGTTCCTTGCAGTGACTTCTTACCCTCAGTGGGTTGCTAATGTGGTGCCGGTACCTAAGAAAGACGGTAAGGTCAGAATGTGTGTCGACTACAGGGATCTGAACAGGGCCAGCCCCAAGGATGACTTCCCCCTACCTCACATTGATGTCCTTGTTGATAATACATCTCAGCATAAGGTGTTTTCTTTCATGGATGGCTTTTCAGGTTACAATCAGATCAAGATGGCGCCTGAAGACATGGAAAAGACTACATTTGTTACTCAGTGGGGCACCTTCTGCTACAAGGTCATGCCATTCGGGTTGAAGAACGCTGGGGCAACCTACCAACGTGCCATGGTTGCTTTATTTCATGACATGATCCATCATGAGATAGAAGTGTATGTTGACGACATGATCGCAAGGTCCCAGACTGAAGAAGAGCACCTAGATCATCTACAGAAGTTGTTTGACCGGTTGAAACTATACAAGCTGAGGTTGAACCCGAACAAGTGCACCTTCGGGGTAAGATCTGGAAAGTTGCTAGGCTTCGTTGTAAGTGATAAGGGTATTCAAGTGGACCCTGCCAAGGTTAAAGCTATTCAAGAGATGCCAATTCCTAGGACAGAGAAGGAAGTCAGAGGCTTTTTAGGACGCCTGAATTACATTGCTCGCTTCATCTCGCATCTAACCGCTACCTGTAAGCCAATCTTCAAGCTGCTGAAGAAAGATCAGGTAGTACGTTGGAACGATGAATGTCAGGCTTCTTTTGACAGAATCAAAGAGTATCTCCAAGAACCACCCATCCTTATGCCACCAGTTGAAGGGAGACCTCTGATACTATATCTGACAGTGCTTGACAACTCAATGGGGTGTGTGCTGGGGCAGCATGACGAGTCTGGCCGAAAAGAGCATGCCATTTAGTACCTTAGCAAAAAGTTTACCAACTGTGAGACCCGATACTCACTGCTCGAGAAAACTTGCTGCGCTTTGGTATGGGCTGCTCGCCGGCTGAGACAGTATATGCTGACTCACACTACCTTGTTGATCTCAAAGATGGATCCGATAAAGTACATATTTGAAAAGCCTGCTCTGTCTGGGAGAATAGCAAGATGGCAAATGATCTTGACGGAATATGACATTCAGTATACAACCCAGAAAGCCATCAAGGGAAGTGTATTGGCAGACCACTTGGCACATCAGGCCGTAGATGATTATCAGTCAATGAACTTTGAGTTTCCAGACGAAAGCATCATGATTGTGACTGATTGTGAAGTACCTGGACCGGATGAAGGACCTGAGGAAGGATCCCGATGGTCTATGCACTTTGACGGAGCCTCCAACGCTTTGGGAAACGGTATCGGCGCCATAATCATATCTCCTCAAGGTACTCATACTCCGCTCACTGCCCGGCTATGTTTCAACTGTACCAATAACATGGCAGAGTATGAGGCGTGCATCATGGGTCTTCAAGCTGCGATCGACTTAAGGATCAAGTTTCTGAGTGTCTTCGGAGATTCCGCTCTCGTGATCAATCAGATCAAAGGAGAGTGGGATACGAAACATCCAAATCTTATTCCTTGTAGAGAATGTGTGTTGACCTTGATCCCCCACTTCACGAAGATAACCTTTGAACACTTTCCAAGAGAAGAGAATCAGCTGGCGGACGCGTTAGCTACAATGTCTTCTATGTTCAAGGTTAAATGGGACAATGAGGCTCCCCGGATCATCATCTGGAAACTGGACGAACCGGCATACTGTTGCGATCTCGAGACTGAATTGGTGACTGAGAAACCTTGGTACCATGAGGTGAAGAGATATCTGGAAGCGCAGGAATATCCGGAGGGTGCCTCTGTCAATGATAAGAAGTTCCTGAGAAGGTTCGCAGCAAAGTTCTTCCTTAGCAACGGCATCTTGTACAAGCGAAACCATGATTCAACCTTACTGCGTTGTGTGGATAAGAATGAAGCAGAAAGGATCGTGGAAGAGCTACATGAAGGGACCTTTGGTACACATTCCAGTGGACACACTATGGCTAAAAAGATCCTTCGGGCAGGGTATTACTGGTCCACAGTGGAAGCTGACTGTTACCAACATTCCAAGACATGCCATAAGTGCCAGATTTATGCAGACAAGGTGCATGTTCCTCCAGTTCCCCTGAATGTTCTGACTGCGCCTTGGCCATTTGCAATGTGGGGCATAGACATGATCGGTGAGATTAAACCTACGGCATCTAACGGGCATCGCTTCATCCTGGTAGCGATTGATTATTTTACAAAGTGGGTTGAAGCAGCTTCCTACGCTACGGTAACCAAGACTGTTGTGGCACGGTTCATTCGGCATAACCTGATCTGTCGATACGGCGTCCCTGAGAGAATTATTACAGACAACGGTACCAATCTAAATAACAAGATGATCACTGAGCTCTGCGAGCAGTTCAAAATACAGCACCATAATTCTTCTCCTTACAGACCGAAGATGAATGGGGCTGTAGAAGCAGCAAATAAAAATATCAAGAAGATCGTGCAGAAGATGACAGTGACTTATAAAGATTGGCACGAGATGTTACCGTTCGCTCTACATGGGTACCGTACCTCAGCTAGGACGTCAACCGGGGCAACTCCTTTCTCTTTGGTTTATGGTATGGAGGTAGTCCTACCGATCGAAGTGCAAATACCCTCTCTCCGGATAATGAAGGATGCAAATCTGAACGAGGATGATTGGATCCAGACACGACTTGATCAGCTCAACCTCATTGATGAAAAGAGACTTGCTGCTATCTGTCATGGTCAGACGTATCAGAAACGGATGATCAGGGCATTTAACAAAAAGGTCAGACCACATGAATATCAAGTTGGGGATCTGGTAATCAAGCGAATCATCCTTCCGCAGAGTGATCCAAGGGGAAAATGGACCCCTACGTACGAAGGGCCATTTGTGGTTAAGCATGTGTTCTCAGGAGGAGCAATGATATTGACCAACATGGATGGTGACGACCTTCCTCACCCCGCTAATGCAGACATAGTAAAAATATACTACGCATGAAAAAGACCCGCTAGGCTGACATGCCTAGGCAAAAATTAGGGCTTCCCGGCGAACCAAAAGGGTTCAGGCAAAATGAAGGGATGAAATAAAAAATCTGTACACCCGGCAAGTCGAAAACCTGAAAAGGCGGCTTGGGCAAAAATGGGTATCCCGGTGGACTGAAAACCCGAAAGGGCGGTCCAGGCAAAAGTTAGGGATAAAAGCGTAATACTATGTCTCATTGGATCACCTTGCATCCAGAATCCGGTATCTACATCAAGTTCAGACGGCATCGATCAGTCAGCTTCATCTTCGTTTAGGTCATCAAGTGATGAGACGCTCGGAGTTATAAAGGCAATAGCAGAGTTGAAACCCAGTGGGATCATTCATTTCACACAGCTGCTTTATTTTCCTTTGTACAAAATTTGTCTAAACTCTTTTGTTCGGCGGCGTTCTCTTACTAGGACGTCAGCCTCTTGTACACAAAACGCCTATTTACAGGCCATTCAAAAATCAATACAAATATACTTTTCAGTTAAAAAGTGCCAATTGTTTTTCCTTTTCTGTTTTGTTTTGCGAAGAACGTCCAAGGTTCAATTTATGATATATGCATTGACAATAATTTGCTAACTCATGAATATTTGCATACGAAACAAAGAATTAATTACAGGTAACATTAGAAACAGGGGCAATAAAGAGTTGTCTAAACAATCTAATTGTTCTATCCTCCAAGGTACCAAGGTAGGTTCAGCTAAAGAACATAGCCAGCATGTCTTAATTCCCCAGAGAGTACGTCAGCAAGTCAATACACTCTCCTCAAGCGAAGCTACTATCAACCTTAAAGAAGTTGGGTATCCTCCAGCAGATCTCAACATTCCCCAGCAATATACATGCATTCTTAACAAGCATCCCCGGCAGTCTTGGTCTAAAGATTGTTCCTCGGCGGCGTATCAAACATTCAAAGGAATCACTTCCCCCGCAGTTCAAAACTTCCCCAGGAGAGTCCAATCCAGTTCCCCAAGAAAGTTAGAATTTGTCTCCCCAAGCAGTAAGCTTATCCCCAGTAGATTCTGGAAGCTTATCCTCGCAGAACACGAACGCGTCGTCCGGCTTTATTTAAAGAGTTATTTCCCTACCAGGATATAACTGGGTTATCCTCAGCCAAAAGCCACGGAAAGAGCGTCCTCGATGAAGTCTTCTTATCCCCAGCGAAGTCTATTAACACTTCCAACACAACAAGGGTATCCCCAGCAAGTTACTATCAACAATTCAACAAGATATCTCTCTCCCCACAGATTACTGCTTTCCAGCAAGATTGTTAGAGTACCTTTCTCCCCACAGAGTTATCCATTCGCCAAGTTTATTCCCCAACGGAGTCATCTTCTCCTACCGGTATTCTTGCAACTAGCATCCCCAGCGGAAGCAAAATCTATTCTCCAACATCAGCCCAGGAGTGACTTCCCGGCACCCGTCAAGGATTTACTTTCCTAGACAAAAAAAAAATATTCATAAATATCGCACTTCCATACATCATTATAACATGCATAGACGCATCATATCTTACAAATCTCATTTATGTTGAGAACATCATTGCTTGGTCCATATCATGCATTGCATATGACTGACCTTTACCTTTCAGGAAAGATTCAGCTAAATTCTCAATCATATTTCAAGACTCTAAGACCTTATCTGGTTCAGTTAAATCGACTCCAAAGATTTCTCTGGCTATTATCCAGTCAAAGGCCTTCTCTGGTCCAGTTAAATCGACCCCAAACAGATTTTTCTGATAAAGACCCAGTCGAAGACATTCCAAGACCTAGACCGGTTCAGTTAACCGACTCCAAAGATTTCTTATCCAGTCCAAGCCCTTCTCTAATTCAGTCAAATCGACCCCAAACAGATTTTTCTGATGAAGACTCAGTAGAAGTTATCCAAGGTTTTCTCAATGATTGCTATTGAGACTGTAATTGCCTATGGTTCTCTCCCCGATCCTGCGGAGATGATAATTCCATTCCAGGTTTTTCTCAATGATTGCTATTGAGATTGTAATCAACTATGGTTCTCTCCCCGATCCTGCGGAGATGATAATTCCATTCCAGGTTTTTCTCAATGATTGCTATTGAGATTGTAATTGCATATGGTTCTCTCCCCGATCCTGCGGAGATGATAATTCCATTCCAGGTTTTTCTTAATGATTACTATTGAGATTGTAATTGCCTATGGTTCTCTCCCCGATCCTGCGGAGATGATAATTCCATTCCAGGTTTTTCTCAATGATTGCTATTGAGATTGTAATTGCCTATGGTTCTCTCCCCGATCCTGCGGAGATGATAATTTCATTCCAGGTTTTTCTCAATGATTGCTATTGAGATTGTAATTGCCTATGGTTCTCTCCCCGATCCTGCGGAGACGATAATTCCATTCCAGGTTTTTCTCAATGATTGCTATTGAGATTATAATTGCCTATGGTTCTCTCCCCGATCCTGCGGAGACGATAATTCCATTCCAGGTTTTTCTCAATGATTGCTATTGAGATTATAATTGCCTATGGTTCTCTCCCCGATCCTGCGGAGACGATAATTCCATTCCAGGTTTTTCTCAATGATTGCTATTGAGATTATAATTGCCTATGGTTCTCTCCCCGATCCTGCGGAGACGATAATTCCATTCCAGGTTTTTCTCAATGATTGCTATTGAGATTATAATTGCCTATGGTTCTCTCCCCGATCCTGCGGAGACGATAATTCCAGTCCAGGTTTTTCTCAATGATTGCTATTGAGATTATAATTGCCTATGGTTCTCTCCCCGATCCTACGGAGACGATAATTCCATTCCAGGTTTTTCTCAATGATTGCTATTGAGATTATAATTGCCTATGGTTCTCTCCCCGATCCTGCGGAGATGATAATTCCACTCCAGGTTTTTCTCAATGATTGCTATTGAGGTTGTAATCGCCTTTGGTTCTCTCCCCGATACTGCGGAGATGGTAATTCCCACCAAGATTTCGCTCAATGATTGCTGTTGAAGTGAAGTTATCCAAGATTTTCTCAACAATTGCTGCTGAGGTTAAGGTCATCCAAGGTTCTCTCACCGTTCCTGCTGAGGTAGTAACCACCCTTGGTTCATTCATCATCTTTTGAAGCTTCAGATCCAGCTCCTGTAACCAGTCAGGACACGTCTATACAAAGAGTTTGAAGACCAGCCCCGTAACAGGTCAGGTAATCATTTTCTTTTTTGCAGGTATGCAAGTTCTCGCTAAGGAATCTCTTATGCGATCAACATCCATATGGCATCTATAAGTCCGTCCACCTTCCATCACCTCTTAGCATGGCATCTATAAGCCCATCATCCTATCCATCAATCTCCAAATGGCATCTATAAGCCCATTCCCATCATCACACTGCTACTATGTGAGCGCAAATTTCTGGGCACTCTAGTGTTCAATCATCTTCCACCTTCGGATTACGAAAGGCACGTCGGCCAATCTGCATCCTCAGGTCTAAGAAGATTGAACAGGGGCAACTGTTGTACCCCAAAATTTTCCCTCCCATATTCTTCAAGAATTGCAAAGTCAAGCTTCAAAATCTCCCCAAAGGTTGCACAGTTCAAGGGCCTCCTAAGCAGTCAAAATTAGGGTTTTTGTTCTGATCAAGAAAATGAAGTTTTCAAAGGTCCAATCAAGTCCCACATGCCTACAAATATGGTCAAGCATCCTCATGTCAAGTTTCAAGACTTTCAGCACAAAATTGCACAGTCAAAACCCTAATTGCACTATAGTCAACTGTAGGGGCAAAATGGTCATTTGACAGTCAAAAGTTCAAATTTTTGGTCAACATCTCATTTTGAAGTCACAAACATCATTTGATCAATGCTTGATCATGATTATCAAAGCTTGGCTCAAAAATCATCAAGATGCAAAAGTTTCCTTATTTGGACAGCTGAAAAAGTCAACTGTAAATTGACCAGGGCATAACTTTCACATGGATTATCAGAAAAATTCCATCCAAAGCTCATTTTGAATAGAAAGACATTTCCTACAACTCCTCTTCACACTCCAAGTCCAAGAAATGCTCTCACAAAAAGTTATCAATTTCAACATTATAGGTCATTTTCAAAAGTCAACAAAAAGGGACTTTAAGTAAAAGGCCATAACTTGAGATTGGTAAATCAAAATGACATGGGACCAAAGGCATTGGTTAGAGGACTCAAAGACCTTTCCAAAATGTCCAAGTACATGAGCAAAGCGTAAAAATTGAGCAAGTTATGCCTTGTGGAAGTTGGGAAATGTTTGGATATTTTGAAAAGTCAACATTGATTCAAATGACCTAAAATTGCTAATGGGCCTCTTTTTCTTCCACAATTCATTATCCAAGGCATGTGCACGACCATTTGGCCCAAAGGGAAGTTTTTCTTCATTATTTATTTATTTATTTGGATTTTTATTATTAATAATTCATTTTAATTAAATAAAATACATGAAAAATACTAAACCTAAGTTTTTCAATCTTTTTGTGCATGATATATACTCAATAATTCGTGCATGATCAGATATGGAAGGAATTGAAGTGATTGGATATGATTGAGGTCAAAATAGCATGAAAAAATATTGAAAAAGATCTTGAAAAATCAAATCTTACAAACCATGAATGCAAAGGTTTTGGATCAATTTCTTTAACCCTAACAACTCTCCTATACATACACAAGCAAGACCTAATCCTCCTAACCAAAAAGCTGCGCAGAAAAGGCATATGAAAACTTGGAATTTTTCAAGAAAACTCCAAATCTGAAAACCTAGTTCTAGGACGATTCAAGGCCAAGTAATTGTTCCATTAGCTTCCTGAGGCGTCAAGGGAAGTTTTCCAATCAAAATCAATCATCCCAACACCCATAATCGGTGAATAGAACTCAAGTTTTTCACTTTTTTTGCATATATCGTGTTTTATCATTCATGGCGTGATTTCGAATTCTAATGCATGTTTTGTATTGCTCTCATGATTCTGAAGCTTACTCTATATTTTAATTGAATTTTTATACACTGTATGCAAAGATGCCATTGGTATATTTTAGGGTTTCAGGCTTGGCAAATTGGGGCTTTACATCCAAAGAAAAATTGAGAATCGAGACCTGGACCATTAAAACAAGCATGCCTAGACGAAAAGAATCCATATGTTGCGCCTAATTTCTAATGCAAGACTAGCTAATCGCTATTTTCCAAAAGGGCATATTTTATAACGTTTGTAAAACCGTTGCCAATGTTTGTGTTTCAGAAAAAAAATAAGGCAACGAAGAAGATGACCCCTGTGGCGCTCAATGATTGGCCTATTTGAATTTTACGCGCCAAGATTCCACTAACATTTGTTTTATTATATATTGTTTGTTATTTGCGTAAGGTATGAATAAGCAAGGCAGCTCCACTGACAGGCGTACACGCTGGTAATCTCTAGGACCTGGGTTCGAGCCCCAGGTCCCCACCCCTTTCAATACTATTTTTCAATTAACGTTCCCATGCAGCTTCAATACTAAAGCACACCATGCATCCACCACATCAAGTCACCACGTGCCTACTGAGATGGATCAGAAGGTCCAGATTGGGAGAATACCGTGTACGTCAGTCAATGGAGATCCACGCCAGCGCAAAAGTTAACCAGGCCAAAGAGTAACTGGGCCCAAATTGCTAAAGACCAACCTCCAAATTAGGGGCAGACCCCCTAGGTTTGCAAAATTTTTTTACCTTCTTTATTTTTCATTATTTTTACTTTCTTTTAATTATTGTTTTATTAATTAATTTAATATTTTCATAATATATAAAAAACACATAAAAAATCAGAAAAGATGAAAAAAAAAATAATAAATATTTTATTTTAGTATTTTTGTAAATAAACTGCATTAATTAATTTTAGTTATTAAATTAGGTTTAATTGTAATATTTTCATAATAAAAATCTAAAATTGGTAGAATTAGGGTTTAATTAATTTTTTATCCCTTTTTATTTTCTTTCATAATAATTAAATATTTACTATTACTTATTTTTGTAATTAAATTGCATGTAAAATAATTAGGGTTAATTTTAGATTAAACTTTAATATGTTTTCATAATAAAATAAAAATTGTAGAATTAGGTTTAATTGCATTAAAATCATAAAATACCAAAAATACCAAAAAACAATTTCTTTTCTTTTTTAATTAATTAATTTCATCATTTAATTTAATTTTGCAAAAAGGGTCCAACGCCCTCGTTTTTAATTCTTATTTAATTCGCGTGTTTATTTCTTTCTCGTGTAATATTTATGTACCTCTCCCAAGGCCTTGTAAATTAATCTGTCGCACTTTTAATTCTTTATTTTTCTTTATTCCTTTATTTTTCTGTCAAATCGGGTTCTGGAAATTTTGGCGATGTGGACCCGCGCCTTTTGTAATAGCTTTAGAACTTTACTTTTCTCGCAACTTTTAACTATTAATCAAGGCATGCAAGAATGAATGACAACAAATAAAAACAAACGATAGATCACTTTGACATGACAAGATAAATACAAATGAAAACGACACACAAATCACACACCACCCCTAGGGTACGCCTCACTGTTGCCTTGCCTCGAAAGGTGATCGTCGAGTAGAGGATGTCTTAGTAAGTCCTCATGATCCGGGAACCTGGCATGAGGGTAGCTTCTAAGGTGTCTTCCTATTGCTCCGGTGATCACCATGTCCCAAACCTCGAATTGACCCGAACACCTCCAACGGTGGTGCTACCTACCTCTCAATGGTGGGATGGCACTACTTTAAAGGACATTTACACAGACGAATTCCTTAGGGTAGGTAGACGACTCTAGATACTTGCTCTAAATTTCAAAACAAATCAAAAATACTTTTCACACCGACACCTTTTCAAAAAGCTTTCGAAAGCAATTTTTCAAACACTCTTGAGGACCGATACAAGAGTCGAACTGGAATTTTCAAAGAAACTTTTTTAAAACCCACAGTTGAAAAGCAAACAAACCATTTTTGAAAACACAAATGAGCAAGTATCTAAGAGCCCATGGATAACCATGGATAGAAAGGGTGCTAACACCTTCCCTTTCTATAACCTACCTCCCGAACCGAGAGCAATCTCTTTAAGGAATTTTTCTGTGCTTTTGTCCTTTCCATGTTGGAGAAAATAAAAGACGGTGGCGACTCTTGCTTCCGCGACATTTCGTGAACCAGCGTTAAACAGTCAGTTCCAGATCCACCGATCACAGCCACTGTTTAGGCAAACTTTGTAATGATTCTCGTTTGTAAGAATGTATACAAAATGTTTGATCTTTTGAAAATGTTTTCATGTTTGTAAGATGTTTGAAAGTGTAAGTTTTTGTTTTGAAAATAGAAAGGATGTTTTGAAGATTGAGCAAGTAATTAGGAGCATTCTACATACTCAAAAGTCTTTCATGTTCATTTTCTTTTTCCTTTGACATTGTTATCTTACCATTGATTTGGCAAGTAACCCTATCTTTGGATGTAAACGGGACGGGCGTGGGTCATTGTATAACCATGATTAGCAATGTTGCAAGGTGTTGTACCCCAAAATTTGCCCTCTCAATTCTCAAGGATTTTCTTACAAGGATTTCAAGGTTCAAGCTTGAACAAGTTCATTGGGATTTTCCAATACCAAAATTAAAAGAAAACTGTCAAAAAGGAAGAAAACAGATAAAAATATGATTTTGACAAAATTTGGAGAAATACAAGTGTTCTTCGTTTCAGCTCTTTCGATTGGCCTTTTGGCCTCTTTCGATACAAGTTTGGCTTGCATCTTTCGATTGGCATTTTGGCCTCTTTCGACACAAGCTTGGCTTGCATCCTCCGACTGGGCATGGGCCTCTGACACAGTTTGGTTTGGATTCACAAGGAAAAGAGCCTCTTTTAATTTATTTCATTTCCAAGACAAAAGGCTCTCTTTTAACATCCTTCGATTTGCACCTTTTGCTTCCTATTTGTCTCTTTCGAATATGAACATTTTGTCTTTCGTTTGACCACATGTACCCCCTGGCGTGCAAGCTTTCAATTAGACATGAGCCACCTTCACACAAAGGCTTCGATTGGAGTTTTGGTTCCCTTCGAATCACCATCTCTCAAACCCAACTCTGAACCCTTCGACGCAGTCTTCTTTGATACATTTCTAGAACTCTTCGACACAAGTGGGAAATAGGATCTTGAAAGGACAACTGATCAAATCTGTGGACCCTGCTACGTGATCTTACTTTACAAGACTTAATGCTTGTATCTCACTCCATAATTAATTGCTTATATTCTGGATTAAGCTATTGTCCAGGTGATTAAGCCTTTGTCCAGAAGTTTTTTGCGTGAAAGTGAACTTGTTAAGTACAAATCCTGTGCCAAAGCCCATGCTTTGATAAAAGCATGCTTTTACTGCACCATAAGTCAGGGAAGTCAGCCCCTTTATACCAACAACTTCAGTACTTCACCTTGGGACCTTGGAAAGTCTGACATGACTCAAAATTCACGTTTCAGCCAAGCCACACCTTTGACAAAGAAAGGGTCCAGATTTTTGCTAAGAGAGAAAAATCATAAAAAATCCTTAAGTGCTCAAACTCTCCAACGTTCTAAAAAAGAAAACTTTCAAAACTCTAAGATTTTTTTTATAAAAAGGTCTCAGCGTGACTGCCCAAACCAAGCAGTAACAAAACTAACTTTCAATTCACTCACCACTATTAAACTCCCTCCTTTGATTCAGTGACTGTTCAAGCAAGGTAGTAGTTAAACTAAGCCTCAGGAAGACCCCAACGAACTTCCATTCATCACCAAGGAAGTCACTTGCAGTTTCCTTCGATTTAAGCGCTTTAAGAGGTAAGTTCACTCTAAACTTAGAACTATTTCATTTTTATATTCTGTGTGCATACCAATAAAAAATTGTATATATTTCATCTAGGGAGTTTGACCATGTTTCAATCTTCGATCCTGAATGCCTATACGTTGAAAGTTTTGACCCTGCCAATTTAGACTTTGGACTTTTGAGACCCATTAATCTTGTGCTAACCCATGGCCTGTAGCTTTGAAAGTTACACTTGAGTGTTGTGTTTTAAAAGTTTAAAACAGGTTCTCTGTATCCTTCGATTGGCTAAGTATTCAAGCCTTTCGAATCTCAACCTAAGGGCCTAGCACTCCTGCAGTCGAAGGAAGCAGCAAGGAGCCTGGGGCAAAGAGTGTACTTCACATTGACCCCAGGCCTCAAGCGAAAGAAGTAGCCAGTAGGATCTCCACACTGACTGCCAAGTCTCAATCGAAAGAAGCAGGAGAAGAGTGAAATCGAAAGACACGACCTTACTGACTCCAGGCCCAAATCGAAGGAAGTCAGGAAGGGCAGAATCGAAGGGTGTCTCTGCCCAGATCGAAAGAATCATTTTTATTCCTTTTATTTTTGTTTTGCCTTTACATTTCTTGCTCTTCAATATGGTTGTAATAGTGTAGGATTTATTTTCTACATTTTTATTACTCTCGCACGAATACTAGTAATTAGGATGTATGGAAAGATGAAAACAAAAAGTAGACAACCCATAATCAAAGACTAAATGCATGCAAATCAAACACATTATTCACACATGCACCTCTTAGGGTATCTCCACTTGGTTGCCTAAACAAATGGCCATGGTATGCATGTTGGGTACTTTGGTAAAACAAAAATAAAACAAAAGATCATAGTCCCTCGATGACGCTATCTTGGTTGCCTATATAAAATGATCTAGTCCCTTGGAAAATTGCCAAAGATACTTGACACAATTGCTATCATGGTCTATACGATGGCCCGCACCCGTCCCGCTTAACATCCTAACACAAGGTTGTTCATCAAACACAATGGTGAAATAACACTGTTAAAAGGGTTAAAAACATAAGAAAAGATCTTTGAGTAAAATAGGGTAGACAACTCTTAGTTACTTGATCAAAAATCTTGCAAAAACATCCTTGCTATTTTTCAAAAACACACACCACAAGCACATTCAAACAAAAGCAAGTGATCTAAAGCAAGTAACTAAGAGCCCATGGATAACCATGGATGAAAAGGGTGCTAGAATCTTCCATTTTCATAATCTACCCCCCGAACCCACAAATACATCTCAAAGGTCTTTCCTGTGCTTTTAGACCTTTCCTTGGGATAAAATAAAAAGTCGGTGGCGACTCTTGCTAAACCGAAACATTTGCGAACACAAACGCAAATCCCAAGTCAGTTCTCCCACCGTATCACACAAGGTATCTTAGCATTCTCTTTTAGGGACTAAGATCATTTAAAGGCAACTTAGATAGCGTCATCGAGGGACTATGATCTTATACTTTTCTTGTTTTTGCTAAGATACCTCGCATGCGTAATATGGCCATTTTGTAAAGGCAACCAAGTGGATTTACCCTAGGAGTGCTTGTGTGCAAGTGTATTATTTTCATGCTTGATTTTGTCTTGAATTAGGGTTTTCTAATTATTGTTTTTAGTCTTTCCATACAAACCCTAATTAATAGCATATTATATATAGAGTGATAAATTGCAAAATTTAAAGTTATTATGCTATTACAATACTTGTGGAAGGGGGTGTACAAATTGTAAATGGGGATTGAAAGAAAATAAACCTAATTAATCTATTACAACCATATTGAATTGGTACAAGAATTGAATAAATAAATGTACAAAAATAGATAAATATGCAAGAATGTAAATGCAAAGAAAATAGATATTTGTTTGATTTTTCATGAGAAAAGGGGTTTTGATTTTAACCTAATTAACTAGAAGAAAATAATTAATTAAAAGTAAAACCTAAATTTACTAAGAAAAGATTTTAAATAAAACCCTAAATCTACTAATTGATTAAAAAGAAATTAAGTTTATAAGAAAAGTATTTTTTTTTGGTATTTTTGTCTTGAAAATAAATTATAGTATTATAAAATATTTTGGGTCCTTTTTTGTTTTAAAGTAATATATTTTAATGGTGTAAAAGAAAATAACTAAAAAAATCTAGTTTTATTTAAACTTACAAAGATAATTAGTAAAATAAATAAACTATGATAAATAAAATAATTTTTTGTGTGAGAAAAATAAATAAACCATGTCAAAATGTAAATCTATTATTTTTTGTATTTTTTATGATTTTTTAGTATTAGAAAAAATAATTAAGAAAACAAATAAATAAAAAAAGAAAAAGAAAATAAAACTAGGTCAAGGGTGTGTAAATGAAACAAG
Source organism: Vicia faba (assembly GCA_948472305.1). Lineage (NCBI taxonomy): Eukaryota > Viridiplantae > Streptophyta > Magnoliopsida > Fabales > Fabaceae > Vicia > Vicia faba. The sequence continues at coordinate 414,365,865 of OX451738.1, forward strand.
GGGATTAGCAAGCAAAAACAACAAAACAACAAGGCCCAAGGAGGCCCAGCGCATGCAAAAAAAATGTCAGAATGCAAAAAAAGGTAAAAAAAAATCAAAAGGGTAACACTGGGGCTCAAACCCAGGTCCGAAAGGTTACAGGCGCGCGCTTCTACCACTGGGGTGGCTATACATCCGTTAACGTAAGCAAAACAATAAATATATGATAGAAAACACGCCCTAATTTACACTTCATCTTCAACCTCCAGCCATACCAACTGTAACTTATTCATTTCTCAACCATTTGCAACAAAGTAAATATGAAACTTGTGTAAAATTTTACCACGATTCCAGAAATATAAACCACTTAAACTAATTCTCAAGAATGAACACGAATTTTGAATGGTACCAAATTCTGACCAAATTTTTTCAGGATGTTCAGATTCAAAATTCTAACTACTCAAGCAATATAAATGAAATCTAAAGACATGGTTAGCTTCAGAACAATGATGTCTACATTTTTCATTCACAAATTAAACAATAATAGTGCTTGTATGAAGAGTTCAAAGTTGAGATAACTTACCTCAAAACTGGAAATCATGTTCTGCAAATGAGCACTTCTTAAGATGTTGTGATGATCAGAATAGTTCCACTGAGGTCCCAGGAAGCTAATGCAATGATTAGCTTGGTTAGAGAGTGGCTGAAATGGCCTGGAGAAGTCAAGATGCAGACTCTGTTTTTGGTTATGGAGTGTGGTACGGTGGGAGAACTGACTTAAAGGTTTTGCATTTGATCGCAAATGTTGCGGTTAGCAAGAGTCGCCATCGACTTTTATTTTATCCAAAAGTGATAATTCTGGCTACAGATACTCAATGTCACGTCCAATGTTATGACACCGTATCTGACTTACTATATGACAGTAAATACAAAAGCAGTAAATAACACAGTCAATTGTTTACCCAGTTCAGTGTGCAACAACACCTACTCTGGGGGCTACCAAGCCAGGGAGAGAATCCACTATAAGAGATGTTAATTCAGGAATAAACCAACCAGTTTATCTCCTTCACTTAAGACCTACCCAATGCAATTCTAATCTAAGTACAACTTAAACCTGAGTTCCTACTCACTCCCCCTCAATCACAGCAGTGATACATAAACAAATTTGACTTGAGAATTGTTGAAGACACTCTTCAAAACACACACTTGATTAAGCTTCACAGCTTTTTAATCAAGTAACACAATCACTCGTGCTTCACAGCTTTGAGTGATGTACACAACTAACTTGACTCTGCTTCACAGCTTTAGTCAAGTAACATTCAAACACTCTTGCTTCAAAGCTTTGAGTGCTACACAACCCTTACAATTTAAGCCTATTCCAAGACACTTATCACAATGATAATTGCTTGGAGTACAATAAACAAATCTATACAGATTACAACCTTGATCTTCTAATCAATCAGCAGGGGTGATCTCAAAAACCGCAGCTCTGTTGAATATATAGCAGCTGCAACTTCAGTTAGGGTTTCCAAAAACCTAGGGTTGATTCCGTTTGACCTTAAGACCAGGTCACAGTACTTCATTGATCAGGTTAGGATTGAGTTAGGTTACTCCTCAGAAAACGCAGGATTCTGTTTAGGAAGGACTGAGTTATTTCCTGAAAAAACTCAGACTTATCCAATCCTGTAATCCTGCTAGTTCAGAACAGGATGTCATAACATCTGTTATGACATCTGAGAAAACCTGTCTACTGATTAGTAAAATGTGATCATTTTGCAAACATGCTCAGATACACACTTATAAACATCAGTATTTGAGTTACAATATTTTTCTGCACATGTACCTAAAGAGCTAGTACAACCTGAACTAGAATGTTATGACATCAGTCATGACATTCACACATATACTTGGAATTTACCAAAAATGCAAGCCAATACCTAAACACCTACAAACTCCCCCTTTGGCAGATTTTTGGCTAAAGTCCCTAAACAATCAGAGATAGATAGATAGCAGCAGAAATAAATGACAGCAGAAAAATATAGTGTTAAGTACTAATTAAGCAGTACCAAATATTCTCCCCCACTTTAGCCACAAATGGGCCAAAGATTACATGTTTATAAAGTTATACAGTTATCCAAGACAAAATAATGAGATCAGCAGCAGACAATAGCAGAACATACTTCCAAACTCCACCAGCAACACCACCAAGCAGCAATCATCCTTCAAGTACTGTCATCAGACTCAGAGGAGCCACTTTCTTCACTGTTGAGCTGTCCTTCATCTTCTTCCCTCATGCTTGCTTCAGCTTCTTCCTTTTCTAGCTTGGCAATTAGTGCTTCTAGGGTCCTTTTTCTAGCATCCAGATCTTTGCAAGTTTCTTTTAAGACAGCTATGACATCTGATGTTTTGGACTGGCTCTTTGCAGACGATGTCTCAGCTGATGTTATGACAATGTCTGGAGCATGGGATCCCTGAAACAGTTTGTAGTGCAGGCCAAGGGCAGGGGCTCTTTTGCAGACTGTATCTCTTGCTACAAGTATGTCAGGATATTGTGCAAGGATGATTCCACAAAGGAGGGAGGGAAAGGCAATTGGTCCTTTGACAGCATAACTGCCAGCATGCTTCAAGGTTTGTTCAAAAATGTACCTTCCATAGTCAAAGGCAGTCTTGGTTCCTACAGCATAGATGAATCTCCCCAATCCTGTGGAGATGGTTGATTTGTGATTTGTAGGCACCCAGTTTGCTGCACCTATTTTATGCAAGATGGCAAATTTCATGCTGAGTTTACTAGCATTCAACTTCCCTTTCAATGGCCAGCACTTTACTTGCCTGGCAGTGATGGTCAAGCATACTTCATTGTCAGTTGCCTCTAGATCAGGACAGTCCTTATTCGTTCTTCCAAGAAACTTGTTGATTTCTGATGGAGAGAACTTGACCCTTCTTCCTCTAACAAACACACTCTCAAAGTCAGCTGACCTCCCATCAGCACAATCATTGGATAGGTTCACTACAAACTCTTTAACCAGATTTTCATAACATTTGTCAAACTTCATCACAGTCTTTATTAGCCCAGCATTCCTGATCAGCTCCATGATGTCTTTGCACTCCAAAGCATCATTGTTGAGTTCTCTCTCCAAGGCTATTCTCTTCAAGCAAACATACTTCCACCTGTTTGCATTATCAGGATGATGAAAGGAGATGTTGTCAGTTGGCACTTCAGGCACTCTAGCAATCTTGCTGGAAGGGAGCTTCCTTCTGATGGGAACATTGTCAATGTCAATCTCAACTTCTGATTCATCATCAGAGTCAGAAGTTTCAGGTTCTTTTCTTTTCTTGGAGATTGGTTGTCTAGCAATCAGCACCTGTGCCTTCTTCCCTTTAGTCTGAATTTTTTCAGCCATCCCTTCAGCCTTGGACTTCTTAGGTTTAACAGTCTCACTACTTTTTCTTTTCATCAATCTCCTAGCAATGCTAGGGTTCACATTAGCAATTAGTTCATTATCTGAGTACTCTTCATCCACATCAATGATAGGTGGATCAGCAGCCTTTTCAGAGGGATTCTGAATGTTGTCTTTTGGTGTCACAACATCCTCAGTGACATCTATATTTTCAGAACCTTCCACATTTGGACTCTCAGATTGATTCAAAGGAATAGAAATCCCCGGTACAGATTGGTTGCCACTCAGAATGCTAGTAACCAGTCTAGCAATGGCTTGGTGTACTTGAACTGTTCCTTCGTTATTAGGTATAGTAGATGAAGGAAGAGAAGAATTACCAGAGACTGCAGCTTGAGCTCTTCCTGCATGTCTGGTCCTGAGCTTCTTAATTTTGGCTGGGTTAGTTGCCATCTCCCTGAGAGGAGTGACCTCAAGTACTTCAGATTCTATGCATGTCGTGATTGCCCTAGAATCTTGATCAGATGACGATGATGATGAGTGAGACGAAGCCGCCATAGTGGAAGATGATGTCTGAGACATTGTGTTTAACGTTGAGTAGCAGTAGCAATTTGAGAAAGCTCTTTGATTGGGAGGAGAAAACAGGTTGCAAGGATGAGAGAGATAGGGAGTACAAGGGAGTCTTTTCAACTTCTGAAGGCTTTTGAAGGAATTGTGAATGAATATGATCAACCCACTAAATATAGACTTAATAGAATTAATCCCTTCAACCCTTGTTTTCAGCAAAACTAATTGCTATAATTTCTCATGTTGGTGAATACCCAATCTGCCCTTCAAATTTTCAAGTTGATTTCCAACAGGCGCCTTGATAGAAGAATCAGTTAGCTGAAGCTTAGAGAACCTATGTTTCAGTTCAAATGATTTCTTCTCTCCAAAGTCAATAGGGTTTAAGGAAATGTTGAATGTTTTCAGATTATCACACCACAATGTCACAACATCTTGTGTAACATTGTCTTCAGATAGCAACTGTGTTGACCAGAATTTTTTAGAACAGAATTTATGAGACTTGTTCTTTGACACATCACATATATTATCAGCCTGTAGTTTAGGAGTTCTTCTGACATCTTCCATAGGAATAGCTCTTTTCATTCCTTTATGCTGCCACTGTTTCATATCTTTTTCTTCTTTGATGATTTGACTCAAAGTGTGGATATCAGTGTTCTCAGGCTGCCACACATAACAGTTATTTTTGGATTTTATTCCTCTCATTACAATATCTAGTTTTTCATTAAACACTAGACATTCAGATCTTGAGAAGTTGACCATGAATCCTAGATCACATAATTGACTGATGCTGATGAGATTAGTAGTCAACCCTTTTACCAGCAGTACCTTATTCAGACTTGGAACTCCAGGGTAGTCCAAATTACCAACTCCTTTGATTTCTCCTTTAGCACCATCTCCAAAGGTCACAAAACTGGTGGGGTGAGGCATAACATTATTGAGGAGATTTTTGAATCCAGTCATGTGTCTGGAACATCCACTGTCAAAGTACCAATCTTCCTTTGCTGAGATCTTCAGGGAAGTGTGTGCTATTAGTGCAATAGCCTTTTTCTTCCATTGAGGAGCGTGTGGTACCTTTTTAGACTTAGGTTTGACATCTGATTTCTGATTAGGATATCCATGTAGTCTGTAGCAGAAAGGCTTTATGTGACCATATTTCCCACAATGATGACATCTCCATCTTTGGTACCTCTTCTTCATGTGTCTCTGTCCCTGATGTGGAGAGTAATGTTGAGACATCTGGTTTGACATTTGCTTCCTGGTAACAACTTTCTTTATTTCCACAAATCCTAGGCCAGATTTATTTCCCATATTTTGTCCAGCCTGAAGAATCTCTTCCAATTTGTCTGTTCCATTTGTCAACATCTTGACTGATTTGGTCATTTGATTTAGTTGTGAGTTCAGCAGTTGAACTTCTCCTTCTAAATGACTTATAGTTTCAAGATTTGCTCTCTTTTCAGCCTCCAGCTTTACAATGAGTTTTGATTGTTTCTCATTTTGCACACAGACTTCACCACTTCTGATACACAATTTCTTGTAGGTATCAGCCAGTTCTTCAAATGTTACTTCTTCATCACTGGTGTCACTTTCAGAAGTACAAACACTAGTTAGGGCAGTAACTAGTTTGGCAGATTCTTCTTCAGAATTGCTTTCTGAATCATAGTCAGACCAAGTAACAGTCATTCCTTTCTTTTGCTTCTTAAGAAAGGTAGGACATTCAGCTCGAATATGTCCATATCCTTCACATCCATGGCATTGAATTCCTCTGCCTTGGTTTTCCTTATCTTCTGATCTTGGTCTTCTGCTAGAACTGTCAATGTCAGAAGGAATGTTGTGAACATTTGACCTTGACTTTGGGTCCATTCTTTTGATGAGCCTGTTGAACTGTCTTCCAAGCATGGCAATGGCTTCTGATATGTTTTCTTCTTCATCCTCCTTGTGTTCAACATCAGTGTTGGTTACAAGTGCTATGCTTTTGTTCTTCTTGTCACCATTATCAGTGATCCCCATCTCAAAAGTCTGAAGAGACCCAATAAGTTCATCTACTTTTAACTTGCTAATGTCCTGGGCTTCCTCTATGGCAGTTACCTTCATTGCAAATCTTTTAGGCAGGGATCTGAGAATCTTCCTCACCAGTTTTTCTTCTGACATTTTTTCTCCCAGTGCTCCTGAGGTGTTGGCAATCTCCAAGATGTTCATGTGAAATTCATGGATGGTTTCATCTTCCATCATTTTTAGATTCTCAAACTTAGTGGTCAACATCTGAAGCCTTGACATCTTTACTTTGGAAGTGCCCTCATGAGTAGTTTTGAGGGTGTCCCAAACTTCCTTGGCCAGTTCATATTGATGTACTAATCTGAAGATGTTTCTATCAATTCCATTGAACAAGGCATTTAAGGCTTTTGAATTTCCCAGAGCTAACTCATCTTCTTCTTTACTCCAATCTTCCTCAGGCTTCAGACTGATTGTCCCATCTCTTTCAGTTATGGTGGGATGAATCCATCCTTTGTCAGCAGCTCTCCAAGCCTTTTTGTCCAGAGATTTTAGGAAGGCAATCATACGAGGTTTCCAGTAGTCATAATTAGTTCCATCCAGAATGGGTGGTCTGTTTCCAAAAACTCCTTCTTTGTCCATAGTGCCAGAAAGTGATATCCCTAGATCTCACCCAGTAATACAGGCAGGGTGCCTGCTCTGATACCAATTGATAATTCTGGCTACAGATACTCAATGTCACGTCCAATGTTATGACACCGTATCTGACTTACTATATGACAGTAAATACAAAAGCAGTAAATAACACAGTCAATTGTTTACCCAGTTCAGTGTGCAACAACACCTACTCTGGGGGCTACCAAGCCAGGGAGAGAATCCACTATAAGAGATGTTAATTCAGGAATAAACCAACCAGTTTATCTCCTTCACTTAAGACCTACCCAATGCAATTCTAATCTAAGTACAACTTAAACCTGAGTTCCTACTCACTCCCCCTCAATCACAGCAGTGATACATAAACAAATTTGACTTGAGAATTGTTGAAGACACTCTTCAAAACACACACTTGATTAAGCTTCACAGCTTTTTAATCAAGTAACACAATCACTCGTGCTTCACAGCTTTGAGTGATGTACACAACTAACTTGACTCTGCTTCACAGCTTTAGTCAAGTAACATTCAAACACTCTTGCTTCAAAGCTTTGAGTGCTACACAACCCTTACAATTTAAGCCTATTCCAAGACACTTATCACAATGATAATTGCTTGGAGTACAATAAACAAATCTATACAGATTACAACCTTGATCTTCTAATCAATCAGCAGGGGTGATCTCAAAAACCGCAGCTCTGTTGAATATATAGCAGCTGCAACTTCAGTTAGGGTTTCCAAAAACCTAGGGTTGATTCCGTTTGACCTTAAGACCAGGTCACAGTACTTCATTGATCAGGTTAGGATTGAGTTAGGTTACTCCTCAGAAAACGCAGGATTCTGTTTAGGAAGGACTGAGTTATTTCCTGAAAAAACTCAGACTTATCCAATCCTGTAATCCTGCTAGTTCAGAACAGGATGTCATAACATCTGTTATGACATCTGAGAAAACCTGTCTACTGATTAGTAAAATGTGATCATTTTGCAAACATGCTCAGATACACACTTATAAACATCAGTATTTGAGTTACAATATTTTTCTGCACATGTACCTAAAGAGCTAGTACAACCTGAACTAGAATGTTATGACATCAGTCATGACATTCACACATATACTTGGAATTTACCAAAAATGCAAGCCAATACCTAAACACCTACAAAAAGGAAAGGTGAAAAAGCACAGGAAAGACCTTTGAGATTGTTTCTTGAGTTCGGGGGGTAGATTATGAAAAGGGAAGGTATTAGCACCCCCTTTCATGCATGGTTATCCATGGGCTCTTATTTACTTGCTAGATCCCTTGCTTTTGTTTGAAATTATGCTTTGTATGGTTTTTGAAAGTATTTTGTAAAGAGGCCATTGTTTAGGCAATCTTTGAAATGATTCTCGTTCGTAAGAATGTATACAAAGATGTTTGATCTTTTGAAAATGTTTTCAATTTTGTAAGATGTTTGAAAGTGTATGTGTTTGTTTTTTTGAAAATAGCAAGGATGTTTGTTTTGAAATGAAGCAAGTAATTAGGAGCAATCTACCTACTCAAATGTCTTTCTTGTTCATTTCCTTTTCCTTTGGCATTATTGTATTACCGTTGATTTGGTAAGCAACCCTATCTTTGGATGTAAACGGGACGGGCGTGGGTCATCGTATAACCATGATTAGCAATATTGCAAGGTATCTTAGCATTCTTTTTGAGGGACTAAGATCATTTGTAAGGCAACTTAGATAGCGTCATCGAGGGACTATGATCTTGTATTTGCTTGTTTTTTCTAAGATACCTTACATACGTAATATGGTCATTTTGTATAAGGAAACCAAGTGGGATAACCCTAGGGGTGCTTGTGTGCAAGTGTATTATTTTCATGCTTGATTTTGTCTTGAATTAGGGTTTTCTAAGTATTGGTTTTAGTCTTTCCATACAAACCCTAATTACTAGCATTTGTATATAAAGAGATAAATTGTGGAATTTAAAGTTACTACGCTATTACAATACTTGTGTGAGGGGGTGTAAAAATTTACAAATGGGGATTATGCAAGAAAATTAAATCTAATTAACTATTACAACTATATTGAATAAATGTACAAGAATTGAATAAAAATGCACAAATGCAAATGGAAAAGAAATGATTTTTATTTGGTTTTCATGAAAAGGTTTTAACCTAAATCTAATTTAGGAAAATGATTAATTAAAATTAATTAAGTTAATTAAGAAAGAAATTAAATTAAAAAAAAACTATTTTTAGGGTTTTTTATGAAAAGGTTTTAAATTAATAAAATAATATGGAAATGGATTAATTAAAAAAACTATGTTCTAAATTAATTTTATTTACAAGAAAATAATATAATATTTAAACCTAAACCTAGATATTAATTATTAAAAAAAAAGAAATTAATTTTTAAAAGAAAATGTTTTTGGCCTTTTTGTTTTATATGAAAATAAAATAAATATGAATGCAAAAAATAATAAAATAAATATTTTTGGATTTTTTGTTAATAATAATCAAAGTAATGTTAATAGTAATAATAAAAATAATAAAAGCAAATATGAAAGTAAAGTAAAATATAAAAAAAATGAAATAAAGAAATAATGGGTCAGGGGGGTGCTGAAGTAAAGCAGGGATTAAGAGTCAGCAAAAAAATACAAGGCCCACTTATTGGAAGCCCAGGCGCCTAGTTGAACAAAAATGAAAAAAAAAATGCTAAAAAATAATGGCAAAAGGTAGCGCTGGGTATTGAACCCATGACCTTTCATACACACGCACGCTACCTTTACCACTGGGGTGGCTGTACATTCGTTAATACAAATGAAACAATAAATACATAAGGTAAAACGTCTCCATGACCTGTACTTCGTCTTCAACCTTCAGCCAGCCGAACCACCTGTATCTCATTCATTTCTCAACAAAAATGGAAAATGCAAACATGAAAGTTGTGCTATTTTTCCTCACGAATCTAACCATATAACTTATGTAAGCTAAAAGTCAAAGATGAAGATTAATTTTGCTGGCCCTAAATTGAAACCTAATTTTTTCAGAAAGTTCAAATCTGAAATTCTCTACATACAATAAATATAAATGAAAACTATGAACATGGTTAGTTTTAGAGCAATGATATCTATATTTTATCTTCACAAATCAGAAACAAATGATGCATGTATGAAGAGATCCAAGTTTGAAAACTTACCTCTTGCAGCTGGAGTCGTGAATGGAGTTTGAGCAACTTTGAAGATGGCCTGATGATCTGTTTAGCTTTCCTGGACCTCCTTGAGCGTATTCCAACTCTTACTTTGCTTTGAAAGTCCATGAATCTCCCTACTCAAGTTAACCTGCAAGCTTGATATTTGAAAATGGTGGATAGTGATGTAGGGGTTACATTCTTGAAACAGGGGCCTGGATCACTTGTGTATGATGTATGTAAGGTGTTTGAATGATTAAGAATCAAAATGCACGAGTGGAAATGGAGACGGAGAGTTTTGGCTCAAAACTGTCAAGTTGAGCAGTCTTGTGCAGAAAGGGTGTTTGGGAGAGTTTTAGGATGCTTGAAATCGTGCCTTAGCTTGAAATAAACTTGTTAATATGTGTGGAAAAGATTAGAGCATAAAACCACTCCAGGTTTTTGAGTTATAGGGTTATGGCTCTATAACTTGCTTTTGAAGAAAAGTGAAATGAAAAATCTCAAGTATTGTACAAGCATATTCTGAGCTTTCTTAGGCCTTAGTCACATTGCTTTTGGTTTATAGGAGTTATGTGTGCAGAAAGAATAAGTTAGATGCTCAAGACAAGTTGACTTTGTGATTAAAGCTACTTTTCAAGAATGGTATGGTAGCTCTCTTCCAAAAATGGAAAATTGGCTTGAACAATGCTTGGAACACTTGGATAATAGCTCAAAGCAAGTGTAATCTTCTGATTATGGAGAGATCTTGAGGTTTAGAAGCCTGCAAAAAAAGATTGTGCAGCATAGGTTTGAAATTGGATTTTTGTTCATCACAAAATGCCTTGTAATTCAAGTGACAAAACCCAACTTCATCTCTTCGATTCTCCATACTCAAGAACGATCTCAAGAAGTTCTTGGACATTTTGGAAAACTTGCAATGTTCTCTACAACCCATATTTGAATTTATTTTGAATATTCCCCTTGGAACTATGTGAAAAATTTCCATGAAATTAGGTCAAAAAATCTGCCTAACTAGGGAAAAATTTCACTAAGTCTTTTTTAGTTCATGAGCATGTATTCATAAAATTATAACTTGAGATCCAAGCACTTTTGGAAGAAGTTGTATGAAGCAAAGTTGTAGATTTCATAGAGATATACAACTTTCATGTTGGAAGTTTCCTTTTGCATCATAATGAAAAAATTTCTCAAAATTATGATAAAATAAGAAATTTTTGACACTTAGAAAAATTTCTAAGTTTAGAAATTTTGACTTTTCAAAATGAAATCTTGATTTCTTGATGAATAAGTTTCATATTTTGACATGTTTTAATGAATTGTGATCTTTGGTACTTAAATTTGACCAAAAAGTCAAAGTTTGACTTTTCAGTATACAATTGACTTTTAATCAGTTGACTACAAAATTCATTTGTCAATCCAATGTGTTTGCAATGTTTTGAACCATTTCATTAGGTAAAAATGATTCAATTGGACTCTTGAGATCATGCCTTAAACCAATTGACCATTTTCTAGGTCAAAAATTAGAAATTTCCCTTTCCTAGTCAAAACCCTAATTTTGACCATTTTGCCCTTTTGGAGATTTGATCAAATTTCTTGAGGAATTGTGGTCCAAACTTGATAAAATGATACATATGAGTTTAAAATGTTGATGTGGATAAAAAATTATGAAGTTTGACTATAAATTGGCCATAGTTGACTTTTCCCCCAATACAGTTGATTTTTAGGTCAACTTTTCAATTGACTGATCAAAAGTGTGATCCAAGGCTTGAAACTTGACATGAGTAATATTGGGGGTCCATAATGGTCCATGAAAGTCATATGAAGCATTGATAGTTCAAAAATACTTGTTCAAACTCAAACCCTAATTTTGGTCATGTGCATAAGGAGGTGACTTGAGCTGATCAAACCCTAGTGCAGTTTTGAGCCCAAGTAGATTTTGTGAGAAAATTCTAAATAAATGAGAGGAAAATTTTTGGGGTACAACAGCTCCCCATGTTCAATATTGTTAAGCCCGAAGATTTAGATTGACATGTTTTGCCAATCGTGACTCGAAGGTGGAAGATGATTCGACACTAGAGTGCCCAAAAATTTGCACTCGGTGATGTGATGGTTGAGGGAATGGGCTTAAAGATGCCATTTGGAGAGGTGATAGAAAGCTGTAGGAGATGGGCTTAAAGATGCCATCCAAAAGTGAATGTTTGTATTGTAATTTATAAACTGAAAGAATGAGTATCAGAATGGCATTCGTGTCTGGAGCGTATCTAAATTGTATATGGGAGCTAATTTTGAATGATTATCATAATGGCATCTGTGTATGGAGTGTATCTGAACTGTATCTGAAATCTAGTTTTGAATGAGTGTCAGAATGGCCTCCGTGTATGGAGCGTATATGAGATGTATTTGAGAGTTGAACCTGAATGAGTATCAGAATGGCATCCATGTCTGGAGCGTATCTGAACTGTATCTGAGAATTGAACCTGAATGAGTATCAAAATGACATTCGTGCTTGGAGCGTATCTGAACTGTATCTGAAAGCTAGTTTTAAATGAGTGTCAAAATGGCCTCTGTGTCTGGAGCGTATCTGAACTGTATCTGAGAGTTGAATTTGAATGAGTATCAGAATGGCATCCGTGTCTATAGTGTATCTGAACTGTATCTGAGAACTCTAAACATTGTTAATGATAGCTGTTAATCTTATCCTGAAAAGGGTAAAATGTTAGCTAAAATTCAGGGTCATGTTGTATGAAATGTATGATATAATGCATTCGTTTTTTCGATGTTTATGATATATGGATGCGATGTATGCGCATGCGAGCTAATGCCACACTGCTGTTGGATTGGGGAAAATAAATCCCTGACCGCTGCTGAGGATGTGGAGTGTAAGTCTTCTTGTTGTGAAGTTGAAGTGTTGATGAATTTCCGCTTAGAGAAACAAACTCTGTTGTAAGGGAAATGCCATGTACTTCTTGTAAAATCCTGTTGGGAAATCCTGAGAAATTGAACGACTTCTAATGGGGATTGATAATTGGAAGCTTGTTCCACTAGGAATTAAACTGCAAATGGTGGGGGATTTATGGAAATAGCTTAGAGAGATTTCCTTATCTCTTAAAGCCATTAGTAATTGTATTTTATTTTGTTTATTTGTAAACAGTAATTATGTTCAAATGCATATGTTCAAAAATGAATCATTGGACGTTTTTGTAAACAAAACACAAGAGTAAAGAAAAACAGATAGTTTTGCACTTTCAAAGGAATATCTTTGCATTGACTTTGAGTAAGTATTTCTGTACAGTGAGACAAACATTCTAGTAGGAGAACATCATCGTAAGAAAAATGAAAAATTTAATACAAAGAAAAGATAGCTATGTGTAATAATCCCATGGGGTTCCCATTCTGCTATAGCCTTCATAACTCTGAGCATATTGTCTATTTGTTGCCTCGTCCGAAGATGATTAACTTGATCAGAACCTCTGAGTTTGTCAGTTGAAGCCAAAGGTTGTCCATAAAGTGATCCAACGGGACATAGTCATACGCTTTACATTCCCTAACTTTTTCCTGGACCGCCCTTTCGGGTTTTCGGTCCACCGGGAAATCCTTTTTTGCCCAAGCCGTCCTTTTAGGTTTTCAACTTGCCGGGTGTACATTTTTTGTTTTATCCCTTAATGTTTGCCCGAACATTTTTGGTTTGCGGGATGCCCTTGTTTTGCCTAGGTGTGTCAACCTAGCGGGTGTCTTATGCGTAATATCTTTTGACTATGTTTGCGTTCGCAGGGTGTTGCAGGTCGTCACCATCCATGGTAGTCAAGATCATTGCTCCACCAGAGAATATATTTTTGATTACAAATGGTTCTTCGTATGTAGGAGTCAATTTTCCCCTGGGATCACCTTGCGGTAGTATGATACGTTTGATTACTAGATCCCCAACTTGATACACTTGGCGTCTGACCTTTTTGTTGAAAGCCTTGATCATCCGTTTTTGATACATTTGATCATGGAAGACAACAATAAGTCTTTTCTCATCAATCAAGTTCAATTGATCAAGTCGAGTCTGGATCCAATCATCTTCATTCAAACCTGCATGCTTCATAATTCTTTGAGAGTGGATCTGAACCTCAATAGGCAAGACGGATTCCATGCCGTATATCAAAGAATAGGGTGTTGCCCCAGTCAATGTGCGAGCTGTAGTACGATACCCGTGGAGAGCGAATGGTAAAATATCATACCAGTCTTTGTATGTGACTTTCATTTTCTGTATGATCTTTTTAATGTTCTTATTTGAAGCTTAGACAACACCATTCATCTTTGGCCGGTAAGGAGAAGAATTGTGATGTTGAATCCTGAATTGGTCGCATAAGGCGGTGATCATAGTGTTGTTGATATTTATACCATTGTCAGTGATGATTCTTTCCGGGATACCGTACCAGTAAATGAGATTTTGCTTGATGAAACAGGCAACAACTTTCTTGGTAACAGAGGCGAATGAGGCTGCCTCAACCCACTTTGTAAAATAGTCAATGGCCACTAGGATGAAGCGGTGTCCATTGGAGGCTGTTGGCTTGATTTCCCCAATCATATCAATTCCCCACATAGCAAAAGGCCAAGGAGCCGTCAAGACATTCATAGGAACCGGAGGTACGTGCACCTTGTCAGCATAAATCTGAAATTTATGGCAGGTTCGAGAGTGTTGATAGAAATCTTCTTCCATGGTAGACCAGTAATAGCCTACCCGTAGGATTTTCTTTGCCATCTTATGCCCACTGGAATGGGTGCCAAAAGTGCCTTCATGCAATTCAACCATGATCCTTTCAGCTTCAACCTTATCTACGCATCGAAGTAACACTGAGTCATGATTGCATTTGTACAAAATGCCATTACTAAGGAAGAATTTAGCAGAGAATATCCTTAATAACTTCTTATCATTGATTGAAGCTCCTTCTGGATATTCTTGAGCCTCGAGATACTTCTTGACTTCGTGAAACCAAGGCTGGTCCACTACTTCTTCGGTATTAATCTCGTGATAGTGCGCTAGTTCCTCCATTCGTTCGATGGTGATCTGGGGAGCCTCGTTATCCCAACTAAGTTTAAACATAGATGACATTGTGGCTAGAGCGTCTGCTAGCTTATTTTCTTCTCGCGGGAAATGCTCGAAGGTAATCTTCTCAAAATGTGGTAGCAACGTCAAAATTGTTCTTTGTAAGGGATAAGGTTTGGGTGTTTGATGTCCCATTCCCCTTTGATCTGGCTGATAACCAAAGCCGAGTCTCCGAATATATTCAAAGATTTTATCCCCAAGTCTATGCCAGCTCTGAGACCAAAGATGCATGCTTCCTATTCCGCCATGTTATTTGTACAGTTGAAGTAGAGTCTTGCGGTAAAGGGAGTATGACACCCTTCCGGAGATATGAGTACAACACGGATACCATTTCCAAGTGCATTGGATGCCCCATCAAAGAACATGGTCCATCGGGATCCTTGTTCAGGTCTGTCATATGGCCTGAATTCTTCACAGTTATTTACCGTCATGATGTCTTCATCTGGGAATTCAAACTTCATGGGCTGGTAGTCTTACACAGCTTGGTGAGCAAGGTGATCAGCTAGTACACTGCCCTTTATAGCTTTCTGGGTAGCATACTGTATGTCATATTCCGTCAGGATCATCTGCCATCTCGCTATTCTCCCAGAAAGAGCAGGCTTCTCGAAAATGTATTTTATCAGATCCATTTTAGATATCAACAAAGTAGTATGAGTCAGCATATACAATCTTAGCCGGCTAGCAGCCCATGCTAGAGCACAACAAGTTTTCTCAAGCAGTGAATATATGGTTTCACAGTCGATAAACTTTTTGCTCAGGTAGTAAATATAATGCTCTTTTCGGCCAGACTCATCATGTTGCCTTAATACACACCCCATTGAGTTTTCTAAAACAGTCAGATACATGATTGTTGTACCCCAAAATTTTCCCTCTCATTTTATCAACATTTCTCATCACAAGACTCTTGGAACTCAAGACCAAGCTAGGGTTTGCTCTACTCAAGACATCTCCTTGCACTATTAACCTGAAATTAGGGTTTGAGTTTGCACAGGGATTTTTTGACTTTCAATGCCCAAATTGATTTTCATACTTCATGTTGGACTCATAAGTTTGCCCATACCAAGTTTCAAGCCATGAATCAAATTTTTGCCCAGTGAATTGGACAGTTGACTTAGAAATCAGTTGTATTGGGGGAAAAGTCAATTGTGGCTAATTTATAGTCAAACCTCATGAATTTTGACCCACATCAACATTATGAACTCATATGAACCATTTGATCAAGTTTGGACCACAATTCCACAAGAAATTTGATCAGATCACCAAAAGGGAAAAATGGTCATTTTTAGGGTTTTGACTGTACAAAGGCAATTTTTGACTGTTTGACCTGGCCAATGGCAATTCAAGTTCAACCATGGACTCAAGGAATCAATGGCATCATCTTGACTTATTCAACAAGCTCAAAAGACCTCAAATGCATAGGATTGACAGATGAATTTTTCAGTCAACTGATCAAAATTTGACTATACACTGAAAAGTCAAAATTTGACTTTTTTGTCAAAATCAAGTGCCAAGGGTCATTTTTCATCAAGATGTGTCAAATTATGAAACTTGTTCATCAAGAAACCCAAAATTGCAAATTAGGGTTTGAAATTGAAATTTTCCATAACTTAGAAATTTTCTATGTTATGAAATTTTCTTAATTTTTCCTAACTTTGTCCCATATTTTCACCAAGATGCAAGTGGATTAAAAAAAAACTTACAACATGAAAGTTGTAGTCCATCATAAAGTTTACAAATTTGATTCACAAAGTTTTCTCAAAAGAAGCTTGGATCTCAAGTTGTGATTTTTGGAACAAGGGTACCTAAAACTTTTAACTTAGAAATTTTGCCCTAGTTTAGGCAGGATTTTGACCCATCTTCTTGGCCATTTTTCACATAGTTTCACTTGGAGTCTCAAGTTGAATTTCAAATATGGATTATATTACATGTTGCAAGCTTTCCAAATTTTCCAAGAACTCGTCAAACACATTTGTGGTTAGGGAGAATCAAATGCTTGAAGTTGGCAAAAACTCACTTTGTAACCATGGCCAAAACATGTTCATACAACTTGCAAAATCTGACGAAACTAGATTAGTACATAATTACAGGCCTCTAAACCAATTTATACTCAAAAATTGAATGCAAATACATTGGTTAGAGGCATTCTTCTGATCAAGGGAGCATTATACAATGAACATTTCCATTTTGGGCATAAAGATAACACTTCCATTTACATAAAGCATGCTTTATGTCAAGTTTCATTTCTTGAGCCATACACCAAGCCTTTTGCTGCAAACAAGGCTCCCTAATGTCAGGAAAAGCTCAACCACTTTGTGCAGCTAGGTTACAAGCCAGTACAACCTTGCATTGTCAACTCTCATATTTTGCTTCAAAAACAAGTCATTGTGCCAAAAGTCCATAACTCACATATCTGATATATTCAACTTAAGCAAAGTTTTCAAACAAGTTTTTTGCATCCTTGTAAGCCAGAAACACGAGCCTTTCACCTCTAAAGCACCCTCATACACAAAAAACACATTTTCTTGCAAAAACAGGGCAGGACCTACAAATCACAAGCCAAATCACATTCCACTTGTGCGTTTTTCTTGCAATCAGTTCCAATACCTTCCACTCAACTCACTCAAGCTATCCCAAACCTCCATTGCCAACTGTAAATCCATTTACAGTGTTCACCATTTTTGTTTGGAAGCTTTGCAGGTTGAGTTCTGTAGCACGATTCAGGCCACTTCAAAACAAACTAAGCATTGGGAAAGGATCATGGAACATCAAGTAAGCTCAAAAGAACCTCAGGCCTCACTGAAAGTTGTTGCATTGTCCAACTCGTTTCCAACTGAAACAGGTTTTTCATGAACTTCTATCTCTCTATTTAGGAACATTTAGCCTTAGGTTTATGAATGAAAGATGTAGTACTCATTGCCCCGAAACCATACATATGCTTAGTGTTCATTTATATTAAACGTGCTGAGAAAATTTCATCCATGAACTTTCTGAAAAAACTAGGTTAGAAATTAAGGCCAGAGAAATTCTCTCTGGTCTTTGAGAGTGATTAAGTTTTTTATATGGTTAGAATCGTGGTTTGATGCTCTATAAGTTTCATGTTTTGAGTTTTGTCAAAAGATCACAAATACAGGAGATACAAGTTTGTACAGGCACGCGCGTGTTTTCAAATTTCTGGAGGTTGAAGATGAAGCTGATGGGCTGGGCTTGGCTTCTTTCTTCTAACACCCTCCTTTTGCTAAATGCACCCCCTGGCCTATTTCCTTTATATTTTGTCATTTTTATATTTTAATTCCATTTCTAACTTTGATTAATTATTTCCAACCATAAAAAATGCTTAAAAATATTTTTCATAATTTTTACATTTATTTTGATATTTATTTTAATTATTACTAGTATTAAAACATTTTTTATATTTGTATATTATTTTCTTTAAACTTGAAAATAATGCAAATAATACTCTTATTTTCATTTTTATATTTTTTATTCACACCAAAAATATTTTCCTGAATATATTGTATTTTTGTAAATATTTTATTTTATTTTTATATATTTAACATATTTAATATATACATATATACATATATACTTTATTTTATAATAAAATATGGAATAAAAATACAAAAAAATAGTACATTTTATTTTTTATACTAAAAAACACTTTTTCTCAATTTATTTTTATTTTGTATATATTAATATATTTTTGTATATAAATAATAAATAATATCATTTTCTTAAAGAAAATTAGGGTTTACCCCTTTAATAAAAATAAAATTAATCCTTTTTATTTTATTTATTCCTTTATATTTCTTTACATTTTAAAAATACTTTGCATACATAAAAACTTTTTTTGCATAATACATTTTTATTATTTAATATTTACTTATTGTGTTTATTTAAATATTGCCTATTTAAATATTATGCATTGTAAATTCAATTGGGTTGTAATAATTTTGGATTTTAATTTCTTGCAAAATAATCCCCTATTCAAAAAATTTACCCCCCTCCCTATATCAAGTTGTAATAGCTTAGATTTATTTTTACGCACTTAAATGCTTTCAATTATGCCATGCTTAGAGAATTAGGGTTTGTATGCAAAATCAAAAACAATAAATAGTTTGACCTAATCAAAGACAAAAATGCATGAAAAACAAACACAATGCACACTTGCACCCCTAGGGTTACAATCCACTTGTTGCCTTCAAAAATGGGCCATGGTATGCATGTTAAGTACTTTGGCAAAATAAAAACAAAACAAAGATCATAGTCCCTCGATGACGCTATCTGAGTTGCCTAAACAAAATAATCAAGTCCCTTAAGAAAATTGCCAAAGATACTTGACACCATTGCTATCATGGTTTATACGATGACCCGCGCCTGTCCCGTTTAACATCCTAACACAAGGTTGTTCACCAAATACAATGATGAAACAACACTGTTAAAAGGGTTAAAAACATAAGAAAGATCTTTGAGTAAAATAGGGTAGATAGATCTTAGTTACTTGATCAAAATCTTGCAAAAACATCCTTGCTATTTTTAAAACACACTTCACAACACAATTTCAAAACCCTACTTTCAAACATTGAAAACTTTTCAAAAGACAAAAACACCTTTGTATACATTCAAACAAGAATCATTACAAAGGTTACCACAATGATGGTCTCTTTTCAAAACATCTTTCAAAACCACGCACAAAGCACCATTTCAAACAATTGAAAAGCAAAGCAAGTGATCTAAACAAGTAACTAAGAGCCCATGGATTACCATGGATAGAAAGGGTGCTAATACCTTCCCTTTCTATAATCTACTCCCTGAACCCAAGAAAACATCTCAAAGGTCTTTCCTGTGCTTTTTGACCTTTCCTTAGGATAAAATAAAAAGTCGGTGGCGACTCTTGCTAAACCGAAACATTTGCGAACACAAACGCAAAACCTCAAGTCAGTTCTCCCACCGTATCAAAGAACTGGCGACTCTGCTGGGTACACACTTTAAAAATGGAGTAACCTTAGGGCTTAGATCACCCTTTTGCATGCTTATCTTGATTGCTTTGATTGCTTTACATTTGGTTCTCTTGTTTGGGCTTGGAATCCTACACCCGGATTTGGGAAACATTCATAGGTAAATAGCAATACGTTGTGGAAACTGTGTGGGGTATACCAACATGGTTGAAGCAATAGCTATATTAGTGCAACATATTTGTGAGTACCGGTAGCATTTGAGTCAATCAAAGAGAATACGGGGCCGCTGAGCGATGTCATGAAGCACTAATGAACTTTTAGAACCTTACTTGACCATCTTGGCCTTTTTTAGGGGTAGTGAGATGACCGGCTTTGGTACAGTCCGAAGTTGGTAGATACCAAAACAATGAGGGTTATTTTCTTGGAATATTTTGGTTGCTAGTTAAGTGGCTAAACTAAAACAATGAACATAGAAAACAATCCAGTGATATTGAGCTCCTTAGAACTCAGTTACTATTTATAGGACAGGTTTGAGCCAACTAACTCAAGAGGGTATTTACCCATGAAACCTCATGCAAGCCTGAAACTAGGATCTTGTGTGATTTGTTTGTACATGTGCTTGTGCATACATCATGAACATCATATGCATCCACTAACCATTTCAAGGGTTTGGATCTTCATCTTTGTTCTTGTTTTGTAGGTCATGAAGTCTCTTCGCAGGAAAACAATTCAAGTCAACCTTGTGAGAATCCCTCCTCAACTCAAGGAGCTTACTTCCAGGATTCCAGAGAATTCTCTCTTCAGTGAAAGACATGGTAGACTTCTCAACTTGGTCAACTCCAACATTGAAGAAGACATGGTGAAAGTTCTCTTCCAGTTCTTTGACCCCCTACACCATTGTTTCACCTTCCCTGATTACCAACTAGTACCTACTTTGGAGGAATTTTCTCAACTCCTGAGAATTCCTATTCTTCATCAACTACCCTACAACGGTACGGAAAAAGAAACAAAGCCTGGAGATGTTGCTCAAGCATTACACTTGCAACCATCTAATATCAAGGGTTATTGGGAAACCAGGAGTGGTGTCAAGGGTTTCTTGGCAAAGTTTCTATTTGAGAAGGCACAAGACTGCTGGAACTCTATAGATCTACACGATTTTGAAGAGATTGTGGCACTCCTCATCTATGGGTTGGTCTTGTTCCCAAACCCTGATCAACTTATAGATGTGAATGTTGTCAAGATTTTCATATCTCGGAATTTTGTGCCTACATTGCTTGGGGACATCCTACACTCATTTTACACATGAGAAATGAGGAAAAGAGGTGTTCTCATGTGTTGTACTCCTCTCCTAGAAAGGTGGTTTATTTCTCACCTTCCACAATCAGTTTTGAAGAATGATCAGGGTTTAAGGTGGTCACAACGGTTGATGACCCTCACACATTCTGATGTTCATTGGTGTTCTCGGTCCAGAGAAAATGTCATCATCATTGATCGTTGTGGGGAATTCCCTAATGTCCCACTACTTGGCATTAGGGGAGGCATTACCTACAACCCCTGTTTAGCTCTAAGGCAGTTTGGATATGCCCGGAGGGATGGCCCTCATGACATGTTGATCCCTGACTTGGTTTTTGACTTCGACAACGATGCGCAAGGACTTAGAAAAAGGTTCATCAGAGCTTAGAGGATGCCCAACAAGGTGGATAGTAAGACACTGGGGCACAAGAATTCCATCCCCCTTGAGCCTTACCTCAAGTGGGTACGAACCCGCGCCCAGAATCTTATGATGCCATATCCTCACATTCTCCCAGTGATCAAAGAGCCAGTTATGGAAGGAGAGGTTCCATACACCCTCCTATATCCTGACATGCCAACATCATGGGAAGAATTACAAAAGAGTTGGATCCAACTCAAAGAAGAACGAAATACTTTTGAAGCCAGCTTCTATGCCAGTGAGAAGAAGGTTTTGGAGCTTACTCGCCGACTTCATGAGGAGGAAACTCTCAACACTGACATCACACCAAAGAGGATGCGCAGTGTCTTTTTACATTAAGAATTTTGTAATATTTTGCCCATGGGGCACTTATGTACTAACAAATTTATTCTTAATATGACGTGTGTTCTTTTTGTTTGCAACAAATGTGAATTTCTGAATCCTTGAATGCATTACATGAATAACATATCATTCATCATATGCATAAACAGGTCTTCACGCCAGGTTTCCTTATCTTTCTGCTGTTTATTTCAGCAAGATGGATTTGGAGCAGACGGTTAAGGATCTGCAGGCACAAAATTCTCAATTGCAACAACTCCTCATGACCTTAGCAAAGGGTCAAGAGGACCTCAAAGCACTGTTGGAGAAAGATAAAGAGAAAAAGAAGAAAAGACCTGGTGTAGTCATCATGGGAAGAAGGTTTGAAAGCAATGCTAGAAAAGTTCTCAAGTTCCCCTCAACGTCTGATGAATGGGCTGGTAAAGGAAAAGGAACAACAATGCCTTTTGAATCTGAAGTTGAAGGAGAAGAAGAGGAAGAGGAAGAAGACGAAGATTACTCCGAACAACAATATCCCCCGGCGGATGTTAAGTTTAAAAATCTTGAAGATAGATTGACAGCCATGGAGTTGCAAAGGGTACTTGGTTTAGATTTCGAAGAACTAGGGTTGGTCGCTGGGATTGTTATTCCTCCCAAATTTAAAGTTCCTACATTTTCTAAGTATGATGGCCTGTCGTGTCCAAAGATGCATCTAAGATCCTACGTCCGAAAGATCCAACCGCACTCATCTGATAAGGATCTCTGGGTCCATTTTTTCCAAGATAGTTTGTCAGGCACACAATTGGTCTGGTTCTATCAGCTCGAGAGATCAGAGGTTCATAACTGGGAAGATTTAGCCGCTACGTTCTACCGGCAATACCAATACAATGCTAATTTAGCGCCTACTCTTACTCAACTACAAAGTATGGGTATGGCTTCTAATGAGGGATTTAAAGAATATGCCCAGAAGTGGCGTGATCTGGCTGGAAGGGTGCAACCACCATTGTCGGATAGGGAGCTGGTTGACATGTTTTTAGGGACCCTGTCTGGCCCTTTATTCAATCATTTAATCGGAAGTTCCTCTGCAGGATTCACCGAATTGATCCTGACCGGTGAAAGGGTCGAGGCTGGTATTAAAAGTGGTAAGATTCAGAAATATGCCTCCGCGTCCACTGCTATTAAGAAGACCTTCCCAGCTAAGAAGGAAGCTTCTGCTATTTATTCTCAGAAAAGCCAAGGAGGAATGGGGCGTCGACCAACGGTAGGGGCTGTGATGATTTAAAACTCTTCAAATGATCAACCTTGCAACAATCAGTCAAGACCTAATCAACAACGGGTAGAAAGGCCACAACAGCAGTTCACCCGAATCAACATGACGGCAGCTCAAGTACTCCCTCATTTGCTAAAGCTGAATCTTACCAATTTGAAGGAAGCGCCAAAGAACCCTAATACATCTTCTCCATATTACCACTCCAATGCAAAGTGTGCTTACCACTCTGACAGTGTCGGGCATGATACCAACAACTGTTGGGCTCTTAAGAACAAAATCCAATACCTGATCAATGCCAAGGAGGTAGAATTCGATGCGCCCGAAAAACCGAATGTGATTTCTTCCCCAATGCCCAAGCACGGTCATAATGTTCATGCCGTTATAGAAGACCTTCATGTTACCAATGTTGCTGACCTTTTGACTCCGTTACCAGTGATTAAAGTGAATTTGATGAGAGCCGGGATATTCCCAGGCTGTGGAAAAGACTGTTACTTATGTTTAAACATACGAGCTGACTGCCCAATGTTGAAATCATGCATCCAACGCCTGATGGATACCCAAGAGATACTCTTCCAAAAGACTCATGTCGATACCTTCACTCCTGTTACTCCTGCTACCTTTGTTACTTCAACCAATGACATTGCAATAATAACCATCTCCGACAATCTTCCCAAGGCTTGCAAAAGGCCTGTCAAGATTACACCTGATCCTAAGTTTGTACCGTTAAAAATCACCATGTCGGGGTCTGTCCCGTATCAATCTAACAAGACGATACCATGGAACTACGGAGGAGAAATCTTCTATCATGGTATCAAATAGATTGAATCAGTCCAAGAGAATTCTGAAGATGAAACCCCTAATATAAGGAACATTGCGGGAACAAGCAAGATAACTCGCAGCAAACGAATTTTCTCTCCGGAGATTGCTCCCCCCAGAGCAGTCTTCGGACCCTCGAAAGCTTCTGTGCCTGTTAAGCCATCTGCACAAGGCTCGATAATTGAAGAATTGGATACTCCTGAAGTTGGACCATATGTTGATACTACCGATAAGGGTAAGGGGATACTAGAAGCGCCTGTCAGGATGAAGGCTCAGACTGTGGTAATCCCCGAGACCACCCAGAAAGAAATGGAAGAAATCTTGAAGATAATCAAAAAGAGAGACTACAACGTCGTGGAACAGCTAGGGCATACGCCTTCCAAAATCTCCATGTTGGCTCTTCTACTCTGCTCTGAGGCCCATGCTAAGGCCTTAATAAAATTCTTAAAGACGACACACATGCCTCAAGAAACTTCGGCTGACCAGTTTCAAGAGTGCGTGGCCAGCCTAACTGCTGATAACTGTCTTGGTTTTTCCGATGCTGATTTGACCCCCAAGGGAAGGAAGCACAATGACGCGCTGCATGTCTCAGTAGAATGCAGAGGAACCACCCTTGACCATGTCCTAGTTGATACTGGTTCATCCTTGAATGTGCTGCCGAAGAAAGCATTAGACCGTTTGGACTGTGAAGGGTTAGTGCTGAAGCCAAGTAATATCGTGGTTAGGGCCTTTGATGGTTCTAAAAGAATGGTTCAGAGAGGTTGACATTCCTATCAAAGTGGGCACAGAAGTTTTCAACTTCACCTTTTATGTGATGGACATCCGTCCTTCATATTCGTGTTTGTTGGGAAGACTGTGGATCCACTATGCTGGGGCAGTTACCTCATCTTTACACTAAATGCTAAAGTATCCTGTTCAGGGTAAGATTATTAATGGTGCACGGTGAGGAAGAGTACATGATAAGTCACCTCAACTCCTTCCACTATGTGGAGTTGGATGGCGAATTCACAGAAACGCCTTTCCAACATTTTGAAGAAGTTTCTTCTGAGGTCACAGTTGCGAAGACAATGGTTGATATGCCTATTATTTCCAAGCTTGTGTCTAGGATGGCATCTCTAAAGGATGCAGAGGCTATAATCAAAGAAGGAAAGAGTACAGTGTGGGGGAAACTGCCTGATTTTCCCCATAAGATGGACAAGTTCGGATTAGGTTTTACTGCTGCTGGCCAGAAAGCTATGCGTCGCTCCAAGGCTGGGGGATCACCCGTAAAAATCACTCACCATGGGATTAATGCCTTAGAAGACGATGATGAAGAGGACAACTTTGAAAATTGGATCTTTCCAACCGTCGAAGGAGGGTTAAGCAATTGGGAAGCAAAGGACTTTACTCCCATCACTTTCATCAACCAGTAATTTATCTTTGAACATTTTCCTATGTTGGTATGTAATAACTAAACAATTCGTACACTATTTTCACCTTATGCCTTGCCCGGGGCATATAGGTCCATTTGTAAGGGTTTGATTTTCTTCATTATCATATGCCATGTTTTAATGAATCATTGGACGTTTTCATCGATAAACTGTTGTGTTCATTTTCTTTCTTGTTACATTTTATTTTGTTTAAGTATGGCTATCCCTTACACACACCCACACTCACAAAATGCAGGTACCCATCCACTCTGGATTCCATGGGTGACTATTCTGCTTTAGCCTTCAGTGACTCTGAAGATTTGGTCAATCATGCTGAGGACGAAGTTGACGAAGACTGTGAAGTACCGGGAGAGTTAGCCAGACTTTTGCAACAAGAAGAGAGGGAAATTCTGCCTCATGAAGAGTTGCTAGAAACCATCAACTTGGGAACAGAAGAAGACAAGAAAGAGGTTAAGGTGGGTGCCAACCTGGAACCAGATGTCAAGGAGCACTTAGTACAGTTGTTGAACGAATATGTTGAGATCTTTGCCTGGTCCTATGAGGACATGGCGGGATTAGACACATATATCGTGGTTCACCGTCTCCCTACAAGAGAAGAATATCCACCGATCAAGCAAAAGGTCCGCCGAATGAGGCCTGACATGTTTGAGAAGATCAAAGCTGAGGTAATGAAGCAATTCAACGCTGGCTTTCTGGATGTTACTTCCTATCCACAATGGGTTGCTAACATTTTTCCCGTGCCTAAAAAGGACGGCAAAGTCAGAATGTGTGTGGACTATCGGGATTTAAACAGGGCTAGCCCCAAAGATGATTTTCCACTACCACACATCGACATCTTGGTTTACAACACAGCTCAACACAGGGTATTTTCCTTCATGGATGGATTCTCGGGATACAACCAGATCAAAATGGCCCCCGGAGACATGGAGAAAACTACTTTTGTCACGCAATGGGGTACCTTCTGTTACAAAGTGATGTCATTCGGACTGAAGAATGTCGGGGCAACCTATCAACGCGCCATGGTAGCTTTATTTCATGACATGATACATCATGATATTGAAGTTTACGTAGACGACATGATAGCCCGATCACAGACAGAAGAGGAACACCTCGACCATCTTCAAAAGCTGTTTATCAGATTGAAGGAGTATAAGCTCAGACTAAACCCAAGCAAGTGCACTTTTGGAGTCAGGTCTGGTAAACTTTTGGGATTTATCGTCAGCAACAAAGGCATTGAGGTTGATCCTGCTAAAGTTAAAGCTATACAAGAAATGCCTTCCCCTCGCACTGAAAAGGAGGTTAGAGGATTCTTAGGATGCTTAAACTATATTGCGAGGTTCATCTCTCACCTAACATCTACCTGTGAGCCAATCTTCAAACTGTTGAAGAAAGATCAGGTAGTTGAATGGAACAATGATTGTCAAGTTGCTTTTGATAAGATCAAGGAGTATTTAATGGAACCTCCTATCTTGATGCCACCCGTCGAAGGAAGGTCGTTAATCATGTATCTGACTATTTTGGATAACTCAATGGGATGCGTACTGGGCCAACATGATGAGTCTGGCCGAGAAGGGCATGCCATTTATTACCTTAGCAAAAAGTTTACCGACTGTGAGACTCGCTACTCACTGCTCGAGAAAACTTGTTGCGCTTTGGTATGGGCTGCTCGCCGACTAAGGCAGTATATGTTGACTCATGCCACTTTGCTGATTTCCAAGATGGATCCGGTCAAGTATATCTTCGAGAAGCCTGCTTTATCTAGAAGAATCACTAGATGGAAAATGATCCTGACTGAGTATGATATCCAGTATACTACCCAAAAAGCTATAAAGGGGAGTGTACTAGCTGACCATCTAGCTCATCAAGCCGTCGAAGATTACCAATCTATGAGATTCGACTTCCCTGACGAGGACATCATGACATTGGACAACATTGAAGGTAACAGACCGTATGGCGGACCTGAACAAGGATCCCGATGGACCATGTACTTTGATGGTGCTTCAAATTCACTTGGCAACGGTATCAATGCGATACTCATTTCTCCAGAAGGTTGCCATACACCCTTCACTGCCCGACTTTGCTTCAGTTGTACCAACAACATGGCTGAATATGAAGCTTGCATCTTTGGTCTCATGGCCGCTATAGACTTGGGAATCAAATCTTTGGTCGTATTTGGAGACTCAACTTTGGTTATCAGTCAAATCAAAGGAGAGTGAGACACTAAACATCCTAATCTTATCCCATACAAAGAACATGTCTTGACGTTGTTGCCCCATTTCGAGCAGATTACTTTCGAGCACTTCCCGCGAGAAGAAAATCAGCTAGCAGATGCTCTGGCTACAATGTCTTCCATGTTTAAACCCAACTGGGATAATGAGGCTCCCCAAATCACCATTGAACGAATGGACGAACCTGCACACTTTCATGAGATTAATACCGAAGAAGTAGTGGAACAACCCTGGTTTCATGAAATCAAAAGGTATCTCCAACTCGAGAATACCCTGAAGGAGCTTCCGTCAATGACAAAAAGTTCTTAAGGAGATTTTCTGCCAAGTTCTTCCTGAGTAACGGCATCCTTTATAAGCGCAACCATGATTGTGTTCTACTTCGTTGTGTGGACAAGGTTGAAGCTGAGCTGATCATGACTGAGATACACAGTGGCACATTTGGCACCCACTTAAGCAGACATACGATGGCTAAGAAGATTCTAAGGGCGGGCTACTACTGGTCTACCATGGAAGCTGATTATCATCAACATTCCCGTACTTGTCACAAATGTCAAATCTACGCCGACAAGATACATATTCCTCCTGTCCCTCTCAATGTTCTAACAACTCCTTGGCCATTCACAATGTGGGGCATTGACATGATTGGAGAGATCAAGCCCACGGCATCCAATGGACATCGCTTCATCCTGGTGGCTATTGATTATTTCACCAAATGGGTCGAAGCAGCTTCCTTTACCTCCGTTACAAAGAATGTGGTTGCCCGCTTCTTTAAGCAGAATCTCATATGCCGGTACGGTATCCCCGACAGGATTATCACGGACAATGGTACAAATTTGAACAACACTATGATCACCGCTCTGTGCGAGCAGTTCAAGATTTATCATCACAATTCATCTCCCTATCGGCCAATGATGAACGGTGTTGTTGAAGCCGCGAACAAAAATATCAAGAAGATCATTCAAAAGATGACAGTCACCTACAAGGACTGGCATGAGATGTTACCATTTTCTCTGCATGGATATCGTACCACGACACATACTTCAACAGGGGCAACCCCCTTTTCTTTAGTATATAGCATGGAAGTTGTTCTACCCATGGAAGTTCAGATTCCTTCCTTGAGGATTATGAAGGATGCCGGTTTGAGTGAAGACGATTGGATCCAGACCCGACTTGATCAACTTAACTTGATCGACGAGAAGCGACTTACTGTTGTTTGTCATGGTCAGACGTATCAAAAATGGATGATCAAGGCTTTCAACAAGAAAGTCAGACGTCAGGTATATCAAGTCGGAGATCTTGTAATCAAGCGGATCATCTTGCTGCAAAGTGATCCCAGGGGCAAGTGGACTCCTACTTACGAAGGGCCATTTGTGATCAAAAGCATCTTTTCTGGTGGGGCAATGATTCTGACCACCATGGACGGTGACGATTTGCCACACCCTACGAATGCAGACATAGTCAAAAGATACTACGCATAAAACGACCCGACAAGTTGAAAACCCGAAAGGGAGACTTGGGCAAAAATTGGCATCCCGGTGAATCGAAAACCCGAAAGGGCGGTTCAGGCAAAAGTTAGGGATAAACAAAAAAAATCTGTACACCCAGCAAGTTGAAAACCCGAAAGGGCGACTTGGGCAAAAAAGGGTTTCCCGGTGGATCGAAAACCCGAAAGGGCGGTCCAGGAAAAAGTTAGGGAATTAAAGCGTATGACTATGTCTCGTAGGATCACTTTAAGAACAATCTCTTCACCAACAAACTCCAAGCTTCTAATCAATCCAATCATCGACGGACGAAGCAGCGAATGGACAAGATACTCAGAGTTGTGAAGGCTATAGCAGAATGGGAACCCCATGGAATTGTTACACATAGCCATCTTTCTTTTGTATAAAATTTTTCTCATTTTTTACGACAACATTCTCTCACTAGGATGTCTGTCTCCTTTGTACAAGATACTTACAAAAGTTAATACAAAAATACTTCAAAGTGCAGAAATTTGCTTGCCTTTCTTTCTTTTTACACTTATGTTTATTTGAAAACGTCCAAAGTTTTGTTAAATAGGCATATGCATTTGAATATAATCACTGCTTACAAATAAAACGAAATTGAGAAAGGATAATTACTGGTAGGTTGAAGGTGTAGGAAGATATCTTTCTGCAATTCCAGAAGAAATCCCCTACAGTACATCGTTCAGATCCTCAACAAAGCTAAAACCTTGGAGTACATATCCACAACGGAGTTAAAATCTCAGGATCCCCAGCTGAGCCAGTGTGTTCTAAACTTCATCCCCCAGTTGAGTTAAGTTTCGGAGTTCCCATCAGAGTTCAAGCTCCCGATCCCCAGTGGAGCCTGAAAACCCTGAAATACATATCCATAGTGGAGCTAGAATATTCTAAACCTTCTTCCCCAGCAAAGTAAAATTCCCCAACTTCCCCAGTAGAATGGCGTACAACCCAAGCTCCTGATTTCACCGGCCGAGTAAACATTCTCCCCACAGACTTATTTCCCAGAAGATCGAAGATTATCAGTCTCATTTCTCCGGCAGAAGCCTCCTAGGATTTAACTCCCCAGTAGAGATTTTCAGAGTTTTCCTTATTTCCCAGGAAAGTCATGAAGGATTCTCATTCCCCACAGAGGTTTGTCAAAGCTCTTGTTAATCCCCACCAGTCACCAAGGATTTTCAACCCCCAACAGTGGTCCCATGATCTCCCATTCTCAATAATCAAAGATTTTTGAATCCTCAGCATCGGTCGGGAATTTATTTTCTTCGGCAGCAGTCAAAGATTTCTTTATCTCCAATTATCAAGGATTTATTTTCCTCAGCAAGACAGTTACTCCGCTTACATGCACATCCATTACATTCATATATCATAAACATTGATGAAACACCGTTCATTGCATCATACATATCATGCAACATGACTTTGTGTTTTAGCTAACATTTTACCCTTTTCAGGATAAGATTAAAAGGCTATCATTAACAGCTATTCAGATACAATATGGATACACCCCAGACACGGCGGTCATTCTATTACTCATTCAGACTCCAGCAATCCGATACAGACTAGATACGCTCCAGACAAGGCGGTCATTCTATCTCTCATTCAGATTCAATTATCAAATTCAAGTCCAAATACGCTCCAAACACGGATGCCATTCTGGCCCTTACACCAGAAGTTTGATTCTCCCCAGTGCAGTCACCACGGAAGTCGTTCTATCACATTATTCAGATCCCCATTACAGTTTCAGATACACTCCAGACACAGAAGTCATTCTGCTACTCATACGGATCTCAACTTCAAATACAGTCCAAATACACTCCAGACACGGTTGCCATTCTGTCACTCATTCAAACCTTTTCCCCAGCCCAGAGATGCTCCAGACACGGATGCCATTCTGTCGCTTATTCAGACTCAGATACAATACAGATACACTCCAAACACGACAGTCATTCTGATATTCATTCAAAGATCAAATACGATTACAGCTCGGATACGCTTCAGACACGGACGACATTCCTTTTCTCATACAGACTCAGCCTCCAGATACAGTTCAAATGCATTCCAGACACGGATACCATTTTGATGCTCATTCTTCTGACCTATAATATTGCAACTCAACAAACCTTATTGGATGGCATCTTTAAGCCCATATCCAGCAAGATTCTACCATCTCCAAATGGCATCTTCAATCCCATTCCCTCAACAATATTTTGACGAGTGCAAATTTATGGGCACTCTAGTGTCTAATCCTCTTTTACCTTCGAGTCACGAAAGGCAAATTTGCCAATCTAACTCTCCAGGTTCAAGAAGATTGAACAGGGGAAACTGTTGTACCCCAAAATTTTCTCTCTCATTTTATCAACATTTCTCATCACAAGACTCTTGGAACTCAAGACCAAGCTAGGGTTTGCTCTGCTCAAGACATCTCCTTACACTATTAACCTGAAATTAGGGTTTGAGTTTGCACAGGGATTTTTGGACTTTCAATTCCCAAATTGATTTTCATACTTCATGTTGGACTCATAAGTTTTCCCATACCAAGTTTTAAGCCTTGAATCAAATTGTTGCCCAGTCAATTGGACAGTTGACTTTGAAATCAACTATATTGGGGAAAAAGTCAATTGTGGCCAATTTATAGTCAAACCTCATGCATTTTGATCCACATCAACATTATGAACTCATATGAACCATTTGATCAAGTTTGGACCATAATTCTACAAGAAATTTGATCAGATCACCAAAAGGGCAAAATGATCATTTTTAGGGTTTTGACTGTACAAAGGCAATCTTTGACTGTTTGACCTGGCCAATGGAAAATCAAGTTCAACCATGGACTCAAGGAATCAATGGAATCATCTTGACTTATTCAAAAAGTTCAAAAGACCTCAAATGCATATGATTGGCATATGAATTTTTCAGTCAACTGATCAAAATTTGATTGTACACTGAAAAGTCAAACTTTGACTTTTTGGTCAAAATCAAGTGCCAAGGGTCATTTTTCATCAAGATGTGTCAAATTATGAAACTTGTTCATCAAGAAACCTAAAATTGCAAATTAGGGTTTGAAATTGAAAATTTTCATAACTTAGAAATTTTCTAAGTTATGAAATTTTCTTAAATTTTCCTAACTTTGTCCCACATTTTAACCAAGATACAAGTGGATTCAAACAAAACTTACAACATGAAAGTTGTAGTCCATCATAAAGTCTACAACTTTAATTCACAAAGTTTTCTCAAAAGAAGCTTGGATCTCAAGTTATGATTTTTGGAACAAGGGTACCTAAAACTTTTAACTTAGAGAAATTTTGCCCTAGTTTAGGCAGGATTTTGACCCATCTTCTTGGCCATTTTTCACATAGTTTCAATTGGAGTCTCAAGTTGCATTTCAAAGATGGATTATAGTACATTTTGCAAGCTTTCCAAATTGTCTAAGAACTCCTCAAACACATTTGTGGTTAGGGAGAATCGAATGCTTGAAGTTGGCAAAAACTCACTTTGTAACCATGGCCAAAACATGTTCATACAACTTGCAAAATCTAACCAAACTAGCTTAGTACACAATTACAGGCCTCTAAACCAATTTACACTAAAAAATTGAATGCAAATACATTGGTTAGAGGCATTGTTCTGATCAATGGAGCATTATACAATGAACATTTCCATTTTGGGCATAAAGATAACACTTTCATTTACATAAAGCATGCTTTATGTCAAGTTTCATTTCTTGAGCCATACACCAAGCCTTTTGCTGCAAACAAGGCTCCCTAATGTCAGGCAAAGCTCAACCACTTTGTGCAGCTAGGTTACAAGCCAGTACAACCTTGCATTGTCAACTCTCACATTTTGCTTCAAAAACAAGTCATTGTGCCAAAAGTCCATAACTCACATATTTGATATATTCAACTTAAGCAAAGTTTTCAAACAAGTTTTTCACATCCTTGTAAGCCAGAAACACGAGCCTTTCACCTCTAAAGCACCCTCATACACAAAAAACACATTTTCTTGCAAAAACAGGGCAGGACCTGCAAATCACAAGCCAAATCACATTTCACTCATGCGTTTTGCTTGCAATCAGTTCCAATACCTTCCACTCAACTCACTCAAGCTATCCTAAACCTCCATTGCACACTGTAACTCCATTTACAATGTTCACCATTTTTGTTTGGAAGCTTTGCAGGTTGAGTTCTGTAGCGATTCAGGCCACTTCAAAACAAACTAAGCATTGGGAAAGGATCAGGGAACATCAAGTAAGCTCAAAAGAACCTCAGGCCTCACTGAAAGTTGTTGCATTGTCCAACTCGTGTCCAACTGAAACAGGTTTTTCATGAACTTATATCTCTCTATTTAGGAACATTTAGCCTTAGGTTTATGAATGAAACATGTAGTATTCATTGCCCTGAAACCATACATATGCTTAGTGTTCATTTATATTAAACGTGCTGAGAGAATTTCATCCATGAACTTTCTGAAAAAACTAGGTTAGAAATTAGGGCCAGAGAAATTCTCTCTGGTCTTTGAGAGTTAGATTAAGTTTTTTATATGGTTAGAATCGTGGTTTGATGCTCTATAAGTTTCATGTTTTGAGTTTTGTCAAAAGATCACAAATACAGGAGATACAAGTTTGTACAGGCACGCGCGTGTTTTCAAATTTCTGGAGGTTGAAGATGAAGCTGATGGGCTGGGCTTTGCTTCTTTCTTCTAACACCCTCCTTTTGCTAAATGCACCCCCTGGCCTATTTCCTTTATATTTTGTCATTTTTATATTTTAATTCCATTTCTGACTTTGATTATTTATTTCCAACCATAAAAAATGCTTAAAAATATTTTTCATAATTTTTACATTTATTTTGATATTTATTTTAATTATTACTAGTATTAAAACATTTTTTATATTTGTATATTATTTTGTTTAAACTTGAAAATAATGCAAATAATACTCTTATTTTCATTTTTATATTTTTTATTCACACCAAAAATATTTTCTTGAATATATTGTATTTTTGTAAATATTTTATTTTATTTTTAAATATTTAACATATTTAATATATACATATATACATATATACTTTATTTTATAATAAAATATGGAATAAAAATACAAAAAAATAGTACATTTTATTTTTTATACTAAAAAACACTTTTTCTCAATTTATTTTTATTTTGTATATATTAATATATTTTTGTATATAAATAATAAATAATATCATTTTCTTAAAGAAAATTAGGGTTTACCCCTTTAATAAAAATAAAATTAATCCTTTTTATTTGATTTATTCCTTTATATTTCTTTACATTTTAAAAATACTTTGCATACATAAAAACTTTTTTTGCATAATACATTTTTATTATTTAATATTTACTTATTGTGTTTATTTAAATATTGCCTATTTAAATATTATGCATTGTAAATTCAATTGGGTTGTAATGATTTTGGATTTTAATTTCTTGCAAAATAATCCCCTATTCAAAAATTTTACCCCCCTCCCTATATCAAGTTGTAATAGCTTAGATTTATTTTTACGCACTTAAATGCTTTCAATTATGTCATGCTTAGAGAATTAGGATTTGTATGCAAAATCAAAAACAACAAATAGTTTGACCTAATCAAAGACAAAAATGCATGAAAAACAAACACAATGCACACTTGCACCCCTAGGGTTACAATCCACTTGTTGCCTTCAAAAATGGGCCATGGTATGCATGTTAAGTACTTTGGCAAAATAAAAACAAAACAAATATCATAGTCCCTCGATGACGCTATCTGAGTTGCCTAAACAAAATGATCAAGTCCCTTAAGAAAATTGCCAAAGATACTTGACACCATTGCTATCATGGTCTATACGATGACCCGCGCCTGTACCGTTTAACATCCTAATACAAGGTTGTTCACCAAATACAATGATGAAACAACACTGTTAAAAGGGTTAAAAACATAAGAAAGATCTTTGAGTAAAATAGGGTAGATAGATCTTAGTTACTTGATCAAAATCTTGCAAAAACATCCTTGCTATTTTCAAAACACACTTCACAACACAATTTCAAAACCCTACTTTCAAACATTGAAAACTTTTCAAAAGACAAAAACACCTTTGTATACATTCAAACAAGAATCATTACAAAGGTTACCACAACGATGGTCTCTTTTCAAAACATCTTTCAAAACCACGCACAAAGCACCATTTCAAACAATTAAAAAGCAAAGCAAGTGATCTAAACAAGTAACTAAGAGCCCATGGATAACCATGGATAGAAAGGTTTCTAATACCTTCCCTTTCTATAATCTACTCCCCGAACCCAAGAAAATATCTCAAAGGTCTTTCCTGTGCTTTTTGACCTTTCCTTAGGATAAAATAAAAAGTCGGTGGCGACTCTTGGTAAACCGAAACATTTGCGAACACAAACGCAAAACCTCAAGTCAGTTCTCCCACCGTATCACAATGATCAATGGTCTTCCCTCGACTAGTGGCATCAACACAAGAGGCTCTTGTATGTATTCTTTGATTTTGTCAAAAGCAACTTGGCACTCGTCATTCCATCTGACTACTTGATCTTTCTTCAATAATTTAAAGATTGGTTCACAAGTTGCTGTCAGGTGAGAGATGAACCTGATTGTCTCTCTCACCGGATGTCGTTGCAAAGTCTAGGGTCCTTCTTGTCTGCCCATGAAATCTTCTTCCCATGTTTAGGACTCCGGCTACCTTCTTTGTCTTCTTTTTATTCTCCTCGGCCAGCAAAGTCTTCAACTCTTCCCGTCCTTTGGCCAGGGTCAAGAGCAACTGTTGAAACTGTGTATTCTGAGCTTGGAGGTCCTTCACTGTTTGCTCGAGATCCATCTTACTGAAATAAACAGTAGAGAGATGAGGAGACTTGTTGCAAAAGACCTGCTTATATTATGATGAATGGTATATGCATATGTAATGATTTCAAGGATTTCAAAGATTCAAATTTGTTTTAGACAAAAAGGAAACACACGTTATATTAATAAGTTAAAGCTTGAGTACATCAATGCCTCTTGGGCTTATAAGGAAATACTAAAGCTCTAAGATTAAAAGGTAGTGCACATCCTATTTGGCACGATGTAGGCATTGAGAGTCTTCTCCTCATGAGGTAGCCTAGTGAGTTCCAAAACCTTCTTCTCGCTCTCCCTTGAGTTGTATTCAATCCCTTTGTAGGTCTTCAAGAGAGGTAGGCATGTCAGGATGTAGGATAGTGTATGGAACATCTCCTTCTATGACAGGCTCAATTATTACCGGGAGAATGGAGGGGTAAGGAATCATAAGACTCTGAGCACGAGTTCGTACCCATTTGAGGTAAGGCTCAAGAGGGATGGAATTATTCTGCCCCAAAGTCTTGCTATCCACCTTATTCAACATCCTCCAACCTCGGATAAATCTATAGCAAAGACCTTGATCATCATTGTCGTAGTCAAATAACAAACCTTGAATCAGCATCTTGTGCGGGCCATCCCTTTGGGCGTAACTAAACTATCTTAAGGCTAAGCATGGGTTGTAGGTGATACCTCCCCTAATGTCAAGTAAAGGGACATTAGGGAATTCTCCACAATGGTCGACAATGACAACATTCTCTTTGGATCGGGAGCACCAATGAATGTCCGAATGTTTGAGCGTCATCAACCTTTATGACCACCTTGAACCTTGCTCATTTTTTAATACAGATTGGGGAAGATGCAAAATAAAACATCTTGCCAATAGAGGAGTGCAACATATAAGGACACCTCTTTTCCTCATTGTGCGAGTGTGAAAAGAGTGTAGGATTTGTCCTAGCAATGTAGGCACCGGGTTACGGGATATGAAGATTTTGACGGCGTTGACATCTATGAGTTGGTCAGGATTTGGAAACAAAACCATCCCATGGATGAGGAGAGCCACAATTTCCTCAAAGGCTTGCAAGTCCAAGGAATTCCAACAATTTTGGGCTTTCTCAAATATGAACTTTGCTAGGAAACCCTTGACACCACTCCTTGTTTCCCAATGAGTTGTGACATCAGATGGGTGCAAGTGTAGAGCTTGAGCAATCTCTTCTGGCTTTGGGTCTCCATCTGTACCGTTGAAAGGTAGTTGATTGATAATGGGAATCCTTAAGAGGTGGGAGAATTCTTCCAAAGTTGGCACAAGTTGATAATCGGGAAATGTGAAGCAATGGTGTAAAGGATCAAAGAACTGAAAGAGTACATTCATCATATCCTCATCTGTGTTGGAGGTGACCAAGTTAAGTAGGTGACCATGTCTCTCGGTAAATGGAGAGTTGACATCTATTAGCTGGAAAGGATTCTGTGAACTGGAGGTTGGTCTTGAATTCTGGTGATGTTCGGAGCAACTTCTTCACGTGCCCAGCAGGATGGAAGTTTGCAACTTCTGGAACAACCAATGGGTGATATTCTGACTTCTTTGAGGTGGAAGTGAATGGAGAGTGTATGGAAATAGGATTACAGAAGTTAAGGTAGCTTCTAATGTGTGAATCAGCAGCTGCGTGGATGGTTTTAGTCAAGAACACTTGAGGAAAAAAGTGGAGTTTGAATGTAAGGATTCAATGCTAAGATTTTGGTATTTTGTGTTTATAGTTTCCTGGGTTCTTGGAATTTTTGCAGTGGTTCAAAGCTTTCTTTCTTAATTTTCGCCTCTTTCACAAAATATTCTGGACCCTTTCTCAGTGGCCAATGGTA
This sequence comes from Vicia faba, assembly GCA_948472305.1. NCBI lineage: Eukaryota > Viridiplantae > Streptophyta > Magnoliopsida > Fabales > Fabaceae > Vicia > Vicia faba. Next base: position 414,403,611 of record OX451738.1, read on the forward strand.
TTCTATTTATAGGCAAAACTTTTGTAGTTTGGAGATGTCAAGCGGTGCCAACATCATATGCTAGATGCTAACTTACTCTTGAAGTAAGCTTAAAGAAGTAGGGGTTCAATGCAACAAGTTGGATGGTTAACAGCGCCTCAGTTGGATTTGGCAGCGTGAATTAAGGAAAAGTAGAAATAGCGCGTGGGTCTAGCATACTTTTGCACAGAAGTTTGTCTTCCCAAGACAGTAGGGGTACACGTGGGGAAAATCCCTTGGATAAAGACTCAAATGCAGTTATGAGCATTAAATGAGTTCCCATGTGAAACTATGCACCCTTGCTTAACTCTGGATTAGAAGTTATGCTTCAGCGTAGCATCCAATCTTCTGATCCTCTTAGCTTATGGCTTCAGCATGTTCTGAAGGATCCTTCAGACTTTCCAGTAAGCTTGAAGCACATTTTGTAATCTTCTTTGATTTACCTTGGCAAACTCTGATTGAACTTTTGTGAACACTGGCCCAAAATTTCTGACCAAACTTTGTCTTGAGACTATCCAGAATTTGCTGAGTGTGAACACTGACCCAAAAGTTCTGAAATTGTCATATTTCTTAAATACTTAGAAAATTTTCTAAGTTTTTAGAATTTGATTTTTCCAAAGTAAAATTTGACTTTTGAAACTCTTGATGAAGTAAACTTCATATTCCAACATGTCTTGATGAAATATGATTTTTGAGATTTGATTTTGATCAAAAAGTCAAAGTTAGACTTCTCAGTGTGCAAATGACCATTTTGCCACTGTGAATGGTTTTCTTAGAAAAATTGATAATTCAAGGTTTGGAATTGGATGAAAGAAAACTTGAGGATCCAGGGTGTTCCTTGAGAAATGAGAGGGAAAATTTTTCGGTATAACAGTTGCCCCTGTTCAAACTTCTTGAACCTGAAGAGTTAGATTGGCGGATCCGCCATTCGTGACTTGAAGGTGAAAGATGATTGAACACTAGAGTACCCATAAATTTGCACTCGAAGATGGATGGTGAATAGGCTTATAGATGCCATTTGGAGGAATGTTGGTAAACGCTGGAAGAAGTATTAGCACAAATCTCTTATTGATTCATACTAAACTTGATGTTTTACCTGTGAGAAAAGGGGTTAGTAAAATGCAGATGCTTGCATGATGTTCACCAGATGTGGTATCATGCTAAATGCATTGATTTGTACATGCTATGATGTATGAATGTGAAATGTGTGTTTTCGTCCGGGAAAATAAATCCCTGACTACTACTGAGGAAATCTTCAGAGGTTGAATCCTTGATTGCCTGTTGGAAATGAAAAATATGCATATCTTCAAATTTTATTGAAGGGATGCTTTTGCTGGGGAACATCACCCAAATATCAGCTGTTATCTGGTCGGATCCAGGCTTCACAGTTGCTGAGGATGAAGTAGTCGGTTGCCATCTGGTCGGATCCAGGTTTCACAACGACTTACGGGGAGAAGAGATGGATTAATTGTTATCTAGTCGGATACAGGCTTTGCAGAAAATTCCTTGAAATTGAATAGTCATCTGGTCGGGTCCAGGTTTCACAACAACTTGCTGGGGATGTGGAGGTTAACTATCATCTCATCAGATCCATGCTTTGCAGAAAATTCTTTGAAATTGAATAGTCATCTGGTCGGGTCCAGACTTTATGGTCTTTTGGAAAGTTGTACTATTATCTGGTCGAATCCAGGCTTCATAGTGTCTTTCCGAGAATCAGGGTTAATTGTTATCTGGTCGAGTCCAGGCTTTACAATATACTATTTGAAAACTGTCATCTGGTCGGGTCCAAGCTTTGCAGATTTCTTTGATGAAGTTAATTATTATCTGGTCGGGTCCAGGCTTGACAATAAACTAGTTGAAAACTGTTATCTAGTCGGGTCCAGACTTTGCAGATTTCTTTGATGAAGTTAGTTGTTATCTGGTAGGGTCCATGCTTCACAATAAACTGGTTGAAAACTGTTATCTGGTCGGGTCCAGGCTTCACAATAAACTGGTTGAAAACTGTTATCTGGTCGGGTCCAGGCTTTGCATATTTATTTGATGAAGTTAATTGTTATCTGGTCGGGTCTAGGTTTCACAATAAACTGCTTGGGGATTTAGTTGTTATCTGTTCAGTTTCCAGGTTTCACAATGAATCTCTGAGGATGATTGCTATCTGGTCGGATCCAGGCTTCGCAACGGCTTCCTTGAAAGGATGGAAATGAGAACTGATATTTGGTCGGGTCCAGGTTTTTCAGCCATTTGTTGGGGATAAAGAGACAACTCTACTAGGGAAAAGAAGTTAAACTTTGGTCAGATTGAGTTCAGGTTCTTCTATATCTTTAAAGAGCTAGGCTATTATCTGGCCGGGTCCAGGTTTCATAGCGTTGTTTTAAAAAAAAAAGAAATCAACTGTTATCTGGTCGAGTCCAGGTTTTAGTAATTCAAGAAGTCAAATTGTTATCTGGTCGGGTCCAGGCTTCAATAATTAAAGAAGTCAGACTATTATCTGGTCGGGTCTAGGCTTCAGTAATAACTTGAAAATTATGCTAATATCTGGTCGGATCTAGGATTCATAGCATTTCTTGGTAATAATAAAGGCTTTGGAAGGATTTACTGGGGATTATGGGTTGTGGCCCTGTGATTTGCAGTAATTTGAAAGGGAAATTCACACTGGAGAGTGCAGACTCGGTCGGGTAAGACAGACTCAGCTCGGGGAGGATGCTCCTAACTGGGTGATAGGCTCAGCCGGGGAAGATATACTCAGCTGGGGATGATGGGCTCATCTGGGCAATGGTGGGATCATCTGGGGAGGATAGCCTTGGTTGGAGAAGACGTATTCAACTGGGTAATTTAGGCTCAGCTGGGGATGATGGGCTCAGTTGGGGAACTTGGGATCAGCTGGAGATGATGGGCTTATCTGGGCAATGATGGGCTCATCTGGGAGGATAGCCTCGGTTGGAGAAGACGTATTTAGTTGGGTAATTTGGACTCAGTTGGGGAACCTGGGCTCAGCTGAAGAAGATATACCCAGCTGGGGAATTTGTGGTGTCTTGATTGTTGTATGCTTGAGAAATTTGCACTTGGCTGGGGAAATAACTCTGTTGGGGAAATAGACCCTATTGAAGAAGTGAATTTCCTTTAGGAAGAGATCCCTGAGGCATCAATTTTGTAAAAATTGACTTAGCTGGGGAGAAAGTTTCCAAGAGATTGAGACTCTGGCCGAGGATTATCCTATGTGAAGAGATTTTTGTAGGCAACTCCGATGGGGAAAAGATTTATTGTTGTTGTCCCTATGGGGATAATGATGATGAGATAACTCTGTGGGGCTACTTCATATACATTAAATGGATGCTTACTTCCGATGTGCGCTGATGCTCTGTTGTTGATGCTGCTACTTAGCAGGACACACGTGCCAAATAGTTTTAATTATGTTCATATGCATATGTTCATTCAATTTTAGTCATTGGACAAATTTGCATTCAAAACAAAGACAGAAAATTTTACACTTCAAAGTGTATTTGTATTGATATTTCACCCATGAATAGGCGTTTTTGTACATAGAGGCCGAGATCCTAGTAAGAGGAAATTTCCAAAAAGGAAAACAAATTTGAGAATGAAAACAAATAGCCATGTGAAATAATCTCATTTCCTTCCAGCTCTACTATTTCCCCAATGTCTTCGAACATCCTTTGCCGTTGATCAAAATTGATTGGATTGATCCTGGACCATTTGAACTTGAACCTTGGTGATATAATTGACTGTGTTGATTTCACAGAGCATAGTCGTACGTTTTTAATCCTTAATTTTTTCCTGAACCTCCCTTTGGGGTTTTCGGTCCACCAGGATACCCTTTTTTGCCCAAGTCGCCCTTTTGGGTTTTCAACTTGCCGGGTCTACAATCTTTTGCATATATCCCTAATTTTTTCCCAAACCTTTTGGTTTGTCGGGATGCCCTTATTTTGCTTAGGCGTGTCAACCTAACAGGTCTCTTATGCATAGTATTTTTTGACTATGTCCGCGTTTATAGGATGCGGGAAATCTTCACCGTCTATGGTGGTCAATATCATGGCACCTCCAGAGAAAACTCTCTTGACAAAAAACGGCCCTTTGTAGGTGGGAGTCCATTTTCCTCTGGGGTCACCTTGTGGTAAAATGATGCGTTTTATCACCAGGTCACCAACTTGATATACTCGAGGCTTGACCTTTTTGTTGAAAGCTTTGATCATCCGTTTTTGATACGTTTGACGATGGAAAATAACAACTAATCGTTTTTCATCGATCAAGTTCAGTTGATCCAATCTCGTTTGAATCCACTCGTCCTCACCTAGGCCTGCCTCAATCATAATCCTCAGTGAGGGAATTTGAACTTCCACTGGTAAAATAGCTTCCATGCCATAGACTAGAGAGAAAGGAGTTGCCCTAGTTGATGTTCTGGCTGAAGTACGGTAGCCATGTAAAGCAAACGGTAACATCTCATGCCAATCCTTATAGGTCACTACCATTTTATGCATAATCTTCTTGATATTTTTGCTGGCCGCTTCGACTGCGCCATTCATTCTTGTTCTATACTGAGAAGAATTGTGATGTTTGATCTTAAATTGAGTGCACAATTCCCTGATCATGGCATTGTTGAGGTTAGTCCCATTATTGGTGATGATCCTTTCGGGGATACCATAACGATAGATGAGGTTGTGTCTGATGAATCTGGCTACCACATTCTTGGTGACTGAGGCAAATGAGGCGACTTCGAACCATTTAGTAAAATAATCGATGGTGACAAGAATGAAACGATGTCCGTTGGAAGCAGTAAGTTTGATTTCTCCGATCATGTCAATGCCCCACATCGCAAATGGCCACAGAGTGGTCATGGCATTCAGAGGGATTGGAGGTACATGGACTTTGTCAGCGTAGATTTGGCATTTGTGACAAGTTCTTGAATGTTGATGGCAATCGGTCTCCATTGTTGACCAATAGTAACCAGATCTTAAGATTTTCTTAGCCATCATATGTCCACTTGAGTGACTACCAAAAAGGCCATCGTGCATATCTTTCATTATTTCCTCTTACTCCCTCTTATCCACACATCGGAGTAGAGTTGAATCATGGTTGCATTTGTACAATATCCCATTACTTAAGAAGAATTTGGCTGCAAATCTTCGTAAGAACTTTCTGTCATTGATAGATGCTCCCTCTGGATACTCTTGTGCTTCAAGGTATCTCATTACCTCATGGTACCATGGCTTTTCCGCATCGGTGTCAAGCTCATAGCAATGTGCAGGTTCATCAAATCTTTCAATTGTAATCATAGGGGCTTCGTTATCCCATCTGACTTTAAACATTAAGGACATGGTTGCCAAAGCATCAACCAACTGGTTTTCTTCCCTAGGGAAATGTTCAAAAGTGATCTCTTCGAAGTGAGGAATCAGGTATAGCACAAGTTCCTTATAAGGGATAAGATTAGGGTGTTTAGTGTCCCAATCTCCTTTTACTTGGCTGATCACCAAGGAGGAATCTCCAAACACATCCAAATGCTTGGTCCTTAAGTCAATAGCAGCTTTTAGACCTAAGATGCATGCTTCATACTAAGCCATATTATTTGTGCAATCGAAGCATAGTCTGGCAGTGAAAGGAGTGTGGCAACCTTCAGGAGAGATGATCACAACACCAATTCTGTTACCTAAGGTGTTGGAAGCCCCATTGAATATCATAGTCCATAGGGATCCTTGTTCAGATCCGTCATATGGTCTAGGTTTCACACAGTCGGTTACCAGCATAATATTCTCGTCAGGCAAGTCAAAGTTCATTGACTGATAATCATCCACAGCTTGATGGGCCAAATGATCTGCTAGTAAACTTCCTTTGATGGCTTTTTGATTTGTGTATTGAATGTCGTACTCAGTCAAGATCATTTTCCATCTGGCTATTCGTCCGGAAAGGGCAGGTTTCTCGAAGATGTGCTTAATCGGATCCATCTTAGAAATCAACAAAGTGGTATGAGTCAACATGTACTGCCTTAGCTGGCGAGAAACCCACGCTAAAGCATATCAAGTTTTCTCGAGCAGTGAATATCTGGTTTCACAGTCGGTAAACTTTTTGCTTAGGTAGTAAATTGCATGCTCTTTTCGACCAGACTCGTCATGTTGGCCCAAAACACACCCCATAGAATTCTCTAGTACTGTCAAGTACATGATCAAAGGTCTTCCTTCAACTGGAGGCATGAGAATAAGAGGTTCTTGTAGGTATTCTTTGATTTTGTCAAAAGAAATCTGGCATTCATTGTTCCACCTGACTACCTAATCTTTCTTCAAGAGTTTGAAGAGTGGATCACAAGTAGCAGTTAAGTGTGATATGAAACGGACAATGTAATTGAGACGACCCAAGAATCCTCTGACTTCTTTTTCAGAATGAGGTACTGGCATTTCTTGGATGGCCTTTATCTTGGTGGGATCAACTTCAATGCCTTTATTGTTGACAACAAAACCTAGAAGCTTCCTAGAGCGTACTCCAAATGTACACTTGTTAGGGTTTAACCTCAGCTTGTACTTCTTTAGCCTCTCGATTAGTTTGTGCAGCTGACCGAGATGTTTTTCTTCGGTTTGTGATCTAGCAATCATATCATCCACATATACCTTTATCTCATGATGAATCATGTCATGAAATAAAGCAACCATAGCCCTTTGATATGCTGCCCCTGCATTCTTTAACCCGAATGGCATGACCTTGTAGCAGAAGGTGCCCCATTGTGTAACGAAAGTAGTTTTTTCCATATCTTCGGGAGCCATCTTTATTTGATTATAGCCTGAGAAGCCATCCATGAATGAGAAGACTTTATGCTGAGCATTATTATCGACTAAGATGTCAATGTATGGTAGAGGGAAATCATCCTTGGGGCTTGCCCTATTCAGATCCCTATAGTCTACGCACATGCAAACTTTCACGTATTTCTTTGGCACCAGAACTATATTCGCCACCCATTGAGGATAGGATGTTACAGCTAGGAATCTTGCATCAAACAGTTTCATTACTTCGGCTTTAATCTTTTCAGACATGTCAGGCCTCATGCGACGAACTTTTTGTTTAACAGGAGGGCAGACTTCTTTAGTTGGCAGACGATGAACCACGATGTTGGTATCTAACCCAAGCATATCCTCATACGACCAAGCAAATACTTCCATATAATCGCGCAACATCTGAACCAAATGGCTCTTGACACTGCTTTCCAAATTAGCGTTGATCCTGATTTCTTTCTTATCTGACTTAGTACCCAAGTTGATAACCTCAATCGACTCTTCATGTGGCTGAATAGCTTTTTCTTCCTGTAACAGAAGTCTGGCTAGTTCTCCTAGTATATCACAATCTTCCTCACCTTCGTCTTGGGTTTGGTTGATAGGATATTCAAAGTCATAGTTGGCAATAGTAGAGTTATTCACAATATGATCCAGAGTGGATGTAGACCTGCACAAGTGTGTGCGTGTGCATGTAAGACACATGGCTATTTTTTGGAAATGCATTGGAAAGGAAAGAAAGATAATGAACACAAATATTTGAATGCAAAAGAGTCCAATGTGCTGAATGATCATATGATTCGATGAACATAAATAAAACCCTTGACAAAAGGGCCAAAGTTCCCCGGGCAAGGCACATGGCTTAAAAGTCGTTGTTTGGAGATAATATTACAGACATAGAGTTCCTGAATTGACAGGAAAAGTAAACAGTAACTACTCCTCAATGAAAGAAACATGAGGGAAATCCTTTGTATGCCAATTGTTGAGCTTCCCTTTGGTTGTTGGGTAGATCCAGTCTTCAAAAGCACACTCATAATCAGAGTCTTCTACAACGTTTACTTCGTGATATTTGAGGTGGAGAGGCGACTTTCCAGTACGAGCACCTCTAATTTATTTCTGAGCTTTGGAGGTGAAACCTAACCTAAACTTGTCTGCCTTGAACGGGATATCGAGGAGTTGACCCCAAATCTCATTGTTTCCTTCTTCTACCACAGCACGGGCATCCTTAAGGGAAACCATCTTAGGGATAACTTTATCGGCTCTTGGAGTGTCAGAGGAGATTTTGGTGGTGGCCACAACTTCAAATGTCTGGCAAGGGGTTTCTATGAATTCGCCATCCATTTCTACGTACTTGAAAGAATTGAGATGGCTTACCATAAATTCTTCTTCACCGCAAACAATGACAACCTTCCCTTGAACTGGATATTTTAACTTCTGGTGGAGAGTAGAAGTGACCGCACCTGCCCCATGGATCCATGGGCGCCCAAGCAAGAAAGAATACACAGGCCGTATGTCCATTATATAGAATGTGGAGTTGAAAATATGTGAAGCAACCTTAATTGGGAGATTCACCTCTCCATGAACCATCCTTTTCGACCCATCAAATGCCCTCACAATAATATCACTTGGCTTCAAAACCAAACCTTCACAGTCTAGCCGATCTAAAGCGCCTTTAGGTAACACGTTTAAAGATGAGCTTGTGTCCACCAAAACATCTGCCAGAGTGGTCCCCTTACATTCAATAGAAACATGCAAGGCTTTATTGTGATTCTTTCCCATGGGAGTTAAATCTGCGTCAGAGAACCTTAAACCATTGTCAGCCGTCAGACTCGCTACGCATTTCTCAAATTGGTCGGCTGTGGTTTCTTGAGGCACATGAGCCTTTTTCAAGAACTTAATCAAAGCTTGTGCATGGGTGTCGGAACATAGCAATAAGGACAACATTGATATTTTAGAAGGGGTTTGCTCCAACTGCTCTACTATTTTGAAGTCACTTTTCTTGATGATTTTCAGAATCTCCTCCATCTCTTGAGTGGATGGTTCTCCCATAACAGACTTTTTAGCAAGTCCTCTTCCCTAGCAGGCTCACTTTCTTTCTCTTTCCCTTTAGTATTGGCATCAGAATTGTCATTGGTTATGCGGACTGGAACTGTGGTAGTGGTTGGTGGTGAGATAACAGGGGAAAAGACCCTTCCTGTTCTTGTGACTTTACTAGAACCAGTAATATTAGTAACACCAGCTTCATCATTATCAATCCAAGAATCTTGTTTTACCCCATGGTAATAAACCTCAGCACCGTAATTCCATGGTACCGCTTTATCAGAGGTGTATGGAACATGTCCGACAATAGTGATTATGAGAGGAGTAATGATTGGTTCATTCGAAATCCTGATAGGACCTTTTGATGAGATCCTAAGAGGTTTGTTTGAAATTGTTATGATGGCCAAATCTCCAGCTTTGTTGATTAAATTCTCGATGGTGGGAATCTTTTCGAATAGGATTTCACGGCTATCCATTAGGCGTTGTATACCTTTCTTCAGTTCCTCACACCCATTGGGTTGTCTCATATAGCACACACAGTCTTTTTCACATCTAGGGAAAATCCCAGCTTTCAGCAGATTTCTCTTGATTACATTCCACGGAGTAGTTAATTCTTCAACAGAGGCAATGAAAATTGTGTCTTCAACAACATTAACACCTTTGTCGTGCTTCGGCATTGGAGTGGTAATTACATTTGGCGTCAGAGGAGGATCAAATTCAATAGTCTTGTTGTCAATTAAATCCTGGATTTTATTCTTCAAAGCCCAGCACTGATCAGTCTCATGCCTGTGGCTGTTTGAATGGTAAGAGCACTTTGCATTTGGATTATATCTTGGCGACGAGGTGTCAGGGTTGGCGGGAGGTCCCATAATGTCACTAAATTGGCCCTGATCAGATGTTGAAGGGCTTGAGATAATTACATGCCTAACCTTGTAAACTGTCTTCTTGGAGCTTCAACATGTTGATGATTTGCAGATGGTCTTTGAGTAGCAGTTGAATTGGAGATTCGGACAACATTAACAGACGGATGATTATTCATTTTGGTATGGGCCTTTGCCCCATACACAACATTAACTTCTTTCTTCGTGGCAAAAGGTTTCTTGACAGGATTGGGAGTGGAAGTAGATGCCACAAAGATATTTCCGCTTTTAATGCCACTTTCGACTCTTTCACCGGTTAGGATTAATTCGGTGAAACCAGAAGAAGAGCAGCCAACCAATAGATTAAAGAAAGGACCAAATAATGTGTTCATGAACATGTCAATTTGTTCCATATCAGTCAAGGGAGGTTGGACCCTACTAGCAAGGTCTCTCCACTTCTATGCATATTCCTTAAATCCCTCATTATTCCCCATGGCCATACCTTGCAATTGAACCCTTGTTGGTGACAAGTCGGCGTTGTACTGATATTGATGGTAGAAGGAAGTAGCTAGACCCTCCCAAGTATTGATGCGAGAGCCATCCAACTGATAAAACTATTCAAGTTGTGTTCCAGCCAGACTCTCTTGGAAAAAGTGAATCCACAGTTTTTTAGCAGCAGTGTGCGGTTGTATCTTGCGCACATAGGACTTCAAATGGAGCTTTGGGCAAGAAACCCCATCGTATTTTGCAAAGGTTGGTATTTTGAACTTGTGGGGAATGACCACCCCAGAGATTAAGCCCAAATCGTCAAAATTTAAACCGAGAATAGCTTGGATTTCAACCGCTTTCAACCTGTCTTCTAGCTGATTGTATTTGATGTCTGCGGGTGGATATTATTCATTGAAATAATCATCATCAAATTCTTGGTCATTGATACAGTCGGCCTTAGTACTCTTGACCTCACCAATTTGGTTCTCGTCCTCTTCGGATGAACCTTCCTCTACTGGAATTTGACGGATTGTCTCCTTGAACCTTTTACCCATGTTGAGTAGAGCTTTCTTCTTTGGCTTTTTCTTAGCGGCCAACAAGGCCATCATATCCTGCTGCCCCTTGGCCAGGGCGAGTAAAGCTTCCTGAAATTGAGAATTCTGGGCCTGGAGTTCCGTCACAGTTTTCTCTAGATCCATCTTGCTGAAATAAACAGCGGAGAGATAAGGAAACCTGTTATGCGGAAGCATGTTATGTCATGATGCATGAATATGAAATATGCAAATGATTTCAAGGATTTAAAGAATTTAAATTTATATAGACAAAGAGTGAACAAACATTAACTTTCATTTAAAGAGTTCTGATTTGAATACAAACATGCCTCTTGGGCTTACAACAACAGAAATATAAAGTAAACTCCTAAGACAGAAAAGTTGTGCGTATCCTCTTTGGCGCAAAGTAGGTGTTTAAACTCCTTTCTTCATGAAGCTCCCTTGTAAGCTCTAATATCTTCCTCTCTCCTAAATAGAACTTAGCTTCAAAGGTGTCTCGCTCTCCTTTTAACTGAATCCAAGCGTTTTGCAAATCTTCAAGAGTAGTAGGCATATCAGAATAGAGGATAGTATGTGGAACATCTCCCTCAACTACTGGCTCCATGATAACAGGTAAGACGGATTCATAAGGCATCTTAAGACTTTGTGCGCGAGCCCTCACCCATTTAAGATAAGGTTCCAAAGGAATGGAATTCTTATGCCCCAACGTCTTGCTACCAACCTTGTTAACCATACCCCAAGCTCGTATAAATCTTTGACGGTAACCTTGGGTATCTCTTTCGTAGTCGAATGCAATTCCTTAGATGAGTACCTCATGAGGGCCATCTCTCCTGGCGTATCCAAATTGTCGCAAAGCTAAAAAAGGGTTGTAAGTAATTCCTCCCCTAATGCCAAGTAGAGGGACATTAGAGAATTCCCCACATCGGTCAATGATGGTAATGTCTTCCGAAGAGCGATAATACCAACGGATATCAGCATGTGAAAGTGACATCAATCTTTTAGACCACCTCATACCTTATTCGTTCTTCACCATGGATCGAGGTAGGTGCGAAATAAACCACCTAGCCAAAAGGGGAGTGCAACACATCAAAGTCCCCCTTTTCTTCAAAGTGCGAGAGTGAAGAGAATGCAAGATGTCTCCAAGCAATGTAGGCACCTGATTACGAGATATGAAAACTTTGATCGCATTTACATCTATAAATTGGTCAGGATTGGGAAATAGTACCAATGTATAGATGAGAAGAGCCAAAATTTCCTCAAAGGTTTGTAGCTCCAAAGTATTCCAACACTCTTGAGCCTTCTCCAACAAAAACTTTGCTAGGAACCCTTTGACACCACTCCTTGTTACCCAATTTAATACTATGTCAGATGGTTGCCAATGTAGAGCTCGAGTAATTTCCTCAGGTTTAGGGTCTCTTTCAATACCGTTGAAATGTAACTGATTGAGAATAGGGATCCCATGAGTTGAGAAAATTCTTCCAAAGTGGGCACAAGTTGGTAATCGGGAAAAGTGAAACAATGATGCAAAGGGTCGAAGAATTTGACGAGCACCTTTACCATGTCTTCTTCAATACTTGAGGTAACCATACTAAGGAGTCGAACATGTCTTTTGGTGAATGGAGAATCCTCGGGGACCCTTGATACTAAATCCTTGAGTTGTGGAGGTATCCTCACGAGGCTGACTTGGATAGTGCTCCTACGAGTGGAAGCCATGTCCTACAAAACAGAACAAAGATAAATCCAAAAATCCTTGAAATGGTTAGTGAGAATGCTTATGGTATGATGTTTATGATGCTTATGATTTTTATGTACAAGTGTATATATACAAAGCAAACAAGTCCTTGGGTTTAGGCTTGCATGGAGTTTGTAGGTAAGTACCCTCTTGAAGTTTAGTTGGCTCAACCTATCCTAGTTAATAGTAACCGGGTTCTAAGGGATCTCAATATCACTGATCTTTCCCCCATGTTTCGTTCAATAAGCGATTGACTCACAACCAAACAAAACTCTAGAGTCAAACCTCAATGAGTGTAGCATCGAGTATCAACCAACTTCGGACAGCACCAAAGCCGGTTATCTCGCTACTTTCTAATGGCCAAGTTGGCCAAGTTGGTCAAGTAAGGTTCTAAGGTCAATTGATGCTTTACGACACCACTCGGCGACCCTGTACTCTCCTTGACTGAATCAAGGGTTACCGGTACCAACCAAAGTGCCACATCAACGTAGCCACTGCTTCAACCGTGTCGGTATACCCTGCACAGTTCCCTTACAGTTTATTGCTACTTACCTAAAAGGTGTCCCCAAATCCGGGTGTAGGATTTAAAACAAACCCAAACAAGGAACCAAAACGTAAATCAAACAAATCAAGCAATGTAAGCAAGTAAATATGATCTATCCCTAAGGTAACCCCACTTTTAGTATCTCTTGTCCCCAGCAGAGTCGCCAGTTCTGTGATACGGTGGGAGAACTGACTTGAGGTTTTGTGTTTGTGTTCGCAAATGTTGCGGTTTAGCAAGAGTCGCCACCGACTTTTCTTTTATCCAAAAGGAAAGGTGAAAAAGCACAGGAAAGACCTTTAGAGATGTTTTTGAGTTTGAGGGGTAGATTATGAAAAGGGAAGGTATTAGCACCCTTTTCATCCATGGTTTTCCATGGGCTCTTAGCTACTTTCTAGATCACTTGCTTTTGTTTGAAAATGTGTTTTGTGTGGTTTTTGAAAGTATTTTGAAAAGGTTTCATCGTTTAGGAAAACTTTGCAATGATTCCCATTCGTAAGAATGTATACAAAGTGTTGAGCTTTTGAAAATATTTCAAGGTTTGAAAAATGTTTTGAAATTGTTTTTGGAAGTGTATGTGATTGTTTTTGAAAAAAGAAAGGATGTTTATTTTGAAATTGAGCAAGTAACTAAAAGTAATCTACCTACTCGAAAGGTCTTAGATATGCTTTTCCTCCTCCTTCAGATGTTGCTACCTTACCATTGATTTGGCAAGAAGCCCCATCGTTGGATGTGAAGGGACGGGCATTGGGTCATCGTATGACCATGATAACAATGTTGTGAGATGACTTAGCATTTTTCTTTAGGGACTAAGATCATTTTTAAAGGCAACTTTGATAGCGTCATCGAGGGACTATGATCTTGTTATTTTTTCTATTTGTTCGTGCTAAGACATCCCACATGCATAACATGGACATTTTTGTATGGCAACCGGTGGAATAACCCTAGGGGTGTAAATGTGCGAGTGTATTTGATTGCATGCATAATTTGTCTCGAATTAGGGTTTTCTAAACATTGGTTTTAGTCTTGTTATACATACCCTAATTATTAACAATTCATGAAAGCAATAAAAGTATGGAAAATAAGGATTCTACGCTATTACAAACATTAGGGGGATGGGGTGTACAAACTTCAAACGGTGGTTGCAAATTAAATCCTAGGTTACTATTACAACCATATTGAATAGGGAAGAATGTACAGGAAATGTAAAATGTTTGTCTGTTTAAAAAAGGGAAATAACTTTTGTTTAAGAAAATCTTTTTTTCCTTTTAGAAGAAAATTTAACATGTGAATATGAAATATTTTTGGTTTTTTTTTGTTAATGAAAAATAAAGATGGTGGCAAAAAAATAATAAAAGAGAAAGAAAACGTAATCAGCGCATAATGCTGAAAATAGAAGAGGTCATAAGTTCTGACTCTGACTTGCTGCACAAACAGAAACAACGTTAGTAGAAATATGGAAGCTCAGAAGTTCTAGATCTTCTGAGAACTCAGAAGTTTTTAGAAGTTCTGATGCAACTGTCAGAACTTTGCATCTCTCCATGCCAGTCAGAGCATCTGCAGCTTAGTTATTTCTTAACATAACAGAAGTTGCATACATAACAATTATGACAAATTTCATGAAATATCAGAAGCACAAATCAGAAGCAACATGTATTTGCTAATTCTAATTCTGAGTCCTAATTTCTTTATGGAGCTCTGAATAGGGATTTCTTCTACTTAGGCAAGAAGATGCATGAATTTTCAGAATATATACATCATCAGGATCAGGATATCTACATTATGCTAAATATGCAAAATCTGACAATGCTTAATCAGTATGATGAGAGTCAGAAGAAAACTTACCTTGCAGCTTGAAAGGATTATGTGAACTGGAGGTTGGTCTTGAATTTTGGTGATGTTCTGAGCAACTTCTTCACGTGCTCAGCAGGATGGAAGTTTGCAACTTCTGGAACAACCAAGGGGTGATATTCTGACTTCTTTGAGGTGGAAGTGAATGGAGAGTGTATGGAAATAGGAATACAAAAGTTAAGGTAGCTTCTAATGTGTGAATCAGCAATTGCGTGGATGGTTTTAGTCAAGAACACTTGAGGAAAAAAATGGAGTTTGAATGTAAGGAATCAATGCTAAGAATTTGGTATTTTGTGTTTATAGTTTCCTGGGTTCTTGGAATTTTTGCAGTGGTTCAAAGCTTTCTTTCTTAATTTTCGCCTCTTTCACAAATTTTTCTGGACCCTTTCTCAGTGGCCAATGGTATTCTATTTATAGGAAAAGCTTTTGTAATTTGGAGATGTCAAACGGTGCCAGCATCATATGCTAGATGCTAACTTACTCTTGAAGTAAGCTTAAACAAGTAGGGGTTCAATGCATCAAGTTAGATGGTTAACGGCGCCTCAGTTGGATTTGTTAGCATGAATTAAGGAAAAGTAGAAACAACGTGTGGGTCTAGCATACTTTTGCACAGAAGTTTGTCTTCCCAAGACAGTAGAGGTACACGTGGGGAAAATCCCTTGGATAAAGACTCAGAGGCGGTTGTGAGCATTAAATGAGTTCCCATGTGAAACTCTGCACCTTTGCTTAACTCTGGATTAGAAGCTCTGCTTCAGCGTAGCATCAAATCTTCTGATCCTCTTAGCTTATGGCTTCTGCATGTTCTGAAGGATCCTTCAGACTTTCCAGTAAGCTTGCAGCATGTTTTGTAGTCTTCTTTGATTTACCTTGGCAAACTCTGACTGAACCTTTGTGAACACTGACCCAGAAGTTCTGACCAAACTTTGTCTTGAGACTATCCAGAATTTGCCGAGTGTGAACACTGACCCAGAAGTTCTGAAATTGTCATATTTCTTAAATACTTAGAAAAATTTCTAAGTTTTTAGAATTTGATTTTTCCAAAGTAAAATTTAATTTTTGAAACTCTTGATGAAGTAAACTTCATATTCCAACATGTCTTGATGAAATATGATTTTTGAGATATGATTTTGATCCAAAAGTCAAAGTTAGACTTCTTAGTATGCAAATGACCATTTTGCCCTTGTGAATGGTTTGCTTAGAAAAATTGATAATTCAAGGTTTGGAATTGGATGAAAGCAAACTTGAGGATCCAGGGTGATTCCTTGAGAAATGAGAGGGAAAATTTTGGGGTACAACACTCTTCTTCTCCATGAACGGTGATAATCTTCCCTTGAATTGGATACTTTAGCATTTGGTGTAATGTAGAAGTAACGACACCGGCATTGTGAATCCATGGTTGGCCTAGCAAGCAGGAATATGAGGGACGAATATCCATTACATAAAAAGTTGAATCAAAAGTTTTGGTTCCAAACTTTATGGGGATATCCACTTCCCCATGAACCATCCTTTTCGAGCCGTCAAAAGCCCTTACTACTATGTTTCTTGACTTCAATGTCAATCCCTCACAGTCAAGCCTATCAAGATCTTTTTTAGGCAATACATTCAGAGATAAGCCACTTCCCACTAACACATGAGCCAACGCCGTGCCCCTACATTCAACTGAGACATGCAATTCCTCATTATGCTTCCTTCCTCTTGGCGTTAAATCAACATCCGAAAAACCTATACCATTATCTGCAGTCAAGCTGGCTACGTATTCTTGAAACTGATCGGCAGATGTCTCTTGGGGTACATAGGCAGTTTTAAGGAATTTTACCAAGGCTTTTGCATGCGCCTAAGAACATAGTAGTAATGCCAGCATGGAAATTTTAGGGGAGTTTGCCCCAGTTGTTCAACTACATCGTAGTCGCTTCTTTTTATGATCTTAAGAATTTCCTCCATCTCTTTTCGGGAGGTCTCAGGGATAGCCAATGACCGAGCCTTCATTCGGACAGGCTCAATCATAATACTTTTACCTCGAGTCTTGGTTAACTCGACTGCAGGAGTGTCAGTAGGAATGATAATAGGGGTTGTAACAGCTTTGTTAGTTGGAGTATTAGTGGGGATGGTTGTAGGACTGGGAACATATTTTAGAGGAGTAACAATTTCTGGAGAGAATATCCTTCCGCTTCGGGTAATCTTGCTAGTTCCTGCAATATTACTGATATCGGGGTCAACCTTCTCAGAACTTGAATCTTCGGCGACTGGCCAATCTTGCTTGATACCGTGGTAGTAGATATCCCCTTCATAATTCCATGGTATGGTTTTGTATGACAAATACGAGACTGGTCTAGGCAATGTAATTATTAAAGGAGTTGCTTTCGGAACTGATGTAATTCTAACGGGTCTTTTGGTGGAGACCCTGGAAGAATTGGCGGAAATGGTAATGATAGAAACATCTTCAAAAGGAACAGGTGGGACATAAGTCTTTTCAAACAAAATCTCTTTGTTATCTATTAGGCATTGAACGCCTGTTTTCAACAAAGGACAGGTGGTTAGTGAGGATAAATAGAAATGACAAACTTCATCACAGCCCGGGAACACACCGACATTCAACAAGTTCATTTTAATAGTCAGGAGTGAGGTCATAAGCTCATCAACTGAAGTAACAAACATATCTTCCTCAATGGCATTGGTATTATGGCCATGTTTGGGAATAGGGGCAGAAATGACGTTTGGCTTTTTGGGCGCATCGAATTCAATCTCTTTCGCTTCAATGAGGTCTTGTATTTTGTTCTTTAGAGCCCAACAATTATTAGTGTCGTGACCAGGACTTTCAGAGTGATATGTGCAACGAGCATTGGGATGATAGTAAGGAGAGGTTGTATTGGGGTTTTTCGGAGCTTCTTTCAAGGTCACCAAAATGGATCTTAGTAGATGCGGTAATACCTGAGATAGGGTCATGTTAATTTTGGTGAACTTCCTGACCGGTCTTTCTATCCTTGGTTGATTGTTTCTTTATTGATCAGGCACAGGTTTAGGGATCATCATAACCCCCACCATTGGTCGGCGCTCGGCCGTATCTTGATTTCTTTGCAGATATACAACAACCACCTCTTTCTTTCTGATGAAATTCTTCCTTACAGCTGCAGAAGAGGATGTATCTTTTTGGATCTTTCCATTCTTTATACTGGCTTCCACCCTTTCTCCGGTCAATATCAGTTCAGTAAAACCTGCAGATTAACTTCCAATTAAATGATTGAAGAAGGAGCCAGACAAGGTGCCCAAGAACATGTCTACCAAATCTCTCTCAGATAGAGGGGGTTGAACTCTTCCGGCTAAATCTCTCCATTTTTGTGCATAGTCTTTGAAACCTTCATTGGAAATCATGGCCATGCTCTGGAGTTGAGTACGGGTAGACGTAAGATCAGCATTGTATTGGTATTGTTTGTAATAGGCTGCAACAAGATATTACCAATTATGAACATTGGCTCTTTCTAACTGGTAAAACCAATCAAGTTGAGTTCCAGACAGGCTGTCTTAGAAGAAGTGTACCCATAAGTATTTGTCAGCGGTATGGGGCTGGATTTTCCTCACATAGGACTGGAGATGCATTTTAGGGCATGAGACTTCGTCATACTTGGCGAACACAGGTGCTTTGAATTTGGGAG
Organism: Vicia faba; assembly: GCA_948472305.1. Classification (NCBI taxonomy): domain Eukaryota; kingdom Viridiplantae; phylum Streptophyta; class Magnoliopsida; order Fabales; family Fabaceae; genus Vicia; species Vicia faba. The sequence goes on from OX451738.1 coordinate 414,422,110, forward strand.
GAATGAAAATCCCCGACACTAACCCCAATTCCTCAAAGTCCAAGCCAGACACTTTTTGGATTTCCATCACACTCAACCGTTCTTCGAGATGTTTATACTTGTCATCAGCTGGAGGGTATTGTTCTTCAGAATAGTATTCTTCTTCCTCTTACTCTTCTGATTCTGACGGGACAACTGTTTCCTTACCTTTCCCATCTTGATTGTCTCTCTCACCGGATGTCGTTGCAAAGTCTAGGGTCCTTCTTGTTTGCCCATGAAATATTCTTCCCATGTTTAGGACTCCAGTTACCTTCTTTGTCTTCTTTTTATTCTCCTCAGCCAGCAAAGTCTTCAACTCTTCCTGTCCTTTGGCCAGGGTCAAGAGCAACTGTTGAAACTGTGTATTCTGAGCTTGGAGGTCCTTCACTATTTGCTCGAGATCCATCTTACTGAAATAAACAGTATAGAGATGAGGAGACTTGTTGCAAAAGACCTGCTTATGTTATGATGATTGGTATATGCATATGTAATGATTTCAAGGATTTCAAAGATTCAAATTTGTTTTAGACAAAAAGGAAACACACGTTAAATTAATAAGTTAAAGCTTGAGTACATAAATGCCTCTTGGGCTTATAAGGAAATACTAAAGCTCTAAGATAAAAAGGTAGTGCGCATCCTCTTTGGCGCGATGTAGGCATTGAGAGTCTGCTCCTCATGAAGTAGCCTAGTGAGTTCCAAAACCTTCTTCTCGCTCGCGTAGAATTGGGCTTCGAAGGTATCTCGCTCTCCCTTGAGTTGTATCCAATCCCTGTGTAGGTCTTCAAGAGAGGTAGGCATGTCAGGATGTAGGATAGTGTATGGAACATCTCCTTCAATGACAGGCTCAATGATTACCGGGAGAATGGAGGGGTAAGGAATCATAAGACTCTGAGCACGAGTTCATACCCATTTGAGGTAAGGCTCAAGAGGGATGGAATTATTGTGCCCTAAAGTCTTGCTATCCACCTTATTCAACATCCTCCAAGCTCAGATAAATCTTTGGCGAAGACCTTGATCGTCATTGTCGTAGTCAAATACCAAACCTTGAATCAGCATCTCGTGCGGGCCATCCCTTTGGGCGTAACCAAACTATCTTAAGGCTAAGCATGGGTTGTAGGTGATACCTCCCCTAATGTCAAGTAAAGGGACATTAGGGAATTTTCCATAATGGTCGACAATGATAACATTCTCTTTGGATCGGGGGCACCAATGAATGTCCGAATGTTTGAGCGTCATCAACCTTTGTGACCACCTTGAACCTTGCTCATTTTTTAATACAGATTAGGGAAGATGCGAAATAAACCATCTTGCCAATAGAGGAGTGTAACACATAATGACACCTCTTTTCCTCATTGTGCGAGTGTGAAAAGAGTGTAGGATTTGTCCTAGAAATGTAGGCATCGGGTTACGGGATATGAAGATTTTGACGGCGTTGACATCTATGAGTTGGTCAGGATTTGGAAACAAAACCATCCCATGGATGAGGAGAGCCACAATTTCCTCAAAGGCTTGCAAGTCCAAGGAATTCCAATAATTTTGGGCTTTCTCAAATATGAACTTTGCTAGGAAACCCTTGACACCACTCCTTGTTTCCCAATGAGTTGTGACATCAGATGAGTGCAAGTGTAGAGCTTGAGCAATATCTTCTGGCTTTGGGTCTCCATCCGTACCATTGAAAGGTAGTTGATTGATAATGGGAATCCTCTCGAGTTGGGAGAATTCTTCCAAAGTTGGCACAAGTTGATAATTGGGAAATGTGAAGCAATGGTATAAAGGATCAAAGAACTGAAAGAGCACATTCATCATATCCTCATCTGTGTTGGAGGTGACCATGTCTCTCGTTAAATGGAGAGTTTTCAGGAATCCTTGAAGCTAGCTCCTTGAGTTGTGGAGGGACCCTTACAAGATTGACTTGAATAGTTTTCCTGCGAAGTGAATCCATATCCTACAAAATAAGAACAAAGATGAATCCCAAAATCCTTGAAATGGTTAGTGGATGTATATGATGTTCATGATGTTATGTACAAGTATGCATATACAAACAAAACAAACAAATCCTTAGGTTTAGGCTTGCATGGAGTTTTATAGGTAAGTACCCTCTTGAAGTTTAGTTGGCTTAAACCTGTTCTAGTAATAGTAACCGGGTTCTAAGGAGCTTAATATCAATGGTTTGTTTCCTTGGTCATTGTTTCAGCACAAGCCTCTTTAATGACGACCGAAATATCCAAAGAAACCGAACCTCAATGAGTGTAGTGTCGAGTATCTACCAACTTCGGACTGCACCAAAGCCGACCATCTCACTACATCCTAAAGGCCAAGTTGGTCAAGTAAAGGTTCTAAAAGTTCTTTAGTGCTTTATGACATCAATCAGCGGCCCTGTATTCTCTTTGATTAACTCAAAGGCTACCGGTACCCATAATAATGTCGCACTAACGCAGCTATTGCTTAGACCATGTTGGTATACGCCGCACAATTTCCACAACATATTGCTACTTACCTATAATGTATCCCAAATCCGGGTAGAGGATTCAAACCCAAACAAAGAACCATAATGTAAAGCATACAAGTCAAAAAATGTAAGCAAATGATCTATCCCTAAGGTAACCCCACTTTTAGAATTTCCCCAGCAGAGTCGCCAGTTCTGTGGTACGGTGGGAGAACTGACTTGAAGGTTCTGCGTTTGATCTCAAATGTTATGGTTAGCAAGAGTTGCCATCGACTTTTCTTTTATCCAAAAGGAAAGGTGAAAAAGCACAGGAAATACCTTTGAGATTATTTCTTGAGTTCGGGGGATAGATTATGAAAAGGGAAGGTATTAACACCCCTTTCATCCACGGTTATCCATGGGCTCTTAGTTACTTGCTAGATCCCTTGCTTTTGTTTGAAATTATGCTTTGTGTGGTTTTTGAAAGTATTTTGTAAAGAGGCCATTGTTTAGGCAATCTTTGTAATGATTCTCGTTCGTAAGAATGTATACAAAGATGTTTGATCTTTTGAAAATGTTTTCAATTTTGTAAGATGTTTGAATGTGTATGTGTTTGTTTTTTTGAAAATAACAAGGATGTTTGTTTTGAAATGGAGCAAGTAATTAGGAGCAATCTACCTACTCAAATGTCTTTCTTGTTCATTTCATTTTCCTTTGACATTGTTGTATTACCATTGATTTGGTAAGCAACCCTATCTTTGGATGTAAATGGGACGGGCGTGGGTCATTGTATAACCATGACTAGCAATATTGCAAGGTATCTTAGCATTCTTTTTGAGGGACTAAGATCATTTGTAAGACAACTTAGATAGCGTCATCGAGGGACTATGATCTTGTATTTGCTTGTTTTTGCTAAGATATCTTACATGCGTAATATGGTCATTTTGTATAAGGCAACCAAGTGGGATAACCCTAGGGGTGCTTGTGTGCAAGTGTATTGTTTTCATGCTTGATTTTGTCTTGAATTAGGATTTTCTAAGTATTGGTTTTAGTCTTTCCATACAAACCCTAATTACTAGCATTTGTATATAAAGCGATAAATTGCGGAATTTAAAGTTACTACGCTATTACAATACTTGTGGGAGGGGGTGTACAAATTTACAAATGAGAATTTTGTAAGAAAATTAAATCTAATTAACTATTACAACCATATTGAATAAATGTACAAGAATTGAATAAAAATGCACAAATGCAAATGGAAAAGAAATGATTTTTATTTGTTTTTCATGAAAAGGTTTTAACCTAAATCTAATTTAGAAAAATTATTAATTAAAATTAATTAAGTTAATTAAGAAATTAAATTAAAAAAAAGTATTTTTAGGATTTTTTATGAAAAGGTTTTAAATAAATAAAATAATATGGAAATTTATTAATTAAAAAAACTAAGTTCTAAATTAATTTTATTTACAAGAAAATAATATAATATTTAAACCTAAATCTAGATATTAATTATTAAAAAAAATGAATTAATTTGTTAAAAGAAAATGTTTTTGGCCTTTTTGTTTTATAAGAAAATAAAATAAATATGAATGCAAAAAATAATAAAATAAATATTTTTGGATTTTTTGTTAATAATAATAAAAGTAATGTTAATAGTAATAATAAAAATAATAAAAGCAAATATGAAAGTAAAATAAAATATATAAAAAATGAAATAAAGAAATAATGGGTCAGGGGGGTGCTGAAGTAAAGCAGGGATTAGGAGTCAGAAAAAAAACACAAGGCCTACTTATTGGAAGCCCAGGCGCCTAGTTGAACAAAAATGAAAAAAAAATGCTAAAAAATAATGGCAAAAGGTAGCGCTGAGTATTGAAGCCATGACCTTCCATACACACGCGTGCTACCTTTGCCACTAGGGTGGCTGTACATCTGTTAACACAAATGAAACAATAAATACATAAGGTAAAACGTCTCCATGACCTGTACTTCGTCTTCAACCTTCAGCCAGCCGGACCACTTGTATCTCATTCATTTCTCAGGAGAAATGGAAAATGCAAACATGAAATTTATGCCATTTTCCCTCACGAATCTAACCATATAACTAATGTAAGCTAAAAGTCAAAGATGAAGATTAATTTTGCTGTCCCTAAATTGAAACCTAATTTTTTCAGAAAGTTCAAATATGAAATTCTCTACATACAATCAATATAAATGAAAACTATGAACATGGTCAGTTTTAGAGCAATGATATCTACATTTTATCTTCACAAATCAGAAACAAATAATGCCTGTATGAAGAGATGGAAGTTTGAAAACTTACCTCTTGCAGCTGGAGTCGTGAATGGAGTTTGAGCAACTTTGGATATGGCCTGATGATCTATTTAGCTTGCCTGGACCTCCTTGAGTGTATTTCAACTCTTACTTTGCTTTGAAAGTCCTTGAATCTCCCTACTCAAGTCAACCTACAAGCTTGATATTTGAAAATGGTGGATAGTGATGGAGGGGTTATAGTCTTGAAACATGGGCCTGGATCACTTGTGTATGATGTATGTAAGGTGTTTGAATGATTAAGAATCAAAACGCACGAGTGGAGATAGAGATGGAGAGTTTTGGCTCAAAATTGTCAAGTTGAGCAGTCTTGTGCAGCAAGCGTGTTTGGGAGAGTTTTAGGATGCTTGAAATCGTTCCTTAGCTTGCAATAAACTTGTCAATATGTATGGAAAATATTAGAGCACAAAATCACTCCAGGTTTCTGAGTTATAGGGTTATGGCTCTATAACTTGCTTTTGAAGAAAAGTGAAATGACAAATCTCAAGTATTGTACAAGCATGTTCCGAGCTTTCTTAGGTCTTAGACGCATTGCTTTTGGTTTATAGGAGTTATGTGTGCAGAAAGAACAAGTTAGAAGCTTAAGACAAGTTGACTTTGTGATTAAAGCAACTTTTCCAGAATGGAATGGTAGCTTTCTTCTAAAAATGGCAAATTGGCCTGGACAATGCTTGGAGCACTTGGATAATAGCTCAAAAGCAAGTGTAATCTTCTGATTATGGAGATATATTGAGGTTTAGAAGCCTGCAAAACAAGATTGTGCAACATAGGTTTGAAATTGGATTTTTGTTCATCACAAAATGCCTTGTAATTCAAGTGACAAAACACCAACTTCATCTCTTCGATTCTCCATAATCAAGAATGATCTCAAGGAGTTCTTGGAAATTTTGGAAAGCTTGCAATGTGATCTAAAACCCATCTTTGAATTGCTTTTTAAGATTCCCCTTGGAACTATGTGAAAAATTTCCATGAAGTTAGGTCAAAAAATCTTCCTAACTAGGGCAAAATTTCACTAAGTCTTTTTTAGTTCATGAGCATGTATTCATAAAATTATAACTTGAGATCCAATAACTTTTGGAAGAATTTGTGTTAAGAAAATTTTTAGATTTCATGGAGATCTACAAATTTCATGTCGGGAGTTTCCTTTGAATCATCTTGCATCATAATGAAAAAAATGCTCAAAATTATGAAAAAATAAGAAATTTTTGACACTTAGAAAAATTTCTAAGTTTAGAAATTTTGACTTTTCAAAATGAAATCTTGATTTCTTGATTTCTTGATGAATAAGTTTCATATTTTGACATGTTTTGATGAATTGTGATATTTGGTACTTAAATTTGACCAAAAAGTCAAAGTTTGACTTTTTAGTATACAGTTGACTTTTGATTAGTTGACTGCAAAATTCATCTGTCAATCCAATGGATTTGCAATGTTTTGAATCATGTCATTAGGTAAAAATGATTCAGTTGGACTCTTGACATCATGTCTTAAACCAATTGACCATTTGCTAGGTCAAAAAATCAGAAATTGCCCTTTCCTAGTCAAAACTCTAATTTTGACCATTTTGCCCTTTTGGAGATTTGATCAAATTTCTTGAGGAATTATGGTCCAAACTTAATCAAATGATACATGTGAGTTTAAAATGTTGATGTGGATAAAAATTATGAAGTTTGAGTGTAAATTGGCCATAGTTAACTTTTCCCCCAGTACAACTGATTTTTAGGTCAACTATTCAATTGACTGATCAAAAGTGTGATCCAAGGCTTGAAACTTGACATGAGTAATCTTGGGGCTCCATAATGGTCCATGAAATTAATATGAAGCATTGATATTTCAAAAGTCCTTGTGCAAACTCAAACCCTAATTTTGGTCATCAGTGCATAAGGAGATGTCTTGAGCTGATCAAACCCTAGTGCAGTTTTGAGCCCAAGGAGATTTTGTGAGCAAATTATAAATAAATGAGAGGGCAAATTTTGGGGTAAAACATGGAGGTTATGCTAAATGGTGTTACAATTGTGTATTAAGGGTTTGGATAGCCTCTATATGAGTTATAGGAGCTTTGTGATTGATTAAAAGTGAGCACGCACGAGTGGATTGTGTATTTGAAGTTCAAGGTCAGAAATGACAAGTAATGGAGGTTTTTGGTGCAAGTTCTGATTTCAAAGTGTTTAAGGGATTAAGAATTCGTGTCCTTGTGGCAAATGGTTTGTGTATGTATAAACCAAAGAGTTTGAGTGCTTTGGACAATCAGAAGTATCAGTCTCAATCTAATTGCTAGGTTACTTGATTTTGAAGAAAAGTGAGAAAATAAAGTTTCAAAGTTTGTACCAACAATGTAGAGTGGTTGAATCACTTTTATAATATTGCTTCTGACTTTGTAGATGAAGTGTGATCAGAGGGAACATGTGAGAGGCTCAAGAATTGACTTTGTGCAAAAAAGCCACTTTTCCAAAATGGCAATGTTGCCTTTCTTCCTAAAATGGTATTAAGCATGGGAAATGCATTGAATGCTTGGATTAAAGCTTCTAACAAATGTGTAGACATTTAATTATGGAGTGAAATGCAAGTTAGAAGCCTGAAAAGTAGTATTTGTACAACATGCTTGAAGATTGGATCAAGTGTTCATCACAAAATTGACTTGTAATATAAGAATGAAACCCTAACTTCATGGCTTCGATTCCCTTAGCTCAAATATGATCTCAATGAGTTCTTGGACATTTTGGAAAGCTTGCAATGTTCTATACAACCCATCTTTGAATTTATTTTGAATATTCCCCTTGGAACTATATGAAAAAGTGCCATGAAGTTGGGTCAAAATCCTGACCAAATTAGGGCAAAATTTCACTGTGTTTTGTTTCATGACCACATGTTATTAAAATTATAACTTGAGATCCAAGCACTTTTGGAAGAAGTTGTGTGAAGAAAAGTTGTATATTTCATGGAGATCTACAACTTTCATGTTGTAAGTTTCTCTTTAATCAACTTGCATCATGGTGAAAAGTTTGCTCAAAGTTATGAAAAAATAAGAAATTTCCAACACTTAAAAAAATTTCTAAGTTTAGAAATTTTAACTTTTCAAAATGAAATCTTGAATTTTGGATTTCTTGATGAATAAGTTTCATATTTTGACATGTTTGGATAAATTGCGATCTTTGGCATTTGAATTTGACCAAAAAGTCAAAGTTTGACTTTTCAGTATACAGTTTACTTTTGATCAGTTGACTGAAAAATTCATCTGTCAATCCAATGGATCTTGAGAAATGTTTTATGTCATGCCATTAGGTTAAAATGATGCAATTGAACTCTTGAGATTATGCTTCAAACCAATTGATCATTTTCTAGGTTAAAAATCAGAAATTGCCCCTTCTTAGTCAAAACCCCAATTTTTACCATTTTGCCCTTTTGATAATTTTTTTGAGGAATTGTGGTCCAAACTTGATCAAATAATACATATGAGTTTAAAATTTTGATGTGGATCAAAATTTATGAAGTTTGACTGTAAATTGGCCATAGTTGACTTTTTCCCCAATACAACTGATTTTTAGGTCAACTGCTTAATTGACTGAGCAAAAGTGTGATCCAAGGCTTAAAACTTGACATGAGTAATATTGGGGGTTCATAATGATCCATGAAAGTAATATGGGGCATTGGAAGTTCAAAAATCCTTGTGCAATCTCAAACCCTAATTTTGGTCATCAGTGTTTAAGGAGGTGTCTTGAGCTGATCAACCCTAGTGCAGTCTTGAGCCAAAGGAAATCTTGTGAGTAAAATTCTTGATAAGTGAGAGGGAAAATTTTGGGGTACAACAGCTGCCCTTGTTCAATCTTCTTAAGCCTGAAGAGTTAGATTGGCTAGTTTTTCCATTCGTGACTCGAAGGTGGAAGATGATTGGACACTAGAGTGCCTAGAAATTTACACTCGGTGATGTGAAGGTTGATGGTATAGGGAATGGGCTTAAAGATGCCATTTGGAGAGATGATGGAAATTTGTTGGAGATGGGCTTGTAAATGCCATCCAGAAATGATTGTTAAATCATATTTGTAAGCTAAAGCTGAATGAGTACCAGAATTGCGTCCGTGTCTGAAGCGTATCTGACATGTATCTGAAAACTGAATCTGAATGAGTATCAGAATGGAATCCGGATCTGGAGCGTATCTGAGCTGTATCTGAAAGCTGAATTTGAATGAGTATTTGAATGGCATCCGTGTCTGGAGCGTATCTGAACTGTATCTGAAAGCTTGAATCTGAATGAGTATCAGAATGACATTCGTGTCTGGAACGTATCTGAACTGTATCTGAAAGTTTGAATCTGAATAAGTATCAAGATGGCATCCATGTCTGGAGCGTATCTGAACTGTATCAAAAGTTGATTCTGAATGAGTATCAGAATGGCATCCGTGTCTGGAGCGTATCTGAACTGTATCTGAAAGTTGAATCTGAATAAGTATCAGAATGGCATCCGTGTCTGGAGCGTATCTGAACTGTATCAAAAGTTGAGTCTGAATGAGTATCAGAATGGCATCCGTGTCTGGAGCGTATCTGAACTGTATCTGAAAGTTGAATCTGAATAAGTATCAGAATGGCATCCGTGTCTGGAGCGTATCTGAACTGTATCAAAAGTTGAGTCTGAATGAGTATCAGAATGGCATCAGTGTCTGGAGCGTATATGAACTTTATCTGAAAAGCCTTTGAACATTGTTAATGGTATCTATTGATTAATCTTATCCTGAAAAGGGTAAAATGTTAGCTAATATGCGATGTCATGTGGTATGAAATGCATGGTATAATGAGATTGTGATACATGCATTAGTGTTATCAATGTTTATGATATATGGATGCGATGTATGCGTACGTGAGCTAATCTGCTGCACTGTTGTTGGATTGGGGAAAATAAATCCCTGACTGCTGCTGAGGATATGGAGTATAAGTCTTCATGTTTTGAAGTTGAAGTGCTGATGAATTTACACTTAGAGAAATAAACTCTGTTGTAAGGAAAATTATGTATGCTGATTGTAAAATCCTGTTGGGGAATCCTGAGAAACTTGGCGACTTCTATTGGGGATTGATAACTGGAAGCTTTGGTCCGCTGGGGATTAAACTGCACACTACAGGGGATTTTATGGAATAGCTCAAAGATATCTCCCTATCTCTTAAAGCCATCAGTGATTGTCTTTTTACTTTTTTTATTTGTAAACAGTAATTATGTTTAAATGCACATGTTCAACAATAAATCATTGGACGTTTTTGTAGACAAAACACAAGAGTAAAGAAAAATATATAGTTTTGCACTTTCAAAGGGATATATTTGTATTGACTTTGAGTAAGTATTTTTGTACAATGAGACAAACATTCTAGTAAGAGAATGCCGTCGTAAAAAAATGAAAATTTGATACAAAGAAAAGATAGCTATGTGAAATAATCCCATGGGGTTCCCATTCTGCTATAGCCTTCGTGTCTCTGAGCATCTTGTCCACTTGTTGCCTTGTCCGAAGTTGATTGAATTGATCAGAACCTCTGAGTTTTCCAGTTTGTTCGTAAGGTGATACAACGGGACATAGTCATACGCTTTAATTCCCTAACTTTTTCCTGGACCGCCCTTTCGGGTTTTCAGCCCACCGGGATACCCTTTTTTGCCCAAGTCGCCTTTTCGGGTTTTCAACTTGTCGGGTGTACAATTTTTTTTTGTTTTATCCCTAATTTTTGCCTGAACCTTTTGGTTCGTCGGGATGCCCTTGTTTTGCCTAGGTGTGTCAACCTAGCGGGTCTCTTATGCGTAGTATCTTTTGATTATGTCCGCGTTCACAGGGTGCGGCAGGTCGTCGCCATCCATGGTGGTCAAGATCATTTCTCCACCAGAGAAAATGCTTTTGATTACAAATGGTCCTTCGTATGTAGGAGTCCATTTTCCCCTGGGATCGCCTTGCGGCAATATGATGCGTTTGATCACCAAATCCCCGACTTGATATACTTGGCATCTGACCTTTTTGTTGAAAGCCTTGACCATCCGTTTTTGATACATTTGACCATGACAAATGGAAGTAAGCCTTTTCTCATCAATCAAGTTCAGTTGATCAAGTCGAGTCTGGAACCAATCGTCTTTATTCATACTTGCATCCTTCATAGTTCTCAAAGAGGGGATCTAGACCTCAATAGGCAAGACAACCTCCATGTTGTATAACAGAGAGTAGGGTGTTGCCCCGGTTGTTGTGTGCGTTGTAGTGTGGTAACCATGGAGAGCGAATGGTAGCATCTCATGCCAGTCTTTATATGTAACTGTCATTTTCTGTATGATCTTTTTAATATTCTTATTTGCAGCTTCGACAACACCATTCATCTTTGGCCAGTAAGGGGAAGAATTGTGATGTTGGATCTTGAATTGTTCCCACAAGGCGGTGATCATAGGATTGTTTAGATTCGTACCATTGTCTCTGATGATCCTCTCTGGGATACCGTACCGACATATGAGATTCTGCTTGATGAACCGGGCTACAACGTTCTTAGTAACGGAAGTGAAAGAGGTTGCCTTAACCTACTTTGTAAAATAGTCAATGGCCACCAAGATGAAGCGGTGTCCATTAGATGCCGTTGGTTTGATCTCCCTAATCATATCGATTCCCCACATAGCAAAGGGCCAAGGAGCCGTCTAGACATTCATAGGAACCGGAGGTACGTGCACCTTGTCAGCATAGATCTGACACTTATGGCAGGTTCAAGAGTGTTGATAGCAATCTGCTTCCATGGTAGACCAGTAATAGCCTTCCCGTAGGATCTTCTTTGCCATCGTATGCCCACTGGAACGGGTGCCAAAAGTGCCCTCATGTAGATCAGCCATGGTCTTTTCCGCTTCAACCTTATCTACGCACTGAAGTAACACTGAGTCATGGTTGCGTTTGTAGAGAATGACATTACTAAGGAAGAATTTAGCAGAGAATCTCATTAAGAACTTCTTATCATTGACTGAAGCTCCTTTCGAATATTCTTGAGCCTCGAGATACCTCTTGACTTCGTGAAACCAAGGTTGGTCCACTACTTCTTCAGTATTAATCTCGTCACAGTGAGCTGGTTCATCCATTCATTTAATGATGATCTGGGGAGCCTCGTTATCCCATTTAAGTTTAAAAATGGATGACATTGTGGCTAGTGCATCTGCTAGCTGATTTTCTTCTCGCGGGAAATGCTCGAAGGTAATCTTCTCAAAATGTGGGATCAACGTCAACACATGTTCTTTGTAAGGGATAAGGTTAGGGTGTTTGGTGTCTGTTGTACCCCAAAATTTTCCCTCTCATTTATAAAGACTTTCCTCACAAGACTTCTTTGACTCAAGACAAGATTAGGGTTTGGTCAGCTCAAGACATCTCACCTTGCACTGATAAGCCAAAATTAGGGTTTGAGTTTGCACAAGGATTTTTGGATCACTAATGCTTCATTTGACTTTCATACATCATTATGGATCCCTAATATTGTTCATGATAAGTTTCAAGCCTTGAACCACATTTTTTATCAGTCAATTGGACAGTTGACCTAAAAATCAGTTGTATTGGGGAAAAAGTCGACCTTGGCTAATTTGCAGTCAAACTTCATAATTTTTTATCAACATCAACATTTTAGACTCATATGTACCATTTGATCAAGTTTGGATTACAACTCCTCAAGAAATTTGATCAAATCATCAAAAGGGCAAAATGGTCAAAATTAGGGTTTTGACTGAGGAAGGGAAATTTCTGATTTTTAACCTAGAAATTGACCAATTGAGTTAAAGAATTATTTCAAGGAATCAATGGCATCATCTTGACTTAATTACATGGTTCAAAACATCTCAATTTCATTGGATTGACAGATGAAATTTGCAGTCAATTGATAAAAAGTCAATTGTACACTAAAAAGTCAAACTTTTACTCTTTGGTCAAAATCAAGTGCCAAGGGTCATAATTCATCAAGATATGTCAAAATATGAAACTTGTTGACAAAGAAAACTAAATTTGAAAATTAGGGTTTTAATTTGAAAATTTTCATAACTTATAATTTTTCTAAGTATAAAAATTTTCTTATTTTTTCTCAACTTTGCACCACTTTTTCACCATGATGAATTTTGATTCAAGGAAAGTCCCCAACATGAAAGTTATAGATCCCCATGAAATCTACAACTTTGCTTCACAAACCTTTCCCTAAAGATGCTTGTATCTCAAGTTATGAATTTGTGAATACATGGTCATGAACTTCTTAACTTAGTAAATTTTTGCCCTAATATAGGCAGGTTTTGGACCCAACTTCATGGCAAGTTTTCACCTAGTTCCAAGAGGTATCTCCAAATGCATTTCAAAGATGGATTATATAGCACATTTCAAGCTTTCCAAAATTTCCAAGAACTCTCCAAGATCCTTTTTGAGTAGGGAGAATCGAAGAGAGGAAGTTGGAATTTTCTCACTTTTTGTTCAAGCCATTTCCATGAAGAACCAAGTTGCAAACCAAACCTAGGCTGGATATTTCTTGATTTACAGGTCCTAAACTTTCTATACACTCCTTAATTAAATGCATACTCATTTGATAAATCCATTATCCTTGCTTTTGAACTTTTACACAAGTTGTATTTCTATTTTGGGCAAAAAGGCTTCATTGCCATTTTCATAAAGAAGCACTTTTGCAATTTTGTCAACTTGGAGCTTTGAACCTGTCCCCTTGATACAAGCAAACCACACAGGTCTCAAGCAACTGGTACAAGCTCATACCAACCCTAAATCAAGCTGGTACAAGCATGTGGGTTTGGTCTTGTCAACTTTGCTTCAAGTACAAGAAAAGTTGCAAAAAGGGCTAAGGCTTGCACAACTAGTAGAGAGCTGACTTTGGATCACTTCTATACTAATATGAAAACAATGTACAAGATATCACACGCTTGGTTTGGACCTGAAACTCTCTAGAACTGAAAAACACCAGAAAAATTCCCAAGCATATAGTTTCTGCATAAACTCATCCAAGTCTCATTTGGCTCGTGCATTTTGTGTTTAACTCATCCAAACATCTTACATATTAGATATCAAACACATCCGAGCCATCATCCCTGTTCTGTAACCTCTGTTTCACCATCTGCCATTGTTAACTTTGAAGCTTGCAGTTGGACTTGGTCAGGGAGTTCTAGCCATCTTCAGAGCAAGGTAAGAGTTGGAATAGGTTCAGGGAAGCTCAAGGAAGCTCAAGCAATCATCAGGCCTCCTTTAAAGTACCTATATTGCCATACACGATTCCAGCTGGAGGAGGTATTTTTCAAACTCTATCTCTTTGAATAGGCAACCTCAGGCCACGATTTGTGAATGAAAAATGTAGTTCTCATCATAACGAAGTTGTACATATCATTACTTTGCATTTATATTACTTGTGCTAAGAGAATTTGGAGTTTGAAATCTCTGAAAATTTTAGGTCACGATTTAGGGATTTCAAAATTCTCTTTGATCTTTGATAGTTAGGTTACATAATTTATATGGTTGGAATCGTGAGCTCAAATGCCACATTTTTCATGTTATGAGTTTTCATTTTTATGCAAGCATGAGGAAGTTACAGGTTGACTAGCAAAAGCGTGAAGAAGATGAAGACAGGACAGGGATGAAGTGGTTCTGAGATTTTTGTTGCTTGGGCCTTTTTTGTTTTTGCTAAACACCACCACTAATCTGCTTTTGCACCCCCATTGCTAACTATTTCATATTTTATATTTTTTCTTTTTCTTTTTATATTTAATACTTTTATTTATTTTTCTTAATGATAAAAAATCCTAAAAAATGATTTATTCGTTTTCACAGTTTTATTTTATTTTATTTATTATTTCTCACAGGAAAAAAATGGTTTATTTTGATAAATATAATTGATTTTCTTAATAAACTTATAAATAATTAAATATATTTAATATTTCTCATTTTACATTTTTATACTTACAAATAATCATTTTTGCACATATTTAATTTTTAATATTTATATATAATATTATTTATTATTTCTTATACAAAAAATGCACAAAATAATAATATATAAACATTATTTTCTTTTAAATAAAAATTAGGGTTTAATCCGTTTCAAAGAATTAAATATTTTTTCCTTATATTTTTAGGTTTAAATTAAATATTTTTACATAAGAAAAACAAGTCATAAAAAATCCTTTCTTTACATACACATTGCATTGTATTTTAAATATTTGTATTATATTTATTTAATTCGCGCAAATTCGATTTGGTTGTAATAATATATTTAGCTTTATATATGTGCAAATCCCCATTCAAACTTGTATTTCCCCTCCCCTAAAATTGTTGTAATAACTTAGTATATTTATATTACGCAATTTATCGCTCTATATACCATGATTAGTAATTAGGGTTTGCATGACAAGAACAAAACAAAACAAAATAGAAAATCCTAAATGCAAGAACAAAAGCATGAAAATGATACACTTTGCACACAAGCACCCTTAGGGTTTCTCCCACTTGGTTGCCTAAAATAAAATGGCCATGTTACGCATGCAAAGTATCTTAGAAAAACAAAACAAATATAAGATCATAGTCCCTGGATGACGCTATTCAAAAGTTGCCTAAACAAAATGATCTTGGTCCCTCAAAAAATGCTAAGATACTTTGCAACATTGCTATCATGGTTATACAATGACCCACGCCCGTCCCGTTTACATCCAAATATAGGATTGCTTACCAAATCAATGGTAAGTCAACAATGTAAAAGGAATAGAAGATGCATAAGAAAGACATTTGAGTAGGTAGATAACTTCTAAGTTACTTGCTCCATTTCAAACAAAATCCTTGCTATTTTTAAAACTAACACATACACATTTCAAAAACATCTTACAAAACATTGAAAACATTTTCAAAAGACAAACATCTTTGTATACATTCTTACGAACGAGAATCATTACAAATATTTCCTAAACAAATGGCCTCTTTTTACAAAATACTTTCAAAACCATACCAAACACCATTTCAAACAAAACAAAGCAAGTGATCTAAAGCAAGTAACTAAGAGCCCATAGAAAACTATGGATGAAAAGGGTGCTAGCACCTTCCCTTTTCATAATCTACCCCCCGAACTCAAGAAAACATCTCAAAGGTCTTTCCTGTGCTTTTTCACCTTTCCTTTTGGATAAAAGAAAAGCCGGTGGCGACTCTTGCTAACCGCAACATTTGCGATAAAACGCAAAACCTCAAGTCAGTTCTCCCACCGCATTACGGAACTGGCGACTCTGCTGGGGAATTATCATAAAAGTGGGGTTACCTTAGGGTTTAGATCATATTTATTTGCTTACATTTGTTTGACTTGTTTTCTTTACATTTATGGTTCTTTGTTTGGGTTTGAATCCTCCACCCGGATTTGGGAAACATTATAGGTAAGTAGCAATACATTATGGAAACTATGCGGGGTATACCAGCATGGTCTGAGAAATAGCTATGTTAGTGTGACATATATGTGGGTACCGGTAGCCTTTGAGTTAATCAAAGAGAATATGGGGCCGCTGAGTGATGTCATAAAGCACTAATGAACTTTTAGAAACTTTACTTGACCAACTTGGCCTTTTAGGATGTAGTGAGATGACCGGCTTTGGTGCAGTCCGAAGCTGGTAGATACTCGATACTACACTCATTGAGGGTTGGTTTCTTGGGATATTTCGGTCGCCATTAAAGAGGCTTAAGCTAAAACAATGACCAAGGAAACAATCCAATGATATTGAGCTTCTTAGAACCCGGTTACTATTACTAGGACAGGTTGAGCCAACTAAACTTCAAGAGGGTACTTACCTATGAAACCCATGCAAGCCTAAACTAAGAACTTGCTTGATTTGTTTGTATATGCATGCTTGTACATAAACATCACAGACATCATGAACATCATATGCATTCACTAACCATTTCAAGGATTCTGGAGATTCATCTTTGTTCTTATTTTGTAGGATATGGATTCACTTCGCAGGAAAACTATCCAAATCAACCTTGTAAGAATTCCTCCACAACTCAAGGAGCTAGCTTCAAGGATCCCTGAGAACTTTCCATTCACCGAGAGATATGGTCGTCTACTCAACTTGATCACCTCCAACACAGAGGAGGATATGGTGAAGGTTCTCTTCCAGTTCTTTGACCCTTTGCATCATTGCTTCACATTTCCTGACTATCAACTTGTGCCCACTTTGGAAGAATTCTCTCAACTTCTGAGGATTCCTATTCTCAATCAACTACCCTTCAATGGTACGAAAAGAGATCCAAAGCCAGAAGAGATTGCTCAAGCCCCGCACTTGCACTCATCTGATGTCACAGCTCATTGGGAAACTAGAAGTGAGGTCAAAGGCTTCTTGGAAAAGTTTCTGTTTGAGAAGGCCCAAAGCTGTTGGAATTCCCTAGACTTACAAGATTTTGAGGAGGTTGTAGCTCTTCTCATCTATGGGATGGTCTTGTTCCCCAATCCTGACCAACTCATAGATGTGAACACTGTCAAAATCTTCATGTCTCGCAACCCGGTGCCTACATTACTTGGGGATATCTTGCACTCTTTTCACACTCGTACAATGAGGAAAAGAGGTGTTCTTATGTGTTGCACTCCTCTCCTGGAAAGATGGTTTATTTCTCATCTTCCCCAATCAGTCTTAAAGAATGAGCAAGGTTTGAGGTGGTAACAAAGGTTAATGACGCTCAAACATTCGGATATTCATTGGTGCTCTCGATCCAAAGAGAATGTTATCATTGTTGACCATTGTGGGGAATTCCCTAATGTCCCTCTACTTGGAATTAGGGGAGGCATCACCTACAACCCATGCTTAGCTCTAAGACAGTTTGGTTATGCCCGAAGGGATGACCCACATGATATGCTGATTCAAGGTTTGGTTTTCGACTACGACAACGACGCTCAAGGACTTCTCCAGAGATTCATCCGAGCTTAGAGGATGCTAAACAAGGTGGATAACAAGACTTTGGGACACAATAATTCCATCCCTCTTGAGCCTTACCTCAAGTGGGTACGAACCCGCGCTCAAAGTCTTATGATGCCTTATCCTTCCATTCTCCCGGTGATTATTAAGCCTATTAAGGAGGGAGAAGTTCCATACACTATCCTACATCCTGACATGCCTACATCACTCGAAGAACTACAAAGGGATTGGATACAGCTCAAAGGAGAGCGCGATACTTTCGAAGCCCAATTCTACGCAAGCGAGAAGAAGGTTTTGGAAATCACTCGGTTACTTCATGAAGAGCAGACTCTCAATACCTACATTGCACCAAAGAGGATGCGCAATGTCTTTTTACCTTAGAATTTTGTATTATTTTGCCCAAGGGGCATTGATGTACTCAAATTATATCTTATTAATATAACGTGTGTTTCTTTTTTGTTTAAAACAAATTTGAATTTTTAAATCCTTGAAAGCATTGCATGAATACATATCATTCATCATAAACATAAACAGGTCTTTGTAACAAGTTTCCTCATCTCTCTACTGTTTATTTCAGTAAGATGGATCTCGAACAGACGGTCAAAGAACTTTAAGCTCAAAACACACAATTTCAACAATTACTCATGACCTTGGCCAAGGGGCAAGAGGAGCTGAAGACTGTGCTAGAAAAAGAAAAAGAGAAAAATAAGAAGAAACCAACTGGTGTGGTAATCATGGGCAGAAGGTTTCAGGGACAAGCTAGAAGGACCTTAGATTTTCCAACAACATCTGATGAAGGGGAAAGAAAAGCAAAAGAAATGGCAGTACCATCAGATTCTGAAGAAGAGGAGGAAGAGGAGGACTACTCTGAACAACAATACCCTCTGGCTGATGATAAATACAAACACCTTGAAGAGCGATTAAGCGCTATGGAAATCCAGAGAGTACCAAGGATAGATTTTGAAGAGTTGGGGCTGGTGTCAGGGATTGTGATCCCACCAAAGTTTAAAGTGCCATTATTTTCCAAATATGATGGAGTGTCGTGTCCTAAAATGCACCTCCGATCGTACGTCAGGAAGATTCAGCCACACTCTGCCGACAAAGACTTGTGGGTCCACTTTTTCCAAGACAGTTTATTAGGAACGCAACATGATTGGTTCTACCAGTTGGAAAGGGCCGACGTCCACAATTGGGAAGACCTGGCCCCAGCTTTCTATAAACTATACCAGTACAACTCCTATTTGGTGCCTACCCGTACTCAACTTCATAGTATGGCTATGGTTTCCAATGAGGGCTTCAAAGATTACGCGCAAAAGTGGAGAGATCTAGCCGGAAGAGTGCAACCCCTCTGTCCGAAAGGGAGTTGGTGGACATGTTCTTAGGAACTTTATCGGGACCTTTCTTCAATCATATGATTGGGAGTTCCTCTGCAGGGTTTACTGAATTGATTTTAATCGGCGAGAGGGTGGAGGCTGGTATAAGAAGTGGGAAGATTCAGAAGGATGTGTCTTCCTCTACAGCTGTGAAAAAACCTTTCACTAGGAGGAAGGAAGTATCTGTTGTTTATTCAGAGGAATCAGGGAAGAACTGAACACCGACCAACGGTGGGGGATGTTATGATTCCAAAGCCTGCATCAGACCAGCCAAGAAATAACCAGCAAAGGGTAGAAAGGCCAATTCAGCAATTCACCAGGATTAACATGACTCTGGCCTAGGTTCTACCACATCTTTTGAAATTGAACCTGACAACTTTAAAAGAGGCCCCAAAAATCCCAATACTGCATCCCCTCATTACCATCCGAATGCCAGATATGCATACCATTCTGAAAGTCCAGGGCAAGACACTAACAACTGTTGGGCTCAGAAGAACAAAATTAAAGACTTGATAGATGCGAAGGAAGTTGAGTTTGATGCGCCTGAGAAACCCAATGTTATTTTCGCTCCGATGCCTAGGCATGGTCACAATGCCAACGCTATTGAAGAAGATTTATTTGTTGCCACCGTGGATGAACTGTTGACTCCTCTCCTGATCATTAAGTTGAATTTGTTGAAAGCTGGTATATTCCCAGGTTGTGACCAAGACTGCCATGTTTGCCTATCCTCATCATTTGACTGCCCTCTGTTGAAAAAAGGTATCCAACGACTGATGGATAACCAAGAAATTCTGTTTGATAATGCTCCTATTTTACCCGTTCCAGTTAAAGACATTTCAATTATAACCATCTACGCCAATCCTTCCAGGGCCCCTAAAAGACCCGTTAGGATTACACCTGCTCCAAAGACTACTCCACTCAAGATTACAATGCCCGGGTCGGTCCCATACAAATCAGATAAAACAGTACCATGGAATTATGGTGGAGAAATCTACTACCATGGTATCAAACAGGATGAACTGGCTACCGAAGAAGAGAGCTCCGAAGAAGAGAATATCGACATTAGCAATATTGTCGGAACTAGCAAGATTACCCGCAGTGGTAGAATCTTCTCTCCAAAGATTGCCCCTCCAAAGGCAGTCTTTGGACCCGTGGCCGTCCTGAAGATTACCTCTACACCCGTGATTATACCTGCAAGCATACCCACCGACAAAGACAATAAAATACTTATCCCTGAAATTCTGGTATATGCCAGTCTTCAGATGTTATACTCAATGTCTAAGCATCTGATATGACATAATAAATACACTGCAAGGTAGATACCCAATTTCAATGATTCAATGCTGAAGAGTAACATAGGCTCAGTTTAACCAAGCTGTGCCAGATCTATTTTGAAGGTGCAGAGGATAGAACATCGATGTGTCTAGTTCTGTTCGTCTGTGGCACACGATCTGCAGAGAGCAAACAGTCTTTGCTGTTCTGTTTCTTCTGCACAGATATCAGCATGATGTCTTAACATGTTATGAGACATCATCTGTTACAACATTACAGTTTTACCTTGTTGTATAACAGACAGAATTATAAATTATTGAAGGCAAAAACACAAATCAGTTGTTGACCCAGTTCGGTGTAATACACCTACTCTGGGGGCATACCAAGCCAGGAAGAAGATCCACTATTAGCAATATTAATTCAGGACTAAACTTCACAAGTTCCCATCCTTCACTTAATCATCTACCCAGTGCAACCTATACCTAGGAACTCCTAGATAGAAACCTACCAGTTTCCATTCCTATTGTCGCAACAACAGAAGTCTTACTCCTACTCAAGAAGCAGTGCCCTCCCACTTGGTTTCCTACATTACAATGAATATGAAGTAATGCAGAAATACTTAGACTTGCTTCACAGCTTCATCCAAGAACACTCAAACTCTTACCTACAGGTTTCGAGTTACATACATGGTAACCTTGCCACAGACCGACAGGTTTACCTAACAAAAACACCTCTAATGTTACATTGTGTGTGTCGCTTAAACCCTAGGTTACAATCTGCTATTTATAACCTATTACCTAACTCATCAAGTTTTTCTCCTTGCTGTTACAACTCAGCAGCAAACTTCTCCTATAATCAAGGTCTTCAATCTTCTAGTTCCTAAAATATCTCCATATTTAGAAACAGTATTTTCTTCAAATATTCTGATTGATTCTTGATTGATCTTCAGATTCTCCACAAGAAACGCCACATATATTCTCAGAGTATTTAAGTACCAGAACTGTAACTGAATTATCAATTCTGTTGTCGTGATGTCAAGTCAGATGTCATGACATTACATCTAACATGTTTTCCTAGATGTTGAACTTTTTCAACACAACAAATAACCTAGATCACTTAGAATAGTTAGGTTATAAGTCACAGCTGTTACAAACATTCAACATATAACATAGTTACTTAAACAGTACTTAGTTTCAGGCGCGATGTCACATGCTGATGTTGTGACATCTTACATAACATGTTGGTCCAGATGTTGAACTTCTTCAACACCACATATTAAAACAACAGAGGGGATCTGGGTAAACTTGCTTTCTTATTTGTTTTACAAATGAGGCCAACTCTCCAGCCAGGGCACTTACAATCTCCCCCTTTGGCAAATTTTGGCTAAAACAAATAAGTGCAAGTTGTATTTTGGGACCAGGCCACAACACAGTTGAGATGTTACAACAACTTGTCTAACATCTTCTTTTGTAGAGGCTGATGTCCTTTGAGCAAACAACAAACCTCTGTCGTCAACTGTGAGCAACTCCACTCCATCGATGCCCCAAGAGGATTTCTTTTCTCCAGATTATTACTTGTGATCATGTAACTCAGATCACAAGTCACAACTATCCTCTTAACTCAGAACACAAGACACAACCAAAGTCACTTACTTAGGGATCATGTTGCTTTCTCCTGAGTCTTGCTGGACATTGCCGTCTGTTGCTTTCACCTGAGTCTCGCCTGAGTCCCTATCTTTCTCCCCCTTTTTGGCCAGAATTTGATAAAGACTGCCCATACAGATCCATATCCATGTACAATTTTCCCAGATTCTAACAAACTTCATATTGCTGAAACCCTCTGATGAAGAGAAGGAATAGAGAGGGTCTTCATAAATAATGCAACTTTGGCATAGATAGTAACGACCTTGGTACTTTACTCTGGCAGTTTCAGTACCCTAGGACTGGTTTTAATGCAGGTACCTACCCTTGGGTTTGACCCTTTGACCATGTCAGGATGCCCTTTTTAAAACAGACATTTGTCTTTTAGAACAGACTACTTCCTTGTCTTAGGATCCTCTTTTCAAGAAACATCGTTGGTATATTACACTCTGCATTAGTTATATAATACCTTTATTAGATGACAAGTTATCACCTAAACATTCCAGCTCACCAAGCTGTTTCATAATGAGACACAACAGCTCTGTTTTCTTAGCAGATGAAAACATGCTCAAATCCTATTCTGCTATTTTCAGATTAGCATCTTGAAGCCATACCATTTTCTCAAAGAGGATGGTTACTCCCTCTGAGTCATACAACTGTACACACGTGGATAATAATCCATACTTCATCCAATTTTCCTCCTGTCTGTAGTTTTTAGAGGAAATTAGGAGCAAAGTCATTACCAATGTGATGACATTTGGTCAGACATAGTCTTCTTCAGTTTTGAACACATCATTCCGATAGTTGATAAGGTGTCACACTTTGTATCCTACGAGTTTGACGAAGACCTTTTGTACAAACCAATACTCCCCCTGTTAGGGACAATCACTTCTCCTCATGAAAATAAGTAGGACACATTCAATACTCAGTTGGACCTTCAATGCAGCTTCTGATTAAAGTAAATAAGACCCCTTGATGAATGGAAAACATAAGACGCATCTTCATGTCTTCAAGAGCGCACCCTCTGTTTAACAATATTGTTTGAACGCATTCATATTGTGAATCAAACTTTCTCGATAATAATCAGCTGTCATATGTTGATTATCTTGATTCTCAGAATCCACTGCTGAGATAGACCAAATTCCACTGTTTGATTATCTCCTTCATGAATCAAATGTCACCTTCATGTTTATCAGACTTCTTCCAAAGATATTCTGATCTTCCAATTGAAATTTGAACTTCAGGCTACAAGTTATCACAAAAGGCTTAGATACACTGAGACAGGAACATGTAACAACTCCAAAGAGCTGCAAAGAGATGATCCTTTTGGAGGATCTAATCTTCAACTTCGTAGATCATCCTATCTTAAGTTGATGAGCCACTTCACCAAGCAAGAATCTGATGTTGAACCAAATGTCGCAGCATTATGTTATAACATCTAGTTGTTGAATTCAGCTCCAGACTGATCCAAGTGACCATCATCAAGATCATGATGTCTTCTTCTTCTTTAAGTCTGAACATGTTTCTAGGAAACCTTTTCAAGGATCAAACGATTTTGCTGTCACCAAGGAGATAGATCTAAGGTATCACTCTTCCTGTGATTCTTCACAGGGTCTAGAAGAAGGAATGTTCCCACATCTTTAAGAACATCAGTTATCTTGAACCCCAAGGATAATCAATTAAGTACTTGTACTTGTCACTAATAGCAATTGATCATAGATCCTTCCCATTATCCAGTAAGATACTTTCACCATTTGAATACTTTGACATACTCTTCGTGTGTTAATATCTTCTTTTTGCAAGCTCTTTCTTTGAGAGACCAAGGAGTTGAGATATCTAGGTTGCCACCCTTGACTCAAGAAAATAGAATTTTCTCTGAACAAACTCTACTTTCTTCAACCGACTTGAGACTCCTACCAGATCAGATTCATCATTGGGAATGAGAGAGATGAATCCTTCCTTGCAAATATGTCACACAACAACCAGAACCCATGTGACATAGGTCAACAGCTAGTTAAACACCAGGCTGAACTAATGTGAGGAGGTTAACCAAATCTCCCCCCTCAAGCTATCAGTCATGGAAGCTCCACACAAAATATCCATGCATGTGCACAAACGTCTCGACATGACATATGACATCCCTACCAGATCTACTTAACTCCAAGAGCTATACATTAACCAAACTCTGAGTCTTCATATTCAAGACTCTTGATCCCAATCTACTACTATGAAGGAGCAATAGTGCTGCACCATCATTGGCTTTTATTAACCAGTGAGCTTATCTTTCTTCACACCATAGTACTTCAGGAAACAATTGCTCAGCCCTGACCAGCTTTACTTCTAGAGTTCTGACTCCTAAAGTAACCTTCGGGTGTACACAGACATAGTTGGCTTTACCATTGTCAACTTTGCACATGCAGATGTCTCCTCTTCCAAGTCAGGAGTAGGTTTCAAACAAAGGTATCCCTTTGTTTGACACCCGAAACATATGCTCTTCAACTATTAGCTGCATCCTTGTTCCACCATCACATAGAACATCAGTTACATCACCTTGGAACAAGGCCCTCCTTGAAATTCTTCAAGGTCTTCATACAACACTAATCCGTGATTATGTGATTCTTACCATCCTGAACGAAGAACGTCTTCATGAGTGGACTTGAGAGGACTCAAGTATCTGTGACATCTTGTTGAATTCTTGAATACAATGGCCTTCAATCCATAAGAGGGGAAACACATCAGAGCTTGAGTTTTGCCAGGTATTACACAGCGGAAGAACATAATACACCCCAATCTTTGCACACACACACTCCACCAGACTAACCTTCAAAAATAGACCAAGTCTGATTATGGTTCAAACCTAGCATGACTACTACACACAACTTCAGGCGTACACACATCCTAAGTTTGAAAATAAATCAAACCTAGAGCAGCTATCACACAACCAGGCCAAATGCCAATCACCAGAGACAGGTACACATAATTCCTGTCAAGAATAGTCCATCCTCCCACTTCAAGGGACCATTCAGGGAAATAGCAAACCATTCCAGGTTACAATCTTCAGTACTAAAATTGACCTTGTAGATACCAGAAAGTATCACCCATGGATCTCATCCAGAAACAGAACAGGATGCCTGCTCTGATACCAATTGAAATTCTGGTATATGCCAGTCTTCAGATGTTATACTCAATGTCTAAGCATCTGATATGACATAATAAATACACTGCAAGGTAGATACCCAATTTCAATGATTCAATGCTGAAGAGTAACATAGGCTCAGTTTAACCAAGCTGTGCCAGATCTATTTTGAAGGTGCAGAGGATAGAACATCGATGTGTCTAGTTCTGTTCGTCTGTGGCACACGATCTGCAGAGAGCAAACAGTCTTTGCTGTTCTGTTTCTTCTGCACAGATATCAGCATGATGTCTTAACATGTTATGAGACATCATCTGTTACAACATTACAGTTTTACCTTGTTGTATAACAGACAGAATTATAAATTATTGAAGGCAAAAACACAAATCAATTG
The DNA here is from genome assembly GCA_948472305.1 of Vicia faba. NCBI lineage: Eukaryota > Viridiplantae > Streptophyta > Magnoliopsida > Fabales > Fabaceae > Vicia > Vicia faba. The sequence continues at coordinate 414,447,594 of OX451738.1, forward strand.
TTGACCCAGTTCGGTGTAATACACCTACTCTGGGGGCATACCAAGCCAGGAAGAAGATCCACTATTAGCAATATTAATTCAGGACTAAACTTCACAAGTTCCCATCCTTCACTTAATCATCTACCCAGTGCAACCTATACCTAGGAACTCCTAGATAGAAACCTACCAGTTTCCATTCCTATTGTCGCAACAACAGAAGTCTTACTCCTACTCAAGAAGCAGTGCCCTCCCACTTGGTTTCCTACATTACAATGAATATGAAGTAATGCAGAAATACTTAGACTTGCTTCACAGCTTCATCCAAGAACACTCAAACTCTTACCTACAGGTTTCGAGTTACATACATGGTAACCTTGCCACAGACCGACAGGTTTACCTAACAAAAACACCTCTAATGTTACATTGTGTGTGTCGCTTAAACCCTAGGTTACAATCTGCTATTTATAACCTATTACCTAACTCATCAAGTTTTTCTCCTTGCTGTTACAACTCAGCAGCAAACTTCTCCTATAATCAAGGTCTTCAATCTTCTAGTTCCTAAAATATCTCCATATTTAGAAACAGTATTTTCTTCAAATATTCTGATTGATTCTTGATTGATCTTCAGATTCTCCACAAGAAACGCCACATATATTCTCAGAGTATTTAAGTACCAGAACTGTAACTGAATTATCAATTCTGTTGTCGTGATGTCAAGTCAGATGTCATGACATTACATCTAACATGTTTTCCTAGATGTTGAACTTTTTCAACACAACAAATAACCTAGATCACTTAGAATAGTTAGGTTATAAGTCACAGCTGTTACAAACATTCAACATATAACATAGTTACTTAAACAGTACTTAGTTTCAGGCGCGATGTCACATGCTGATGTTGTGACATCTTACATAACATGTTGGTCCAGATGTTGAACTTCTTCAACACCACATATTAAAACAACAGAGGGGATCTGGGTAAACTTGCTTTCTTATTTGTTTTACAAATGAGGCCAACTCTCCAGCCAGGGCACTTACAATCCCTACCAATACTTCTACTGCTGAGAATAAAGGAAAAAACATTCAAGAAGAGCCTGTGCGGACGAAGGCTCTATCACTAGCTATTCCCGAAACATCCAAGAAGGAAATGGAAGAAATCTTGAGGATAATAAAGAAGAGTGATTATGATGTGGTTGAACAGTTGGGGAAAACCCCTTATAAGATCTCTATGCTAGATGTGCTGCTGTGCTCTGAAGTACATGCGAAAGCTCTGGTAAAATTTATGAAGACAACTCATATTCCACAAGAGACGTCTACTGACTAGTTCTAAGACTGTGGCCAGTTTGACAGCTGATAATGGCTTGGGTTTCTCCGATGCTAATTTGACACCCAGAGGGAGAAAACACAACGAGGCATTACATGTCTCAGTGGAGTGTAGAGGAACAACCCTAGCCCATGTATTGGTGGACACGGGATCATCTTTGAACGTCTTATCGAAAAAAGCCCTTGACAGATTAGATTGCGAGGGGCTGAATTTAAAACCCAGTAACATAGTGGTGAGAGCATTTGATGGTTCGAAGAGGATGGTCCACAGGGAGGTGGACATCCCAATAAAGGTGGGAACTCAGATTTTCAACTAAACCTTCAATGTGATGGACATCCGTCCTTCTTATTCATGTCTGTTAGGGCGCCCCTGGATCCACAATGTCGGTGTTGTCACCTCCACATTGCATCAGATGTTGAAGTACCTGGTCCAAGGAAAGATCATAACTGTCCATGGGGAGGAGGAGTATATGATTAGTCATCTGAATTCTTTCCGATATGTGGAGTTAGATGGCGAGTTCATTGAAACCCCTTTCCAACATTTTGAAGAAGTCTCTCAAGAAGTAGCAGCGACCAAGGCGGTATCCTTGACTCCTAAGATCACAAGACCTCCACTTCAGATGTCATCTCTAAAGGATGCAAAGGCAGTAGTGGAAGAGGGTGGATGCACCATCTGGGGGCAGCTTCCATACATTCTGTACAAATCAGACAAGTTTGGCTTGGGGTTTACTTCAACTGCTTAGAAGGTTGTGCGTCGTGCCCGTGCTGGGGGGCCACCTGTTAAGATTAGCAACCAAGGGGTCAATGCAGTTGAAGACAATGAAGAGGATGGCAGCTTAGAAGATTGGATATTTCCTACTGTCATCGGAGGACTTCGCAACTGGGAAGCCAGAGACTTTGTCCCAATAACTTTCATCTCTCAGTAATTTATCTTTTACATTTCTGTTGGACTTGTAATATTCACGAACAATTCGCACTTTAAAAACCTTGTGTCTTACCCGAGGCACAATGGTCCATTTGTAAGGGTTTTTATTTCATCTTCATATGACATTCAATGAATCAAGGACGCTTTTTCACATATAAACTTTTTGTGCTCATTGTCTTTCTTTTACATTTTAATGTTTAAAGATGGCTATACCCTTACACACACCACACTCACAAATGCAGGTACCCCTCCATTCCAGATCCCATGGGTAACGATACTGCTATAGCCTTTAGTGACTCTGAAGATCTAATCTACCAATTCGAATACGAAGGTGAGGAAGATTGTGAGGTGCCGGGGGAATTGGCCAGAGTACTACAACAAGAGGAAAAAGCTATTCAGCCTCATGAGGAGTCGTTGGATACAATCAATTTGGGTACCGAGGAAGATAAAAAGGAAATCAAAGTGGGTGCAAATTTAGAGCCGAGTGTCAAGGAGCGCCTAATTCATTTGTTGCATGATTATGTTGAGATCTTTGCCTGGTCATATGAAGACATGCCAGGACTCGATACAGACATCGTGGTACATCATCTACCCACAAAAGAAGACTGTCCACCAGTGAAATAAAAAGTCCGCCGCATGAGACCCGACATGTCAGAGAAGATCAAAGCAGAAGTTATGAAACAGTTCAATGCTGGATTTCTGGCTGTTACTTCTTATCCTCAATGGGTGGCCAACATTGTTCCCGTGCCTAAAAAGGACGGCAAAGTGAGAATGTGCGTGGATTATAGAGATTTAAATAGGGCCAGCACTAAAGATGATTTTCCACTTCCACACATCGACATCCTGGTTGACAATACAGCCCAGCACAAAGTATTTTCTTTCATGGATGGATTCTCAGGCTATAACCAGATCAAAATGGCGCCTGAGGACATGAAGAAAACTACATTTGTCACACAGTGGGGTACGTTCTGCTACAAAGTGATGCCATTCGGACTGAAGAATTCCGGGGAAACCTATCAACGCACCATGGTAGCTTTGTTTCATGATATGATACATCATGAGATATAGGTCTATGTAGATGACATGATAGCCTGATCACGAACTGAAGAAGAACACCTTGATCACTTGAAAAAGCTGTTTGTCAGATTGAAGGAGTACAAACTAAGGTTAAACCCGAACAAGTGCACATTCAAAGTCTAGTCCAGTAAACTCTTAGGTTTCATTGTCAGCAACAAAGGTATCGAGGTTGATCCTGCCAAGGTTAAAGCAATACAAGAAATGCCTGCTCCTCGCACTGAGAAGGAAGTTAGAGGATTCTTGGGATGCCTGAACTATATTTCCAGATTCATTTCTCACCTAACATCTACTTGTGAACCAATCTTCAAACTGTTGAAGAAAGATCAAGTAGTCAGATGGAATGATGAATGTCAGATTGCTTTTCATAAAATCAAAGAGTATTTACAAGAGCCTCCTGTCTTGATGCCATCAGTCGAGGGAAGACTACTAATCATGTATCTGACCGTTTTAGAGAACTCAGTGGGGTGTGTATTGGGGCATCATGACGAGTCTGGCCAAAAAGAGCACCCTATTTACTACCTGAGCAAAAAGTTTACCAACTGTGACACCAGATATTCACTGCTCAAGAAAAGTTGATGCACTCTGGTATGGGCTGCTCGCCGGCTAAGATAGTATATGTTGACTCATACCACTTTGCTGATATCTAAGATGGATCTGATAAAGTACATCTTTGAGAAGCCTGCTCCGTCTGGGAGGATAGCTAGATGGCAGATGATCCTAACAGAATATGACATACAGTACACTACCCAAAAAGCTATAAAAGGTAGTGTGCTAGCTGATCATCTGGCTCATCAAGCTGTAGATGATTATCAGTCCATGAAGTTTGAATTCCCTGACGAATACATCATGACAATAGATGACGGTGAGGAAATCAGGCCATATGACGGACCTGGACAAGGACCCCGATGGACCCTGTTCTTTGATGGGGCATCCAATGTACTTGGTAATGGTATCAGCGTTGTACTCATATCTCCGGAAGGGTGCCATACTCCCTTTACTGCTAGACTTTGCTTCAACTGTACGAACAACATGGCGGAATACGAAGCACGCATCTTTGGTCTCAAGGCTGCCATAGACTTGGGAATCAAATCTTTAGTTATGTTTGGAGATTCAGCTTTGGTCATCAGTCAGATCAAAGGAGAGTGGGACACTAAGCACCCAAACCTTATCCCTTACACGGAACATGTTTTGACATTGCTACCACATTTTGAGCAGATTACCTTCGAGCACTTCCCGCGAGAAGAAAATCAGCTAGTAGATGCTTTAGCCACAATGTCATCTATGTTTAAACTTAATTGGGATAACGAGGCTCCCCAGATCACTGTTGAACGAATGGACGAACCAACACACTGTCACGAGATTAATACTGAAGAAGTAGTGGACTAGCCTTGGTTTCATGAAGTCAAAAGGTATCTCGAGGCTCAAGAATATCCAGAAGGAGCTTCAATCAATGATAAAAAGTTCCTAAGGAGATTCTCTGCTAAGTTCTTCCTAAGTAATGGAATCCTGTACAAACGTAATCATGATTCTATTCTGCTCCGTTGTGTGGATAAGGCTGAGGCTGAAAGGATCATGGCTGAATTACGTGAAGGTACCTTTGGAACTCACTCTAGTGGGCATACGATGGCGAAGAAAATTCTACGTGCAGGCTACTATTGGTCTACCATGGAAGCAGAGTGCTATCAACACTCCCGGTCCTGTCATAAGTGTCAAATCTATGCAGACAAGGTGCACGTACCTCCGGTTCCTCTAAATGTCTTAATAGCTCCTTGGCCCTTCGCTATGTGGGGAATCGATATGATTGGGGAGATCAATCCTACAGCCTCCAATGGACACCGCTTCATTCTAGTGGCCATTGAATATTTCACGAAGTGGGTTGAAGCAGCTTCCTTCGCATCCGTTACTAAGAATGTTGTTGCCCGCTTCATCAAACATAATCTTATTTGCCGGTACGGTATCCCAGAAAGGATCATCACTGATAACGGTACGAACCTTAACAATACTATGATCACCGCCTTGTGCGAGCAGTTCAAAATTCAACATCACAATTCATCCCCCTATCGGCCAAAGATGAATGGGTGCAGTCGAAGCTGCTAATAAAAATATTAAAAAGATCATACAAAAAATGACAGTCACCTACAAGGACTGACATGAGATGCTACCGTTTGCTCTCCATGGATACCGTACCACGACTCGCACATCAACTAGGGAAACACCTTATTCTTTGGTTTATGGCATGGAGGCTGTTTTACCTATTGAGGTTCAGATCCCCTCTTTGAGAATCATGAAAGATGCAGGTTTGAGTGAAGAAGATTGGATCCAGACCCGACTTGATCAACTGAACTTAATTGAAGAAAAAAGACTTACTGTTGTTTACCATGGTCAGATGTATAAAAAACGGATGATCAAAGCTTTCAACAAGAAAGTCAGACGCCAAATATATCAAGTTGGAGATTTGGTGATCAAGCGCATCGTCTTACCACAAACTGATCCCAGGGGCAAATGGACTCCTACCTATGAAGGATCATTTGTAATCAAGAATATCTTTTCCGGTGGGGCAATGATCTTAACCACCATGGATGGTGACGACCTGCCACACCCTGCGAACGCAGACATAGTCAAAAGATACTACGCATAAGAGACCCACTAGGTTGACACACCTAGGCAAAACAGGGGCATCCCGGCAGACCAAAAAGGTTCAGGAAAAAATTAGGGATAAAATAAAAAATATGTACACCCGGCAAGCTGAAAACCTGAAAGGGCGACTTGGGCAAAAAAGGGTTTCTCGGTGGACTGAAAACCCGAAAGGGCGGTCCAGGAAAAAGTTAGGGAATTAAAGCCTATGACTATGTCTTATCGGATCACTTTGAGGACAACTTCAATCTCTTCACTGACAAACTCAGAGTTCTGATCGATTCAATCATCTTCAAACGAAGCAAAGAATAGACAAGATATTCATAGACACGGAGGCTATAGCAGAATGGGAACCCCATGGGATTATCACATATAGCTATCTTTGTATAATTTTTTCTTATTTTTATGACACCATCCTCTTATTAGGATGTTTGTCTCTTTTGTACAAAATACTTATTCAAAGTGAATACAAATATATCTCTTTCAAAGTACAGAAAACTATTTTCCTTTTTCTTTACACTTGTGTTTTTATTTGCAAAAAACGTCCAATGATTCATTAATGAACATATGCATTTGAACATAATTACTGTTTACAAATAAGCAAAATGAAAAAGAACAATTACTGACAGGTTGAAAGAATAGGAAAACATCTTTAGGCTATTCCATGAGAAATCCCTACAGTACGTCATTAAGATCCCCAATAGAGCTGAAACTTCAAACTATTAATCCCCGGTGGAAACCATCCAGTTTCTCCAGATCCCCCAGCAAGTTGTCTTGAAGCCTGAAAATCAACCGGTAACGACTAACTTCTGTTTCCCCCTAACCTAGGATAATTCCTCAGTAGAGTGGCAGACGACCGAAACTCCTGAACTTTTTCCAAAACAGGAATAAGCTTTTTCCATAGAGTTTTCATTGTTCCCCAACAGAACGAGGATTCCCATTGTTAGATCCCTAGTAAAAGTCATCAAAATTCTCTGGATTCCCCAAGCAAATTATTCAAGCAGTATTTGGCATTGCTCACAACCAAATTGTTGTTAATTACTCTAACTTCAAGACATGAAGAATCCACATATCCTCAGCAGCAGTAAAGGATTTATTTTCCTCAGCAATACAGTGAATCAGCTTACATGTGCATACATTACATCCATATATCATAAACATTGATAAAACACATATTTTGCATCATACATCATAACTTTGTGTTTCAGCTAACATTTTACCCTTTTCAGGATAAGATTAATAAGCTACCATTAACAATATGCAATCATGATACAATTTAGATACGCTCCAGACACGGATGCTATTCTGTTACTCATTCAGATTTAAGTTCAGATACAGTTCAGATACGCTCCAGACACGGATGCCATTCTGTTACTCGTTCAGATTCTAGTTCAGATACAGTTTAGATACGCTTCAGACACGGATGCCATTCTGTTACTCATTCAGATTTAAGTTCAGATACAGTTCAGATACGCTCCAGACACAGATTCCATTCTGATACTTATTCAGATTCAACTTTCAGATACAGTTCATATATGCTCCAGACACGGATGCCATTCTGTTACTCATTCAGATTCTAGTTCAGATACGACTCGGATACGCTCTAGACACGGATGCTATTTCGTTGCTCATACAGATTCAGTTCAGATACAGCTCAGATACGTTCCAGATACGGACACCATTCTGATGTTTATTCTTTCGATTTACAACAAACATTCTTGGATGTCATCTACAATCCCATCTCCAAAAATATTCTATCACCTCTCCAAATGGCATCTTTAAGCCCATTCCCTCAACTATACTTTGTCGAGTACAAATTTATGGGCACTCTAGTGTCCAATCATCTTTTATCTTCGAGTCACGAACGACAAAGCTCACCAATCTAACTCTTCAGGTTCAAGAAGATTGAACAGGGGAAACTGTTGTACCCCAAAATTTGCCCTCTCATTTATCAAGACTTTCCTTACAAGACTTCTTTGACTCAAGACAAAATTAGGGTTTAGTCAGCTCAAGACATCTCACATTGCACTGATAAGCCAAAATTAGGGTTTGAGTTTACACAAGGATTTTTGGATCACTAATGTTTCATTTGACTTTCACACATCATTTTGGATCCCTAAGATTGTTCATGATAAGTTTCAAGCCTTGAACCACATTTTTGATCAGTCAATTGGATAATTGACCTAAAAATCAGCTGTATTGGGAAAAAAAGTCAACCTTGGCCAATTTGCAGTCAAACTTCATAATTTTTTATCCACATCAACATTTTAGACTCATATGTACCATTTGATCAAGTTTGGATTACAACTCCTCAAGAAATTTGATCAAATCATCAAAAGGGCAAAATGGTCAAAATTAGGGTTTTGACGGAGGAAGGGCAATTTCTTATTTTTAACCTAGCAATTGACCAATTGAGTTCAAGCATGATTTCAAGGATTCAATGGAATCATCTTGAATTAATTACATGGTTCAAAACATCTCAAGTTCATTGGATTGACAGATGAAATTTGCAGTCAACTGATCAAAAGTCAATTGTACACTGAAAAGTCAAACTTTGACTTTTTGGTCAAAATCAAGTGCCAAGGGTCATAATTCATCAAGATATGTCAAAATGTGAAACTTGTTGACCAAGAAAACTAAATTTGAAAATTAGGGTTTTAATTTGAAAATTTTCATAACTTCGAATTTTTCTAAGTATAAAAATTTTCTTATTTTTTCACAACTTTGCACCACTTTTTCACCATGATGCATTTTGATTCAAGGAAAGTCCCCAACATGAAAGTTGTAGATCCCCATGAAATCTACAACTTTTCTTCACAAACTTTTCCCTAAAGATGTTTGGATCTCAAGTTATGAATTTGTGAATACATGGTCATGAACTTCTTAACTTAGTAAATTTTTGCCCTAATATAGGCAGGTTTTAGACCCAACTTCATGGCAAGTTTTCATCTAGTTCCAAGAGGTATCTACAAATTAATTTCAAAGATGGATTATAGAGCACATTGCAAGCTTTCCAAAATGTACAAGAACTCTCCAATACCATTTTTAAGTAGGGAGAATCGAAGAGAGGAAGTTGGCATTCTCTCACTTTTTGTTCAAGCCATTTCCATGAAGAACCAAGTTGCAAACCAAACCTATGCTGGATATTTCTTGCTTTACAGGTCCTAAACTTGCTATACACTCCTTAATTAAATGCATACTCAGTTGATAAAGCCATTATCCTTGCTTTTGAACTTTTACACAAGTTGTATTTCCATTTTGGGCAAAAAGGCTTCATTGCCATTTTCATAAAGAAGCACTTTTGAAATTTTGTCAACTTGGAGCTTTGAACCTATCCCCTTGATACAAGAAAACCACACAGGTCTCAAGAAACTGGTACAAGCTCATACCAACCCTAAAGCAAGCTGGTACAAGCATGTGGGTTTGGTCTTGTCAACTTTGCTTCAAGTACAAGAAAAGTTGCAAAAAGGGCTAAGGCTTGCACAACTAGTAGAGAGATGACTTTGGATCACTTCTATACTAATATGCAAACAATGTACAAGAGATCACACGCTTAGTTTAGACCTGAAACTCTCTAGAACTGAAAAACACCAGAAAACTGCCCAAGCATACATTTTCTGCACAAACTCATCCAAGTCTCATTTGGCTCGTGCGTTTTGTGTTTAACTCATCCAAACATATTACATATTAGATATCAAACACATCCAAACCATCATCCCTGTTTTGTAACCTCAGTTTCACCATCTGCCATTGTTAACTTTGAAGCTTGCAGTTGGACTTGGTTAGGGAGTTCTAGCCATCTTTAGAGCAAGGTAAGAGTTGGAATAGGTTCAGGGAAGCTCAAGGAAGCTCAAGCAATCATCAGGCCTCCTTTAAAGTCCCTACATTACCATACATGATTCCAGCTGGAGGAGGTATTTTTTCAAACTCTATCTCTTTGAATAGGCAACCTCAGGCCACGATTTGTGAATGAAAAATGTAGTTCTCATCATAACGAAGTTGTACATATCATTACTTTGCATTTATATTACTTGTGCTAAGAGAATTTGGAGTTTGAAATCTCTGAAAATTTTAGGTCACGATTTAGGGATTTCAAAATTCTCTTTGATCTTTGATAGTTAGGTTACATAATTTATATGGTTGGAATCGTGAGCTCAAATGCCACATTTTTCATGTTATGAGTTTTCATTTTTATGCAAGCATGAGGAAGTTACAGGTTGACTAGCAAAAGCGTGAAGAAGATGAAGACAGGACAGGGATGAAGTGGTTCTGAGATTTTTGTTGCTTGGGCCTTTTTTGTTTTTGCTAAACACCACCACTAATCTGCTTTTGCACCCCCATTGCTAACTATTTCATATTTTATATTTTTTCTTTTTCTTTTTATATTTAATACTTTTATTTATTTTTCTTAATGATAAAAAATCCTAAAAAATGATTTATTCGTTTTCACAGTTTTATTTTATTTTATTTATTATTTCTCACAGGAAAAAAATGGTTTATTTTGATAAATATAATTGATTTTCTTAATAAACTTATAAATAATTAAATATATTTAATATTTCTCATTTTACATTTTTATACTTACAAATAATCATTTTTGCACATATTTAATTTTTAATATTTATATATAATATTATTTATTATTTCTTATACAAAAAATGCACAAAATAATAATATATAAACATTATTTTCTTTTAAATAAAAATTAGGGTTTAATCCGTTTCAAAGAATTAAATATTTTTTCCTTATATTTTTAGGTTTAAATTAAATATTTTTACATAAGAAAAACAAGTCATAAAAAATCCTTTCTTTACATACACATTGCATTGTATTTTAAATATTTGTATTATATTTATTTAATTCGCGCAAATTCGATTTGGTTGTAATAATATATTTAGCTTTATATATGTGCAAATCCCCATTCAAACTTGTATTTCCCCTCCCATAAAATTGTTGTAATAACTTAGTATATTTATATTACGCAATTTATCGCTTTATATACCATGATTAGTAATTAGGGTTTGCATGACAAGAACAAAACAAAACAAAATAGAAAACCCTAAATGCAAGAACAAAAGCATGAAAATGATACACTTTGCACACAAGCACCCTTAGGGTTTCTCCCACTTGGTTGCCTAAAATAAAATGGCCATGTTACGCATGCAAAGTATCTTGGAAAAACAAAACAAATATAAGATCATAGTCCCTGGATGACGCTATTCAAAAGTTGCCTAAGCAAAATGATCTTGGTCCCTCAAAAAATGCTAAGATACTTTGCGACATTGCTATCATGGTTATACAATGACCCACGCCCGTCCCGTTTACATCCAAAGATAGGATTGCTTACCAAATCAATGGTAAGTCAACAATGTCAAAGGAATAGAAGATGCATAAGAAATACATTTGAGTAGGTAGATAACTTCTAAGTTACTTGCTCCATTTCAAACAAATTCCTTGCTATTTTCAAAACTAACACATACACATTTCAAAAACATCTTACAAAACATTGAAAACATTTTCAAAAGACAAACATCTTTGTATACATTCTTACGAACGAGAATCATTACAAATATTGCTTAAACAAATGGCCTCTTTTTACAAAATACTTTCAAAACCACACCAAACACCATTTCAAACAAAACAAAGCAAGTGATCTAAAGCAAGTAACTAAGAGCCCATAGAAAACTATGGATGAAAAGGGTGCTAGCACCTTCCCTTTTCATAATCTACCCCTCGAACTCAAGAAAACATCTCAAAGGTCTTTCCTGTGCTTTTTCACCTTTCCTTTTGGATAAAAGAAAAGTCGGTGACGACTCTTGCTAACCGCAATATTTGCGATAAAACGCAAAACCTCAAGTCAGTTCTCCCACCGCATCACAGTGTCCCATTCCCCTTTTATTTGGATGATGACCAAAGCTGAATATCCGAATACATTTAAGGATTTGATCCCCAAATCTATGGCAGATTTGAGACCAAAAATGCATGCTTCGTATTCTGCCATGTTGTTTGTGCAGTTGAAGCAGAGTCTTGCAGTAAAGGGAGTATGACATCCTTCAAGAGATATGAGTACAACACCAATACCATTGCTGAGTGCGTTGGATGCCCAATTGAATACCAGGGTCCATCGGGATCCTTGTTCAGGTTCGTCATATGGTGTGAATTCTTCACGTTTGTTTACCATCATGATGTCTTCATCTGGGAATTCAAACTTCATGGACTGGTAGTCATCCACAGCCTGATGAGTAAGGTGATCAGCTAGTACACTGCCCTTTATTGCTTTCTGGGTAGTATATTATATGTCATATTTTGTCAGGATCATCTGTCACCTTGTTATTCTCCCAGAGAGGGCAGGTTTCTCGAAGATGTATTTTATTGGATCCATCTTGGATATCAATAAGGTAGTATGGGTCAACATATACTGTCTTAGTCGGCGATCATCCCATGCCAGAGCGCAACAAGTTTTCTCGAGAAGTGAATATCTTGTCTCACAGTCGGTAAACTTTTTGCTTAGGTAATAAATAGCATGCTCTTTTCGGCCAGACTCGTCATGCTGCCCCAACACACACCCCATAGAATTTTCCAAAACAGTTAGATATATGATCAATGGTCTTCCCTCGACTGGTGGCATCAAAATAGAAGGCTCTTGTAGGTATTCTTTGATCTTGTTGAAGGCAGTTTGGCACTCACCATTCCATTTGACTACTTAATCTTTCTTCAGTAATTTGAAGATTGGTTCACAAGTAGTTGTCAGGTGAGAAATGAATCTGGAAATATAGTTTAAGCGTCCCAAAAATCCACTGACTTCTTTCTCATTACGAGGAGCAGGCATCTCTTGTATCGCTTTCAACTTGGCACGATGTACTTTAATACCCTTATTGTTGACGACAAAGCCTAGGAGTGTACCAGACCTTACGCCAAACTTGCATTTATTTGGGGTTAACCTCAGCTTGTACTTCTTTAGTCTCTCAAAGAGTTTCTGTAAATGGTCAAGATGCTCTTCTTATGTTTGAGATCTAGCTATCATGTCGTCCACAAAGACCTCTACTTCGTGATGTATCATGTCGTGAAATAGAGCTACCATGGCACGTTGATAGGTTGCCCCAGCATTCTTCATCCTGAATGGCATAACCTTGTAGCAGAATGTGCCCCACTGTGTGACATAGGTTGTTTTCTCCATATCTTCAGGCGCCATTTTGATTTGGTTGTAGCTTGAGAAACCGTCCATGAAGGAAAATACTTTGTGTTGCACCGTATTGTCAACTAGAATATCAATGTGGGGAAGTGGGAAATCATCCTTAGGGCTCTCCCGGTTCAAATCTCTGTAGACCACGCATATTCGTACCTTGCCATCCTTTTTAGGCACGGGAATAACATTGGCAACCCACTGCGGATAGGAGATGACATACAAGAATCCAGCATTAAATTGTTTCATGACTTCTGCCTTAATCTTCTCTGACATGTCTGGTCGCGTGCGACGAACCTTTTGCTTCACCGATGGACAATCTTCTTTTGTAGGTAGACGATGTACCACGATATCTGCATCAAGTCCCGACATGTCTTCATACGACCAGGCAAAGACCTCAACATAATCGTGTAGCAACCGAATTAGACTCTCTTTGACACTAGGATCTAGATTTGCGCCCACCTTAACTTCTCTTTTGTCTTCTTCGGTACCTAGATTAATTGTGTCCACTGGTTCCTCGTGGGGCTGAATGGTCCTCTCTTCTTGTTGTAGTAACCTGGAGAGTTCCCCTGGTACTTCACAATCTTCCTCACCTTCATCTTCGACATGGTAGATTAGATTTTTAGAGTCACAGAAAGCCATAGCAGAACCGTTACCCATGGGATCCCTAATGGATGTAGGCATGCATTGTAAGTGTGAGTGTGTGTAAGAGTATAACTATCTTTGAAAGAAATGAAAAATGTAAAAAATAAAAACAATGAGCACAAAGTTTGTATGCAAAAAACGTCCATGATTCATTGATGTCATATGGAAATGAGATAATAACCCCTTACAAATGGACCATTGTGCCTCGGGTAAGACACAAGGTTTTAAGAGTCAGAATTGTTTTAATATTACAGATCTGACAAAATGTAAAGACAAATTACTGTTGGATGAAAGTGATCGGGACAAAATCTCTAGCTTCCTAATTGTTGAGCCCTCCACTGACATTTGGGAAAATCCAATCTTCCAGGTCATAGTTGTCTTTATCATCCTCCACGGTGCTGACTTGGTGATTGCTGATCTTCAAGGGTAGTCCTCTGGCACGAGCGTGGCGTACAACCTTCTGGGCACCTGAAGTGAAACCCAAACCAAATTTGTCAGATTTGTATGGGATATCTGGGATATTACCCCAAATAGTGCACCCACCTTCTTCTATCACTGCCTTGGCATCCTTCAAAGATGACATCTTGAGCGGAGGCCTTGTAATCTTGGGGACTTGAGACACAACCTTGGTTACTGTCATAGTCTGCGGGACTTCTTCAAAGTGCTAGAATGGAGTTTCAATAAATTCACCATCTAGTTCCACATATCTGAAGGAATTTAGATGGCTGACCATATACTCCTCTTCTCCATGAACGGTGATGATTTTCCCTATAATTGGATATTTCAGCATTTGATGCAACGTAAAAGTAACGGCACCAGCATTTAGAATCCATGGTCGGCCTAATAAGAAGGGATATGAAGGGAGAATATCCATTACATAAAAATTTGAATCGAAAGTTTGGGTTCTAACTTTTATAGGGATGTCCACTTCCCCATGCACCATCCTTTTTGAGCCGTCAAAGGCCCTCACTACTATGTTGCTCGGTTTCAATGTCAATCCTTCACAGTCAAGCCTATCAAGAGCCTTTTTAGGGAACACATTCAGAGACGAACCAATGTCCACCAAAACATGAGCCAAGGTTGTGCCCCTGCATTCCACTGAGACATGCAATGCCTCATTATGCTTCCTCCCCCTTGGCGTTAAATCAACATCTGAAAAACCTAAACCATTATTTGTGGTCAAGCTGGCTACTCAGTCTTGGAACTGATCGGCAGATGTTTCTTGGGGTACATGAGCAGTTTTAAGGAATTTTACCAAGGCCTTTGCATGAGCCTCGGAACATAACAATAAAGCCAGCATGGAAATTTTTGATGGATTTTGTCCCAGTTGTTCAACTACATTATAGTCGCTTCTTTTTATGATCTTTAGAAATTTTTCCATCTCTTTTCGGGAGGTCTCATAGATAGCTACTGATTGGGCCTTCGTCCGGACAGGCTCAACCAAAATACCTTTACCTCGAGTCTCAGTTGACTCGGCAACAAGGATGTCAGTAGGGGTGATAACAGGGATTGTAACAGTTTTGTCGACAAGAGTATTAGCAGAGGTGATTGTAGGACTGGGAATAGCCTTTGGAGGAGCAACAACAATAAGAATGATTACAGGTCAAGAAATAGCTTTTGGAGGAGCAATTTCTGAAGAGAATACCCTTCCACTTTGAGTGATCTTGCTAGTCCCTGTGATGTTACTGATATCAGAGTCATCTTTCTCAGAACTTGAATCTTCAGCAACTGGCCAATCTTGCTTGATACCGTGGTAGTAGACATCACCTCCATAATTCCATGGGACGGTTTTGTCTGACGAATATGGGATTGGTCCAGGCATTGTAATTATCAATGGAGCTACTTTAGGAACTGATGTAATTCTAACGGGTCTTTTGGTGGAGACCCTGGAAGAATTGTCGGAAATGGCCATGATGGAAACATCATTATAAGAAACAGTTGGAATTGAAGTCTTCTCGAACAAAATCTCCTTGTTATATATTAGGCATTGGACACCTGCTTTTAACAAAGGACAACTGGTTGGTAAGGATAAATAGAAATGACAACTTTCATCACAGCCTGGGAATACACTGGCATTCAACAAGTTCTTTTTGATAGTCAAGAGTGGAGTCACAAACTCATCAACTAAAGTAACAAACATATCTTCCTCAATGGCGTTGACATTATGGTCGTGCTTGGGCATAGGGGCAGTGATTACATTGGTAATTTACGGTGCGTCGAATTCAATTTCTTTGGCTTCAATAAGGTCTTGTACCTTGTTTTTCAGTGCCCAACTGTTGTTAGTGTCATGGCCGGGAATCTCGGAATGGTATGCAAAACGGGCATTAGGATGATAGTGAGGAGAGGTTGTGTTAGGATTCTTTGGAGCTTCTTTCAAAGTCACTAGGTTGGATCTTAACAAATGTGGAAATACTTGAGATAGTGTCATGTTAATTCGGGTGAACTGTCTGACTGGACTTTCCGTTCTTGGCTGGTTGCTCCTTTGCTGAGTTGGCACAGGTTTAGGAATCATGACAGCCCCCACCATTGGACGGTGTTCAGCCCTATCTTGATTTCTCTAAGGATATACAACAACAACTTCTTTCTTTCTAATGAATGGTTTCCTTACAGTAGCAGAAGATGCATCTTTTTGAATTTTCCCATTCTTTATCCCCGCTTCCACCTTTTCTCTAGTCAATATCAATTCAGTAAAACCTGTCGATGAACTCCCAATTAAGTGATTGAAGAAAGGACCAGACAAGGTGCCCAAAACATGTCTACCAACTCTCTTTCAGATAGGGGAGGCTGGACTCTTCCTGCTAAGTCCCTCCATTTTTGCGCATAGTCCTTAAAGCCTTCACTTGAAACCATGGCCATAATCTGGAGTTGAGTACGGGTGGGCGCAAGATCAGCGTTGTATTGGTATTGTTTGTAAAAGGAAGCAGTCAGATCTTCCCAATTATAAACATTGGCTCTTTCTAACTGATAAAACCAATCAAGTTGAGTTCCAGACAGACTATCTTGGAAGAAGTGTACCCATAAATCCTTGTCAGTGGTATGAGGCTGGATTTTCCTCACATAGGGCCGGAGATGCATTTTGGGACATGAAACTCTGTCATATTTGGCGAACATCGGTGCTTTGAATTTTGGAGGAATACAATCCCAAATATTAACCCCAACTCCTCAAAATCCAGTCCAGGCACTTTTTGGATTTCCATTGCACTTAACTGTTCTTCTAGATGCTTATACTTGTCGTCAATCGGAGGGTATTGTTCTTCAGAATAATCTTCTTATTCCTCTTCCTCTTCTAAATCTGGCTGAACAACTGCTTCCTTGCCTTTCCCATCTTGATTGTCTTTCTCACCAGATGATGTAGCAAAGTCTAAAGTCCTTCTTGCTTGTCCTTGGAATATTCTTCCCATGTTTAGAACTCCGGTTATTTTCTTTTTCTTCTTTTTCTCTTCAATCAGCAAGGTCTTCAACTCTTCTTGTCCTTTGGCTAGAGTTAAGAACATCTGTTGAAACTGGGCATTTTGTGCTTGGAGGTCCTTCACTGTTTTCCCGAGATCCATCTTACTGAAATAAACAGTAGAAAGATGAGGAGAATTTTTGCAAGAAACCTGCTTATGTTATGATGAATGGTAAATGCATATGCAATGATTTCAAGGATTTTAAAGATTCAAATTTGTTTTAGACAAAAAGGAAACACACGTTATATTAATAAATTAAAGCTTTAATACATCAATGCCTCTTTTGGCAAAATAATACAAAAAATTCTAAGATAAAAAGGTAGTACGCATCCTCTTTGGTGCAATGTAGGCATTCAAATTTTGCTCCTCATGAAGTTGCTTAGTGAGTTCCAAAACCTTCTTCTTGCTAGCGTAGAATTGGGCTTCGAAAGTATCTCGCTCCCCCTTGAGTTGTATCCAATCTCTTTGTAAGTCTTCAAGAGAGGTGGGCATGTCAGGATGTAGTATAGTGTATGGAACATCTTCTTCCATAATAGGCTCAATGATTACCGGTAGAATGGAAGGATAAGGCATCATAAGACTCTGAGCACGAGTTCGTACCCATTTGAGGTAAGGCTCAAGAGGGATGGAATTCTTATGCCCCAATGTCTTGCTATCTACCTTATTCAAAATCCTCCAAGCTCAGATAAACCTCTGGCGAAGACCTTGATCGTCGTTCTCATATTCAAATACCAAACCTTGAATGAGCATCTCATGTGGGCCATCCCTTCTGGCGTAACCAAACTGTCTTAAGGCTAATCAGGGGTTGTAGGTGATACCTCCCCTAATTCTAAGTAAGGGGACATTAGGGAATTCTCCACAACGGTCGATAATAGTAACATTCTCTATAGATCGGTAACACCAATGGATGTCTGAATGTTTGAGCATCACCAACCTTTGTGACCACCTTGAACCTTGCTCGTTCTTCAATACAGATTGGGGAAGATGCGAAATAAACCATCTTTCCAATAGAGGAGTGCAACACATAAGGATACCTCTTTTCCTCATAGTGCGAGTGTGAAAAGAATGTAGGATGTCCCCTAGAAAAGTAGGCACCGGGTTGCGGGATATGAAGATTTTGACGGTGTTCACGTATATGAGTTGGTCAAGATTTGGAAACAAAACCATCCCATAGATGAGGAGAGCCACAATTTCCTCAAAAGCTTGCAGATCCAAAGAGTTCCAACAGCTTTGGGCTTTCTCAAACAAGAACTTTGCTAGGAAACCCTTGACACCATTCCTTGTATCCCAATTAGTTGTGATATCAGATGATTGAAAGTGTAGAGCTTGAGTAATATCTTCTGGATTTGGATCTCTTTCCGTACCATTGAAAGGTAGTTGATTGAGAATGGGAATCCTCAAGAATTGGGAGAATTCTTCCAAAGTTGGCACAAGTTGATAATCGGGAAATGTGAAGCAATGGTGTAAAAGATCAAAGAACTGAAAGAACACCTTCATCATGTCTTCATCAGTGTTGGAGGTGACCAAGTTTAGTAGGCGACCATGTCTTTTGGTAAATGGAGAATTTTAATAAATCCTTGAAGCTAGATCTTTAAGTTGTGGAGGGATCCTTACAAGATTAACTTGAATGGTTTTCCTGCGAATAGAATCCATGTCCTACAAAACAGAAACAAAGATAAATCCCAAGATCCTTGAAATGGTTAGTGAATGAGTATGATGTTATGATTTTCATGATGTTATGTACAAGTGTGTATATACAAATAAAGCAAACAAGTCCCTATGTTTAGGCTTGCAAAGAGTCTCATAGGTAAGTACCCTCTTGAAGTTTAGTTGGCTCAAATCTATCCTAGCAATAGTAACTGGGTTTTAAGGAGCTCAATATCACTGGTTTGTTTCTTTGGTCACTGTTTCAGCGCAAGCCTCTTTAATAGCGGCCGAAATATCCTAAGAAACCAAACCTCAATGAGTGTAGTATCGAGTATCTACCAACTTCGGACTGCACCAAAGTCGGTCATCTCACTACGTCCTAAAGGCCAAGTTGGTCAAGTAAAGATTCTAAAAGTTCATTAGTGCTTCATGACATCACTCAGCGGCCCCGTATTCTCCTTGATTAACTCAAGGGCTACCAGTACCCACAAATATGTCGCACTAACGTAGCTATTGCTTAGACCATGCCGGTGTACCCCGCATAGTTTCCACAATGTATTGCTACTTATCTATAAGGTATCCCAAATCTGGGTAGAGGATTCAAACCCAAACAAAGAACCATAATGTAAAGTATATAAGTCAAACAATGAAAGCAAGTAAATGTGATCTAACCCTAAGGTAACCCCAATTTTAGAATCCCCAACAGAGTCGCCACCGACTTTTCTTTTATCCAAAAGGAAAGGTGAAAAAGCACAGGAAAGACCTTTGAGATTATTTCTTGAGTTCAGGGGGTAGATTATGAAAAGGGAAGGTATTAGCACCCTTTTCATCCATGGTTTTCCATGGGCTCTTAGTTACTTTCTAGATCACTTGCTTTTTGAAATTATGCTTTGTATAGTTTTTGAAAGTATTTTGTAAAGAGGCCATTGTTTAGGCAAACTTTGTAATGATTATCGTTCGTAAGAATGTATACAAAGTGTTTGATCTTTTGAAAATATTTTCAAGTTTGTAAGATGTTTGAAAGTGTAGGTGGTTGTTTTGAAAATATCAAGGATGTTTTGAAGATTGAGCAAGTAATTAGGAGCATTCTACTTACTCAAAAGTCTTTCATGTTCATTCTATTTTTCCTTTGACATTGTTATATTACCATTGATTTGGCAAGTAACCCTATTTTTGGATGTAAACGGAACGGGCGTGGGTCATCGTATAACCATGATTATCAATGTTACAAGGTATCTTAGCATTCTCTTTTAGGGACTAAGATCAATTGAAAGGCAACTTAGATAGCGTCATCGAGGGACTATGATCTTATACTTTGCTTGTTTTTGCTAAGATATCTCGCATGCGTAATATGGCCATTTTGTAAAGGTAACTAAGTGGGTTTACCCTAGGAGTGCTTGTGTGCAAGTGTATTGTTTTCATGCTTGATTTTGTCCTGAATTAGGGTTTTCTAAGTATTGGTTTTAGTCTTTCCATAAAAACCCTAATTACTAGCATGTTATATATAAAGCGATAAATTGCGGAATTTAAAGTTACCATGCTATTACAATACTTGTGGGAGGGGGGTGTAAAAATTGTAAATGGGGATTGCAAGAAAATAAACCTAATTAATCTATTACAACCATATTGAATTGGTACAAGAATTGAATAAATAAATATACAAAAATAGATAAATATGCAAGAATGTAAATGCAAAGAAAATATATATTTGTTTGATTTTTCATGAGAAAAGGGGTTTTGATTTTAACCTAATTAACTAGAAGAAAATAATTAATTAAAAGTAAAACCTAAATTTACTAAGAAAAGATTTTAAATAAAACCCTAAATCTACTAATTGATTAAAAAGAAATTAAGTTTATAAGAAAAGTATTTTTTTTTGGTATTTTTGTCTTGAAAAAAAATTATAGTATTATAAAATATTTTTGGTCCTTTTTTGTTTTAAAATAATATATTTTAATGGTGTAAAAGAAAATAACTAAAAAAATCTAGTTTTAATTAAACTTACAAAGATAATTAGTAAAATAAATAAAGTATGATAAATAAAATAATTTTTTGCGTGAGAAAAATAAATAAACTATGTCAAAATGTAAATCTATTATTTTTTGTATTTTTTATGATTTTTTAGTATTAGAAAAAATAATTAAGAAAACAAATAAAAAAATAAGAAAAATAAAATAAAATTGGGTCAGGGGTGTGTAAATGAAACAGGGGGGTTAGCAAGCAAAATCAACAAAACAACAAGGCCCAAGGAGGCTCAGCGCCTGCAAAAAAAAAGGTCAGAATGCAAAAAAATGTAAAAAAATCAAAAGGGTACCACTGGGACTCGAACCCAGGTCCCAAAGGTTACAGACGCGCGCTTCTACCACTGAGGTGGCTATACATCCGTTAACATAAGCAAAACAATAAATATATGATACAAAACGTGCCCTGATTTACACTTCATCTTCAACCTCCATCCAGACCAACTGTAACTTGTTCATTTCTCAACCATTTGCAACAAAGTAAACATGAAACTTGTGTAAAATTTTACCATGATTCCAGAAATATAAACAACTTAAACTAATTCTCAATAATGAACATGAATTTTGAATGATACCAAATTTTGACCTAATTTTTTCAGGATGTTCAGATTCAAAATTCTAACTACTTAAGCAATATAAATGAAATATAAAGACATGGTTAGCGTCAGAACAATGATGTCTACATTTTTCATTCACAAATTAAACATTAATAATGCTTGTATGAAGAGTTCAAAGTTGAGATAACTTACCTCAAAACTAGAAATCGTGTTCTGCAAATGAGCACTTCTAAAGATGTTGTGATGATCAAAATAGCTTCACTGAGGTCCCAGGAAGCTAATTCAATTATTAGCTTGGTTGGAGAGTGGCTGAAATGGCCTGGAGAAGTCAAGATGCAGACTCTGTTTTTTGGTTATGGAGTGTTGTACCCCAAAATTTTCCCTCCCATATTTCTCAAGACATGTCAAGAATAATCTCCAAGTGACTCAAGTTAGCTCAAGAGTTAGACAGTCAAATCATCTCCTAAGATAGTCAATTCAAAATTAGGGTTTTGTGTTGCATCAAGGTCCTTACATCCAAATGAACTCAAGTGCTTCTCAATGTCCTAATATGTTCTTAAGTTCATCCATGTCAAGCTTCAAGCCTTGCAGAGGGAGTTTGGTCAGTCAATTGCTCAAGAGGCCCAAAAATCGATTGTGCTAGGGCAAAAGTCAACTGTGACCTACAAACAGTCAAACCTCAAGATTTTTTATCAACATTCTCATTTTTAAGTATAATTCATCATTTGATCAAGGGTTGATCATTATTCATCAAGGATTGCTCAAGATTCATCAAGATTCAAAAGTTGCTAAATTAGGGTTTTGTAGGAAAAGTCAACTCAACTTTGACCAAGCATAACTTTCTCATACTTTATGATAAATGACCCATCAAAAGCTCATTTTGAAGAGGATTAAATTTCTTACAATCCATCTTCACACCCCAAGATCAAAAAATGCTCTCACAAAGAGTTACAAATTTGGACATTATAGGTCATTTTTGAAAGTCAACAAAAACACCTTTTTTTGCCAAAGCTTATAACTTGAGAATGGAATATCAAAATGAGATGATACCAAAAGTGTTGGTTATAGGACATCTCAAGGTTTCTAAAAAGTCCAAAAACACCTCCAAAAGTTCAAAATTGAGGAAGTTATGCATTGTTGAAGTTGGCCATTTTTCCAAAATTACCAAAAGTCAACTATCCCCAAAACATCAAATTTTGACAAAAGGGCCCACTTTTTTCCACTTTATTTGATCTTGTCACACTACACACGTGTCATATCTTCAGTTTCATGCCCATTCATTGATTTTTCTATTTTATTTAATTTTTATTGAATTAATTCATTTTAAATCAATATTAATTCAAATAAAATCCAAAAATTGATGGAATAAGATCTTTTTGATTGATACAACTTTCAATTACCATGATGGACACAATCAAATTCGTACCATGCCATATTGTGAACAAAATATTTGATTTGGGACAATTTTGGAAGCTTTGTTAATGGTGATCAAATCATATCTTCAATCATTAATTCATATGGATTCAAAGCCCAAGATTTAACCTAATTGTTTCTATGATACATATACAACATGAAGCACACATAAACACGACCGGAAAGTTTCACAAACGGCCAGACCAAACTTGGAAAAAAGCTTGAAAATCTTGAAACTGAAATCATACTTGAAGGCCAATTCAATCCAAAACCTAAACGTGGTTCAATTGCCAGGAGTCCACTGAAGCTATGGCAATAAGAACCAAGCCTTCTCGTCGCCTAAAATGCACTGTAGTACTCATGAACATGGCCCTGTACACGAAAACATAACCTCTTGTTCTTGCATATTTTTGCCAAAATCTTTGTACAATCATGCTAATCGGACCATTTAGAACGTTTCTGCATTATTTGATTTTGTTTTGGTAACTTGTATCCTTGTAATCGAACCTAGGGTTTGGAAGATTGTTTTTTGGGTATTTTTGCTACAGGTGAAATCAAGCCAACTGATGGATATGGATGTATTCACGAGACCCAGACAAATCGAACCCTGGTCTTGGATTTGATTTTTACAGCCTAGGGAAGATTTTAGGAGTGAGCCATGGATTTAGCTGCGGATGAAATCCGCAGGTAAATAACCAGGCTTTTCAAGGAAGAAGACGACCACATGCCTCTTCCTCATTGGGTCGTTCATAACTTTGCGCGTCTTTTTTATATTTTTCAGCATATTATCTGTTTTGTCCATATATTATTTGTTGTTTATTTTAATTACAAAAGCAGCACAATGGTCCAGTGGTAAGCACGCTAGTGGATTGTCTCATGGGACCTGGGTTCGAATCCCAGGTCCCCCTAAACGCTTATTATTATTTTGTTCCAGGAGATCCAGTGCAAAGCTTAGGGCGTGGACTACCATACTCCTCATCTCATCAGGCGCCAGATGGCCTCCAGGCCAAATCCAAGGGCCAAGACTGAATGACTATCATACACCCAAGTCAACAGGCGTGCATGGAATGGCAAAAGTCAATCAGGATAACGTGAATGGGCCTCTCAAAATGTTGATCAAACCCTCCATCTGGGTCCAAACCCCCCTGAGTTTGCTCTTTTTTTTTTATTTCTTTCATTATTTTCTTATTTTATTTATTGTTATTTGTTTTGTTATTTTTAATCACTAACTAATTAATTCTTCTTCCCATAAAATCAAAAATACAAAAAATATTATTTTTATTTATGAAAATTAATTTCATCATTTTTTTATTTTTGTAAATAAATTAATTCAATTGATTTAGTTTTAATTAGGAAATAACATTAACAATTTTGCAATAATTAAAATTAATGTAGAATATTAGGTTTTAATAATTTTAACCAACTTTATTTTATTTCCTTAAATATTCAAAAACCCAAAAATATTTTAATTAATTAATTAATTAATTTTGACCTAATTTAATTTCTATTTAATTCAAAAAAAAACAAAAAAAAAACATGCTTTCTTTCAAAAAGGGTCAAAACCCTAAAAAAACTCGCCCGACTTAATTTCTCGTACGCGTATCGTTTTATCCAATATTGTAATTGCTTCCGGAATGTAATAGCTTTTAATTAGGACTTTAATTATTTACCGCTTTATTTTACTTTCCGCAATTTAAATTAAAGGGTTTGTTTTTGGCGATGTAAATACCCGACGCCTTTTAATGGTTTAGATTTAATTTCCGCAATTTAATTTCTGCAAATTATTAACTGTTAGATGCTTGATAATAGGGAATGCATGACAAGATCAAATGTATGAACTTAAAATCAACATAGCTCACCCATGACATGTACAAAGATAAATAACTGAAAAATAATACACTCGCACATGCGCACTCTTAGGGTACACCTCACTTGGTTGCCTCGAACGTGGTCATTGAGTATAGGAAGTTTTAGAGGTCGCCCTCTTGTCCAAAGATCATAGTTGCCTCTAAACGGTTGCCTCA
This sequence comes from Vicia faba, assembly GCA_948472305.1. Classification (NCBI taxonomy): domain Eukaryota; kingdom Viridiplantae; phylum Streptophyta; class Magnoliopsida; order Fabales; family Fabaceae; genus Vicia; species Vicia faba. The sequence continues at coordinate 414,472,470 of OX451738.1, forward strand.
GATGAAATGATCTAAGACATTAGGGTTACCGCTAAGGCGTCCTAACATTGCTTTAGTGACCACACGTCCCTTAATCGAATTGACCCGAAAACTCCAACGACGGTGCTACCTACTCCTCAATAGTGGGATAGCATTGTCTAAAGGACATTTGTACAGATTAATTCCTTTTTCGAGCAGGTAGATGGTTCTTAAGTACTTGCTCCTTTTGAAACAAAACAAAACTTTTCGCACTTACACCCCTTTCAAAACAAAAACTCTTTCAAATCCACAAACACAAAGAAAAGCAATTTTGAAAACACAATGAGCAAGTACCTAAGAGCCCGTGGATAACCACGGATAGAAAGGGTGCTAACACCTTCCCTTTCTATAATCTACCCCCCGAACCCGAGAAACATCTCAAAAAAAGGAATTTTTCTGTGCTTTTTTCCTTTCCTTGTTGGATAAAATAAAAGACGGTGGCGACTCTTGATTACCGCAACATTTTGTGAAAACAAACGCAAAACGCGAACCAGCATTCCAAAAATAGTCAGTTCTCTCCCACCAGATCACAGAACTGGCGACTCTGCTAGGGACTTTATAAGTGAGGTGTACCTTAGGAATAGATCATTGTGTTTTCAATTGTATGCTTTGTATGCTTTAATTTTGTGGGCTTGTATCAGAGTTTCTATAGATCCTAACCCATATCTGGGGGTACCCTTTAGGTAAGTAGCAATAAACTGTGAGGGAACTGTCCGGCTTAGACCGACACGGTTGAAGCAGTAGCTATGTTGGTGTGGCACTTTAGTCTGTACCGATATCCCTTGTGTTGGAACGAGGAGAATATGGGTCTTCTAAGGGGTTGTTAAGCACCAACTGACCTTAGAACCTTAAATTGACCAACTTGGCCATAGAACAGTAGCAGTATGCTACACTCATTGAGACTAAACTCTCGCGATGATTCTGGCCGCAAGAAAAGGTTGCTAAACTGGAATTATGACCGATTGAGGGTAGTCAGTGATATTGAGATCCTCTAGAACCCGGTTACTATTTTTAGGACAGGTTTAAACCAACTGAACTGAAAGAGGGTAGTACCTAAGCTCCATGCCAGCCTGAAATCTAAGGGCTCTTAGTGTGACTTGTGTTCCTTTACCATGTTTGCTATTTGTGGATACTTGTGGTGTGCTTACTATCATGACATCATGACATCATAACATTGCATACATCTTGCATAAGGACTAACCTATTTCAAAGACAGGAGGGATTCATCTTTGTTCTGTTTTGTAGGTCATCATGATGCCCATGCGTAAGAATACCATCCGGATCAACTTTGTCCAAGCCCCTACCTTGCTTAAAGAGTTGGTTTCCAAGATGCCTGACACTACTTCCTTCATCAGGAGGCATGGTTCTCTTCTCAGTTTGGTCACCTCCAAATTGGACGAATAGATGATGAGTGCCCTGGTCCAATTCTATGATCCGTTAAACCATTGTTTTACTTTCTAGGATTTCCAGTTGGTGCCTACCCTAGAAGAGTTCTCTGAGCTGCTCGGTATCTCTGTTATGGAGCAGACCCCGTTTACTGGTTGGGAGAAGACCCTTATGCCCGAAGAGATTGCTGCAGCCCTTCATTTGACCAAAGAGGAGGTAATGGCTAATTAGGAGACTAGGAATGGAGCAAAAGGCTTTCTGACTAAGTTCTTGGTTGGCAAGGCTAACTACTTCTGGGATAGCCTAGACTTTAAGGCGTTCGAGGATATTCTGGCTCTCCTGATATATGGCTTGGTACTGTTTCTGAATCCTGACACTTTTGTTGATGTGAATGCCATAAAGATCTTCATCTCTCAGAACCCTGTACCCACTCTCTTGGGTGACATTCTTCATCAGCTCTATGCTCGTACTTCCTGAAAGCGGGGAACCTTGATGTGATGTGCTCCTTTATTGTCGAGGTGGTTTATTTCGCACCTCCCCAAGTCAATGCTGAAGAATAGAGAAGGAATGGGCTGGGCTTATAGGGTGATGTCTCTCTCTCTCATAATGACATTATCTGGACTCTCAAGGGTATGGATGAGGTGACTATCATTGATCGCTGTGGAGAGTATCCTAATGTTCCATTGATAGGAACCCATGGAGGAATTTCTTACAACCCATGCTTAGCTCTCCGTCAGTTTGGAAGAGCCAGAAGAGAAGGACCTCACGAGCTGCTAATGCCTCATATCATCTTTGATTTTCAAGGGGATAGCGATAAGCAACGTCGTAGATTCATAAGGGCTTGGGATAGAGTTCACCAGTCTGATCCACATGAGCTGGACCCAAAGACTTCTCTGCCAATGGAGCCATATCTCAGATGGGTCCGTATCCACGCCCAAAAGCTAGGTATGCCATATGAAGCTGTTCGGCCTATCACTCTTGAAGTTGCTAATGAAGAAGGGGTTATTCCAACCATCCTCCATCCTTATATGCCCACTGATATTGGGGCACTGAAAAGGTCTTGGATGCAGCTGAGGGATGAATGGGATTCTTACCGGGAAAAGTTCAACGAGCAAGAACAGAAGATCCAGAAGCTGACTAGGCAACTGGAGAACGAGCGGATTCTCAACGACTATGTCCGCACTGAGAAGAAGAGACCATGGGAGCATTGATGGGCCTTTGATGATTTCCTTTCCAGTTTTATTTTTACTTTTCAGTATTTCTTTTCATGTAACACATTAATGGCATCAGTTGAACAATTTGAATTCTAAAGTTTATCTATTAAAGTGTGTTTCCTTTCTTGTTTAAAAATTTGAATCTCAATTGTCTTTGAAATCATAAATCATACGCATTTCATCCCATGCACTTCATAAACAGGTACCCTTTACAGGTCTCTTATCTTCTTCGCTGTTTATTTCAGCACTCACTCATCATGTCTGCTGAACCTTCAACTGAGCAAGCTATCAAGGCCCTTCAGACCCAGAATGCCCAATTTAAAGATCTGTTCATGAGTCTAACTAAGGGTCAGCAAGACCTGAAGACCCTGTTTCTGAAAGAGAAGAAGAAGAAGAAGAAGAGGACCATCATGTTCAACACAGGACACAGGTTTGGGAACAGGCTACAGAATGAAGGTTATTTGACCACCTCATCTGGAGGGAAAGACAGTCAAGAGGAAAGGAGGGCTCCTAGACCTATGGTCTCCGACAATGAGACGGACTACGATGAAGAACAGTTTCCTCCTGCCGAGGATAGATACAAGCAACTGGAAGACCGGTTGAGTGCTATGGAGGTTCAAAAGGTTCATGGTCTGAACTTCGGTGATCTAGGTCTATCATCTGGGGTAGTGATTCCCCACAAATTTAAGGCACCATCCTTTTCTAAGTATGAAGGAGTTTCTTGTCCGAAGTTGCATCTCCGGTCATATGTGAGGAAGATTCATCCGTATACTGCTGATAAAAACCTATGGATCCATTTCTTTCAAGACAGTCTCTCAGGGACTCAGCTTGAGTGGTTCTATCAGTTAGACGGAACCAGTATCCGCAGCTGGGAAGATTTGGCTACTGCATTCTATAGGCAGTATCGGTACAACTCCGACCTTGCTCCTACGCGTACCCAACTCCAGGGTATGTCAATGGGAACGGGTGAAGGATTCAAAGATTATGCTCAAAAGTGGAGAGACCTCTTCGGAAGAGTACAACCACCCTTAGCTGATCGGGAACTTGTTGATATGTTTCTGGGGACCCTGTCTGGTCCATTTTTCAACCACTTGATTGGAAGCTCTTCATCTGGGTTTACAGATCTTATTTTGACTGGTGAGAGGATTGAGGCTAGTATTAAGGCTTGGAAGATACAGAAGGGTACCTTATCAAGCACCAAGAAGAAGCCGTTTAAGAAAGAATCCAATATTGTCTACAGTTCGAGAAGACAAAATAGACCTGAACACCGCCAAGCTGTCAATGTGGTTGTTATTTCAAAACCTGCTGGTGCTCCTCAACACAATAATCAACAAAAGGACGAGAGGCCTCGAAGGAAATTCACCCGTCTCAGCATGACCCTATCTCAGATTCTGCCACAGTTACTGAAGACCAATCTGGTGGTTTTAAAGGAAGCCCCGAAGAATCCAAATACCACATCACCGAGGTATAACCCTAATGCCCGCTGTGTTTTTCACACTGATAGCCCGGGGCATAATACGGATGACTGTTGGGTTTTGAAGAACAAGGTACAAGACTTAATTGATGCGAAGGAGATTGAGTTTGAGGCGCCCGAGAGGCCTAATGTGGTGACTGCTCCCATGCCCAAGCATGGAGTGAATGCTCTAGAAGAAGACTTGTTTGTGGTTTCTGTGGATGATATTGTTACCCCTTTGATGACTGTAAAGAAGAACCTTTTGCTAGCCGGTTTATTTCCGAGCTGTGACGAAGGTTGCCATATATGTTCTGTTTTACCTACCGGTTGTCCGCTTTTGAAATCAGGTGTCCAAAGCCTGATGGATAGTAAAGAGATCTTGTTTGAGAAGACTATTATTCCCTCCGCTCCTACTGAAGAAGTTGCCATTATTACCATTTTTGACAATTCTTCCAAGGCTCCCTTTAGGAAGCCTGTTAGAATTACATCCGTTCCGAGAATCGCACCTTTGATCATCACTATTCTAGGGCCCATCCCCTATACCTCTGATAAAGCTGTCCCTTGGCACTATGGGGCTGATGTTTATTTTCACGGAGTTAAGCAAGAGTTGGATGCTGATACTGACATCAGCAACATTACTGGACCTGCTAAAGTCACCCGCAGTAGAAGACTTTTCTCACCTGATATTGCTCCACCAACAGCCCGAAGACCTGTTGTTATTACACCTGCCAGTGTACCTTCCATTCCTGTTCAAGTTCCTATTCTTACCCCTATCGCCGAGTCATCTGACGCTCGGGGAAAAGGGATCACCACTGATGTGCCTGCCCAGACGGAGGCACCAAAGACAATTACTGTTGAAGCTTTTAAGCAAGAGATGGAAGAGATTCTGAAAATTATCAAGAAAAGTGACTACAATGTAGTTGAACAGTTGGGGAAAACCCCGTCTAAGATTTCTATGTTGTCACTATTATTGTGCTCAGAGGCCCATGCCAAGGCTCTGATTGCCTTTCTGAATACTGCCCACGTGCCACAAGAGACATCAGCTGATCAGTTTACAGACTGCATGGCCAATTTGACTGTTGATAATGGGTTGGGTTTCTCGGACGCCGACTTGACTGCTAAAGGGTAGAATCACAATGATGCCCTGCATGTCTCCATTGAATGCATGGGCACTACTCTTGCACATGTATTGGTGGATACTGGTTCCTCATTGAACGTCTTGCCTAAGAAAGCTCTGGACCGGTTGGATTGTGAAGGGTTAGAGCTGAAACCAAGTAACATTATCGTCAGGGCCTTTGATGGGTCTAAGAGGATGGTTCACGGTGAAGTTGATATTCCCATTAAGGTTGGTTCTCAGGTCTTCAATTCTACATTCTATGTGATGGACATTCGACCATCTTATTCTTGTTTGCTGGGTCGTCCATGGATCCACAAAGCTGGGGCCGTAACCTCAACGCTCCACCAGAAGCTGAAGTACCCAGTCAAAGGGAAGATTGTGACAGTACAGGGAGAGGAGGAGTACATGGTTAGCCACCTCAACTCATTCCGATATGTAGAAATGGATGGGGAATTCATTGAGACCCCGTTCCAGCATTTTGAAGAGGTTCCCCAGAGACTGGCATCAGCTGAGATTGTGGTTGAAGATTCTCCTATGAAAATGGCTTCCTTAAAGGATGCCCGGGCTGTTATTGAGAAGGGTGAGTGTGTAAATTAGGGCCGACTCCCTGATTTTACATAGAAGACTAACAAGTTTGGTTTGGGTTTCACTGCAGAAGCTCAAAGGGCTATTCGGAATGCACGAATCATAAGACCTCCCGTGTTCATCAGCAACTCGGGAGTGAATGCCATTGAAGATGATGTGGAAGAGTCTGAGTTCGACAACTGGATCTATCCTACGATCGACGGTGGACCAAGCAACTGGACAGAAAAGGACTTCATCCCTATTACTTTTGTTACCCAATAATGAAACTTTTGTTTTGAATTTGTAATAAAAAATGTTTTAAACTTTATGGCCTGGTGTCTTACCCGGGGCACCGTGGCTTCATTTGTGAGGGCTTTTGTGTGTCATTTTCATATACCATTAATAAAAGCATTGGACGTTCTTGCATTTCAAATTTTGCGCTCCTTGTTTTTCTTTATTATATATTGCAAAACAACTATTTACACACACTCACATATACAGATCCACATCCACTTTGGATCTCACTGGTAACGACTCTGCTACTTCCAATTATGACTTCGAAAATCCGATCAACTTAGCCGAAGACGAAGGTGAAGATGATTGCGAAGTGCCTGGTGAACTTGTAAGACTGTTACTCCAGGAAGAGAGGGTTATTCAGCCACGCGAAGAGCCGGTGGAAACAGTGAATCTGGGTACTGAGACAGACAAGAAAGAAGTCAAGATTGGTGCAAATCTGGAGCTTAGTGTGAAGCAACGGTTGATTCAGATGCTGCGTGACTATGTTGAAATCTTTGCCTGGTCTTATGAAGACATGCCTGGTTTGGATACTGACATTGTTGTTCACCGCCTGCCTACCAAGGAAGACTGTCCTCCAGTGAAACAAAAGGTTCACCGAATGCGCCCAGAGATGTCTGAGAAAATCAAGGCTGAGGTTATGAAACAATTTGACGCTGATTTTCTAGCAGTTACTTCTTACCCTCAGTGGGTGGCCAATGTGGTTTCTGTGCCAAAGAAGGATGGCAAGGTTCGAATGTGTGTTGATTACAGGGATCTGAACAGGGCAAGCCCCAAGGATGACTTCCCTCTACCTCATATTGACATTCTGGTTGACAACACCGCTCAGCACAAGGTCTTCTCCTTCATGGATGGCTTCTCCGATTATAACCAGATTAAAATGGCTCCTGAAGACATGGAGAAGACAACTTTTGTTACTCAATGGGGTACCTTTTGCTACAAGGTCATGCCTTTTGGACTGAAGAATGTTGGGGCAACATATCAGCGTGCCATGGTTGCTTTGTTTCATGACATGATCCATCATGAGATTGAAGTATACATCGACGATATGATTGCAAGGTCTAAGACTGAGGAGGAACGCCTTGACCATCTGCAGAAGCTGTTTGACAGGCTGAAGTTGTACAGGCTGAGGTTAAACCCGAACAAGTGCACCTTTAGAGTGAGATCTGGTAAACTACTGGGTTTCATCGTAAGCGACAAAGGTATTCAAGTGGATCCGGCAAAAGTGAAAGCCATACAGGAGATGCCGGCTCCCAAAACAGAGAAAGAAGTCAGAGGTTTCCTGGGATGATTGAACTACATTGCCCGATTCATCTCGCACCTAACTGCTACTTGTGAGCCAATCTTCAAGTTGCTGAAGAAAGATCAAGTAGTACGTTGGAACGATGAATTCCTGGCCGATTTCGAAAGGATCAAAGAGTATCTCCAAGAGCCACCCATTCTGATGCCACCAGTTGAAGGGAGACCCTTAATCTTATACTTGACAGTGCTCGATAACTCAATGGGGGTGTGTGCTGGGGAAACATGACGAGTCTGGCCAAAAATAGCATGCTATTTATTACCTTAGCAAAAAGTTTACCGACTGTGAGACCCGATACTCACTGCTTGAGAAAACTTGCTGCGCTTTAGCATGGGCTGCTCGCTGGCTGAGACAGTATATGTTGACTCACACTACTCTGTTGATATCAAAGATGGATCCAATCAAGTATATCTTCGAAAAGCCTGCCTTGTCCAGAAGAATAGCGAGATGGCAGATGATCTTGACTGAGTATGACATCCAATATACGAACCAAAAGGCAATTAAGGGAAGTGTGTTGGAAGACCATTTGGCACATCGGCCAGTGGATGATTATCAGTCTATGAACTTTGAATTCCCGGACGAGAATATCATGTTGGTAACTGATTGTGAGACACCTGGACCGGATGAAGGACCTGAGGAAGGATCCCGATGGTCTATGTACTTTGATGGAGCTTCGAACGCTTTGGGTAATGGCATTGGCATTGTGATCATATCTCCTAAAGGCTCTCATACTTTGTTTACCGCCCGACTATGTTTCAACTGCACCAACAATATGGCGAAGTATGAAGCGTGCATTATGGGTCTTCGAGCAGCGATTGACCTAAGGATTAAGTTCTTGAGTGTCTTCGGAGATTCCGCTCTCGTGATTAGTCAGATCAAAGGCGGGTGGGATACGAAACACCCAAATCTTATCCCTTACAAGGAGTATGTGTTGACATTGCTTCCCCATTTTGAGGAGATAACCTTTGAACACTTCCCTAGAGAGGAGAATCAGTTGGCGGACGCGCTGGCTATGATGTCTTCTATGTTCAAAGTCAATTGGGACAACGAGGCTCCCCGGATCATCATTGAAAGACTGGATGAACCTACAAATTATTGTGATATTGAGACTGAAGAAGTAATAGAAAAACCCTGGTTTCATGAAGTAAAGAGGTATCTTGAAGCTCAAGAATACCCCGAGGGGGCATCTGTTAATGACAAGAAGTTTCTAAGAAGGTTCGCGGCAAAGTTCTTCATCAGCAATGACATCCTTTACAAGCGTAACCATGATTCAACTCTACTGTGATGTGTGGATAAGAATGAAGCAGAAAGGATCATGGCGGAGTTACATGAAGATACTTTCGGAACTCACTCCAGTGGACACACTATGGAAAAGGAAATCCTTCGGGCAGGATATTACTGGTCCACAATGGAAGCCGACTGTCATCAGCATTCTCGAACATGTCACAAATGCCAAGTCTATGTTGATAAGGTGCACATACCTCTAGTTCCTATGAACGTCTTGACGACACTTTGGCCTTTTGCAATGTGGGGCATTGATATGATCGGCGAGATCATACCTACAGCATCCAACGTGCATCGTTTCATCCTGGTAGCAATTGATTACTTTACGAAGTGGGTTGAAGCAGCTTCCTTTGCTACCGTAACCAAGAATGTCGTGGCACGTTTCATTCGGCATAATCTGATCTGTCGATACGGTGTACCAGAGAGGATCATTACAGATAATGGTACCAATCTCAACAACAAGATGATCACTGAGCTCTGCGAGAAATTCAAGATACAGCATCACAACTTTTCTCCCTATCGGCCGAAGATGAATGAAGCTGTCGAAGCGGCTAATAATAACATCAAGAAGATTGTGTAGAAGGTGACAGTAGCATACAAAGACTGGCACGAGATGTTACCATTTTCTCTTCATGGGTACCGTACCTCAGCACGGACGTCAACAGGGGCAACACCCTATTCCATGGTTTATGGCATGGAGGCAGTCTTGCCTATTGAAGTTCAGATACCCTCTCTTCGGATCATGAAGGATGCAGGTTTGAGTGAAGATGACTGGATTCAGACCCGACTTGATCAACTGAACCTAATCGACGAAAAGAGACTTACTGTTATTTGTCATGGTCAGACGTACCAAAAACGGATGATCAAGGCATTTAACAAGAAAGTTAGACGACAAGAGTATCAAGTTGGGGACCTGGTAATCAAGCGCATTATTCTACCTCAAGGTGATCCCAGGGGAAAATGGACCCCTACTTACGAAGGGCCATTTGTGGTTAAGAACATTTTCTCAGGAGGAGCTATGATTCTAACCACCATGGATGGTGATGACCTTCCTCACCCCGTCAATGCAGACATAGTGAAAAGATACTATGCATAATCAAAGACCCGCTAGGTTGACTGGCCTAGGCAAAAATAAGGGCTTCCCGGCGAACCAAAAGGGTTCGGGCAAAAATAAGGGATGAAAATATAAATTAAAAAAAATCTGTACACCCGGCAAGTCGAAAACCTGAAAGGGCGGCTTGGGCAAAAATGGGTATCCCGGTGGACTGAAAACCTGAAAGGGCGGTCCAGGCAAAAGTTAGGGATCAAAGCGTAACACTATGTCTCATTGGATCACCTCGTATCCAGACTTCGGTATCGACTATCAAGCTCGGACGACACCAATCAATCTGATTCATCTTCAACTAGTAGCAAAGTGATGAGATGCTCGAGGACATAAAGGCAATAGCGGAGTTGGAACCCAGTGGGATTATTCACATAGCTGTTTTGTTTAGTTTTTCACAAATTGTGTAAATTCTATTATTCGTCGGCATTCTCTTACTAGGATGTCAGCCTCTTGTACAAAAACGCCTGTTTATAAGCCAAACTTCAAAATCAATACAAATTCATTTTCAGACAAATTTCCAACTGTTTTTCCTTTATCTGTTTTGGTTTGCAAAGAACGTCCAAAGTTCATTTTTGATATACGCATTTGACATTAATTGCTGATCATAAATATTTACATGCGAAACTAAAGATGAATTACTGGTAATAATAGAAACAGGGGCAAATAAGAATTGTCCGAACTGTACAAGTTGCTCTGTCCACCAGGTACCAAGGTATATTCAGCTGAAGGATATGGCTAAAATATTTTCACTCCCTGCAGAATAAGGCAGTGATGGTAGCTCTCCCAGCTGACTTACAGCTATGTACAAATCAGCAATACTCTCCCCAAGCATAGTTCATCCACCATCAGCGCTAAAAAGGTTTGGTATCCCCAGAAGGTCTTAATATTCCTCAGTGGAGTATAAAGATATTCCCCAGCAAGTATAAGAGTATCCCCGACAGTCTTAATATTCCTCAACGGAATATAAGAATGTTCCCCGGTGGAATGCAAGATACCCCCAATGGAGCCATTTCCCCAGCGCAGTCTAAAAAAGATTCCCCAACGGAGTTGAGGCATCATCCCCAGTAGACTCTGGAAACTTACCCCCAGTGGAGTACAAAATAAATCTCCCCAGCCAAATTCAGAGGGTTATCCCCACATGAGTCTAACAGGGTTACCCCTAGCAAGTCGCAACTGAAAGATCATCCCCAGCGAAGTTCTTTCTTTCCCCAAACAAGAGTTCAATCATCAACAGATTCAATATCACCTACAACAGTAATCCATCCCCAGCGGAGTTCATCATTGAAATCCCCAACAGATTTTATCAGCGGAATCCCCAACGGAGTTTATCGTTAAAATTCTCAGCAGAACAACTCTCCCCCCACAGAGTAATTCCCCAACGGAGTTCTTTTCTCCTGCAGGTTTATTCTCACAAATCATCTTCGTCCATCATCCCCATCGGAAACGAAGAACTCAACTCTATTCTCCAGCAGCTCCGGGATTTATTTTCCCCAGATAAAACATTATATTCCCATACATCATGATACATGCATATACGCATCATATGAATACAATCTCATTTATTTTGAGAACATCATTTCCTGATCCATATCATGCATTGCATATGACTGACCTTTTACTTTTCGGGAAAGATACGGTTAAAGTTCTCAGTTACGTCGAAGACCTGATCGGTTCTTAAATCTCAATTGAATTATCCTCGGTTGAATTTCCAATAAGGTTCTCAATCTCGATAGTTTCCCTACATCAAAGTGTGGACGAGTACTATAACCTCAACGGTATACTACGTTGAGCACTAGTCAATTCCTAGATCTTGATGCTTTCCTCCGTCATAGTGTGGATGAGTTCTGTAATTTCAACGGTATACTACGTTGAAGACCAGACAGTTCCTAGATCTTGATGAAGATGTTTCCCTATGTCATAGTATGGACGAGTGCTATAACCTCAACGGTATACTACGTTGAGCACTAGTCAGTTCCTAGATCTTGATGTTTTCCTCCGTTATAGTGTGGACGAGTTCTCTAATTTCAACGGTATACTACGTTGAAGACCAGACAGTTCCTAGACCTTGATGAAGATATTTCCCTACGTCATAGTGTGGACAAGTACTATAACCTCAACGGTATACTACGTTGAACACTAGTCAGTTCCTAGATCTTGATGTTTTCCTCCGTCATAGTGTGGACGAGTTCTCTAATTTCAACGGTATACTACGTTGAAGACCAGACAGTTCCTAGATCTTGATGAAGATGTTTCCCTACGTAATAGTGTGGACAAGTACTATAACCTCAATGGTATACTACGTTGAATACTAGTCAGTTCCTAGATCTTGATGCTTTCCTCCGTCATAGTGTGGACGTGTTCTCTAATTTCAACGGTAGACTACGTTGAAGACCAGACAGTTCCTAGATCTTGATGAATATGTTTCCCTATGTCAAAGTGTGGACGAGTGCTATAACCTCAACAGTATACTACGTTGAGCACTAGTCAGTTCCTAGACCTTAATGTTTTCCTCCGTCAAAGTGTGGACGAGTTCTACAATCTCAACGGTATACTACGTTGAAGACTAGACAGTTCCTAGATCTTGATGAAGATGTTTCCCCCCAATTTAATTATGGACAGGTTCTTAAGACTCAGCCGAGGCATTCTCTCAGTTGAATTATAGGCAAGTTCCTAAATCTCAACAAAATTTAGGCTTCCCCAGCAGAATCTTCTACAACAACAGGTATGCAAGTTCTCGCTAAGGAATCTCTTATGCGATCGACACTCCTGCAGATGGCATCTTTAAGCCCATCCTCCTACCAACAATCTCCAAATGGCATCTGTAAGCCCATTCCCTACATCACAATGCTGATACTACACCATGTGAGTGCAAATTTCTGGGCACTCTAGTGTTCAATTATCTTCCACCTTCGGATCATGAAAGGCTCGAAAGCCAATCTATATCCTCAGGTTTAAGAAAATTGAACAGGAGCAACTGTTGTACCCCAAAATTTTCCCTCCCATATTTCTCAAGACATGTCAAGAATAATCTCCAAGTGACTCAAGTTAGCTCAAGAGTTGGACAGTTAAATCATCTTCTGAGGCAGTCAATTCAAAATTAGGGTTTCGTGTTGCATCAAGGTCCTTACATCCAAATGACCTCAAGTGCTTCTAAATGTCCTAATATGTTCTTAAGTTCATCCATATCAAGCTTTAAGCCTTGCAGAGGGAGTTTGGTCAGTCAATTGCTCAAGAGGCCCAAAAATCGATTATGTTAGGGCAAAAGTCAACTGTGACCTACAAACAGTCAAACCTTAATATTTTTTGTCAACATTATCATTTTGAAGGATAATTCATCATTTTATCAAGGGTTGATCATGATTCATCAAGGATTGCTCAAGATTCATCAAGATTCAAAAGTTGCTAAAATAGGGTTTTGTAGGAAAAGTCAACTCAAATTTGACCAAGCATAACTTTCTCATACTTTATGAGAAATGACCCATCCAAATCTCATTTTGAATAGGATTCAATTTACTACAATCCATCTTCACACCCCAAGATCAAAAAACTCTCTCACAAAAAGTTACAAATTTGGACATTATAGGTCATTTTTGAAAGTCAACAAAAACACCTTTTTTTCCAAAGCTTATAACTTGAGCATAGAATATCCGAATGAGATGAGACCAAAAGTGTTGGTTAGAGGACATCGCAAGGTTTCTAAAAAGTCCAAAAACACCTCCAAAAGTTCAAAATTGATGAAGTTATGCATTGTTAAAGTTGGGCATTTTCCCAAAATTGCCAAAAATCAACTATCCCCAAAACTTCAAATTTTAACAAAAGGGCCCACTTTTTTCCACTTGATTTGATCTTGTCACACTACACACGTGTCATATATTCAGTTTCATGCCCATTCATTGATTTTTCTATTTTATTTAATTTTTATTGAATTAATTCATTTTAAATCAATATTAATTCAAATAAAATCCAAAAATTGATGGAATGAGATCTTTTTGATTGATACAGCTTTCAATTACCATGACGGACACAATCAAATTCGTACCATGCCATATTGTGAATAAAATATTTGATTTGGGACAATTTTGGAAGCTTTTTTAATGGTGATCAAATCATATCTTCAATCATCAATTCATATGGATTCAAAGCCCAAGATTTAACCTAATTGTTTCTATGATACATATACAACATGAAGCACACATAAACACGACCGGAAATTTGCACAAACGGCCAGACCAAACTTGGAAAAAAGCTTGAAAATCTTGAAACTGAAATCATACTTGGAGGCCAATTCAATCCAAAACCTAAACGTGGTTCAATTGCCAGGAGACAACTGAAGTTATAGCAATCAGAACCAAGCCTTCTCGTTGCCTAAAACGCACTGTAAGTACTCATGAACATGGCCCTGTACACGAAAACATAACCTCTTGTTCTTGCATATTTTTGCCAAAATCTTTGTACAATCATGCTAATCGGACCATTTAGAACGTTTCTGCATTATTTGATTTTGTTTTGGTAGCTTGTATCCTTGTAACCGAACCTAGGGTTTGGAAGATTGTTTTTTGGGTATTTTTGCTACAGGTGAAATCAAGCCAGTTGATGGATATGGATGTATTCACGAGACCCAGACAAATCGAACCCTGGTCTTGGATTTGATTTTTACAGCCTAGGGAAGATTTTAGGAGTGAGCCATGGATTTAGCTGCGGATGAAATCCGCAGGTAAATAACCAGGCTTTTCAAGGAAGAAAACGACCACGTGCCTCTTCCTCATTGGGTCGTTCATAACTTCGCGCGTTTTTTTTATATTTTTCATCATATTATCTGTTTTGTCCATATATTATTTGTTGTTTATTTTAATTACAAAAGCAGCACAATGGTCCAGTGGTAAGCACGCTAGTGGATTGTCTCATGGGACCTGGTTTAGAATCCCAGGTCCCCCCAAATACTTATTATTATTTTTTTCCAGGAGATCCAGTGCAAAGCTTAGGGCATGGACTACCATACTCCTCATCCCATCAGGCGCCAGATGGCCTCCAGGCCAAATCCAAGGGCCAAGACTGAATAACTATCATACACCCAAGTCAACAGGCATGCATGGAATGGCAAAAGTCAACCAGGCTAACGTGAATGGGCCTCTCAAAATGCTGATCAAACCCTCCATCTGGGCCCAAACCCCCCTGAGTTCGCTCTTTTTTTTATTTCTTTCATTATTTTCTTATTTTATTTATTGTTATTTGTTTTGTTATTTTTAATCGCTAATAAATTAATTCTTTTTCCCATAAAATCAAAAATACAAAAAATATTATTTTTATTTATGAAAATTAATTTCATCATTTTATTTTTGTAAATAAATTAATTCAATTGATTTAGTTTTAATTAGGAAATACCATTAACAATTTTGCAATAATTAAAATTAATGTAGAATATTAGGTTTTAATAATTTTAACAAACTTTATTTTATTTCCTTAAATATTCAAAAACCCAAAAATATTTTAATTAATTAATTAATTAATTTTGACCTAATTTAATTTCTATTTAATTCAAAAAATAAACAAAAAAAAAACATGCTTTCTTTCAAAAAGGGTCAAAACCCTAAAAAACTCGCCCGATTTAATTTCTCGTACGCGTATCGTTTTATCCAATATTGTAATTGCTTCTGGAATGTAATAGATTTTAATTAGTACTTTAATTATTTATAGCTTTATTTTACTTTCCGCAATTTAAATTAAAGGGTTTGTTTTTGGCGATGTGAATACCCGACGCCTTGTAATAGTTTAGATTTAATTTCCGCAATTTAATTTCTGCAAATTATTAACTGTTAGATGCTTGATAATAGGGAATGCATGACAAGATCAAATGTATGAACTTAAAATCAACATAGCTCACCCATGACATGTACAAAGATAAATAACTGAAAATAACACACTCGCACATGCGCACTCTTAGGGTACACCTCACTTGGTTGCCTCGAACGTGGTCATTGAGTATAGGAAGTTTTAGAGGTCGCCCTCTTGTCTGAAGATCATAGTTGCCTCGAAAAGGTTGCCTCGGATGAAATGATCTAAGGCATTAGGGTTACCGCTAAGGCGTCCTAACATTGCTTTAGTGACCACACGTCCCTTAATCGAATTGACCGGAAAACTCCAACGACGGTGCTACCTACTCCTCAATAGTTGGATAGCATTGTCTAAAGGACATTTGTACAAATTAATTCCTTTTTCGAGTAGGTAGATGGTTCTTAAGTACTTGCTCCTTTTGAAACAAAACAAAACTTTTCGCAGTTACACCCCTTTCAAAACAAAAACTCTTTCAAACCCACAAACACAAAGAAAAGCAATTTTGAAAACACAATGGTCAAGTACCTAAGAGCCCGTGGATAACCATGGATAGAAAGGGTGCTAACACCTTCCCTTTCTATAATCTACCCCCCGGACCCGAGAAACATCTCGAAAAAGGAATTTTTCTGTGCTTTTTTCCTTTCCTTGTTGGATAAAATAAAAGACGGTGGCGACTCTTGCTTATCGCGACATTTTGCAAAAACAAACGCAAAACGCGAACCAGCATTCCAAAAACAGTCAGTTCTCTCCCACCGTATCACATGGAGGTTATGGTAAATGGTGTTACAGTTGTGTAGTAAGGGTTTAGATAGCCTCTATATGAGTTATAGGAGCTTTGTGATTGATTAAAAGTGAAAACACATGAGTGGCTTGTGTATTTGAAGTTCAAGGTCAGAAATGACAAGTAATGGAGGTTTTTGGTGCAAGTTCTGATTTCAAAGTGTTTGAGGGCTTAAGCATCCGTGTCCTTGTGGCAAATGGTTTGTGTATGTATAAACAAAAGATTTTGAGAGCTTTGGACAATCAGAAGTACCAGTCTCAAGCTAATTGCTAGGTTACTTGATTTTAAAGAAAAGTGAGAAAATCAAGTTTCAAAGTTTTTACCAACAATATAGAGTGGTTGAATCACTTTTATCACATTTCTTATGACTTTGCAGATGAAGTATGATCAGAGGGAACATGTGAGAGGCTTAAGAATTGACTTTGTGTAAAAAAGCCACTTTTCCAAAATGGCAATGTTGCCTTTCTTCCTAAAATGGTATTAAGCATGGGCAATGCATTGAATGCTTGGATTAAAGCTTCTAAAAGTTGTGTAGACATTTAATTATGGAGTGAAATTCAAGTTAGAAGCCTGCAACGTAGGATTTGTACAACATGCTTGATGATTGGATCAAGTGCTCATCACAAAATTGACTTGTAATATACGAATGAAACCCTAACTTCATGGCTTCGATTCTCTTAGCTCAAATATGATATCAATGAGTTCTTTGATATTTTGGAAAGCTTGCAATGTTATATATAACCCATATTTGAATTTATTTTAAATATTCCCCTTGTAACTATATGAAAAAGTTCCATGAAGTTGGGTTAAAATCCTGACCAAATTAGGGCAAAATTTCACTAAGTGTTTTGTTTCATGACCACGTGTTCTTAAAATTATAACTTGAGATCCAAGCACTTTCGGAAGAAGTTGTGTGAAGAAAAGTTGTATATTTCATGGAGATATACAACTTTCATGTTGGAAGTTTCTCTTGAATCACCTTGCATCATGGTGAAAATTTTGCTCAAAGTTATGAAAAAATAAGAAATTTCCAACACTTAGAAAAATTTCTAAGTTTAGAAATTTTAACTTTTCAAAATGAAATCTTGAATTTTGGATTTCTTGATGAATAATTTTCATATTTTGACATGTTTGGATGAATTGTGATCTTTGGCATTTGAATTTGACTAAAAAGTCAAAGTTTAACTTTTCAGTATATAGTTGACTTTTGATCAGTTGATTGAAAAATTCATCTGTCAATCCAATGGATCTTGAGAAATGTTTTAGATCATGCCATTAGGTCAAAATGATGAAATTTAACTCTTCATATTATGCTTCAAACCAATTGATCATTTTCTAGGTCAAAAATCAGAAATTGCCCCTTCTTAGTCAAAACCCTAATTTTGACCATTTTTCCTTTTGATGATTTGATCAAATTTTTTGAGGAATTATGGTTCAAACTTGATCAAATGATACATATGAGTTTAAAATGTTGATGTGGATAAAAATTTATGAAGTTTGACTGTAAATTGGCCATAGTTTACTTTTTCCCCAATACAACTGATTTTTAGGTCAACTGCTCAATTGATTGAGCAAAAGTGTGATCCAAGGCTTGAAACTTGACATGAGTAATCTTGGGGGTTCATAATGATCCATGAAAGTAATATGGGGCATTGGAAGTTCAAAAATCCTTGTGCAATCTCAAACCCTAATTTTGGTCATCAGTGTTTAAGGAGGTGTCTTGAGCTGATCAACCCTAGTGCAGTCTTGAGCCAAAGGAGATCTTGTGAGCAAAATCCTTGATAAGTGAGAGGGAAAATTTGGGGGTACAATATCTGTCTTTAATCTGGAAGAAATAAATCTTACCAGAAGAGGTCTTTGTTCGCCTGTCTTTAATCTGGAAGAAATAAATCTATCACGAAGTGCTCTTCGTTCGCCTGTCTTTAATCTGGAAGAAATAAATCTAACCAGAAGAGGTATTTGTCCGCCTGTCTTTAATCTGGAAGAAAATAAATCTAACCAGAAGAGGTCTTTGTTCGCCTGTCTTTAATTTGGTAGAAATAAATCTAACCAGAAGAGGTCTTTGTTTGCATGTCTTTAATCTAGAAGAAATAAATCTAACTAAAAGAGGTCTTCATTTGATGATTGATTTTTCCTATAAGGAATAGGGTTAGTTGCATGCAGATGTATGAATGGTGTAATGATGTTCTCAAAATAAATGAGATTATGCCATATGTATTTTCCATGTATGTGATATGATGTAGGAGCATGATATGTTTTAAGTACATCTTTGACAAATGTTGGGGAGCTTTGGGAAGTTAAATCCCAGACTACTTATTGGAGATAAAGAGTATGCGTATCTTCGAACTTCATTTTAGAATGTTTCTGCTGGTGATTCCTGTTTTGTTATTTGAGGAGAACTCCACTGGGGAATATTGACTTTTCTTGAGGGAAACTCTGTGGAGAGTGTTGATTTCTGCTTGAGGGAAAGAGTTCTGGAGTTTTAGTCGTCCTTTACTCTACTTGGGAGTTATCTCTTGAGTGGGGAGAATGAAAGTTAGCAGTTATCTAGTCAAAATACAGGCTTCACAATAACTTACTGAGGATAGTGGCAAACTCTACTAGGAAATAGGAGTTTTGTTAGTGATTGAAGAAGTTAAACTAATATTTGGCTGGGTCTAGGTTTCTAGCAACTTAGCCTCGAGGCTAGCTGTTATCTGGTCGGATTCCAGTCTTCGTAGTAACTTTCTAGAAAGATGAAGTTAAACTATTATCTAGTCGGATTCCAAGCTTCGCATTAACTTTCAAGGATAGCAACGACTCCGTTGGGGATCACAATGACTTTAACGGGGATTAAGGGGTTTTTTCCATTGATTTGTAATAGTCTGAGAGGCCAACTCAAGCTGGGGGGAATTTGCAGTTTGTTGGGGAAATAAACTCGGTTAAAGAGAATATTTGACGATCTGCTGGAGAGGTGTTTCCTTTAGGGAGAAATCCACAAGGCTCTTAGACCAACTCAACTGGGGAGAGGATTTTCAAGAGATTGGAACTCTGGCTGGGGATTGCATGGATCTGTCTCCATGGGGATAGTTTTATTTAAGTAACTCTGTGGGGTATCCTTGAATCCTTAAGGGGATGTTTGTTAATGTTTTTATGTGTACACTTGTTAACAGTTTGATCATGTTCATATGCATATGTTCATTCAATTTAAGTTATTAGACATTTTCACACTTAAAATAGAAAAAACAAAAGTTTGTACTTCAAATTATATTTGTATTGATGTTTTCCTATAAACAGGCATTTTTGTACAAGGAGACAGAGATCCTAGTAAGAGGAAATCGTTGAAAGAAATGAAAAGAGTACAAAGTGAAAATAATAGCCATGTGGAAGTGATCTCATCATGTTCCAACTCAGTTATTGCCCCTATGTCTTTGAACATCATCCCTTGCCATTGAAAGAAGTTGATTGGATTGATCTTGTACCATTAAAATTGGACCTTGGTAATAAAGCTGGCTGTAGAGATCCAATGGGACACACTCGTATGCTTTAATCCCTAACTTTTTCCTGGACCGCCCTCTCGGGTTTTCAGTCCACCGGGATACCCATTTTTTCCCAACCCTCCCTTTCGGGTTTTTGACTTGCCGGGTGTACAATATTTTGTATATATCCCTAACTTTTGCCCAAACCCTTTTGGTTCGCCGGGATGCCCTTGTTTTTGCCTAGGTATGTCAACCTAGTAGGCCATTCTTTATGCATAGTATTTTTTTGACTATGTTTGTGTTCACAGGATGCAGGAAGTCTTCGTCGTCTATAGTAGTTAGCATCATGGCACCACCAGAGAAAACTTTCTTGATAACAAATAGTCCTTCGTATGTGGGAGTCCATTTTACCTTGGGACCGCTTTGTGGAAGAATGATGCGCTTTATTACCAACTCGCCAACCTGATACACATGAGGCTCGATCTTCTTGTTGAAAGCTTTGATCATATGTTTTTGTTACATTTGACCATGACAAGTAGCAACCAGTCTTTTCTCGTCAATCAAGTTCAAATGATCTAATCTAGTATGAATCCATTCGTCTTCGCCTAAGTCTGCTTCTTTCATAATCCTTAGAGAAGGAATCTGAATTTCGACAGGCAGGACAACTTCCATGCCATAGACCAAGGAGAACGGGGTTGCCCCAGTTGATGTTCATGCTGAAGTACGGTAGCCATGGAGAGGAAACGATAACATCTCATGCCATTCTTTGTAGGTTACTACCATCTTTTGCACAATCTTCTTGATATTTTTATTGGCAGCTTCCACTCACCATTCATGTTAGACCTATATGGAGAAGAATCGTGATGCTTGATTTTGAACTGCGTGCAGAGTTCTGTAATTATAGCATTATTGAGATTGGTTCCGTTGTCAGTGATGATCCTTTCGGGGATACCATAACGATAGATGAGGTTATGCTTGATAAATCTAGCTACAACATTCTTAGTGACTAAGGCAAATGAAGCAGCTTCGATCCATTTGTTGAAGTAGTCAATAGCAACAAGGATGAAGTAGTGTCCATTGGAAGCAGTGGGTTTGATCTCTCCAATCATGTCAATGCCCTACATTACAAATGGCCACGGAGCGGTCATGACATTCAGAGGAATTGGGGGTACATGGACCTTGTCAGTACAGATTTGACACTTGTGACAAGTCCTTGAGTGATGATGACAATCAGTTTCCATTGTAGACCAATAGTAACCAGCCCTCTGGATTTTATTGGCCATAGCGTGCCCACTAGAGTGAGTCCTAAAGACTCCATCATGCATGTCTTCCATAATTTTCTATGCCTCCTTCTTGTCCACACACCAGAGTAGAGTAGAACCATGATTTTTCTTACGCATGATTCCATTGCTTAAGAAGAATTTGGCTGAGCATCTTTGCAAGAATTTCTTATCATTGATGGAAGCTCCTTCAGGATACTCTTGTGCTTCAAGATATCTCCTTACTTCATGGTACCATGGTTTCTCTTCGTCAGTGTCAAGCTCATAGCAGTGTGCAAATTCGTCGAATCTTTCGATTGTAATCATATGAGCTTCATTGTCCCATTTGACCTTAAACATGGAAGACATTGTTACCAAGGCGTCATCCAACTGATTTTATTCTCTAGGAAAATGTTCAAAGGTGATCTCCTCGAAGCATGGTATCAGGGTTACCACAAGCTCCTTGTAAGGAATGAGGTTAGGTTGCTTAGTGTCCTATTCTCCTCTGACTTGACTGATCACTAGAGCAGAATCTCCGAATACATTCAAGAACTTGATCCTTAAGTCAATGGCAGCCTTTAGACCCAATATGCACGCTTCGTACCCACCCATGTTATTCGTACAATTAAAGCACAATCTAGAAGTAAAAGGAGTATGGAAACCCTCAGGAGAAATAATCACAACACCAATTCCATTACCTAAAGCGTTGGAAGCCCCATCAAAAACCATAGTCCATCGGGATCCTTGTTCAGGTCTATCATACGGTCCAGGTTCTTCATAGTCAGTTACTAGCATAATATTCTCATTCGGGAAGTCAAAGTTCATAGACTGGTAATCATTAACAGCTTGATGGGCCAAATGATCTGCCAATGCACTACCTTTTATGTCCTTTTGTGTGGTATACTGGATGTCATATTTGGTCAGAATCATTTTCCATCTAGCTATTCGTCCGGAGAGAGCCGGCTTCTCGAAGATATACTTGATAGGGTCCATCTTATAAATCACACAAAGTGGTGTGAGTCAACATATATTGTCTTAGCCAGCGACCAGCCCATGCCAGAGTACAACAAGTTTTCTCGAGCAGTCAATATATGGTTTCACAGTCGGTAAAATTTTTGCTCAGATAGTATATTGCATGCTCTTTTCGACCAGACTCGTCTTGTTGGCCCAATACACACCCCCATTGAGTTCTCTAATACAGTCAAGTACATAATCAGAGGTCTTCCTTCAATTGGAGGCATAAGGATAGGAGGCCCTTGCAAATATTCCTTGATTTTGTCGAAGGCAGCTTGGCAATTGTCGTTCCATTTGACTACTTTATCTTTCTTCAAGAGTTTGAAGACTGGCTCACAAGTAGCTGTTAGATGAAATATGAAGCGGGAAATGTAGTTAAGACGACCCAAGAATCATCTAACTTCTTTCTCAGAACATGGAACATGCATTTCTTGAATGGCTTTAACCTTTGCAGGATAAACCTCAATGCCTTTACCACTGACCACAGAACCTAGAAGTTTTCCAGACCTTACTCCGAAAGTGCACTTGTTAGGATTCAACCTTAACTTGTACTTCTTCAACCTCTCAAACAACTTGTATAGGTGATCGAGGTGCTCTTCTTCAGTATACAACCTTGCAATCATATCATCCACATAGACCTCTATCTCATGATGGATCATATCATGAAATAAAGCTACCATGGCTCTTTGATATGTGGCCCATGCATTCCTCAATCTGAACGACATGACTTTGTAACAAAAGGTGCCCCATTGCATAACAAAAGTGGTCTTCTCCATGTCTTTGGGAGCCATCTTGGTTTGGCTGTAGCCAGGAAATCCATCCATGAAAGAGAAGACTTTATATTGAGCGGTGTTGTCAACCAAGACATCGATATGAGGTAGAGAGAAATCATCTTTGGGGCTTGCCTTATTTAAATCCCTATAGTCTACAAACATATGAACTTTTCCATCCTTTTTTGGAACGGGGACCACGTTTGCAACCCATTAAGGATAAGATGTCATAGCTAGGAATCCTGAATCGAATTGCTTCATCACTTCTGCTTTTATATTTTCAGACATGTCAGTCCGCATCCGACAAACCTTTTGTTTGACAGGAGGTTAATCTTCCATTATGGGTAGACGATGAACCACAATGTCAGTATCCAACCCTGACATGTCTTCATACGACCAAGCAAACACTTCATCATAGTCACGTAGCATCTGGACCAACTTGCTCTTGATACCATCTTCTAAGTCGACGCCGATCTTGACCTCTTTCTTTTCTGTCTTAGTACCAAGGTTGATAAATTCGACTGGTTCTTCATGGGGTTAAATAGCTTTCTCTTCTTTCATTAGAAGTCTAGCTAGTTTGGTATTTCACAATCTTCCTCGCCTTCATCTTCGGCTTGGTTAATTGGATGTTCGAAGTCATAACTGGCAATAGTAGAGTCGTTGGCAATAAGATCCGGAGTGGATGAGGATCTCCAAGTGTGTGTGTGCATGTAATATACATGGCTATTTGAAAGATGCAATAAAGAAAAAGAAAGACAATGAGCACAAAATTTGAATGCAAAGGTCCAATGTTTTTCATTAAATGATCATATGATAAATGAACATGAACAAAACCCTTAACAAATGGGCCATGGTGCCCCGGGAAAGGCACGTGGCTTAAAAGTCATTGTTTGGAATTAAGATTACAGACAAAAGTTCTTGAATTGACATAAAATAGTAAACAGTAATTACTCCTCATTGAAGGAGATGGGAGTGAAGTCCTTTGTGTTCCAGTTGTTGAGCTTTCCTCCGGCAGTAGGGTAGGTCCACTCTTCAAAAGCACATTCATCGTCAGAGTCTTCCATAATGTTTACTTCATGATTTCTAATGCGAAGAGGTGGCTTTCCCGCATGAGCGCGCCTGACCTATTTTTGAGCTTTGATGGTGAAACCCAACCCAAATTTGTCTGCTTTAAACGGAATGTCAAGGAGTTGTCCCCAGATAGTAAAACTTCCATCTTTGACCACGACACATGCATCTTTAAGTGAAACCATTCTTGGTACAACTCCATCAACTTTTGATATGTCAGAGGAGATTTTGGTGGCGGCAACCATAGGAGGAACAACTTTGAAATCCTGGCACGGAGTTTCTATAAATTCACCATTCATTTCCACATACTTGAAGGAATTGAGGCGGCTCACGATAAATTCCTTTTCACCATAAACAGTGACGATCTTCTCTTTGATTGGGTATTTTAACTTTTGATGGAGGGTGGATGTTACTGCCCCTGCCCCATGGATCCAAGGGCGCCCAAGCAAACAAGAATAGGTGGGACGTATGTCCATTATATAAAAGGTGGAGTTGAAAATCTGTGATTCTACTTTAATGGGGAGATCCACCTCTCCATGCACCATCCTTTTAGACCCATCGAAAGCCCTTACAACTATATCACTTGGTTTCAACACCAGGCCTTCGTAATCTAGCTAGTCTAGAGCACCTTTGGGTAACACGTTTAGATATGAGCCAGTATCAACTAAGACATGAGCCAGGGTAGTTCCCTTACATTTAATAGAGACATGCAAAGCCTTGTTATGATTCTTTCCAATAGGAGTCAAGTCAGCGTCAGAGAAACCTAATATGTTGCCAGCCGTTAAACTCGCCATACAATTCTCGAACTGGTCAGCTGTAGTCTCTTGGGGAACATGAGCTTTCTTGAAAGACTTGACTAAATCTTGGGCATGAGCATCAGAACAGAGTAGTAATGACAACATGGAGATTTTGGAGGGGGTTTGCCCCAACTGTTCGACTATTTTGAAATCACTCTTCTTTATAATTTTCAGAACTTCCTCCATCTCTCGAGTGGAGGGCTCTTCAACATCAACATCTTTGGCAGGCGCCTCTATCCCAACAGGCTAACTTACTTTTTCTTTGCCTCTAGTGTTGGCATTAGACTTATTATTGGTTATGTGAACAGGAGTTGTTGTAGTAGTCGGAGGTGAAATATCAGGGGAGAATATCCTCCATATTCTTGTTACCTTACTAGAACTTACAATATTTGTAACATCATTGGTCTTGTCTTTATTGATCCATGAATCTTTCTTTATTCCATGATAGTAAATTTAGGCACCATAGTTCCATGGAATTACTTTATTGGAGGAGTAAGGAATCGGCCAAGGGGCAGTGATTATTAAAGGAGAAATTGTTGATTCATTTGAAATCCTAATAGGACCCTTTGAGGAGATCCTAAAAGGCTTGTTGGAAATTGTTATGATAGAAACATATTCAGCTTTATTGGTCAAACTTTTGATGGACGGAGTTTATTCAAACAAGATCTCATGACTATCTATCAGGCGTTGAACATCTTCTTTCATCCACTTGCATCCATTTATTTATTCAGCATAGCAATCACAGTCTTGTAAATAGCCAGGGAACACCCCAGCTCTCAGCAAATCTCCCTTCACAGTAGTCAATGGAGTAGTCAATCCTCAACGGAGGAAACAAAAGTAGTGTCATCAATTGCATTGACACCTTTTCCATGGTTTGGAATTAGTGCAGTTATCACATTTTGAGTTTTAGGTGGATCAAACTCAATAGTTTTGTTATCGATAAGATCTTGAATTCTGCATTTTAAAAATCCCAACAATGATCAGTTTCATGCCAAGGGCTGTTGGAATGATATGCACATTTGGCATTAGGATTGTACTTCGATGATGAGACATTTGGATTTGATGGTGGATCACACAATGTCACCAAGTTGGCCTTCAACAGGTGTCGCAAGGCTTGGGACAGTGGCATGTTAATACTCGTGAACTGTCTTCTTGGGATCTCATGTCATTGATGATTGACTTGTTGTGGTTGTCTTTGAGTAGATGGAGGGTTGGAGATCAAAACATCATTAATAGATGAACGGTGATCCTTCTTGGTATAGGCCCTTGACCAATATACAATATTGGCTTCTTTCTTTCCAGTAAAGGGTTTCTTTACAGTTAGATGTAGAAGCAAATGCCATGGGAATTTTTCCACTCTTAATACCACTCTCGACTCTTTCATCAGTCAGAATTAACTCTGTGAAACCGAATGAGGAGCTCCCAATTAACAAATTGAAAAATGGGCCAATTAATGTTCCCACGAACATGTCCACCAGCTCCCTATTAGTCAGTGGCGGTTGAACTCTACTAGAAAGGTCCCTCCATTTTTACACGTACTCTTTAAACCCTTCATTAGTCCCCATTGTCATTCCTTGAAGTTGGACTCTAGTCGGCACCAAGTTAGCTTTGTACTGATATTAGCGGTAGAAAGCGGTGGCCAGATCTTCCCAAGTATGAATGTTGGAACCCTCCAACTGGTAAAACCATTCTAACTGAGTCCCAGACAGACTCTCTTGAAAGAAATGCACCCACAACTTTTTGTCAGTGGTATGTGGTTGTATCTTGCGGGCGTAGGACTTCAAGTGAAGTTTTGGGCATGAAACTCCATCATACTTAGCAAAGATTGGAATTTTGAACTTATGTGGGATAACAACCCCAGGTACCAAGCCCAAATCACCAAAATCCAAGCCAGGCATGACTTGAATTTCCACAGCTTTCAACCTCTCTTCCAGTTTCTTGTATTTATCCTCGGCCGATGGATAATGTTCATCAAAGAAATCTTCATCCTCAGAATCTTGATCGTTTGCACCCCCATTGTGGGTGCTCCTTACGTCTTCATTCTAATTTTCATCCTCCTCGAATGACTCTTTAACCACTTGTACTTGATGGACATAGCATTTAAATCTTTTTCCCATGTTGATCAGTGCTTTCTTCTTGGTCTTCTTTTTGGCCACCATTAGTGATATCAGCTCTTGTTGTCCCTTGGCCAGGGTCTGCAAGGCTTCTTGGAATTGAGAATTCTGCTTCTGCAAGCCTTTCACGATTTGCTCGATATCCATCATACTGAAATAAACAGTAGAAATATGAGGAAACCTGTGCTTGAAAACCCTTTTATGTTATTATGCATGAAATGCGTATGCAAACTATTTCAAGGACTTTTAAGATTTAAACTTGTTTAGACAAATAGAGAACAAACATTAATTGCATTAATAAGTTCAAACGGTTACAAAAATGCCTCTTGGGCTTACAATGGAATAAAGATAATACAAAATAAACTCCTAAAACAAAAAAGGACTCAAGCTTCCCATGAGCGCATCCTCTTCGGTGCAATGTAGGTATTCAAACTCCTCTCTTCATGAAGTTGTCTCGTGAGCTCCAAAACCTTCTTCTCGCTTGTGTAGAACTGGGTTTCAAAGGTGTATCTCTCCCCTTTGAGTTGAATCCATGATCTTTGAAACTCCTCGAGAGTAGTCGGCATGTTAGGATGAATAATAGTGTAAGGAATATCTCCCTTGACAATAGGCTCCATGATGATAGGTAGAATGGCCTCATAAGGCATCACGAGGTTTTGAGTGCGAGCTCGCACCCACTTGAGATAAGGCTCCAAAGGAATTGAGTTTTTATTCCCTAATGTCTTCCTATCAACTTTGTTCACCATGCCCCAAGCTCGTATGAATCTCTGACGATAACCTTGGACATCTTTCTCATAGTCGAATGTAATTCCTTGGACAAGTGTATTATGAGAACCATCCCTCCTTGCATACCCAAATTGTCCCAAATCCAAACAAGGGTTATAAGTGATGCCCCCCCTAATGCCAAGGAGAGGGACATTATGGAAATCCCCACAATGATCAATGATGGTAACATCCTTCAAAGATCGAGGACACCAATGAATATTTGAATGCGTGAGGGACATCAACCTATTAGACCATCTCATGCCTTGATCATTCATCAAAACAGATCGAGGTAGGTGCAAATAAACCACGTAGCTAACAAAGGAGTGAAACACATAAGGGCCCTTATTCTCTTCATGGTGCGAGTGTGAATGGAGTGAAAAATGTATCCAAGTAAGGTAGGCATCGGGTTACTAGAGAAGAAAACTTTGACCGCATTCACATCTATGAGTTGGTCCGGGTTAGGAAATAGTACCATCCCATAGATTAGAAGAGCCAAAACCTCTTCAAAGACTTTTATATCCAGAGCACCCCAAAAATATTGAGCCTTCTAAAACAAAAACTTGGCTAGAAACCCTTTGACACCACTTCTTGTTTCCCAATTGGTCACAACATCAGATTGTTACAAATGTAGAGCTCGAGCAATCTCCTCAAGTTTTGGGTCTCTTTCAATACCGTTGAACATTAATTGATCAATAATAGGAATTCCCAAGAGTTGATAGAATTCTTCCATAGTGGGAACAAGTTGGTAATCAGGAAAAGTAAAGCAATGGTGTAAAGGATCAAAGAATTGTAAGAGCACTTTCATCATGTTTTCATTAAGGCTCGAGGTAACCATATCGATATGTCGGCCATGTCTTTTGGTAAATGGAGAATTCTCAGGAACCCTTGACGCCAATTCTTTGAGTTGAGGAGGTACTCTTACGAGATTGACTTGGATAGTATTTCGGTGGGTGGAAGATATGTCCTATAAAACAAAACAAAACAAAGATGAATCTCTAGGTCCTTGAAATGGTTAGTGAAAATTCCATGGTATGATGTCATGATGTTATGTACAAGTAAACATATACAAGCAAAGCAAACAAGTCCTCAGGTTTGGGCTTGCATGAGGTTCATAGGTAAGTACTCTCTTGAAGTTTAGTTGGTTCAACATATCCTAGAAAGTAGTCGGGTTCTAGGGAATCTCAATATCACTGATCTTTCTTCATCGGGCATTGTTTCATCACAAGCCTCTTTATTGGCGACTGAGATATCCCGAAAGTCCGATCTCAATGAGTGTAGTATCGAGTATCAACTAACTTCGAACTACACCAAAGTCGGCTATCTCACCACTTACTAATGGCCAAGTTGTTCAATTAAAGGTTCTAAGGTCAGTTAGTGCTTCATGACACCACACAACGACCCCGTATTCTCCTTGACTGAACTCAAAGACTACCGGTACCAACAAATGTGTCACACTAACATAGCCATCGCTTCAACCATATCGGTATACCCTGCACAATCTCAACAATCTATTGCTACTTACCTAATAATGTTCCCCGATCCAGGTAGAGGATCAATAAACACCCAAACAAGGACCCATAAATGTAAAGCAAACAAATCAAACAAGGAAAGCATTTTAAAGGTGATATATCTCTAAGGTAACCCCACTTTTAAATAATTCCTCAGCAAATTTGTCAGTTCTGTAATACGGTGGGAGAACTGACTTGGGTGTTTTGTCTTTTATCGCAATTGTTGCGAATAGCAAGAGCCGCCGCCGATTTTTCTTTTATCCAATAAAAGAAAGGGTGAAAAGAACAGGAAATCCCTTTTGAGATATTTTCTTTAGTTCGGGGGGTAGGTTATGAAAAGGGAAGGTGTTAGCACCCTTTTCATCCGCAGTTATCTACGGGCTCTTAGTTGCTTGATCACTTTGAAAATTCTTTGTTTGAAACGTGTTTGTGATTGGTGTAAGTTTGAAAATATTTTGAAAACGCCTTTATTTCGGCAAACTTTGTAATGATTCTCGTCTCTATAAGAATGTATACAAAGTGTGGGTTTTGAAAATTGTTCAAAGAGATGTTTGTTTTGAAGATGTTTTGAAAATGTGAGTTTAGAGATGGTTTTAGTTTTGTGAGCAAGAAACTACGAGCGTCCTACCTACTCAAAATGTCTTTGTTCTTTTCCTCCTCCTTTAGATGTTGCTATCTCACCATTGATTGGTAAGAAACCCTATCTTTGGATGTGAAGGGACGGGCGTGGGTCGTCGTATAGTTATAGAAGCCAACTTATGAGACGCTTTAGAAATTTTATTAGGGACTAAGATCATTTTACTGAAGGCAACATCGAAGGGTCATCGAGGGAGTACGATCTTTTTATCGAGGGTCTTTGCTAAAACGTCTGTGATCGGTGGATCTGGAACTGACTGTTTAACGCTGGTTCGCGAAATGTCGCGGAAGCAAGAGTCGCCACCGTCTTTTATTTTCTCCAAATGGAAAGGACAAAAGCACAGAAAAATTCCTTAAAGAGATTGCTCTCGGTTCGGGAGGTAGGTTATAGAAAGGGAAGGTGTTAGCACCCTTTCTATCCATGGTTATCCATGGGCTCTTAGATACTTGCTCATTTGTGTTTTCAAAATTGTTTGTTTGCTTTTCAATGTGGGTTTAAAAGTTTCTTTTGAAAAATTTCAGTTCGACTCATACGTCAGAGTGTTTGAAAAGTTTGCTTTGAAAGCTTTTGAAAAGTGTCAGTGTGAAAAGTCTTTTTGAATTTGTTTTGAGATTAGAGCAAGTATCCTTGAGAACCTACCTACCCTAAGGAATTCGTCTGTGTAAGAGTCCTTTAAAGTAGTGCCATCCCACCATTGAGAGGTAGGTAGCACCACCGTTGGAGGTGTTCTGGTCAATTCGATTTTAGGGACATGGTGATCACCAGAGCAACGGGAAGACACCTTAGAAGCTACCCTCATGCCAGGTTCCCGGATCATGAGGACTTACTAAGACGTCCTCTACTCGACGACCACCTTTCGAAAGGCAACAGTGAGGCGTACCCTAGGGGTGGTGTGTGCGATTCGTGTGTCAGTTTCATTGATATTTATCTTGTCATGTTTATTTGTGATCTACGCTTGATTTTAGTTAGGGCCATTCATTCTTGCATGCTTTTTAGCAGTTATAAAGTTGCGGAAAAATAAATCTACGACTATTACAAATGGCGCGGGTCCACATCGCCAAAATTAAACCGGACCCGATTTAGCGGAAAATAAATAAAGCGGAAAAATAAAGTGCGAAAAGTTTAAATTACAATGCTTTGGGAGAATTACAAAATTATAATAAATGACATACAATAAATGCGCAAAATAAAATTAAAACAATGGGCGTTGGACCCTTTTTGCAAAAAGATTAAAGTTAATGAATTAATTAAAGAGGAATTAAAATTAAAGATTTAAAAGGAATGTTTTTTTTTTGGTATTTTTTGTATTTTTTAGATTAAATGAGAAAAAGGATTAATTATAATTAAAGTAAAATGTCCAAACCCTAATTCTAACATTTTTTAAGTTTATTGGGAAAGAATTAAATTAAAACCTAAATTAAACCCTAAATTATTTATGTACAATTTTTGATTTATGAAAATAAATAACTAATATTATTATTCTGAAAAAAAGGAAAAATTAAAAAGAAAATAAAAAGTTATTAAACCTAAATTCTATTTTTTTTGGATTTTAGTTATTAAAAAGAATTAAATTTGTAACCTAATTAAAACTAAATACTTACATACAATTTATTTAGAAAATAATTAAAATAAAAATTATATTTTTGATGTTTTTCTGATTTTTTAATGAAATTAAATAAACAATAATTAAAATAAACATAACAATTAAAATAATAATTAAAAGATATAAGAAAAATAAATAAAATGGGCAAACCAGGGTGGGGTGTAGACCCAAATGTGAGGTTCAGGCCCTGGAATTTTTGGTCCATTAGCTTTGAATTTCGCTGACTTTTTGGATTATGTGTGACGCGTTGACTGGTGCTTATAGCGTTCTTTGAATCCTGGCCCTTGATATGGGTGAGGTGGACGCGTGTGTGGCTTGAGAGGGTGAGTGTATGGTATACTGGGACGTTAGCGCTGCATAGGATTAACTATTGAAAAATAATATTGAGCATTTGCCAGACCTGGGACTTGAACCCAGGTCTTTGATGTTACCAACACGTATCCCTGCCACTGAGCCATCACGTTCTAATTAATATATTATAGCAAGTAAATAATAAAAAGCAAAATTGGTTAGTGGCCCCTAAAAGCGCGCGCTGGTTTGAATGAACCACTCAGTGGTTGCCAACACATCATCTTCCTCACGCCTTTCTTTTTTTCTGAAAACCAGGTCCTATTGCAACGGTTTTAGAAGCGTAGTTTTAGGCTAGCTACCAGAAAATAGCGACTAGCGCTATGGCATATATAAATTGATCGCGACCCCATGAATCTCTTCGTCTTGGGGAGCTGGATGCAATGGTCATACTTTCATGGGCGAATTTTTCTTTATCGCTAAAGCCCTAAATTACAATCCTGCAAAACCTAAAAATCGCGCATGGCAAAATCTTATAGACAGCAGGAAAATCAAATTAAATATGATGATTAGCTTTAAAACACCACAAAGAACAAGAATCCATAATTAGAATGCAATGACAATGCTTAGAATGGAAAATACGATTGTGAGTTTCATGCTGTACAGTTCCAGTTTAATCTACCAATTCTTGAGGTTTTGGTTGTTGTTGTTGATTGGAACGTGTTCAAGACAACCTTGGCAAGCTGTTGAGATAGTTTTGGAGGTTTGAATCGACCTAAAAACTAGTTTTCAGATTTGAGCTTTTTAAGAATTTTTGCAAGTTTGTATATTGATTTTCTGCGCAGCTTGGAGTGTTAGGCCCTTAGGGTTCTGATTCTGAGTATGTATAGAGGCTTTTAGGTCAAAATATCAATCAAATCTTCTTCATTCAATAGTTTTTGCAAATTGATTTTTCAAGATTTTTTCATATCTTTTTTTTCATGGTTTTTGGTTCAATCATGCTCAAATCTCATCAAAACTTGCCTAATTGGGATATGCACGTGATATTGAGAATAAACATGCATGAAAAGATTTTTTTAGGTCAAGTTTGATATTTTTCATGTATTTAATTAATTTAAATGAATTAATATTAGTATAAATTCAAATAAATGATTAAAAAATGAGAAAATACTTCCCTTTGGGCCTAGTAGTCGTGCATAGGCTTGGCATGAAGAATCTTGGAAGAAAAATGGGCCCATTTGCATTTTTAGGTCATTTGAACCATTGTTGACTTTTCAAAATTCCCAAACATTTCCCAACTTCCACAAGGCATAACTTGGTCAATTTTTAAGCTTTTCACATGTTCTTGGACATTTTGGAAAGGTATTTGAGTCCTTTAACCAATGCCTTTGGTCCCATGTCATTTTGATTTACCAATCTCAAGTTATGGTCTTTGACTTAAAGTCCCTTTTTGTTGACTTTTGAAAATGACCTATAATGTTGAAATTGATAACTTTTTGTGAGAGCATTTCTTGGACTTGAAATATGAAGATGAATTGTAGGAAATGTCTTTCTCTTCAAAATGAGCTTTGGATGGAATTTTTCTGATAATCCATGTGAAAGTTATGCCCTAGTCAATTTCAGTTGACTTTTTCAATTGTCCAAATATAGCAACTTTTGCATCTTTGATGACTTCTGAGCCAAATTTTGAGAATCATGATCAAGCATTGATCAAATGATGTTTGTGGCTTCAAAATGATATATTGACCAAAAATTTGAACTTTTGACTGTCAAATGACCATTTTGCCCCTACAGTTGACTGTAATGCAATTTAGGGTTTTGACTGTGCAATTTTGAGCTGAATGCCTTGAAATTTGATATGAGGATACTTGACCATCTTTGTAGGCATATGAGACTTGATTGGGCCTTTGAAAACTTCCTTTTCTTGATCAGAATCCAAACCCTAGTTTTGACTGTATAGGAGACAGTTGAACTGCACAACCCTTGGGGAATTTTGTGACCTTGACTTGACAAATCTTGGAGAATATGGGAGGGCAAATTTTGGGGTACAACAGTTGCCCCTGTTCAATCTTCTTAGATCTGAGGATGCAGATTGGCGGACGCGCCTTTCGTAATCCGATGGTAGAAGATGATTGGACACTAGAGTGCCCAGAAATTTGCGCTCGCATAGTAGCAGTGATGATGGGAATGGGCTTATAGATGCCATCCGGATGTTGATCGCGTAGGAGATTCCTTAGCGAGAACCTGCATACCTGCAAAAGAGAAAATGAGTACCTGACACGTTGCAGGAGCTGATTTTAGATGCTTGGTATAGATGTGTCCTGACTGGTTACAGGAGCTGAGTCTGGAGCTTCAAACGCTGATGAATAAACCAGGGATGGTTACTGCCTTAGCATGGATGGTAAGAGAACCTTGGGCGACTTTAACTTCAACAACGCTCGTTGAGAAAAATCTTGGGTGTCTTTAACTTCAACAACGCTTGTTGAGAAAAATCTTGGGTGTCTTCTACTGGAATAAGAATCAGGGAGATCTTAGGGTCGATCTGACTGAACCAGAGAGGCCTTTGACTGGGTAAGCATCAGGAAAATCTTAGGGTCGATTTAACTGAACCGGTCTAGGTCTTGAAACATCTTTAACTGGACAAGCATCAGGGAGATCTTAGGGTCGATCTGACTGAACCAAGAGAAGGCCTTTGACTGGATAAGCATCAGGAAAATCTTAGGGTCGATTTAACTGAACCGGTCTAGGTCTTGAAATATCTTCAACTGGATAAGCATCAGGGAGATCTTAGGGTCGATCTGACTGAACCAGAGAAGGCCTTGGACTGGATAAGCATCAGGAAAATCTTAGGGTCGATTTAACTGAACCGGTCTAGGTCTTGAAATATCTTCAACTGGATAAGCATCAGGGAGATCTTAGGGTCGATCTGACTGAACCAAGAGAAGGCCTTTGACTGGATAAGCATCAGGAAAATCTTAGGGTCGATTTAACTGAACCGGTCTAGGTCTTGGAATATGATTGAGAACTTAAACTGCATCTTTCCTGAAAGGTAAAAGTCAGTCATATGCAATGCATGATATGGATCAAGCAATGATGTTCTCGACATAAATGAGATTCGTATGATATGATGCAGTGCGTTATGCATGCTATGATGATGTATGTGAAGTTTTATGTATGTTTCGTCTAGGAAAGTAAATCCTTGACGGGTGCCGGGAAGTTGTATCCTGGGCTGACGTTGAAGAATAGATTTTGCTTCCGCTAGGGATGATAACTGCAAGAATACCGGTAGGAGAAGATGACTCCGTTGCGGAATAAACTTGGCAAATGGAAGATTCTGCGGGGAGAAAAGATACTCTTGTGACCATGCTGGGAAGCAATACTCTGTGGGGATAGAGATGCTTTGCTGAATGTTGATAGTAACTTGCTGAGGATGTCTTGTTGTATAGGAAGTGTGGAAGGACTTCGCTGGGGATAGGACAGAACTACGTTGACGACGCTCTTTCCGAGGCTTTTGGCTGAGGATAACCCAGTTATATCCTATTGAGGAAATAACTCTTTAAATAAAGCCGGACGACGCGTTCGTGCTCTGCGAGGGGATAAGCTTCCAGAATCTACTGGGGATAAGCTTACTGCTTGGGGATATGGACTCCATCCTTCCTGGGTAAACCGGATTGGACTCTTCTGGGGGGTTTGAACTGCAGGGAAGTGATTCCTTTGAATATTGAGATATGCCGCCGGGGAACAATCTTTAGACCAAGACTGCCGGGGATGCTTGTATATTGCTGTTAGGGAAGTATTTGAGATCTACGGGAGGATACTCAATTTCCTTTGATATTTGATGATTTGCTTGGAGACGAATGTATTGTTTTGCTGAACTACTCTCTGGGGAATTAAGATACTCGGTCATGTTCTTTAGCTGAACCTACCTCGGTACCTTGGAGGATAGAACAATTAGACTGCTCAGACAACTCTTTTATTGCCCCTGTTTCTAATGTCACCTGCAATTAATTCCTTTGTTTCGTATGCAAATATTTATGAGTTAGCAAATTATTGTCAATGCATACATCACAAATTTGAACCTTGGACGTTCTTTGCAAAACAAAACAGAAAAAAGAAAAACATTTGGCACGTTTCTGAAAATATATTTTTATTGATTTTTGAATGGCCCATGAATAGGCGTTTTGTATACAAGAGGCTGGCGTCCTAGTAAGAGGTACGTCGCCGATCAAAAGAGTTTATACAAGTTTTGTGCAAAAGAAAATAAAACAGCTGTGTGAAAGATGAATGATCCACTGGGTTTCGACTCTGCTATTGCCTTTATAACTCCGAGCGTCTCATCACTTGATGACCTTGGTTGAAGGTGAAGCTGACTGATCGATGCCGTTTGAGCTTGATGTAGATACCGGATTCTGGATGCAAAGTGATCCAATGAGACATAGTATTACGCTTTATCCCTAACTTTTGCCTGGACCGCCCTTTCGGGTTTTCAGTCCACCGGGATACCCTTTTTTGCCCAAGCCGCCTTTTCGGGTTTTCGACTTGCCGGGTGTACAGATTTTTCATTTTCATCCCTTCATTTTGCCCGAACCCTTTTGGTTCGACGGGAAGCCCTAATTTTTGCCTAGGCATGTCAGCCTAGCGGGTCTTTTTCATGCGTAGTATTTTTTAACTACGTCTGCATTGGCGGGGTGAGGAAAGTCGTCACCATCCATGTTAGTTAAGATCATTGCTCCTCCTGAGAACACATGCTTAACCACAAATGGCCCTTCGTATGTAGGGGTCCATTTGCCCCTTGGATCACTCTGAGGAAGGATGATTCTCTTGATAACCAGATCCCCAACTTGATATTCCTGTGGTCTGACCTTTTTGTTAAATGCCCTGATCATCCGTTTCTGATACGTCTGACCATGACAGATAGCAGCAAGTCTTTTCTCGTCAATGAGGTTGAGTTGGTCAAGTCGTGTCTGGATCCAATCATCTTCGTTCAGATTTGCATCCTTCATTATCCGGAGAGAGGGAATTTGTACTTCGATTGGCAAGACTGCCTCCATGCCATAAACCAGAGAGAAAGGAGTTGCCCCGGTTGACGTCCTGGCTGAGGTACGGTACCCATGCAGAGCGAACGGTAACATCTCGTGCCAATCTTTATAAGTCACTGTCATCTTCTGCACGATCTTCTTGATGTTCTTGTTAGCTGCTTCTACAGCCCCATTCATCTTCGGTCTGTAAGGAGAAGAATTGTGGTGCTGTATCTTGAACTGTTCGCAAAGCTCAGCGATCATCTTGTTGTTCAGATTGGTACCGTTGTCTGTAATAATCCGCTCAGGGACGCCGTATCGGCAGATCAGATTGTGCCGAATAAACCGTGCCACAACAGTCTTGGTTACTGTAGCGTAGGATGCTGCTTCAACCCACTTTGTGAAATAGTCGATCGCTACCAGGATGAAGCGATGTCCATTGGATGCCGTAGGTCTGATCTCGCCAATCATATCTATGCCCCACATTGCAAACGGCCAAGGCGCAGTCAGAACATTCAGGGGAACCGGAGGAACATGCACCTTATCCGCATAGATCTGGCACTTGTGGCATGTCCTAGAATGTTGGTAGCAGTCAGCTTCCATTGTGGACCAATAATATCCTGCCCGTAGGATCTTTTTAGCCATAGTGTGTCCACTGGAATGCGTACCAAAGGTCCCTTCGTGTAGCTCTTCCATGATTCTTTCTGCTTCGGTCTTATCCACACAACGCAGTAAGGTTGAATCATGGTTTCGCTTGTACAAGATGCCGTTGCTTAGGAAGAACTTGGCTGCGAACCTCCTCAGGAATTTCTTATCGTTGACAGAGGCACCTTCAGGGTATTCCTGAGCTTCCAGATATCTCTTCACTTCGTGGTACCAAGGCTTCTCAGTTACCAATTCAGTTTCGAGATCACAACAGTATGCCGGTTCGTCCAGTTTCCAGATGATGATCCGGGGAGCCTCATTATCCCATTTGACCTTGAACATTGAAGACATTGTAGCTAACGCGTCCGCTAACTGATTCTCTTCTCTTAGAAAGTGCTCAAAGGTTATCTCCGTGAAGTGGGGAATCAGAGTCAACACACATTCTCTGTAAGGAATCAAATTTGGATGTTTCGTATCCCACTCTCCGTTGATCTGATTGATCACAAGAGCGGAATCTCCGAAAACACTTAGAAATTTGATCCTTAGGTCGATCGCAGCTTGAAGACCCATGATGCACGCCTCATACTCCGCCATGTTGTTGGTACAGTTGAAACATAGCCGGGCAGTGAGTGGAGTATGAGTACCTTGAGGTGATATGATTATGGCGCCGATACCATTTCCCAAAGCATTGGAAGCTCCGTCAAAGTGCATAGACCATCGGGATCCTGGTTCAAGTCCTTCATCCGGTCCAGGTACTTCACAATCAGTTACAATCATGATGCTTTCATCCGGAAACTCGAAGTTCATTGATTGGTAATCATCTACAGCTTGATGAGCTAAGTGGTCTGCCAATACACTCCCTTTGATGGCTTTCTGGGTTGTGTACTGAATGTCGTATTCCGTCAAGATCATTTGCCATCTTGCAATTCTCCCAGACAGAGCAGGCTTTTCGAATATGTACTTTATAGGATCCATCTTTGAGATCAACAAGGTAGTGTGAGTCAGCATATACTGTCTCAGCCGGCGAGCAGCCCATACCAAAGCGCAACAAGTTTTCTCAAGCAGTGAGTATCGGGTCTCACAGTCGGTAAACTTTTTGCTAAGGTAATAAATGGCATGCTCTTTTCGGCCAGACTCGTCATGCTGCCCCAGCACACACCCCATTGAGTTGTCCAGCACTGTCAGGTATAGTATCAGAGGTCTCCCTTCAACCGGTGGCATAAGGATAGGTGGTTCTTGGAGATACTCTTTGATTTTGTCGAAAGCAGCCTGACATTCATCGTTCCAACGTACTACCTGATCTTTCTTCAGCAGCTTGAAGATTGGCTCACAGGTAGCAGTCAGATGAGAGATGAATCGAGCAATGTAATTCAGGCGTCCTAAAAAGCCTCTGACTTCCTTCTCTGTCTTAGGAACTGGCCTCTCCTGAATAGCTTTGACCTTAGCAGGGTCCACTTGAATACCTTTATCACTGACCACGAAGCCTAGTAACTTTCCCGATCTTACCCCGAAGGTGCACTTGTTCGGGTTCAATCTCAGTTTGTACAGTTTCAACCGATCGAACAACTTCTGTAGATGATCTAGATGCTCTTCCTCAGTCTGGGACCTAGCGATCATGTCGTCCACATACACTTCGATCTCATGATGGATCATGTCGTGAAATAAGGCAACCATGGCACGTTGGTAGGTTGCCCCAGCATTCTTTAATCCGAACGGCATGACCTTGTAACAGAAGGTGCCCCACTGAGTAACGAATGTAGTCTTTTCCATGTCTTCAGGTGCCATCTTGATCTGATTGTAGCCTGAAAAGCCATCCATGAAAGAGAATACTTTGTGTTGGGCTGTATTATCAACGAGGACATCAATGTGAGGTAAGGGGAAGTCATCTTTGGGGCTGGCCCTGTTCAGATCCCTATAATCAACACACATTCTGACCTTACCGTCCTTTTTTAGGTACCGGCACCACATTAGCAACCCACTGAGGGTAAGACGTTACTGCAAGGAACCCGGCATCAAACTGTTTCATGACCTCGACTTTAATCTTCTCGGACATCTCTGGACGCATCCGACGAACCTTTTGTTTAACTGGAGGGCAGTCTTCCCTAGTCGGCAAGTGATGGACAACAATATCGGTATCCAACCCGGGCATGTCTTCGTAGGACCAGGCAAAGATCTCCATATAGTCATGTAACATCTTGGTTAACCGTTGCTTCACGCTGAGCTCTAGGTTAGCACCAATCTTTACCTCTTTCCTGTCTGCTTCAGTACCCAGGTTTATGGTTTCCACTGGCTCTTCATGGGGTTGAATTGCCCTCTCTTCCTGAAGCAATAGTCTAGCAAGCTCGCCAGGCACTTCGCAATCATCTTCACCTTCGTCTTCGGCTAAGTTGATCGGATTTTCGAAGTCATAACCGGCATTAGCAGAGTTGTTATCAGTGAGATCCAGAGTGGATTGGAACCTGTATGAGTGAGTGTGTGTGTAAATACAGCTGTTTTGAAAATTATGTAAAGGAAAAGAAAGACAGAAAAGGAACACAATATTTGCAATGCGAAAAGTACGTCCAAGATTTTCATTCATGATGTATAAAATGACAGTTTGTATGCCCTCACAAATAGAACCACGGTGCCTCGGGTAAGACACCGGGCCATAGAGTTTATCATTGTTTATTACAAAATAACAAAACAAGGAAATTTATTACTTAGTAACAAAAGAAACAGGGAGATTGTCCTTTGCGCTCCAATTGTTGAGTCCTCCATCAGCAGCCGGGTAGATCCAGCTATCGAACTCAGTTTCATCAACTTCCTCTTCATCACCAATAGCATTAACTCCGTGAGCAGGCAGGGGAGCTGTCACCACATTAGGCTTGTCAGATGCCTCAAATTGTACCTCCTTAGCGTCAATGAGGTCCTGCAGCTTGTTCTTTAGTGCCCAACAGTCATCGGTAGAGTGCCCCGGGCTTTCTGAATGGTAAGCACAACGAGCATTCGGGTTGTACTTGGGAGACGCAGTATTTGGAAACTTCGGCGCCTCCCTGACAGTCACTAAATTAGTTGAGAGTAACTGTGGCAGGATCTGCGACAAAGTCATGTTTAAACGGGAGAATTCTCTCCGGGGTCTTTCCACCTTCTGAGTATTGTTTGGCCGGGGAGCGGCAGCAGGCTTAGCAATCATGACCGCACTGACAGATTGGCGGTGTTCATTTCTCTCTGATCTTCTGGAACCATATACGGCACTGGACTCCTTCTTAAATGATTTCTTGTCCGAACTAGATGATGTAGCCTTTGCAATCTTCCCAGACTTCAATCCAGCTTCAATCCTTTCTCCAGTCAAGATCAAATCAGTGAAACCAGCAGAAGAATTCCCAATGAGATGGTTGAAGAATGGCCCAGATAGGGTCCCCAAGAACATGTCAACCAACTCCCGATCAGTCAATGGTGGCTGCACCCTGCCAGCCAGGTCTCTCCACTTCTGAGCGTACTCCTTAAAAACCTTCGCTTGCACCTAACGCCATACCCTGGAGTTGGGTACGGGTGGGGGCAAGGTCGGCATTATACTGATACTGCTTGTAGAAAGCAGTAGCCAGCTCCTCCCAGTTACGAACTTTGGTCCCATCCAGCTGATAGAACCATTCGAGATGAGTCCCTGAAAGACTCTCCTGGAAGAAGTGGATCCATAGATTCTTGTCCGCAGAGTACGGCTGAATTTTCCGAACGTAGGACCTCAAATGCAGCTTGGGACAAGATGCCCCGTCATACTTCGAGAAGGTTGGTGCTTTGAATTTATGCGGGATAACCACACCAGTCGACAAACCCAGATCTCCGAAATCCAGCCCAGGTGCCTGTTGCACCTCCATAGCCTTCAACCTGTCCTCCAACTGTTTGTACCTATCATCTGCAGGAGGATACTGTTCCTCATCAAAATCTGTCTCGTTGTCGGAGACCACTGGAGTAGGAACCTTTACTTCTGCCTGAGAAGGACTCCTGCCAACAGAAGAACCAGCCTCTTCATGGTGCAGAGTATTACCCAACCTTCGGCCCGAGTTGAACAGAACAGTTCTTCTCTTCTTCTTCTTCTCCTTCTTCAGGAGCATAGTCTTCAGTTCTTCTTGGCCTCTAGCTAGACCCATGATTAGCTCTTGAAACTGCGCATTCTGCGCCTGGAGAGCCTTGATTGATGTCTCTGTTGATTCAGATCCGGGATTCATGATGCTGAAATAAACAGCGAAGAACTGTAAGCAACCTGAAAAGAGGAAAAACCTGCTATGCACATGATGTATGAAATGCGTATGCAATGCATTCAAGGGTTCGAAAGTTCAAATTTGTTGTAGACAAGAACAGAACACACGTTATCATTAAAGAAATCATTGTTTAATACATCAAGGCCTCATGGGCAAAAAGTACAAAAATCAAATCAATCCCAAAATACACTGCGCATCCTCTTCGGAGCTATATAGGTGTTGAGGTTCCTCTCCTCATGCAACAGACGAGTGAGCTCCAAGACTTTCTTTTCACTAGCGTGCAGACTAGTCTCAAGAGAATTCCTTTCCTCCTTAAGCTGGATCCAGCTCTTCTGCATCTCTTCCCAGGATGTGGGCATATCAGGGTGCTGAATAACATGAGACACTTCCCCTTCCAAGACAGGCTCTTTGATTACTGGGAGCATGTGAGGATAAGGCATGACTAACTTCTGAGAGCGGGCTCGTACCCACTTGAGATAAGGTTCCAAAGGGATGGAGTTCCTGTGCCCCAGTGTTTTGCTGTCTATCCTACTAGGCATCCTCCAGGCTCTGATAAACCTC
Organism: Vicia faba; assembly: GCA_948472305.1. Taxonomy (NCBI): domain Eukaryota; kingdom Viridiplantae; phylum Streptophyta; class Magnoliopsida; order Fabales; family Fabaceae; genus Vicia; species Vicia faba. The sequence goes on from OX451738.1 coordinate 414,514,561, forward strand.
TGACGAAGTCCTTGAGTATCGTTGTCGAAGTCAAAAACTATGTCGGGAATTAGCATGTCTTGAGGGCCGTCCCTCCGAGCATAACCAAACTGTCTCCAAGCCAGGCATGGACTATAAGTAATACCTCCTCTGATTCCAAGTAAAGGAACATTAGGGTACTCCCCACAACGATCAATGATAGTGACATCTCCTCTGGACCTAGGACACCAATGTATATCTGCATGTATAAGGGTCATCAACCGTTGTGACCATCTCAAACCCCGCTCATTCTTCAGGACTGATTGGGGAAGGTGCGAAATAAACCACCTTCCCAGGAGAGGAGTGCAACACATAAGGACACCTCTTTTTCTCATGGTTCGAGTGTAACATGAGTGAAGGATGTCCCCCAGCAACGTAGGTATAGGATTCCTGGACATAAAGATCTGAACGACACTGATATCAATGAGCTGATCTGGATTAGGGAACAACACCAAACCATAAACAAGGAGGGCCACAACCTCTTCAAAAGCTTGCAAGTCAAGGGAGTTCCAGCATTCATGGGCCTTCTCAAACAGAAACCTGGCTAGGAACCCTTTGATACCACTTCTGACTTCCCAATGTCCCTTGAGGTCAGATGACTGTAGGTGCAAGGCTTTAGCAATCTCTTCAAGCTTAGGTTCCTTTTCTGTACCGTTGAAGGGTAGCTGATCAAGGATAGGGATCTTCAGGAGCCGGGAGAACTCCTCCAATGTAGGTACCAACTGATAGTCCAAGAAAGTAAAGCAGTGATGCAGAGGGTCAAAGAATTGGAACAGGACCTTTATCATATCTTCCTCAATGTTGGTATTGACCAAGCTGATGAGGCTTCCATGCCTTTCACTGAATGAAGAGTTCTCGGGAATCCTGGATATAAGCTCCTTAAGCTGAGGAGGGATCCTTACAAGATTGACCTGAATTGTCTTTCTACGAACAGTTTCCATGTCCTACAAAACAAGAACAAAGATGAAAATTCGAACCCCTGAAATGGTTAGTCAATGCATATGATGCTGGATGATGTCATGATGCTATGATTAAACACACCACAGATATTTACAAAGACAAACATGTAAGGCACACAAGGCACACAAGACAAGCCCTTAAGGTTTAAGGCCAGCATGGGGTCTGGGTAGTACCCTCTTGAAGTTGGTGGGTTCATACCTGTCCTAATCAAAGTAACCGGGTTCTAAGGTTCCCAATATCACGGGATTGCTTTCATTGTTCATCGTTTCGATTTAGCCACTGAACTGGCGACCGAAATATTCCAGGAAAGCAACCCTCAATTGAGTGTAGTATCGAGTATCAACCAACCTCGGACTGCACCAAAGTCAGTTATCTCACTACCCTAAAGAGGCCAAGATAGTTCAATTAAGGTTCCTAAGGTCTGTTGATGCTTCACGACACCACGCGGAGGCCCCGTACTTTCCTTGACTGAACTCAAGGGTTACCGGTACACACCAAAGTGCCACATCAACGTAGCAGACTGTTTCAACCATGTCGGTATACCCCGCACAGTTCCCTCACAGCCTTGTTGCTACTTTCTAAGAAGGTATCCCCAGATCCGGGTTAGGATCTATAGAACTCCCGAGACAGTCCCACAATAATAAAACAAACAAGGAAAGCAATTGAAAACACAGTTATGAACTAACCCTAAGGTACACCTCACTTTAAGTTAAATCCCCAGCAGAGTCGCCAGTTCTGTGATCGGTGGATCTGGAACTGACTGTTTAACGCTGGTTCGCGAAATGTCGCGGAAGCAAGAGTCGCCACCGTCTTTTATTTTCTCCAAATGGAAAGGACAAAAGCACAGAAAAATTCCTTAAAGAGATTGCTCTCGGTTCGGGAGGTAGGTTATAGAAAGGGAAGGTGTTAGCACCCTTTCTATCCATGGTTATCCATGGGCTCTTAGATACTTTCTCATTTGTGTTTTCAAAATTGTTTGTTTGCTTTTCAATGTGGGTTTAAAAGTTTCTTTTGAAAAATTTCAGTTCGACTCATACGTCAGAGTGTTTGAAAAGTTTGCTTTGAAAGCTTTTGAAAAGTGTCAGTGTGAAAAGTCTTTTTGAATTTGTTTTGAGATTAGAGCAAGTATCCTTGAGAACCTACCTACCCTAAGGAATTCGTCTGTGTAAGAGTCCTTTAAAGTAGTGCCATCCCACCATTGAGAGGTAGGTAGCACCACCGTTGGAGGTGTTCGGGTCAATTCGATTTTAGGGACATGGTGATCACCAGAGCAACGGGAAGACACCTTAGAAGCTACCCTCATGCCAGGTTCCCGGATCATGAGGACTTACTAAGACGTCCTCTACTCGACGACCACCTTTCGAAAGGCAACAGTGAGGCGTACCCTAGGGGTGGTGTGTGCGATTCGTGTGTCAGTTTCATTGATATTTATCTTGTCATGTTTATTTGTGATCTACGCTTGATTTTAGTTAGGGCCATTCATTCTTGCATGCTTTTTAGCAGTTATAAAGTTGCGGAAAAATAAATCTACGACTATTACAAATGGCGCGGGTCCACATCGCCAAAATTAAACTGGACCCGATTTAGCGGAAAATAAATAAAGCGGAAAAATAAAGTGCGAAAAGTTTAAATTACAATGCTTTGGGAGAATTACAAAATTATAATAAATGACATACAATAAATGCGCAAAATAAAATTAAAACAATGGGCGTTGGACCCTTTTTGCAAAAAGATTAAAGTTAATGAATTAATTAAAGAGGAATTAAAATTAAAGATTTAAAAGGAATGTTTTTTTTTTTGGTATTTTTTGTATTTTTTAGATTAAATGAGAAAAAGGATTAATTATAATTAAAGTAAAATGTCCAAACCCTAATTCTAACATTTTTTAAGTTTATTGGGAAAGAATTAAATTAAAACCTAAATTAAACCCTAAATTATTTATGTACAATTTTTGATTTATGAAAATAAATAACTAATATTATTATTCTGAAAAAAAGGAAAAATTAAAAAGAAAATAAAAAGTTATTAAACCTAAATTCTATTTTTTTTGGATTTTAGTTATTAAAAAGAATTAAATTTGTAACCTAATTAAAACTAAATACTTACATACAATTTATTTAGAAAATAATTAAAATAAAAATTATATTTTTGATGTTTTTCTGATTTTTTAATGAAATTAAATAAACAATAATTAAAATAAACATAACAATTAAAATAATAATTAAAAGATATAAGAAAAATAAATAAAATGGGCAAACCAGGGTGGGGTGTAGACCCAAATGTGAGGTTCAGGCCCTGGAATTTCTGGTCCATTAGCTTTGAATTTCGCTGACTTTTTGGATTATGTGTGACGCGTTGACTGGTGCTTATAGCGTTCTTTGAATCCTGGCCCTTGATCTGGGTGAGGTGGACGCGTGTGTGGCTTGAGAGGGTGAGTGTATGGTATACTGGGACGTTAGCGCTGCATAGGATTAACTATTGAAAAATAATATTGAGCATTTGCCAGACCTGGGACTTGAACCCAGGTCTTTGATGTTACCAACACGTATCCCTGCCACTGAGCCATCACGTTCTAATTAATATATTATAGCAAGTAAATAATAAAAAGCAAAATTGGTTAGTGGCCCCTAAAAGCGCGCGCTGGTTTGAATGAACCACTCAGTGGTTGCCAACACATCATCTTCCTCACGCCTTTCTTTTTTTCTGAAAACCAGGTCCTATTGCAACGGTTTTAGAAGCGTAGTTTTAGGCTAGCTACCAGAAAATAGCGACTAGCGCTATGGCATATATAAATTGATCGCGACCCCATGAATCTCTTCGTCTTGGGGAGCTGGATGCAATGGTCATACTTTCATGGGCGAATTTTTCTTTATCGCTAAAGCCCTAAATTACAATCCTGCAAAACCTAAAAATCGCGCATGGCAAAATCTTATAGACAGCAGGAAAATCAAATTAAATATGATGATTAGCTTTAAAACACCACAAAGAACAAGAATCCATAATTAGAATGCAATGACAATGCTTAGAATGGAAAATACGATTGTGAGTTTCATGCTGTACAGTTCCAGTTTAATCTACCAATTCTTGAGGTTTTGGTTGTTGTTGTTGATTGGAACGTGTTCAAGACAACCTTGGCAAGCTGTTGAGATAGTTTTGGAGGTTTGAATCGACCTAAAAACTAGTTTTCAGATTTGAGCTTTTTAAGAATTTTTGCAAGTTTGTATATTGATTTTCTGCGCAGCTTGGAGTGTTAGGCCCTTAGGGTTCTGATTCTGAGTATGTATAGAGGCTTTTAGGTCAAAATATCAATCAAATCTTCTTCATTCAATAGTTTTTGCAAATTGATTTTTCAAGATTTTTTCATATCTTTTTTTTCATGGTTTTTGGTTCAATCATGCTCAAATCTCATCAAAACTTGCCTAATTGGGATATGCACGTGATATTGAGAATAAACATGCATGAAAAGATTTTTTTAGGTCAAGTTTGATATTTTTCATGTATTTAATTAATTTAAATGAATTAATATTAGTATAAATTCAAATAAATGATTAAAAAATGAGAAAATACTTCCCTTTGGGCCTAGTAGTCGTGCATAGGCTTGGCATGAAGAATCTTGGAAGAAAAATGGGCCCATTTGCATTTTTAGGTCATTTGAACCATTGTTGACTTTTCAAAATTCCCAAAAATTTCCCAACTTCCACAAGGCATAACTTGGTCAATTTTTAAGATTTTCACATGTTCTTGGACATTTTGGAAAGGTATTTGAGTCCTTTAACCAATGCCTTTGGTCCCATGTCATTTTGATTTACCAATCTCAAGTTATGGTCTTTGACTTAAAGTCCCTTTTTGTTGACTTTTGAAAATGACCTATAATGTTGAAATTGATAACTTTTTGTGAGAGCATTTCTTGGACTTGAAATATGAAGATGAATTGTAGGAAATGTCTTTCTCTTCAAAATGAGCTTTGGATGGAATTTTTCTGATAATCCATGTGAAAGTTATGCCCTAGTCAATTTCAGTTGACTTTTTCAGTTGTCCAAATATAGCAACTTTTGCATCTTTGATGACTTCTGAGCCAAATTTTGAGAATCATGATCAAGCATTGATCAAATGATGTTTGTGGCTTCAAAATGATATATTGACCAAAAATTTGAACTTTTGACTGTCAAATGACCATTTTGCCCCTACAGTTGACTGTAATGCAATTTAGGGTTTTGACTGTGCAATTTTGAGCTGAATGCCTTGAAATTTGATATGAGGATACTTGACCATCTTTGTAGGCATATGAGACTTGATTGGGCCTTTGAAAACTTCCTTTTCTTGATCAGAATCCAAACCCTAGTTTTGACTGTATAGGAGACAGTTGAACTGCACAACCCTTGGGGAATTTTGTGACCTTGACTTGACAAATCTTGGAGAATATGGGAGGGCAAATTTTGGGGTACAACAACGTCCCATACTCGAGGGACATGACTATTTTCCGAGGCAACAAACAAGGTTACCCTAGAGGTGCGTGTGTGAAAAGTGTGTTTGATTGCATGCATTTTTTTCTTTGAGATTAGGGTTTTCTAACGGTCGATTTTATCTTGCCATACACACCCTAATTACTAACAATTATATGAAAAATGATAAATTTGTGGAAATTAAAATCCTAAGCTATTACATCATTAGGGGGATGGGGTACAATTTACAAATGGGGATGAAATAAGCTTAATTATTACAAACATATTGAATAGCAATGAAAAAAAATATAAAAACAGTGTAAAAAGAAAAGGAAAAAAATATTTTTTAACCATTATGTGTCGACACATACATCTATGCATCGACATATAACTTTTCTTTTCCCCTGTAAAACCAAATCAACTCGGTATGAGTCGCTGCATAATGGTTTGTGTCGACTCATTTCTTATATGTGTCGATACATTTGTGTTTTGTGTTGACTCATGCACCTTTTGTCTTTCTATTTTTGGGTCTGGATAGCAGTATGTGTCGACACATAAGGCTTTGTGTCAACTCATACTCTTTTATGCCACTGAAATGAGTCTACTCATGTGAGTATGTGTCGACTCATGCTGCATTTTTTTGCCTTAAACATTGTTCTATTGTTTGTACAAGTTAGTTCACAGCATATGATTGATAAAAATGAACATCAAGTAAATGGTTAGTTTCAAAAGTAAATGATTATTACATTTATCTTCAACAATGAATCATTAATGATGTTTGAAATGAAAAGCTCAAAGTTAAGAAGACTCACCTTGAGACAGCAGTTTGTTTTGAATCTGAACTTCTTTCAAGATGCTGTGGTGGTTTCAGTGATCCTCTAAGATACTGCTCCAGTCCTCCCTCTGTATTGGAAGTTGTTGGACCACTCTCCAACTCAGTCAAGTTATACAATACTATCTTTTGTTTTTGTTTAAAAGATGATGATAATGGCACTACAGAAACTATTCTTGTGTTTGAACAATCTTTGTGTGGTATGAAGTGTTTGGATGGATGGTTTATAGGAGAGCTTGCAAGGTGGAATAGTGGTTTGAGGATTTTTCTATTTTGTGAATGAAAAATAGAGAAAGGTTTTTTTGAATGAATAAAGATTACAAAGACTTCTATTTTTTCTCTCTAAAAACTAGCCCCTTTGTGTGTTGTGAAAACAATTTATTTATAGATGAAGTTTGGATGAGATTTGAGGGGGGGGGAGGACAAATAAGTTTTTGAACTATTTGGGTATGCTGTCTCATTGCCTTTAAGATGTAGCTCTCATGTGCTAATCTGGTGCAAATATGGGACTGATATAGTGCAGGTTTGGACAAGGTTGGAGGCAGCATAACAGGACTGTTTTATAGCATTTTTGGAGTGGAGTGGCAGCTTGGTGCATGGTTGTTTTGTAGCAGGACATCAGACTATTTTTTAACATAGTTTTGGGCCTGTAGCAACAAGCTTGGACTTGCCAGCATATCATATTTTGGGGCTTTTCTTGATAGCATCATTTGTAGCCTGATACAAGTCTGGTTTTGTGGAAAGCATAATGGCAAGGTTTTGGAGATTGAGTCAAAGGAAAAATTCAAACAAGACAAAGATTTAGGATTTGTAATTTGCAAAAAAAATGTAACCTTGTACTAATTTTAATTATTTGTAACATCTTAAATTATTCTGAATTTTAATGAAAAGAAGTCATGAAGCAATGAAATTAACAAGTATACAAACACTTAGAAAAATTTCTAAGTCTTGTAAAGTCTGTCTTTCCAAAATGACCTTTAACTTTATTGATTTTTGATGATCAAATTTCATATTTTGAATGTCTGTGAAATGTGATTTTTGAAACTCAAATTTGATCAAAAAGTCAAAGTTTGACTTTTCAGTGTAAAGTTGACTTTTTCATCAGTTGACCAAATTTCATCTATCAATCCACTGATCTCGGGAGGTGAATTGAAATATGCGACTAGGTCAAAATGAAGCACTTAAATCTTTGAGATCATATTCCAAACCAATAAGTCATGTACTAGGTCAAAAGTCAAAGATTGGTCACTCTCAGTCAAAACCCTAATTTGGAGTCTCAGTGCTTCGAAGATGATTTTGTCTGATCAATTCCTTGAGAATCCTTTAAAAATGGAGGGCAAAATTTGGGGTACAACATTAGGTCTTAGACACCCAGCTTCAAATCTACTCACGCGTTTTCCATTTCAATCATTCAAACATCATCTACACACCATATAGAAGTGATCTAAACACTTGAACCACTTTTGTAACCCCTCCATCACCATCCACCATTGTAGCTTGACTTTGTTAGAACAGTTGGGTAAGCTACAAGACATTCTATCAATTGAAATAGCTTCAGGGAGGTCCAAGCAAGCTCACCAAATCATCCTTTCACTTCTGGAAGTCGTGTAGAGAGCATTTAGATTTAGTGTCAAGAGGTAAGTTTACTAAACTTTGAAATCTTGATACAAGCATTATTTGCATATACATTCTACAGATAAAATGTAGATATCATGTCTATGAAGCTGACCATGCCTTTAGTTTTTATTTATATTGCTTGTGTGTTGGGAATTTGATCTCTGACCAGTTAGGTCATATTTTTGGTACCAAATGAAATTCATCTTAGTCTTTGATCTTTAGCTTTTAAAAGTTATATGGTTGAATTCGTGGTGAAAAATCAAGCAACTTTCATGTTTACATTTTTTAAAATGGTTGAGCAACGAAAGAGTTACAAAATAAAAAAATGGAGTTGTTGTTCTTGGCACGCGCGAGGAAGAAGAAGATGACTTGTTCAAATATTCAGGAATGTGTTTATAATATATTTATTGGTGGTTGTTTCATAACCGGATGAAACAACCACCTCAGTGGCAAGTGCGCACGTACAAAGTATTTGCCTGTCTTAGGAACCTGGGTTCGAGCCCCAGCGGTACCCTGTTATTTGTTTCATATTTTCTTGTTTCAGATTCAATACAAACAAGTTCCACAAGTGCATGGTGCACCTCATTTCCTCACCATCTGATCATCATAAGTCCTTATCCAACGCTCAAGATTGCAAGCCCACGTTGCCTCATCATGAGCCATCTCCGCTGAATCTCATAGGCGCCTGGACCTTCTTGTGTTGGGCCTGATTGAACTTTTTTTTCACACCCCTTTTACTAACTTGCAGACCCATTTTCATCTTTATTTTTTTCTTACTCAAACAAAAAAATCTGTTTTGGGCCTAGTATTTTTTTTACACCCTCTAAATTTATTTCACAACACCACAGGCCCAATCTTTTCTTTATTTTTATTTCTTTACATTTTCTTTTTTACTTTTATTTATTTTATTTAATAAAAAATACAAAAAATAATTTTAATGAAAAAAATTAGATTTATGTTTTTTAATTAATTATTTTAATTTTTGACAAATAATAATTAATTTATTTAATCACTTTGATTTTATTTAATTAGTATTAGGTTTTAAATATCTTTTCTAAATAAAACAACAAAATATTTTCTTAAAAAAACACTTAGAATTATTTTAGGGTTTTTTTAACACTTTTCCCCTTTTCACCATCTTCACGCATTTTATCTTTAGCCTTAATGTTTTACAATTTATGTAACTGTCAAAGCTTTGTAATGATAATTAGAGTTTATTGCTTTCCTCCCCATTCATAAGTTTGTAACCCCCATCCCCGAAGCATTGTAATAGCGTAGGATATTTAAATTCTACAATTTACCACTTTCCTTATTATTAGTAGTAATTAGGGTTTGTATGGCAATATTAAAATGAATATTAGAAAACTCTAATACACGATAAAATACTTGAATCAAAACACTTTGCACACGCATCTCTAGAGTAACTTCACTTGTTTCCTTGGATAAAAAGCAGTCATGTCCCTCGAATGTAAGATGCTTTAGCAAAGACCCTCTATCAAAAGACCGTAGTCCCTCGATGATCCTTCGATGTTGCCTTCGGTAAATGATCTTAGTCCGTTACAAACAATTGCTAAAGCATCTTATAAGTTGCCTTCTATGACTGTACGATAACTTGCGCATGTCTCTCACATCCAATGATTAGGGTTCCCTACTAAACTAATAGTGGGATAACATTATCTAAAGGGGGAGGAAAAAAGAACAAATACAATTGAGTAGGTAGATCGCTCGTAATCCCTCGCTCACAAACAAAAACAATTTTTCACACCTTACACTTTCAAAATAATTACTTTTCAAAACGCTTTTTAAACACTCTTGAGGACTGATACAAGGGTTATTATAAAGCAAATTGCCTTATATTGGCATTTTCAAACCATCTTTTCAAAACAACATTTCTTGATAAATATTTTCAAAACAAACACTTTGTATATGTTCTCAACGATACGAGAAAAATTATAAAGTTTGCCAAACTTAGGCATTTTTCAAATTATTTTCAAACACACAAAACACAAAGCATTTCAAAACAAGTGAGCTAGCAATTAACAGCCCGTAGATAACTACGGATGAAAAGGATGCTAACACATTCTCTTTTCATAACCTACCCCGGAACTCAAAATCTATCAAAGGCCTTTCATGTTCTTTTCACCTTTCCTTTATTGGATAAAAGAAAAGTCAGTGACGAATCTTGCTATTTGCAACATTTGCGATAAAACATAAAACCATCAAGTCAGTTCTTCCACCGTATTACAAAGTGGCTTATAACAAGCAAAAAATTAAAAGCTCAAGTGAGCAAAGAAAAAATACATAAAGTAAAGAAAATAAAATGCTATGGATGATAAATGGCATAAAAGTGAAGAGATGAAAATATAAAGTGCGGAAATATAAATGTCATTAAAGTAAAGTTAGTACAATATAAAGTTAATAATTTGATTTTGGATAAGTGTAACTTCATAAGGAGCATACAATGTATGCACCCATACATGTTAGAGAAATGACACTTTAAATTTCATTCTCTTATACATGTAGTACAATTAACAAAGATCCGGGATCAAGACAAAGTCAAGGAAGATATATTATGACAAACTTATTATCAATCCCAAGTACCTTGAATGATCAAAGTATTATTTAGAGGTAGATTGGAAATGATGAAAGTTCATAAAATATCCGACAAGATTAGATGAACTAAAAAAAGCTCAAATACTTTCCAAATTGATTCAAATAAAAATAAAAATAAAAATAAAATAGATAAAAAAGAATAAGATGAAGTCTATAATAAAAATAGTATAAATGTCATAACTTTCTCAATTTTTCATGAAATTAAACAAATGAATAATGAAAATTTATCTACTCAATCTCACGGCCAAGGATCCATGCTCAAAATAAGTAAATAAATAACAAAAAATTATAGAAAAAAAAATATAAATTAAACAACAATAAATCACTTTTTCTTTTGGAGGTTCAAGAACACTTTCAACTCTTGATTTTGAATCAATAGAATTTCCTTCCAAAATGGTGATAATTATGGTACTAAATAAATAAATAAAGAGTAAAAATGTAATAGAATTAAATAAAGAACAAGTATAATAGCCTACCTATTCAATAAAAGGAAGAAATGACTTGAAAGAAAATGAATAGAAAAAAAGAAGAGAGTTTTGACTTAGTTTAGTGAATGATTTATGATATTGTTAGTTCCAAATAAAAGAAAGAGATGTCTTATTTATAGGGTGAATGAGGTGTGAGTGTTAATGTGACAATCCATGTGACTTTATGAGAATGGTTTTTGGACATTGATAAGTCCAAGTTGGCAATCTGTGTGAAGTGTGAAAATGATTATTGACCATTAATAAATACAAGTTGGCAATCCATGTGAAGTGTTTGTACTATATCATTATGGTCCCAACTTTTCTTTATTGACACAAAAAAATTAAAGGATAAAGTAATAATAATAATAATAATAAAAGAAATTAAAAGTGTTAGTAATAATAATAAATACAAAATAGAAAATAAAAGAGACATTAAATTAACTATTTATGATATTTTTTCTTGAATTAAAATAAAAGTGAAAATTAAAAGATAAAAAATAAAATACATATAAGAAAGTAAAATGACTTATATAAATTTTTCTAGATTTTTTTTTTGAAATAAACGATACCAATATATAAATTTAAATTAATAAAAGAATATATTTTTGATAATTTTTTAGTAAAGAACTAAAAATAGTAAATAAAAAATAACATGATGCTAAGTATTTTTTTTTTGTGATTTTTTTAAATGGAAAAAAAATCATGAATAAAACACAATAAAAATCAAATTCCACTAAATTCATAAATGACTTCTAACGTTTCTATTTTTTTGTGGTTTTTCAAAGCATAATCAGCTCTTGACTTTTAAAGAAAATTATAAATGACGTCAAGGAGAATCATATGCACAAAGAACCACTCAAAATATCGAAATTTGAAGAAGTTATGAATTTTTGAAATTTGGTTCGAGAATTGGCAAAAATAGGTCAAACCACTCGTGAACACTTGCTATGCAATACTGTAGATGGAATGTGGGATCTTAGGTAAAAAATTAGGACATGACAGTTGTCCATATTTAAGTTTCTTCTATCCAGAGAAGTGAAGATTGAAATCTTCGTCTCGACGTGATTGAAGAGACTTATATACAAAGTACGCAATTTTTGGCACTTAAGATGCCGCAACGATGCTTATGATATGACATGCATTCAATGGGCTCTTTTTGACATATTTTTTATATGATGTGATATGAAATATAGAATTTATGGGAATAAGACCAGAAATTTTAGTAAACTCAATGAGATGACGTGGCAAGACATGCTAGGAAAACACATGATATTTGGCGTCCAATATTGGCATTGGAGGAGGTGAAAAATACTATATCGGGGATAACACATCCAATCATTGGCTTCAAATGGAAATAGACATATGAACGAGGACCATAACATCCAATTTTTGGCTTCGGATGAAGGTATAAAGATTTATGACATCCAATCATTGGCTTTGAATTAAAAGATGACCACATCATTCAATAATTTGCTTCAAATGAAGGGAAAAGAGATGTGACATCCAATGATTAGCTTTAGATTAAAAGACGGCCACAACATTCAATGATTTGCTTCTAATGAAGAGAAAAGAGATGTGACATCCAATGATTAGCTTTGGATTAAAAGACGACCATGAAATTCAATTATTTGCTTCGAATGAAGGGAAAATAAATGTGATATTCAATGATTAGCTTTGGATTAAAAGACGACCACGAAATTCAATGATTTTCTTTGAATGAACGGAAAAGATATATGACATCCAATGATTAGCTTTAGATTAAAAGACGACCACGACATTCAATGATTTTCTTCGAATGAAGGTAAAAGAGATGTGACATCCAATGATTAACTTTGGTTTAAAAGACGACCACACCATTCAATGATTTGCTTCGAATGAAGGGAAAAGAGATGTGGCATCCAATGATTAGCTTTGGATTAAAAGACGACCCTGACATTCAATGATTTTCTTTGAATGAAGGGAAAAGAGAAACAAAGACACACCCAATATTAGAATTGGATAGAAAAGAGACATAACATCTGATATTAGTGTCGGACAAAAAAAGAAAAATATGGATAGACAGACATCTGCATTGGTGGGTGCCAAGTAAGTTGGACTTTGACCACAAGGAAAGATGTTGATAACAACAAGCTCTCAGGAAATACAAACAAGCGTGAAACACTCTTCAAGCTATACATGATATTGAATTTTGTTGTGCATGATGTATGAGTGACCAATGCATGTAATGCAAATAAGTACGATGACTGAGCTAGACTCTTTTGTATGGGAAGATTGGAATATTGTTCTTCAACATAGGGAACACTTCCAACTCTACTTCTCGAAAGATATCTTGAACAATCTTCTGTCACAACTTGCCAAGTGTACAAAACTATTGATCCTTTTAGGAAGGACTGATGATATATGTTTGAGGACTGCCCCTGATTGATTGATAACTACTTCAGGTTAACTGATCATTGCTTCAATTCGACTGATTCTTGAAATGACTGCTTCACTATACGCTTGAAACGCTTGCCCCTTGTATGAGTATTGAAGAAGAAATTCTGATAAACTTCTAAGAGAAGAAATCACTTATAAACAAATATGGGAATAAGCTCCAACAGGACCCTGGAGATAAATTTCCCTGATTAAAATATGGGCTAAGTTTCGTGACAGTTTGAAAATTCCTTGATAATGAAAACATGTTTGCAAATAAAATTGATCACCAAAAAATGGTAATTTAAATGCAAAGCTCATGCAAAAGATCATTATTGGAAATACGTCATTGCTGAAAAAGAAAAGAGTTCACTGGCTAAAATACAGTGGTTTAAATATTTGAAGTAAAAGATGAACTAAGGGATCAATGGTTAAAACACAATGGTTTAAATTAAAAGATAAAGAATGGCATAGCCAAGAGCAAAATATCAGGGGAAACTTGGGAGTCAGTTGACGCAACCTTGTTGTAGTATGCTTTCAAAAGATACCTAGCTTCAATTAGGTCTTATGAGGGTTGTAACATGGTTTGGTTCATAGTTTATGAAACAAAGGATAAAGGCTCACATTTTATTTTTATCCACCCCATTCTTCGTTATATTCTTCAGTCCTACATTCAATTAAATCAACCTATGCATTCTGGTTTCAAGAGATTTTGAAATTGCAGCTCTGGTATGATGATGATGGCTCCGGAGCCCAGTGATTCTTTGGGATGACAATCACTTCTATCTTACAACATTTTGTTATTTTTCTTGAGGACTTTGGTCAACTCATTTTGAGGATTATGGTGACCTATGTTATTATCCCTAACTTTTGCTTGAACTGTTTTATTTTGAATTTACAGTCAGCGGGATGCCCCAGTTTTTGCCTAAGTCTCCTTAACAGATTTTGACTTAGCGGGCTTTTCTTTGATTTTTCATTTCATTTAATTTTGGAAAGATAGTGATTGCCTGGCATAAGTATTATGGTGAACCACCATTGGCTTTTGATTTGAGGGACATCTTCGACACTTCTTTGATGTCTGTGAAGGAAAGCTTGTAATTACAACCTTTATTGAAAGGTGTCTTTGTAAATTTCTCTTGTATTATAATGCACAATCAAGTTAACTGAGAAATTACCCTGCCCCAGGTTAAGATTGCAGTTTTTTGTACAGAAAGGAACTCCAACTTCTAGGCTCAAATGGGTGAACAAGGGATTAACTTCCTTATTTCTCCAGTGTTTGGGAATTGAAACAATGCCTTACATCGTCCACAAATTTTCAATTGAAAGCATACAGACAACAATTATGAGTATTTCGTTCTCATCATCCTCCCTCCAATCTTTGCATAAACAAAATTTTAATAAAGAAAGTAAAATGAGGGATACACAAAAGAAGTAATTGAAACCATAAACGGATTCAAAGATGTAAAATGCTCATTTCATTAAAATTGACAAAACCAAGAACATACAATTTTAAAAGGAAAATAGTTCAAAATAATCAAATGGAAAGTACAAACAAAAATCAAATAGAGTCTAGTTCATAATCAAAAGCGGGATGAGTTATCCTTCTTGAAACAATTGCTGAGGGGAAACCGGCTTAAACCAACTGAAGCTTCACTTAGCATATCCTGACAAAGGGTTGTTGACAACATTGGGATTTGTGTTTTTGAAAGTCAGAATCTTCAATCTAACCAACTTTTGAACTCTTTCCTTCAGAGGGAAACATCTTTCTAAATTATGGCCTACTGCACCTTGATGGAAAAGACATTGAAGATTAGATCTGACACCTTCTGGAAGAGGGTATGGAGGAGTCAGAAGCCTAGTAGTAATCAACCCTTTATGGACCAAAGATGGATACAACTCAGCATAAGTCATGGGAATAGGATCAAAGTCAACCCTATTGCGAACATTACGATTCTGATTATGATTATGATTCTGGTTACTTCGGGGAAGAACAAACATTGGCTGTTGTTGTAGAGCCTTGGGAAGCATATCAGGTGGCTTCCCCTTACAGGTATTTGGAAACTTCTTTCTGCTCAAAGATATTATCATTGATTTATCATTTCTTCTTTTCCCTAACCTTGAGGTGAACAATGGACTCTTCTGGACTTATTCAACAACATCACTGACCACCTTGTTTTTATCATTTCCCGGCTCATAGATCCAGGTGTGTTTCTAAAGGATAGATAAAGTATGTGGTCTATTAAACTTTGCAAACACAAGTTGAGGAAGATCCTTTGGGGACGGACTTTGCATCAATATATGAGTAATCATTGAATGGTGTTTCCCCTGAGTTGAAGGAACAATGGATGAGGTTGGAAAAGTATCCACTTGCATTGTTGCGGACGATGGAGGATTGCCTTCTTTTTTCAACAAGGCTTGTAGGATTTCCATAATCTGGTCCATCTGGCACTTCAACTTGTTGACCTCTTCCCTTAACAACTCTTGATCTCTTTGAAGTTCTTCCATAGTTTTCTGAAACATGCTTCCAGTGTAAAGTGTTGAGAATAATTTTGGCGGTAAATGAACAACTGAAGAAGGAGATAACTGGAATGAATTTCTTGGACAACCTATATGTATGCATGAATTATGCAAAAGATAAAAATGTTAGTTTTTATTTGACTTTCAAGGAGATTAAGATATTAAATTGTAAACATCAAAGCATAAAGAAAGTGAATTCTAAATTGGATCAAAACATTGATCAAGTCATCATCAAAGTCAATCATCTGTTTTGGTGAATTAGGATTTTCACCCCATCAACACCCAAGATCCATTAAATTTGATGAAACTTATGATGTTTACAAAGAAATATCTCTAAACTCCTTGAAAACCAAGTGAAAAAGAGTTTCATGGATGCATGAATGTATGGTTATGCAACAATCACAAACAAGATCACAAGCAAGGTTCAAAGGTTCTACGTGACGAGCATGGAGTCAAAGGGTGAGAACCAACCCACAAGGTATGTACTAAGAGTTTATAACCTACCGAACAAGGTTCTAAGAAAATCCCAGAGTCTACGCTCTTCCATTGGATATTACCAATGTCCCAATTACTCGGTAATTACTAATATTCGCAGGAAAAACTCATCTGAGTGCAGCATCGCGTGACAACTATTTCAAGATTACTCTGTCCTAGTCTCCACACCATATCTAAAAGGCCAAGATGGGTTAAGGGTTCTACAGCTCTAAGCTTATCGGGCTCCCAGGTCAAAAACAACAACATCATTTAGATTACTTGGTAAATGAATACTGCAATCAAAGGGACCTCCACTGAGTGGGGGATCACATGCTTCATTTTTCGGGATTACTCCCTCAAAGTTAACATGACTATACCGCCCATCATGCTCTTATGTTTACCCAAGTCCGGGTATAGGACTTATAAGAGATCACCAAATACCCAAAGAATCAAGCAAATCCATATAAAATAGCAAACAAGTAATAATAACGTAAACACATATATAATAAGTTAGGCTTAACCCACTTAGAATTTTCCCCAACAGAGTCGCCAATTCTGTAGCGGTGAAAATCAGAGATCAAGCTATTAATTAACTTGACTCGCAAATAAATAAGAGTCGCCACCACGCTTTATCATTTCCAAGGGAATGGGAAAAAAGCGAATAAAAATCCAAAATAAATATGTAATGCAAGAAGTAAAACTAAAAGCAAGTGCAATAAAGAGATCAAAGGTACGGGGGTTGATTATACAAAGGGAATTTGTTAGCATCTAATGCGTCTGTAGTACTCTATAGGAACCTCTTATTATATATGTGTATTAAATTTAGTTGTTTTCTAAAATATTAATTTAAAGAGATTTTGAAAATGCAACGACATAATGTCGAGGTTTTGGCTTAAAAGAGTGTAAGTTTAAGAAATGAGATTTTTGGAGATCTAACATAAGATTAGAAAAACTTAAAGATGGATGAAGGAATTCACACAATCATATAAGATAAACTCGATGATATGATGTTAATGAATTAATCATTTCCCTTGGATTCAAACACAAAGATAATAATCAGATGAAGACCGAATAAGAATCATGCATCAGATAAAAATGGATAGTAACTGTTGTACCCCAAAATTTGCCCTCTCATTTCACAAGGGATCACCCTGGATCCCAGGTTTGCTTCTATCAAGTTTCCAGGCCTTGAATTATCAATTTTTCCAAGCCAATCATTCACAAGGGCAAAATGGTCATTTACACACTGAGAAATCTAACTTTGACTTTTGGATCAAAATCAAATCTCAAAAATCATATTTCATCAAGACATGTTAGAATATGAAGTCTGTTTCATCAGGAAATTTAAAAGCCAAATTTTTACTTTGGAAAAGTCAAATTCTAAAGTACTTAGAAATTTTTCTAAGTGTTTAAGGATTGTGACAATTTCAGAACTTCTGACCAAGATTATCACTAAGGCACTCAGCAAATTCTGGATATTCTCAAGACAGAGTTTGGTCAGAACTTCTGGGAAAGTTTTCACAAAAGCTTCGGTCAGAGTTTGCCAGGGTAATTCAAAGAATGTTAAGAAGCGTGCTGCAAGCTTTCTAGAAAGTCTGAAAGTTCCTTCAGAACATGCTGGAGTCAGAAGATAACATGATCAGAAGGTTAGATGCTACGCTGAAACAGAACTTCTAATCCAGAGTCAAGCAAGGATGCAGAGTTTCACATGGCAGGATTTCTGATTTGATAAATCTCATCATCATTTAATGCTCACAACCACTTGTGAATTGTTATTCAAAGGATTTCCCCCACGTGTACCCTTACTGTCTTGGGAAGATAAACTGTTGTGAAAAAGTATGCTAGGCCCATGTGCTGTTTCTACTTTTCCTTAATCCATGCTAACAAATCCAGCTTAGGCGTTGTTAACCATCCTACTTGATGCATTGAACCACACTTGTTTAAGATTACTTAAAGAGTAAGTCAACATCTAGCATATGATGTTGGTGCCACTTGACCCCTCCAAACTACAAAACCTTTTCCTATAAATAGAACACCTTTGGCCATTGAAAAGAGGTTGGAAAAACTTGAGAGAAAGGTGTGGAATTTGAGAAAGAAAAGCCTTGAACCCCTGCAAAAATTTCAAGAGTCCAAAAATATTGCAAACACAAAAATACCAAACCTTAGAATTTGATTCTTGCATTAAAGCTCCATTTTTTCTCAAGTTGTTCCCTGACCAAAACCACCCATACAGTTCCTAATATACATTCAAAAGCCATCCAAAATTCTGTAATCAAACAGTAACACATTCTCCACCAATATCCACTTCAAAGGATCAGAACTTTATCCCTTGGTTGTTCCAGAATTTTCTAAATCATTTATAACCCAAGTTGAAAGTTTCCAACCTGCTGAAAACATGAGGAAGTTGTTCAGAACACCACAAGTGGCCAGAATCAGATCCCAGCTCCCAGAATATTTCCAAGCTGCAAGGTAAGTTCCTGCTGACTCTCATCATATTATTTAGGCATTGTCAAGTCTTGCATATTTAACACAATGTAGATATTCTGATCCTGATGATGTACATATTCTGAGATTTCATGCATCTGCCTGCCTAAATAGAGGGAATTCCAGTTCAGAGTTTCATAAAGAAATTAGGACCCAGAATTAGGATTAGAAAATTCATGTTGCTTCTGATTTGTGTTTCTGATATTTCTTGAAACTTGTCATAACTTTCATGTGTGCAACTTCTGTTATGTTAAGAAATGACTAAGTTGCAGATGTTCTGACTAGCAAGGAGAGAGACAAAGTTCTGACGGTTGCATCAGTACTTCTGAAAACTTCTGAATTCTCAGAAGATCCAGAACTTCTGAACTTCCATATTTCTACTAACAATTGTTTCTGTTTGTGTAGTAAATCAGAGTTAGAACTTCTGACTTCTTCTATTTTGAGCATTTGTGCTGATTCTGTTTTCTTTCTCTTTTATTATTTTTTTGCCATCATCTTGATTTTTCATTAATCAAAAATACCAAAAATATTTCATATTCACATATTATATTTTCTTTGAACATAAAAAGACAAAATATTTTCTTAAACAAAACTTATTTCTTTTCTTAAATAAATAGCATTGTACATTTCCTGTACATCTATTTCAATATGGTTGTAATAGTAACTCAGGGTTTAATTTGCAATCCCCATTCATATATATGTACCCCCATCCCTAAAATATTGTAATAGTGTAGGACTTTACATTTCCGCATTGTTATTGCTTTCATATATTGTTAGTAACTAGGGTGTGTATGGCAAGACTAAAACCATTGTTAGAAAACCCTAATTCAAGACCAAAATTATGCATGCAATCAAATACACTTGCACACTAGCACCCCTAGGATGATTCCACTTGTTGTGTTACGAAAATGGCCATGTTATGTATGTGGGATGTCTTAGCACAAACAAAATCAAAAATACAAGATCATAGTCCCTCGATGACGCTATCAAAGTTACCTTTCAAAATGATCTTAGTCCCTAAAAGAAAAGTGCTAAGTCATCTCACAACATTGCTATCATGGTCATACGATGACCCAATGCCCGTCCCTTCACATTCAACGATGGGGCTTCTCACCAAAAAAATGGTAAGATAGCAACATCTAAAGGAGGATGAAAAAGAACACCTAATACCTTTTGAGTAGGTAGAGTATTTTTAGTTGCTTGCTTAATTTCAAAACCAACATCCTTGCTATTTTCAAAAATAATCACATACACTTTCAAAACACTTTCCAAACGTGAAATATTTTCAAAAGCTCAACACTTTTGTATGCATTCTTACGAACGAGGATCATTGCAAAAAGTTTGTGTAAACGATGGCACCTTTTCAAAATACTTTCAAAACCCACATCACAAAGCACATTTCAAAACAAAAGCAAGTGATCTAGCGAGTAACTAAGAGCCCATGGAAAACCATGGATGAAAAGGGTGTTAATACCTTCCTTTTCATAATCTACCCCCCGAACTCAAGAAAACATCTCTAAAGGTCTTTCCTGTGCTTTTTCACCTTTCCTTATTGGATAAAAGAAAAGTCGGTGGCGACTCTTGCTAAACTGCAACATTTGTGAATACAAAATGCAAAACACCCAAGTCAGTTCTCCCACCGTATCACAAAACTGGAAACTCTGCTGGGGTAATTCATTTAAAAGTGGGGTTACCTTAGGGTTAGATCATATTTACTTGCTTGCATTTGTTTGATTTGTTTGCTTTACATTTTGGTTCCTTGTTTGAGTTTGTTTTAAATCCTACCCCCGGATTTGGGGACACTTTTTAGGTAAGTAGCAATAAACTGTGAGGGAACTGTGCAGGGTATACCGACACGGTTGAAGCAGTAGCTAAGTTGATGTGGCACTTTGGTTGGTACCGGTTACCCTTGAGTCAATCAAGAAGAGTACGGAGCCGTCGCGTGGTGCCGTGAAGCATCAACTGACCTTAGAACCTTACTTGACCAACTTGGCCATTAGGACGTAGTGAGATGACCGACTTTGGTGTAGTCCAAAGTTGGTAGATACTCGACACTACACTCATTGGGATTTGGCTCCCGAGCTTTATTTGGTGGAAAGTCAGTTGTCAATCGAAACGAAGTTTGTGGGAAAGATCAGTGATATTGAGATCCCTTAGAACCCAGTTACTATTAACTAGGACAGGTTGAGCCAACTAAACTTCAAGAGGGTACTTACCTGAAACCCCATGCAAGCCTAAACCTAAGGAATTGTTTGCTTTGCTTGTACATAACATCATAAGCATCATAAACATCATACTCATACTCACTAACCATTTCAAGGATTTTTGGATTTATCTTTGTTCTGTTTTGTAGGACATGGATTCTCTTCGCAGGAAAACCATTCAAGTCAGTCTCGTGAGGATACCTCCACAACTCAAGGATTTAGTATCAAGGGTCCCTGAAGATTCTCCATTCACCAATATACATGGTCGACTCCTTAGTTTGGTTACCTCAAGTATTGAAGAAGATATGGTAAAGGGGCTTATCCAATTCTTTGACCCTTTGCATCATTGCTTCACTTTTCCCGATTACCAACTTGTGCCCACTTTGGAAGAATTTTCTCAAATCATGGGGATTCCTATTCTTGATCAGTTACCTTTCAACAGTATTGAAAGATACCCTAAACCTGAGGAAATTGCTCGAGCTCTACATTTGCAACCATCTGACATAGTAGCAAATTAGGTAACAAGGAGTGGTGTCAAAGGGTTACTAGCAAAGTTTTTGTTGGAGAAGGCTCAAGAGTGTTGGAATACTTTGGATCTACAAGTCTTTGAGGAAATTTTGGCTCTTCTCGTCTATGGGTTGGTACTGTTTCCCAATCCTGACCAACTTATAGATATAAATGCGATCAAAGTTTTCATATCTCGTAATCTGGTGCCTACATTGCTTGGAGACAACTTATGAGCAACAATTATTTTCAAATGCATATATCAAAAATGAATCATTGGATGTTCTTGCAAAACAAAACAGAAAAAGAAAAACAAATTGAAATTTCTTGTGAAAATGAATTGTATTGACTTTGAAGTTGGCCTGTAATAGGCGCTTTGTACAAAGAGGCTGACATCCTAGTAAGAGAACTCCGCCGAAAGATAGAAATTACAATTTGTGTAACAGAAAGAAAAAATAGCTATGTGAAACAATCCCATTGGGTTCCAACTCTGCTATTGCCTTTATATCTTCAAGTGTCTTATCACTTTGCTGCTTGGCCGAAAGTGAATCAGATTGATCGGCGCTGTCTGAGCTTGATAGTTGATACCGAAGTCTGGTTGCAAGATGATCCAATGAGACATAGTGTTACGCTTTACTCCCTAATTTTTTCCTGGACCGCCCTTTCGAGTTTTCAGTCCACCGGGATACCCTTTTTTGCCCAAGTCGCCTTTTCAGGTTTTCGACTTGCCGGGTGTACAGTTTTTTTCATTTTCATCCCTTACTTTTTCCCGAACCCTTTTGGTTCTCCAAGAAGCCCTTATTTTTTCCTAGGCCAGTCAACCTAGCGGGTATTTGATTATGCGTAGTATCTTTTCACTATGTCTGCATTGACGGGGTGAGGAAGGTCGTCACCATCCATGGTGGTTAGAATCATAGCTCCTCATGAGAAAATGTTCTTAACCACAAATGGCCCTTCGCATGTGGGGGTCCATTTGCCCCTGGGTTCACCTTGCGGTAGTATGATGCGTTTGATCACCAGATCCCCGACTTGATATTCTTGGCGCCTGACTTTCTTGTTAAAAGCCTTTATCATTCTCTTTTGATACGTCTGACCATGACAGATAGCAGTAAGTCTCTTTTCATCGATTAGATTCAACTGATCAAATCGGGTTTGGATCCAGTCGTCTTCGTTCAAACCCGCATCCTTCATAATCCTGAGAGAGGGTATCTGGACTTCGATGGGTATGAATTCCTCCATGCCATACACCAAATAGTAGGGTGTTGCCCCTGTCGATGTACGTGCTGAGGTACGGTACCCATGAAGAGAGAATGGTAATATCTCGTGCCAGTCTTGGTATGTCACCGTCATCTTCTGCACAATCTTCTTGATGTTCTTGTTAGGTACTTCAACAGTTCCATTCATCTTCGCCCGGTAGGGGGAAGAGTTATGATGTTGTATCTTGAACTGTTTGCAGAGTTCAGTGATCATTGTGTTGTTGAGATTTGTACCATTGTCAGTAATAATTCTCTCGGATACACCATATCAACAGATCAGATTGTGTCGGATAAACCGCACCACGACGTTCTTGGTTACTGTGGCAAAGGAAGCAGCCTCAACCCACTTTGTAAAATAATCAATTGCTACCAAAATGAAGCGAAGCCCGTTAGACGCAGTTGGTCTGATCTCGCCAATCATGTCGATGCCCCACATTGCAAAGGGCCAATGAGCTGTCAAAACATTCAAGGGAACCGAAGGTACATGCACCTTATCAGCATAGACTTGGCATTTATGACAGGTTCGAGAATGCTGATAACAATCGGCTTCCATAGTGGACCGGTAATATCCTGGTCGTAGGATTTTCTTCGCCATGGTATGTCCACTGGAATGAGTTCCAAAGGCACCTTCATATAACTCTTCCATGATCCTTTCCGCCTCTCCCTTGTCTACACATCGCAGTAAGGTTGAATCATGGTTACGCTTATAGAGGATTCCATTGCTGATGAAGAACTTCGCAGCGAACCTTCTCAGAAACTTCTTATCATTAACAGATGCCCCTCGGAGTATTCTTGAGCCTCAAGATAACTCTTTACCTCATGAAACCAGGGTTTATCTGCTACCTTTTCAGTCTCAATGTCCAAATAATGTGCGGGTTCGTCCAACCTCTCAATGGTAATCTAGGGAGCTTCATTGTCCCACCTAACTTTGAACATAGAAGACATGGTAGCTAGCGCGTCCGCCATCTGGTTCTCTTCTCGTGGGAAGTGTTCAAAGGTTATCTCCTCAAAGTGTGGGAGAAATGTCAGTACATACTCTTTGTAAGGAATAAGATTCGGGTGCTTCATATCCCACTCATCTTTGATCTGACTTATCACCAGAGAAGAATCTCCGAATACACTCAAGAACTTAATCCTCATGTCAATAGCAGCTCGAAGACCTATGATACACGCCTCGTACTCCGCCATATTGTTGGTGCAGTTAAAATATAATTGGGCGGTGAACGGAGTATGACAACCTTCAGGAGATATGATTACAGCTCCAATGCCATTACCCAATGCATTTGAGGCTCCATCAAAAAACATAGACCATCGGGATCCCTTCTCGGGTCCTTCATCCGGTCCAAGTTCTTCGCAGTCAGTTACCAACATGATATTCTCATCCGAGAACTCGAAATTCATAGACTGGTAGTCATCCATGGCCGGATGTGCCAAATGATCCGCCAATATACTCCCCTTGATTTCTTTTTGGGTTGTGTATTAGATGTCGTACTCGGTTAGGATCATCTTCCATCTTTCTATCCTTCCGGAGAGAGCGGGCTTCTCAAAAATATACTTGATCGGATCCATCTTTGATATCAACAAGGCAGTGTGAGTCAACATATACTGTATTAGTCGGCGAGCAGCCCATGCCAAAGCACAACAAGTTTTCTCGAGCATAGGGTAGCGGGCCTCACAGTCGGTAAACTTTTTGCTAAGGTAATAAATGGTGTGCTCTTTTCGACCAGACCCATCATGCTGCCCCAGCACACACCCCATTAAATTGTCTAGCACTGTCAAGTATAATATCAAAGGTCTTCCTTCAAGTGGAGGCATCAAAATTGGTGGTTCTTGAAGGTATTCCTTGATTCTTTCGAAAGCGGTCTGTCATTCATCATTCCACTTTACCACTTGATCTTTCTTCAACAACTTGAAGATTGGCTCACAAGTAGCATTCAGATGTGAAATGAACCTGGCGATGTAGTTCAGACGTCCCAAGAAACCTCTAACTTCCTTCTCTATGCAGGGAGATGGTATCTCTTGTATGGCCCTTACCTTTGCGGGGTCTACCTAAATACCTTTATCACTGACAACAAAACCCAGAAGCTTACCAGACCTTACCCCGAAGGTACACTTGTTCAGATTCAGCCTCAGCTTATACGTATTCAACCTGTCAAACAGTTTCTGGAGATGATCAAGGTGCTCTTCCTCAGTCTGGGACCTAGCTATCATATCATTAACATAAACCTCGATCTCGTGGTGAATCATATCATGGAACAAAGCTACCATGGTGCACTGATAAGTTGCCCCAGCATTCTTCAACCCAAAAGGCATTACCTTGTAACAGAAGGTGTCCCACTGTGTAACGAAGGTTGTCTTCTCCATGTCCTCAGGAGCCATCTTGATCTGGTTGTATCCAGAAAAACCATCCATGAAGGAGAAGATCTTGTGCTGCGCGGTGTTGTCGACTAAAACATCAATGTGAGGAAGTGGGAAGTTATCCTTGGGGCTTGCCCTGTTCAGATCTCTATAGTCTACACGCATCTGTACCTTACCATCCTTCTTAGGTACCGGAACAACGTTGGCAACCCACTACGGATAAGAAGTGAAAGCTAAGAATCCTGCGTCGAACTGTTTCATGACCTCTGCCTTGATTTTCTTCTACATTTCAGGGCGCATGCGGAGGACCTTCTGCTTTACCGGAGGGAATTATTCTTTAGTCGGTAAGCAATGTACCACAATATCAGTGTCTAAACCAGGCATGTCTTCATAGGACCAGGCGAAGATCTCAACATAGTCGTGTAGCATCTGTATTAACCGTTGTTTGACATGAGGCTCCAGATTCGCACCTATCTTAACCTCTTTCCTGTCTTCCTTTGTACCCAAATTCACTGATTCAACTGGCTCTTCATGAGGCTGTATGGCCCTTTCTTCCTGCTGTAACAGTCTAGCAAGTTCTCCAGGAACCTCACAATCATCTTCACCTTCGTCCTCAGCTTGGTTGATCGGATTTTTGAAGTCATAACTGACAGTAGCAGAGTTGTTATCAATGGGATCCAGAGTGGATATGGATCTTCAGTATGATACGTGAGTGTGTGTAAGAGAATAACTGTTTTGATAAAGTGTGTAAGAGAAAAGCAAAATTTATATGCAAGAAATATCCAATGCTTTATTAATGATATATGAAATGACAAATAATATCCCTCACAAACAAAGCCAAGGTTCCTTGGGCAAGGCATCGGGCCGTAAAGTTTCAAACTATTTATTACAAATCTTAAAACAAAAGTCAATTACTGTGGAATAAAAGAAACAGGTATGAAGTCCTTCGTCGTCCAGTTATTCGGTCCACCGTTGGTTATTGGGTAGATCCAGCTGTCAACATCTGGGTTCTCATCATCAGCATCTTCTGTGGCAGAGACAACCTCAATAGCATTGATTCCCCAGCCATGCTTGGGCATGGGTGCAATTATGACGTTCGGCTTTTCTGGAGTATCGAACTCTATCTCCTTAGCTTCAAGAAAGTCTTGTACTTTGTTTCTCAGAGGCCAACAATCATTTGTATCGTGGCCAGGACTCTCAGAATGGTAGGTGCACCGCGCGTTGGGATTGTATCTGGGAGAGGTAGTGTTTGGATTCTTGGGAGCCTCTCTTAAGGTCGCCAAGTTGGATTTTAACAGATGAGGCAGAACTTCAGTCAAAGTCATGTTGTTGCGGGTAAACTGCCGTTATGGTCTTTCCACCCTTTGTTGATTGTTGCATTGTAGAGCAACTGCGGGTCTTGGTATCACTACAGCATTTACCATTTGACGGTGTTCAGATCTTCTTTGGC
Organism: Vicia faba; assembly: GCA_948472305.1. Classification (NCBI taxonomy): domain Eukaryota; kingdom Viridiplantae; phylum Streptophyta; class Magnoliopsida; order Fabales; family Fabaceae; genus Vicia; species Vicia faba. The sequence continues at coordinate 414,541,169 of OX451738.1, forward strand.
CCCTCGGGCTATAGACTGCACTAGCTTCCTTCTTACCAGCAAAAGGATTCTTTGTTGAACTCGAGGAGGCATCCTTCTGTATTTTACCACTCTGAATTCCAGCTTCTACTCTCTCTCCAGTTAAAATCAACTTGGTGAAACCAGATGACGAGCTGCCTATTAAGTGATTGAAGAACGGACCAAACAACATCCCAAGAAACATGTCAACTAACTCCCTATCAGACAATGGGGGTTGAACTCTCCCAGCCAAGTCTCTCCACTTTTGAGCATAATCTTTGAAACCCTCACCTACACCCATGGACATACCCTAGAGTTGAGTATGAGTGGGAGCAAGGTCAGTATTATACCGATACTGCTTGTAGAAAGCAGCAGCAAGATCTTCCCAGTTTCGGACACTGGCTCCCTCCAACTGGTAGAACCATTCAAGCTGAGTCCCTGACAGACTATCTTTAAAGAAATGCACCCACAAATTTCTATTAGCGGTGTGGGGTTGGATTTTCCTGACATACGGGCGGAGATGAGGGACTATGATCTTTTGTTTTGATTTTGTTTTGCCAAGACACCTAGCATGCATACCATGGCCATTTTAAAGGCAACAAGTGGATGAAACCCTAGGGGTGCTTGTGTGTATTGTGTTGTTATTTTCATGCATTTTTGTCTTGTATTGTCAAGCTATTTGTTTGATTTTGGATTTTTTGCATACAAATCCTAATCTTTCTATCATGGCATATTTGAAAGCAATAAATGCGTAAAAATAAATCTACAACTATTAAAACATTGATATGGGGAGGGGGATACAATTTTGAATAGGGGATATTTTGCACAAAATAAAAGCCCTAAATCAACTACTACAACCAAATTGAATTCATTTGCATAAATAAATAGACAATATTTAAATGAGCAATTAAATATAAATATGCAAAATATGTTTTTTTTTGTATTATTTATGTATGTAAAAATAAATTATTTAATGTCTTAAAGAATAAGAAAATAAAAAAGATTTTTTTGAAAGGGTAGAAAACCCTAATTTTGGTTTTAAGAATATATATATTATATTATTTATTTATGTACAAGAAAATAAAATAAAATATATACAAAATGTTAAAAAAATTAAATGTGTAAGAAAATATTATTTTTATATGTATAAATAATATATAATATTTTTTATAATATTTACAAGTTTTTATTTAAGAAAATAAAAGTATATTATTTAAGAAACTATTTTTATGCTAGAAAAAATAATAAAAATAGTAAAATAAAATAAGAAAATATTTTTGGTATTTTTTAATGTTTAGATAAATAAAATAAAGTCAAAAATGTAAATAGAAATTAAAAAAATACAAAAAAAATAATGAAATAGGCCAAGGGGGGTGTAAACAGCAAGCAGGGGGGGTGCAAAAAGTCATGTCATGCTAAACCCAGCCCAGATGGCCTTCATCCCTGACCTTGTGACAAGAAAAACGCGCGCCCTGTATTCAAAACTGGAAATCCTGCATTTGTGCTTAAAAACAAAAACTTGCAACATGAAAGTTATAGAGCATGATCACACGATTCTAACCATGTAAAAAACTTAATCTAACTCTCAAAGACCAGAGAGAATTTCTTTGGCCCTAATTTCTAACCTAGTTTTTTCAGAAAGTTCATCATTCAAATTCTTCCATCTCAGTTAACTTAAATGAAATCTATGCATATGTACAGCTCAAGGGCAATGAGTACTACATTTTTTATTCACAAACCTAAGCCTAATGATTCCTAAATAGAGAGATATAAGTTTGAACTTTACCTGTTTCAGTCAAGCTCGAGTATAGCAATGTAGGGGTTTTTAGTGAGGCCTGAGATGCTTGTGAGCTTGCTTAAAGTTCCTTTGAGATTTCCCAATGCCTAGCTAGCTTTGAACTTGCCTGAATAAGCTTATAGAAGTCAACCTGCACAGTCAGAATTCAAAAATGGTGAAGTGTGTAAATGGAGTTACACTCACTTGGGAATGGTTGGGATAATTTAGGTAGGTTGTATGGAGTGTGTTGGAACTGGTTGCAAGCAAAACGCACGAGTGGATTGTGATTTGGAAATCAAAATGCAGAACCTGCCCTATTTTGCAAGAAAATGTGATTTTGGTGTTTTGGAAGGTTTGAGGACTTTTAAACTCGTGTTTCTGGCTTAGTGTGATATGAAAAACTTGATTGAAATGTTTACAAACTTTGGTTATAAAATATGCCAGAGTTATTGACCTTTTGCAAGGTTTCTTGGTTTTGAAGCAAAAGTGAGAAGTGACCATGCTATGGCCTGTACATGCCTCCTTCTTAGCTGCACAAAGTTGTTGTACTTTGCCCTATGTTTGTGGAGTTGGTTTGCTGCAAAAGGCTTGGTGCAATGCTCAAGAGAAACAAATTGACATAAAGCCAACTTTATCAAAGTGGCAATGTTGCCTTGTTTCCATTTTTAGATTAATCCTTTGTGTAATCTTCCATAGATCAGAACAATGCCTCTAACCAATGTGTTTGCATTCAATTTTTGAGTATGGAAGGGTTTAAGTACCTGTAAACAAGTACAAGCAAGGCTGGATAGAATTTTCAACTTGTAGCAACATGAAAAATGCCATGGATCAAAGTGACATTTTTCCAAATTCAAACCTTCGATTCTTCCTAACCACAAATGATTTTGGAGAGTTCTTGGACATTTTGGAAAGCTGGTAACATGCTATACAATTCATATTTGAAATTCATTTTTAAATTCCAATTGGAACTAGGTGAAAAATTTCCATGAAGATAGGTCAAAATCCTGCCTAAACTAGGGCAAAATTTCACTAAGTTAGAAAGTTTTTGGACCTCTATTCATAAAATCATAACCTGATATCCAAGCATCTTTTTTGAAAACTTTGTGAATCAAAGTTGTAGATTTTGTGGAGGACTACATATTTCATGTTGGAAGTTTTCTTTGAATCCAATTGCATCATGGTGAAAAAGTTGGGCAAAGTTGGGAAAAATTAAGAAAATTTCATAACTTAGAAAAACTCCAAGTTATGAAAAATTTTCAACTTTAAACCCTAATTTGCAAAAATGGGTTTCTTGATGAAATTAGGGTTTAAAGTTGAAAATTTTCATAACTTAGAATTTTTCTAAGTTATGAAATTTTCTTAATTTTTCCTAACTTTGCCCAACATTTTCACCATGATGCAATTAGATTCAAACAAAACTTCCAACATGAAAGTTGTAGTCCTCCATAATGTCTACAACTTTGATTCACAAAGTTTTCTCAAAATAAGCTTAGATCTCAAGTTATGATTTTTGGAACAAGGGTCCCTAAAACTTTTAACTTAGTGAAATTTTGCCCTAGTTTAGGCAGGATTTTGACCTAACTTCATGGCCATTTTTCACATAGTTCCACTTGGAATCTCAAGTTGCATTTCAAATATGGATTTTAGAGCATGTTGAAAGCTTTCCAAAATGTCTAAGAACTCTCCAAACACATTTGTGGTTAGGGATAATCGAAGGCTTGAAGTTGGCAAAAACTCACTTTTCATCCATGGCATATTCATTGTGATACAAATTGCAATTTCAAGTCAGCTTGCTTTGCACTAGATTACAGGCCTCAAAACCAGTTCACACTCAATAATTAAGTTCAAAACCATTGGTATAAGGAATTATTTTGGTTATTAGAGCATTGAACCTTGGATTAATCCCTAAGTAGAAAAAGCAAAATTTCCATTTTTGCTTAAATCATGCTTTATGTCAAAACTGATTTCTTGAGCATTGGTCCATATCTCATGCAGCAAATCAAATCCACAAGTTGGAGGGGCCAAGGGCAAAGTGTACAAGGTGGTGGATAGCCTGTATAGGCCTGCTACACATCATTTCTCATGTTGGCTTAAAATACAAGAAAGATATCCAAAACACTAGAACTGGAACATGAGCCAAAACTAACTTGTGCAAACATTTGAACCATCTTTCTCACACCTTTCTAAGCCAGAAACACGATCTCTTGAGCCTTCAAACATCCCACAGCAAGAAATCACCTTCCATTGGCAAAACAGGGCAGCATCTGCAACTTGACTTCCATAGCTCAATTGGCTCGTGCGTTTTGCCCCAAGTTGGTTCAAACATCTTCCACATAACTCATCCAAGCTATCCCAAACCTTAAACACCAGTTGTAACTCCATTTACAGGGTTTGCCATTTTCATTTTGAGCTTGTGCAAGTTGAGTTTGTGGGCTTGTTCAAGCATATTCAAGGCAAGCAGGGTATTGGAGAAGGTCAAGTGAAGTTCAAGTAAGCTCCCAGACATCTCAAGCCTTGTTGAAAAGCTCCACATTGCCATACACGAAGTCAGCTGAAACAGGTTTTTATCAACTTCCTATCTCTCTATTTAAGAACATTTAGACTTAGGTTTGTGAATAAGAAATATAGTATTCATTACCATGAAGCTGTACATATGCTCATTTTTCATTTTTATTAAGCATGCTAAGAGAATTTGATCCATGAACATACTGAAAAAATTAGGTTAGATTTTAGGGCCAGAGAAATTCTCTTTGGTCTTTGAGAGTTAAGATTAGTTTTTTATATGGTTGAATTCGTCTTGAAGAGCTCTACAACTTTGATGTTATGTGTTTTTTGCAATAGAGCTCGTATGTAGGATGTTCATGATTGGTACAGGCGCGCGCGTTTTGTGAAGAACAGAGGTTGAAGATGAAGTGGTGGACTGGGCTTGGTCCTGGCTCACTATTGACACCCCCCCTTTTACTTTTTGCACCCCCTGGCCTATTTCTTCATACTTTTGTATTTTTCCATTTTATTTTCATTTCTGATTTTGTCTTTTTATTTTCTAAATATAAAAATACCCAAAAAATATTTTTATAATTTTTTAAATTTATTTTACATTTTATTTTATTTCTTTCTAACATGAAAACAATTTAATTACTTTTATCTTATTTATGAAAAACTTGAAAATAATATATAAATTATACTTTTATTTTTATTCGTTATTTTTATTCACACTAAAAATATTATTCTAAATATATTTTTATTTTTTTATATATCTTATTTTATTTTATCATATTTAATATAATTAATATATATATATATATATATATATATATATATATATATATATATATATATATATATATATATATATATATATATATATATATATATATATATATATATATATATATATATATATATATATATATATATATATATATATATATATATATTACACTTTTATTTTTATTAATTAATATACTTAAAAAATAGTTTTTCTAAATTTTTTTTTTACATATACTATTTTATTTTTATTGTATATAAATAAAATAATTAATATACTTATTTTCTTAAAGAAAATTAGGGTTTTACCCTTAACCAAAAAACAATCTTTTTATTTTATTTCTTTCTTTTTTTACATACATAGAAATGAACAAAAACCCTTTTTGCATATTCATATTATTTTGTATATTTATTTAATTTATTTATTTGAATATTGTTCATTTATTATTCATGCCATTGGATTCAATTTGGATGTAATAGTAAATTAGGGTTTATATTTCTTGTCAAATACACCCTGTTGTACCCCAAAATTTGCCCTCCCATTTCCTCAACATTTTTCTCATCACAAGACATTTAAAGATCAAGATACAATTAGGGTTTCCTCTGCTCAAGACTTCTCCTTGCACTGTGGACTCAAATTAGGGTTTGTGTTTGCCTAAAGATGCTTTGACCTAAAATGCCTTAGATGACTTTCATGCTTCATATTGGACTCCCAAGTTTACCCATACCAAGTTTCAAGTCTTGATTCCAAGTTTTTCCCAGTCAATTGGACAGTTGACCTAGAAATCAGCTGTATTGGGGAAAAAGTCAACTGTGGCCAATTGACAGTCAAACCTCATGAAATTTGATCCACATCAACATTTTGAATTCATATGAACCATTTGATCAAGTTTGAATCACAATTCCCCAAGAAATTTGATCAGATCACCAAAAGGGCAAAATGGTCATTTTTAGGGTTTTGACTGCACAAAGGCAATTTTTGACTGTTTGACCTAGCCAATGGCAAACCAAGCTCACATATGGACTCAAGGACCCCATGGAATTATCTTGACATGTTCATCAAGCTCAAAAGATCCCAAGTACACAAGATTGACAGTTGAATTTCCCAGTCAATTGATCCATTTTGACTGTATACTGAAAAGTCAAACTTTGACTTTTTGGTCAAAATCAAGAGTCAAGATTCATTTTTCATCAAAACATGCCAAATTATGAAACTTGTTCACCAAGAAATCACAAAATGCAATTTAGGGTTTGAAAATGGAATTTTTCATAACTTAGAATTTTTCTAAGTTATGAAAAACCCTAATTTTTTCCCAACTTTGCCCCATCTTTTCACCATGATCCATTGGGATTCAAACAAAAGTCAAAACATGAAAGTTGTAGCTTGTTGCAAAATCTACAACTTTGATTCACAAAGTTTTCTCATTTGAAGCTTGTATCTCAAGTTATGATTTTTTGAATAAGGGCACTAAACCATCTTTTAACTTAGTGAAATTTGACCTATTTTGACAAGGTTTTCTACCCTACTTCAAGGCCACTTTTCATGCCCTTCCAATTGGAATTTTGATTTGCATTTCAAAGATGGATTGTATTACACATTCCAAGCTTTCCAAAATGTCCAAGAACTCATCAAACAACCTCATAACTTGAGAGATTCGAATTTCACAAGTTGGCAAAAACTCACTTTTGTTCTTCATCAAGACATGTTCATAACCTTGCCAATTTGAAATCAGTTTGCTTTATGCTTGATTACAGGTCCTTGAACCATTTCATACTCAATAATTTAATGCATATTCAATGTGTTAAGGTCATGTTCTTTGTGTTCTAACATTGCATAATGGTTTAATCCTAAACTAGATAAAGTGGAATTTCCATTTTTGAAAAGTTTAGCTTTATGTCAATTGGTAAATCAAACAAGTACATAGAAGATCTGCTTAGCACAAGATTATGGGCATAACACACTGATCAAGAGGAGTTGATGCAGCACATTAGGGGGTCCTATACTGACCTAGAACACCAATTTGCTTTTGGTAGCTTAAGTGTGAAGAAAGGTCCATAACATATGCTATCTCTCATATCAGCAAAACAACACAGCACAAAAGATATCAAACACATTCCATAGACCACATTGAAGCTTTTGCTCGAGCCATTTGCCTTTCAAACCCTCTCCATCTCAGAATCATCCTCAAACTGCACAAACAGGGGTGCCCCTGCAGTTTGAGTGCAATCTCTCATTCCCTTCAAACATTTCTGTCCAAACCTGTTCCTCTACCTTCCTTACAACATATGCAAGCTATCCAGAAGTTAAGGCACGATCTGTAGTTGCTCTAACCACTTCCACCATTTTCACATCTTTAGCTTGCAGGTGAAGTTCTATAGCTTGATACAAGAAGCTTCAAGACAAAGTGAGCATTGAAAAAGCATCCCTGGACTTCAAGGAAGCTTTTCCAATCATTACATTGCACTGAAAGTCTCTCATTCTCCACATAGAAGTTCAACTGCACAGGTAAAAGTTTGAATTCGTATCTCTCTTATTAGGCATATTTAGTCTTAAGTTTGTGAAGAAACAAAGTCCTATTCATAGCCCTGAACATGTACATAGCTTTACTTTTCATTTCTTTTGTCTGAGTAAAGAGAATTTGAGCTCTGAAAATGGTAGAAAAACTAGGTCAGAAAAGAGGGGGAGAGAAATTCTCTCTCATCTTGGAGAGATAGGTCATGTTCTTTATATGGTTGAAACCGTCTCTTAATGCTCTACACTTTTCATGTTATGAGTTTTGCTTGAAAGTCCAGGAATCCAGAGTTAGAAAACGCGTGTTCTGTGAGAAGAAGGATGTACAGAGGTTGAAGAAGAAGTGATCTGGGCTGGGCCTGGATTTGTTTCTTTTTCACACCCCATTTTTTTTGGTTTACACCCCCTGAGCCCATTTGTTTATTTTTCAACATTTTTGACTTTTTCTTTTTGGGTTGACTTTGTTTATTTTTTCTCATACCATTAAAATTTTTAAAATATTTTTTCCATCATTTTTTGTATTTATGGCATATTTGTTTGTTTATTTCTTTTATTTATATACAAATATATATATACACTATTATTAAAATAAATAGAAAATAATGTAGATACATTTTTATTTTTATTTTTACTTTCTGAAAATATTTCACACAAAAAAATACTTTTATTTATCTTATTAAAATATTAAATAAATATTTATTTTGTATAATACTCATTTAGGGTTTAATATATATATATATATATATTTGATTATTAATGTATTTAAGAAAAAGATAAAAATACTTGATTTTTTATTTTATTAACATTTGATACAAAAATACTTTTTTTTCACAAAATACTTCATTTTATTTTATTTTTGTACATAATAAATAAATAGTAGAATTAAATTAGATAATACTTTTTATATAAAAATTAGGGTTTCTTACCCTAAGGTTCAAAATAATAAAAAAATAAATACATTTTTATTTTCTTTTTCCTTTTACATAAATAATATTTTCTCATACATATAGAAACTTTCTTTTTACATTTCGCATATTTATTTAATTTACATTTAATTATGCATTGCAAAATACCCAATTGTTGTAATAATTTAGATTTATATTACTTGTCAAAATCCCCATTTGAACATTTGTACCCCCCTTCCCATATTTGGTTTTGTAATAGCTTAGTAAATTTATTTTCGCGTTTTATTGCTTTCTAATTATGCCATGTTAGAATTAGGGTTTGTATGCGAAAAACGACAAAATAGTTATGACCTAATACAAGATAAACAAGCATGAAAATGGACACACGAATCACACTTGCACCCCCTAGGGTATTCCACTTGTTGCCTTCAAATAAATGGGCCATATTGTATGTTGAACATCTTTGGGCAAAGCAAACAGTTTGAATGATCATAGTCCCTCGATAAAACTTTTCAAAACAAACAAAACAAATGATCAAGTCCCTTAAAGAAATTGCCCAAAGACATTTAACGTCGTTACAATTATGGTCTAAACGATGACCCGCGCCTGTCCCTTTCACATCCTAACACAAGGTTGCCCACCAAATGCAATGGTGGTGTAAACTTGTTAAAAGGGTTAAAATATAGCAATAATCTTTTGAGAAATTTAGGAGTAGATAACCTCTTAGTTACTTGAATCAACTTGTAAAACAAAACACTTGCCTAATTTCAAAATCACACATCACAACACTTTCAAAACAAAAACTTTCAAAAAACAAATGAAAACCTTTTCAAAAGACATACATCTTTGTATACATCCCCACATGGATCATTGCAAAGGTTGCCACCACATTGGCCTCTTTTCAAAACATTTTCAAAACCCACACACTCAAGCACCATTTAAAACAATTGAAAACAAAAGGCAAGTGATCTAAGCAAGTAACTAAGAGCCCATGGATAACCATGGATAGAAAGGGTGCTAATACCTTCCCTTTCTATAATCTACTCCCCGAACCCAAGAAAACATCTCAAAAGGTTTTTGCTGTGCTTTTTAACCTTTCCTTAGGATAAAATAAAAAGTCGGTGGCGACTCTTGCTAACCGCAACATTTGCGAATACAAACGCAAACCTCAAGTCAGTTCTCCCACCGTATCACAGAACTGGCGACTCTGCTGGGGAGATTTTTAAAGTGGAGTAACCTTAGGGTTTAGATCACCTTTGTTTTCAATTGCTTGTTTTGTTTGCTTTTACATATTGTGGGCTTTGTATCGGAGTTTTATAGATCCTAACCCGGATCTGGGGAAACCCTTTTAGGTAGCAACAAGGCTGTGAGGGAACTGTGCGGGGTATACCGACATGGTTGAAGCAGTCTGCTACGTTGATGTGGCACTTTGGTGTGTACCGGTAACCCTTGAGTTCAGTCAAGGAGAGTACGGGGCCTCCATGTGGTGTCATGAAGCATCAACAAACCTTAGGAACCTTAATTGAACCATCTTGGCCTTTTTAGGGTAGTGAGATAACTGACTTTGGTGCAGTCCGAGGTTGGTTGATACTCGATACTACACTCAATTGAGGGTTGCTTTCCTGGAATATTTCGGTCGCCAGTTCAGTGGCTAAATCGAAACGATGAACAATGAAAGCAATCCAGTGATATTGGGACCTTTAGAACCCGGTTACTTTTGATAGGACAGGTTGAGCCCACAAAACTTCAAGAGGGTAATACCCAGACCCCATGCAGGCCTAAACTCTAAGGGTTTGTGTGACTTGTATGCCTTACCATGTTTGCCTTTGTGAATATTTATAGTGCATTTAATCATCACATCATTACATCATACAAACATCATGAGCATTGACTAACCATTTCAAGGGTTTCGAATCTTCATCTTTGTTCTTGTTTTACAGGACATGGAAACTGCTCGCAGAAAGACAATTCAGATTAGCCTTGTAAAGATCCCTCCTCAGCTTAAGGAGCTTCTGTCCAGAATTCCCGAGAGTTCTTCATTCAGTGAGAGACATGGAAGACTCATCAACTTGGTTAACACCAACATTGAGGAGGACTTGATAAAGGTCCTGTTCCAATTCTTTGACCCTCTGCATCACTGTTTCACCTTCCCGGATTATCAGTTGGTGCCTACATTAGAAGAATTCTCCCGACTTCTGAAGGTCCCTATCCTCGATCAACTACCCTACAACGGTACGGAAAAGGAACCCAGACTTGAAGAGATTGCTAAAGCCTTGCACCTACAGACATCCGACCTCAAAGGACATTGGGAAGTTAGGAGTGGTATCAAAGGTTTCTTAGTTAGATTTCTGTTTGAAAAGGCTCAAGAATGTTGGAACTCTCTTGACCTACGAGCTTTTGAAGAAGTTGTAGCCCTCCTTGTCTATGGTTTGGTATTGTTCCCTAACCCAGATCAGCTTATCGATATCAGTGCTGTCCAGATCTTTATGACCAGGAATCCTATACCTACACTGTTGGGGGACATCCTTCACTCATGTTACACTCGAACCATGAGAAGAAGGGGTGTCCTTTTGTGTTGCACTCCTCTCTTGGGAAGGTGGTTTATTTCGCATCTTCCACAAACAGTTTTGAAGAACGAGCAGGGTTTGAGATGGTCACAACGGTTAATGACTCTTACGCATGCAGATATACATTGGTGTCCTAGGTCCCGGGAAGACGTCACTATCATTGATCGTTGTGGGGAATACCCTAATGTTCCTTTATTTGGAATCAAAGGAGGTATAACCTACAACCCATGCCTGGCTTGGAGACAGTTTGGTTATGCTCGGAAGGATGGCCCTCATGACATGTTAATTCCTGACATAGTCTTCGACTTCGACAACGATACTCAAGGGCTTCGTCAGAGATTTATCAGAGCTTGGAGGATGCCAAGTAGGATAGACAGCAAAACACTGGGGCACCGGAACTCCATCCCGTTGGAGCCTTACCTCAAGTGGGTACGAGCCCGCTCTCAGAAGTTAGTAATGCCTTACCCTCACATGCTACCTGTAATCAAAGAGCCAGTCTTGGAAGGAGAAGCATCCTACACCATTCAACATCCCGACATGCCCACCTCCTGGGAAGAGATGCAGAAGAGCTGGATCCAACTTAAGGAAGAACGGAATTCTCTTGAGACCAGTCTACATGCTAGCGAAAAGAAGGTCCTGGAACTCACCCGCCTGCTGCACGAGGAAAGGAATCTCAACACTTACATCGCGCCAAAAAGGATGCGCAACGTCTTTTTACCTTAAGGAGTTTATTTTGTAATATTTGGCCCATGAGGCATTTATGTACTAACGAATTTCTCCTTATTAATATGATGTGCGTTCCTTTTTGTCTACAACAAAATTTGAATGTTCTAAATCCTTGAATGCATTGCATACATACGCATTCCATTGCACCATATGCATAGCAGGTACCCTAATTCACAGGTTGCTTAATTTTCTTCGCTGTTTGTGTGCACAGTCATCATGAATTCGGAGTCATCCAGTGAGCAAGCGATCAAGGCCCTTCAGGCCCAAAGTGCACAGTTTCAAGAGATGGTCTTAAGCCTAGCCCAGGGACAGCAAGAGTTGAAGACTCTACTCCTGAAGAAGAAGAAGAAAAAGAGGACGGCAATGTTCAACACCGGACGCAGATTTGGGAACACACTCCACAACGAAGCTGATCCAACCACTTCTTCTGCTGAGAAAAACAGTCCCCAAGGGGGAGAAGCACCTAGTCCCGCAGTCTCCGACAACGAGACGGACTATAACGAGGAACAATACCCACCTGCTGCTGACAGATACAAACAACTGGAGGACCGTTTGAGCGCTATGGAAATTCAGAACGTGCCGGGACTGGATTTCGGGGATTTGGGATTATCTTCTGGAGTAGTAATTCCACACAAGTTTAAGGCGCCCGCCTTCGCCAAGTATGATGGGGTCTCCTGCCCAAAGCTGCATCTGAGGTCGTATGTAAGGAAAATCCAACCTTACACGGCGGATAAAAACCTCTGGATTCACTTCTTCCAAGACAGCCTCTCGGGGTCACAACTTGAATGGTTCTACCAATTAGACGGAGCTAGCATCCGGCACTGGGAGGATTTGGCGACTGCTTTCTACAGACAATACCAATATAATTCTGATCTCGCTCCTACGCGTACCCAACTTCAGGGTATGTCTCTAGGGACGGGTGAAGGATTCAAAGAGTACGCTCAAAAATGGAGAGACTTGGCTGGCAGGGTGCAGCCTCCATTAACTGATCGAGAGCTGGTTGATATGTTTCTGGGAACGTTGTCTGGTCCGTTTTTCAATCATTTGGTTGGAAACTCCTCCGCTGGGTTCACAGATCTGATATTAACAGGAGAAAGAATTGAGGCTGGTATCAGGTCAGGCAAGATACAGAAAGCTGCCTCTACAAGTGCTGAGAAGAGGCCGTTTAAGAAAGAAGCAAGCGCCATCTATGGCCCCAGAAGACAAGTCAAGCCCGAAAGTCGCCAAGCCGTTAATGCTTTGGTCATCTCTAAACCTGTTGCTGCTCCTCAGCAGTACAATCAGCAAAGGAGTGAAAGGCCCAAGAGGCAGTATACCCGATTGAGTATGACATTATCTCAAATTTTACCCCAACTGTTATCCACCAACCTGGTGACCCTCAAAGAAGCTCCTAAGGTCGTCAACACTGCGTCCCCTAAATACAACCCGAATGCCCGGTGTGCTTATCATTCTGATAGTCCCGGGCACACTACTGATGATTGTTGGGCCTTGAGAAACAAAGTGCAAGATCTGATTGACACAAAAGAAATTCAGTTTGAAGCGCCGGAAAGACCGAATGTTGTAACGGCTCCTATGCCCCAGCATAGGGTAAGTGCCATTGAGGAAGAAGTGTATGCTGTTTCGATAGATGAAGTTGTTACCCCTTTGAAGACTGTTAAGAAGAACCTACTGCGGGCCGGTTTATTTCCGGGTTGCGGCGAAGGTTGCCCATTCTGTGCTATTTCCCTATCTGATTGTCCTTTGCTAAGGTTAGGCATCCAAGGCCTAATGGATAGCAAGGAGATTTTATTCAAAAAGACTGCTGTTCATTTGGTTCCAATGAAAGAAGTTTCCGTGATTACCATCTTCAAAAATCCAACCAAGGCTCCCCCAAAGAAGCCTATTCAAATCTTGACAGTTGCGCCTGTGATCATTACTGTTCCAGGACCCCTCTCCTACGTGTCTGATAAGGCTGTCCCCTGGCATTATGGGGCAGACGTATATGTAAATGGAATCAAGCAAGAATTTGATGCTAGTGCCAGTATTTGCGATATCACCGGTCCAGCTAAAGTCACCCGCAGTGGCAGGCTCTTCTCGCCTGACATTGCGCCACCCGCCATTCGAAAACCCCTCCTCATAAAACCTGCAAGTTTATCAAGTCCTGTTGCTGATCAAATTGTGTCCCCTGCTGCCGAGTCATCAAATGCTCGGGGCAAAGGGATTGAAGAAGAGCCTGCCCGGATGGAGGCACCAATACCCGTGAATGCTGAGGCCTCCCGACAAGAAATGGAGGAGATTCTGAAAATAATAAAGAAAAGTGATTTTAATGTTGTCGAACAATTGGGGCATACACCCTCCAAGATCTCCCTGCTCTCCCTATTGCTATGTTCCGAGGCTCATGCTAAGGCATTAATCTCATTTCTCAAGACGGCCCATGTGCCGCAGGAGACGTCTGCAGTTCAGTTCACTGACTGCATAGCAAATTTGACGGCGGACAACGGCTTGGGCTTTTCAGATGCTGACCTAACCGCAAAAGGGAGAAACCATAATGATGCCCTGCATGTCTCTATTGAATGCAGGGGCACTACTCTGGCACATGTATTGGTGGACACTGGTTCTTCCTTGAATGTTCTTCCGAAAAAGGCTTTGGATCGTCTGGATTATGAGGGCTTGGAGTTGAAACCCAGCAATATCATCGTCAGAGCCTTTGACGGTTCCAAGAGGATGGTTCATGGAGAGGTTAACATCCCAATTCGTGTGGGCTCTCAAGTGTTCGACTCTACCTTTTACGTGATGGATATACGTCCATCGTACTCCTGTCTGTTGGGTAGACCTTGGATCCACAAAGCTGGGGCAGTGACCTCCACCTTACACCAAAAGCTGAAGTATCCCGTCAGGGGGAAAATTGTCACTGTGCAAGGGGAAGAGGAGTATATGGTGAGCCATTTGAATTCCTTCAGGTACATCGAGATGGACGGAGAATTTATTGAAACTCCCTTCCAACATTTCGAGGAGGTACATCCAATTTCAGCAGCTGCGGAGACCATGGCCGAAGAGAATGATTCCTTGAAGATGGTTTCCCTAAGGGATGCCCGGGCTGTGGTTCAGAAAGGCAATGGTGCACACTGGGGTCAGCTTCCTGACTTCACTCAGAAGAACGACAAGTTTGGGCTAGGCTTTACTGCAGAGGCTCAGAAGGTGGTGCGCAAAGAGAAGATTGGAAAGGGCTCCGGTGTTTATTTCCAGCTCAAGGGTGAATGCTATCGAGGAGGATGTGGAGGAAGCTGAGTTTGATAATTGGATCTACCCGACTGATAGCGACGGACCAAGCAACTGGACAGCAAAGGATTTTACCCCTATCACATTTGTCACGCAGTAATTGATTTCTTTTGATTTCCAAATTTGTAACAAACAATATGTTAAAACTCTGTTGGCTCGGTGTCCTGCCCGGGGCATCGTAGCTCCATTTGTGAGGGCTTTTTGTATGACATTTTCATATATCATCAATCAAAACATTGGACGTTTGTTGCATTTCAAATCTTGTGCTCCTTTTCTTTCTGTGTTATATATATTGCAAAACAGCTATATTTACACACACTCACTTATACAGGTTTCAATCCACTCTGGATCTCACTGGCAACAGCTCTGCTACCGCCAGTTATGACTTCGAAAATCCGATCAACTTGGCCGAAGACGAAGATGAAGATGATTGCGAAGTGCCTGGTGAACTCGCAAGACTGCTACTACAGGAAGAGAGGGCTATTCAACCACATGAAGAGCCTGTGGAGACAATTAACCTGGGAACTGAGACAGATAGGAAAGAGGTCAAAATTGGTGCCAATCTAGAGCTCAGCGTGAAGCAACGATTGATCCAGATGCTACAAGACTACATGGAGATCTTTGCCTGGTCCTATGAAGATATGCCTGGTTTGGATGCCGACATTGTAGTTCACCATTTGCCAACCAAGGAAGATTGCCCTCCAGTAAAGCAAAAAGTTCGACGAATGCGTCCGGAGATGTCTGAGAAGATTAAAGCTGAGGTGATGAAACAGTTTGATGCGGGTTTCCTTGCAGTAACTTCTTACCCTCAGTGGGTTGCCAATGTTGTGCCAGTGCCGAAGAAGGACGGTAAGGTCAGAATGTGTGTCGACTACAGGGATCTGAACAGGGCCAGTCCCAAGGATGACTTCCCCCTACCTCACATTGATGTCCTTGTTGACAATACAGCTCAACACAAGGTGTTCTCCTTCATGGATGGTTTTTCAGGGTATAATCAGATCAAGATGGCTCCAGAAGATATGGAGAAGACTACCTTTGTGACCCAGTGGGGCACCTTCTGTTATAAGGTCATGCCATTCGGATTGAAAAATGCTGGGGCAACCTATCAGCGTGCCATGGTTGCTTTATTTCATGATATGATCCATCATGAGATTGAAGTATACGTTGATGACATGATTGCAAGGTCTCAAACTGAGGAGGAACACCTTGATCATCTGAGGAAGTTGTTTGACCGACTCAAGTTGTACAAGCTGAGATTGAATCCCAACAAATGCACCTTCGGGGTGAGGTCCGGAAAATTGCTAGGTTTCATTGTAAGTGATAAAGGTATCCAGGTGGACCCTGCCAAGGTTAAAGCTATTCAAGAGATGCCGACCCCAAAAACAGAGAAAGAAGTCAGAGGTTTCCTAGGACGACTGAATTACATTGCCCGATTCATATCACATCTGACCGCTACTTGTGAGCCAATCTTCAAATTACTGAAGAAAGATCAAGTGGTACGCTGGAATGATGAATGTCAGGCCGCCTTTGAAAGAATAAAGGAATACCTCCAAGAGCCACCCATTCTTATGCCACCGGTGGAAGGAAGACCTCTGATACTTTACTTGACAGTGCTTGATAATTCAATGGGGTGTGTGCTGGGGCAGCATGACGAGTCTGGCCGAAAAGAGCACGCTATTTATTACTTGAGCAAAAAGTTTACCGACTGTGAGTCTCGTTACTCACTGCTTGAGAAAACTTGCTGCGCTCTTGTATGGGCTGCTCGCCGGCTGAGACAGTATATGCTGACTCACACTACTTTATTGATTTCAAAGATGGATCCCATCAAGTACATATTTGAAAAGCCCGCTTTGTCTGGGAGAATAGCGAGATGGCAAATGATCTTAACAGAATATGACATCCAGTATACAACTCAGAAAGCAATTAAGGGGAGTGTACTGGCTGATCATTTGGCACACCAACCTGTGGACGATTATCAATCATTGAACTTTGATTTTCCGGACGAAGACATCATGGTGGTAACTGACTGTGAAGTACCTGGACCGGATGAAGGACCTGAGGAAGGATCCCGATGGTCTATGCATTTTGATGGAGCCTCCAATGCTTTGGGTAACGGCGTCGGCGCTGTAATCATATCTCCCAAGGGGACCCATACTCCACTCACCGCCCGATTATGTTTCAGCTGCACCAACAACATGGCAGAATATGAGGCATGTATCATGGGTTTACAAGCTGCAATCGACCTGAGGATCAAGTTTCTAAGTGTCTTCGGAGATTCCGCTCTCGTGATCAATCAGATCAAAGGCGAGTGGGATACGAAACACCCGAATCTCATTCCTTACAAGGAGTATGTATCGACCCTGCTCCCCCACTTTGAAGAGATAACTTTTGAACATTTCCCCAGAGAGGAAAATCAGCTAGCGGACGCACTAGCCACGATGTCTTCAATGTTTAAAGTTAAATGGGACAATGAGGCTCCCCAAATCCTAATCTGGAAGTTGGATGAACCGGCATACTGCTGCGAGCTCGAGGCTGAGAAGGTGACTGAAAAGCCCTGGTATCACGAGGTGAGGAGGTATTTGGAAGCCCAGGAATACCCTGAAGGTGCATCTGTCAACGACAAGAAGTTCATGAGGAAATTTGCTGCAAAATTCTTCCTCAGCAACGGCGTTCTCTACAAACGGAATCATGATTCAACCCTGTTACGTTGTGTGGATAAGGCTGAAGCAGAGAAAATTATGATGGAACTGCATGAAGGAACATTTGGAACCCATTCCAGTGGACACACCATGGCTAAGAAAATCCTTCGGGCAGGATATTTCTGGTCCACGATGGAAGCCGATTGTTACCAACACTCCCGGACTTGTCATAAGTGCCAGATCTATGCTGACAAGGTGCATATCCCTCCGGTTCCTTTGAATGTCCTGACGGCACCTTGGCCTTTCGCAATGTGGGGCATCGATATGATCGGTGAAATCCGACCGACGGCATCCAATGGACACCGCTTCATCTTGGTGGCAATCGATTACTTCACGAAATGGGTCGAGGCAGCTTCCTATGCCACAGTAACCAAGAGCGTCGTGGCACGATTCATCCGGCATAATCTGATTTGTCGGTACGGAGTCCCAGAAAGAATCATTACGGACAATGGTACCAATCTCAATAACAAAATGATCACTGAACTCTGTGAACAATTCAAGATACAGCACCACAATTCTTCCCCCTATCGGCCGAAGATGAATGGGGCTGTAGAGGCAGCCAATAAAAATATCAAGAAAATTGTGCAGAAGATGACAGTGACCTATAAAGATTGGCATGAGATGTTACCGTTCGCTCTTCATGGGTACCGCACCTCAGCAAGGACGTCAACCGGGGCAACTCCCTAGTCTATGGCATGGAGGCAGTCTTGCCGATCGAAATCCAGATACCCTCTCTCCGGATAATGAAGGATGCAGACTTGAATGAGGATGATTGGATCCAGACTCGACTTGATCAACTAAATCTGATTGACGAAAAGAGGCTCACTGCTATCTGTCACGGTCAAACGTATCAGAAACGGATGATCAGGGCATTTAACAAGAAAGTCAGACCGCAAGAGTATCAAGTTGGGGACCTGGTAATCAAACGCATCATCCTTCCTCAAAGTGATCCCCGGGGCAAATGGACCCCTACGTACGAAGGGCCATTTGTGGTTAAGCGTGTGTTCTCTGGAGGAGCCATGATCCTAACCACCATGGACGGTGACGACCTTCCTCACCCCGCCAATGCAGACATAGTGAAAAAATACTACGCATAAATAAAAGACCCGCTAGGTTGACATACCTAGGCAAAAATTAGGGCTTCCCGGCGAACCAAAAGGGTTCGGGCAAAAATAAGGGATGAAATAAATAAAAATCTGTACACCCGGCAAGTCGAAAACCTGAAAGGGCGGCTTGGGCAAAAAAGGGTTTCCCGGTGGATCGAAAACCCGAAAGGGCGGTCCAGGCAAAAGTTAGGGATAAAAGCGTAACACTATGTCTCATTGGATCACTTCGCACCCGGAATTCGGCATCAACTATCTGGCTCATATTACGGCATCGACCAATCAGCTTCATCTTCGACCAGGCAGTAAAGCGATGAGACGTTCGGAGACATAAAGGCAATAGCAGAGTTGGAACCCAGTGGGATTGTTCACATAGCTGTTTTGTTTTCAAATTGTAAACTCTATGTTATTTGGCGGCGTCCTCTTACTAGGATGTCAGCCTCTTGTACAAAAACGCCTATTCACAGGCAAAGTTTAAATCAATACAAATTCACTTGTCCATACAAATTGCCATTGTTTTTCTTTTTCTATTTTGTCTTGCGAAGAACGTCCAATGTTCATTTTTGATATATGCATTTGACATTAAATTGCTGATTCATAAATGTTTGCATATGAAAAAAGAGATTAATTACAAGTGACATCAAAGACAGGGGCAATGTGGAGTTGTCTAATGCGGTCTAGTTGCTTTGTCCACCAAGGCACCAAGGTAGGTTCAACTGAAAATGTGGCCAAATCATCTTAGCTCCCCGCAGAATAAAGCAAGGTTCAGCAGCACTTTCCCCAAGCGGGAGTCGATTCCCCGTCGATCCTGAAAAAGACACAACCTTCCCCGGCAGGTCTTAAAAGCTCATCCCCTGTAGATTCTGCGAGCTTATCCCCGGCGAAGTACGAACGTCACGCCCAAGTTTTATTTAGAGTTATTTCCTCACAAGGGCTTATAACTGGGTTATCCTCAGCTAAAAGCCACAAAATACCGTTCTCGGCAAAAGTTCCTTCAAATCCCCAGCGAAGTCTATCTTTGGTATTCCCAAGCAGAGTTTATCTTTGGAGTTCCCCAACGGAGTTTACCATCATTATCCTCAGCGGAATCCATCGTTAAAATCCTCAGCGGGCCTCTCCTCAAAGCTTCAGTCAAACATCTCTTCCGCAGAGCAGCTTCCCGGCCATTCGTCAAAGATTTATTTTCCTAAGATGAAATTACGCTCATAAACATGTCACATTTTCATACATCTTGCTTACATACATGATGAGACACATACAACATCAAATGTTGAACATCATGACATCATGCATATCATACATCATGACATTGCATACAGCTTACGTCTTTGCCTTTTCAGGAAAAAGACAATCTCAAAAAACGACTACCTTCGACTGTCACAATTCCAGATTCGATACCTGTATCTAGCCAGGGCACATCTGAGGGTGATCAGTTTCCAGACTCGACTCCTGTATCCAGCCAGGGCACGTCTGCAGAGTTCAAAGATTCGACTCCTGTATCCAGCCAGGGCATATCTATTAACGACTATTCCCAGATTCGATTCCTGTATCCAGCCAGGGCATATCTGTTGACCACATTTCCAGATTCGACTCCTGTATCTAGCCAGGGCACGTCTGAAGAGTTCGAAGATTCGATTCCTGTATCCCGCCAGGGCGTATCTATTTACGACTATTTCCAGATTCGACTCCTGTATCCAGCCAGGGCACATCTGTGAGCAACCCAATTGTAGATTCGATACCTGTATCTAGCCAGGGCATATCTGCATAAGGAGACTGAAGATCAAACACCTGTAACAAGCCAGGAAAACATCTGTCTTTCTTAAATACACAAGTTCTCGCTAAGGAATCTCTTATGCGATCAACACTTCCAAATGGCATCTATAAGCCCATTCCCGACAAAGTTCTGTCACTTTTCCAGATGGCATCTACAAAGCCCCTCTCCCTATCCACCATCTCTCCAAATGGCATCTATAAGCCCATTCCCGACACCACATTGTTGAGACTCCAGCATGCGAGTGCAAATTTCCGGGCACTCTAGTGTCCAATCTCCTTTTACCCTCGAGTCACGAAAAGGCAAACTTGCCAATCTAACTCTTCAGGTCCAAGAAGATTGAACAGGGGCAACTGTTGTACCCCAAAATTTGCCCTCCCATTTCCTCAACATTTTTCTCATCACAAGACATTTAAAGATCAAGATACAATTAGGGTTTCCTCTGCTCAAGACTTCTCCTTGCACTGTGGACTCAAATTAGGGTTTGTGTTTGCCTAAAGATGCTTTGACCTAAAATGCCTTAGATGACTTTCATGCTTCATATTGGACTCCCAAGTTTACCCATACCAAGTTTCAAGTCTTGATTCCAAGTTTTTCCCAGTCAATTGGACAGTTGACCTAGAAATCAGCTGTATTGGGGAAAAAGTCAACTGTGGCCAATTGACAGTCAAACCTCATGAAATTTGATCCACATCAACATTTTGAATTCATATGAACCATTTGATCAAGTTTGAATCACAATTCCCCAAGAAATTTGATCAGATCACCAAAAGGGCAAAATGGTCATTTTTAGGGTTTTGACTGCACAAAGGCAATTTTTGACTGTTTGACCTAGCCAATGGCAAACCAAGCTCACATATGGACTCAAGGACCCCATGGAATTATCTTGACATGTTCATCAAGCTCAAAAGATCCCAAGTACACAAGATTGACAGTTGAATTTCCCAGTCAATTGATCCATTTTGACTGTATACTGAAAAGTCAAACTTTGACTTTTTGGTCAAAATCAAGAGTCAAGATTCATTTTTCATCAAAACATGCCAAATTATGAAACTTGTTCACCAAGAAATCACAAAATGCAATTTAGGGTTTGAAAATGGAATTTTTCATAACTTAGAATTTTTCTAAGTTATGAAAAACCCTAATTTTTTCCCAACTTTGCCCCATCTTTTCACCATGATCCATTGGGATTCAAACAAAAGTCAAAACATGAAAGTTGTAGCTTGTTGCAAAATCTACAACTTTGATTCACAAAGTTTTCTCATTTGAAGCTTTTATCTCAAGTTATGATTTTTTGAATAAGGGCACTAAACCATCTTTTAACTTAGTGAAATTTGACCTATTTTGACAAGGTTTTCTACCCTACTTCAAGGCCACTTTTCATGCCCTTCCAATTGGAATTTTGATTTGCATTTCAAAGATGGATTGTATTACACATTCCAAGCTTTCCAAAATGTCCAAGAACTCATCAAACAACCTCATAACTTGAGAGATTCGAATTTCACAAGTTGGCAAAAACTCACTTTTGTTCTTCATCAAGACATGTTCATAACCTTGCCAATTTGAAATCAGTTTGCTTTATGCTTGATTACAGGTCCTTGAACCATTTCATACTCAATAATTTAATGCATATTCAATGTGTTAAGGTCATGTTCTTTGTGTTCTAACATTGCATAATGGTTTAATCCTAAACTAGATAAAGTGGAATTTCCATTTTTGAAAAGTTTAGCTTTATGTCAATTGGTAAATCAAACAAGTACATAGAAGATCTGCTTAGCACAAGATTATGGGCATAACACACTGATCAAGAGGAGTTGATGCAGCACATTAGGGGGTCCTATACTGACCTAGAACACCAATTTGCTTTTGGTAGCTTAAGTGTGAAGAAAGGTCCATAACATATGCTATCTCTCATATCAGCAAAACAACACAGCACAAAAGATATCAAACACATTCCATAGACCACATTGAAGCTTTTGCTCGAGCCATTTGCCTTTCAAACCCTCTCCATCTCAGAATCATCCTCAAACTGCACAAACAGGGGTGCCCCTGCAGTTTGAGTGCAATCTCTCATTCCCTTCAAACATTTCTGTCCAAACCTGTTCCTCTACCTTCCTTACAACATATGCAAGCTATCCAGAAGTTAAGGCACGATCTGTAGTTGCTCTAACCACTTCCACCATTTTCACATCTTTAGCTTGCAGGTGAAGTTCTATAGCTTGATACAAGAAGCTTCAAGACAAAGTGAGCATTGAAAAAGCATCCCTGGACTTCAAGGAAGCTTTTCCAATCATTACATTGCACTGAAAGTCTCTCATTCTCCACATAGAAGTTCAACTGCACAGGTAAAAGTTTGAATTCGTATCTCTCTTATTAGGCATATTTAGTCTTAAGTTTGTGAAGAAACAAAGTCCTATTCATAGCCCTGAACATGTACATAGCTTTACTTTTCATTTCTTTTGTCTGAGTAAAGAGAATTTGAGCTCTGAAAATGGTAGAAAAACTAGGTCAGAAAAGAGGGGGAGAGAAATTCTCTCTCATCTTGGAGAGATAGGTCATGTTCTTTATATGGTTGAAACCGTCTCTTAATGCTCTACACTTTTCATGTTATGAGTTTTGCTTGAAAGTCCAGGAATCCAGAGTTAGAAAACGCGTGTTCTGTGAGAAGAAGGATGTACAGAGGTTGAAGAAGAAGTGATCTGGGCTGGGCCTGGATTTGTTTCTTTTTCACACCCCATTTTTTTTGGTTTACACCCCCTGAGCCCATTTGTTTATTTTTCAACATTTTTGACTTTTTCTTTTTGGGTTGACTTTGTTTATTTTTTCTCATACCATTAAAATTTTTAAAATATTTTTTCCATCATTTTTTGTATTTATGGCATATTTGTTTGTTTATTTCTTTTATTTATATACAAATATATATATACACTATTATTAAAATAAATAGAAAATAATGTAGATACATTTTTATTTTTATTTTTACTTTCTGAAAATATTTCACACAAAAAAATACTTTTATTTATCTTATTAAAATATTAAATAAATATTTATTTTGTATAATACTCATTTAGGGTTTAATATATATATATATATATTTGATTATTAATGTATTTAAGAAAAAGATAAAAATACTTGATTTTTTATTTTATTAACATTTGATACAAAAATACTTTTTTTTCACAAAATACTTCATTTTATTTTATTTTTGTACATAATAAATAAATAGTAGAATTAAATTAGATAATACTTTTTATATAAAAATTAGGGTTTCTTACCCTAAGGTTCAAAATAATAAAAAAATAAATACATTTTTATTTTCTTTTTCCTTTTACATAAATAATATTTTCTCATACATATAGAAACTTTCTTTTTACATTTCGCATATTTATTTAATTTACATTTAATTATGCATTGCAAAATACCCAATTGTTGTAATAATTTAGATTTATATTACTTGTCAAAATCCCCATTTGAACATTTGTACCCCCCTTCCCATATTTGGTTTTGTAATAGCTTAGTAAATTTATTTTCGCGTTTTATTGCTTTCTAATTATGCCATGTTAGAATTAGGGTTTGTATGCGAAAAACGACAAAATAGTTATGACCTAATACAAGATAAACAAGCATGAAAATGGACACACGAATCACACTTGCACCCCCTAGGGTATTCCACTTGTTGCCTTCAAATAAATGGGCCATATTGTATGTTGAACATCTTTGGGCAAAGCAAACAGTTTGAATGATCATAGTCCCTCGATAAAACTTTTCAAAACAAACAAAACAAATGATCAAGTCCCTTAAAGAAATTGCCCAAAGACATTTAACGTCGTTACAATTATGGTCTAAACGATGACCCGCGCCTGTCCCTTTCACATCCTAACACAAGGTTGCCCACCAAATGCAATGGTGGTGTAAACTTGTTAAAAGGGTTAAAATATAGCAATAATCTTTTGAGAAATTTAGGAGTAGATAACCTCTTAGTTACTTGAATCAACTTGTAAAACAAAACACTTGCCTAATTTCAAAATCACACATCACAACACTTTCAAAACAAAAACTTTCAAAAAACAAATGAAAACCTTTTCAAAAGACATACATCTTTGTATACATCCCCACATGGATCATTGCAAAGGTTGCCACCACATTGGCCTCTTTTCAAAACATTTTCAAAACCCACACACTCAAGCACCATTTAAAACAATTGAAAACAAAAGGCAAGTGATCTAAGCAAGTAACTAAGAGCCCATGGATAACCATGGATAGAAAGGGTGCTAATACCTTCCCTTTCTATAATCTACTCCCCGAACCCAAGAAAACATCTCAAAAGGTTTTTGCTGTGCTTTTTAACCTTTCCTTAGGATAAAATAAAAAGTCGGTGGCGACTCTTGCTAACCGCAACATTTGCGAATACAAACGCAAACCTCAAGTCAGTTCTCCCACCGTATCACACACCCCCATTCAAAAATTGTACCCTTATCCCCATAATCATGTTGTAATAGCTTAGACTTTTAATTTTCGCACTTTATGCTTTCAACTATGCAATGATTAGATATTAGGGTTTGTATGCAAAAATCCAAAATCAACAAGTAGTTTGACCTAATACAAAGATAAAAATGCATGAAAATCAATACATAATGCACACTTGCACCCTTAGGGTTACATCCACTTGTTGCCTTAAAAATGGGCCATGTTATGCATGTTGGGTACCTTGGCAAAACAAAAACAAAACAAAAGATCATAGTCCCTCAATGACGCTATCTTGGTTGCCTATACAAAATGATCTAGTCCCTCGGAAAATTTTCCAAAAATACTTGACACAATTGCTATCATGGTCTATACGATGACCCGCGCCTGTCCCGTTTAACATCCTAATACAAGGTTGTTTACCAAATGCAATGGTAAAACAACACTGTCAAAAGGGTTAAAGCATATAGGAAAGATCTTTTGAGTAAAATAGGGTAGATAACTCTTAGTTACTTGATCAAAACTTGCAAAACATCCTTGTTATTTTCAAACACACTTCACAACACCATTTCAAAACATTTCCCAAAAACAAACTTTCAAAACATTGAAATATCTTTTCAAAAAGACAAACACCTTTGTATATATTCAAACAAGAATCATTACAAAGGTTGCCACAACGATGGCCTCTTTTTCAAAGCATTTTCAAAACCATACACAAAGCACCATTTCAAACAATTGAAAAGCAAAAGCAAGTGATCTAAATAGGTAACTAAGAGCCCATGGATAACCATGGATGAAAAGGGTGCTTGCACCTTCCCTTTTCATAATCTACTCCCCGAACCCAAGAAAACATCTCAAAGGTATTTCCTGTGCTTTTTGACCTTTCCTTAGGATAAAAGAAAAAGTCGGTGGCGACTCTTGCTAAACCGAAACATTTGCGAACACAAACGCAAAACCTCAAGTCAGTTCTCCCACCGTATCACACTTACAAATGGACCTATACGCCTAGGGTAAGGCGCAAGGTTAAAAGTGTACGAATTGTTTAGGAATTATTACAAACCAACAGAAATGTTTGAAAGGTAAATTACTGATTGATGAAAGTAATGGGAATAAAGTCCTTTGCCTCCCAATTGCATAATCCTCCTTCTACGGTAGGGAAAATACAATCTTCTAGGTTGCTCTCCTCTTCACCATCCTCCAAAGCATTGACTCCATGATGGGTGATCTTCACTGGTGGCCCTCCAGCCCGGGAGCGACGCACAGCCTTCTGACTAGAAGCAGCGAAACCCAAGCTGAATTTATCAAACTTGAACGGAAAATCAGGAAGTTGCCCCCAGATTGTGCTTCCTCCTTCTTCAATCACATCCTTTGCATCTTTGAGTGACGAAATCCAAGGCGGAGGTCGGGTAATCATGGGTACAGAAGGCACTGCCGCAATCTCCTGAGCTACCTTTTCAAAATGCTGAAAGGGGGTTTCAATGAATTCACCATCCAATTCTACATAGCGGAAAGAATTAAGATAGCTTATCATGTATTCCTCCTCACCGTGAACTGTTACAATCTTCCCTTTTGGACAGGGTACTTGAGTTTCTGATGCAGAGTAGAAGTAACAGCTCCAGCATGATGAATCCAGGGTCTTCCCAACAAGCAAGAATAGGAGGGACGGATGTCCATGACATAGAATGTGGAGTTTAAAGTTTCGTTACCCACTTTAATCGGGATGTCCACCTCCCCGTGGACCATCCTCTTAGAACCATCAAAGGCTCTGATAATGATGTTGCTGGGCTTCAAAGTTAAACCTTCACAATCTAGCCTATCCAATGCCTTCTTTGGTAAGATGTTCAGTGATGAACCAGTGTCTACCAGAACGTGTGACAGAGTAGTCCCTTTGCATTCCACCGAGACATGCAAAGCGTTATTATTTTTTCTCCCTTTGATTGTAAGATCAGCATCGGAGAATCCTAGACCGTTATCAGCTGTTAGGCTAGCTACACATTCCTGGAATTGGTCCGTGGAGGTTTCCTGGGGCACATGGGCCGTCTTCAAGAATTTGATCAAAGCTTTGGCATGAGCTTCTGAACAAAGGAGCAAAGCCAGCATAGATATTTTTGAGGGGGTTTGCCCCAGTTGCTCAACAACATTATAATCTCTTTTCTTGATTATTTTCAAAATCTCTTCCATTTCTTTTTGAGAGGTCTCAGGGATGATCAACGGCTGAGCCCTCGTCCTGACGGGCTCTTCTTGGATCCCTTTCCCTCTATCATCATCAGCAGCAGAGGGGACAACCACATGAGTCACAACTTCTTCAATAACTGGAGTTCTCGCAGATATGTTGATCAGCACAAGGGTACCCTTAGGAGCGGCTGAGGGTTTGAAGACTGCCTTTGGAGGCGCAATCTCCGGAGATAAAATTCTTCCACTGCTGGTGATTTTACTCATTATTATAATGTTTCCAATATCGGAAGTCTCTTCATCAGAACTCTCTTCAGTCAATTCAATTTGCTTAACACCGTGGTAGAAGATCTCTCCCCCATAGTTCCACGGTATTGATTTGTTGGACTTGTACGGGATAGGCCCCGACATAGTTATCTTCAAAGGTACAGTCTTTGGATCAGATGTAATCTTAACATGTCTTTTGGAGACCTTGGAAAGATTGGCGGATATGGTAATTATTAAAACATCATTGATAGGAGTCGGTGTAACATGAGTCTTTTCAAAAAGTATCTCTTGGTCATCCATTAGGCGTTGGATGCCTAACTTCAACAATGGACAGTCGGTTGGTAAGGAGGAACAAGGTAGCAATCTTCTTTACAACCTGGGAAAATCCCATCCTTCAGCAAATTCAACTTGATTATCGGTAGCGGAGTCATCAAATCATCAACAGTAGCAATAAAAAGATCCTCTTCAACAGCATGGACATTGTGACCATGTTTTGGCATTGGAGCAGAGATCACGTTAGGCTTTTCAGGGGCGTCGAATTCAACTTCTTTAGCATCTATCAAATCCTGAATTTTATTTTTGAGGGCCCAACAATTGTTGGTGTCATGCCCTAGGCTGTCTAAATGATAAGCACACTTGGCATTTGCATGGTAGTAAGGAGAAGATGTATTCGGATTCTTCGGTGCCTCTTTCAAACTTGCAAGGTTTAACTTCAAAAGATGAGGGAGAACCTGAGCAAGTGTCATATTGATCCGGGTGAATTACCGCGCAGGCCTTTCCACCCTTGCTTGGTTGGTTCTGGGTTGATTGTTTCTAGGCTGATCAACTGCAGACTTCTGAATCATTACAGCCCCCACCGCTGGCCGGCGCTCAACTCTTCCTTGACTTCTTTGGGAGTAGATAGCTGAGACTTCTTTCTTGGCTGGAGAGGTATTTTTGATGACAGCGGAATTAGATGCATCCTTTTGAATTTTTCCGCTCTTGATTCCGGCTTCAAATCTCTCACTGGTCAGAATCAACTCGATGAACCCCGCAGACAAACTTCCAATCAGGTGATTGAAAAAGGGGCCTGACAGTGTTCTCAAGAACATATCTACCAGCTCCCTCTTAGATAGAGGTGGTTGTACTCGTCCCGCCAAGCCTCTCCATTTCTGGGCATACTTTTTGAAACCTTCATTTAATACCATGTTCATACTCTGTAATTGAGTACGGGTTGGTGCTAAATCCGCATTATATTGATATTGTCTGTAGAAGGCAGCAGCCAAATCCTCCCAACTGTGCACATCAGACCTCTCTAGCTGGTAGAACCAATCTAATTGCGTCCCCGAAAGACTGTCCTGGAAGAAATGAACCCACAGGTCCTTATCAGAAGAATGTGGTTGGATTTTTCTGACGTAAGACCGCAAATGCATATTTGGACAAGACAAACTGTCGTATTTAGAAAAAAGAGGCACCTTAAACTTAGGGGGAATGACAATCCCAACAACCAACCCTAACTCTTCAAAGTCCAACCCATGCACTCTTTGTACCTCCATAGCTGCCAGACGCTCTTCCAGATTCTTATACTTGTCATCTGCAGGTGGGTACTGCTGCTCAGAATAGTCTTCATCCTCTTCATCTTCTTCTTCCTCAGACTCAGATTGTACGGCAGTTCCTTTACCCTTTCCAACCCCTTCATCAGATGTTAAGGGGAAATCCAGGACCCTTCTAGCTTGGCCTTCAAATCATCTACCCAAAGTAGCCACACCAACCCTCTTCTTTTACTTTTTCTCCTTTTCCTTTTCCAGCAAGGTTTTGAGCTCCTCTTGACCCTTTGCCAAGGTCATGAGTAACTGTTGGAACTGTGAATTCTGCGCTTGTAAGTCTTTGACCGTCTGCTCTATATCCATCTTGCTGAAATAAACAGTGAGAGATAAGGAAACCTGGTGTGAAGATTTGCTTATGCATATGATGAATGATGTGTTATTCATGTAATGAATTCAAGGATTCAGAAATTCATAGTTGTTTTAAACAAAAAGAACACACGTCATATTAATAAGATATAATTTGTTAGTACATAAATGCCCCATGGGCAAAATAATACAAAATTCTAATGTAAAAAGATGTTGCGCATCCTCTTTGGTGCGGTGTAGGTGTTGAGAGTCTGCTCTTCGTGAAGTTGGCGAGTAAGTTCCAAAACCTTCTTCTCACTGGCGTAGAATTGGGCTTCAAAAGTATCGCGTTCTCCCTTGAGCTGTATCCAACTCCTTTGTAAATCTTCAAGTGATGTTGGCATGTCTGGATGTAGGAGGGTGTATGGAACCTCTCCTTCCATAACAGGTTCTTTGATCACGGGGAGAATGTAGGGGTAAGGCATCATAAGACTTTGGGACTTTGGGCGCGGGTTCGTACCCACTTGAGGTAAGGCTCAAGGGGGATGGAATTCTTGTGTACAAAGGTCTTACTGTCCACCTTGTTGGGCATCCTCCAAGCTCGGATAAACCTTTGTCGAAGTCCTTGATCGTCATTGTCAAAGTCAAAAACCAAGTCTGGAATCAGCATGTCATGAGGGCCATCCCTTCGGGCATACCCAAACTGTCTCAGAGCCAAGCGGGGGTTGTAGGTAATGCCTCCCCTAATGCCAATTAGAGGGACATTAGGGAATTCCCCATAATGATCAATGATGATAACATTTTCTCTGGATCGAGAACACCAATGAACATCTGAATGTCTAAGAGTCATCAATCGTTGTGACCACCTCAAACCTTGGTCATTCTTCAAGACTGATTGGGGAAGATGAGAAATAAACCACCTTGCTAGAAGAGGAGTACAGCACATGAGAACACATTTTTTCCTCATTGTTCGTGTGTGAAATGAGTGGAGGATATCCCCAAGCAATGTAGGCACCGGGTTGCGAGCCATGAAGATTTTGACAGCATTAACATCTATAAGCTGGTCAGGGTTTGGGAACAAGACCAACCCATATATGACAAGAGCCACAATCTCCTCAAAAGCTTGTAAGTCCAATGAATTCCAGCAGCTTTGGGCCTTCTCAAACAGAAACTTTGACAAGAAACCCTCGACACCACTTCTGGTTTCCCAATGACCTATGATATCAGATGGTTGCAAGTGTAGGGCTTGAGCAACATCTTCAGGCTTTGGATCTCTTTCCGTACCGTTGTAGGGTAGTTTATGGAGAATAGAAATCCTCAAGAGTTGAGAAAATTCCTCCAAAGTAGGCACAAGCTGGTAATCAGGAAATGTGAAGCAGTGGTGTAGGGGGTCAAAGAACTGGAAGAGAACTTTCACCATGTCTTCCTCAGTGTTGGTGTTGACTAAGTTGAGAAGACGACCATGCCTCTCGGTGAATGGAGAATTCTCAGGAATCCTCGAAGCTAACTCCTTAAGTTGAGGAGGAATTCTTACAGGGTTGACTTGAATTGTTTTCCTGCGAAGTGATTCCATTACCTACAAAACAGGAACAAAGATGAAGATCCAAATCCTTGAAATGGTTAGTGGATGCATATTATGCTTCATGATGTTATAATGTTATGCACAAGTATATATGTACAAACAAATCACACAAGTTCCTAGTTTCAGGCTTGCATGGGGTTTCATAGGTAAGTACCCTCTTGAAGTTTAGTTGGCTCAACCTGTCCTATAAATAGTAACCGGGTTCTAAGGAGCTCAATATCACTGGATTATTTTATGTGTTCATTGTTTCAGTTTAGCCACTTAATTGGCGACCAAAATATTCCAAGAAAACAACCCTCAATGAGTGTAGTATCGAGTATCTACCAACTTTGGACTGCACCAAAGCGGGTCATCTCACTACCCCTAAAAAAGGCCAAGTTGGTCAAGTAAAGGTTCTAAAAGTCCATTAGTGCTTCATGACATCACTCAGTGGCCCCGTATTCTCTTTGATTAACTCAAAGGCTACCGGTACCCACAAATATGTCGCACTAATATAGATATTGCTTCAACCATGTCAATATACCCCGCACAGTTTCCACAACGTATTGCTATTTACCTATGAATGTTTCCCAAATCCGGGTAAAGGATTTCAAACCCAAACAATAGAACCAAATGTAAAGCAATCAAGTCAAGCAAGATAAGCATGTAAAGGTGATCTAAAACCCTAAGGTAACCCCACTTTTAAACAAATCCCCAACAGAGTCGCCAGTTCTGTGATGCGGTGGGAGAACTGACTTGAGGTTCTACGTTTGTGTTTGCAAATGTTTCGGTTTAGCAAGAGTCGCCACCGACTTTTTATTTATCCAAAGGAAAGGTCAAAAAGCACAGGAAAGACCTTTGAGATGTTTTCTTGGGTTCGGGGGGTATATTATGAAAAGTGAAGGTGCTAGCACCCTTTTCATCCATGGTTTTCCATGGGCTCTTAGTTACTTGTTTTAGATCACTTACTTTTACTTTTCAATTGTTTGAAATGGTGCTTTTGTGTGTGGTTTTGAAGGTATTTTGAAAAAAGGCCATCGTTGTGGCAACCTTTGTAATGATTCTTGTTTGAATGTATACAAAGGTGTATTGTCTTTTGAAAAATGTTTCAATGTTTGAAATTTTGTTTTGGGAAATGTTTTGAAATTGTGTTGTGATGTGTTTTTTTGAAAATAGCAAGGATTTTTTGCAAGTTTTGATCAAGTAACTAGGAGTATCTACCTACCTACTCAAAGATCTTTCCTACACATTTTTAACCCTTTTACATTGTTGTTTTACCATTACATTTGGTAAACAACCTTGTATTTGGATGTTAAACGGGACAGGCGTGGGTCATCGTATTGGCATGATAGAAATTGTGCCAAGTATCTTAGCAAGTTTTTTTAGGGACTAGATCATTTGTGTATAGGCAACCAAGATAGCGTCGTCGAAGGACTATGATCTTTTGTTTTGATTTTGTTTTTCCAAGACACCTAGCATGCATACCATGGCCATTTTAAAGGCAACAAGTGGATGAAACCCTAGGGGTGCTTGTGTGCATTGTGTTGTCATTTTCATGCATTTTTGTCTTGTATTAGTCAAGCTATTTGTTTGATTTTAGATTTTTTGCATACAAACCTTAATCTTTCTATCATGGCATATTTGAAAGCAATAAATGCGTAAAAATAAATCTACAACTATTACAACATTGATATGGGGAGGGGGGTACAATTTTGAATAGGGGATATTTTGCATAAAATAAAAGCCCTAAATCAACTATTACAACCAAATTGAATTCATTTGCATAAATAAATAGATAATATTTAAATGAGCAATTAAATATAAATATGCAAAAGATGTTTTTTTTTTGTATTATTTTTATGTATGTAAAAATAAATTATTTAATGTCTTAAAGATTAAGAAAATAAAAAAGATTTTTTTGAAAGGGTAGAAAATCCTAATTTTGGTCTTAAGAATATATATATTATATTATTTATTTATGTACAAGAAAATAAAATAAAATATATACAAAATGTTAAAAAAATTAAATGTGTGAGAAAATATTATTTTTATATGTATAAATAATATATAATATTTTTTTATAATATTTACAAGTTTTTATTTAAGAAAATAAAAGTATATTACTTAAGAAACTATTTTTATGCTAGAAAAAATAATAAAAGTAGTAAAATAAAATATGAAAATTTAAGAAAATATTTTTGGTATTTTTTAATATTTAGAAAAATAAAATAAAGTCAGAAATGTAAATAGAAATAAAAAAAATACAAAAAAAAACAATGAAATGGGCCAAGGGGGTGTAAACAGCAAGCAGGGGGGTGCAAAAAGTCATGTCATGCCAAGCCCAGCCTAGATGGCCTTCATCCCTGACCTTGTGACATGAAAAACGCGCGCCCTGTATTCAAAACTGGAAATCCTGCATTTGTGCTTAAAAACAAAAACTTGCAACATGAAAGTTATAGAGCATGATCACACGATTCTAACCATGTAAAAAACTTAATCTAACTCTCAAAGACCAGAGAGAATTTCTCTGGCCCTAATTTCTAACCTAGTTTTTTCAGAAAGTTTGTCATTCAAATTCTCCTAGCTCAGTTAACTTAAATAAAATCTATGCATATGTACAACTCAAGGGCAATGAGTACTACATTTTTTATTCACAAACCTAAGCCTAATGATTCCTAAATAGAGAGATAGAAGTTTGAACTTTACCTGTTTCAGTCAAGCTCGAGTATGGAAATGTAGGGGTTTTCAGTGAGGCCTGAGATGCTTGTGAGCTTGCTTGAAGTTCCTTTGAGCTTTCCCAATGCCTAGCTAGCTTTGAACTTGCCTGAATAAGCTTGTAGAAGTCAACCTACACAGTAAGAATTCAAAAATAGAGAAGTGTGTAAATGGAGTTACAGTCACTTGGGAATGGTTGGGATAGTTTAGGTAGGTTATATGGAGTGTGTTGGAACTGGTTGCAAGCAAAACGCATGAGTGGATTGTGATTTGGAAATCAAAATGCAGAACATGCCCTGTTTTGCAAGAAAATATGATTTTGGTGTTTTGGAAGGTTTGAGGACTTGTGAACTCGTGTTTCTGGCTTAGTGTGATATGCAAAACTTGTTTGAAATGTTTACAAACTTTGGTTATAACAGATTCCAAAGTTATTGACCTTTTGCAAGGTTTCTTTGTTTTGAAGCAAAAGTGAGAAGTGACCATGCTATGGCTTGTACAGGCCTCCTTCTTAGCTGCACAAAGTTGTTGTACTTTGCCCTAAGTTTGTGGAGTTGGTTTGCTGCAAAAGGCTTGGTGCAATGCTCAAGAGAAACAAATTGACATAAAGACAACTTTATCAAAGTGGCAATGTTGCCTTTTTTCCATTTTTAGATTAATCCTTTGTGTAATCTTCCATAGATCAGAACAATGCCTCTAACCAATGTGTTTGCATTAAATTTTTGAGTGTGGAAGGGTTTAAGGACCTTTAAACAAGTACAAGCAAGGCTGGATAGAATTTGCAACTTGTAGCAACATGAAAAATGCCATGGATCAAAGTGACATTTTACCAAATTCAAACCTTCGATTCTCCCTAACCACAAATGATTTTGGAGATTTCTTGGACATTTTGGAAAGATTGTAAAATTCTCTACAATCCATCTTTGAAATGAATTTTGAAATTCCAATTGGAACTAGGTGAAAAATTTCCATGAAGATAGGTCAAAATCCTGCCTAAACTAGGGCAAAATTTCACTAAGTTAGAAAGTTTTTGGACCTCTATTCATAAAATCATAACTTGATATCCAAGCATCTTTTGGGAAAACTTTGTGAATGAAAGTTGTAGATTTTGTGGAGGACTACAACTTTCATGTTGGAAGTTTTCTTTGAATCCAATTTCATCATGGTGAAAAAGTTGGGCAAAGTTGGGGAAAAATAAGAAAATTTCATAACTTAGAAAATTTCTAAGTTATGACATTTTTCAATCTAAAACCCTAATTTGCAAAATTAGGTTTCTTGATGAACAAGTTTCATGTTTTTACACATCTTGATGAAAAATGACCCTAGGTACTTGATTTTGACCAAAAAGTCAAAGTTTGACTTTTAGTGTACAGTTGATTTTTGATCAGTTGACTGGAAAATTCATCTGTCAATCCAATGCTTTTGAGATCTTTTGAACCTTGTGATTAGGTCAAGATGATGCCATTGAGTCCTTGAATCCATGCTTGAACCCAATTTGCCATTGGCTAGGTGAAAAATCAGAAATTGCCCTTCTACAGTCAAAACCCTAAAAATGACCATTTTGCCCTTTTGATGATCTGATCAAGTTTCTTGAGGAGTTGTGGTCCAAACTTGATCAAATGGTTCATATGAGTCTATAATGTTGATATGGATAATAAATTATGAGGTTTGACTGTAAATTGGCCACAATTGACTTTTTCCCCAATACAACTGATTTCTAGGTCAACTGTCGAATTGACTGGGCAAAAAATTGATTCAAGGCTTGAAACTTGGTATGGTCAATCTCATAAGTCCAACATGAAGTATGAAAATCACATTAAGCATTGGGAGTCCAAAAATCCCTGTGCAAACTCAAACCCTAATTTCAGGTCATCAGTGCAAGGAGATATCTTAAGCAAAGCAAACCATAATCCTGTCTGGAGTCCAAGGAGCCTTGTGAGGGGAAATCTTGATAAAATGAGAGGGAAAATTTTGGGTTACAACACAAACCAAAATAAACAAAACTTTATTAGCTTAAATTTGGAAGGTTCAAAATAAGTAAATAAAACAAAATCTAAAACTAGAAATAGAACATCAAAAGTCCCATGGACGCTTCCTCTTTGTGCTGATATAGTCATTGATCACTCTTTCTTCCTCGAGCTGCCTGGTGAGCTTTAAAACCTTCCTCTCTTGCTCATGGAACTTCTCCCGGTAAGTATCCCGCTCATTCCTCGGCTAAATCCAAGACCTCTGTAGCTCCCCAGGATCAGTGGGCATGTAAGGAATGAGAACCATGTAAGGAATGCCTTCTTTATTAGTGGGCTCAACAATCACTGGTAATACAGCCTCATAAGGCATCATAAGCTTTTGGGCACGAGCTCAGACCCATTAGAGGTAAGGCTGCATAGGAAGGGAAGTCTTCGGTCCCAATTCTTCGGGGTCAGATCTGTTTACCATGCCCCAAGCTCGTATAAACCTCCGGTGATGCTCCTTAACATCCTCCTTATAGTCGAATACAATGTCCTCGAGAAGTAACTCATGGGGACCATCTCTCCGAGCACGACCAAATTGTCGCAAAGCTAGACAAGGATTGTAAGCTATACGCCCTCTGATACCAAGTAATGGGACATTAGGTTATCCCCTACAGCGGCCAATAACAACAGTGTCTTCCATAGCCCGGGAACACCAAAGAATATACGTATGAGCAAGTGACATTATTTTGTACGACCAACCCAAACCTTCTTCGTTCTTCAGCACATACTTAGGGAGGTGAGAAATAAACCACCTCGACAGCAACGACATGCAACACATAAGAGTCCCTCTTCTCTTCATGGTGCGAGTATAGAGAGCATGCAAGATATCTCCTAGCAAGGTAGGCACAGGGTTGCGAGAAAGGAAAATCTTGACAGCATTCACGTCTACAAAGGAGTCCGGATTAGGGAAGAGAACTAAACCATAGATAAGAAGAGCCAAGACATCTTCAAAATCCTGAAAATCCAAATCATCCCAAAATAGCTGAGCCTGGTCTATCAGAAATTTGGCTAGAAAACCTTCGACCCCGCTTCGAGTTTCCCAATTGGATACCACATCGGCCCGTTTTAAATGCAAGGTTGAGGCAATGTCTTCTGGCCTAGGAAATTCTTCCATACCTGTGAAGGGTACCTGTTCAAGAATGGATATGCCCAATAAATGAGAGAATTATTCCAGGTTGGGCACCAGCTGGTAATCTGGAAAGGTGAAGCAGTGATGCTTGGGATCGAAGAACTGAAATAGTATGCTCATCATCTGTTCATCAAGGTTTGAAGTAACCAGGCTGAGAAGTTTACCATGTCTCTTAATGAAAGTAGAAGTTTCAGAAACTCTTGATGCTAGCTCTTTAAGTTGGACATGTATATGCACAAAGTTGACTCAGATGGCATTTCTATGCACGGAAGCCATGATCTGTAAAACAGAACAAAGATAAATTCCCTTGGTCTTTGAAATGGTTAGTGTAATGAAGCATGAATGCCATGTTATGATGCATGATGTCATGATAAACCACAGGTATAGCAAACAACTGGTATTGCAAACAGTGTCAAATCACACAAAGCCCTTAGGTTTAAGGCTTGCATGAGGTCAAAGGTAATACCCTCTTGAAGTTAAGTTGGTTTCAACCTGCCCTAGAAAAGTAATCGGGTTCTAGAGGATCTCAATATCACTGACCATCCTCCATCGGTCATGGTTTTAGCTCATGCAATCTTTTCTTGCTGCCGAAATTATTCTGAGAGTATGGTCTCAATGACTGTAGCATCGAGTATCAACCAGTTCTCAGCTCTACACCAAGGCCGGCTATCTCACTACTTTCTAATGGCCAAGTTGGGCAATTAAAGGTTCTGTGATACGGTGGCAGAACCGACTGTTTGATACTGGTTTGCGTTTTTCATTTTGTGTTTGCAAAATGTCGCGGTAAGCAAGAGTCGCCACCGACTTTTATTTTATCCAACAAGGAAAAGGAAAAAAGTACAGAAAAAATCCTTTCTCGAGATATTCTGAGTACAGGGGGTAGATTATAGAAAGGGAAGGTGTTAGCACCCTTTCTATCCATGGTTTTCCATGGGCTCTTAGGTACTTTCTCATATTTTTAAAATTGCTTGTGTATGTGCTTTGCTTTTGAAAAGTTCGACTTCGTGATAACCCTTGTATCAGTCCTCAAAGGTGTGACGAAGTTGTTTTTGAAAATTTATTTGAAAAAGTGTAAGTGTGGAAAGTTTTTACTTGAGCAAGTACCTACTAGTATCTACCTACTCGAAAAAAGATTGTTTCTATTCTTGTTTCCTTTAGACAGCGCTATCCTACTATTGAGAAATAGGTAGCACCGTCGTTGGAGTTATACGGGTCAATTCGAAAGGGACGTACGATCACTAAAGCAATGTTAGGACACCTTAGTAATTACCCTAGAATCTTAAGATCATATTCGAGGCAACATTTCCGAGGCAACATTCGAACGAGACGTTTGATCTTTTTTAGACAGGAGGGAAACCACTGAGACACCCTATGCTTAATGATCATTTGCCGAAGGCAACCTAAGTGAGAGTATACCCTAAGAGTGACATGTGCGAGTGATTTGTTTTCAGTTATTTATCTTTTCACATTAGGGTTTTCTAACCGTATTAATTTGTCATGCATTCTTGTCATACAATCCTATTAGCATACATCTAGACAGTTAAATATTTGTAGAGATTAAGATGCGAGAAAGTAAATCTACGCTATTACAAGGCTTCGGGGAGGGGGATTAATTACATGGCCAAAAACCCGGGGAAAAGAATCGATAAGTAAAAGCCCTAAATTAACTATTACAAACCAGTGAGCAGTTACAAAAATATTGGCAAAAATAATTAACACGCGCGCGATGAATCATACACGAGACAATTAGGGTTTTCACCCTTAACTAAACCTATTGACGATTGATTAAAAAATGTTTTTGTCATGTTTTGTTATTTAATAAAATAATGAAATAGTTAAATTAAAAAAGAAAATCCTAAGTTCTAATTAATTTTAAGTTAAGAAAAAATAAATTGATTCAATCTAAAAACCTATTTTTGTATTTTTATTTACTTGAGAAAAAGAGAAAATAAAATTAAATCAAGATTTAAACCTAATTTACTAATTATCTTTAATTATAGAAAACAAGTTAAAGTTGCCCTAAGTTAAACTAAACTAAATTAAATTAACAAAATTAATTTTGATAAAAAAAAGTCTAATTCTAATTTTTTGATTTTCTTGATTTTATGATTTTATGGAAAATAGTTAATTTGTTAATTAAAATCATTAAAAGAACAATTAAAAGAATAAAAAAAAGTTAGAGATGGGCCTGATATCATTTAGCAATTCTGGGGGTATGTTGTTGAAATTCTGGGCCCAAACCAATCTCAGCCCGTTTGACCTTGCCTGATTCGGTATGGCTGTTGACTTGATGAGCATGGTAAGCCTCTTGCTACCTGAGCGTTGGATCCAGCTTGTTGATGGATCTGATGGTGGAATTTGGATGGCCTATGGTGGATGTTTGAACTTGTGGGGTACAGGATCACCTGAAGCAAAATAATATGAAACAAATGTTGGGACTTGGGGATCGAACCCAGGTCGTCATGCTCAACACCAAACACGCCCAACCATCTGTGCCACCTGCCTCATTCGTTAATATAACAATAATAATGCATAATATATAAAACACGATGGTTAATTGAAAAAAAAACGCGCAGAATTTCAAAACAGCCAATGGTGCTCAGACACGTTGCCTTCTTCTTCCTTGTTCGTCGTATTAGACTGTAAACCTTTACCTACGGACATGGCTCCATGGATAAAACCCTGCAAACTTCCAAAATCAAGAAAATGCATGATAAATTTAAGGTGAGCACATGGATCGCTTCGCCTTGATCCCCTGAACACCATAGTCCCCCTTTTCTGGCCTAATTGTACCTGTATTAAGAAACCCTAAAATACAACCTCAAACCCTAGCAATGGAAACTATCAATATATGCGCTCAAACATCAATTAAACCAATTCAATATGTTGCAAACATGATAACAAACACATACATACCATTAAAACATGTTTATAATGCAAGAATCATGATAATCGAATTTTGAAAGAGAAGCAAACCGTGACGGTCGTGCAGCGCGTTTTTGGACTTGTGGAGGCTTGGTGATGCTTGCAAATGCTTCAGAGGATGTCCAGGAGTTGATTGGTGGCTTTGAATCTCCTTGAATCATCCTCTAAATTGAAAACTGATCCACACTTTTTTCTTCAAAAATTTGAGTTTGCTTGGTGACTTTCACGACCTCAAAAATCCTATTCTTGCCTTGGATACGTTCAATATATATCATAGAGTGCATTAGGGTTGTAAAAATTGAACACATCTTTGGAAGTTTTCAAGATTTGATTTGATTTTCATGGCATATGTAAAATTTCTATGTTGAACCAAACTATGCCTTTCTTGTCCGAATCATCCTTGATTAGAATTGATCATGATATCCTTGCATTATTTGATTGAGATCCTGTCCAAAAATCAGATCACAACATATCTTTTTCATTATTCATCAATTATTTAATTTAATTGAAATTTTAATTAACAAAAAATCAAAATAAATTGAAAAGTGAAGAAAATAACATGAGGTTAGATATTTGGTTCGTGGATCATATTATAAGTGAGGTGCAAGCATAAAAAGTTGGGCCCATTTAGCAAAAAATGCAAATTTGAGCACATTTGAATTTTGGCAATTTTGCAAAAATGTTCAACTTGGCCAATGCATAACTCTCTCAATTTTGACCCTAGAGAGGTGTTCTTGGACTTTTTAGAAAGTTCAGGATGTCCTGTAAGCAACCCTTTCGGTCTCATCTCAATTGAGTCTTCCATGTTCATGTATGAAGCTTTGACCCAAAAGGTGTTTTTGTTGACTTTCGAAAATGACCTATAATGTCAAAATTCATATCTTTTTGTGAGTGCATATTTTGAACTTGGGAGATGAAGATGAATTGTAGGAAATTGTATCTTATTCAAAATGAACTCGGGATGGGTCATTTCTGATAAAGTGTGAGAAAGTTATGCTTGGTCAAATTTGAGTTGACTTTTCCTGCAAAAACCTTAATTTGGCAACTTTTGGATTTTGATGAATTGTGAGCAATCCTTGAGGAATCATGATCAACCCTTGATAAAATGATGAATAATACTTCAAAATGAGGATGTTGACCAAAAATATTGAAGTTTGACTGTATGTGGGCCACAGTTGACTTTTGACCTAGCACAATTGATTTTCAGGCATTTGAGCAATTGACTGAGCAAACTTCTTCTACAAGGCTTAAAACTTGACATGGATGATCTTGAGAACATATTGGGACAATGGTGAGAATTTGAGTCCTTTGTGGTTCACACATCTTGATGAAAAATTGAAATCCTAATTTGAGGTAGACTGCCTTAGGGGAGAGTTTGTCTGGTCAACTCTTGAACTTCCTTGAGCAATTTGGGGACCTCACTTGCCATGTGTTGAGAAATATGGGGGGGCAAATTTTGGGGTACAACAGTACCCATACATGTTAGAGAAATGACACTTTGAAGTTCATTCTCTTATATATGTAGTACAATTAAGAAACACGCGAGATCAAGACAAAGTCAAGGAAGATACATTATGACAAACTTATCATTAATCCCAAGTACCTTGAATGATCAAAGGACCATTTAGAGGTAGATTGGAAATGATGAAAGTTCATAAAATATCCGACAAGCTTAGATGAAAGAAAAAAAATACTCAAATACTTTCCAAATTGGTCCAAATAAAAATAAAAATAAAAATAAAATAGATGAAGAAGAATAAGATGAAGTATATAATAAAAATGATATAAATGTCATAACTTTCTCAATTTTTCATGAAATTAAACAAATAAATAATGAAAATTTATCTACTCAATCTCACGACCAAGCATCCATTCTCAAACTAAGTTAATAAATAACAAAAAATTACAGAAAAATGAAAATTAAACACCAATAAACCACTTTTGCTTTTGGAGGTTCAAGAACACTTTTCAACTCTTGATTTTGAATCAATGGAATTTACTTCCAAAATGGTGATAATTGTGGTACTATATAAATAAATAAAGAGTAAAAATGCAATAGAATTAAATAAAGAACAAATATAATAGCCTATCTATTCAATAAAAGGAATAAATGACTTGAAAGAAAATGAAGAGAGAAAAAGAAAAAAGTTTTGGCATAGTTTAGTGAATGATTTATAGTATTGTTAGTTCTAAATGAAAGAAAGAGATGTCTCATTTATATGGTGAATGAGGTGTGAGTGTTGATGTGGTAATCTATTTGACTTTATGAGAATGATTTTTGGCCATTGATAAGTCCAAATTGACAATCCATGTAAAGTATGAGAATGATTATTGACCATTGATAAGTACAAGTTGTCAATCCATGTGAAGTATTTGTACTATATTGTAGTGGTCTCAACTTTTATTTATTGACACAAAAAAACAAAAGGACAAAGTAATAATAATAATAATAAAAGAAACTAAAAGTGTTAGTAATAATAATAAATATAAAATAGAAAATAAAAGAGATATTAAATTAACTATTTATGATTTTTTTTGAATTAAAATAAATGAAAATAAAAGTGAAAATTAAAAGATAAAAAATAATAGATGAAATAAATGATACCAATATATAAATTTAAATTAATAAAAGAACATATTTTTGATAATTTTTTAGTAAAGAAGTAAAATAGTAAATAAAAAAATAACATGATGTTAAGTACATTTTTTGTGATTTTTTAAATGGAAAAGAAATCATGAATAAAACACAATAAAAATCAAATTCCAATAAATTCATAAACGACTTCTAACGTTTCTTTTTTTTCGTGACTTTTCAAAGCATAATCAAGTCTTGAATTGTAAATAAAAATTGTAGATGACGTCAAGGAGAATCATATGCATAAAGAACCGCTCAAAATATCAAAATTTGAAGAAGTTGTGAATTTTTGAAATCTGGCTCGAGAATTGGAAAAAATAGGTTAAACCACTCGTGAACACTTGTTATGCAATGATATAGATGGAATATGGGATCTTAGGTAAATAATTAGGGTATGACAGGACATATTTTACAGCTTGTTCGACAACCTTTGTTTTCTCCGGAGACTGTTTGCACCTACGCTGGGCAACTGCCTTAAGGACAAGATCTATTGTTAGCTGGTGACATGCTATATCGAGATCCATGTTGGCCATCTCTTCTGCACTCCAGGAGAACAAGTTTTCATTCTCCCTTAGGCATGCCTTCAATTATCTTCTCGCCAAGTCTAGGAGACCGGTACAGATTTGAACCCCTTAATGGAATCACTACTGAAAGGGATAATCTCAAACTCCCTATCTGGAATTAGGCGTAAAGGATGTGCGGGCTCCTCGTTTCCTGCCGACGAGGAAGAGCTTTCCGCAATCATCTAGGCCTCTTTACCTTTCTTCTTCTGATCTCGTAGGTCGTCTTTGGAGAAGCGGTTGTCAAGGTCAATCGAGTCTACGTGTGGTAGTGGCTTTGGTTCCTCGGAACTGCAGAGCAAAGTAGGTTTATTGGCTGCTCTAAGCTGTAAGTTGATGGAGCTTAAACCCTTGGAGGCTGCTTCGAAGCATCTCATCGTGGCCTGTATGTCCCCGTGGAAGGTGGCAACAAGTCCTTCTGTGGTGTAGTATTTCATCTTTAGTTGTACAGTGGAGGGAACCTATATTAGTTTGGCCAGGGTAGGCCTTCCCAGGACGTACTGGTATAGTGACAGGCAATCTACAACAAGGAACTGAGTCTTGACAGATCTAGTCGTTTCTGTTGCCCCAAATGTGACGATCAACTTAATGTAGCCCCAAGGCTTGGTGAATGAGCCATTGAATCCTTAGAGGTTGGAGCCTACGTAAGGGGTCAGGTGTGTCTCTTTGAGTTGTAAAGTGGTGAACATTTATGAGTACATGATATCAGCTGAACTGCCTTGGTCGACCAAGATGCACCTGACATCGAAATTGGCCATTCGTGCTTGTATGAGCAGAGGAATGCTTGAATCGGGAGTCCCGCTGGGAATCTCTTCCCAGTAAAACACGGTGGGAACAGAACTTCCCCTGAATTTATCGAGGGTGGAGTTCTTGTCGGAGCTCACTGTTGTACCCCAAAATTTGCCCTCCTCTTTCCCCACAAGAAATCGCAGTTTCGGTTTTTTTCTGATTTTTCAG
This sequence comes from Vicia faba, assembly GCA_948472305.1. Taxonomy (NCBI): domain Eukaryota; kingdom Viridiplantae; phylum Streptophyta; class Magnoliopsida; order Fabales; family Fabaceae; genus Vicia; species Vicia faba. The sequence continues at coordinate 414,585,016 of OX451738.1, forward strand.
ACTGGCTCAAGAATCGGTCAAACAGACTTTTCTCGTCAGTCAGACAAAATTTAGGGTTTTCATTGATTTTAAGGCAGCTCAAACAGATTGCTTAGGATTGGTTGAATTGGCTCAAGATTTGATCAGGCAGGCGTTTCTCCAGTGCTAAGTCGAAAATCAGGGTTTTATGCGCATATTTCTCAAGAAGAGTTAGTTCTATCAATGCTTTTCAAATTACTCTGAAATAAGAACTGAGGCTGCTGGTTGTTAATTTGCAGTTGTTTGGATTTAATCAGTGAAAGGAGGCATGTGGACGTTTCGTTTGATTAACTGTCGTCTGGTTTGATTAAACTGTGCATTGCTTTTGATAAATTGGAGTGTCGGGTTTGTTATGGATTAATGATAAGACCACAGTGTTTATCAATTGATTATTTATTTTAAGTTAGAATAATTGGAATTTATTTCCATTTTATTATAATTTAAGAATTATAAACAATTAGATAAATATCTGAAGAAGAATTAAAAATGAATGTCAATAAAAGGACTTTTTTATTTATCTTTAAATTATTTGTATAATTATTAATGTTTACAAAGTATTTACAATAATAATGTTACAGTAATTTAAATTGAAATAAAACTATGTTCTAAAAATTTCTAAGTCTTCATCTTCTATCCAATGCTCCCTTGCTGCTCATTTATTTTTCATCTGCAAAACAAGAAACAAAAGAAAAGTCAAAGCAGATAAAATCATTAAAGATAGACAGTTAAAAAGATTCATCATTAAAAACAAATGGCCGGAATCAGTTTATCCCTCTCTACAAATCATGAGATTTCTCTCGGTTCACAAAGAGGGATGAAATGCTTGCAATGAAACATGAAATGCACAAAGTTATGATTTTGCACAAATTCAAAATTTTTAAGCATACTGCATAAATCAAAAGGATTGTCAACCAAGTCTCCAAACAGCATGTACAAGTAAAGGCAAACTGAACTACATTCTCAAACTAAGCCAAAAGTTGTCCAAGGATATCAAAGCATCAAAAACTCCAAAAGCTGTCAAAGGAAAGTACAAAAGTATGCAAGAAACATGGAAATATGCAGTGGAAAAGGGAAAATTGCAAGCAATATTCAAAATGTATCATATTCCTAGGCCATTTGTTTTTTCAGAAAAGACAAAATTAAAGCAATAAAAAGGCTTTCTTAAATCCGGAGAGAGAAAGAGAGAGGAAAGCAGATTATAGTACAGCAGGCTAAAGGCTAAAAAGAGCATGTATCAGAGCTATTCAAAAGGAGACAGAACATATGCAGCAGAAGTGATCACAAAGAGTGAAAGCCTCAAGCCTTGCAAACCTGTCCACAAAATTTGACCAAGAAAAATATAGCGCCTCCTGCCCTTAAAAGACAAGAAAGCAAAGACCCTGAAAATATACAAAAAGCCAACAACCTGCGGAATAGATCTCAGAAGCCACAAAGCCTAAAGATTTCAAAGTCCATCAAACCTTAAACCTCCAAGCCTAAACAAACATGAAGCAAGAAACTACAAGCCTCCAATCTGCATAAGGCCTTTCACCCAAAACAAATATACAAACAAGAGATAACCTGTCAAACCTTGAACCAAAGCTCAACCTGTCCAAGCCTTACCTGCCTGAACTGTCAAGCCCAAACCAGTAAATACAAACCATACAAGCTTCAAAGCCTTCACCTGCTAAAGTATTTCAAAACACCCAAACAAACTCACATAATATCAAACCAAATCCAGACCTGCATCAAGCCTCAAGGCCCTCACGCCCATAACCTGTCTTCTAGGCATTTCAACGCAACCAACACGAGCCCTCAGAAAATTTCATCATTGGGCAAGCTTTCAAAAAACAATTCAAAACATTTGAACCAACACAAAACCCTCAGACTCAAAGAGTTCATCATTGGGTAACCAACAAAAGCAAAATCATCATCTCAGAATCAACAAAGGCAACATACAGAAGCATTAGTATAACCAACATCAGCAAACAACTGTATTCATCATCCAAGGCAACTCAAGCACAACATATCAATTAATCTCAGAGCAATAACATCATGTTCAGAGGCAACAGAAGCGAGTGAAGGAGAAGAAGATAAAGAAGCATCACAGGGTACACAGGCAACTCAGAAGGGCAAACAATAGAAGAGAAAAAGAAGTGACAAAAGCTAGGTTTTAAAGTTCATCATTAAACCCAACAAAAGGCAAAGAAATAAAGATACCAGGAAGAGCGAGTTCATCATCACCATTTTCTCGTCGTCAAGCCGCCTGAGCGCCTCCATCTTCGTTCCTCCTCCATCTCCTCCAAAAGGTATAAAAACCCTTTCTTTTCCTTAAAATACCTCATAAGAAATCAATAATCACAAAGAATCAGAACATGCAAAGAATAGAAATCAATAAAAGTTGAAAACCTAAAAGACTGTCAAATACGAACAAAAGCCGTTACCTGTGTACAAACGTCGCTGAGCGACCGTGAAGGGAAGAGGAAGGATGTTGGCACTCAGTGGCCTTGGGCGGAGAGGCGTTCAGAGGCGAATCCATGGCGAAGAAGATGAAGAAAGAAGCGAAGTGAACGACGCCGTTATCAGCCAAACCCTAATTCGTGCCCCAAATGAAAGAAATAATTAAACCCTTGCAATGTTTTGTAAAACGTTGGGCCTTGCCCCATTCCATGCGCCTAAGCCCATTACCATTCAGTTGTGCACCCCCCCCCCCCCCCTGACTTAGCCTGTTGCTTTTGATTGGGTTGTAAAACCCCTTTAGCCCATTTGTTAAAACTTATACCTTTTTTTACTTATCATATTTTTTTTAATTTTATTTTTACATCAAATTTTTATCAATAATACCTTTTTTATATATAACATAATTATAATTTTGTATATAATACATTAACTAAAATATAAGTAATATTTTTCTTTAAACTTAAAACATTTTCATTTTTTCTAAGTTAAACTTTTGTACATAATTAATTAAAATACATTATTTTTAATACCTAAAAGAATAGACCTTAAAACATTTTCTTTTCTTTTAATTAAATTTTCTTATTTGTACATATTAGCAAAAATATAAAATATGATAACAATACGTAAGTGAAATATAAGAATACAAAATTAAATCAAATACTTAATTTTCTCATTAAGTTAACATTTCTCAAACTTGTAAATAAACCTCATACATTCACATACACATACACTTACACATTTACAATACCCGATACGTTTACTTTGCTTTACACATATACATTTGTTATTCTTATACATTGCTATACATTATATTTTACATTTGCGCAATTCGATTTGGTTGTAATTATTTGGATACTATCCTCCTATAAGTCTCATCCCCCATTTGTAAATAATTGTACCCCCACTCCCGGATACTATTTTGTAATAGCGTAGACTTTAAATTCCCGCAATTTACTGCTTTCAAATATACCATGGTTAGACCTAGGGTTTGTATGTAAATAAAATCAAACGCTAGATAGCCTAATACAAGACAAATACATGAAATCAATACACAATCACACTTGCACCCCTAGGGTAATCCCACATGTTTCCTTCCAAAATGGGCCATGCTTGCACGTCGAGTTTCTTTGGCAAAACAAAACAATTCAAATGATCATAGTCCCTCGATGACGCTTTCGAAAGTTGCCTATCAAAATGATCATAGTCCCTTCAAGCAAAATTGCCAAAGACACTTGGCACCATTGCATTCATGGTCCATACGATGACCCGCGCCTGTCCCGTTAAACATCCTAAACGCAAGATTGCCCACCAAATACAATGGTGGAACAAAATTGTTAAAAGGGTCAAAACATGAGAAAAACCTTTGAGTAAATTTAGGGCTAGACAACTCTTAGTTACTTGATCAACTTGCAAAAACACTTGCCTACTTTTCAAACCACACTCCACAAACACTTTCAAAACAAACTCTCAAAAACATTTGAAACATCTTTTCGAAAAGATACACACCCTCGTATATACTCAAACACGAGTCATTACAATGGTTGCCGAAACAAAGGCGTCTATTTCAAAACATTTTCAAAAACACACACACACCATTTCAAGCAATCAAAAATCAAGGCAAGTGATCTAAAACCAAGTAACTAAGAGCCCATGGATAACCATGGATGAAAAGGGTGCCAATACCTTCCCTTTTCATAATCTACCCCCCGAACCCACGAAACATCTCAAAAGGTTTTTCCTGTGCTTTTTTAACCTTTCCTTTAGGATAAAATAAAAAGTCGGTGGCGACTCTTGCTAAACCGAACAAGTGCGAATACAAACGCAAAAACTCAAGTCAGTTCTCCCACCGTATCACAGAACTGGCGACTCTGCTGGGGAAACCTTAAAAGTGGGGTTACCTTAGGGTTTAGATCACATTTGTTTTCAATTGCTTGCTTTGTTTGCTTTTATATTTGGGGGCTTTGCATCAGAGTTTCATAGATCCTAACCCGGATCTGGGGAATACCCTTTTAGGTAGCATAATCTGTAAGGGACCTGTCCGGCGTAGACCGACATGGGTGAAGCAGTGGCTACGTTGGTGTGGCACCTTGGTCTGTACCGATATCCCTTGTGTTGAAACGAGGAGAATATGGGTCTTCCAAGGAGTCATTAAGCACCAACCGACCTTAGAACCCTAAATCGACCCAACTTGGCCATAGAACGGTAGCAGTATGCTACACTCATTGAGGCTAAACTATCGCGATGGTTTTGGCCGCAAGAAAAGATTGTGATGCTGGAGTTATGACCGATTGAGGGTAGTCAATGATATTGAGATCCTCTATAACCCGTTTACTTTTGATAGGACAGGTCTTAACCAACAAAACTGAAAGAGGGTAATACCTAAACTTCATGCTGACCTAAACCCTAAGGGTTGTCTTGTGTGACTTGTGTGCCTTATCATGCTTGCCTTTGTGAATATTTGTGGTGTGCTTTATCATAACATCATACCATCATACCATTGCATGCATCCTGCATAAGGACTGACCCATTTCAAAGATAAGAGGGTTTCATATTTGCTCTGTTTTGTAGGACATCATGATGCCCATGCGTAGGAATACCATCCGGCTCATCTTTGTTGAACCACCTACTTTGCTCAAGGAATCGGTTGATAAGATTCCAAACACTACTTCCTTCATCAAGAGGCATGGTTCTCTCCTTGGGTTAGTCACTTCAAAATGGGATCAACAACTGATGAGTGTCCTGACCCAGTTTTATGATCCCCTGTATCATTGCTTCACCTTTCAAGACTTCCAGCTGGTCCCTACCCTGGAAGAATTCTCTGATTTGCTTGGCATCCCTGTTTTGGAACAGACTCCATTCACTGGTTGGGAGAAGACTCTTAGGCCTGAAGAGATTGCTGCAGCCCTTCCCTTGACCAAAGAAGAGGTAATGGCTAACTGGGAAACTAGAAGTGGAGTTAAGGGCTTTTTGGTTAAGTTCCTGGTTGGCAAAGCTACTAGTTTCTAGAATGACTTAGACTTCAAGGCGTACGAAGATATTCTGGCTCTTTTAATCTATGGTTTGGTATTGTTTCCAAATCCTGATACCTTTATTAATGTCGACTCCATAAGGATCTTCATCTCTCGGAACCCTGTACCCACTCTCTTGGGTGATATCTTGCAACAACTCTATGCTCGTACTGCCCGAAGACGGGGAACTCCATGGTGTTGTGCTCCTTTGTTAGTGAGGTGGTTTATTTCGCACCTTCCTAAGTTCGTACTGAAGAATGAAGAAGGAAAGGGTTGGGCTCATAGGTTAATGTCTCTCACTGATAAGGACATCATTTGGACACTCAGAGGTTTGGATGAGGTAGCTGTTATTGATCGTTGCGGAGATTACCCTAATGTTCCATTGATCGGTACCCAGGGAGGAATCTCTTATAATCCATGTTTAGGTCTCCGTCAGTTTGGAAGAGCCAGAAGGGTAGGGCCTCATGAGATGTTGGTACCTCACATCAGTTTTGAGTTTCAGTTAGATAGTGACGAGCTGCACCGAAGATTCATCAAGGCTTGGGACAGAATTCACAAAGCTGACCCACATGAGTTAGGATCGAAGACTTCTCTACCAATGGAACCCTATTGCAGATGGGTCCGCATCCGTGCTCAGAAGTTAGGTATGCCATACGAAGTTGTCAGGCCTATCATTCTTGAATCCCCTGATGAAGACGGGGTTCCTCCAACTGTCCTCCCTTCTCAGATACCCACTGATGTTGATACACTAAAGAGATCTTGGGCGCAGCTACAGGAAGAACGGGATTATTATCGGGAAAAGTTCAACGAACAAGAACAGAAGATCCAAAAGCTAACTAAGCAATTGGAGGAAGAGCGGATCCTGAATGACTATATCCGTACTGAGAAGAGGAGGCCATGGGAGCACTGATGAGCTTAGGATGTTTCTCTTACAAATTTTATTTCCTTTTCAGTATTTTCATTTTTTGTAATGCCTAAGGGCAAGTTGTTGAACAATTTAAAGATTGAATCTAATGAAGTGTATTTCCTTTTTGTCTACAAAGTTGAATCCCGCTTGTCTTTGAAAACATAAAACATGCGCATCTCATTGCATCATATGCATAACAGGTACCCTTTTTTCTACAGGTTGCTTAATCGTCTTTGCTGTTTATTTCAGTAAGATGGATCTTGAACAGACGGTCAAAGATCTACAGTCTCAGAACTCACAGTTTCAACATCTCCTGATGACCTTGGCAAAGGGTCAGGAAGATCTAAAAGCCCTGCTCGGGAACAAAGAGCAAGTGAAAAAGAAGAAGAAGAGAGTCGGGGTGGCTACCTTGGGAAGAAGGTTTGAGGGTGAAGCTAGAAGAGTTCTTGAATTTCCCCCTACGTCTGAAGAGGGAACCAGTAAAGGAAAAGGGGCCGCAGTACCGTCTGAATTCGAAGTTGAAGAGGAAGAGGCGGAAGAAGATGAAGACTACTCAGAACAACAATACCCGCCGGCCGATGACAAGTACAAGAGTTTGGAGGACAGGTTAGCAGCTATGGAGCTGCAGAGAGTTCTAGGCTTAGATTTCGAAGATTTGGGATTAATTGTTGGAATTGTGATCCCCCCCGAAGTTTAAAGTGCCAGTTTTTGCAAGATATGATGGGCTGTCTTGCCCAAAGATGCATCTAAGGTCGTATGTCCGAAGAATCCAACCTCACACATATGACAGAAACCTTTGGGCACACTTCTTTCAGGATAGCCTGTCTGGCACACAGCTGGATTGGTTCTACAATCTCGAGTGATCAGAGGTACATAATTGGGAGGATCTGGCAGCTGCTTTTTATCGCCAAGATCAGTATAACTCTGACCTGGCACCAACCCGTACTCAGCTACAGAGTATGGGGATGGCCTCAGGTGAAGGATTCAAGGAATATGCTCAGAAGTGGCGCGATCTGGCCGGGAGAGTGCAGCCACCTCTTTCTGATAGAGAGCTTGTTGATATGTTCCTGGGAACCCTGTCTGGCCCGTTCTTTAACCATCTGATCGGTAGCTCTTCCGCAGGGTTTACCGAATTAATTCTGACTGGCGAGCGGGTAGAAGTCGATATCAAGAATGGGAAGATTCTGAAGGATGCCTCTGCATCTACAACTGTTAAGAAATCATTTCCGGCGAAGAAGGAAACGGCTGTTGTGTATTCTCAGAGAGGAGCAGGAAGAAATGAGCGCCGGCCGACTGTGGGGGCCGTGATGATCCAGAATCCATCAAACGATTAGCCTCGCAATAATCAGTCCAGACCTAAATCGCAATGGGGAGAACGGCCACCACAGCAGTTTACCCGCATCAATATGACATCTGCGCAGGTTCTTCCACACCTGTTGAATTTGAATCTCACCAAGATTAGGGAAGCACCGAAGACTGTGAATACTGCTTCACCGCACTATCATCCCAATGCCAAATGCGCCTACCATTCTGATAGCGTCGGACATGACACAAATGATTGTTGGGCGCTAAAGAATAAAATCCAAGACTTGATAGACGCAAAAGAGGTGGAGTTTGATGCTCCAGAGAAGCCAAACGTGATATTTGTTCCGATGCCGAAGCACGATCGAAATTTCCATGCTATCGAGGAAGATTTGTATGTTTCCGATGTCAGTGACCTGATAACTCCGCTGTTAACCATCAAGTTAAACCTGCTAAGAGCCGGGATTTTCCCGGGATGCAAAGAAGACTGCTACTGTTGTTACTCTCTGCCATTTGACTGCCCATTACTGAAGAAAGGCATCCAAGGCCTGATGGACAGTCAACAAATTCTGTTTGAGAAGGTTCCTGCTATTCCAACCCCTACTGAAGATGTTTCAATTATCACCATTCACGCCAATCTTTCCAAGGCCGTCAGAAAGCCTGTTAAGATTCATCAGCTACAAAGATTGTTCCCTTGAAAATAACTATGCCTGGGCCGGTCCCCTACAGTTCTGACAAGTCAATACCATGGAATTACGGTGGAGAAATCTACTACCATGGTGTTAAACAAGTTGAAGTAACCGAAGAAAGCTCTGATGAAGAAGAGGCCAGCATTGGAAACATTGCTGGTACAAGCAAGATCACCCGAAGCGGGAGAATATTTTCTCCAGAGATTCCCCCCCCCCAAAGGCAACCTTTGGACCCTCAGCTGCTGCCAGAGTTAATCCTGCACCAATAAGACTTTCCGCCGAAACTCCGTTGATTGAAGAAACTGTTATTCCCATTATTGTCCCTCCTAATTCTGCTGACAAAGGTAAAGGGACCCAAGATGAGCTCGTCAGGACGAGGGATCAACCTTTGGTCATCCCGGAGACCTCTAAGAAAGAGATGGAGGAGATCCTAAAGATAATTAAAAAGAGTGATTATGACGTGGTAGAGCAACTGGGGCAAACCCCCTCGAAGATCTCCATGTTAGCATTACTGCTTTGTTCTGAGGCGCACGCCAAAGCATTGATCAAATTCCTGAAGACAGCCCATGTACCCCAGGAAACCTCTGCCGACCAATTCCACGACTGTGTAGCCAGTCTTACAGCAGACAACGGTTTAGGTTTCTCTGATGCTGACCTGACCTCAAAAGGAAGAAAACACAACGACGCATTACACGTGTCAGTAGAATGCCAAGGAACTACTCTGGCCCATGTTCTGGTCGACACTGGTTCTTCTCTGAACGTGCTGCCCAAGAAGGCTCTCGACCGTTTAGATTGTGAAAGCTTGGAGTTGAGGCCAAGTAATATCATTGTAAGGGCATTTGACGGGTCGAAGAGAATGGTACACGGAGAGGTAGACATTCCCATTAAGGTCGGTACAGAAGTGTTCCCCTCAACTTTCTATGTGATGGACATCCATCCGTCATACTCTTGCTTATTAGGGAGGCCATGGATACATAATGCTGGGGCGGTTACCTCCTCCTTACATCAAATGTTGAAGTACCATGTCAAAGGAAAGATCATAACCGTGCACGGTGAAGAGGAATATATGATCAGCCACTTGAACTCCTTTCGGTATGTAAAGGTGGAAGGAGAATTCATTGAAACACCATTCCAGCACTTCGAGGAAGTCTCTCCTGAGGTGGCGGTAGCAAAAGTGGTAGCTGAGGTACCAAAGCAGATGGCCAGGATGGCATCTCTAAAAGACGCGAAAGCTGCATTGAAGGAAGGAAAGAGCTCAACATGGGGTCAGTTGCCCGATATCCCTCACAAAACAGACAAGTTTGGATTAGGTTTCACTGTTGCGGGACAGAAAGCTATGCGCCGCTCAAAGGTTGAGAGAACGCCCATCAAGATTTCTCCTTTTGGAATCAACGCTTTGGAGAGTGAAGACAAAGAGGCCAACATTGAAGATTGGATCTACCCAACCATCGAAGGAGGACTACGCAACTGGGAGGCCAAAGACTTTGTCCCCATTACTTTTATTAATCAGTAATTATTCGTCAAACATTTCCTGTTGGTTTGTAATAATTACTTTTTGAACAATCCATACACTACTTTTTCACCTCATGCCTTGCCCGGGGCATGTAGGTCCATTTGTAAGGGTTTTGATTATCTTCATATCCATATGCCATGTTTAATGATTCATTGGACATTTTTCATTGATAAACTGATGTGTTCATTTTCTTTCCTTTTTGCATTTTGTTTGTTTAATGATGGCTATCCCTTACACACACCCACACTCACAAATGCAGGTACCCATCCACTCTGGATTCTATGGGTGACTATTCTGCTATGTCCTTCAATAACTCTGAAGATCTGGTCAATCAGGCTGAGTATGAAGATGACGAAGACTGTGAAGTACCGGGAGAGCTAGCCAGACTTCTACAACAAGAAGAAAGGGCCATCTTGCCTCACGAAGAGTTGTTGGAAACTGTCAACTTAGGAACAGAGGAAGACCAGAAGGAAGTACAAGTGGGTGCCAATCTGGAGCCAAGCGTCAAGGAACGCTTGATACAATTGTTAAATGAATACGTTGAAATCTTCGCCTGGTCTTATGAAGACATGTCGGGTTTAGACACAGACATCGTGGTTCACCGTCTCCCTACAAGAGAAGATTGTCCACCGATCAAACAAAAAGTCCGCCGAATGAGGCCTGACATGTCTGAGAAGATCAAAGCAGAAGTGATGAAGCAATTCAACGCTGGTTTTCTGGCTGTTACATCCTATCCACAATGGGTTGCTAACATCGTGCCAGTACCTAAAAAAGACGGCAAGGTCAGAATGTGTGTGGACTACCGGGATTTGAATAGGGCCAGCCCTAAAGATGATTTTCCGCTACCCCATATCGACATTTTGATTGACAACACAGCTCAGCACAAAGTGTTTTCCTTCATGGATGGCTTCTCGGGCTACAACCAAATTAAAATGGCCCCCGAGGACATGGAGAAAACAACCTTTGTTACACAATGGGGTACCTTCTACTACAAGGTGATGCCGTTCGGATTGAAGAACGCAGGGGTAACTTATCAACGCGCCATGGTAACTTTATTTCACGATATGATACATCATGAGATCGAAGTCTACGTAGATGACATGATAGCTCGGTCACAAACAGAGGAGGAACACCTTGAACATCTAGAAAAGCTGTTTGCCAGGTTGAAAGAATACAAACTCAGACTGAATCCAAGTAAGTGTACTTTTGGAGTTAGGTTTGGTAAACTTCTAGGGTTTATTGTCAGCAACAAAGGCATTGAAGTCGATCCAGCAAAAGTGAAAGCAATACAAGAAATGCCTGCTCCCCGTACTGAAAAGGAGGTTAGAGGATTCTTGGGGCGCTTGAACTACAGTGCCAGATTCATCTCTCATCTAACTTCTACCTGTGAGCCAATCTTCAAACTATTAAAGAAAGATCAGGTATTCGAATGGAACAACGATTGCCAAGCTGCTTTTAATAAGATCAAGGAATATGTGCTAGAACCTCCTATTCTGATGCCACCCGTCGAGGGAAGACCATTGATCATGTATCTGACCGTCTTGGATAACTCAATGGGGTGTGTTTTGGGCCAGCATGACGAGTCTGGTCGAAAAGAGCATGCTATTTATTACCTTAGCAAAAAGTTTACCGACTGTGAGACTCGCTACTCACTGCTCGAGAAAACTTGATGCGCTTTGGTATGGGCTGCTCGCCGACTAAGACAGTATATGTTGACTCATACCACTCTGTTGATTTCCAAAATGGATCCTATCAAGTATATCTTCGAAAAGCCCGCTTTATCTGGAAGAATCGCTCGATGGCAAATGATCCTAACTGAGTATGACATCCAGTACACCACCCAAAAAGCTATAAAAGGGAGTGTACTAGCTGACCATCTGGCTCATCAAGCTATCGAAGATTATCAATCCATGAGATTTGACTTCCCAGACGAGGACATCATGAATTTGGATAACATTGAAGGTAACGGACCGTATGACGGACCTGAAAAGGGATCCCGATGGACCCTGTACTTTGATGGTGCTTCAAATGCACTTGGAAACGGTATCAGTGCGGTACTCATTTCCCCGGAAGGTTGCCACACGCCTTTCACGGCCCAACTCTGCTTCAGCTGTACCAACAACATGGCTGAATATGAAGCTTGCATTTTTGGTCTCAAGGCTGCCATAGACTTGGGGATCAAATCTTTTATCGTATTTGGGGACTCGGCTTTGGTTATCAGTCAAATCAAAGGAGAGTGGGATACCAAACATCCTAATCTTATCCCATACAAAGAACATGTCTTGACATTGTTGCCTCATTTCGAGCAAATTACCTTCGAGCACTTCCTGCGAGAAGAGAATCAGCTAGCAGATGCTCTGGCTACAATGTCTTCCATGTTTAAACTCAATTGGGATAACGAGGCTCCCCAAATCACTATCGAGCGAATGGATGAACCTGCGCATTGTCACGAGATTAATACCAAATAAGCAGTGGAACAGCCCTGGTTTCATGAAATCAAAAGGTATCTCCAGACTAGGGAATATCCCGAAGGAGCTTCAGTAAATGACAAGAAGTTCCTAAGGAAGTTTGCTGCCAAGTTCTTCCTGAGCAATGTCATCCTCTATAAACGCAGCCATGATTGTGTTTTACTCCGATGTGTGGACAAAGCTGAGGCAGAGTTGATCATGACTGGGATACACAGCGGTACGTTCGGCACCCACTTGAGCGGACACATGATGGCTAAGAAGATTCTAAGGGCAGGCTATTACTGGTCTACCATGGAAGCTGATTGCCATCAACACTCCCGTACCTGCCATAAGTGCCAAATCTACGCCGATAAGGTGCACATTCCTCTGGTTCCTCTCAACGTGCTGACAGCTCTGTGGCCATTTGCAATGTGGGGGCATTGACATGATTGGAGAGATCAAGCCCACTGCATCCAATGGACATTGTTTCATCCTGGTCGCCATTGACTATTTCACTAAATGGGTCGAGGCGGCTTCCTTTGCCTCTGTTACAAAAAATGTGGTTTCCCGCTTCATCAAGCAAAACCTCATATGCCGGTACGGTGTTCCCGACAGGATCATCACAGACAACAGAACCTATTTGAATAATACTATGATCACCGCTCTATGCGAACAATTCAAGATTTATCATCACAATTCATCTCCCTATCGGCCGAAGATGAATGGTGTTGTTGAAGCTGCGAACAAAAACATTAAGAATATCATTCAGAAAATGACAGTCACTTACAAGGACTGGCATGAGATGTTACCGTTTGCTCTGCACGGATACCGTACCACAACACGTACTTCAACCGGGGCAACCCCATTCTCTTTGGTATACGGCATGGAAGTTGTCCTGCCCATGGAAGTTCAGATTCCTTCCTTAAGGATTATGAAAGACGCATGTTTGAATGAAGATGATTGGATTCAGACACGACTTGATCAACTCAATTTGATCGACGAGAAGTGAATCGCTGCTGTTTGCCATGGTCAGACGTACCAAAAACGGATGATCAAGGCTTTCAACAAGAAAGTCAGACGTCAAGTATATCAAGTTGGAGATCTCGTGATCAAGCGGATTATCTTACCACAAAGTGACCCCAGGGGAAAATGGACTCCTACTTACAAAGGACCATTTGTGATCAAGAGCATGTTTTCTGGTGGTGCAATGATTCTGACCACCATGGACGGCGGTGATTTTCCGCACCCTGCTAACGCAGACATAGTCAAAAGATACTACGCATGAAATAACCCGACAAGTCGAAAACCCGAAAGGGCGGCTTGGGCAAAAATGGGTATCCCGGTGAACCGAAAACCTGAAAGGGCGGTTCAGGCAAAAATTAGGGATAAAACAAAAAAAATCTGTACACCTGGCAAGTCGAAAACCCGAAAGGGCAGCTTGGGCAAAAAGGGGTTTCCCGGTGGATCGAAAACCCGAAAGGGCGATTCAGGCAAAAGTTAGGGAATTAAAGCGTATGACTATGTCTCGTCGGTTCACTTTAAAAGACAATCTCTTCATCAACAAACTCCAAGCTTCTGGTCAATTCTGTCACCGGCAGACGAAGCATTGAACGGACAGATATTCAGAGTTGTGAAGGCTATAGCAGAATGAAATCCCATGGAGTCATTTCACATAGCCATCTTTCCTTTGTATAAAACTTTCAATTTTTACGGCGATATCCTCTTACTAGGATGCATGTCTCCTTTGTACAAAGATGCTCATAGAAAGTTAATACAAATACTTTTCCAAATACACAAATTTGCTTTGTTTTCCCTTTTTCCCTTTTGCACTTATGTTTACTTGAGAAACGTCCAATGTTTTGTTAAGTAGGCATATGCATTTGAACATAATCATTTCCTTACAAATCAGGAAAAGATGATTACTGATAGGTTGAAGGTATAGATAGATATCTCGATGCCCTTTCAGAAGGATTCCCCAAACAAAGTTTAACTCCAGGATCCTCAGCAGAACAAGAGCTTTCTCAAAGCTGATCTCCCCAGCCAGAGAGCCTTCCAGAACTTAGTCCCCCCCAGAGATAAGTTTCAGCACCCCCAGTGGAGCCCTAAAAACTGAAAATCATATCCCCAGCGGAGCTAAGACTTCCAACTATCAATCCCCATTGGAACCAGACCAGTGAACATTCTCCCCACAGAGATACTTCCCACCAGACTGAAGATTCCCATTCATACCTCTCCAGCATAAGTCTATTAGGTTCTGAACTTCCCAACATAGATCATCAGAATTCTCTCACCCCGCAAGTCACCAAGGAGTTCCAATCCCCAGCAGCGGTCATAAGATCCCTCAACCAGTGAAGATCTTGTTCCCAAAGCAGTTAGCAGACAACAAGGATTTATCATCCTCAGTAACCCCAGAGTTCTTCTATCCCCAACTTTGGTTATGGGTTTATTTCCCCAACATTTGTCTAGGATTTATTCTCCAGAACAATTACATTTCAGATTGATCGGTCGTTCAAAAACTCCTTCATCATCTGTTAGAAGCTACAGTCGTCGAAGATCAAATTCTCACAAGATTCAAGTTACAAAGCCCGGATTTGACCGGATAGTATCTTAATCCCTACAGCATATTGTGAATCCCGGAGTACGACCGGATAACAACGCCATACAACCACCAAGCCTGGATTACGACCAGATAGTGGTGTCCTCTCAGAACAAGCTATGAAGTCCGGATTCGACCGGATAATAGTTTAATCCCTAGCCAAGCTATTGTGAAGCCTGGATTACGACCAATTGACAATACAAATTTCTGTGAAGCCTGGACTACGACCAGACAACAGTCAAGAATACTACGAAGCCTGGAATCGACCAGATAGTGGTATACCTTTAACCCAAGCCGTGAAGCCCGGATTTGACCGGATAGCAGCTTGACAAAGCTATTGTGAAGTCTGGATTGCGACCAGTTAACAATACAAATTTCTGTGGAGCCTGGATTACGACCAGACAGCAGTCAAGAATACTACGAAGCCTGGAATCGACCAGATAGTGGTATATCTTTAACACAAGCCGTGAAGCCCGGATTTGACCGGGTAACAACTTAGCAAGCTATTGTGAAGCCTGGATTACGACCAGATGACAGTACAAGCTTCTGCGAAAGCCTGGAGATCGACCAGATAACAGTTAAGCATTAGCAGAGTGAAGACTCTCATTTTCAGTTCCTCACAGAATATTTGAATATTCCCCAGTGAAGATCTCCTCAAGACAGAATCCCCCAGTAGATTGGCATACAACCCAAGCTTATGATTCCCCAACAGCGGTCCCAGGACTTCTCATTTTCAGCGATCAAAAGATTCTTGCCCTCCCCAGCAACAGCCAAGGATTTATTTTCCCCGACAGCAGTCAAGATTCTTTTGTCTCTAGCCATCCAGGATTCATCTATCCTCAGCAAGACAGCTCATCAGCTTACATGCACATTCATCACATCCATATCATAAACATTGATATAACATACATCGCATCATGCATCATGACATTGCATACAACTAACTCTTTACCTTTTCAGGTAAGATCAGTCGACAGACAAAGATCAACATCTTCTGAGATTATTTCTAGAAATAGTGCAGATATGACCCAGACACGACGACATTTTGATACTTATTCCAGATTCATCCAGATGCAGTTTTTCACGGACTCATCATCAGGAAACCCTACACCAGTTCCTCCTCCACTTCAAGACTTCTGAAAACAGTTCACGGGTTCTCCAGTAACGAATGTCAACCTATCGCTTATTCAAACTCTTCTCAACTTTTGAAAACAGTTTACGGACACTTCCCCATCGACGGATGCTGCTCTATTGCTTATTCAACTTCAAGACTTTTGAAAACAGTTTACGGACGCTTCCCCATCGACGGATGCTGCTCTATTGCTTATTCAACTTCAAGACTTCTGAAAACAGTTTACGGATTCTCCAAACACGGATGTCAATCTATTGCTTGTTCAGACCCCCAGTTCAAAGATGTCCCAAAACATGGTTAGCTTTCTGATACTCGTCCACTCACCAATGACGTACAGTTCAACATTTCCAGATGGCATCGTTAAGCCCATCCCCCGACAAAATTCTGTCACGCTCCAGATGGCATCTTTAAGCCCATCACCAGATGGCATCTTTAAGCCCATCACCGAATGGCATCTTCAAGCCCATTCCCTCTACCATCACATCACCGAGTGCAAATTTTTTTGGGCACTCTAGTGTCCAATCTCCTTTTACCTTCGAGTCACGAAAGGCAAACTTGCCAATCTACCTCTTCAGGTTCAAGAAGATTGAACAGGGGCAACTGTTGTACCTCAAAATTTGCCCTCCTCTTTCTCCACAAGAAATCGCAGTTTCGGTTTTTTTCTGATTTTTCAGACTGGCTCAAGAATCGGTCAAACAGAATTTTCTCGTCAGTCAGACAAAATTTAGGGTTTTCATTGATTTTAAGGCAGCTCAAACAGATTGCTTAGGATTGGTTGAATTGGCTCAAAGTTTGATCAGGCAGGCGTTTCTCCAGTGCTAAGTCGAAAATCAGGGTTTTATGCGCATATTTCTCAAGAAGAGTTAGTTCTATCAATGCTTTTCAAATTACTCTGAAATAAGAACTGAGGCTGCTGGTTGTTAATTTGCAGTTTTTTGGATTTAATCAGTGAAAGGAGGCATGTGGACGTTTCGTTTGATTAACTGTCGTCTGGTTTGATTAAACTGTGCATTGCTTTTGATAAATTGGAGCGCCAGGTTTGTTATTGATTAATGATAAGACCACAGTGTTTATCAATTGATTATTTATTTTAAGTTAGAATAATTGGAATTTATTTCCATTTTATTATAATTTAAGAATTATAAACAATTAGATAAATATCTGAAGAAGAATTAAAAATGAATGTCAATAAAAGGACTTTTTTATTTATCTTTAAATTATTTGTATAATTATTATTGTTTACAAAGTATTTACAATAATAATGTTACAGTAATTTAAATTGAAATAAAACTATGTTCTAAAAATTTCTAAGTCTTCATCTTCTATCCAATGCTCCCTTGCTGCTCATTTATTTTTCATCTGCAAAACAAGAAACAAAAGAAAAGTCAAAGCAGATAAAATAATTAAAGATAGACAGTTAAAAAGATTCATCATTAAAAACAAATGGCCGGAATCAGTTTTGCCCTCTCTGCAAATCACGAGATTTCTCCTGGTTCACAAAGAGGGATGAAATGCTTGCAATGAAACATGAAATGCACAAAGTTATGATTTTGCACAAATTCAAAATTTTTAAGCATACTGCATAAATCAAAAGGATTGTCAACCAAGTCTCCAAACAGCATGTACAAGTAAAGGCAAACTGAACTACATTCTCAAACTAAGCCAAAAGTTGTCCAAGGATATCAAAGCATCAACAACTCCAAAAGCTGTCAAAGGAAAGTACAAAAGTATCCAAGAAACATGGAAATATGCAGTGGAAAAGGGACAATTGCAAGCAATATTCAGAATGCATCATATTCCTAGGCCATTTGTTTTTTCAGAAAAGACGAAATTAAAGCAATAAAAAGGCTTTCTTTAATCCGGAGAGAGAAAGAGAGAGGAAAGCAGATTACAATACAGCAGGCTAAAGGCTAAAAAGAGCATGTATCAGAGCTATTCAAAAGGAGACAGAACATATGCAGCAGAAGTGATCACAAAGAGTGAAAGCCTCAAGCCTTGCAAACCTGTCCACAAAATTTGACCAAGAAAAATATAGCGCCTCCTGCCCTTAAAAGACAAGAAAGCAAAGACCCTGAAAATATACAAAAAGCCAACAACCTGCAGAATAGATCTCAGAAGCCACAAAGCCTAAAGATTTCAAAGTCCATCAAACCTTAAACCTCCAAGCCTAAATAAACATGAAGCAAGAAAATACAAGCCTCCAATCTGCATAAGGCCTTTCACCCAAAACAAATATACAAACAAGAGATAACCTGTCAAACCTTGAACCAAAGCTCAACCTGTCCAAGCCTTACCTGCATGAACTGTCAAGCCCAAACCAGTAAATACAAACCATACAAGCTTCAAAGCCTTCACCTGCTAAAGTATTTCAAAACACCCAAACAAACTCACATAATATCAAACCAAATCCAGACCTGCATCAAGCCTCAAGGCCCTCACGCCCATAACCTGTCTTCTAGGCATTTCAAGGCAACCAACACGAGCCCTCAGAAAATTTCATCATTGGGAAAGCTTTCAAAAAACAATTCAAAACATTTGAACCAACACAAAACCCTCAGAACTCAAAGAGTTCATCATTGGGTAACCAACAAAAGCAAAATCATCATCTCAGAATCAACGAAGGCAACATACAGAAGCATTAGTATAACCAACATCAGCAAACAACCGTATTCATCATCCAAGGCAACTCAAGCACAACATATCAATTAATCTCAGAGCAATAACATCATGTTCAGAGGCAACACAAACGAGTGAAGGAGAAGAAGATAAAGAAGCATCACAGGGTACACAGGAAACTCAGAAGGGCAAACAACAGAAGAGAAAAAGAAGTGACAAAAGCTAGGTTTTCAAGTTCATCATTAAACCCAACAAAAGGCAAAGAAATAAAGATACCAGGAAGAGCGAGTTCATCATCACCATTTTCTCGCCGTCAAGCCGCCTGAGCGCCTCCATCTTCGTTCCTCCTCCATCTCCTCCAAAAGGTATAAAAAACCCTTTCTTTTCCTTAAAATACCTCATAAGAAATCAATAATCACAAAGAATCAGAACATGCAAAGAATAGAAATCAATAAAAGTTGAAAACCTAAAAGACTGTCAAATACGAACAAAAGCCGTTACCTGTGTACAAACGTCGTTGAGAGACCGTGAAGGGAAGAGGAAGGATGTTGGCACTCAGTGGCCTTGGGCGGAGAGGCGTTCAGAGGCGAATCCATGGCGAAGAAAATGAAGAAAGAAGTGAAGTGAACGGCGCCGTTATCAGCCAAACCCTAATCCGTGCCCCAAATGATACAAATAATTAAACCCTTGCAATGTTTTGTAAAACGTTGGGCCTTGCCCCATTCCATGCTCCTAAGCCCATTACCATTCAGTTGTGCACCCCCCCCCCCCCCCCCCTGACTTAGCCTGTTGCTTTTGATTGGGTTGTAAAACCCTTTTAGCCCATTTGTTAAAACTTATACCTTTTTTTACTTATCATATTTTTTTTAATTTTATTTTTACATCAAATTTTTATCAATATTACCTTTTTTATATATAACATAATTATAATTTTGTATATAATACATTAACTAAAATATAAGTAATATTTTTCTTTAAACTTAAAACATTTTCATTTTTTCTAAGTTAAACTTTTGTACATAATTAATTAAAATACATTATTTTTAATACCTAAAAGAATAGACCTTAAAACATTTTCTTTTCTTTTAATTAAATTTTCTTATTTGTACATATTAGCAAAAATATAAAACATGATAACAATACGTAAGTGAAATACAAGAATACAAAATTAAATCAAATACTTAATTTTCTCATTAAGTTAACATTTCTCAAACTTGTAAATAAACCTCATACATTCACATACACATACACTTACACATTTACAATACCCGATACGTTTACTTTGCTTTACACATATACATTTGCTATTCTTATACATTGCTATACATTATATTTTACATTTGCGCAATTGGATTTGGTTGTAATTATTTGGATACTATCCTCCTATAAGTCTCATCCCCCATTTGTAAATAATTGTACCCCCACTCCCGGATACTATTTTGTAATAGCGTAAACTTTAAGTTCCCGCAATTTACCGCTTTCAAATATACCATGGTTAGACCTAGGGTTTGTATGTAAATAAAATCAAACGCTAGATAGCCTAATACAAGACAAATACATGAAATCAATACACAATCACACTTGCACCCCTAGGGTAATCCCACATGTTGCCTTCCAAAATGGGCCATGCTTGCACGTCGAATTTCTTTGGCAAAACAAAACAATTCAAATGATCATAATCCCTCGATGACGCTTTCGAAAGTTGCCAATCAAAATGATCATAGTCCCTTCAAGCAAAATTGCCAAAGACACTTGGCACCATTGCATTCATGGTCCATACGATGACCCGCGTCTGTCCCGTTAAACATCCTAAACGCAAGATTGCCCACCAAATACAATGGGGGAACAAAATTGTTAAAAGGGTTAAAACATGAGAAAAACCTTTGAGTAAATTTAGGGGTGGACAACTCTTAGTTACTTGATCAACTTGCAAAAACACTTGCCTACTTTTCAAACCACACTCCACAAACACTTTCAAAACAAACTCTCAAAAACATTTGAAACATCTTTTCGAAAAGATACACACCCTCGTATATACTCAAACACGAGTCATTACAATGGTTGCCGAAACAAAGGCGTCTATTTCAAAACATTTTCAAAAACACACACACACACACACCATTTCAAGCAATCAAAGATCAAGGCAAGTGATCTAAAACCAAGTAACTAAGAGCCCATGGATAACCATGGATGAAAAGGGTGTTAATACCTTCCCTTTTCATAATCTACCCCCTGAACCCACGAAACATCTCAAAAGGTTTTTCCTGTGCTTTTTTAACCTTTCCTTTAGGATAAAATAAAAAGTCGGTGGCGACTCTTGCTAAATCGAACAAGTGCGAATACAAACGCAAAAACTCAAGTCAGTTCTCCCACCGTATCACACTCACGTCTATCAGCTGCTCGAATCTTCTCTTTACTGAGCCTATGGTGAATTTGTTGAACCCACCGCCAGATATAACCATTGTGGATGGAAATGTCTCCCAGGGACTGTGTGTCGCGAAGTACAAGAGGATCTCTTCCATGTCGGGGAAATATAAGTCTTTTGGCTGGGTGATGCTCATGGCGACGGGCATGAGGGTTTCGTCGAAGGAGGGCTTCTCTTCCTCGACTTTCTTGGACCCTTAGGCGTCCTCATAGGGACCTTCCTTCTTTTTATATTGTTTGAGATGCCCATCTTGGATGAGGATCTCTATGGCATCCTTCAGTTGGATGCAATCTTCCGTTGTGTGCTCGTGGCTCTTGTGGAACTGACGGTATTTAGTTTTATCCCTCTCTGGCTTGGACGATGTCTGTTGAGGAAATCAGATCCCGGCTTGACGAAGCTCAGAGGTTGTGTAGTCAGTCAAGATCCGTTCGTACGAGGTGTTTAAGGGTGTGTAATTGTGAAAATGACTAGTTGTCCCTTTGTAGTCCTGTGAGTAATGCAATTTATTCTCACTTTTCTTTTCTGCTCCCTGACAGGATGTCGAGGGCTCATCATTCTTTGAAACTTTTTCATTCTCTTGATTCCACGAGTCTCACACGTTGTTGGCAGCTTATTTCTCTTCGTACTAGATGTACGCTTGTGACTTAAGTAGGAGGGAATCCAATGTTGCAGGAGTTTCTATGCCAACTACTTTGGCAAAGTCGTTGCGGGGGCGTAATCCTCATTCGAGGAGATACCTCTTCATCCCGTGAGTCATGGAGACCTGGACAACTTCATTGTTAAATCTTTCCATATATGCTCGGAGGGATTCATCCTTCCCTTGGATGATGGCCTCCAATGATGCCTCTGACTTAGGGTGACGGCGAGATACCATAGAGTGCATAGAGAATTGTTTCCCCAGCTTCTTCCAAGATGTGGTCGACTCATCGGGGAGGCTTTTGTACCGATCCATGGCTCCCTTTCTAAGTGTGGTAGGGAAGAGTTAGCACTTGATTTCTTCTCGGACACCTCTGTAGTCGAGCAAGGCATCGATATTCTCGATGTGCTCGTCTAGATCTGCAGTACCATCGTATGTCCCCAGGTTTGGGAGTTTCTCCAACCCAACACATAGAAGAGTCTCCATAATTTCTATGGATGAGGGGTTGCGGGGCTCGTCGTCATTGCTCCAATCAGGTGATGGGGGTAGAGAGTAGTGGTTTCTTCCTCGCTAGGGGTTGTTTTCTTGACGGGGAGAGATGCTCCTCGATTGATACTTTGGCTTGGGTGATGGTGAACGGTTGTTGTCTGGCCGTTAATTACCCTTTGTCTTTTTGGTGATCGGGAACCGTCGATCTTTACGGGGAGGGGTACAACCCCGTTTCTTAATAAACAAAACCTCTTTCTTATCGTGTGTGGGGCGACGACCACGCCTTGATGGTGATGGACTGCGATAGTCATGTCGTTCGAATCTCCGAGGAGGAGATCTTGACTGGAACTTCTTTTCCCATGCTCCAATCCTATTGCTTTGTTGTAGGATCAGAGCATTGGTATGATTAAGGGCAGTGAGCAGAGCTACCATGGCAGGGTCGATGTTGGCCAAACTTGGGACTGGTTAGAGGATTGTTGGCAGCTCCTCAGGGACTTTCTTGGACTTCTAATTATCCAAGGATTGGATGTCATCATCATCGGCTTCAATCAAGAAGGGAGACACAATTTGGTTGTCCCTCTTCTTGGGGATATCCTCAAGGAGGGGTAGTCCTCCACTTTCGTTTATTTTGCAGACAAGATAAAGCACAATTTTCCAAGAAAGATAGTTGTCATCTTGATCGACCGTGATAGGAATATTTGAATGTCACATTGATCTTTAGTTTCGAGGAAAGAAAGATAGAGAGAAAGTCTTTCCCACAGACAATGCCACTGATCTTACCAGTTGATCAGAAATCTGAAGTGGGTCGATAGTGACTTCTGCAAGGCTGGAATAAAAGGAGATGAGGGGGTGTACCTGCAAGGCACTCTGATGCTCAAGTAAGAAAGAGTGCAACGAGATACAAGAAAGAGATTGGGGTTTCTAGAATGAATATTGGATACCCGACCCTTACAAGTGTGAGGGTATATATAATGCCTCCGGCGCTTAGCCATTGGTTCCTATTTTTGGGCCTAATTACCAGGTTCCTCAAAAATAGGTAACTTCCAGGAACTCGTCGTTGTAACGGGCAGAGCTGCTCGGAACTAGCCGTTACAATGGGCAGAGCTGCTCGAAACTAGCCGTTGCGATGGGCAGAGAAGCATTTCATGGGCAAGCGTGATTTCTGGTCGTTCCTAGGTGGCTATCCTCGTGCGTCTTGTCAGGATGAGGGATAGCCTATTTGAGCAGGCAGAAGTAGTCGATCAGACACTGGTGGTCAGACAACTATGGCTCCTCGGGTGAGGGGCAGAAGGAATAAAGTGTACTTTATCCTTCAAATTTCTTTGAGTCAGGGTTATTAAGCCGTCCTACGTGCATAAATTGATTGGGTCCTGCTTAGCCATTGTGCCAGTCCAAAACATGTTATATGGCACGCTAAAATAATATTTCATTGTTATGTAATATGAACAAAATATCATCGTTTCAATGAATGTAAAATAACCACTGCATCAAGTATATATATAGCATAATCTAAGGTGCATTGGAAGTATCTTAGAAGTGAATGTTACGATAACATACTATAATCAACACTTATATAACTCTCAACTAACAAATATGTGCTAACTATCTTAGCTACCATGTGATACAAGTTAGTTATTGTCATAATTAACTTGTTTCATAAACTATTTTATGTCATTATGTGTTATCCACTCACAAGTTGAAGGTTAGTTTTTTATCATCCCCAAATTGAATAAAAGTATATGAAACAGTTGAGGAAGAATTGGTTTAGTGAAAAAGTCTATAAGATGGTCTTTGGAGGACATATGTATAAACTTAAGTATATCTGTAAGAACAAGATTTGGTTCTGCAATATTATCTCTAAGTTTTGATGATAAGAAATGAATATGGTTGTATGAACAATTTTGTTGTACTAATGTTTGTTATTGTTGAGTACTTAACAAACAGATTCTGATTCTGATGGATGGCATGGCCAAGACATTAGAAGAGAATTGATTCCGCTTCTATGCTACACAAGTTCTGTTGAATAGTAGCAAGACACTTCAGAAGGCTCTGAAGTGTAAAATCTGATATTTGTCTAAAAGAAACCAATCAAAAGATCTCAAGATAGAAGTCTCTACTTACGTCCAGATGCTGAAGACTCAAGCTTCTAAAGACAACATGTTACAAAGAAACAAAGTTATAAGATCTGAAGACAAAGTTTCTACTGAAGTCCAGATGCTAAAAGCTTGTGTTTCTATTAATGAAGGTCTAAAGATCAGGGTTCTAAAGACCAAGTGCTGAAGACTCTAAAAGACATAAGGTATAAAGATTCTAAAGACTTGAAGTTCTAAAGACCCAAGGTTCGAAGAAAAGGTTCTCATAACTAAGTGTTGAAGACTTTAAAGACGCAGTTCTGAAGACTCTGAAGACTTGAAGTTCTGATGACCTGATGTTATGTTCTCGCTTTTAAACTCATGCTCGCAGAAGCCTCTAAAGTGCAGAAGTAAAGAAGATAATGTTAACATGGTAAAAATAGTACATGGTACAATCAACATTTCATTCCACTACCATGAAAGGACGGACGCGTCACACGATCTTGTCCCCCACGTTACTGTTCAAGCTGCCAATGTTTTTGGAAATTCCAAGAGTATCCCTCAACGGATACATTATGTTATTGGCTATATAAAGGTTTTAATACTAAGAAATAAAGCATCCATCTATTGGATATTCACACGTAAACATTATTCATTGCTTTCACATTCTTAAGTCATTGATTCATAAGATAGTTTACATACTCATCTTTTTAGAAGCAATTATCTTGTAAACAAATATTGTATTCAAACTGTTGTTTGATATTCCTTAAGGGACCGGGTAGGTCAATAGCCTTAAGAAGGCTAGAGCTTGTGAGTTTTAGAAGTTGTTAGTAACTTGTGGGTAGCTTGGGCATTATAATAATCAGGTTTATTATTAGTTAATATTCCTCAAAGGGACCGGGTAGGTCTGAATCCTTTAAAAGTCTAGGGCTTGCGAGTCTTAGAGGTTGTTAGTCACTTGCGGGTAGCTTGTGCAAATTGTAATCAGTTTGGTTATAGTGAATTAAGTCCTCGATTGATTGAGGCAAAATCACCTTGGCGGGTGGACTAGATTAGCTTAATAATTTTCAAGTGAACTAGTATAAACATATATTGTTCTTTACTTCCTGTTCTTACTTATTGTTATTATCAAGAGTACAGGAAAAAGAATTTTAACTTAAAGGGGAATATTTTTAAAGAAAAGATTTGTTGTAAAACCCAATTCAACCCCCCCCCCCCTTTCTTGTGTTTTTCATACCTTTAATTGGTATAAGAGCTCCGGTTCTGAGAAGATAAAAAGTTTGAATTTTTATAAACACTTAACAGTGTCCAGTACCAATCCAGTGTGTGAAAAACCAATGTCTACATCCACTTCCACTGTTGATAATAGGGATAATGATAGAGATCGCTATAGTTCAAAACCTCCTATGTTTGATGGGGAGAAATTTTACTATTGGAATGATAGAATAGAAAGTTACTTTCTAGCATATGACTTGAATCTATGGGACTTGGTAGTTTATGGATACACTCACCTAGTAGATGATAAAGGTCATAAAATTGTAAGAAGTGCAATTACTGAAGCACAAAAGAAAGTATGCGGAAATCACTACAAAGCAAGAACCATTCTTATAAGTGTTATCTCATATAATGAATATGAGAAAATCACAGATAGAGAGACTGTAAAGTCTATTTTTGATTCTCTTAATATAACACATGAAGGAAACACACATGTAAAAGAAACAAAGGCTTTGGCCTTAATTAAAAAGTATGAAGCCTACAAGATGGAAGACGACAAATCTGTGGAAACAATGTACTCAATATTTTAGACTCTTATGGCAGGACTTAAGGTTCTGAACAAAGGTTACTCCACCGCAGATCACGTTAAAAAGATTATCAGAAGTCTACCTGTTAAATGGAGACCAATGGTAACTGCCTTAAAATTGGAAAAGGATCTGAACAACACCTCTCTTGAGGAGTTGATTAGCTCTTTAAGAAGCCATGAAATAGAGTTGGAACAAGATGAACCTCATAAAAGGATAAAATCAGTTTCTCTATGTAGCAGTAGAAATGTTTAAGACTAAGCCATTGGATTGACTAGACTTGTACAAATCAAAATAAAAATCGCCACCGCACTTTATTGTTTCCAAAGGAATGAGAAAAGAGTGAATAACTCAAAAAGAGGGGGAAAGATTCTAGGTAAGGGGGTTGGTTATGCAAAGGGAAGGTATTAGCATCCTAAACATCTACGGTACTCCGCAAGAACCTCTTTGTAAAATCTGTATATTTTGGCTATAAAATGTTGTATGTAAAATAGAGGGTGGAGATGAGACAAGAAATATATTTTTTATGATTTTTTCACCCGCCGCGGTTGTGAACCTTTAGTGCCTACATACGACCTTTTGTGCAATAGGGGACCAGGGTACACGTAGTTCACCTTTGAATTTTTTTTAAAACACAAATGTGTTGGTTAATTTTATGAGATAAGACATCATCGTCATCGTCCGTGTGGAAAACATACTTACTACCCACAATCATGAGAAAGGAGAATTTGCATCATCTCAAAGTGGAGGATATGTCTTGGATTTTAAAAATCAACAATGACTCACTCAACACCCAAGTGGAAAATATCTCTCTTCACTACATATTGTAGAAGTGTAGTTGTTTGCATCACTATAAGGATTGACAAGAGTCGAATCTTTTAAGAAAAGTTTAAGATGAAAGCCAAGATGGAAAAATAGTTTGAATGAGATTGATTTATTTTTAGTCTTCTCACAAAAAAATGTCAAGGTTTTATTAATGTTGATTGAAGTTTATTTGTGAAAGATGTTTTTAAAATGCATGGACCTAAGTCCAAGTTTATTATGAAAGTAGTTCAATTGTTTTAAAAAATAAGAAGATTTTTCAAAAGGAGGGAGAATATTTTTTGAAATTTAAGAAGATGGGAGGAGAAGAAGAGGTTATCCTAAAGCATAAGGTAAAATCTAGGGATAAGAACCATCTAACCAACAAGAATTCAATACTTGACATTATGAGCCAAGATAGAATTATCATTCTTTAGATTAAAACCAAGCAAGCAAAGATACTAGACCTCTTGTGAGAACCAAACTTCAAGTGTATCAAGTCTTCATAAAAATTAGGCAGAGTAACGGCTGTATACGGGTGAATTCCAGATTACAAATAGAGAATGTAATCACAATAACCTGCACACAAAACAAACAAACAACCCAATGTTTTGAGGTAAACCTCAAGAACTCCAGACAAAATATCAATTAAGGTCACAAGTGTAGCCAACATAGGCTAAGGTTTCTAATCCTAAGTCCAAGAAGTCCAATACTCCATAATACCAAGGATAGTAACCAAATAGTCCAAGTATCATTAGAGTTTTTTTATGGTTCATGTTGATTATTAGGTGTCTTAGAAGACAAAATAAAAGGCTCAAGTGAGCAAAATAAAAATGACATGAAATGTAATGCTTAAAGTAAATGGTATATAAAACATAAAAAAATAAAAGAGCATAAAGTAAAAACAATTTAATAATTAGTGGTTAGTTGGATGACCATCTTGAAACTTGAATTTGGAACTTATTAGAGGATTGGTAGAACCAAAGCCTCCACACAAAAAGTTGCATTTGCTTTTTGGCAAGTATATCATCCATTTGGAATCCTCAAAAGTACCATTTAATGATCAACGATGTTTAAGTGATCCGCATTGACCAAAAGTGTTGTAGATCCATTAGAGGATTGGTAGAACCAAAGCCTCCACACAATGAATCTCAAGGTTATTGGATCAAAGAGATCAGATTAACATACTTGGGCTTGCAAACATAGGTTTGGGCCACGAATGATCATTTATTCAAATCGGGACAAAATCTAACGCTATGTTAAGCAATCGTAAGTGGACTTACGTAGAAGTCGCACCTATTTTGAGGTCGGTCAATAGCAATCTATGCACCATTTGTTTTGAGACATGATATAGAGATCATGCTCCAATAACACTTAGTGCAATGAGAAAGGGATGAGATGAAAAGGGGTGAGAGAGAATATACAAACCACATTTGAATTAAATTTAAATCAAACTATTATTAAAATCATTCATCCATTTTTGTGGAGTTAGACTCAACACCATGGATCCAATAATATTAACAAAGTTCATGGCCAAAAATTTAATCCAAGATCAGTCAGAAAATAATCACAAAATAATATTGTATTTAATATATACATAAAAAGGGTTTTAAAAATGTTTCAAAATAGAAATAAAAGAGAAAATATCAACTATATTCAAATTAATCAAGAAAATAAAAGTAAGACCATAGAAAAATCAGAAATGATCTAAAATGATTTTATAATTTTTTTGGTAAAATTAAAAGAAATAAGTAAAATAAACAAAAAATGATAAATAATAACAAAGTTAGAAATAAAAAATAAATGAGGTCACCAATATTTTCACAATATCATTGGATCATTCCATAATTTTTTTCAGAATTTAAAAATGCATAAAAGTATTTTTAAACATTTAAAACAATTCAAATAAAGTGGAAATTTATAAAAAAAAATATCAAAAAACAAAATAAAATTGCAAAAAAGTAAAAATCAGAAAGGGAAAAATCAAATAAATTTTTCATAATTTTTTCAGATTTTTTTGACTAAAAATGAAATTTCTATGATTTTATTGAAATTTAAAACAATTAAATATAAAAATCAGAAAAGAAAAATAAAGTCAAATATATGAGGACCATTGGATGAGAGTCAAAACGTATTAGTAATCCAATCCAAGGGATCTGGCGCGCTGTGTATATCATGGTCATTAGTGAATAAAATACTGTATCAAATGTAAATCAGAAATTCAAAAAAATCCAAATGACGTTGTTTCATTGGTTGAAGGATGACACGTTGGTCATCTTCAACCTCCAGCTAGACCCAAAACCAGGTTTCTCAATCTGTTAAATTAGAGCACAAGACCTATGCCATTTGCTTCGTCTCTTCAAGACGAAGACAATCACACCTTCGCGATGAATTTATATAAACTGTAGCTCAAGAAATTTGGAAAGAAAGTTTTGAAAAGGGATTTGAAATTTCATTGTCAAAACAAGTTTCCAGATGAAAGTAAGTGTTCCAACTAGAACCAGGGTAATAAAAGCATCACGATTCTTGAATGTAATTATATGGTTAGCTTTAGGGAAGATCAAGGAAGGTAAATTGATAGAAAAATTGGAATGAAAAGGACTTGAAAATAGATTTCAAAGTTGTAGAAATTTGAGTTATGGAACAAGTTTGGAAGGGTGATTCTGGCTATCCAAGCTTGAGGAAATGAATGGGGGAATGACCCTCTATTTATAGGGAATCAAATGGAATGTCCAAGCGTGTGAAATGATGAAGTTTGGAGGGAAATCATGTGAAGTTGCAAACAAGAAAAGTGTGACTTATAATTTGATCAAAACTCATCCAAAACACGCGTTTTGTTGTGCTAATCACTTCTGGAAGTTCACAAAACATGTTTAGAGGCAAAAACACGCAGAAACAAAGTGTTTAGAAGCTAAACCAATGATTTCAAATTCTGACTTTTGAGGAAACTTCAGTTCCAAGTTACCAAGTACAAATCAATGGCATTCTCAGCTCAAGGGGTCTTAGGGCATGATTATTGATGCTTTAGAAAGATGAGGTTACAAGATTTGCAATGGAAAGTGTAAGTGCCCTGGCTGGAGAGTTGGCTTCATTTGTAAAACAAATAAGAAAGCAAGTTTACCCATATTCCCTCTGTTGTTTTAATATGTGGGGTTGAAGAAGTTCAACATCTGGACCAACATGTTATGTAAGATGTCACAACATCAGCATATGACATCGCGCCTGAAATTAAGTACTGATTAAGTAACTATGTGATTTGTTGAATGTTTGTAACAACTGTGACTTGTAACCTAACTATTCTAAGTGATCTAAATTATGAAAAAGGTTATTTGTTGTGTTGAAGAAGTTCAACATCTAGGAAAACATGTTAGATATAATGTCATGACATCTGACTTGACATCACGTCAACAGAATTGATAATTCAGTTACAGTTCTGGTACTTAAATACTCTGAGAATATATGTGGCGTTTCTTATGAAGAATCTGAAGATCAATCAAGAATCAATCAGAATATTTAAAGAAAATACTGTTTCTAAATATGGAGATATTTTAGGAACTAGAAGATTGAAGACCTTGATTATAGGAGAAGTTTGCTGCTGAGTTGTAACAGCAAGGAGAACAGCTTGCTGAGATTTTTGAAGGCCCAAATCCAGTTGGGTAATAGGTTATAAATAGCAGATTGTAACCTAGGGTTTGAGTAGCTCACATAATGTAACATTGGGGGTGTTTTGTTAGGTAAACATGTCGGTCTGTGGCAAGGTTACCATGTATGTAACTCGAAACCTGTAGGTAAGAGTTTGAGTGTTCTTGGATGAAGCTGTGAAGCAAGTCTAAGTATTTTAGCATTACTTCATATTCATTGTAATGTAGGAAACCAAGTGGGAGGGCACTGCTTCTTGAGTAGGAGTAAGACTTCTGTTGTTGCGACAATAGGAATGGAAACTGGTAGGTTTCTATCTAGGAGTTCCTAGGTATAGGTTGCACTGGGTAGATGATTAAGTGAAGGATGGGAACTTGTGAAGTTTAGTCCTGAATTAATATTGCTGATAGTGGATCTTCTTCCTGGCTTGGTATGCCCCCAGAGTAGGTGTGTTTCACCGAACTGGGTCAACAACTGATTTGTGTTTTTACCTTCAACACTTTATAATTCTGTCTGTTATATATCAAGGTAAAACTGTAATGTTGTAACAGATGATGTCTCAGAACATGTTAAGACATCATGCTGATATCTGTGCAGAAGAAACAGAACTGCAAAGACTGTTTGCTCTCTGCTGATCATGTGCAACAGATGAACAGAACTAGGCACATCGGTGTTCTATCCTCTGCACCTTCAAAGTAGATCTGGCACAGCTTGGTTAAACTGTGCTTCTGTTACTCTTCAGTACTGAATCATAAAAAATTGGGTATCTACCTTGCAGTGTATTTATTATGTCATATCAGATGTTTAGACATTGAGTATAACATCTGAAGACTGGCATACACCAGAATTTCAAAAAGAGAATAAAATCAAATGGATGCTTGAGCTGAAAATTACATTGAGTCAAAGTTGGGAAAAAGAAGTTGACTTTCCATACTTAGAAATATTTCAAGTTTTTCTTCAAAAGTGACCTATAATGTTTTGCATCCAAACATGGCCTTCCACTTGAAATTTGCTCTTGTCCAAAAAATATGGCATGAAATAGACCTCTTGAATGACATTTTGAAACTTGAACCATTCAAAATATCCAAAAATTGAGAGAGTTATGAATTGTTGAAGTTGGAAAAAATCATGAAATGACCTATAATCCTTTGTATCCTTAGGGCCTCTTCCATCCATTTTCTCACTTTGCACATAAAAGAAGGCATAAAGTTCACATCTTCAAGATCATTATGGAAAATGAATGGGATCAAGGTGATAAAAATTGACCAAGTTATGATCATTTGGAATCACACATGAGAAAATGGGGGTTCATCTGGAGGACTTGTAATCTTTCTTCATCATCAAGTTTCTTCCACATGAAAACTCCTTGAAACTTTTGAAGTGAATTGTTGATAACCATTTAAATAGAAGTATGTTTTTAGAATCACTCAAAAGTACCAAAAGATGAGCAAGATATGATTCTTTGAAGTTCAAAACCCTAGCTCCTAGATCAAGAAAATGCTTTGAGGAAATTTTACAATTTTGAACAAACTTCTTGTACCAACACTTTTGCTTTGTAAATAGAAGTTGTTGAGGATGAAAATGAGAATTCATAGCCACCAAAATCAATTTCATATATTGAGAATTGAGATAAATATGCACTTGTGACCAATGGGAACAAAGCCTTGTCCAAACATGACAACTTCTTCAATCAACCCCCTTATACTTTTGAATCAAATTTGATAACCTTGAAATATGTTGAACCAAAATAACCTTGCCATGCCATTTCTTTCAAAACAAATCCAATAGTGAGGTTTGAACTTCCCAAGCTTTATTGACTAGGGAATGGAAATAAACTCATGAACCCATTGAGAAACTTACTAAATCTCATTGCCTTTACCTACATTAGTAACAAGCAAGACAAACCAGCATTGCATTTTATTAATTAAAAGGAACAATTAAGACAAAATATTCATGACCATAAAAGGAAACAAGTCAAGGTGCTTGGTGATTCCTCAAAGAGCAAAGCTAAAGGTAGGGAGGAGGACCAAAATCCCTAATGTGATCTTGTTGTGATTGAATCAATATGGTATGATAAAGGGATCTTAGGGGCAAAAATTGGGGTACAACAGCTACCCTTATTTAAGTTTCTTCTATCCGGAGATACAAAGGTTAAAAATCATCGTGTCGACAGGATCAAAGATACTTAAATATAAAACAAACCCTATTTTTGGCCCTAAGATGCTATGCAATACTTATGAATATGAATGCATATGGACAACTCCAAAAGGACGCAAAACACCACTAGGGATGTAACAAAATAAAGAAACAAGAGAGCAACCCTACCGGGAAAATAAGTCACTGGTAGATCAAAAGACCTGACTTATAGAGGATGATAAAATGGTCAAAGGATACACCAACTCTTACTGAGGGCGAAACTACCAACATTCACTGAGTGTAGAAAGAGGAAAGAAATAACAACACTGACGTTCATTGACAGTGAGCTACCAACGTTCACTGAAGGTAGAAGGAAAATAAATATCATAGCATCGTCGTTCACTAACGATGAACTACCAACATTCACTGAGGGTAGAAAAAAGATAACAATCACCAACTTTCACTGAAGGTGACCTACCAACTTTCATTGAAGGTAGAGAGAAAATACATCATAACATCGTTGTTCACTGATGATGAACTACCCACGTTCACTGAGGGCATCAAAAATATAACAATCACCAACTTTCACTGAAGGTGACCTACCAACTTTAACTGAAGGTAGAGAGAAAATATATCATAACATCGTCGTTCACTGACGATGAATTACCAACGTCCACTGAGGGTAGCAAAAAGATAACAATCACCAACTTTCACTAAAGGTGACCTAGCAACTTTCACTGAAGGTAGAGAGAAAATATATCATAACATCGTTGTTCACTGACGATGAACTACCAACGTTCACTAAGGGTAGCAAAAAGATAACAATCACCAACTTTCACTGAAGGTGACCTACCGACTTTCACTGAAGGTAGAGAAAATACATCATAACATCGTCGTTCACTAACGATGAACTACCAACATTCACTGAGGGTAGCAAAAAGATAACAAGTTTCCCCAAAATTCTGGAATTTCACGTAGAACGGGTCTCAACTTCTTCTTTAACCAAGGCACTCCGCCTGGGAAGGGTAAC
Source organism: Vicia faba (assembly GCA_948472305.1). Classification (NCBI taxonomy): domain Eukaryota; kingdom Viridiplantae; phylum Streptophyta; class Magnoliopsida; order Fabales; family Fabaceae; genus Vicia; species Vicia faba. The sequence continues at coordinate 414,618,711 of OX451738.1, forward strand.
ATATAAGCTGTCTCAAATAAAGAGACTACCACTTGTTGTTGTAGGAAGGATTGTAAAAAATAAATGATTTTCGAGGTGAGCAATATGAATTCCTGGGGAAATGCCAACATATTCCTGCTTGAGGAGATAAAGGTCTTCTCGTGCAAAATAAATGCACATTCTTAAATCGATGCTCGAAGCTTGCAGAAATCCAAAGTAATAATATTGTCGAGGATAAAAAATTCAAACCAGAAATAAGTTGGAATGAGACAGTCGTCCGAAACACTTCCTTTGAGAAATAAACTCAAGAGGGAAACCCAAATCATCCAGACAAAGAGCTGTACAAGAAGGCTAAAGCAAAAAAAACTTCCACGAGGGATAACTCGATGGGGAAATTGAAAGAATATACGCTTTCTGCTTAAGGTCAACACTCTATTGGAGAAAGGATAACATAACTCTGCCGAACAGGGTAATATGCCAACAAAATATTAACGAATGTGAATGAGCGATGATTTTCCAATTTTAGCTATGCATGATGTATGTATGAATGTATGAGTGTTATCGTGCATATGCTGACAAAACAGATATACAACACTGGGAGTAACCAGGAAAAACCAACTTGGGCACAAACAACACTTGGCTAAATTACATCCAAGATGAAAAATCCAAGAAAAAGTAAGCGTCAACTGAAGAAACAAAACCTACTACCTGGTTTAACTTTATTGGGGAGAAACGTAATTCAGAAGTAAACAAAACATAATGACCAAATAGTACAGATATAGAGATATAACATCCTTCTCCAGGCTTTACCAGGGAATATCACTCAGACTTCAACGGGGAAACAAATATTTTCAAAAGTAATGCCTCTACTGGGGATTTGAAAAATCAATTTCAGGTAGAGCAGACAGACATCAAATCATTAAAACATTTACTGGGGGATTCATGCCGACTTCATTGGGGAGGTCAACACCATATTAACAAAGGGAAAACCAATATACGTTCTTCACTGGGTAAAACAGAGGCCCGTGTTCTTCGAGAGTAATTATTGTACCAACTTCTCTGGAAAAAAGAACTTCTATTAAACAAATGAAATCTTCATTGGAGAAATCTTGGATTGAATCTTCATATCATATAAACTCAAGAAAAGATGAGAAATGAACCAAAACTTGAACGAGGATACTGGAGTTACAAACCCAATACGGCGAAACATCTCGAGAAAAACTTTTCCGGGAAATAAAACTTCTTAAAAGCAACTAGAGTTCGTCCATTCTTGGGATCACCACTTTTGTTGTTTTTTCTCTCTTGCGTCACAAATTTTAAAGTAAAGGCAAATTGTAAATTCTTTTTAAAAATCAATTTTGTTATTTAATATTTTCTCTTTGAAAGTTATTATCAATAACAAATGAAGTCTTTGCAAGCTGAATAAAATAAGAAATACAAAGAATTGGGTAAAAGCTCAAATTTCATTAATAGAATGGTAGTCTGCGAATTGCGAGACTCCATGGATAATTACAATGTTCGGAAAATGGTAATATATAATGGAAAAGATACATTGAGATAAAATGACCATTATCCCCTCTAACAACTTTTGAAATCCCGAGCAGCAGCTTCAGTTGAAGAGATGAGGATCCGAGAATATTGCTGCTCCAATGATCAAGTCTTGTCTGATGTAGTTACTTGCCAAGAAAGTCCCTAAGTTTTTCCTAATCTGCCCTTACGGGTTTTCAACTTAGCGGGAAATTTATTCTGTTTATGTCTCTAATTTTTGCCTAGACCGCCCTTTCGGGTTTTCGGCCTACCGAGGCGCTCTTTTTTGCCTAAGCCGCCCTTTCGGGTTTTTAACTTAGTGAGTTGTTCTTTTATTTATTTAGGTGAAGTATTTCTTGACTGCATCAGCATTCATGGGACGTGGGAACTCCTCGCCATCCATAGTTTCAAGAATTAATGCACCGCCAGAGAAGGCTTTCTTGACAACATATGGGCCTTCAAAATCGGGAGTCCACTTGCCCCTAGAATCAGCATTAAAAGACATGATCTTCCTGAGCACGAGGTCTCCTTCTCTGAATTCACGAGGTTTCACCTTCTTATCAAAATCTTTCTTTATCCTTTTCTGATATAACTATCCATGACACAAAGTTGTCATTCTCTTCTCTTCGATCAAATTCAATTGGTCAAACTGGTTCTGGACCCATTCAGCCTATGACAACTTGGTTTCCATTATCACACGCAAAGAGGGAATCTCAAACTCGATTGGGAGCACAACTTCCATTCCATACACAAGGGAGAACGGGGTTGCTCCTGTTGAAGTGCGGACAAATGTTCGATATCCATGCAAAGCAAAAGGGAGCATTTCATGCCAATCCTTATAAGTAACAACCATCTTCTGGATAATCTTCTTGATATTCTTATTAGCAGCTTCAACAGCCCCATTCATCTTTGGCCTGTACGAAGATGAGTTGTGATGGACAATCTTGAATTCTTCACACAGTTCTGTCATCATCTTGTTGTTCAGATTCGAGCCATTGTCGGTGATAATTCTGCTCGGCACACCATACCGACTTATAAGATTATTCCTAATGAAGCGCATAACCACCTGCTTAGTAACATTAGCATATGAAGCAGCCTCCACCCATTTGATGAAGTAATCAATTGCTACCAAGATAAAATGGTGTCCATTCGAAGCTTTGGGTTCTATCATCCCAATCATGTCAATACCCTACATAGAGAAAGGCCATGGGGAAGAAATCACATTGAGAAGTGTCAGAGGCACATGAACCTTGTCCGCATAAATCTGGAATTTATGACACTTCTTTGCAAATTTGTAATAGTCAGATTCCATTGTCAACCAATAGTAACCTACCCTTAGCATCTTTTTAGCCATCGAATATCCATTGACATGAGTTCCAAATGAACCTTCATGAACCTCATGCATCAACATGTTCGCTTCGTGTCTATCCATGCATCTGAGAAAGACCATGTCATAATTTCTCTTGTACAACACATTTTCACTGAGGAAGAAACTGCCAGCCAATCTTCTCAATGTCTTTCTATCTTTATTCGATGCACCAATCGGGTATTCCCGAGTTTGGAGAAAATGCTTGATATCATAATACCAAGGTTTCTCATCTGTTACCTCTTCTGTTGTAAACACATGAGCGGGTCTATCCAGTCGCCGAACCACAATTTGAGGTATATCATTCCAAGCATTTACTTGATACATAGAAGCCAAAGTTGCCAGAGCATCCACCATTTGATTTTCGTCTCTGGGAATGTGATGGAATTTAACTTTATTAAAGAAGGGTAACAACCTTCTAGCATAATCTTTGTAAGGGATCAAGCTAGGGTTACGAGTATCTCATTCTCCTTTAATTTGGTTTATTACCAAAGTTGAATCACCATACACATCTAGAATTTTAATTTTGAGATCAATAGCTTCCTCGAGACCTATGATGCAATCCTCATATTCTGCCATACTATTAGTACAATAAAATGTCAACCTTGCAGTAAAAGTAATGTGAGATCCATGCGGAGTGACAATCACAACACTAATTCATTTACCATAAGCATTCACAGCTCCATCAAATATCATACTCTAACGAGATTCAAGATCAGGACCTTCCTCAGGAAATGGTTTATCACAATCTTTCACTTTCAGGAACATCACATCCTCATCGGGAAATTCATACTTCACAGACTGATGATCCTCAACTGGTTGGTGAGCAAGATAATCTGCCAACACGCTGCTTTTAATAGCTTTCTAAGTGTGGTATTCGATATCATATTCAGATAACAGCATCTGCCAGCGGGCAATTCTCCCAGCAAGAGCATGCTTTTCAAAAATGTACTTGATTGGATCCATTTTGGAGATCAACCAAGTGGTGTGATTCAACATATACTACCGCAAACATTTTTCCGCCCAGGCCAGAGCACAACATGTCTTTTCCAGCATGGAATACTGCGATTCACAATCAGTAAACTTTTTACTGAGATAATAAATGACATACTCTTTCTTCCCCGTTTCATCTTGTTATCCCAGAATACAACCCATGGATTTATCTAACACTATCAGATGCATAATCAACGGTCTTCCTTCGACAGGAGGGAGCAAGATAGGAGGTTCAAGCAGATATTCTTTAATACTTTCAAATGCCCTTTGGCAGTCATCCGTCCATGCACAACCTTGATCTTTATTTAACAAGTTAAAGATCGGTTCACATGTTGCAGTCATGTGGGAAATGAATCTGGAAATATAATTCAAACGCCCGAGGAACCCTCTGACTTGCTTTTAAGTTCTCGGTGCTAGCATCTCTTGAATTTCTTTGACTTTATCAGGGTCAACTTCAATTCCATTTTGGCTAACAATAAAACCCAATGATTTCCTCGATCGAACACCGAAGGTACATTTATTTGGATTCAAGCGGAGATGATACTTCCTCAAATGTTGAAACAACTTCAACAAATCTTCTAGATGCCCTTCTTCAGTATGGGTGTTGTACCCCAAAATTTGCCCTCCCATATTCTTCAAGATTTGGCAAGAGCATGGTTCAAAATCTCTCAAAGGGTTGCACAGTCCAATTGCCTCCTAACACAGTCAAAATTAGGGTTTTGGTTCTGGCAAAGAAACTGAGGTTTTCAAGGGTCCAATCAAGTCCCACATGCCTATTGTTGTACCCCAAAATTTGCCCTCGCATTTTTCCACAAGAAATCTCAGCTTCAGGCGTTTCCTGATTTTTCAAACTGGCTCAAGAATCGGTCAAACGGACTTTTCTCGTCAGTCAAACAAAAATTAGGGTTTTAGGACTCTGGATTGCTTCAAACAGTTGGCTTAGGGTTTTGGTTGATTTTGGCTCAATTTTGATCAGGATATTCCGAGATTCGGGTTGAATTCGCATTGTTTTGATTTAATCAGTAAAAGAGGCAGTTGGTTTGAATTCACGTTGTTTTGTTTGAGCCAGTCAAAAGAAATACGCAGTTTGGATTTACAGTGTTTGTTGAAAATCAGTGAAGAGGGAATGCGCCTGTTTGGTTTGTTTCGGTTAACTGTCATTTTGCTTTGGAGATACCAGGTTTAATTGATCAGTGTGCTAAAGCATTGTTTATTTATTATTCTAAATTAAATGATTGAAATTTATTTTTCAATTATTTTAATTCAAAGAGTTTTAAATAATAAATAAACAATAAAGAGAAAACAGAATTAAATTGGATAATGGAAACTTTTATTTATATTTAAATTAACTGTACAATTGATGTTTGGAATTTAATTACAAACATTGGCTTTACATTGATTTAAATTTAAATAAAAAGAAAACTATCCTATTTATTTCTAATTCTTCATGCTTCACTTTATTCCTCTCCATCCGAATATTCATCTGCAAAAGAAAAGGAGAAAAGTCAAAAAGCAGATAAAATAATAAATGACAGAAGAAATTCATCATTAAGGGCCACTAATTGGGATCAGTGAACCCTCTCTACAAATCATGGGATTTCTCCCGGTTCATAGAGAGGGACGAGTTTATTTGCTAAAATTGAATGCACAAGTTTAAAAAATGCACAATTCAAAATTGTCAAAATTTCATAAAGTTCAAATCTCAAACAGCATGTTACAAAGCAAACAGCAAGTCCAAACCAAAGGTCCAAACTCAACTTTCTGCCAAAAATAAAGCAACTATCCAAAAGGCTACTCAAAGCTATCAAAGAAGAAGATTTTGAAAGATATCAAAAAGCACAAAAGCTGTCAAGAAGAGATCAAATAGGCAGAGGAAAGTATGATATGCAAGCAACTCATTTTCATCATTTCCCAATTGAAGTGACCCTTTCAGAACAAAAGTACAGCACAAAACATATAAAATATTTAACTGTACTAGAAGAGAGAGAGATAAAGTAAGCGGGGAGCAGGTTTTTAGGCTTAGAGGCATAGATAGAAGGATATACAAAAGAACTGAAGACAGTTCAAAAGGGGGGCAGAATTTTCACCAAAGTAAAAGAGGAAACCAACATAGAAGAAAAGATATAGAAAACCTGCTAAGTCTCAAACCTGGAGCATAGAAAACCTGCTCAAGTTCATAAACAACCATTTAAACCTGAAGCCAAGCCATGAACCTACTGTCAAAATCAGAACCCACTGCATAACCTCCAAACAATAACCTGCTATCAAGCACCCCAACCTGCCCAAAGCAAGCCTGAAGTCTTACCTGCATCATTGAACTCAAAAGAAACAACCTATTCAAACTAATTCCAAAAGCCTTAAGACCTCATAAACACCAAAACCTTCCATCTGCTAGAAAAGCAGCAGAACCCCTGTCAAACAAGAACCTGGCCTATCCATACAAAACCTATCAAACATTAAGCATATACACCTCAACCAAGTCCTAACCAGAAGCCCCAACCTGCCTGAAGCAGATTTACCTGCTACATCAAAGAACCTAAACCAACATACAAACCTGTGACCAACAAAAGCTTAAAAACCTGACCATTTCCAAAACCTGAACTACAAAAAACAACCAAAGCATATACCAGCACAATACCTGGCCAAAACCATCGACCACTCAATCCAGACATAACCCACACAAGCCAACCAAAACCATTTTTTCAAACCCTCAAGCCCTCAGCAAAAACCATCATTGGGCAAAAGCATCCAACTCAAAGCAATAAGAGAAGAAGAGAGAAAGTATTTAGGGGGCAACATAAACCCAAAATTCGTTCAGAAGCAACAATAACATCTCAAGGCAACAACCTAGGCAATCCAATAAAGGCAATAAGAGCCCTCAGATTTGCATCATCATAGGGTGGAAAAGAGGCAACAAGCAGACAGTAAAGGCAAAAGAGAAGCAGTCTCAAAACAACAAGTATACAGTGGCAAGAAGGAGAAGAAGAAAAGAATATGCTATATCAAGCTTTCAGCTCAGAACATCATAAAGCGTAAGAAAGATACAGAAATACCAGGGTCACCAAGAAAGCTCTCATCGCGCAATCCCTTCACCGGGCCTCCGCCTCAACGCCTCCCAGTTCCGGTTCCTCTTTCTCCGTCCCCAAGGGTTAAGGTAGCTTTTCGTTCCTTTTCCTTAATCTCAATAACAAACAATAAGAAGCATGTGAAATCAGAGGCGAAATCAGAAGTCAAACTAAGCATGCAAAAGAAAATTTAGTGAAAACCCTAATGCATAAAGAAGGCGAAATCGTTACCCTTTTCCGATTGGATTTGGTCCAACCATGGAGAATGAAGAAACCGGAGGTGGCGCTGGGTGGCTCGACAATTGGGATGGAAATTGCATTCAGCGGCTAATCGGAGAAGACAAAGTGGAACGACGGCGCTTCTGTTCGCTCAAACCCTAAGGCTTTTTCCCTCAAACGAAAACACAAACCCTAAAACGTTTGCTTCAGAACAATGGGCCTAACCCGTTTTGACCTCTCTAAAGCCCATTAAAAGCTCTAACCCTCTTATGCAAAACAAACCCTTTTTTTTATAAAACACACGTTGTCTTCTATTTTTTTATCTTAACCACTTTTTATATAATTAACTAACATAATCCTTTTTTACTAACAATATTTTTACATATTTTGGTCCATAAATAACTTATATTTTCCTTTTTTATATACATAGAACATTAAAATTTCCTTAAAGATAATACCTTTCTTTTATTTAATTTGTATATAAATAATAAAATACATTTTTATCATATAATTAAAATTGAAAATATTTTTTTATTCTTTTAATTAAAATATATCTTTGTACATAATAGATAAATACATTTTTTTCTAATATTAAATTCTTAAACACTTAATTAAAACACTTTTTGTATATAATAAACAATGATACATTTTATACATAACCTAATTAGAATTTAAGGCATTTTGTACATAACAATATAAAAATACGCTTCTTATTTTTATATACATAATTCAATTCTTGACATTTAATACTTTTTGTATATAATAATAAAGATACATTTTTCTACATCATGTAATTAAAATTGAAAATACTTTTCTTTTTATTCAAATATTCTCACAAAAATCACAAAGATACATTTCTTATATCAAATACAAAACGTCAATTTTCAAACTTGCAACATTTCCTCTCTTCTAAATATTTTTACATAATAAATGAAGATACCTTTTTTATACACAAATTAATTAGAACTTAAACATTCAATTAAAACATTTTTCTTTTGTACCTATTAAAAATATACAAATCAAAGATTCCTTAAAATACATATTTAGGTACACAATACAGATACACAATACACAATACAAATACATTCACATTGCCCTATACACTTTTGTTTATCTTATGCATTGATATTCATTATTTACATTGGATCGCAAATTCGATTTGGTTGTAACTTATTGGATACTATAAGTCTCATCCCCATTCATACACATGTACCCCCACTCCCGGATACTTATTCTGTAATAGCGTAGACTTTACATTTCCGCAATTTACTGTTTTCAATTACACCATGGTTAGACCTAGGGTTTGCATGAACATAAAATCAAACGCTAGATAACCTAATACAAGACAAATACATGAAATCAATACACAATCACACTTGCACCCTCTAGGGTAATCCCACATGTTGCCTTCCAAAATGGGCCATGCTTGCACGTCGAGTATCTTTGGCAAAACTAAATCAAATGATCATAAGTCTCTCAAAGTGTTGCCTAAACAAATGATCAAGTCCCTCAAAGCGAATTGCCAAAGACACTTGGCACCATTGCAATCATGGTCCATACGATGACCCGCGCCCGTCCCGAATAAACTTCCTAAACGCAAGATTGTCCACCAATTTCAATGGTGGAACAAAATTGTTAAAAAGGGTTAAAACATAACAAAAAACCTTTTAGTACAATAGGGTAGACAAAACTCTTAGTTACTTGAGACCGACTTGCAAAAACACTTGCCTTCTTTTCAAAAACCACAATCCACAACACTTTTAAACAAACTCTCAAAAACATTTGAAACATCTTTTCAAAAAGATCCACACTTTTGTAAAACACTCAAACACGAGTCAAATACATTGGTTGCCTAAGACAAGGCATCTCTTCAAAAACATTTTCAAAACACACACACATACACACCATTTTCAAGCAATCAAAAATCAAGGCAAGTGATCTAAAAAACCAAGTAACTAAGAGCCCATGGATAACCATGGATGAAGAGGGTGCTAATACCTTCCCTTTTCATAATCTACCCCCCGAACCCACGAAATATCTCAAAAGGTTTTTGCTGTGCTTTTTTTTAACCTTTCCTTTAGGATAAAATAAAAAGTCGGTGGCGACTCTTGCTCAACCGCACAAGTGCGAACGCAAAACGCTAGTCAGTTCTCCCACCGTATCACAGAACTGGCGACTCTGCTGGGGATATATTTTAAAGTGGGGTTACCTTAGGGTTTAGATCACCTTTATTTTCAATTGATTGCTTTGTTTGCTTTTACATTTGTGAGCTTTGTATCGGAGTTTCATAGATCCTAACTCGGATCTGGGGAAACCTTTTTAGGTAGCATAATCTGCGAGGGACCTGTCCGGGGTATACCGACATGGGTGAAGCAGTGGCTACGTTGGTGTGGCGTCTTGGTCTGTACCGATATCCCTCGTGTTGAAACGGGGAGAATATGGGTCTTCCAAGGAGTCATTAAGCACCAACCGACCTTAGAACCCTAAATTGACCCAACTTGGCCATTAGAACAGTAGCAGTATGCTACGCTCATTGAGGCTAAACTCTCGCGATGGTTCCGGACGCGAGAAAAGGTTGCGATGCTGGAGTTATGCCCGATCGAGGGTAGCCAATGATTTGAGATCCTCTAGAACCCGGTTACTTTTGATAGGACAGGTTTTAACCAACGAACTGAAAGAGGGTAGTACCTGAACCTCATGCAAGCCTAAACCTAAGGACTTGTTTGCTTTGTGTGAATATGTTTGCCTGTATATACACTCACTTGCTTTCTGCATACATAACATCATGACATCATACCATAGCATTTTCAATAACCATTTCAAGGATCTTGAGGGTTCTTTTGATGCAGGGTTACGTTGAACCAGACATCTACCAAGGGGCAAGAGGTTTCCTCCTCTAAACCAAGTTCTCCAGTCAAAGATCAAGTGCAACAACTTGAATCAGTGGCTATGACCCACTCAACATGGTGAGCTTGATTCTCGTGGAAGGACGTCCACCGGTGCAGAGATCTCCAATCCAAGAGCAGAGTTCAACCTCTAACATTTTCTTGTGTTTACCCCAAGAGATCCTTGAAAGCATGCATCCACGTATCATGCATTGCATTTTGACAATCTTTCCTTTTTCAGGTTTCCTTACTCTCCTGCTGTTTATTTCAGCAAGAGATGGCTCTAGAAAGGTCTGTCAAAGACATCCAAGACCAGACTGCTCAGCTGCAGGAGATGTTCCTAAACTTGTCTCTGGGGCAGGAAGAGGTGAAAGCTCTCCTCACCAAGGGCTTGGAGAATTCCAACAATGCCAGGAGTGATCAGCTGGAGGAGCTGCAGTTTGATCTGACAACATTGAGGACCCAAGTGATGGGACAGTTGGTGGGCCAGATGGCTCTCATCCAAGACCTATCTCAAAGACAAGAGGAACTCAGAGTTCTTGTCCGCCAACTGCTTCCAAACAACCAACGGGGGCAAGCATCTGAGGTCGAAGAGCAAGTCACCGCTCAACCTCCATCCACTCAAGAAGACAAGGGGAAAGTTCCTTTGCTTGCTTCAGGGTCACAAGCCCATCAACAACCTCGCCAGCATCAACGGGGCAATCGGCGTAAGCAAGAAAAGTCGGGAAGACAGTTCACAGAGACTGAAATACCATCATTCTTTATACTGAAGCGTCTGTTGGAGGTCAACTTGCTTACCGTAAAGGACCCTCCTCAGAAGCTCAATATCTCTTCTCCTAACTATCATCCCGACGCATTCTGTGTTTACCACTCCTACAGCACGGGACACGACACCAACGACTGTTGGGCCTTGAAGAACAAGATTCAAGATCTGATCGACATTGGAGTACTGGAATTCATGCCAGACGGTGAGATGAAAATCTTCCGTTAAAGGGTTCTCCACTTGAAGTGACGAAGTTCAAGCTGAAAGACTTTTGCTTCTTTTTTGAATTTTCAAAGTTGTAATTTCTTTTGCTGTCAAACAATTATCTGTTGATTGTTAAACGCTGTTTTCATTAATGCACTGCATATGTTTGTCTTGAATTCATCCATTCGTTTCACTACTCTTATGCTTTTCTTTATGATATTTGACTCTTGATAAAAAGCTATAAGCCTTTAGAGGGAGGATGACGAAACAATACCATGATCTTATACAGTATGCTTTTGAACAGACCTTGTTGATGATGTACAGGCATTTTTTCCAATCCCCAACACTGGAGTTATAAGGAAGTTAATCCCTAGTCAACCCCTTTGAGCCAAAGAAGTAGGAGTTTCCTGTTCTAAACGATCAAAAACTTTGATATAAACCTGGGGCAGGGTAGTATCTCAGTTTAATTCAAAAGAAAATGCGCATTGAAGTCGCAAACTCTCAGTTCGTAATACAACGAACGACGTCGAAAAAGAAAGCATTCCTTTGGAATCAAAAGACAAGGGTGGTTCCCTATCACGTAGACAGTCAATCTCTCAAAAGAGAAAAAAGCCCACTGAGCCAAAAACCTATAAAGGAGGCTTAAGAAAGCTGGGGCGTCCCGCTGACAGTAATCCCGGAAAACGGTAACAGTCAGGCAAAAGTTAGGGATAACAAATCAAAATCAAAATAGTGAGGTCATTACAAAATCCTCAGCAACATGAAAAATGTTGAAAAATAAAAAAAGAGATGATGACTGTCTCCCCCAAATTCAACTGGTGAACCATCGCCCAAAAGTCGTCCGAAACTCAAAACAGAGTATGACGCAATTAACTGAGCTTAGGTTGGAGAACATCACGAAGAGCGGGTGGGTACAAATATACTTTGAGCCTTTATCCTTTGTTTCTTACACCGTGAACCAGGCCACGTTACAACCCTTTAAAAGTCCTAATTGAAGCATGGGTTAGTTCGAAAGCATACTGTCACAAAAGGTATCCTGACTCCTGTAGGGCTTTGCTCCAAATCTTGTGTTAACTTGTCTTATGAAAAGTTTTCTGCTAGAAACACATTTTTCAAAATTTTGAGACAAACATAAACTTTGCATTATTCGAATATCACTGTCTGCATTTGACCTTTTTGTCTGACAGCGAAGAAATTCATACAGCGAATGTTCGGAGGAATGAAAACTCTCTCAGTAAGTAAAAATCACTTCAAGAGGATAACACTTCCATCAAATCTCCTATCCGCAAGGGGCATGACATGTCACAATCCGATTAACCTGGGGAAGTCCAGTCAAGGTCCAACAGATCTTTCAAAGTTCAGTTAACCTGGGGCAGTCCAGTCAAGATTTCAAGAAATCTCTCAATACGCAGAGTAATCTGATTCAAGACTCCTTCTTCACCACTTGGGGCATTCGAATGTCAAAAGTGTTCAACAAATCAACTATTACATTTCCAGACTCGATTCCTGTATCTAGCCAGGGCATGTCTGAAGAGTTCGAAGATTCGATTCCTGTATCCAGCCAGGGCATATCTGTTGACCACATTTCCAGACTCGATTCCTGTATCTAGCCAGGGCATGTCTGAAGAGTTTGAAGATTCAATTCCTGTATCCAGCCAGGGCATATCTATCAAACTATCACCTTTCCAGATTCGATTCCTGTATCCAGCCAGGGCATGTCTGAAGAATTCCAGATCAACACCTGTAACAACCCAGGAAAACATCTGTGAACGACCGATTGTAGACCAACACCTGTAATAAGCCAGGAAATTATCTACATCACCACTTGGGGCATTCGAATGTCAAAAGTGTTCAAAAACCGATGTAGTTTTACATGAGCTCATCATCAGGAAACCCTACACCGGTTCCTCTTCAAGACTTCTGAAAACAGTTTATGGATTCTTCCCAACAACGGATGTTAATCTATCAGCTTGTTCAGATGCAACTTTTGAAATTAGTTTACGGACGCTTCCCAACAACGGATGCGGCTCTATTGCTGATTCAACTTCAAGATTTCTGAAAACAGTTCACGGGTTCTCCAAGTAAACGGATGTTAACCTATCACTTGTTCAGATTCTTCTTCAAGACTTCTGAAAACAGTTTACAGATTCTTCCCTACAACGGATGTCAATCTACCGACTTGTTCAGACTCTTCTCAACTTTTGAAAATAGTTTACGGACGCTTCCCAACAACGGATGCTGCTCTATTGCTTATTCAATCTCAAGATTTCTGAAAACAGTTCACGGGTTCTCCAAGTAAACGGATGTTGACCTATCGCTTGTTCAGATTCTTCCAGAAGCTAACTCCACTCAGAGTCAAGCTTTATTATCCCCAGCAAAGCTAAAACTTCAAATTATCTATCCCCAGCGGAGCCAGACCATTGAGCCTTCTCCCCACAGAGTTTTGGAGAGGGCAAATCTTGAGTTCCCCAGTGAAGTCGCCAGAGTTACTTCCCACCAAGCTGAAGATTCTCAATCTTACCCCCCCAGAATGAGCCTATTAGATTGGAACTCCCCAGTAGAGGTCATCAGGAATTCTCTTCCCCAGCAGCAGCCAAGGATTTATTTTCCCCGGCAGCAGTCAAGATGCTTTTATCTTCAGCCATCTCGGATTCATTTATCCTCAGCAAGATAGCTCATCAGCTTACATGCGCATTCATCACATTCATAAACATTGATGTCACATACATTTGCATCATGCATCATAACATTGCATACGGCTAACCCTTTAATTTTCAGGTAAGAGCAGTCGACAGACACAGATCATCTCCCGAGATTCATCCAGAAATAGTTCAGATGTGACCCAGACACGGCGACATTCTGATACTTATTCCAGATCCATTCAGACGCATCGTCAGGAAACCCTACACCGGTTCCTCTTCAACTTCAAGACTTCTGAAAACAGTTTACAGATTCTTCCCTACAACGGATGTCAATCTACCAACTTGTTCAGACTCTTCTCAATTTTTGAAAACAGTTTACGGACGCTTCCCAACAACGGACGTTGCTCTATTTCTTATTCAATCCCAACTCCTGAAAATAGTTTACGGATTCTCCAGACATGGACGTCAATCTGTTGCTTATTCGGACCCCTAATTCAGAGATGTTCCAAAACATGGATGCCCTTCTGATACTTGCCCACTCACTTTTGACATACAGTTCAACATGTCCAGATGGCATCTATAAGCCCATCCGCCTACCAGCAGTCACCAGATGGCATCTTTAAGCCCATTCTCAGATGGCATCTCTAAGCCCATCCCCCGACAAGACTTTATCGTACCAGGTGGCATCTTTAAGCCCATCACCAAATGGCATCTGTAAGCCCATTCACCTCTACCATCACATCGACGAGTGCAAATTTTCTGGGCACTTTAGTGTCCAATCTTCTTTTACCTTCAAGTCGCGAAAGGCAAACTTGCCAATCTAACTCTTCAGGTCCAAGAAGATTGAACAGGGGCAACTGTTGTACCCCAAAATTTGCCCTTGCATTTTTCCACAAGAAATCTCAGCTTCAGGCGTTTCCTGATTTTTCAAACTGGCTCAAGAATCGGTCAAACGGACTTTTCTCGTCAGTCAAACAAAAATTAGGGTTTTAGGACTCTGGATTGCTTCAAACAGTTGGCTTAGGGGTTTGGTTGATTTTGGCTCAATTTTGATCAGGATATTCTGAGATCCGGGTTGAATTCGCATTGTTTTGATTTAATCAGTAAAAGAGGCAGTTGGTTTGAATTCACGTTGTTTTGTTTGAGCCAGTCAAAATAAATATGCAGTTTGGATTTACAGTGTTTGTTGAAAATCAGTGAAGAGGGAATGCGCCTGTTTGGTTTGTTTCGGTTAACTGTCATTTTGCTTTGGAGATACCAGGTTTAATTGATCAGTGTGCTAAAGCATTGTTTATTTATTATTCTAAATTAAATGATTGAAATTTATTTTTCAATTATTTTAATTCAAAGAGTTTTAAATAATAAATAAACAATAAAGAGAAAACAGAATTAAATTGGATAATGGAAACTTTTATTTATATTTAAATTAACTGTACAATTGATGTTTGGAATTTAATTACAAACATTGGCTTTACATTGATTTAAATTTAAATAAAAAGAAAACTATCCTATTTATTTCTAATTCTTCATGCTTCACTTTATTCCTCTCCATCCGAATATTCATCTGCAAAAGAAAAGGAGAAAAGTCAAAAAGCAGATAAAATAATAAATGACAGAAGAAATTCATCAATAAGGGCCACTAATTGGGATCAGTGAACCCTCTCTACAAATCATGGGATTTCTCCCGGTTCACAGAGAGGGACGAGTTTATTTGCTAAAATTGAATGCACAAGTTTAAAAAATGCACAATTCAAAATTGTCAAAATTGCATAAAGTTCAAATCTCAAACAGCATATTACAAAGCAAACAGCAAGTCCAAACCAAAGGTCCAAACTCAACTTTCTGCCAAAAATAAAGCAACTATCCAAAAGGCTACTCAAAGCTATCAAAGAAGAAGATTTTGAAAGATATCAAAAAGCACAAAAGCTGTCAAGAAGAGATCAAATAGGCAGAGGAAAGTATGATATGCAAGCAACTCATTTTCATCATTTCCCAATTGAAGTGACCCTTTCAGAACAAAAGTACAGCACAAAACATATAAAATATTTAACTGTACTAGAAGAGAGAGAGATAAAGTAAGCGGGGAGCAGGTTTTTAGGCTTAGAGGCATAGATAGAAGGATATACAAAAGAACTGAAGACAGTTCAAAAGGGGGGCAGAATTTTCACCAAAGTAAAAGAGGAAACCAACATAGAAGAAAAGATATAGAAAACCTGCTAAGTCTCAAACCTGGAGCATAGAAAACCTGCTCAAGTTCATAAACAACCATTTAAACCTGAAGCCAAGCCATGAACCTACTGTCAAACTCAGAACCCACTGCATAACCTTCAAACAATAACCTGCTATCAAGCACCCCAACCTGCCCAAAGCAAGCCTGAAGTCTTACCTGCATCATTGAACTCAAAAGAAACAACCTATTCAAACTAATTCCAAAAGCCTTAAGACCTCATAAACACCAAAACCTTCCATCTGCTAGAAAATCAGCAGAACCCCTGTCAAACAAGAACCTGGCCTATCCATACAAAACCTGTCAAACATTAAGCATATACACCTCAACCAAGTCCTAACCAGAAGCCCCAACCTGCCTGAAGCAGATTTACCTGCTACATCAAAGAACCTAAACCAACATACAAACCTGTGACCAACAAAAGCTTAAAAACCTGACCATTTCCAAAACCTGAACTACAAAAAACAACCAAAGCATATACCAGCATAATACCTGGCCAAAACCATCGACCACTCAATCCAGACATAACCCACACAAGCCAACCAAAACCATTTTTTCAAACCCTCAAGCCCTCAGCAAAAACCATCATTGGGCAAAAGCATCCAACTCAAAGCAATAAGAGAAGAAGAGAGAAAGTATTCAGGGGGCAACATAAACCCAAAATTCGTTCAGAAGCAACAATAACATCTCAAGGCAACAACCTAGGCAATCCAACAAAGGCAATAAGAGCCCTCAGATTTGCATCATCATAGGGTGGAAAAGAGGCAACAAGCAGACAGTAAAGGCAAAAGAGAAGCAGTCTCAAAACAACAAGTATACAATGGCAAGAAGGAGAAGAAGAAAAGAATATGCTATATCAAGCTTTCAGCTTAGAACATCATAAAGCGTAAGAAAGATACAGAAATACTAGGGTCACCAAGAAAGCTCTCATCGCGCAATCCCTTCACCGGGCCTCCGCCTCAATGCCTCCCAGTTCCGGTTCCTCTTTCTCCGTCCCCAAGGGTTAAGGTAGCTTTTCGTTCCTTTTCCTTAATCTCAATAACAAACAATAAGAAGCATGTGAAATCAGAGGCGAAATCAGAAGTCAAACTAAGCATGCAAAAGAAAATTTAGTGAAAACCCTAATGCATAAAGAAGGCGAAATCGTTACCCTTTTCCGATTGGATTTGGTCCAACCATGGAGAACGAAGAAACCGGAGGTGGCACTGGGTGGCTCGGCAATTGGGATGGAAATTGCATTCAGCGGCTAATCGGAGAAGACAAAGTGGAACGACGGCGCTTCTGTTCGCTCAAACCCTAAGGCTTTTTCCCTCAAACGAAAACACAAACCCTAAAACGTTTGCTTCAGAACAATGGGCCTAACCCGTTTTGACCTCTCTAAAGCCCATTAAAAGCTCTAACCCTCTTATGCAAAACAAACCCTTTTTTTTATAAAACACACGTTGTCTTCTCTTTTTTTATCTTAACCACTTTTTATATAATTAACTAACATAATCCTTTTTTACTAACAATATTTTTACATATTTTGGTCCATAAATAACTTATATTTTCCTTTTTTATATACATAGAACATTAAATTTTCCTTAAAGATAATACCTTTCTTTTATTTAATTTGTATATAAATAATAAAATACATTTTTATCATATAATTAAAATTGAAAATATTTTTTTATTCTTTTAATTAAAATATATCTTTGTA
The DNA here is from genome assembly GCA_948472305.1 of Vicia faba. Taxonomy (NCBI): domain Eukaryota; kingdom Viridiplantae; phylum Streptophyta; class Magnoliopsida; order Fabales; family Fabaceae; genus Vicia; species Vicia faba. Next base: position 414,636,280 of record OX451738.1, read on the forward strand.
CATAATAGATAAATACATTTTTTTCTAATATTAAATTCTTAAACACTTAATTAAAACACTTTTTGTATATAATAAACAATGATACATTTTATACATAACCTAATTAGAATTTAAGGCATTTTGTACATAACAATATAAAAATACGCTTCTTTTTTTTTATATACATAATTCAATTCTTGACATTTAATACTTTTTGTATATAATAATAAAGATACATTTTTCTACATCATGTAATTAAAATTGAAAATACTTTTCTTTTTATTCAAATATTCTCACAAAAATCACAAAGATACATTTCTTATATCAAATACAAAACGACAATTTTCAAACTTGCAACATTTCCTCTCTTCTAAATATTTTTACATAATAAATGAAGATACCTTTTTTATACACAAATTAATTAGAACTTAAACATTCAATTAAAACATTTTTCTTTTGTACCTATTAAAAATATACAAATCAAAGATTCCTTAAAATACATATTTAGGTACACAATACAGATACACAATACACAATACAAATACATTCACATTGCCCTATACACTTTTGTTTATCTTATACATTGATATTCATTATTTACATTGGATCGCAAATTCGATTTGGTTGTAACTTATTGGATACTATAAGTCTCATCCCCATTCATACACATGTACCCCCACTCCCGGATACTTATTCTGTAATAGCGTAGACTTTACATTTCCGCAATTTACTGTTTTCAATTACACCATGGTTAGACCTAGGGTTTGCATGAACATAAAATCAAACGCTAGATAACCTAATACAAGACAAATACATGAAATCAATACACAATCACACTTGCACCCTCTAGGGTAATCCCACATGTTGCCTTCCAAAATGGGCCATGCTTGCACGTCGAGTATCTTTGGCAAAACCAAATCAAATGATCATAAGTCTCTCAAAGTGTTGCCTAAACAAATGATCAAGTCCCTCAAAGCGAATTGCCAAAGACACTTGGCACCATTGCAATCATGGTCCATACGATGACCCGCGCTCGTCCCGAATAAACTTCCTAAACGCAAGATTGTCCACCAATTTCAATGGTGGAACAAAATTGTTAAAAGGGGTTAAAACATAACAAAAAACCTTTGAGTACAATAGGGTAGACAAAACTCTTAGTTACTTGAGATCGACTTGCAAAAACACTTGCCTTCTTTTCAAAAACCACAATCCACAACACTTTCAAACAAACTCTCAAAAACATTTGAAACATCTTTTCGAAAAGATCCACACTTTTGTAAAACACTCAAACACGAGTCAAATACATTGGCTGCCTAAGACAAGGCATCTCTTCAAAAACATTTTCAAAACACACACACATACACACCATTTTCAAGCAATCAAAAATCAAGGCAAGTGATCTAAAAAACCAAGTAACTAAGAGCCCATGGATAACCATGGATGAAGAGGGTGCTAATACCTTCCCTTTTCATAATCTACCCCCCGAACCCACGAAATATCTCAAAAGGTTTTTGCTGTGCTTTTTTTTAACCTTTCCTTTAGGATAAAATAAAAAGTCGGTGGCGACTCTTGCTCAACCGCACAAGTGCGAACGCAAAATGCTAGTCAGTTCTCCCACCGTATCACACCTATATACATTGTCAAGCATTCATATGTCAAGTTTCAGGATTCACAGCATCAAGCTACACAGTCAAAAACCCTAATTGCTTCACAGTTAACTGCAGGGGCAAAATGGTCATTTGATAGTCAAAAGTCAAAAATTTTGGTCAACATCTTATTTTGAAGCCACAAACATCATTTGATCAATTCTTGATCATGATTCTCAAAGCATGGCTCAAAAAGTCTCAAGATGCAAAAGTTTCTATTTTTGGACAGCTGAAAAGTCAACTGCAAATTGACCAAGGCATAACTTTTTCATGGTTCATCAGAAAAATCCCATCCAATGCTCATCTTGAAGGGGAAGAAATTTCCTACAACTCATCTTCACACTTCAAGTCCAAGAAATGCTCTCACAAAAAGTTATCAATTTCAACATTATAGGTCATTTTCAAAAGTCAACAAAAAGGCACTTTAAGTCAAAGACCATAACTTGAGATTGGTAAATCAAAATGACATGGGACCAAAGGCATTGGTTAGAGGACTTCAAGACCTTTCCAAAATGTCCAAGAACATGTTCATAGCTTCATAATTGAGCAAGATATGCATTGGAGAAGTTGGGAAATTTTTGGGAACTTTCAAAAGTCAACTTTGCCTAAAACACTTCAAATTTGCTAATGGGCCTCAAATTCTTCCTTGAATCATTACCCAAAGCCTATGCACGACCCATTGAGCTCAAAGGGATTTATTTTCTTATTTTTAATTAATTAATTGAATTTTTATTCTTATTAATTCATTTAATTAGATTTAATTATGAGAAAATATCAAATAATGCTTTTTCAAATCTTTTTGTGCAGCAAATCAAACTAGGGCAAGCTGGCCAAGTCGTTTCACATCCAAAAAAGGAAAATCATCCATGATTTGCAAAGATTTCAATGAAAAAAGATTGAAAAATATATGATAAAAATCAAAGATTCAAAACATTAATTCATGGACTTATGGGCTTGTTTCTTGACCTAATTTCGTTCACATACAAAGGCTGAGTGGAACCCTACTCAAGGATACACGAAAAGCTGCTCACAAACTCATAACCAATTTTCAAAATTTCAACAAAAAGCTTGAAACTGATTTCATAGTTGCAGGATCATTCAAGGCCTAAAATCTATTCCAACACGTTACTGACATTGCTAGGAAGCTGTTGGCATCAAGAACAAGTCCCCATACTCCAAGAAATCGGTAGAACAGAGTCACGTTTCTTCACAAATATTTCATAATCGAATTTTAATTTCCGCGCATCATTCATGTGTTTTGATTATTGATTTATGCTACTAACATCCTCCTGAAGCGTTTGGTATAGTTTAATTGTTCTAAAACCGCTTGAATTGAAATCTGCCATGGATGAAACCTAGGGTTTCAGAAGCTTCAAAATAGGGCTTTCTTGTAGAGAAAAAATTGGACCTTGAGACCTATGCAGTTGAATTGAGGAGCTCCATACGAATTGAATGGCGACCTCGCGCTCAATTTATATTAACGCCTCTTCTATTCGCTATTTTTCGTGGCTATGCTTAGTGGGGGTTTAAAACCCCCGCTACTTGTTTTCTGTTGCAGGAAACAAACGGAGAAGAAGCATGCGTGGCAATACATGGTTGGGACATTCAAATCCAGCGCGCCTATTTTTTTGTTTGCACCATTACGCTTGTTTTGTTTTATATAATATTTGTTGTGTATATGTTTGACAAACACGCGCAATAGCTCAGATGGTGGGAACGTGGCTTGGTAAACGCTGGGACCTGGGTTCGATTCCCAGGTCCCCCATACAATTGCTATTATTTTTTCTAACTCAATCCCATGCAGCGCTTCATCCAGAACCCCACCATGAGCCTCATGCTTGAGCCTGCCAAGTGGCCAGGAGATCCAATCCAGTGGTCAGGAGACAACGCCTATGGTACACCCTAGTCAACCAGCATGCACACAAGCGTGGAAAGTCAAACAAGGCCTTTGGCTGATGGGCCTGAATTCCTCACAAATACCTCCATATGGGCGTGACACCCCCCTTGGTTTGCAATTTAATTTTCCTTTCTTTCTTTTAAATTTCTTTCAATTGTTTTATTTTTATAATCCTTATTAACTCACTAAAATTAATTTTCCATAGAAAAATCAGAAACTCAAAAAATGTTTTTTTAATTAATATTTAATTTCACTAATTAATTTTTGTAAATAAATTTCAATAACTAACTTAGTTAAATTAGGTTTTAATTCTAATATTTTTCTTAATAAATAAAAAATACATAGAATTAGGTTTTGACATTTTCATCTTTTTCTTAATTAATTTTTTCCTCATTATTTATTATTACTATTAATTTTGTAAATAAACATGTAATTTAATTAACTAGTAAATTAGGTTAACTTTAATATTTTCTTAAATAATTAAAATAACTTAGAATTAGGGTTTCTCTTGATTTTAATTTTCTTTATTCCATAATAAATACAAAAAAAACCTAAAAAAAACACTTTTCTTTAATTAAATAATTGTTATGCATTAATTTAATTTAATTTCAAGCAAAAGGGTCCAACGCCCTCGAACGTTCAATTTTAATTTCTATTTCGCGCATTTATTTTCTTTTGAATATTATGTAATTGCTCAAGGATTGTAATAGTAATTAGGTTTACCGCATACTTTTATTTTCTGCATTTTTATCAAACGGGTCTTTGTATTTTGGCGATGTATAGACCCGCGCCTTGTAATAGCGTAGCCTTTATTTTCCTGTATTTTACTTTCCGCACTCTTAAATTCTAAATGGCATGAAAGAATGTATGGTTAATTAAAAACAAGCGTAGCTCACGATGCCATGATCAAAGATAAGACATAACATGAAAACAACACACAAATACACACACCACTTCTAGGGTACGCCTCACCCGTTGCCTTCGAAATGTGGTCGTCGAGTATAGGACGTTTTAGCGGTCGCTCTGATGTCTAAGATCCAGTCGCCTCGAAACGGTTGCCTCGGATAAAAGGATCTAGGACATTAGGGGTAGCTTCTAAGGTATCCTACTGTTGCTCTGGTGACCACATTATCCCTACAAACGAATTGACCCGAACACCTCCAACGGTGGTGCTACCTACCTCTCAATGGTGGGATGGCACTACCTTAAGGACATTTACACAGCCTAATTCCTTAGGGGAGGTAGATGACTCATAGATACTTGCTCTCTCAAAAACAAATCAAAACTCTTTTCACACTAACACTTTCAAAAGCTTTCAAACCAATTTTTCAAACACTCTTGAGGACAGATACAAGAGTTATTCTGAAATCTTTCAAAGAAACTTTTGCAAAACCCACTCACATTTTGAAAAGCAAACATTTTGAAAACGTAAGAGCAAGTATCTAAGAGCCCATGGATAACCATGGATAGAAAGGGTGCTAACACCTTCCCTTTCTATAAATCTACCTCCCGAACCGAGAACTAATCTCATAAGGAATTTTGCTGTGCTTTTGTCCTGTCCATGTTGGAGAAAATAAAAGACGGTGGCGACTCTTGCTTCCGCGACATTTCGCGAACCAGCGTTAAACAGTCAGTTCTAAATCCACTGATCACAGAATTGGCGACTCTGCTGGGGATACTTTAAAGTGAGGTGTACCTTAGGACTAAGATCACTTGTGTTTTCAATTGTCTGAATTGTTTGCTTTATTATTGTGGGTACTGTCTTGGGAGTTCTATAGATCCTAACCCGGATCTGGGGGATACCTTCTTAGAAAGTAGCAACAAGACTGTGAGGGAACTGTGCGGGGTATACCGACACGGTTGAAGCAGTCTGCTACGTTGATGTGGCACTTTGGTGAGTACCGATAACCCTTGAGTCAAGTCAAGGAGAGTACGGGGCCGCCGCGTGGTGTCGTGAAGCATCAACTGACCTTAGGAACCTTAATTGAACCATCTTGGCCTCTTTAGGGTAGTGAGATAACTGACTTTGGTGCAGTCCGAGGTTGGTTGATACTCGATACTACACTCAGTTGAGGGTTGTTTTCTTGGAATATTTTGATCGCCAGTTCGGTGGCTAAATCGAAACGATGAACACAGAAAACAATCCAATGATATTGGGACCCTTAGAACCCGGTTACTTCTGATAGGACAGGTTTTGAGCCCACCAACCTCAAGAGGGTAATACCTAGACCCCATGCTGACCTGAACTCTAAGGGTTGCCTTGTGTGACTTGTGTGCCTTATCATGTTTGCTTTTTGTGAATACTTGTGGTGTGTTTAATCATGGCATCATAACATCATACAGAATCATATGCATCCACTAACCACTTCAGGGGTTCGAATCTTCATCTTTGTTCTTGTTTTGTAGGACATGGAAACTATCCGCAGAAAGAAAATTCAGATCAGCCTTGTAAGGATCCCTCCTCAGCTTAAGGAAATTACATCCAGGATTCCTGAGAGCTCTTCTTTCAGTGAGAGGCATGGAAGACTCATCAGCTTGGTCAACACCAACATTGAGGAAGATATGATAAAGGTCCTCTTCCAATTCTTTGATCGTCTGCACCACTGCTTTACTTTCCTGGATTATCAACTGGTGCCTACATTGGAAGAGTTCTCCCGGCTTCCGAAGATCCCTATCCTTAGTCAACTACCCTACAACGGTACGGAAAAGGAACCCAAACTTGAAGAGATTGCTAAAGCATTACGTCTACAACCATCTGACATCAAAGGACATTGGGAAGTTAGAAGTGGTATCAAAGGGTTCTTGGCCAGGTTCCTGTTTGAGAAGGCCCAAGAATGTTGGAATTCCCTTGACTTACAAGCCTTTGAAGAAGTTGTGGCCCTCCTTGTCTATGGGTTGGTGTTGTTCCCTAATCCAGATCAGCTTATAGATATCAATGCTGTCAAGATCTTCATGTCCAGGAATCTTATACCTATGTTGCTTGGGGATATCCTTCACTCATGTTACACTCGAACCATGAGAAAAAGAGGTGTTCTTATGTGCTGCACTCCCCTCCTGGGAAGGTGGTTTATTTCGCACCTTCCACAATCAGTTTTGAAGAATGAGCGGGGTTTGAGATGGTCACAACGATTGATGACTCTTACGCATGCAGATGTACATTGGTGTTCTCGGTCCAGAGAAGACGTCACTATCATTGATCGTTGCAGGGAGTACCCTAATGTTCCTTTACTTGGAATCAGAGGAGGTATTACTTACAACCCCTGTCTGGCCTGGAGACAGTTTGGTTATGCTCGGAGGGACGGCCCTCATGACATGTTAATTCCTGACATAGTTTTTTACTTCGACAACGATGCACAAGGACTTTGCAAGAGATTTATCAGAGCTTGGAGGATGCCCAACAAGATAGACAGCAAGACACTGGGGCATAGGAACTCCATCACGTTGGAGCCTTATCTCAAGTGGGTACGAGCCCGCTCCCAGAAGTTAGTGATGCCATATCCTCATGTTCTCCCTGTGATCAAAGAGCCAGTTTTGGAAGGAGAGGTGTCCTACACCATTCAACATCCTGACATACCTACATCCTGGGAGGAAATGCAGAAGAGTTGGATCCAGCTTAAGGAAGAACGGAATTCTCTTGAAGCCAGTCTACATGCTAGTGAGAAGAAGGTCTTGGAGCTCACCCGCTTACTGCACGAGGAAAAGACTCTCAACACCTACATAGCTCCAAAGAGGATGCGCAGTGTCTTCTGGGATTGATATACTTTTGTAATGTTTTGCCCACGAGGCCTTGATGTACTGAACAATTATTTCTTAATGATAACGTGTGTTCCTTTTTGTCTACAACAAATTTGAACTTTCGAACCCTTGAATGCATTGCATAAACACATATCATGCATCATGCGCATAGCAGGTACTCTTTTTTTTTACAGGTGGTTTAATCTTCTTCGCTGTTTATTTCAGCTCGCCATCATGAATTCTGAATCATCTACTGAGAAATCCATCAAGGCCCTCCAGGCTCAGAACGCCCAGTTCCAAGAGTTGATTATAAGTTTAGCCCAAGGCCAGGAGGAATTGAAGGCTCTGCTGGTCAAGAAGAAGAAGAAGAAGTAGAGAACTGTACTATTCAATACTGGCCGGAGGTTTGGCAACACACTGCAGAATGAGGTTGATCAAGCTGGTTCTTCTGTAGGGAAAGGCAGTCCCCAAGAGGGAAGGGTTCCTAGTCCGGTGGTCTCTGACAACGAGACTGATTTTAATGAAGAGCAGTACCCTCCCGCTGAAGACAAGTACAAGCAGTTAGAGGACCGTCTGAATGCCATGGAAATTCAACAAGTGCCTGGTTTGGATTTCGGAGACTTGGGTTTATCTTCTGGGGTGGTAATCCCACATAAGTTCAAAGTACCATCTTTCGCAAAGTATGACGGGGCGTCCTACCCTAAGCTGCATCTCAGATCTTATGTGCGGAAGATCCATCCATATACTGTGGATAAGAACTTGTGGATCCATTTCTTCCAGGAGAGTCTTTCAGGGACTCATCTCGAATGGTTCTATCAGCTGGATGGAACCAAGGTTCGTAACTGGGAGGACTTGGCTACTGCTTTTTACAAGCAGTATCAGTATAATGCCGACCTCGCTCCTACACGTACCCAACTCCAGGGTATGTCGCTAGGATCGGGAGAAGGTTTTAAAGAGTATGCGCAGAAGTGGAGGGACCTGGCTGGCAGGGTGCAGCCACCATTAACCGACCGTGAGCTAGTGGACATGTTCTTAGGGACCCTATCCGGGCCGTTCTTCAATCATCTCATTGGCAATTCGTTTGCAGGATTTACAGACCTCATTCTGGTCGGGGAAAGGATAGAAGCTGGTATGAAATCAGGGAAAATACAGAAAGGTGCGTCCTCAAGTTCTGAGAAGAAGCCTTTCAAAAAGGAAGCCAGTGCTGTGTATGGGCCTAGGAGGCAAAACAAACCAGAGCGCCGCCAAGCTGTCAATGCGGTGGTGATTGCAAAGCCTGCTGCCACTCCTCGGCAACCTAACCAACCAAGGGGTGAGAGACCCAGAAGAGAATATACTCGGCTTAGTATGACCTTGTCGCAGATCTTGCCGCAACTGCTATCGACCCACTTGGTAACTGTCAGAGAGGCTCCGAAGGTGGTAAACACAACCTCTCCGAAGTACAATCCCAACGCTCGCTGTGCTTATCACTCCGATAGCCCGGGACATTCTACTGATGATTGTTGGGCCATGAGGAATAAGGTTCAGGACCTTATCGATGCCAAGGAAATACAATTTGAGGCGCCCGAAAGGCCAAACGTTATGACTTCTCCTATGCCCCAGCATGGAGTAAATGCTATTGAGGAAGACCTATATGTAGTTTCTGTGGATGATGTTGCTACCCCTTTATTGACTGTTAAGAGGAACCTGTTGCTAGCCGGTTTATTTCCGGGTTATAGCAAGGGTTGCCTTCTGTGTGCCGTTTCCCCTGCTGGCTGTCCGTTGCTGAAATCAGGCGTCCAAAACCTGATGGATAGCAAAGAAATTTTGTTCAAGAAGACCGCTGTTCCTATTGTTCCCACTGCAGAAGTATCTGTTGTCACAATTCTCAACAATCCTACCAAGGCTCCCCCGAGGAAGCCAGTCAAAATCATGTCTGTTACACATATTATCATTACTATTCCGGGGCCCCTCCCCTATAAATCTGACAAGGCTGTCCCATGGCACTATGGGGCAGATGTGTATGTACTTGGAGTGAAGCAGGAGTTCAACACTAGTACTGGTATCAGCAACATCACCGGTCCAGCTAAAGTAACTCGCAGTGGCAGGCTCTTCTCGCCTGACATTATGCCACCAGTTATCCGAAGACCTCTTATTATCACGCCTACGAGTGCGCCTGTTCCCCCTTCTGATCAATTTTCTACCCCTGCTGCCGAGTCATCTGACACTCGGGGTAAAGGGATTGCTGATGTGCCTGCCCGGATGGAGGCACCGAAGACTGTTAATGTTGAAGCGTCACAGCAAGAGATGGAGGAAATCCTTAAGATCATTAAGAAGAGCGACTTCAACATCGTTGAGCAGCTGGGGCATACCCCCTCCAAGATCTCTATGCTATCGTTGTTGTTGTGCTCAGAGGCCCACGCCAAGGCCCTAATTTCATTCCTAAAGACGGCCCACGTGCCACAAAAGACATCTGCCGATCAATTTACTGATTGTGTAGCCAATTTGACCGCTGACAATGGGTTGGGTTTCTCTGATGCAGATCTGACCGCTAAGGGAAGGAACCGCAATGATGCCCTGCATGTCTCCATTGAATGCAGGGGCACTACTCTAGCACATGTGTTGGTGGACACCGGTTCTTCGTTGAATGTACTTCCCAAAAAGGCCTTAGACAGGTTGGATTGTGAGGGTTTGGAGTTAAAGCCTAGTAACATTGTTGTCTGAGCCTTTAACGGGTCGAAGAGGATGGTTCATGGTGAGGTAGATATTCCGATCCGGGTTGGTTCCCAAGTCTTTGATTCAACGTTCTATGTGATGGACATTCGTCCATCTTATTCCTGTTTACTGGGTCGACCTTGGATTCACAAAGCTGGGGCTGTGACCTCCACCCTACACCAAAAGTTCAAGTACCCTGTCAGAGGGAAGATTGTTACAGTACAAGGGGAGGAAGAATACATGGTTAGTCATCTGAACTCGTTCCGGTACATAGAGATGGACGGGGAGTTTATTGAAACCCCCTTTCAACATTTTGAAGAGGTGCCTCCAACATTGGTGTTAGCGGAAACATTGATTGAAGAGGACTTCCCTTTGAAGATGGCTTCTTGGAAGGACGCCCGGGCCGTAATTGAGAAAGGTGAATGTGCTAACTGGGGCAGGCTCCCTGATTTTACTCCTAAGACTGACAAATTTGGGTTGGGTTTCACTGCAGAGGCTCAAAGGGCTGTACGCAAAGCAAGGATCGGAAGACCTCCCGTGTTCATCACCAACCCCGGGAGTGAATGCTATTGAAGGCGATGCGGAGGAATCAGAGTTTGATAGCTGGATCTACCCGACGACCGACGGTGGATTGAACAATTGGACTGCAAAAGACTACATACCGGTTACTTTTGTTACGCAGTAATGAATTCCTTTGTTTTTAAATTTGTAATGAACAATAAATTGAAACTTTATGGCCCGGCGCCTTACCCGGGGCACCGTGGCTTCATTTGTGAGGGCTTATTACTTGTCATTTCCATATATCATGAATAAAGACATTGGACGTTTTTCGCATTTCAAATCTTGTGCTCCCTTTCTTTCTTTCTTTATATATTGCGAAACAGCTATATTTACACACACTCACCTATACAGGTTTCAATCCACTCTGGATCTCACTGGTAACGACTCTGCTACTGCCAGTTATGACTTCAAAAATCCGATCAACTTAGCCGAAGACGAAGGTGAAGATGATTGTGAAGTGCCTGGAGAGCTTGCAAGACTGTTACTCCAGGAACAGAGGGCCATTCAGCCACATGAAGAGCCAGTGGAAACGGTAAATCTGGTTACTGAGACAGACAGAAAGAAGGTCAAGATTGGTGCCAATCTAGAGCTCAGCGTGAAACAGCGGTTGATTCAGATGTTGCATGACTACGTGGAAATCTTCGCCTGGTGTTACGAAGACATGCCTGGTTTGGATACCAACATTGTGGTCCATCACTTGCCTACCAAGGAAGACTGCCCTCCGGTTACACAGAAAGTCTGCCGTATGCGTCCAGAGATGTCCGAAAAGATCAAAGCTGAGGTTATGAAACAATTCGACGTCGGGTTTCTAGTAGTGACTTCTTACCCCCAATGGGTTGCCAACGTGGTCCCAGTGCCGAAGAAAGATGGTAAGGTCCGAATGTGTGTCGATTACAGGGATCTGAACAGGGTAAGCCCCAAGGATAACTTCCCCCTACCTCACATTGATGTTCTGGTTGACAATACTGCTCAGCACAAGGTGTTCTCCTTCATGGATGGTTTTTCAGGTTACAATCAAATCAAAATGGCTCCTGAAGACATGGAGAAGACTACCTTTGTTACTCAGTGGGGCACCTTTTGCTACAAGGTCATGCCTTTTGGGTTGAAGAATGTTGGGGCAACCTACCAACGTGCCATGGTTGCTTTGTTTCATGACATGATCCACCATGAGATTGAAGTGTACGTCGATGATATGATTGCGAGGTCTCAAACTGAGGAAGAACACCTTGATCATCTACAGAAGCTGTTTGACCGTCTGAAGTTGTACAAGCTGAGGTTGAACCCAAACAAGTGCACCTTCGGGGTAAGATCTGGGAAATTACTAGGCTTCGTCGTAAGCGACAAAGGTATTCAAGTGGACCCTGCCAAGGTTAAAGCCATACAAGAGATGCCAGTTCCCAAGACAGAGAAAGAGGTCAGAGGCTTTCTAGGACGTCTAAATTACATTGCTCGATTCATCTCGCACCTAACCGCTACCTGTGAACCAATCTTCAAGCTGCTGAAGAAAGATCAGGTAGTACGTTGGAATGATGAATGCCAGGCCGCTTTCGACAGAATCAAAGAGTATCTCCAGGAACCACCCATTCTTATGCCACCGGTCGAAGGGAGACCTCTAATACTATACCTGCCAGTACTTGACAGCTCAATGGGGTGTGTGCTGGGGAAGCATGACGAGTCTGGCCGAAAAGAGCATGCCATTTATTACCTTAGCAAAAAGTTTACCGAATGTGAGACCCGATACTCATTGCTCGAGAAAACTTGCTGCGCTTTGGTATGGGCTGCTCGCCGGCTGAGATAGTACATGCTGACTCACACTACTCTGTTGATTTCAAAGATGGATCCAATAAAGTACATATTCGAAAAGCCTGATCTGTCTGGAAGAATAGCAAGATGGCAGATGATCTTGACAGAATATGACATCCAGTACACAACTTAGAAGGCAATCAAGGGAAGTGTATTGGCAGACCACTTGGCACACCAGGCAGTGGACGACTACCAATCAATGAACTTTGAATTTCCTGACGAGAGCATCATGGTAGTGACTGATTGTGAAGTACCTGGACCGGATGAAGGACCTGAGGAAGGATCCCGATGGTCCATGCACTTTGACGGAGCCTCTAACGCTTTGGGTAACGGTATCGGCGTTGTGATCATATCGCCCAAAGGCACTCATACTCCACTCACTGCCCAGCTATGTTTCAACTGCACTAACAACATGGCGGAGTATGAGGCATGCATCATGGGTCTTCAAGCTGCGATTGACTTAAGGATCAAGTTTCTGAGTGTCTTCGGAGATTCCGCTCTCGTGATCAATCAGATCAAAGGCGGTGGGGATACGAAACACCCAAACCTTATTCCTTACAAAGAGTGTGTGTTGACATTGATCCCCCATTTCACAGAGATAACTTTTGAACATTTCCCAAGAGAGGAGAATCAGTTGGCGGACGCGTTAGCTACGATGTCTTCCATGTTCAAAGTCAAGTGGGACAACGAGGCTCCCCGGATCATTATCTGGAAACTGGACGAACCTGCATATTATTGTAATCTCGAGACTGAGATAGTAACTGAAAAACCCTGGTATCATGAAGTGAAGAGGTACTTGGAAGCTCAAGAATACCCCGAAGGTGCATCTATCAATGATAAAAAGTTTATGAGAAGATTCGCAGCAAAGTTCTTCCTCAGCAATGGCATCCTATACAAGCGAAACCATGATTCGACCTTACTGCGTTGTGTGGGTAAGACCGAAGCAGAAAAGATCATGGCGGAACTGCATGAAGGTACCTTCGGAACGCATTCCAGTGGACATACCATGGAAAAGAAAATCCTTCGGGCAGGATATTTCTGGTCCACAATGGAAGTTGACTGTTACCAACATTCTCGGACATGTCACAAATGCCAGATCTATGCTGATAAGGTGCACGTTCCTCCAGTACCTCTGAATGTCTTGACTGCACCTTGGCCTTTTGCAATGTGGGGCATTGATATGATCGGTGAGATTAAACCTACGGCATCCAACGGGCATCGCTTCATCCTGGTGGCGATCGATTACTTCACAAAGTGGGTTAAAGTAGCTTCCTACGCTACTGTAACCAAAAACGTCGTGGCACGGTTCATTCGGCATAACCTGATCTGTCGATACGGCGTCCCGGAAAGGATCATTACGGACAATGGTACCAATCTTAATAACAAAATAATCACTGAGCTCTGCGAGCAATTCAAGATACAACACCACAACTCTTCTCCCTACCGGCCGAAGATGAATGGGGCTGTAGAAGCAGCTAATAAGAATATCAAAAAGATCGTGCAGAAGATGAAAGTGACCTATAAAGATTGGCACGAGATGTTACCGTTTTCTCTTCATGGGTACCGTACCTCAGCAAGAACGTCAACCGGGGCAACTCCCTTTTCCTTGGTCTACGGCATGGAGGCAGTCTTGCCGATTGAAGTCCAGATACCCTCTCTCCGGATAATGAAGGATGCAGATCTGAGCAAAGATGACTGGATCCAGACTCGACTTGATCAGTTAAACCTAATTGACGAAAAGAGACTCACTGCTATTTGTCATGGTCAGACGTACCAAAAACGGATGATCAGGGCATTTAACAAGAAAGTCAGACCACAAGAGTATCAAGTTGGGGACCTGGTAATCAAACGCATCATCCTTCCTCAAAGTGATCCCAGGGGAAAATGGACCCCTACATACGAAGGGCCGTTTGTGGTTAAACATGTCTTCTCAGGAGGAGCCATGATTCTAACCACCATGGATAGTGACGAACTTCCTCACCCCGCCAATGCAGACATAGTAAAAAGATACTACGCATGATAAAAGACCCGCTAGGTTGACATACCTAGGCAAAAATTAGGGCTTCCCGGCGAACCAAAAGGGTTCGGGCAAAAATAAGGGATGAAATGAAAAAATCTGTACACCCGGCAAGTCAAAAACATGAAAAGGCGGCTTGGGCAAAAATGGATATCCCGGTGGACTGAAAACCCGAAAGGACGGTCCAGGCAAAAGTTAGGGATAAAGCGTAAAACTATGTCTCATTGAATCACCTTGCATCCAGAATCCGGTATCAACTACCAAGTTCAGACGGCATCGATCAATCAGCTTCATCTTCAACTAAGCAGCCAAGTGATGAGACGCTCGAAGATATAAAGGCGATAGCAGAGTTGGAACCCAGTGGGATTATTCATTTCACATGGCTGTTTTTGTTTTCTTTGTACAAATTGTATAAACTCTGTTGTTCGGAGACATTCTCTTACTAGGACGTCAGCCTCTTGTACATAAATGCCTATTTACAGGCAAATTCAAAAATCAATACAAACTCACTCTTTCAGACCAATTGCCAATTGTTTTTCCTTTTTCTGTTTTGTTTTGCGAAGAACGTCCAATGTTCAATTGTGATATATGCATTTGACACTAATTGCTAACTCATAAATATTTGCATACGAAACAAAGGATTAATTACATGTAACATCAGAAACAGGGGCAATAATGAGTTGTCTAAGCGATCTAATTGCTCTGTCCACCAAGGTACCAAGGTAAGTTCGGCTGAAGAACGTAACCCAGATACCTTCACTCCCCGCCGAGCAAGACAAGATTCTACAATTCTCCCCAAGCAGTTGGTCTCCCATCAACCCTAACAAGGAACAATATCTCCCGCAAGTCAGCAACACTCTCCCCGAGCAGAGTTAACCTACCACTGTCAGCCTTAAGGAAGTTGAGTTATCCCCCGAAGATCTCAATATTCCCCGGCGGAGTACGTAAACATTCCTAACAAGCATCCCCGGCAATCTTGATCTAAGATTGCTTCCCGGCGGAATACCAGACATCCAGTGGAGCCATTCCCCAATCCAATCTGAAAAGTTTCCCCAGGAGAGTCCAATCAATCTCCCCAGTAGTAAGCTTATCCCCCAGTAGATTCTGGAAGATAATCCCATGCAGAGCGAACGCGTCTCTCCCGGTTTTATTCAAAGGTTATTTCCCCACCAGGATATAACTGGGTTATCCTCAGCCAATTGCCACGGAAAGATCGTCCTCGGCAGAGTTCTTCCTATCCCCCAGCGGAGTTCATCAAATTCCCCAACATAACACATCAACGGTATCCCCAACGGAGTTATCATCAACCTCAGCAAAGTATCTTTCTTTCCCCACAGATTCACTCCCTGCAGAGTAATCTATTCGCCAAGTTTGTTCCCCAACGGAGTCATCTTCTCCTACCGGTATTCTTGCAACCATCACCCCCAGTGGGAACAAAAAGCTCTACTCTGCAAACAGCAGCCCAGGATTTGACTTCCCGGCATTCATCAAGGATTTACTTTCCTAGACAAAAATACGCTCATAAACATCGCATCTTCATACATTATAGCATGCATATACGCATCATGAACATACAAATCTCAGTCATCTCATGACATCACGCATGTCATACATTATAACACCGCATACAACTAACGTTTTGTCTTTTCAGGACAAAGGTCAGTACAAAGATAATTGCTATCAACTGTCGTGATTCCAGATCTGATTCATGTATCTTGCCAGGGTGTATCTGTTGACGACTATTTTTCCAGACTCGATTCCTGTATCTTGCCAGGGCACGTCTGAAGAGTTTGAAGATCCGATTCTTGTATCTTGCCAGGGTGTATCTGTTGACGACTAATTCCAGACTCGATTCCTGTATCTTGCCAGGGCACGTCTGAAGAGTTTGAAGATCTGATTCCTGTATCTTGCCAGGGTGTATCTGTTGACGACTAATTCCAGACTCGATTCCTGTATCCTGCCAGGGCACGTCTGAAGAGTTTGAAGATCCGATTCCTGTATCTTGCCAGGGTGTATCTGTTGACGACTAATTCCAGACTCGATTCCTGTATCCTGCCAGGGCACGTCTGAAGAGTTTGAAGATCTGATTCCTGTATCTTGCCAGGGTGTATTTGTTGACGACTAATTCCAGACTCGATAAATGTATCCTGCCAGGGCACGTCTGAAGAGTTTGAAGATCCGATTCCTGTATTTTGCCAGGGTGTATCTGTTGACGACTAATTCCAGACTCGATTCCTGTATCTTGCCAGGGCACGTCTGAAGAGTTTGAAGATCCGATTCCTGTATCTTACCAGGGTGTATCTGTTGACAACTATTTTCCGGATTCGATACCTGTATCCATCCAGGGCACATCTACATAAAGAGTTTGAATATTGTTGTACCCCAAAATTTGCCCTCCCATATTCTTCAAGATTTGGCAAAATCAAGCTTCAAAATCTCTCAAGGGTTGCACAGTTCAATTGCCTCCTAACACAGTCAAAATTAGGGTTTTGGTTCTTGCAAAGAAATTGAGGTTTCCAAGGGTCCAATCGAGTCCCATATGCCTACATACATTGTCAAGCATCCATATGTCAAGTTTCAAGACTCACAACATCAAATTGCACAGTCAAAAACCCTAAATGCTTCATAGTCAACTGCAGGGGCAAAATGGTAACTTGACAGTCAAAAGTCAAAATTTTTGGTCAACATCTTATTTTGAAGCCACAAACATCATTTGATCAATTCTTGATCATGATTCTCAAAGCATGGCTCAAAAAGTCTCAAGATGCAAAAGTTTCTATTTTTGGACAGTTGAAAAAGTCAACTGCAAATTGACCAGGGCATAACTTCCTCATGGTTTATCAGAAAAATCCCATCCAAAGCTCATTTTGAAGAGAATGACATTTCCTACAACTCATCTTCACACTTCAAGTCCAAGAAATGCTCTCACAAAAAGTTATCAATTTCAACATTATAGGTCATTTTCAAAAGTCAACAAAAAGGCACTTTAAGTCAAAGACCATAACTTGAGATTGGTAAATCAAAATGACATGGGACCAAAGACATTGGTTAGAGGACTTCAAGACCTTTCCAAAATGTCCAAGAACATGATCATAGCTTAAACATTGAGCAAGATATGCCTTGTAGAAGTTGGGAAATTTTTGGGAATTTTGAAAAGTCAACTTTGCACAAAAGGCTTCAAAATTGCTAATGGGCCACAAATTCTTCCATGAATCATTACCCAAAGGCTATGCACGACCCATTAAGCTCAAAGGGATTTATTTTCTTATTTTTGATTAATTATTTGAATTTTTATTATCATTAATTCATTTAATTAAATTTAAATATAAGAAAAATACCAAATCATTGTTTTTAAATCTTTTTATGCAGCAAATATCTTCCACACATGTAAGAGATCTCGTGCATCAATCAAAAGGGACAATGTCTTCCATATTTTGCATGATTGGCATGGAAAAAGATTGAAAAAAGATGTGGAAAAATCAAAGATTGGAATCATCAATACATGGACTTTGGGCTTGGTTTTTTAACCTAATTTGCTTCATCTACATATGCACAAGTTAACCTAATGGTCACGGACACAAAAGCTGTGCAGAAAAACCAAGAACCAAATTGCATTTTTTTCACAAAAAGTTGGAAACTGAAATCCTAGTTAGAGGACAAATCGAAGCTCCAAAAGCATTCCAATACATTGCCAAAGCATCCAGGAAGCGATTACAATCAAAACCAGCCCTCCATACCTCAAGAATTGGTAGAACAGCATTGCACTTTTCATGAACTTTTCCATTATCGTGTTTTAATTTTCAAGCATTGTTCATGTGTTTTGTTAATTGGTTTACACTAATATTGATATTCTGAAGCTAATGGTACCATTTAATTGTCCTAACAATGCTTGTATCAAGAGTTGCCATTAACGTTCTCTAGGGTTTCAGAAGCTTCGATTTAGGGGTTTACACATATGGCAAAATTAGACCTTCAGACCAGTGCAGACTAAATCGTGACATGAAGACGAATCCATTAATAACCTCGCGCTCAATTTATATTTGGGCATCGTCTAATCGCTATTTTTTCTGGTTGAGTTTAGTGGGGGTTTAAAACCCCCGCTATTTGTTTGATAATTGCAGGAAAAATAAGGAAGACGAAGGACGTGGCCTGATGCTATAGGGCAATTCAAAACCTGGCGCGTTTTTTATTGTTTGATATCATTAACTTTGGTTTCTTTTTATATTATTCATGTTCCATTAACATTACAAATACGCGCATTGGCTTGGTTGGTGAATGAGCTGTCTGGCAGGTATTGGGACCTGGGTTCGATTCCCAGGTCCCCTCACATATTTCATATTTTTCTTCCCAACATGTTTCCATGCAGTGCGCGTCCCAGGGCTCATCATACATCCTCAAACGCTAGCTTGCCACATAATCTGAGCTTCAATCCAATGGCCATAACGTGAACTCCAGGATACGCCCAAGTCAACCAGCATACACACAAGCTGGAAAGTCAACGCATGCCTTGCAATCTTGGGCCCAAATTACTCTACAAAAACCTCCAAAAAGGGCCAGACACCCCTCCTTGTTTGTATTCCTTCTTTTAATTTTCTTTTCTTTTATTCTTTTCAATTGTTTTATTTAATCCACATAAATTAATTTTCACAATATAAAATACAGAAAAATTAAAATATGTTTGATTATATTTAATTCCTATTAATTTATTTTGTCAATAAACCTTAATAATTAACTAGTTAAATTAGGTGTTAAAACTTCAATCTTTTTCTTAATAAATTAAAATATGTAGAGATTAGGGTTTTAAACTTTTTCATCCTTTTTTTTTATTAAATAATTTTCTCATCATTATTATTATTAATTATTAAATATTTTTGTAAATAAACATGTACATTAAATATTTAGTAAATTAGGTTAAACTTTAATCTTTTTTTTCATTAATAATTAAAAACAACTTAGAATTAGGGTTTCTCTTCAATTTTAATTTCTTTATTTCATTAAATACAAAAAGAAAACCTAAAAAACATCTCTTTTCTTTAATTAAATAATAATTAGCTTTTAATTTCAATTTAATTTCAAAAGGGTCCAACGCCCTCGAACATTCGATTCTGATTTCTTTTCGCGCATTCATTCTTATTTATTTTCTTTCAAATATTATGTAATTGCTCAAGCCATGTAATAGTAATTAGGCTTTACTTTCCGCATTTTTTATTAAAACGGGTCTTTGTTAATTTGGCGATGTATAGACCCGCGCCTTGTAATAGCGTAGGATTTTACTTTCCGCATTTAAATTTCCGCACTTTTAAATTCTAATCGCATGAAAGAATGTATGGCCTAAATTAAAAACAAGCGTAGATCACCGTGATGCATGTACAAGATAAAACATAACATGAAAACAATACACAAATTCACACACCACTCTTAGGGTACGCCTCACTGTTTCCTTGCCCTCGAAACGTGGTCGTCGAGTATAGGACGTTT
The DNA here is from genome assembly GCA_948472305.1 of Vicia faba. Classification (NCBI taxonomy): domain Eukaryota; kingdom Viridiplantae; phylum Streptophyta; class Magnoliopsida; order Fabales; family Fabaceae; genus Vicia; species Vicia faba. Next base: position 414,656,090 of record OX451738.1, read on the forward strand.
TAGTAAGTCCTTATGTCCATGATCTATGGCATAGGGGTAGCTTCTAAGGTGTCCTACTGTTGCTCTGGTGACCACACTGTCCCTAAAAACGAATTGACCCGAACACCTCCAACGGTGGTGCTACCTACCTCTCAATGGTGGGATGGCACTAACTTAAGGACATTTACACAGCCTAATTCCTTAGGGTAGGTGGATGACTCATAGATACTTGCTCTATTCAAAAACTCTTTTCACACCGACACTTTCAAAAAAATCTTTCAAAAACAATTTTTCAAACACTCTTGAGGACTGATACAAGAGTTATTCCGAAACTTTCAAAGAAACTTTTTTCAAACCCACTCACATTTTGAAAAGCAAACAAACATTTTGAAAACACAAATGAGCAAGTATCTAAGAGCCCATGGATAACCATGGATAGAAAGGGTGCTAACACCTTCCCTTCCTATAAATCTACCTCCCGAACCGAGAAATTATCTCATAAGGAATTTTGCTGTGCTTTTGTCCTGTCCATGTTGGAGAAAATAAAAGACGGTGGTGACTCTTGCTTCCGTGACATTTCGCGAACCAGCGTTAAACAGTCAGTTCCAGATCCATCGATCGCCAGAACTGGAGACTCTGCTGGGGATATCTTTAAAGTGAGGTGTACCTTAGGACTAAGATCACTTGTGTTTTCAATTGTTGTGCTTGTTTGCTTTATTATTGTGGGCTGCATCGGAGTTACCTAGATCCTAACCCGGATCTGGGGATACCCTGTTAGCTAGCATAAGCTGTGAGGGACCTGTCCGGCGTAGACCGACACGGGTGAAGCAGTGGCTACGTTGGTGTGGCACCTTGGTCTGTACCGATATCCCTTGTGTCGCAACATGGAGAATATGGGTCTTCTGAGGAGTCATTAAACACCAACCGACCTTAGAACCTTAAATGACCCAACTTGGCCAATAGAACAGTAGCAGTATGCTACACCCATTGAGGCTAAACTCTCGTGATGGTTCTGGCCGCAAGAAAAGATTGCGATGCTGGAGTTATGACCGATTGAGGGTAGTCAGTGATATTGGGATCCTCTAGAACCCGGTTACTTCTGATAGGACAGGTCTTAACCAACAAACTGAAAGAGGGTAATACCTAGACCCCATGCTGGCCTAAACTCTAAGGGCTTGTCTTGTGTGACTTGTGTGCCTTATCATGTTTGCCTTTGTGAATATTTGTGGTGTGCTTTATCATAACGTCATGCCATCATAAACAATGCATGCATCCTGCATAAGGACTGACCATTTCAAAGACAAGAGGGTTTCACCTTTGCTCTGTTTTGTAGGACATCATGATGCCCACCTGAGTTACTTGAAGAGTTGGTTAGCAGAATTCCAAATACTACTTCCTTCATCCAGAGGCATGGTTCTCTTCTCAGTTTAGTCACGGCGAAGTGGGACCAACAACTGATGAGTGTCCTGACCCAGTTTTATGACCCTCTGTACCAGTGCTTCACTTTTCAAGACTTCCAGCTGGTCCCTACCCTAGAAGAGTTCTCTGATTTGCTTGGCATCCCTATCTTGGATCAGACTCCCTACACTGGTTGGGAAAAGACTCTTAGGCTTGAGGAGATTGCTGCAGCTCTTCCTTTGACCCACAAAGAAGTAATGGACAACTGGGTGACTAGAAGCAAAGTTAAGGGTTTCTTGGCCAAGTTTCTGATTGGTAAGGCTAACAGTTTCTGGAATGACCTGGACTTTAGGGCGTATGAAGACATCCTGGCTCTCTTAATCTATGGTCTAGTCTTGTTTCCTAATCCTGATAACTTCATTAACGTCACTGCCATAAGGATCTTCATGTCTCGGAACACTGTGCCCACTCTCTTGGGTGATATCCTGCAACAACTTTATGCTCGTACTGCCCGAAGACGAGGAACTCTGTGGTGTTGTATTCCTTTGTTAGTGAGGTGGTTTATTTCGCACCTCCCTAAGTTCGTGCTGAAGAACAAAGAAGGAAGAGGTTGGGCTCATAGGTTAATGTCTCTCACTGATAAGGACATCATTTGGACTCTCAGAGGTTTGGATGAGGTAGCTGTTATTGATCGTTGCGGAGAATATCCTAATGTTCCTTTGATTGGTACCCAAGGAGGAATCTCTTATAATCCATGTCTAGCTCTCCGTCAGTTTGGAAGGGCCAGAGGAGCAGGGCCTCATGAGATGTTGGTGCCCCACATCAGTTTTGAGTTTCCGGTAGATAGCGACGAGCTGCGTCGTAGGTTCATCAAGGCTTGGGACAGAATTCACAAAGCTGACCCACAAGAGTTGGGACCAAAGACTTCTCTACCCATGGAAGCCTACTACAAATGGGTCTGCATCCGTGCTCAGAAGTTAGGTATGCCATATGAAGCTGTCAGACCCATCATTCTTGAGTATCCTGATAGAGATGGGGCTCCCCCAACTGTTCTCCCTCCTCAGATACCTACTGATATTGATACACTAAAGAGGTCTTGGGCGCAACTGCGAGAAGAACGGGATTCTTATCGGGAAAAGTTCAACGAGCAGGAATTGAAGATCCAGAAGCTGACAAAGCAGTTGGAGAATGAGCGAGCTCTGAATGACTACATCCGTACTGAGAAAAGGAGACCCTGGGATCAGTGATGAACTTTGGATGGTTCTTTTACAGTTTTTATTTTCCTTTTCAGTATTTCCATTTTATGTAATGCCTAAGGGCAATCTGTTGAACAATCTAAATTTCAAAGTTGAATCTAATGAAGTGTGTTCTTTTTTTTGTTTACAAAGTTGAATCCTGATTGTCTTTGAAAATATAAATCATACGCATTCCATTCATCATGTGCATCACAGGTACTCTTCTTTTCAGGTTGCTTAATGTTCTTCGCTATTTATTTCAGCATCATGAACCCTAAATCATCTACCGAGCAGTCTATCAAGGCCCTCCAGGCTCAGAACGCCCAATTTCAAGAACTGATCATGGGTTTGGCTCAAGGTCAAGAGGAATTGAAGGCTCTGCTGGTCAAGAAAAAGAAGAAGAGAACTGTACTATTCAACGTTGGCCGTAGGTTTGGTAACGCACTGCAGAATAAGGTTGATTAAGCTAGTTCTTCTGTAGGGAAAGGCAGTCCCCAAGGGGGAAGAGTTCCTAGTCCGGTGGTCTCTGACAACGAGACTGATTTTAATGAGGAGCAGTATCCTCCAGCTGAAGACAAGTACAAGTATTTGGAAGACCGTCTGAATGCCATGGAAATTCAACAATTGTCTGGTTTGGATTTCGGAGACTTGGGTCTATCTTCTGGTGTGGTCATCCCACACAAGTTCAAAGCACCATCTTTCGCAAAGTATGATGAGGCGTCCTGCCCTAAGCTACATCTCAGATCTTATGTGCGGAAGATCCAACCATACACAGTGGACAAGAACTTGTGGATCCACTTCTTCCAGGAGAGTCTTTCAGGGACTCATCTCGAATGGTTCTATCAGCTGGATGGAACCAAGGTTCATAACTGGGAGGAGTTGGCTACTGCTTTTTACAAGCAGTATCAGTATAATGCCGACCTCGCTCCTACACGTACCCAACTTCAGGGTATGTCGCTAGGATCGGGAGAAGGTTTTAAAGAGTATGCGCAGAAGTGGAGGGACCTGGCTGGCAGGGTGCATCCACCATTAACCGACCGTGAGCTTGTAGGCATGTTCTTGGGGACCCTATCCGGGCCATTCTTCAATCATCTCATTGGCAATTCATCTGCAGGGTTTACAGACCTCATTCTGACCGGGGAAAGGATAGAGGCTGGCATGAAATCAGGGAAGATTCAGAAGGGTGCGTCCTCAAGTTCTGAGAAAAAACCTTTTAAAAAGGAGGCCAGTGCTGTGTATGGGCCTAGAAGGCAAGACAAATTGGAACGCCGCCAAGCTGTCAACGCGGTGGTAATTGCTAAGCCTACTGCCGCTCCTCGGAAACTTAACCAACCAAGGGGTGAGAGACCCAGAAGAGAATACACTCGGCTGAGTATGACCTTGTCGCAAATCTTGCCGCAACTGCTATCGACCAACTTGGTGACCGTCAGAGAGGCTCCGAAGGTTGTGAACATGACCTCTCCGAAGTATAATCCCAATGCCCGCTGTGCTTATCACTCCGATAGCCCGGGGCACTCTACTGATGATTGTTGGGCCCTAAGAAATAAGGTTCAAGATCTTATTGATGCGAAGGAAATACAATTCGAAGCGCCCGAGAGGCCAAATGTTGTGACTGCTCCTATGCCCCAGCATGGAGTAAATGCTGTTGATGAAGACTTGTATGCAGTTTCTGTGAATGATGTGGCTACCTCTTTGTTGACTGTTAAGAGAAACCTGTTGCTAGCCGGTTTATTTCCGGGTTGTAGCAAGGGTTGCCTTTTGTGTGCTGTTTCCCCTACTGGTTGTCCGTTGCTGAAGTCAGGCATCCAAAGCCTGATGGATAGCAAGGAAATTTTGTTCAAGAAGACCGCTGTTCCTTTTGTTCCCACTGAAGAAGTATCCGTCGTCACAATTTTCAATAATCCTACCAAGGCTCCCCCGAGGAAGCCAGTCAAGATCATGTCTGTTGCACCAATCATTATTACTGTTCCGGGGCCCCTCCCCTATGAATCTGACAAGGCTGTCCCATGGAACTATGGGGCAGACGTGTATGTGCTTGGAGTGAAGCAGAAGTTCAACACCGGTACCAGCATCAGCAACATCACTGGTCCCGCTAAAGTTACTCGCAGTGGCAGGCTCTTCTCCCCTGACATTGCGCCACCAGTTATCTGAAGACCTCACATAATTACACCTGCAAGTGCGCCTGCCTCCACTCCTGATTCAGTTTCTACCCCTGCTGCCGAGTCATCTGACACTCGGGGCAAAAGGATTGATGATGTGCCTGCCTAGATGGAGGCACCGAAGACTGTGAATGTTGAAGCCTCCCAGCAAGAGATGGAGGAAATCCTCAAGATCATTAAGAAGAGCGACTTCAACGTTGTTGAGCAGCTGGGGCATACCCCCTCCAAGATCTCGATGATATCATTATTGTTGTGCTCTGAGGCCCATGCCAAGGCCCTGATTTCATTTCTGAAGACGGCCCATGTGCCACAAGAGACCTCTGTAGATCAATTCACTGACTGTATGGCCAATTTGACAGCTGACAACGGTTTGGGTTTCTCGGATGTTGATCTTACCTCCAAGGGAAAGAACCACAATGATGCCCTGCATGTCTCCATAGAATGCAGGGGCACTACTCTCGCACACGTGTTGGTGGACACCGGTTCTTCCCTGAATGTATTACCCAAGAAGGCCTTGGATAGGTTGGATTGTGAGGGCCTAGAGTGGAAGCCTAGTAACATCATTGTCCGAGCCTTTGACGGATCAAAGAGGATGGTTCATGGAGAGGTAGACATTCCGATTCGTGTTGGTTCCCAAGTTTTCGATTCAACGTTCTATGGGATGGATATCCGTCCATCTTATTCCTGTTTGCTGGGTCGACCTTGGATTCACAAAGCTGGGGTTGTGACCTCCACTCTACACCAGAAGCTCAAATACCCTGTCAGAGGGAAGATTGTCACTGTGCAGGGGGAGGAAGAATACATGGTTAGTCATCTGAATTCTTTCCGGTATATTGAGATAGACGGGGAGTTTATTGAAACCCCCTTTCAACATTTTGAAGAGGTACCTCCAACATTGGCGTCGGCTGAGACGGTGATTGAAGAAGACCTTCCTTTGAAGATGGCCTCCTTAAAGGACGCCCGGGCTGTAGTTGGGAACGGTGAATGTGCTAACTAGGGCAGGCTCCCTGATTTTACACCAAAGACTGACAAGTTTGGGCTGGGTTTTACTGCAGAGGCTCAGAGGGCTGTACGCAAAGCTAAGATCGGAAGACCTCCCGTGTTCATCACCAACCCGGGAGTGAATGCTATAAAAGGCGATGCAGAGGAATCAGAGTTTGATAGCTGGATCTACCCGACGACTGACGGTGGACTGACCAATTGGACTGCTAAAGATCACATACCTGTTACTTTTGTTACGTAATAATGAATTCCTTTGTTTTTTATTTGTAATAAACAATAAACTGAAACTTTATGGCCCGGTGTCTTACCCGGGGCACCGTGGCTTCATTTGTGAGGGCTTATTACTTGTCATTTCCATATATCATGAATAAAGACATTGGACATTTTTCGCATTTCAAATCTTGTGCTCCCTTTCTTTCTTTCTTTCTTTATATATTGCAAAACAGCTATATTTACACACACTCACCTATACAGGTTTCAATCCACTCTGGATCTCACTGGTAACGACTCTGCTACTGCCAGTTATGACTTCGAAAATCCGATTAACTTAGCCGAAGACGAAGGTGAAGATGATTGCGAAGTGCCTGGTGAGCTTGCAAGACTGTTACTCCAGGAAGAGAGGGCCATTCAGCCACATGAAGAGCCAGTGGAAACGGTAAATCTAGGTACTGAGACAGACAGAAGGGAAGTTAAGATTGGTGCCAATCTGGAGCTCAGCGTGAAACAACGTTTGATTCAGATGTTGCATGATTATGTGGAGATTTTCGCCTAGTCCTACGAAGACATGCCTGGGTTGGATACCGACATTGTGGTCCATCATCTGCCTACCAAGGAAGACTGCCCACCGGTTAAGCAAAAGGTTCGCCGTATGCGTCCAAAGATGTCCGAGAAGATCAAAGCTGAGGTTATGAAGCAATTCGATGCCGGGTTTCTTGCAGTGACTTCTTACCCTCAGTGGGTTGCCAATGTGGTGTCAGTGCCAAAGAAAGATGGTAAGGTCAGAATGTGTGTTGATTACAGGGATCTGAACAGGGCGAGCCCCAAGGATGACTTCCCCCTACCTCACATTGACGTTCTTGTTGACAATACTGCTCAGCACAAGGTGTTCTCCTTCATGTATGGGTTTTCAGGTTATAATCAGATCAAGATGGCTCCTGAAGATATGGAAAAGACTACCTTTGTTACTCAGTGGGGCACCTTCTGCTACAAGGTCATGCCTTTTGGACTGAAAAATGCTGGGGCAACCTACCAACGTGCCATGGTTGCTTTATTTCATGACATGATCCATCATGAGATTGAAGTGTATGTCGATGATATGATCGTAAGATCCCAAACTGAGGAGGAACACCTTGACCATCTGCAGAAGCTGTTTGAACGGCTGAAATTGTACAAGCTGAGGTTGAATCCGAACAAGTGCACCTTTGGGGTAAGATCTGGAAAGTTGCTAGGCTTCGTTGTAAGTGACAAGGGTATTCAAGTGGACCCTGCCAAGGTTAAAGCCATACAAGAGATGCCAGTTCCTAAGACAGAGAAAGAAGTCAGAGGATTTCTAGGACGTCTGAATTATATTGCCCGATTCATCTCGCATCTAACTGCCACCTGTGAACCAATCTTCAAGCTGCTGAAGAAAGATCAGGTAGTACGTTGGAACGATGAATGTCAGGCCGCTTTTGACAGAATCAAAGAGTATCTCCAAGAACCACCCATCCTTATGCCACCGGTTTAAGGGAGACCTCTAATACTATACCTGACAGTACTTGACAGCTCAATGGGGTGTGTGCTGGGTCAGCATGACGAGTCTGGCCGAAAAGAGCACGCCATTTATTACCTTAGCAAAAAGTTTACCGTTTGTGAGACCCGATACTCACTGCTCGAGAAAACTTGTTGCACTTTGGTATGGGCTGCTCGCCGGCTGAGACAGTATATGCTGACTCACACTACTTTGTTGATATCAAAGATGGATCCAATAAAGTACATATTCGAAAAGCCTGCTCTGTCTGGGAGAATAGCAAGATGGCAAATGATCTTGACATAATACGACATCCAGTACACGACTCAGAAAGCCATCAAAGGAAGTGTATTGGCAGACCATTTAGCACACCAGGCAGTGGACGACTACCAGTCAATGAACTTTGAGTTTCCAGACGAGAGCATCATGATTGTGACTGATTGTGAAGCACCTGGACCGGATGAAGGACCTGAGGAAGGATCCCGATGGTCTATGCACTTTGACGGAGCCTCCAACGCTTTGGGTAACGGCATTGGCGCTGTGATCACATCCCCTCAAGGCACTCATACTCCACTTACTGCCCGACTATGTTTCAACTGCACCAACAACATGGCGGAGTATGAGGCATGCATCATGGGTCTTCAAGCTGCGATCGACTTAAGGATCAAGTTTCTGAGTGTCTTCGGAGATTCCGCTCTCGTGATCAATCAGATCAAAGGCGAGTGGGATACGAAACATCCGAATCTTATTCCTTACAGAGAATGTGTGTTGACATTGATCCCGCATTTCACAGAGATAACTTTTGAACACTTCCCAAGAGAGGAGAATCAGCTGGAGGACGCGTTAGCTACGATGTCTTCCATGTTCAAAGTCAAGTGGGACAATGAGGCTCCCCGGATCATCATCTGGAAACAGGATGAACTTGCATATTGTTGTGATCTTGAGGCTGAGTCAGTAACTGAAAAACCCTGGTATCATGAGGTGAAAAGATACTTAGAAGCTCAAGAATACCCTGAAGGTGCATCTATCAATGACAAGAAGTTTCTGAGAAGGTTCGCAGCGAAGTTCTTCCTCAACAATGGCATTCTGTACAAGCGAAACCTTGATTCAACCTTACTGCGTTGTGTGGATAAGACTGAAGCAGAAAGGATCATGGCAGAGCTACATGAAGGTACCTTCGGAACACACTCCAGTAGACATACCATGGCAAAGAAGATCCTTCGAGCAGGGTATTTCTGGTCCACTATGGAAGCTGACTGTTACCAACACTCTCGGACATGTCACAAATGCAAGATATATGTTGATAAAGTGCATGTTCCTCCAGTTCCTCTGAATGTATTGACAGCACCTTGGCCTTTTGCAATGTGGGGCATTGATATGATCGGCGAGATTAAACCTACGGCATCCAACGGGCATCGCTTCATCCTGGTAGCGATTGATTACTTCACGAAGTGGGTTGAAGCAACTTCCTACGCCACTGTAACCAAGAATGTTATGGCACGGTTCATTCGGCATAATTTGATCTGTCGATACGGCGTACCTTAGAGGATCATTACGGACAACGGTACCAATCTTAATAACAAGATGATCACTGAGCTCTACGAGCAATTCAAGATACAGCACCACAACTCTTCTCCTTACCGGCCGAAGATGAATGGGGTTGTAGAAGCAGCGAATAAGAATATCAAGAAAATTGTGCAGAAGATGACAGTGACCTATAAAGATTGGCACGAGATGTTACCGTTTGCTCTTCATGGGTATCGTACCTCAGCAAGAACGTCAACCGGGGCAACTCCTTTTTCCTTGGTCTACGGCATGGAGGCAATCTTACCGATTGAAGTCCAGATACCCTCTCTCCGGATAATGAAGGATGCAGATCTGAGCGAAGATGACTGGATCCAGACTCGACTTGATCAATTAAACCTAATTGACGAAAAGAGACTCACTGCTATTTGTCATGGTCAAACGTATCAAAAGCGGATGATCAGGGCATTTAACAAGAAAGTCAGACCACAAGAGTATCAAGTTGGGGACCTGGTAATCAAGCGCATCATTCTTCCTCAGAGTGATCCCAGGGGCAAATGGACCCCTACGTACGAAGGGCCATTTATGGTTAAACATGTGTTCTCAGGAGGAGCCATGATTCTAACCACCATGGATGGTGACGACCTTCCTCACCCCGCTAATGCAGACATAGTAAAATGATACTACGCATGATAAAAGACCCGCTAGGTTGACATACCTAGGCAAAAATTAAGGCTTCCCGGCGAACCAAAAGGGTTCGGGCAAAATGAGGGATGAAATGAAAAAATCTGCACACCCGACAAGTCGAAAACCTTAAAAGGCGGCTTGGGCAAAAATGGGTATCCCGGTGGACTGAAAACCCGAAAGGGCGGTCCAGGAAAAAGTTAGGGATTAAAGCGTAATACTATGTCTCATTAGATCACTTTGCATCTAGAATCCGGTATCAACTATCAGGTTCAGACGGCATCGATCAATCAGCTTCATCTTCAACCGAGCAGCAAAGTGATGAGACGCTCGAAGATATAAAGGTGATAGCAGAGTGGGAACCCAATGGGATTATTCTTTTCACATAGCTGTTTTGTTTTCCCTTTTTCATAAAATTGTATAAACTCTGTTGTTCAGCGGCATTCTCTTACTAGGACGTCAGCCTCTTGTACATAAACGCCTATTTACAGGCAATTCAAAAATCAATACAAATTCAATTTTCAGATCAATTGCCAATTGTTTTCCTTTTTCTGTTTTGTTTTGCAAAGAACGTCCAATGTTCAATTTTGATATATGCATTTGACACTAAATGCTAACTCATAAATACTTGCATGCGAAACAAAGGATTAATTACAGGTAACATTAGAAACAGGGGCAATAATGAGTGGTCTAAGCGATCTAATTGCTCTGTCCACTAAGGTACCAAGGTAAGTTCAGCTGAAGAACCTAACCAAGACACCTTAATTCCCCAGAGAGTGAGCCAGCAAGTCAGCGATACTCTCCCCAAGCAGAGTTAGCCTACTCAGTCAGCCTTATGGAAATTGGGTATCCCCAACAGATCTCAACATTCCCCAACGATATACAAACATTCGTAACAAGCATCCCCGACAGTCTTGATCTAAGATTGTTCCCCGGCGGTATACCAGACATCCAGTGGAGCCATTCCCCATTCCAATCTGGAAAAAAAAAACGCCCCAGAAGAGTTCAATCCATCTCCCCAGCAGGAAGCTTATCCCTAGTAGATTCTGGAAGCTTACCCTCGCAGAGCACGAACGCGTCCCCCGGACTTTTTATTCAAAGGTTATTTCCCCACCAGGATATAACTGGGTTATCCTCATCCATTTGCCATGGAAAGATCATCCTCGGCGAAGTCTTCCTATCCCCAGCGGAGTCTATTAAAATTTTCAACATAACAATGGTATCCCCAGCGGAGTTACCATCAACACCTCAGCAAAGTACCTCTCCTTCCCCACAGAGTAATCTCCCCGCAGAGTAATCTAGTCGCCAAGTTTATTCTCCAACGGAGTCATCTTCTCCCACCGGTATTCTTGCAACCATCATCCCCAGCGGAAACAAAGAACGCTACTCTTCAAACTTAGCCCAGGATTTGACTTCCTGGCACCCGTCAAGGATTTATTTTCCTAGATGAAAATACATTCATAAACATCATATCTTCATACATTATAGCATGCACATATGCATCATGAACATACAATTTCATCTATTTTGAGAACATCACGCATGTCATACATCATGACATCACATACAACTAACGTCTTGTCTTTTCAGGACGAAAGATCAATACAAAGATGATTACCATCAATGGTCGCAACTAAAGATCCGATTCCTGTATCTTGCCAGGGTGTATATGTTGACGACTAACATTACCAGACTTGATTCCTGTATCCGGCCAGGGCACGTCTGAAGAGTTTGAGGATCCGATTCCTGTATCTTGCCAGGATGTATCTGTTGACGACTAACATTACCAGACTCGATTCCTGTATCCGGCCAGGGCACGTCTGAAGAGTTCGAAGATCCGATTCCTGTATCTTGCCAGGGTGTATCTGTTGACGACTAACATTACCAGACTCGATTCCTGTATCCGGCCAGGGCACGTCTGAAGAGTTTGAGGATCCGATTCCTGTATCTTGCCAGGGTGTATCGGTTGACGACTAACATTACCAGACTCGATTCCTGTATCCGACCAGGGCACGTCTGAAGAGTTCGAAGATCCGATTCCTGTATCTCGCCAGGGTGTATCTGTTGACGACTAACATTACCAGACTCGATTCCTGTATCCGGCCAGGGCATGTCTGAAGAGTTCGAAGATCCGATTCCTGTAACTCGCCAGGGTGTATCTGTTGACGACTAACATTACCAGACTCGATTCCTGTATTCTGCCAGGGCACGTCTGAAGAGTTTGAGGATCCGATTCCTGTATCTTGCCAGGGTGTATCTGTTGACGACTAACATTACCAGACTCGATTCCTGTATCCTGCCAGGGCACGTCTGAAGAGTTTGAGGATCCGATTCCTGTATCTCGCCAGGGTGTATCTGTTGACGACTAACATTACCAGACTCGATTCCTGTATCCTGCCAGGGCACGTCTGAAGAGTTTGAAGATCCAATTCCTGTATCTTGCCAGGGTGTATCTGTTGACGACTAACATTACCAGACTCGATTCCTGTATCCTGCCAGGGCACGTCTGAAGAGTTTGAAGATCCGATTCCTGTATCTCGCCAGGGTGTATCTGTTGACGACTATTCCAGACTCGATTCCGGTATCCGGCCAGGGCACGTCTGAAGAGTTCGAAGATCCGATTCCTGTATCTTGCCAGGGTGTATCTGTTGACGACTATATTCTCCGGACTCGATTCCTGTATCTTTCCAGGGCACGTCTGAAGAGTTTAAAGATTCAATACCTGTATTCATCCAGGGTACATCTACATAAAGAGTTTGAAGATCAACTCCGGTAACAGGCCAGGTAATTATTTTTCTTTCTCAGGTACGCAAGTTCTCGCTAAGGAATCTCTTACGCGATCGACAACCTCCCGATGGCATCTATAAGCCCATCTCTCCACTTACCAACAGTCTCTAGATGGCATCTATAAGCCCATCCTCCTATCCATCATCTCTCAAAATGGCATCTGTAAGCCTATTCCCGTCATCACACTGCTGACATCCTACTATGTGAGTGCAAATTTCTGGGCACTCTAGTGTTCAATCATCTTCCACCTTCGGATTACGAAAGGCACGCCAGCCAATCTACATCCTCAGGTCTAAGAAGATTGAACATGGGCAACTGTTGTACCCCAAAATTTTCCCTCCCATATTCTTCAAGATTTGGCAAAATCAAGCTTCAAAATCTCTCAAGGGTTGCACAGTTCAATCCCTCCTAACACAGTCAAAATTAGGGTTTTGGTTCTTGCAAAGAAATTGAGGTTTCCAAGGGTCCAATCAAGTCCCATATGCCTACATACATTGTCAAGCATCCATATGTCAAGTTTCAAGACTCACAACATCAAATTGCACAGTCAAAAACCCTAAATGCTTCACAGTCAACTGCAGGGGCAAAATGGTCACTTGACAGTCAAAAGTCAAAATTTTTGGTCAACATCTTATTTTGAAGCCACAAACATCATTTGATCATGATTCTCAAAGCATGGCTCAAAAAGTCTCAAGATGCAAAAGTTTCTATTTTTGGACAGTTGAAAAAGTCAACTGCAAATTGACCAGGGCATAACTTCCTCATGGTTTATCAGAAAAATCCCATCCAAAGCTCATTTTGAAGAGAATGACATTTCCTACAACTCATCTTCACACTTCAAGTCCAATAAATGCTCTCACAAAAAGTTATCAATTTCAACATTATAGGTCATTTTCAAAAGTCAACAAAAAGGCACTTTAAGTCAAAGACCATAACTTAAGATTGGTAAATCAAAATGACATGGGACCAAAGACATTTGTTAGAGGACTTCAAGACCTTTCCAAAATGTCCAAGAACATGATCATAGCTTAAACATTGAGCAAGATATGCCTTGTAGAAGTTGGGAAATTTTTGGGAATTTTGAAAAGTCAACTTTGCACAAAAGGCTTCAAAATTGCTAATGGGCCACAAATTCTTCCATGAATCATTACCCAAAGGCTATGCACGACCCATTAAGCTCAAAGGGAGTTATTTTATTATTTTTGATTAATTATTTGAATTTTTATTATCATTAATTCATTTAATTAAATTTAAATATAAGAAAAATACCAAATCATTGTTTTTAAATCTTTTTATGCAGCAAATATCTTCCACACATGTAAGAGATCTCGTGCATCAATCAAAAGGGACAATATCTTCCATATTTGGCATGATTGGCATGGAAAAAGATTGAAAAAAGATGTGGAAAAATCAAAGATTGGAATCATCAATACATGGACTTTGGGCTTGGTTTTTTAACCTAATTTGCTTCATCTACATATGCACAAGTTAACCTAATGGTCATGGACACAAAAGCTGCACAGAAAAACCAAGAACCAAATTGCATTTTTTTCACAAAAAGTTGGAAACTGAAATCCTAGTTAGAGGACAATTCGAAGCTCCAAAAGCATTCCAATACATTGCCAAAGCATCCAGGAAGCGATTACAATCAAAACCAGCCCTCCATACCTCAAGAATTGGTAGAACAACATTGCACTTTTCATGAACTTTTCCATTATCGTGTTTTAATTTTCAAGCATTGTTCATGTGTTTTTTTAATTGGTTTACACTAATATTGATATTATGAAGCTAATGGTACCATTTAATTGTCCTAACAATGCCTGTATCAAGAGTTGTCATTAACGTTCTCTAGGGTTTCAGAAGCTTCGATTTAGGGGTTTACACATATGGAAAAATTAGACCTTCAGACCAGTGCAGACCAAATCGTGACATGAAGACGAATCCATTAATAACCTCGCGCTCAATTTATATTTGGGCATCGTCTAATCGCTATTTTTTTTGGTTGAGTTTAGTGGGGGTTTAAAACCCCCGCTATTTGTTTGATAATTGCAGGAAAAATAAGGAAGACGAAGGACGTGGCCTGATGCTATAGGGCAATTCAAAACCTGGCGCGTTTTTTATTGTTTGATATCATTAACTTTGGTTTCTTTTTATATTATTCATGTTCCATTAACATTACAAATACGCGCATTGGCTTGGTTGGTGAATGAGCTGTCTGGCAGGTATTGGGACCTGGGTTCGATTCCCAGGTCCCCTCACATATTTCATATTTTTCTTCCCAACATGTTTCCATGCAGTGCGCGTCCCAGGGCTCATCATACATCCTCAAACGCTAGCTTGCCACATAATCTGAGCTTCAATCCAATGGCCATAACGTGAACTCCAGGATACGCCCAAGTCAACCAACATACACACAAGCTGGAAAGTCAACGCAGGCCTTGCAATCTTGGGCCCAAATTACTCTACAAAAACCTCCAAAAAGGGCCAGACACCCCTCCTTGTTTGTATTCCTTCTTTTAATTTTCTTTTCTTTTATTCTTTTCAATTGTTTTATTTAATCCACATAAATTAATTTTCACAATATAAAATACAGAAAAATTAAAATATGTTTGATTATATTTAATTCCTATTAATTTATTTTGTCAATAAACCTTAATAATTAACTAGTTAAATTAGGTGTTAAAACTTCAATCTTTTTCTTAATAAATTAAAATATGTAGAGATTAGGGTTTTTAACTTTTTCATCCTTTTTTTTATTAAATAATTTTCTCATCATTATTATTATTAATTATTAAATATTTTTGTAAATAAACATGTACATTAAATATTTAGTAAATTAGGTTAAACTTTAATCTTTTTTTTCATTAATAATTAAAAACAACTTAGAATTAGGGTTTCTCTTCAATTTTAATTTCTTTATTTCATTAAATACAAAAAAAAAACCTAAAAAACATCTCTTTTCTTTAATTAAATAATAATTAGCTTTTAATTTCAATTTAATTTCAAAAGGGTCCAACGCCCTCGAACATTCGATTCTGATTTCTTTTCCCGCATTCATTCTTATTTATTTTCTTTCAAATATTATGTAATTTCTCAAGCCATGTAATAGTAATTAGGCTTTACTTTCCGCATTTTTTATTAAAACGGGTCTTTATTAATTTGGCGATGTATAGACCCGCGCCTTGTAATAGCGTAGGATTTTACTTTCCGCATTTAAATTTCCGCACTTTTAAATTCTAATCGCATGAAAGAATGTATGGCCTAAATTAAAAACAAGCGTAGATCACCGTGATGCATGTACAAGATAAAACATAACATGAAAACAATACACAAATTCACACACCACTCTTAGGGTACGCCTCACTGTTGCCTTGCCCTCGAAACGTGGTCGTCGAGTATAGGACGTTTTAGTAAGTCCTTATGTCCATGATCTATGGCATAGGGGTAGCTTCTAAGGTGTCCTACTGTTGCTCTGGTGACCACACTGTCCCTAAAAACGAATTGACCCGGACACCTCCAACGGTGGTGCTACCTACCCCTCAATGGTGGGATGGCACTACCTTAAGGACATTTACACAGCCTAATTCCTTAGGGTAGGTGGATGACTCATAGATACTTGCTCTATTCAAAAACTCTTTTCACACCGACACTTTCAAAAAAAGCTTTCAAAAACAATTTTTCAAACACTCTTGAGGACTGATACAAGAGTTATTCCGAAATTTTCAAAGAAACTTTTTTCAAACCCACTCACATTTTGAAAAGAAAACAAACATTTTGAAAACACAAATGAGCAAGTATCTAAGAGCCAATGGATAACCATGGATAGAAAGGGTGCTAACACCTTCCTTTCCTATAAATCTACCTCCCGAACCGAGAAACTATCTCATAGGGAATTTTGCTGTGCTTTTGTCCTGTCCATGTTGGAGAAAATAAAAGATGGCGGCGACTCTTGCTTCCGCGACATTTCGCGAACCAGCGTTAAACAGTCAGTTCCAGATCCACCGATCACAAAGATCAACACCTATAACAGGCCAGGTAATTATCTTTCTTTCTCAGGTACGCAAGTTCTCGCTAAGGAATCTCTTACGTGATCGACACCTAGATGGCATCTGTAAGCCCATCCACATACCAACAGCTCCAGATGGCATCTATAAGCCCATCCTCCTATCCATCATCTCTCCAAATGGCATCTGTAAGCCCATTCCCACCATCACAACGCTGATACTACTCCATGCGAGTGCAAATTTCTGGGCACTTTAGTGTTCAATCATCTTCCACCTTCGGATCACGAAAGACACGCAAGCCAATCTATATCCTCAGGTCTAAGAAGATTGAACAGGGGCAACTGTTGTACCCCAAAATTTGCCCTCCGATATTCTTCAAGATTTGGCAAGAGCATGGTTCAAAATCTCTCAAAGGGTTGCACAGTCCAATTGCCTCCTAACACAGTCAAAATTAGGGTTTTGGTTATGGCAAAGAAACTGAGGTTTTCAAGGGTCCAATCAAGTCCCACATGCCTATATACATTGTCAAGCATTCATATGTCAAGTTTCAGGATTCACAGCATCAAGCTGCACAGTCAAAAACCCTAATTGCTTCACAGTCAACTGTAGGGGCAAAATGGTCATTTGACAGTCAAAAGTCAAATTTTTTGGTCAACATCTTATTTTGAAGCCACAAACATCATTTGATCAATTCTTGATCATGATTCTCAAAGCATGGCTAAAAAAGTCTCAAGATGCAAAAGTTTCTATTTTTGGACAGCTGAAAAGTCAACTGCAAATTGACCAAGGCATAACATTTTCATGGTTCATCAGAAAAATCCCATCCAATGCTCATCTTGAAGGGGAAGACATTTCCTACAACTCATCTTCACACTTCAAGTCCAAGAAATGCTCTCACAAAAAGTTATCAATTCCAACATTATAGGTCATTTTCAAAAGTCAACAAAGAGGCACTTTAAGTCAAAGACCATAACTTGAGATTGGTAAATCAAAATGACATGGGACCAAAAGCATTGGTTAGAGGACTTCAAGACCTTTCCAAAATATCCAAGAACATGTTCATAACTTCAAAATTGAGCAAGATATGCATTGGAGAAGTTGGGAAAATTTTGGGAACTTTCAAAAGTCAACTTTGCCTAAAACACTTCAAATTTGCTAATGGGCCTCAAATTCTTCCTTGAATCATTACCCAAAGCCTATGCACGACCCATTGAGCACAAAGGGATTTATTTTCTTATTTTTAATTAATTAATTGAATTTTTATTCTTATTAATTCATTTAATTAGATTTAATTATGAGAAAATATCAAATAATGCTTTTTCAAATCTTTTTGTGCAGCAAATCAAACTAGGGCAAGCTGGCCAAGTCGTTTCACATCCAAAAAAGGAAAATCATCCATGATTGGCAAAGATTTCAATGAAAAAAGATTGAAAAATATATGATGAAAATCAAAGATTCAAAACATTAATTCATGGACTTATGGGCTTGTTTCTTGACCTAATTTCGTTCACATACAAAGGCTGAGTGGAACCCTACTCAAGGATACACGAAAAGCTGCTCACAAACTCATAACCAATTTGCAAAATTTCAACAAAAAGCTTGAAACTGATTTCATAGTTGCAGGATCATTCAAGGCCTAAAATCTATTCCAACACGTTACTGACATTGCTAGGAAGCTGTTGGCATCAAGAACAAGTCCCCATACTCCAAGAAATCGGTAGAACAGAGTCACATTTCTTCACAAATATTTCATAATCGAATTTTAATTTCCACGCATCATTCATGTGTTTTGATTATTGATTTATGCTACTAACATCCTCCTGAAGCGTTTGGTATAGTTTAATTGTTCTAAAACCGCTTGAATCGAAATCTGCCATGGATGAAACCTAGGGTTTCAGAAGCTTCAAAATAGGGCTTTCTTGTAGAGAAAAAATTGGACCTTGAGACCTATGCAGTTGAATTCAGGAGCTCCATACGAATTGAATGGCGACCTCGCGCTCAATTTATATTAACGCCTCTTCTATTCGCTATTTTTCGTGGCTATGCTTAGTGGGGGTTTAAAACCCCCGCTACTTGTTTTCTGTTGCAGGAAACAAACGGAGAAGAAGCATGCGTGGCAATACATGGTTGGGACATTCAAATCCAGCGCGCCTATTTTTTTGTTTGCACCATTACGCTTGTTTTGTTTTATATAATATTTGTTGTGTATATGTTTGACAAACGCGCGCAATAGCTCAGATGGTGGGAACGTGGCTTGGTAAACGCTGGGACCTGGGTTCGATTCCCAGGTCCCCCATACAATTGCTATTATTTTTCTAACTCAATCCCATGCAGCGCTTCATCCAGAACTCCACCATGAGCCTCATGCTTGAGCCTGCCAAGTGGCCAGGAGATCCAATCCAGTGGTCAGGAGACAACGCCTATGGTACACCCTAGTCAACCAGCATGCACACAAGCGTGGAAAGTCAAACAAGGCCTTTGGCTGATGGGCCTGAATTCCTCACAAATACCTCCATATGGGCCTGACACCCCCCTTGGTTTGCAATTTAATTTTCCTTTCTTTCTTTTAAATTTCTTTCAATTGTTTTATTTTTATAATCATTATTAACTCACTAAAATTAATTTTCCATAGAAAAATCAGAAACTCAAAAAATGTTTTTTTAATTAATATTTAATTTCACTAATTAATTTTTGTAAATAAATTTCAATAACTAACTTAGTTAAATTAGGTTTTAATTATAATATTTTTCTTAATAAATAAAAAATACATAGAATTAGGTTTTGACATTTTCATCTTTTTCTTAATTAATTTTTTCCTCATTATTTATTATTACTATTAATTTTGTAAATAAACATGTAATTTAATTAACTAGTAAATTAGGTTAACTTTAATATTTTCTTAAATAATTAAAATAACTTAGAATTAGGGTTTCTCTTGATTTTAATTTTCTTTATTCCATAATAAATACAAAAAAACCTAAAAAACACTTTTCTTTAATTAAATAATTGTTATGCATTAATTTAATTTAATTTCAAGCAAAAGGGTCCAACGCCCTCGAACGTTCAATTTTAATTTCTATTTCGCGCATTTATTTTCTTTTGAATATTATGTAATTACTCAAGGATTGTAATAGTAATTAGGTTTACCGCATACTTTTATTTTCCGCATTTTTATCAAACGGGTCTTTGTATTTTGGCGATGTATAGACCCGCGCCTTGTAATAACGTAGCCTTTATTTTCCTGTATTTTACTTTCCGCACTCTTAAATTCTAAATGGCATGAAAGAATGTATGGTTAATTAAAAACAAGCGTAGCTTACGATGCCATGATCAAAGATAAGACATAACATGAAAACAACACACAAATACACACACCACTTCTAGGGTACGCCTCACCCGTTGCCTTCGAAATGTGGTCGTCGAGTATAGGACGTTTTAGCGATCGCTCTGATGTCTAAGATCCAGTCGCCTCGAAACGGTTGCCTCGGATAAAAGGATCTAGGACATTAGGGTAGCTTCTAAGGTATCCTACTGTTGCTCTGGCACATTATCCCTACAAACGAATTGACCCGAACACCTCCAACGGTGGTGCTACCTACCTCTCAATGGTGGGATGGCACTACCTTAAGGACATTTACACAGCCTAATTCCTTAGGGGAGGTAGATGACTCATAGATACTTGCTATCTCAAAAACAAATCAAAACTCTTTTCACACCGATACTTTAAAAAGCTTTCAAAACAATTTTTCAAACACTCTTGAGGACAGATACAAGAGTTATTCCGAAATCTTTCAAAGCAACTTTTGCAAAATCCACTCACATTTTGAAAAGCAAACATTTTGAAAACGTAAGAGCAAGTATCTAAGAGCCCGTGGATAACCATGGATAGAAAGGGTGCTAACACCTTCCCTTTCTATAAATCTACCTCCCGAACCGAGAACTAATCTCATAAGGAGTTTTGCTGTGCTTTTGTCCTGTCCATGTTGGAGAAAATAAAAGACGGTGGCGACTCTTGCTTCCGCGATATTTCGCAAACCAGCGTTAAACAGTCAGTTCTAAATCCACTGATCACAATGGGATTTAACAATCATATCATCAACATATACCTCAATTTCCTTGTGCATCAGATCATGGAATATGGTTTTCATAGCCCTCGGGTACGTTGTACCAGAGTTCTTCAAACTGAAGGGCATCACTCTAACAGAATGTTCCTCAGGGTGATAAACATTGTTTTTCCATGTCCTCTGGAGCCATTATTATTTGATTATACCCAGAAAATCCATCCATGAACGAGAATACTTTGAATTTTTCAGTGCTATTCACTAACATGTCAATGTGTGGCAATGGAAAATCATCTTTTGGACTAGCTTTATTTAGATCTCTGTAATCTATGCACATGTGAACTTTTCTATCTTTTTTCGGTACTGGGACAATATTATCAATTCATTGAGGATACACTTACGTCACAAGAAAACCGGCATTAATCTGCTTTAGAATCTCCTCTTTGATCTTCACTGCCATATCTGGGTGAGTTCTTCTCAACTTCTGTTTGATTGGCGGATATTCTGGCTTCAACAGAAAACAGTGCTCTATAATATTTGTATCTAGACCAGGCATATCTTGATAATACCAAGCAAAAATATCCATATACTCTTTCAAAAACTCAATCAACCTGCTCTTCACATCAGGATGCAGTAATGCTCCAATCTTTACTTCCTTCGGATCTTCTTCTGAACCCAAATTGATTACCTCCAATGGCTCTTTATATGGTTGAATGGAATTTTCCTCACGCTCAAGAAACCATGAGACCTCTTCTGGAATCTCATCATAGTCTTCTTCTTCGGCCCCATACACAGGACATTCAAAGTTGGGAGAGAGTGTAGGGTCATTATATTCAACGGGTTTTTTAATTAATATGCACATATGATTTATGATTGCATTTAGAAACTGACACATATAACAAGTGATCATGCAATTGAATTTCAATTATTATTTATTTTGAAAGGTTTTTTTATGATTATCATTTTCCAAGAAAAAGCAGAAAATAAAGACACAAATTGGGAAACAAAGATACCTTTTATTATTGGTTTTAAAAGTCACAGCAAACAGATAAGCCCATACAATATTAATACTTCCACCTTGGGCAAAGTGAAAGCTTTTCAAAAAGATTAACAAATCAAATTACTTTGAAACATGTATGCAAGAGGGAACATCAATGGTGATCCAGTTCTGGACCCTAACTCCGTGCGTCACATAATTTTGCACTTCTGGCTCTACTTCATCTTCCACAATGGGATTAATCCCGAAAAAAGTCGGATGAAGATAACCCTAACTACGGAAGATGTCTTGATACTTTCCTGCAGCAGATTTCAGCTTCATGCTCTTACCTTTGTCATTCTTCAGAGAGAACCCCAAGCCAGCTGTGTTCTTGTTTACAGGTAGATCCATAATTCGTCCTCATACTTCACTATGACCCTTACCCACAACTTGTTGCGCATCCTTAAGCGATACCATAGAATTATCATTTCCTCTTATATTATCAATGGATAAGGCTTGGAAATGGGTTCCAACAGCAGCTTCATCCGCCTCCACAATGTTGAAAGAGGACAAATGAGATATCAATAATGCTTGTTCTCCATTTATGATTACCACTTTTCCTTCACGTACAAACTTCAGTTTCTGGTGTAACGTTGAAGTGACAACCCCTGCCTCATGTATCCACGACCTTCCTAGAAAACAACTATAAGCGGGTACAATGTCCATAACCTGGAAAGTAATCTGAAACAAATGTGGGCCTATATGAATAGGCAAGTCCACTTCAATGATAACAAATTTCCTTGATCCATCAAACACTTTCACAATAATGCCACTTGGGCGCATGGGAGTTCCTTGATATTTCAACTTCATAAGCGTGCTCCTCGGTATAATGTTCAAAGCA
Source organism: Vicia faba (assembly GCA_948472305.1). Classification (NCBI taxonomy): domain Eukaryota; kingdom Viridiplantae; phylum Streptophyta; class Magnoliopsida; order Fabales; family Fabaceae; genus Vicia; species Vicia faba. Next base: position 414,678,529 of record OX451738.1, read on the forward strand.
GACCCATTATAAATCAGCACATTGGATAGTGAATCATTTTTGCAGTTCATAGAGATGTGGAGGGCCAGATTGTGATTCCTTCCTTCATCGGGCAATTCATCATCGCAGAAAATCAGGTTATTATATGACGTAATGTTCCCTACTACACTGCTAAATTGGTCTACATGCATGTCACTCTCCATGAAAGCTTGGTCCAATACCCTCATCAAAGATTCTATGTGAGCAGAGGAGTTCATCAATAAAGCCAAAATAAATATTTTCGAAGGAGTATGCAGTAGCTGATCTACAATTCTGTAGTCGCCCATCTTAATTATCTTCAAAATATCATCCACATATTTTTCTAGCATAGCTCTACTAGATTCACTCGTAGCCTTCTTCGATTCAACATTCTCAACAATTTCTTTCCAGCGCTAACATCTCCACGAACAATTAGTGCAAATACACGATCGTTGCGGGTCATTCTGCTAGTCTCAGCAATATTTCCAACATCATGCATTGGCTGGATGGGAACTTCCACACCATCCTCTAAGATTGTAGCGTTATATGTGTAGGGTACAACCTTATCTGACTTGTAGGGGACAGGACCTGGAAAACTAATCACCAATGGAGTAATAACCGGCTTGCTATAATACTCAACTTCAAAATGGACAGGTGCACCAAAACAAGGAACAATAAATTTTACCCCTTCTTCAATGTAATCAGTCATTATTGAGTCATCTGTGGAAAAAAAATCCTCATCTGAGGAGAAATACTCATCTGCAGAGGCATACTCATCATCCGACTCTTCTTCAGCTAAACAAACCTCAATCATATCAACTTCATAGTAATTATCCCTTTAACATATAACCTTGATAGTACCATTGTCCAATAACAACTGAACACCTTTCTTCACGATTGAACATCCTCGGGAGTCTCGTTAACAAATTCGGCAAGATCCATACTGATGTTCCACCTGACCAGCCAAGTGGAAGAAAGTAGCATGCAATTACACGAGGTCTTCGTTCATATACTCCACATCAAAAATTCTGAACTCTCCAGGACATCCCGAAACCATATTCACCTTCTCTTCATACTATGCTCTAGGTCTGATTATGTGGATGAGGCCCTCATCCATCATCTCCTGTAAATCAGCCTTTATCTTGTCGCAACCTTGTATGTCTGTACTACAAATAGCACAACCGGAATGGTCATGTGTATAGTAGCTAAATTCACAGAGGTCTGCATGCATTTTCACCAAATCTCCTCTTACTAGATGAATATCAAAAATCCAGAATTCGCCTAGGAAACCGGCCACCATATTCACAACATTTGCTCTTCCATGCTTGGGTAGAAGATTGTCTTTCACATTAGGACCCACATCCTTGAAAGATAAAATGCCAGACCTCACCAATTTCTGCACCTCAGTCTTCAAAGGATAACAATTCTCTACATTATTTCCTGGTGCTCCCTGATGAAAAGCACGTGTTTTGTCTGCCTTATAATACCAAGGCAAAGGTGATGTACAATGGGAGGTAGTCGGGTCTGCACCAACTTCTTCTGAATCAATTCCGGTAGTAACTCTATATAACTCATAGGAATAGGGTCATAACTCTTCCTTCTCTGATTATACCATTGATTCCCCTGCTGGGGCGGTCTCTGATAAGCAATGGTGGTTGGAGCTACACCAACAACATGAGTAACTAAGGCGACTTGCTGATGACGTTGATAATTTCTTCTAGGAGGATTGACCCTCCTCTCTTGCATAAAAGCATTTGCATCCCCTTCCTTCTTCTTGGTAAACCCATAAGATGGCTTCTTCGCACCTCTAGATCCTTCACTCTTTGTTAAACGATCCTCTCTTACAGCCTCTTCTAAACGGATACCCATGCCTACCATTTCAGTAAAGTCACTTGGCGCACTTGATACCATCCTTTCATAGTAGAAAACACCCAGAGTCTTCAAGAAAATCTTAGTCATCTTCTTCTCTTCCATGGAAGAAATCACTTGGGCGGCTACCTCACGCCATCTCTGTGCATATTCTTTGAATGATTCCCTGTCTTTCTGAACCATGGCCCTGAGTTGATCACATTCAGGCGCCATGTCCGTGTTGTACTTGTATTGTCTGATAAATGATTTTCCCAAGTCATTGAATGTATGGATGTTGACGATGTCCAAACTCATATACCACTATAGCACAACACCGGTAAAACTATCCTGAAAAAAGTGAATCAGCAGATGCTGATCATCAGTATGGATAGACATTCTCCTTACATACATTACCAGATGAGAACGAGGGAAAGTGTTGCCCTTGTACTTCTCAAACTCCAGGACCTTAAACTTTGCAGGTATCTTAACATTCGGGACCAAGCATAATTCATTCACATTCTTCCCGAATAATTCCTTTCCCATGAGGGCCTTCATCTCCCTCTGCATTTTGTCAAACTGCTCTTTAAAATCATCCATTTTATCATAGAGACCCAAGTCTTCACTTAGTGGAGGAAAAGGACGACACACATCATCGTTAACAAACAGAACCATATTCACCAAAGGAGGTGCAGCAGGAGCAGCATGCACCACAGGAGGTGCAGGAGTAACAATAGTCTGAACAACTGGAGTATCTTGAGGACCAAGATTGAAACCTTCAGGCGTAAAGTTCTCTGACATTCCCCATGGATAACCTTGAGGCATGCGATTCTAAATAACAACTGGGGTAGAAAATACAGGAACAGCCGGAGCTTCAGTAGTAGCCCTTGTTGGTTGAGGTTGAACACTCGGTGGCTGATTCTGAGCAGCCACCAGAGATTCCATTAGAGCAGTAAGATTGGCCATGCCGGCCTTCAAAGCATAAACTTCCTCGCGTAGCTCGCGATTCTCTTGTTCTAAGTTGTCCATCTTCCTTCTGAAATTAGCCCGAGTGTCGTAGTGGTGAGTCAGCTTGCTGAACAAAGTAAAGAAGCTTGGTAAGACAATTGGATATGCATAACAAATGCAAGAAATATATGCAATATGATGCACGATATGCAATGCGCATGATTTTATTTTGTTATTTAATATTTCAAGGGATTTAAAGTTTTATAGACACATTGCAAATATCAAAGTAATAACGCATTTGAAATACTGAAATTTTTTAATTATAATAACTTCAAAATAGGTTACAAGTCTGAACAATCCCAAGTACAAGATGAAAATAAAGTCTAAAACCCTGAGAAGTAAAGCTATTGGAGATCACTCTATACGCGGGCGCTTCCCTGTAAGCCTGGTAATCTGAGCCTTCAACCTCTGATTTTCTTCCGCATACCTAGTGGCAACCTCGTTCCAATCACCTGAATTAAGAAGTGAGTAATCAGCATCTGATTGAGGCTTAGGAGAAAATAAATCCCCTTGCCTCTCTATAGTCTCTACTGCTCGACTCTCAAGGATCTCAATCAAGTCATCTTTCTCCTTCAAGTCTGCTCTAAAGGAAATCTCTAAAGTTTGGCACTTGTTCTTCCAAGCATCATTTTCCTGTTGCATCCTTACCAAAGCAATCTGCAACTCCTATAGATCATCCAATAAGGGAGGAGTGGTTTTAACAAACAAATCAGGCATAGGTGTTTCCTGGGAATATGACATTTTCAACTGAATAGCCCTCGCTTGAACCCACTGAAGATATGGCTGCAAAGAAACAACCCCCCTAGGTCCCAAGTCTTTCCTACTCTTCTTGTGGATGTGACGTGAGGCCTTCGCAATCTGCTCCCTAGCTTCCTTATGGTCTCCTCCCTCCTTCAGAAAGAAACTACTCAAATGAATACTATTTGGTTTATCCCTCATTGGATAACCAAGTTGTCGTCGTGCAAGAACATGGTTAGAGTTAATTCCTCCTTTTGTACCAAGAAGAGGTACATTGAGGAAACTACCACAACTGTCAACAATCTCTATATCTTGGTAAGCTCGATGATACCAATCAATATCCGAGTGAGTAAGTGCCATGATCTTACGATCCCAACGGGGTTCCTTCCTGACATCCCAGAAAGCATCAGACTGAGGCATATGAGAGATAAACCACCGGTACAATAAAGGCGTGCAATAGATAATCATCCCCCCATGATAAGAATTCAGAAGATGAATAGAGTAATAAGAATCACCCAACAATGTAGGAACTGGATTTCCAATCATGAAGATCCTTATAGCATTAACGTCAACAAACTTGTCTACATTAGGAAACAAGAACAACCCATAAGCAAGTAGAGCAAAGATGGCCTCAAAAGCGACTGTACTCTTCATCCTAGCAAAGTAACGAGCTTTCTCCAATAAGAACTGGGCCAATAATCCTCTAATCCCTCTTTTAGTAGTCATATGGGCTTCCACCTAAGACTTCCCCAGATGAATCAAAGCAGCAATCTCATATGGTTTTGACTCACCCTCCAAACCAGTAAAAGGAACACGATTGGTAACAGGTAAATCCAACAAATAAGAATACTCCTCCAGTGTAGGCATTAACTGATAGTCGAGAAAATTAAAGCAATGATACACAGGATCATAGAACTGGACCAAGGTCGAGAGAATAGCCTCCTTCATCCTAAGCTTCATAAGAGGAATTATGGATCCATAATTCTTCCAAAACTCTGCAGAACACTCAATTTCGAGAATTAGACTGATCAACTCATCTATCTTGGGATCCTTGAAACTGTACTTCCCGGTCTTTCTTTTTCCAGAATCCATGGTTAAAAAGTACCTGAGATATTCATAAATGGTCAACTTTTAAGTCCCTTGAAATAAGATTTCTTCAAAAGATGCTTATGAGTGCATGGATGCATGATGCAACAGTCACACACAAGATCATACATATAGGATTCATAGCTTCAACATCACGAGCATGAGGTCGAAGGTACTACTCATAAGGTGTTGGTCTAAAAGTTATCACCTACCAAACAAGGTTCTAAAGGTTCCCAGAGTCTACATCCTTCCTTCGGATATTACCAACTTCCCGATTAACTCGATAATTAGTAATATTCTCAAGAAAAACTCGTCCGAGCATAGTATCGCGTGACAACTATTTTCGGATTACTACGTCATAGATTTCGCACTACACCTAAGAGGCCAAGATGGGTTTGGTATTCTACGGTCCTCATCTTCAGTAGGCTCCCAGGTCGAAAGCAGTACTGTGATACGGTGGGAGAATTGACTTAAAGGTTTTACGTTTGATCATAAATGTTGTGGTTAGCAAGAGTCGCCACCGACTTTTCTTTTATCCAAAAGGAAAGGTGAAAAAGAACAACAAAGACCTTTGAGATTATTTCTTGAGTTCGGGGGGTAGATTATGAAAAGGTAAGGTATTAGCACCCTTTGCATCCATGGTTTTCCATGGGCTCTTAGTTACTTTCTAGATCACTTGCTTTTGTTTGAAATTATGCTTTTGTGTAGTTTTTGAAAGTATTTTGTAAAGAGGCCATTGTTTAGGCAAACTTTGTAATGATTCTCGTTCGTAAGAATGTATACAAAGATGTTGATCTGTTGAAAATGTTTTCAAGTTTGTAAGATGTTTTTAAAGTGTTGGTGTTTGTTTTGAAAATAGCAAGGTTTTTTGTTTTGAAATGGGGCAAGTAATTAGGAGCATTCTACTTACTCAAAAGTCTTTCATGTTCATTTTTCTTTTTCCTTTGACATTGTTATCTTACTATTGATTTGGTAAGTAACCCTATCTTTGGATGTAAACGGGACGGGCGTGGATCATCGTATAACCACGATTAGCAATGTTGCAAGGTATCTTAGCATTCTATTTTAGGGACTAAGATCATTTGAAAGGCAACATAGATAGCGTCATCGAGGAACTATGATCTTATATTTTGCTTGGTTTTGCTAAGATACCTCACATGCGTAATATGGCCATTTTGTAAGGCAACCAAGTGGATTTACCCTAGGGGTGTTTATGTGCAAGTGTATTATTTTTCATGCTTGGTTTTGTCTTTGATTAGGGTTTTCTAATTGATTGGTTTTAGTCTTTCCATTCAAACTCTAATTACTAGCATTTGTATATAAAGCGATAAATTATGGAATTTAAAATTACTACGCTATTACAATACTTGTGGAGGGGTGTACAAATTACAAATGGGGATTTCAAGAAAAATAAAGCTTAATTATCTATTACAACCATATTGAATTTGTACAAAAATGAATAAATACACAAGAATGTAAATGTAAAGAAAATGGATGTTTATTTGGATTTTTAGGGAAAAGGGATTTGTTTTAACCTAATTAATTAAAAGAAAATAATTAATAAAAATAATAAAAAGTAAATCTAAATTTACTAGGAAAAGAAATTAAATAAAACCCTAATCTATTAATTGGTTAAAAGTAATTAAGTTTAGAAGAAGAATATTTTTGGTATTTTTGTCTTAAGAATAATTTATAGTATTATAAAATATTTTTGGTCTTTTTATATTTTAAAATAATATATTTAAATGGTGTAAAAGAAAATAACTAAAACCCTAGTTTTTAAATTAAGTTTATAAAAAACAATTAGTAAAATAAATAAAGTATGATTAAATAAAATAATTTTTTTGTGTAAAAAATAAATAAACTTTATCAAAATATAAACCTAATGTTTTTATATTTTTTTCTGATTTTTTTTAGTATTAGATAAAATATTTAAAAAAACAAATAAATAAAAATAAGAAAAAGAAAATAAAAATGGGCCAGGGTGCAAATAGTCAGCAAGGGGGGTCAACAGTAAGAAAAAAAACATAAGGCCCAAAGGAGGCCTAGGCGCCTACCAAAAAAAGGTCAGAATATGTGAAAAATGTAAAAAAAATCCAAAAGGGTACCACTGGTGCTCGAACCCAGGTCTCTATAGTCACAGGCGCGCGCTTCTACCACTGGGGTGGCTATACATCTATTTATATAATCAAAACAACAAATATATGATAGTAAACAAGTCCATGGCCCGAACTTCATCTTCAACCTCACGCCTAGCCAGAGCCTCTGTATCTTATTCAAATCTCAACAAAAATGGAAACTGTAAACAGGAAACTTGTAGCAAATTTCCTCACGATTTCAGAAATGTAAAGCAATAAAATTATAAATCAAAGATAAACATGAATTTTAATGGACCTAATCTGAACCCTAAAAATTTTAGAAACTTCAATCTTAAAATTCTCTAAGCTCAAACAAAATTAATGAAAACTACGGACATGGTTAGCTTTAGGGCAATGATATCTACATTTTTCATTCACAAATAAACCATTAATGATGCATGTATAAAGAGTTCAAAATTCAGAAAACATACCTTGTAAGAGGGTATCGTGTTTGGAGTTTGAGTAGCTTTTAGTGAGTTCCAATCATTGGATTATCTTCCTCAAGTTCCCAGGAAGCTAATGGGATGCTTAGCTTGAGCTGAAAGTGACTGAGGAGTTCTGGAGAAGTCAAGGTGCAAGGTGCTATTTTTGAAAATGGTGGATGAGGATGGAGGTGTTACAGTGGTGTTGCAGGTCTTGGGATTGTTTGTGTATGTTGTTTAGAAGTGTTTGAAAGTAAAAGGCCAAGAAACGCACAAGCAAATTTGGAGATTGGCTTCAAAACTCAGAAATGAGAAGTTTTGAAGTGTTTTTGTTGATTCTGTGTTCTTGGTGTTTTCAGGGCTTAAGCATGCGTGGTATTTGTGGCAAATGACTTGTGTATGTATAAGCAAAAGGGTTTGAGTGCTTTGCAGAGTCAGAAGTACAAGTTACAAGCTAATTGCTAGGTTACTTGATTTTATAGAAAAGTGGGAAAACAAGTTTCAAGAGGAGGTACAAGCATGGGCTGAGTGATTGTAAGTGTCTAACAAGTTTCTCTTGAGTTATGGGACTTGTATGATCAGAAGAAAGCAATTGCAAGGCTCAAGAACAAGTTTTGTGCAAAAAGTCACTTTATCAAAATGGCAATGTGCACTTTCTTCCCAAAATGGATATAAAGCATGGCCTTGCATTGAATGCTTGAAATGAGACCTCTAACAGTTATGAAAGAAATTAATTATGAGGTTCCTAACAAGTTTGAGGCCTGCAAAGTAGAGGTTATGCAACATAAGTTTGAATTTTGAATCTTGTTCATCACAAAATGAATTGTAATTCAAGTGTGAAAATCCTAACTTTATCTTTTCGATTCTCCCTACTCAAAAATGATATCAAAGAGTTCTTGGACATTTTGGAAAGCTTGTAATATGCTTTACAACCCATCTTTGAATCACTTTCGAAAATTCCCCTTGTAACTATATGAAAAAGTGCCATGAAGTTGGGTCAAAATCCTGACTAAATTAGGACAAAATTTCACTAAGTGTTTTGTTTCATGACCATGTTTTCTTAAAATTATAACTTGAGATCCAAACACTTTTGGAAGGATTTGTGTAAATAAATTTTGTAGATCTCATGGAGATCTCGTGGAGATCTACAACTTTCATGTTAAAAGTTTCTTTTGAATCATCTTGCATCATAGTGAAAATTTTGCTCAAAGTTGTGAAAAAATAAGAATTTTCCAACACTTTGAAAAATTTATAAGTTTAGAAATTTTAACTTTTCAACATGAAATCTTGAATTTTTGATTTCTTGATGAATAAGTTTCATATTTTTACATGCTTTTATGAATTGTGATCTTTTACATTTGATTTTGACCAAAAAGTCAAAGTTTGACTTTTCGGTATACAGTTGACTTTTGATCAGTTGATTAAAAATTCATCTGTCAATCCATTGGGCTTGAGCAATGTTTTGAGCCATTTCATTAGGTCAAAATGATGCAATTGGACTCTTGAGACTTAAACTAATTGATCATTTGCTAGGTCAAAAATCAGAAATTGCCATTTCCCAATCAAAACCCTAATTTTGACCATTTTGCCCTTTTGATGATTTGATCCAATTTCTTGAGGAATTATGGTCAAAACTTGATCAAATGATACATATGAGTTTAAAATGTTGATGTGGATAAAAAAGTTATGAAGTTTGACTGTAAATTGGCCATAGTTGACTTTATCCCCAATACAACTGATTTTTAGGTCAATTGCTCAATTGACTGAGCAAAAGTGTGATCCAAAGCTTGAAACTTGACATGAGTAATCTTGAAGGTCCATAATGATCCATGAAAGTCACATGGGTCATTGGAAGTTCTAATATCCTTGTGCAATCTCAAACCCTAATTTTGGTCATCAGTGCTTAAGGAGGTGTCTTGAGCTGATCAACCCTAGTACAGTCTTGAGCCAAAGGAGATCTTGTGAGAAAATTCTTGATAAGTAAGAGGGAAAATTTTGGGGTACAACATCTGCCCCTGTTCAATCTTCTTAAGCTTGAAGAGTTAGATTGGCGAGTTTTTCCATTCGTGACTCGAAGGTGGAAGATGATTGGACATTAAAGTTCCCAGAAATTTGCACTCGGTGATGTGATGGTTGATGGTATAATGAACGGGCTTAAAGATGCCATTTGGAGGGATGATGGAAAATTGTTGGATATGGGCTTGTAGATGCCATCTAGAAATGATTGTTGAACTATATCTGTAAGCTGAAACTGAATGAGTATCAGACTGGCGTCCGTGTCTTGAGCGTATCTGGACTCTATCTGTAAACTGAATCAGAATGAGTATCAGAATAGCGTCCATGTCTGGAGAGTATCTGAAATGTATCTGAGAGTTGAATATGAATGAGTATCAGAATAGCATTTGTATCTGGAGCGTATCTGAACTGTATATGAGAGTTGAATCTGAATGAGTATTAGAATGGCATTTGTGTCTAGAGCATATCTGAACTGTATCTGAGAGTTGAATCTGCATGAGTATCAGAATGGCATCCGTGTCTGGAGCGTACCTGAACTGTATCTGAGAGTTGAATCTGAACAAGTATCAGAATGGCGTCCTTGTCTGGAGCATATCTGAATTGTATCTGAGAGTTGAATCTGAACGAGTATCATAATGGTGTCCGTGTCTGGAGTGTATCTGAACTGTATCTGAGAGTTGAATCTGAATGAGTATCAGAATGGCGTTCGTGTCTGGAGCGTATCTGAAAGTTGAATCTGGATGAGTATCAGAATGGCGTCCGTGTCTGGAGCGTATCTGAATTGTATCTGAAAGTTGAATCTGAATGAGTATCAGGATGGCATCCGTGTCTGGAGCGTATCTAAACTGTATCTGAAAAAGCCTTTGAACTTTGTTAGTGGTAGATATTGATTGACCTTATCCTGAAAAGGGTAAAATGTTAGCTAATATGCAATGTCATGTTGTATGAAATGCATGGTGTAATGATATTGCGATACATGTATTCGTGTTATCGATGTTTATGATATATGGATGTGATGTATGTGTATGTGAGCTAATCTGCTGCATTGCTTGTCAGATTGGGGAAAATAAATCTCTGACTACTACTGAGGATACGGAGTGCAAGTCTCCATATTTTGAAGTGTTGATGAATTTCCACTTAGAGAAATAAACCTTGTTATAAGGGAAATGCCGTGTACTGCTTGTAAAATCCGGTTGGGGAATCCTAAGAAATTTGGCGACTTCTAACGGGGAGTGTTAACTAGAAGTTTTGTTCCGCTAGGGATTAAACTGCACACTGCGGGGGATTTTATGGAATAGCTTAAAGAGATTTCCCTACCTCTTAAAGCCATCAGTGATTGTCTTTTTATTTTGTTCATTTGTAAATGGTAGTTACGTTCAAATGCATATGTTCAATAAATCATTGGACGTTTTTTGTAAACAAAACATAAGAGTAAATAAAAAATATATAGTTTGGCACTTTCAAAGGGATGTTTTTGTATTGACTTTGAGTAAGTATTTTTGTACAATGAGACAAACATTCTAGTAAGATAATTCCGTCGTAAAAAATGAAAATTTGATACAAAGAAAAGATAGCTATGTGAAATAATCCCATGGGGTTCCTATTCTGCTATAGCCTTCATGTCTCTGAGCATCTTATCTATTTGTTGCCTTGTCCGAAGCTGATTGAATTGATCAAAACCTTTGAGTTTGTCAGTTTAAACCCAAAGGTTGTCCGCAAGGTGATCCAACAGGGACATTGTAATACACTTTTATTCCCTAACTTTTGCCTGGACTGCCCTTTCAGGTTTTCAGTCCACCGGGATACCCTTTTTTTCCCAAGCTGCCCTTTCGGGTTTTCAGCTTACCGGGTGTATAGATTTTTTGTTTTATCCCTAGTTTTTGCTCGAACCTTTTTGGTTCACCGGGATGCCCTTGTTTTGCCTAGGTGTGTCAACCTAGCGGGTCTCTTAAGTGTAGTATCTTTTGACTATGCCCGTGTTCACGGGGTGCGGCAGATCGTTGCACTCCATAGTGGTTAAGATCATTGCTCCACCAGAGAATATGCTTTTGATCATAAATGGTCCTTCATATGTAGGAGTCTATTTGCCTCTGGGATCACCCTGCGGTAGTATGATACGTTTGATCACCAAATCCCCGACTTGATACACTTGGCGTCTGACTTTCTTGTTGAAAGCCTTGATCATCTATTTTTGATACATTTGACCATGACAGACAGCGGTAAGCCTTTTCTCATCAATTAAGTTCAGTTGATCAAGTCGTGTCTGGATCCAATCTTCTTCATTCAGCCCTGCATCCTTCATGATTCTCAAATAGGGGATCTGGACCTCAATAGGCAGGACAACATCCATGCCGTATACCAGAGAGTAGGGTGTTGCCCCGGTTGATGTGCGTGTTGTGGTACGATAACCGTAGAGAGCGAATGGCAGCATCTTATGCCAATCTTTGTATGTGACTGTCATTTTCTGTATGATCTTTTTGATGTTCTTATTTGTGGCTTCTACAGCACCATTCATCTTTGGCCGGTAAGGGGAAGAATTGTGGTGCTGGATCTTGAATTGCTCACACAGGGCAGTGATCATAGTATTGTTTAGATTCGTACCATTATCTTTGATGATCCCCTCCGGGATACCGTACCGACAGATGAGATTCTGTTTGATGAACCGGGCTACAACATTCTTGGTAACGGAAGCGAAAGAAGTCGCCTCAACCCACTTTGTGAAATAGTCAATGGCCACCAAGATGAAGCGGTGTCCATTAGAGGTTATTGGCTTGATTTCCCCAATCATATCGATGCCCCACATAGCAAAGGGCCAAGGAGCTGTCAATACATTTAGAGGAACCGGAGGTACGTGCACCTTGTCAGCATAGATCTGACACTTGTGGCAGGTTCGAGAGTGTTGATAGCAATCTGCTTCCATGGTAGACTAATAATAACCTGCCCGTAGGATTTTCTTCGCCATCGTATGCCCACTGGAATGGGTGCCAAAAGTGCCTTCATGTAACTCAGCCATGATCTTTTCCACTTCAACCTTGTCTACACACCGAAATAACATAAAATCATGGTTGCGTTTATAGAGAATTCCATTACTAAGGAATTATTTAGTAGAGAATCTCCTTAAGAACTTCTTATCATTGACTGAAGCTCCTTCCGGATATTCTTGAGCCTCGAGATATCTCTTGCCTTCGTGAAACCAAGGCCGGTCCACTACTTCTTCAGTATTAATCTCGTGGAAGTGAGTTGGTTCATCCATTCATTCAATGATGATCTGGGGAGCCTCGTTATCCCATTTAAGTTTAAACATGGATGACATTATGGCTAGTGTGTCTGCTAACTGATTTTCTTCTCGCGGGAAATGCTCGAAGGTAATCTTCTCAAAATGTGGGATCAACGTCAACACATGTTCTTTGTAAGGGATAAGGTTAGGGTGTTTGGTGTCCCATTCCCCTTTTATCTGGATAATGACCAAAGCTGAATCTCCGAATACATTTAAGGATTTGATCCCCAAATCTATGGCAGCTTTGAGACCAAAAATGCACGCTTCGTATTCTGCCGTGTTGTTTGTGCAGTTGAAGCAGAGTCTTGTAGTAAAGGGAGTATGACATCCTTCAGGAGATATGAGTACATCACCAATACCATTTCTTAGTGCGTTGGATGCCTCATCATAAACCAGGGTCCATCGGGATCCTTGTTCAGGTCCATCATATGGTGTGAATTCTTCACAGTTGTTTACCATCATGATGTCTTCATCTGGGAATTCAAACTTCATGGACTGGTAGTCATCCACATCCTGATGAGCAAGGTGATCAGCTAGTACACTGCCCTTTATTTCTTTCTAGGTAGTATACTGTATGTCATATTCTGTCAAGATCATCTGCCATCTCTCTATTCTCCCAGAGAGGGCAGGTTTCTCGAAGATTTATTTTATTGGATCCATCTTGGATATCAATAAGGTAGTATGGGTCAGCATATACTGTCTTAGCCGACGAGCAGCCCATGCCAGAGCACAACAAGTTTTCTCGAGCAATGAATATCTTATTTCATAATCGGTAAACTTTTTGCTCAGGTAATAAATAACATGCTCTTTTCGGCCAGACTCGTCATGCTTCCCTAACACACACCCCATTGAATTTTCTAAAACATTTAGATACATGATCAATGGTCTTCCCTCGATTGGTGGCATCAAAACAGGAGGCTCTTGCAATTATTCTTTGATCTTGTCGAAGGCAGTTTGGAGCTCATCATTCCATTTGACTACTTGATCTTTCTTCAGTAATTTGAAGATTGGTTCACAAGTAGCTGTCAGGTGAGAAATGAATCTGGCAATATAGTTTAACCATCCCAAGAATCCTCTGACTTCCTTCTTGGTACGAGGAGCAGGCATTTATTGTATTGCTTTCACCTTGGCGGGATCCACTTCGATACCTTTATTGCTGACAACAAAACCTAAGAGTTTACCGGACCTTACTCCAAACGTGAATTTATTTGGGTTCAACCTCAACTTCTATTTCTTTAGTCTCTCAAATAATTTCTGCAAATGACCAAGATGCTCTTCTTCTGTTTGAGATATGGCTATCATGTCGTCCACATAGACCTCTATTTAGTGATGTATCATGTCGTGAAATAGAGCTACCATGACACGCTGATAGGTTGCCCCAGCATTCTTCAGCCCGAATGTCATAACCTTGTAGCAGAATATGCCCCACTGTGTGACAAAGGTTGTTTTCTCCATGTCCTCAAGCGCCATTTTGATTTGGCTGTAGCCTGAGAATCCGTCCATGAAGGAAAACACCTTATGTTGTGTCGTATTATCAACTAGAATATCAATGTGGGGAAGCGGGAAATCATCCTTAAGGCTTGCCCTATTCAAATCTCTGTAGTCCATGCACATTTGTACCTTGCCGTCCTTTTTGGGCACAAGAACAACATTGGTAAACCATTGTGGATAGGAAGTGATGGCCAATAATTCGGTTTCGAATTGTTTCATGACTTCCGCTTTGATCTTCTCTGACATGCCTGGTCTCATGCGACGAACCTTTTGTTTTACCGGTGGACAATCTTCTTTTATTGGTAGACGATGTACCACGATGTTTGCATCAAGTCCTGGCATGTCTTTGTACGACTAGGCAAAGACCTCAACATAATCATGTAACAGCTGAATCAGACGCTTTTTGACATTGGGTTCCATATTGGCACCCACCTTGACTTCTCTTTTGTCTTCTTCGGTACCTAGGTTAATTGTGTCCACTGGTTCTTCGTGGGGCTGAATGGTCCTCTCTTCTTGTTGTAGTAACCTGGCGAGTTCCCCTGGTACTTCACAATCTTCCTCACCTTCGTCTTCATATTGGTAGATTAGATTTTCATAATCACAGAAGGCCATAGCAGACTCGTTACCCATAGATCCTGAATGGATGTAGATCTGCATTTTGAATGTGAGTGTGTGTAAGAGTATAACTATCTTAGAAAGAAATGAAAATGTAAAAAGAAGGAACAATTAGCACAAAGTTTGTATGCAAAAACATCCATGGTTCATTGATGTCATATGGAAATGAGATAATAACCCTTACAAATGGACCACTGTGCTTCAGGTAAGACACAAGGTTTTAAGAGTCTGAATTGTTTAATATTACAGGTCCAACAAAATTTAAAGACAAATTATTGTTGGATAAAAGTGATCGGGACAAAATATCTAGCTTCCCAGTTGTTGTGCCCTTCACTGACAGTTGAGAAAATCCAATCCTCCAGGTTATAGTTGTCTTCATCATCCTCCATGGCGTTGACTTCGTGGTTGCTGATCTTCAAGGGTGGTCCTCCGGCACGGGCGCGACGTACAGCTTTATGGGCTCCTGAAGTGAAACCCAAACCAAATTTGTCAAATTTATATGGGATATCTGGGAGTTGGCCCCAAATAATGCACCCACCTTCTTATATCACTTCCTTGGCATCTTTTAGAGACGACATCTTGAGCGGAGGCCTTGTAATCTTTGGGACTTGAGAAACAACCTTGGTTACTGCCACAAATTGCGGGACTTCTTTAAAGTGCTGGAATGGAGTTTCAATGAATTCACCATGTAATTCCACATATCTGAAGGAATTTAGATGGCTGACCATATATTCTTCTTCTCCATGAACAATGATGATTTTCCCCTGAATTGGATATTTCAACATTTGCTGCAACGTAGAGGTAACGACACCAGCATTGTGAATCCATGGTCGACCTAATAAGCAGGAATATGAAGGGCGAATATCCATTACATAAAAATTTGAATCAAATGTTTGGTTCCAACTTTTCTGGGGATGTCCACTTCCCCATGCACCATCCTTTTTGAGCCATCGAAGGCCCTCACTACTATGTTTCTAGGTTTCAAGGTCAATCCTTCACAGTAAAGCCTATCAAGAGCCTTTTTAGGCAACACATTCAGAGACGAACCGGTGTCAACCAAGACATGAGCCAGAGTCGTGCCTCTGCATTCAACTGAAACATGCAATGCCTCGTTATGCTTCCTTCCTGTGATGTGGTGGGAGAACTGACTTGAGGTTTTGCGTTTGTGTTTGAAAATGTTGCGGTTTAGCAAGAGTCACCACCGAATTTTCTTTTATCCAAAAGGAAAGGTAAAAAAAACACAGGAAAGACCATTGAGATTGTTTTTGGGTTCAGGTGGTAGATTATGAAAAGGGAAGGTGCTAGCACCCTTTTCGTCCATGGTTTTCCATGGGCTCTTAGTTACTTGTTTAGATCACTTGATTTGCTTTTGAAATTGTTTGAAATGGTGCTTTGTGTGGTTTTAAAAGTATTTTGAAAAGAGGCCATTCGTTTAGGTAATCTTTGTAATGATTCTCGTTTGTAAGAATGTATACAAAGATGTTTGTCTTTTGAAAAATGTTTCAATGTTTTGAAAGAAGCTTGAAAATGTTTTTGAAATGTGTGTGTTTGTTTTTGAAAATAGCAAGGATTGTTTTGAAGCTGATCAAGTAACTAGAAGCTATCTACCTACTCAAAAGTCTTTCTTGTGCATTTTTATTCCTTTGACATTGTTGATTTACCATTGATTTGGTAAACAACCCTATCTTTGGATGTAAACGGGACGGGCGTGGGTCATCGTATGACCATGATAGCAATGTAGCCAAGTATATTAGAATGTTTTAGGGACCAAGATCATTTTGTTTTAGGCAACCTTTTGATAGTGTCATCGAGGGACTATGATCTTATTTTGTTTTATTTTGCCAAGATACTTCGCGTGCGTAACATGGCCATTTTTGTTTAGGCAAACAATTGGGTGAAACCCTAAGGGTGCTTGTGTGCAATGTGTGTCATTTTACATGCATTTTAATTGTCTTGGATTAGGTCATTTCTACTTGTTTGTTTTTGGTCTTATCATGCAAAACCCTAATTTACTACACAAGTATATAAAGTGATAAATTGCGTAAATGTAAATTAAGCTATTACAACAATTATTATGGGAGGGGGGATACAAGTTTTTAAATGGGGATATTGCACAAATATAAACCCTAAAATACTATTACAACCCAATTGAATTATGTGCAAATTAAATAAAAATACAAATATTAAAAATGCAATAAAAATGTATTTATGCAAAAATGTTTTGTATTTGATTTTTATATGAGAAAAATGATTTATTTAAGCCCTAAAAATAAGAGAAAAAATATTATTATTTTTGAAAGGGTGAAACCCTAGTTTTTGAATTAAAAGAAAATAATGCTTTATATTAATATTTTATCCATTTTTTGTACTAGAAAATAATAAATAATAATATATACAAATATTAAAATTTAAAATATGTATGAAAATAATTATTTTATGTGTGAAATAATAAAATAAAAATGTATAGTATTTATTAAATGTATTTACAAGTTATTTAAGAAAATAGAATCTATTTGTCAAAATAAACTATTTTTATGCAAAAAATAATGGAAAAAATAAAATAAAATGCAAAAAATAAAGAAAATATTTTTCATGAATTTTAATGTTCAGAAAAAATGATTAAAAGCAATAAACATGAATATATAAAGAAAAATGCAAAAAAAATATAAAACAAGAATCAGGGGGTGCAAATAATGGTCAGAGGGGTGCAAAAATTAAAACAGAAGGCCCAGGCACGCCAAGGCCCAAGCCAGTGATCCATGTCCTCCAGCTTTCTCCCCTTCGCGCGTATTTGCCTTCAAATATGTAACTTGCTCATACTTGCATAAAAACAAGAACTTGTAACATGAAACATGTAGCCCTTAATCTCACGATTCTAATGATATAAAATTTGTAACCTAACTCTAAAAGATCAGGGAGAATTTTATCAGCCCTAAATCATGACCTAGAAATTTCAGCATGTTCATCATTCAAATTCTCATAGCTCAATTAATATAAATGGAAAGTATGCGTATGTACAACTTCACCATGCTAGAGACTACATTTTTGCTTCACAAATTGTGTCTTGAGGATGCCTAAATAGAGAGATAGAGTTTTGAAAAATACCTCCTTCAGCTGGATTTGGAAATGGCAATGTGGGGACTTTGAGTGAGGCCTGAGCGTCGTGTGAGCTTCCTTGAAGTTCCTTCAAGCTATTCCAATGCTTATGGGGCTTTGTGGATGGCCAGAACTTCCTGCACAAGTCAATCTGCAACCTCCAAGTTTGAAAATGGCAATGTCTGAAACAAAGCTCACAGAACCAGGACAAGGGCTTGGATAGCTTTGGTAGGATGTATGGAAAGTGTTTGAAGTGTTGAAACAAGAAACGCACGAGGCAAAAATGAAATGGCTAGTGTTTTGCAAAAACTGGCAGTTTTGGCAGAAAAATGAAGTTTTGGAGTTTTGGAGAGTTTTAGATGTTTAGCATTCGTGTCTTGTCTTGTGATAAGTTTGTGAATCTGTCCAGAATGATACAAAGTCCACCCTTTATCAGCTTGTACAAGTTCTCTACCTTTTGGCCACTTTTCTTGTTTTTGAAGAAAGGTGAAGTGACTATTGTTATATGCTTGTACTGGCTAGTGTATGAGCTGATAAGAGTTGGTAAACATTGCTTGATATCTGTGGAAGTGATTTGTACCAAAGAAACAGGTCCATGGCTCAAGGTTGATAAAGTTGCAAAAAGCTTGCTTTATGAAAATGGCATTGTGAACTTTTGGCCATTTATGGAATAATTTCTTGTACAAAGCTCCAAAAGCAAAGATAAAGCCCTTATCCTCTGAATTTGCATTTAATTATGGAGTGTAGAAGGATTTTAGGACCTTTAATTCAAGGTACAAGCATCCAAGATCAGATTTGCAACTTGACACTTTGTGAAAATGGCATGAACAAAAGTGATAAAATGCTAATTTCTCTTCTTCGATTCTCCCTAACCACAAATGATCTTGGAGAGTTCTTGGACATTTTAGAAATCTTGTAATGTGCTATACAATCCATATTTGAAATGCATTTTGAGATACCTCTTGGAACTATGTGAAAAATGTCCATGAAGTTAAGTCAAAAACCTGCCTAAATTAGGGTAAAATTTCACTAAGTTATTTAGTTCATGGACCCTTATTCACAAATTCATAACTTGAGATCCAAGCATCTTTTGGGAAAACTTTGTGAATCAAAGTTGTAGATTTCATGGAGGACTAAAACTTTCATGTTGTAAGTTTTCTTTAAATCAAATTGCATCATGGTGAAAAAGTTATGGAAAGTTAGGAAAAAAATAAGAAAATTTCCATACTTAGAAAAATTCTAAGTTATGAAAATTTTCAAATTCAAAACCCTAATTTGCAATTTTGAGTTTCTTGGTGAACAAGTTTCATATTTTGAAATATCTTGATGAATTATGACCCTTGGCACTTGATTTTGACCAAAAAGTCAAAGTTTGACTTTTTAGTGCACAATTGACTTTTGATCAGTTGACTGGAAAATTCACCTGTCAATCCTATGAACTTGAGATCTTTTGAACCATTTAATTAGGTAAAGATGATGCCATTGAAACCTTGAAATCATGTATTAACCCAATTGGTCATTGGTTTGGTTAAAAATAAGAAATTGCCCTTTCTTAGTTAAAACCCTAATTTTGACCATTTTGCCCTTTTGATGATCTGATCAAATTTCTTGAGGAGTTGTGATAAAAACTTGATCAAATGGTTCATATGAGTCTAAGATGTTTTTTTGGATAAAAAATTATGAAGTGTGACTGTAAATTGGCCATGGTTGACTTTTTCCCCAATACAGTTGATTTTTAGGTCAACTGTCCAATTGACTGAGCAAAAATGTGATTCAAGGCTTGAAATTTGACATGAGCAATCTTAGGGGTCCAAGATGGTGTATGAAAGTCACATGAAGCATTGATGGTCCAAAAATCCTTGTGCAAACTCAAACCCTAATTTCAGGTTATCAGTGCAAGGTGATGTCTTGAGCTGACCAAACCCTGATCTTGTCTTGAGTCCAAGAAGTCTTGTGAGGAAAAGTCTTGATAAATGAGAGGGAAAATTTTGGGGTACAACAGCTGCCCCTGTTCAATCTTCTTGAACCTGAAGAGTTAGATTGGCGAGTTTTGCCGTTCGTGATTCGAAGGTAAAAGATGATTGGACACTAGAGTGCCCGTAAATTTGCACTCGTCAAAGTGTAGTTGAGGGAATGGGCTTAAAGATGCCATTTGGAGAGGTGATATAATCTTGTTGGAGATGGGCTTGAAGATGCCATCCAAGAATGTTTGCTGAGTTGTAAGTTGTAAGTCAAAAGAATGAGTATTCAGAATGGTGTCCGTGTCTGGAACGTATCTGAACTGTCTCTGGAGACTGAATCTGTATGAGCAAAGGAATAGCAGTCGTGTCAGGAGCGTATCTAAGCTGGGGAAAATCAGAATAAGTGACAGAATGGCATCCGTTCCTGGAGCGTATCTGAACTGTATCTGAACTAGGATTTGAATGAGTAACAGAATGACTTCCGTGTCGGGAGTGTATCCATACTGTAATCTGAATAAGTGACAGAATGACTTCCGCGTCTGTGGTGTATCTGTACTGTATCTGAAGTTGAGATCTAAATGAGTATGAGCAAAGGAATATCAGCCGCGTCTGGAGCGTATCTAAGCTGGGGGAAATTAGAATAAGTGACAGAATGGAATCCGTGCCTGGAGCGTATATGGATTGTATCTGAACTAGGATATGAATGAGTAACAAAATGACTTCCGTGTCGGGAGTGTATCCGTACTGTAATCTGAATAAGTGACAGAATGACTTCCGCGTCTGGGTGTATATATATTGTATCTGAAGTTGAGATCTGAATGAGTATGAGCAAAGGAATAGCAGTCGTGTCTGGAGCGTATCTAAGCAGGGGAAAATTAGAATAAGTGACAGAATGGCATCCGTGCCTAGAGCGTATCTGGACTGTATCTGAACTAGGATATGAATGAGTAACAGAATGACTTCCGTGTCGGGAGTGTATCCGTACTATAATCTGAATAAGTGACAGAATGACTTTCGCGTCTGGGGTGTATTTGTACTGTATCTGAAGTTGAGATTTGAATGAGTATGAGTAAAGGAATAGCAGCCGTGTCTGGAGCGTATCTAAGCTGGGGAAAATCAAAATAAGTGACAGAATGGCATTCGTGCCTGGAGCTTATCTGAACTATATCTGAACTAGGATATGAATGAGTAACATAATGACTTCCGTGTCGGGAGTGTATCCGTACTGTAATCTGAATAAGTGACAGAATGACTTCCGCGTCTGGGGTGTATCTGTACTGTATCTGAAGTTGAGATCCGAATGAGTATCAGAATGGCACCCTTGTCTGGAGCATATATGTACTATATCTGAAATCTTTGAATATTGTCAATGGTAGTTGTTAATCTTATCCTGAAAAGGGTAAAATGTTAGCTGAAACACAAAGTTATGATGCATGAAATGTATGATGCAATATATGTGCTTTATCAAATGTTTATGATATATGGATGTAATGTATGCGCATGTAAGCTGATGTGCTGTATTGTTGAGGAAAATAAATCCTTGACTGCTGCCGGGGAAAATAAATCGTTGACTGCTGCCGGGGAAAATAAATCTTGACTGCTGAGGATGAGAAATCCTTGGCGACTATTGGGGATTAAAAATCCTTGACGACTTCCCTGGGGATAGAGGGATCCCTCATGTCTTGAAGTTGGAGTACCTTACAAAAATTCTGTTGTGAGCAATGCCACATACTGCTTGAGTAATCTACTTGGGGAATCCAGAGAATTTGATGACTTCTAACTGAGGGTTACACAATAGGAATCCTTATTCTGCTAGGGAATAGAGAAAACTCTGATGATTTCGGTGGGGAATTAATAAGGAGAATCTTCATTCTGTTGGGGATAAATGAAAACTTTGGCAACTTCACTGGGGAATTAAGAATGAGAATCTTCATTCTGTTGAAAAACAAAAACTCTGTGGGGAAGAAGGCTTACTGCTGGGAGTAGGTTCAGAAGTTTTTCGGTCGTCTGCCACTCTACTGGGGAGTTATCTTAGGTTAGGGAGAGACAAAAAATTAACTGTTATCTGGTTGATTTCCAGGCTTCAAGATAACTTGTTGGGGAGATTAGAGAAACTGGATGGTTTTCGCTGGGGATTGATAGCTAAAAGTTTGGGCTCCGTTGAGGGTTGAGAGTCTGAAGTTTTAACTCTGATGGGGATTAAGGGTTTCAAACCTTAGCTCCGCTGGGGATCTAGATGATGTACTGTAGGGATTTCTCTTGGAATAACCCAAATACGTTTTCCTATCCTTTCAACCTGTCAGTAATAGTTCTTTTCCATTTTGTTTATTTGTAAACAGTAATTATGTTCAAATGCATATGTTCATCGATGAATCATTGGACGTTTTTGCAAATAAAAACACATGTGTAAAGAAAAAGGCAAATAGTTTTCTGTACTCTGAAAGAGATATCTTTGTATTTACTTTGAATAAGTATTTTGTACAAAGGAGACAGACATCCTAGTAAGAGGATGATGTCATAAAAGTAAGAAAAATTTATACAAAGAAAGATAGCTATGTGTAAAAATCCCATGGGGTTCCCATTCCGTTATAGCCTTCGTATCTCCGAATATCTTGTCCATCCGCTGCTTCGTCCGAAGATGATTGAATTGATCAGAGGCCCATAGTTTGTCAGTGAAGAGATTGTCCTTAAAGTGATCCAACGAGACATAGTCATATGCTTTAATTCCCTAACTTTTGCCTGGACCGCCCTTTCGGGTTTTCAGTCCACCGGGAAACCCTTTTTTGCCCAAGTCTCCCTTTCGGGTTTTCAACTTGCCGGGTGTACAGATTTTTTATATTTTATCCCTAATTTTTGCCCGAACCTTTTGGTTCGCCGGGATTTCCTTATTTTGCCTAGGTGTGTCAACCTAGCGGGTCCTTTATACGTAGTATCTTTTGACTATGTCTGCGTTCGCAGAGTGCGGCTGGTCGTCGTCGTCCATGGTTGTTAAGATCATTGCCCCACCAGAAAAGATGTTCTTGATTACAAATGGTCCTTCGTAGGTAGGAGTCTATTTTCCCCTGGGATCACTTTGTGGTAGGATGATGTGCTTGATTACTAGATCCCCAACTTGATATACTTGGCGCCTGACTTTCTTGTTGAAAGCCTTGATCATCCATTTTTGGTACGCCTGAACGTGGCAAACAGCAGTAAGTCTTTTTTCGTCAATTAAGTTTAGCTGATCAAGCCGGGTCTGAATCCAATCGCCTTCACTCAAACCTGCATCCTTCATGATTCTCAAAGAGGGAATCTGAACCTCGATAGGTAAGACAGCCTCAATGCCATATACCAAGGAAAAGGGTGTTGCCCCAGTTGATGTGCAAGCCGTAGTACGGTACCCGTGGAGAGCAAATGGTAGCATCTCATGCCAGTCCTTGTAGGCGACTGTCATCTTTTGTATGATCTTCTTGATATTTTTGTTAGCAGCTTCAACCGCACCATTCATCTTTAGCCGATAGGGGGATGAGTTGTGATGTTGAATTTTGAACTACTCGTACAAAACGGTGATCATAGTATTGTTAAGGTTCGTAACATTATTACTGATTGTGATACGGTGGGAGAACTGACTTGAGTTTTGCGTTTGTATTCGCACTTGTTCGGTTTAGCAAGAGTTGCCATCGACTTTTTATTTTATCCTAAAGGAAAGGTTAAAAAGCACAGGAAAAAACCTTTTGAGATGTTTCGTGGGTTCGGGGGGTAGATTATGAAAAGGGAAGGTACTAGCACCCTTTTCATCCATGGTTATCCATGGGCTCTTAGTTACTTGGTTTTTAGATCACTTGCCTTGATTTTCGATTGCTTGAAAATGGTGTATGTGTGTGTGTTTTTGAAAATGTTTTTGAAGAAGATGCCTTGTCTTAGGCAACCCTTGTAATAATTCTTTACTCAAATATTTTACAAAGGTGTGTATCTTTTTCAAAAGATGTTTCAAATGTTTTTGGAAGTTGTTTTTGAAAGTGTTTGTGGAGTGTGGTTTTTGAAAAGGAGGCAAGTGTTTTTGCAACATCGATCCAAGTAATTAAGAGTTTGTCTACCCTATTGTACTCAAAGGTTTTCTCTATGTTTTCAACCTTTTTTAACAATTTTGTTCCACCATTGAATTTGGTGGACAATCTTGCGTTTAGGATGTTTAACGGGACGGGCGCGGGTCATCGTATGGACCATGAATGCAATGGTGCCAAGTGTCTTTTGGCAATTTTCTTGAAGGGACTATGATCATTCCGTTTAGGCAACTTTCGAAAGCGTCATCGAGGGACTTATGATCATTTGAATTTGTTTTGCCAAAGAAACTCGATGTGCAAGCATGTCCCATTTTGGAAGGCAACATGTGGGATTACCCTAGGGGGTGCAAGTGTGATTGTGTGTTGATTTCATGTATTTGTCTTGTATTAGGTTATCTAGCGTTTGATTTTATGTACATGCAAACCCTAGGTCTAACCATGGTATAATTCGAAAGCGGTAAATTGCGGGAATTTAAAGTCTACGCTATTACAAATAGTATCCGGGAGTGGGGGTACAAATGTACAAATGGGGATGAGACTTAAATAATTACAACCAAATCGAATTGCGATCAAATGTAATCAATGTATAGCAAAGTATAAGAATAGTAAT
Organism: Vicia faba; assembly: GCA_948472305.1. Lineage (NCBI taxonomy): Eukaryota > Viridiplantae > Streptophyta > Magnoliopsida > Fabales > Fabaceae > Vicia > Vicia faba. The sequence goes on from OX451738.1 coordinate 414,702,872, forward strand.
TGTATGTGTATCAAACGTAAAGTGTATTGTGTAGGTGTAAGTGTACATGTATTGTGTATGAGAATTATTTACAAGTTGTAGATGTGAATTTTAATGTAACCATTAAGTATATTTGATTTGATTTGTATCTTTATATTTTTTTTGTTTAATATGTACAAAAGAGTATTTTACTTAAAAGAAAAGAAAAAGGTTTTAAGAAAAAGTATTTAACTTTAAAAATCTGTTTTTCTTATGTATTAACACTCATGTATTTTAATAAAGTATTTTTTTATACAAATAAAATATTTTAAGAAAAGAAAAGTATTAACTTAAGAAGATTAACATTTCATGTATAAAAAATTTTAATTAAAGAAAGTAAAAGTTTCAAGTTTAAAGAAAAATATTATTTCTATTAGTTTCTATATAAAATTTAAGTATGTTATATATATATAAAAAAAATATATTGTTAATGTAAAATTAAAATTAGTATTAAGTAAGTTATAAAAAAGTATGGTTAATTAATGTAAAATAAAATTAGTGTATTTATTTAAAAAAGCGAAAATTAATGTAAAATTAATTTAAAGATCAATAGTTTTTTTTTGTTAAAAAAAAGAATGGGATGGGCCCAAAGGTGTAAGAGGGGAGGCAGGCCCAGGCTTAAACAATCAGAAGGAGAAAATGGGGGGTGCATTCGTGATTGGGCTTAGGCTGAAATGGGGGAAGGCCCATTGGCATTTGACACAAACGTTTTGCAAGGGTTGGGACGTTTCGTTCAGAAAGGGATTGGATTAGGGTTCCAACGACAGAAGCGGCGCCGTTCACTTCTTTCTCCGTCTTCGTCTTCTCATGCCTTGATGCCTCTGAACGTCGTTCATCCTTTGCCTATGGCCACCAACGCCACCATTTGTCTTCCCTCCTCCACAGGTTAATCAATGATATGGTACAAAGGTTAGGTTTTCGTTCTTTAACGCATTAGGTTTTCATTTTTTATGTCTTCTTGCTTCGCTCTCGTTTATTGATTCTGACTTTAGCTTCGTTATTGTTTGTTATGGAAGTTGTGGAAAGGAAAGAAAAATAAGAGAAACTACCTTTATGGCGGAGGGAGGAATTTGGAGGCGTTTGGAGGTTTGACGGCGGGGAGACGCGTGATGTGAGCTCGCTTTTTGGTAACCCTGGTACTTTTGTATTGCTTCTTCTTATTAGGGTTTGATGATGACCTTGAGAACCTTGTATATCTCTCTTTCTCCTCTTTTCTGCTTACCTCGCCCTTTTGCTTTTGTTGTTATGTGCTTCTGTATGCTAGCTTGGCGTTTACCCCTGGTTGCTTCTGAACATGCTTTAGCTTGATGTGTTTGCTATCCTATGATGATTCCAACTGAGGATTTGTGTTGCCTCGATGATTTTCGATGATGATATGCTTGAAATGCCTTTGAGTATATTTGATTCTTTTCCTCTTCTCTTCTGGTTGCCTTGTGTTTGGTAGCCCAATGATGAGAAAACTCTGAGGGCTTTGAGTTGTTTCAGTTTGGGGCTTGACAGTTTGTATGGTTTGTGGTATTTTAGTTCTTGGCCTTTGACAGGTTCAGGTTTGCATCAGGTAAGGTGTTTTGAATGGTAAGGCTTGAGAGGTTGGGTTTGTTATGAGGTTTATGCTTGACAGTTCAGGTTTTTGGTGTTTGGGAGATTTACTGGTTTAGGCTTTGACAGTTCAGGCAGGTAAGGCTTGGGCAGGTTGGGTTTGAGGCCTTTGGTTGTTATGCTTGTACAGGTTGGGGTTTGAAGCCAGTAAGGCTTGAAGCTTGATATTCTGATTTACCAACTTCAGGTTTAGTGCAGGTTTTGCCTATGGCTTTGAGGCTTTAGCTTTTGAATCCATATTTTTTGCCAAATGAAGGCTTTTGAATGGTTTTTTGGGCTTCTGTTTATGTTGTATATTTTTGATGCTTTGGTTTAGCAACACAGGTTTGGGCAGGATGCTTGATGTTTCAAGGTTTCTTGGATAAGGTCAAGGCTTTAGCAGGTTTTGAAGCTTATGGTTTCAAGCTTGTTGAGGCAGTTTTGTAATGTTTTTTGATTATGTGTTTTTCTGCCCCCTTTGCTTCTGACTGTGTTAGCAGTTTTATATATTTTCCTATGCCTCTTTATCCACTGTGTTACTGCAGTTATATTTTCTTGCCTAAAGCCAAAACCTGTAAGCCTATTTCCTTTCTCTCTTCCTTCTCTCTCCAGTACAACTTTTAGCATATTATATTGCTTATTATGTACTAATTCTGAAAAAGCAATGGCCTAGGGAAGTGATGAAACGATAATGCTTGCACTTCTAACCTTTCTCTGCATACTTTCTACTTTCCTGATATTTGCATATCTTCTTTTGACAGCTTTGATGGTCTTTTGTACTTTGACATCCTTTGGACAACTTTTGTTTAGTTTGACATTGGAACTTTATGGTTCAGTTTGGATTTTGTACTTGCTCATGCTGTCTTGCTTTGAACTATGCAGTTTTGACAATTTTGAAATGTGCAATTTTTGACTTTGTGCATTCATTTTTGACTTGCAGACATTTTCACCCTTCTTTGTGAACCGGGAGAAATCCCGTGATTTGTAGAGAGGGATAACTGATCCCGGCCATTTGCTTTTAATGATGACCTTTTTTATCTGTCTGCTTTTTTTAAATATTTATCTGCAATTGACTTTCTTTTCTTATTTTTTTGCAGATAGAATCAAATGAAGCAGAGGGAGCATTGTATAGAAGAATGAAGATTAGGAAACTTAGAAAAATTAGGATAGTTTTATTCCAAATTTAATCACTTGTAAACATTTATTATTATGAATACATTGTAAATAAATACCGTATTCAAACAATAATTGTAACGAATAATTAAAAGATGAATAAAAATCCACTTTTATCAGTTAATTCCTTTTCTTCCTTTCAATTGTTTATTTATTATTTATAATTCTTAAAATTATAATAATTGAAAATAAATTCCAACCATTTAATTCAGAATAATAAATAATCCATAAACGTCTGGCGTCTTGAATAATCAAAGCAGTGCATCGCCAAATCATACATGCCTAAATGTCTTTTCTTCTCACTGATTTCAATCAAACGCTTCAAACTCAATCCAAAAGCATCCTTTCACTTATTTAATCACACAATGTGAATTCAATCCAAATGCCTCAGTCCATATCTCGGAATAACTTGAAAAGCACTGTAGAATTAAATCTTTCTGAGAAAACTGCGTACAAACCCTAATTCCTGATCAAATGCCAAAGAAACGTTCGCCTGATCAAAGCTGAGCCAAAATCAACCAAAACCTAAACAAACTTATTTGAATTGTTCCAGAGCCATGAAAACCAATGAAAACCCTAATTTTGTCTGACTGACGAGAAAAGTCTGTTTGACCGATTCTTGAGCCAGTTTGAAAAATCAGGAAGCGCCTGAAGCTGTGATTTCTTGAGGAAAAATGCGAGGGAAAATTTTGGGGTACAACAGTTGCCCCTGTTCAATCTTCTTGAACCTGAAGAGTTAGATTGGCAAGTTTGCCTTTCGCGACTCGAGGGTAAAAGGAGATTGGACACTAGAGTGCCTAGAAAATTTGCACTCGGTAATGTGATGGTAGAGGGAATGGGCTTACAGATGCCATTTGGTGATGGGCTTAAAGATGCCATCTGATGACTGCTGATAGGAGGATGGGCTTATAGATGCCATCTGGAAATGGGCTTAAAGATGCCATTTAGAAATGTCTGGAGGAGGATGGGCTTATAGATGCCATCTGGATGAATCTGGCACAAGTATCAGAATGTCGCCGTGTCTGGATCACATCTGAACTGTCTCTGAGTGAATCTGGAATAAGTATCAGAATGTCGCCGTGTTCGGGTCACATCTGAACTGTCTCTGAGTGAATCTGGAATAAGTACCAGAATGTCGCCGTGTCCGGGTTACATCTGAACTATTTCTAGACAGAATCTCGGAAGATGATGGTCTTTGTCTGTTAACTGATCTTTCCTGAAAAGGTAAAGAGTTAGTTGTATGCAATGTCAATGATGCATGATTCAATGTATGTTGATATGAATGTGATGAATGCGCATGTAGGCTGATGAGTTATCTTGCTGAGGATAGATGAATCATGGATGGCTGAAGATAAAAGAATCTTGAATGCTGCCGGGGAAAGTAAATCCTTGGCTGCTGCTGCGGAGGGCAAGAATCTTTGATTGTTAAGAAATGAGAAGTCCTGGGACCATTGTTGGGGAATCAGGAGCTTGGGTTGTATGCCAAACTACTGGGGACTTCCTGTCTTTGAGGAGGTCTTCACCGGAGAATATTCGAATATTCTGTGAGAAGCTGAGAACGAGAGTCTTCAACTCTGGTAGGGGATTGATAGTTGGAAGTTTTAGCTTCGCTGGGGATAATGAAACTTGACTCTGAGGGGAGTTAGCTTCTGGAAGGTTCTCTGGCTGGGGATTGCGAGAGTCCTCTGATTGCTGCAGGTGTTAGTCTGGAATAAGTTACTGAACGTCGCCATCTCTGGGTCACATCTTGAACTATCTCTAGAAACAAAATCTGAATAAGTTATAGAATGTCGCCAAATCTGGGTCACATCTGAACTATTTCTGGAAGCAGGCTTGGATAAGTTATAGAATGTCGCCAAAATCTCGGGTCACATCTTGAACTATATTATGAATGAAAATCTTGAATAAATTACGGAATATCGTCGAATCAGGGTCACATCTGAACTATTTCTAGAAGGAAATCTTGAATAAGTTACGGAATGTCGCCGAATCAGGGTCACATCTGAACTATTTCTGGATGCAAGGTATGAATGAGTTATAGAATGTCGCCAAATCTTGGGTCACATCTTGAACTATATCTAGAAGGAAATCTTGAATAAGTTACGGAATGTCGCCGAATCAGGGTCACATCTGAACTATTTCTGGCAGGAACCTCTGAATGAGTTATAGAATGTCGTCAAATCTTGGGTCACATCTTGAACTATATCTGGAAGGAAATCTTGAATAAGTTACGGAATGTCGCCGAGTCAGGGTCACATCTGAACTATTTCTAGAAGGAAATCTAGAATAAGTTACGGAATGTCGCCGAATCAGGGTCACATCTGAACTATTTCTGGAAGGAAATCTTGAATAAGTTACGGAATGTCGTCGAATCAGGGTCACATCTGAACTATTTCTGGAAGGAAATCTGAATGAGTTATAGAATGTCGCCAAATCAGGGTCACATCTTGAACTATATCTAGAATGAATTCTGAATGAGTTATAGAATGTCGCCAAATCTGGGTCACATCTTGAACTATATCTGGATGCAAGTCTGAATGAGTTATAGAATGTCGCCAAATCTTGGGTCACATCTTGAACTATATCTAGAAGGAAGTCTGAATGAGTTATAGAATGTCGCCAAATCTAGGTCACATCTTGAACTATATCTTGAAGGAAGCTCGGAATGAGTTATAGAATGTCGCCAAATCTAGGTCACATCTGAACTATTTCTGGCAGGAACCTCTGAATGAGTTATAGAATGTCGCCAAATCTTGGGTCACATCTTGAACTATATCTGGAAGGAAATCTTGAATAAGTTACGGAATGTCGCCGAGTCAGGGTCACATCTGAACTATTTCTAGAAGGAAATCTGGAATGAGTTATAGAATTTCACCAAATCTGGGTCACATCTTGAGCTATATCTGGACGGAAATCTGGAATGAGTTATAGAATGTCACCAAATCTGGGTCACATCTTGAACTATATCTGGACGGAAATCTGGAATGAGTTATAGAATGTCACCAAATCTGGGTCACATCTTGAACTATATCTGGATGGAAATCTGGAATGAGTTATAGAATGTCGCCAAATCTTGGGTCACATCTTAAACTATATCTGGATCTTGATTTTGTTGTGGGTCAGAAATTGGGAGTACACCAATCTTCTGAGGTGATGAGGGAATTGTTGAACTCTTTTGACATTCGAATGCCCCCAAGTGGTGATGAAGGAGTCTTGAATCATATTACTCTGTAGATTGAGAGATTTCTTGAAATCTTGACTGGACTGCCCCAGGTTAACTGAACTTTGAAAGATCTGTCGAAACCTTGACTGGACTGCCCCAGGTTAACATGATGGTGACATGTCATTCCCCTTGTTGATAGGAGATTTGCAATGGAAGTGTCATCCTTTTTGAAGTGATTTTGCTCACTGAGAGAGTTTTCGTTCCTCCGAACATTCGCTGTATGAATTTCTTCGCTGTCAAACAAAAACCCAAATGCAGACAGTGATATTCAAGCAATGCAAAGTTTATGTTTGTCTCGAAGTTTTGCAAAATGCATTTTTTAGCAGAAAACTTTTTTATAAGACAAGTCAACACAAGATTTAGAGCAAAGCCTTACAGGAGTCAGGATACCTTTTGAAATAGTATGCTTTCGAGCTAACCCATGCTTCAATTAGGACTTTTGAAGGGTTGTAAGGTGGCTTGGTTCATGGTTTAAGAAACAAAGGATAAAGGCTCAAAGTGTATTTGTACCCACCCGCTCTTCGTGATGTTCTTCATACCTACGCTCAGTTAATTGTGCGTCGCACTCTGTTTTGAGTTTGGAACGACTTTTGGGCGATGGTTCACCAGTTGAATTTGGGAGACAGTCATCATCTCCTTTTTCTTTTTCAACATTTTTTCATGTTGTTGAGGATTTGTAATGACCTCACTATTTTGATTTTGATTTGTTATCCCTAACTTTTGCCTGACTGTTCCCATTTTCGAGATTACAGTCAGCGGGATGCCCCAGCTTTCTTAAGCCTCCTTTATAGGTTTTGGCTTGGTGGGCTTTTCTCTTTTGAGAGATTGACTGTCTATGTGATAGGGAACCACCCTTGTCTTTTGATTCCAAAGGAATGCTTTTCTTTTTCTTTGACGTCATTCGTTGTGTTACGAACTGAGAGTTTGCGACTTCAATGCGCACTTTTTTTTTTGAATTTACTGAGAGACTACCCTGCCCCAGGTTTATATCAAAGGTTTTGATTGTTTAGAACAGAGAACTCCTACTTCTTTGGCTCGAAGGGGTTGACTAGGGATTAACTTCCTTATAACTCCAGTGTTTGGGAATTGAAAGAAATGCCTGTACATCATCAGCAAGGTCTGTTCAAAAGCATACTGTATGAGATTATGGTATTGTTTCGTCATCCTCCCTCTAAAGGCTTGCAGCTTTTTATCAAGAGTTAAATATCATAAAGAAAGCATAAGAGTAGTGAAAACGAATGAATGAATTCAAGACAAACATATGCAATGCATTAATGAAACAGAGTTTGACATTAAAAGATAATTGTTTGAATAATACAAGAAGTTACAACTTGAAAATTCGAACGAAACAAAAACAATCTCAATGATTTGGCATAGGAGGAGTGATCATGCTGGGGTCTCTGGGGGACCAAACTCAATCTCCTTGGCATCGATCATGTCTTGGATCTTGTTCTTCAGAGGCCAACAGTTGTTGGTATCATGCCCCGGGCTATTAGAGTGGTATTCACATCTTTCATTGGGGTGATAAGTAGGAGCAGAAGTGTTTGGGTTCCGGAGAGGAGCCCTCAATGTAATCATGTCCCTCTTCAACAAGTGTTGCAGTGCCTGAGACAGTGACATGTTGATCTTGGTGAACTGCCTCTTAGGTGCGGCCTCCTTATGCTGATGCCCCTGTCTTTGTTGAGCAGGCGTAGGATTGGAGATCAAGACTGCCCCTACGTGTTGGTCATGACGACCCTTTTGACTGTTCGCATCATTGGACTCTTTCTTTCTGTTGTAGGGAATTATCTGAGTATCCGAGGATGTAGTTCCTTGGATCTTTCCACTTTTGATGCCAGCTTCGACCCTCTCGCCGGTCAGTATCAGCTCGGTGAATCCGGCTGAGGAGCTTCCAATTAAGTGATTGAAGAAAGGCCCGGTCAAAGTTCCCATGAAGATGTCGATCAACTCCCTATCAGTTAAAGGAGGTTGCACCCTACCAGCCAAATCTCTCCACTTTTGGGCATATCCCTTGAAGTTCTCGTCGGCCCCCATGGTCATGTTATGCAACTGCACACGAGTTGGTGCAAGATCAGCATTGTACTGATACTGTTCGTAAAAAGCCCTGGCTAGATCTTCCCAGGTGTGGATGCGAGAACTCTCCAATTGATAGAACCACTCGAGTTGAGCCTCTACCAAACTTTCTTGGAATAAATGGATCCAGAGTCTCTTATCAGCCGTGTATGGTTGAATCTTGCGGACATAAGACTTTAGATGCATCTTAGGGCAAGAGACTCCATCGTACAGAGCAAAGGTAGGGACTTTGAACTTTGGAGGGATGACCAATCCAGGAACCAAACCCATGTCTCCTAAATCCAAGCCAGGTATTTGTTGGATCTCCATAGCATTGAGGCGATCCTCCAACTCTTTGTACTTGTCATCAGTGAGAGGATATTGTTCTTCGGAGTAATCAGCTTCTTCTTCAACAATCTCTACACCGTGGTCTTCTTCAAGACTGCCCCCTGTGTTGGATGAAGTTGCAAGGTCTTGGGTCTTAGGCCTTCTCCTCAAGTTCAGGATGCGGGCTGCCTTCTTGGACTTCTTCTTCTTGTCTTTGAGAAGGAGAGTTGTCAGATCCTCTTGCCCTTTCCCCATAGCCAGAAGCATTTGCTGGAACTGAGCGTTTTGAGCCTGGAGATCTCTCACCGTTTGTTCCAAATCCATCTTACTTAAATAAACAGTAGGAAGATAAGGAGACCTGTATGGGAGAAACCTGTTATGCAATGATATGTGTGATATATATGCAATGTTTTCAAGGATCCCTTGGGGTAAACACAAGAAAATGTTAGAGGTTGAACTTTGCTCTTTGGATTAGAGAACTTTGCACCGGTGGATGTCTTTCCACGAGAATCAAGCTCACCATGTCGACTGGGTCATAGCCACTGATTCAAGTTGTTGCACTTGATCTTTGATTGGAGAACTTTACATCGGTGGATGTCTTTCCACGAGAATCAAGCTCACCATGTCAAGTGGGTCATAGCCACTGATTCAAGTTGTTGTACTTGATCTTTGATGGCATTTGCTTAGAGGAGAAACCTATTGCCCTTTGGTAGACGTCTGGTTCAACGTAACCCTGCATCAAAAGAACCCTCGAGATCCTTGAAATGGTTATTGAAAATGCTATGGTATGATGTTTATGATGTTATGTACATGTATGCAAAAGCAAATGAGTGTATATACAGGTAATCATATTCACACAAAGCAAACAAGTCCTTAGGTTTAGGTTTGCATGGGGTTGTAGGTAAGTACCCTCTTGAAGTTAGTTGGCTCATCCTGTCCTAAAATAGAAACCGGGTTCTAAGGAGCTCAATATCATTGGATTGTTTTCTGTGTTCATCGTTTCGGTTTAGCCACTTATTGGCGACCAAAATATTCCAAGAAAACAACCCTCAATGAGTGTAGTATCGAGTATCTACCAACTTCGGACTGCACCAAAGTCGGTCATCTCACTACCCCTAAAAAGGCTAAGATGGTCAATTAAGGTTCTAAGAGTTCGTTAGTGCTTCACGACATCACTCAGCGGCCCCGTACTCTCCTTGATTGAACTCAAGGGTTACCGGTACTCACAAATATGTCACACTAACATAGCTTACTGCTTCAACCGTGTCGGTATACCCCGCACAGTTCCCTCACAGTTTTTTTGCTATTTACCTAAAAAGGTGCCCCAAATCCGGGTGTAGGATTTACAACAAACCCAAACAAGGACCCAAAAGATAAATCAATCAAAGCAATCAAAGCAAGAATGTAAAGGTGATCTAAACCCTAAGGTAACCCCACTTTTAAGAAACTCCCCAGCAGAGTCGCCAGTTCTGTGATACGGTGGGAGAACTGACTTGAGTTTTGCGTTTGTATTCGCACTTGTTCGGTTTAGCAAGAGTCGCCACCGACTTTTTATTTTATCCTAAAGGAAAGGTTAAAAAGCACAGGAAAAAACCTTTTGAGATGTTTCGTGGGTTCGGGGGTAGATTATGAAAAGGGAATGTACTAGCACCCTTTTCATCCATGGTTATCCATGGGCTCTTAGTTACTTGGTTTTTAGATCACTTGCCTTGATTTTCGATTGCTTGAAAATGGTGTGTGTGTGTGTGTGTGTTTTTGAAAATGTTTTTGAAGAAGATTCCTTGTCTTAGGCAACCCTTGTAATAAGTCTTTACTCAAATATTTTACAAAGGTGTGTATCTTTTTGAAAAGATGTTTCAAATGTTTTTGGAAGTTGTTTTTGGAAGTGTTTGTGGAGTGTGGTTTTTGAAAAGGAGGCAAGTGTTTTTGCAAGATTGATCCAAGTAATTAAGATTTTGTCTACCCCTATTGTACTCAAAGGTTTTCTCTATGTTTTCAACCTTTTTTAACAATTTTGTTCCACCATTGAATTTGGTGGATAATCTTGCGTTTAGGATGTTTAACGGGACGGGCGCGGGTCATCTTATGGACCATGAATGCAATGGTGCTAAGTGTCTTTTGGCAATTTGCTTGAAGGGACTATGATCATTCCGTTTAGGCAACTTTCGAAAGCGTCATCGAGGGACTTATGATCATTTGAATTTGTTTTGCCAAAGAAACTCGATGTGCAAGCATGGCCCATTTTGGAAGGCAACATGTGGGATTACCCTAGGGGGTGCAAGTGTGATTGTGTGTTGATTTCATGTATTTGTCTTGTATTAGGTTATCTAGCGTTTGATTTTATGTACATGCAAACCCTAGGTCTAATCATGGTATAATTCGAAAGCGGTAAATTACGGGAATTTAAAGTCTACGCTATTACAAATAGTATCCGGGAGTGGGGGTACAAATGTACAAATGGGGATGAGACTTAAATAATTACAACCAAATCGAATTGCGATCAAATGTAATCAATGTATAGCAAAGTATAAGAATAGTAATTGTATGTGTATCAAACGTAAAGTGTATTGTGTAGGTGTAAGTGTACATGTATTGTGTATGAGAATTATTTACAAGTTGTAGATGTGAATTTTAATGTAACCATTAAGTGTATTTGATTTGATTTGTATCTTTATATTTTTTTGTTTAATATGTACAAAAGAGTATTTTACTTAAAAGAAAAGAAAAAGGTTTTAAAAAAAAGTATTTAACTTTAAAAATCTATTTTTCTTATGTATTAACACTCATGTATTTTAATAAAGTATTTTTTTATACAAATAAAATATTTTAAGAAAAGAAAAGTATTAACTTAAGAAGATTAACATTTCATGTATAAAAAATTTTAATTAAAGAAAGTAAAAGTTTCAAGTTTAAAGAAAAATATTATTTCTATTAGTTTCTATATAAAATTTAAGTATGTTATATATATATAAAAAAAAGATATTGTTAATGTAAAATTAAAATTAGTATTAAGTAAGTTATAAAAAAGTATGGTTAATTAATGTAAAATAAAATTAGTGTATTTATTTAACAAAGCAAAAATTAATGTAAAATTAATTTAAAGATCAATAGTTTTTTTTGTTAAAAAAAAGATTGGGATGGGCCCAAAGGTGTAAGAGGGGAGGCAGGCCCAGGCTTAAACAATCAGAAGGAGAAAATGGGGGGTGCATTCGTGATTGGGCTTAGGCTGAAATGGGGGAAGGCCCATTGGCATTTGACACAAACGTTTTGCAAGGGTTGGGACGTTTCGTTCAGAAAGGGATTGGATTAGGGTTCCAACGACAGAAGCGGCGCCGTTCACTTCTTTCTCCGTCTTCGTCTTCTCATGCCTTGATGCCTCTGAACGTCGTTCATCCTTTGCCTATGGCCACCAACGCCACCATTTGTCTTCCCTCCTCCACAGGTTAATCAATGATATGGTACAAAGGTTAGGTTTTCGTTCTTTAACGCATTAGGTTTTCATTTTTTATGTCTTCTTGCTTCGCTCTCGTTTATTGATTCTGACTTTAGCTTCGTTATTATTTGTTATGGAAGTTGTGGAAAGGAAAGAAAAATAAGAGAAACTACCTTTATGGCGGAGGGAGGAATTTGGAGGCGTTTGGAGGTTTGACGGCGGGGAGACGCGTGATGTGAGCTCGCTTTTTGGTAACCCTGGTACTTTTGTATTGCTTCTTCTTATTAGGGTTTGATGATGACCTTGAGAACCTTGTATATCTCTCTTTCTCCTCTTTTCTGGTTGCCTCGCCCTTTTGCTTTTGTTGCTATGTGCTTCTGTATGCTAGCTTGGCGTTTACCCCTGGTTGCTTCTGAACATGCTTTAGCTTGATGTGTTTGTTATCCTATGATGATTCCAACTGAGGATTTGTGTTGCCTCGATGATTTTCGATGATGATATGCTTGAAATGCCTTTGAGTATATTTGATTCTTTTCCTCTTCTCTTCTGGTTGCCTTGTGTTTGGTAGCCCAATGATGAGAAAACTCTTAGGGCTTTGAGTTGTTTCAGTTTGGGGCTTGACAGTTTGTATGGTTTGTGGTATTTTGGTTCTTGGCCTTTGACAGGTTCAGGTTTGCATCAGGTAAGGTGTTTTGAATGGTAAGGCTTGAGAGGTTGGGTTTGTTATGAGGTTTATGCTTGACAGTTCAGGTTTTTGGTGTTTTGGAGCTTTACTGGTTTAAGCTTTGACAGTTCAGGCAGGTAAGGCTTGGGCAGGTTGGGTTTGAGGCCTTTGGTTGTTATGCTTGCACAGGTTGGGGTTTGAAGCCAGTAAGGCTTGAAGCTTGATATTTTGATTTACCAACTTCAGGTTTAGTGCAGGTTTTGCCTATGGCTTTGAGGCTTTAGCTTTTGAATCCATATTTTTTGACAAATGAAGGCTTTTGAATGGTTTTTTGGGCTTCTATTTATGTTGTATATTTTTGATGCTTTGGTTTAGCAACACAGGTTTGGGCAGGATGCTTGATGTTTCAAGGTTTCTTGGATAAGGTCAAGGCTTCATCAGGTTTTGAAGCTTATGGTTTCAAGCTTGTTGAGGCAGTTTTGTAATGTTTTTTGATTATGTGTTTTTCTGCCCCCTTTGCTTCTGACTGTGTTAGCAGTTTTATATATTTTCCTATGCCTCTTTATCCACTGTGTTACTGCAGTTATATTTTCTTGCCTAAAGCCAAAACCTGTAAGCCTATTTCCTTTCTCTCTTCCTTCTCTCTCCAGTACAGCTTTTAGCATATTATATTGCTTATTATGTACTAATTCTGAAAAAGCAATGGCCTAGGGAAGTGATGAAACGATATTGCTTGCACTTCTAACCTTTCTCTGCATACTTTCTACTTTCCTGATATTTGCATATCTTCTTTTGACAGCTTTGATGGTCTTTTGTACTTTGACATCCTTTGGACAACTTTTGTTTAGTTTGACATTGGAACTTTATGGTTCAGTTTGGATTTTGTACTTGCTCATGCTGTCTTGCTTTGAACTATGCAGTTTTGACAATTTTAAAATGTGCAATTTTTGACTTTGTGCATTCATTTTTGACTTGCAGACATTTTCACCCTTCTTTGTGGACCGGGGGAAATCCCGTGATTCACAGAGAGGGCTAACTGATCCCGGCCATTTGCTTTTAATGATGACCTTTTTATCTGTCTGCTTTTTTTAAATATTTATCTGCAATTGACTTTCTTTTCTTATTTTTTTGCAGATAGAATCAAATGAAGCAGAGGGAGCATTGGATAGAAGAATGAAGATTAGGAAACTTAGAAAAATTAGGATAGTTTTATTCCAAATTTAATCACTTGTAAACATTTATTATTATGAATACATTGTAAATAAATACCGTATTCAAACAATAATTGTAACGAATAATTAAAAGATGAATAAAAATCCACTTTTATCAGTTAATTCCTTTTCTTCCTTTCAATTGTTTATTTATTATTTATAATTCTGAAAATTATAATAATTGAAAATAAATTCCAACCATTTAACTCAGAATAATAAATAATCCATAAACGTCTGGTGTCTTGAATAATCAAAGCAGTGCATCGCCAAATCATACATGCCTAAATGTCTTTTCTTCTCACTGATTTCAATCAAACGCTGCAAACTCAATCCAAAAGCATCCTTTCACTGATTTAGTCACACAATGCGAATTCAATCCAAATGCCTCAGTCCATATCTCGGAATAACTTGAAAAGCACTGTAGAATTAAATCTTTCTGAGAAAACTGCGTACAAACCCTAATTCCTGATCAAATGCCAAAGAAACGTTCGCCTGATCAAAGCTGAGCCAAAATCAACCAAAACCTAAACAAACTTGTTTGAATTGTTCCAGAGCCATGAAAACCAATGAAAACCCTAATTTTGTCTGACTGACGAGAAAAGTCTGTTTGACCGATTCTTGAGCCAGTTTGAAAAATCAGGAAGCGCCTGAAGCTGTGATTTCTTGAGGAAAAATGCGAGGGCAAATTTTGGGGTACAACACTGATGATCCTTTCGGGGATACCGTACCGGCATATAAGGTTCTGCTTGATGAAGCGGGCAACAACATTCTTAGTAACAGATGCGAAGGAAGTTGCTTCGACCCACTTGGTGAAGTATTCAATGGACACCAGAATGAAGTGGTGTCCATTGGATTCTGTAGGTTTGATCTCTCCAATCATGTTGATTCCCCACATAGCGAAGGGCCAAGGAGCTGTTAAGACATTTAGAGGAACCGGAGGCACGTGCACCTTGTCTGCATAGATTTGACATTTGTGACAGGTGCGGGAATGTTGATAGCAGTCAGCTTCCATGGTAGACCAGTAATAGCCTGCCCATAGAATCTTCTTTGCCATCGTATGCCTGCTAGAGTGAGTGCCAAAGGTGCCCTCATGCAATTCAACCATAATCCTTTCAGCTTCAATCTTGTCCACACAACGAAGCAGAATAGAATCATGATTGCGCTTGTACAGGACGCCATTACTTAGGAAGAACTTAGCTGAGAATCTCCTTAAGAACTTTTTGTCATTGACTGAAGCTCCTTCAGGGTATTCTTGAGCCTCGAGATACCTTTTGACTTTGTGAAACTACGGCTGGTCCATTACTTCTTCGGTATTAATCTCGTGACAATGTGTTGGTTCGTCCATCCGTTCAATGGTGATTTGGGGAGCCTCATTGTCCCAATCAAGTTTAAACATAGATGACATTGTAGCTAGAGCATCTGCTAGCTGATTTTCTTCTCGCGGGAAATGCTCGAAGGTAATCTGCTCGAAATGTGGTAGCAATGTCAAAACATGTTCTTTGTAAGGGATGAGGTTTCGATGCTTAGTGTCCTACTCTCCTTTGATCTGACTGATGACCAAAGCTGAGTCCCCAAACACATCTAAGGATTTGATTCCCAAGTCTATGGCGGCCTTGAGTCCAAAGATGCATGCTTCATACTCTGCCATGTTGTTCGTACAGTTGAAGCAAAGTCTGACGGTGAAAGGAGTATGGCATCCTTCTGGAGATATAAGTACAACCCTGATATCGTTACCAAGTGCATTGGAGGCCCCATCAAAGTACAGGGTCCATCGGGATCCTTGTTCAGGTCCGTCATATGGTCTGAAATTTTCAACATTGTCCAATGTCATGATGTCTTCGTCGGGGAAGTCGAACTTCATGGATTGGTAATCTTCTACAACTTGATGAGTCAGATGATCGACTAGTACACTGCCCTTTATAGCTTTTTGGGTTGTATATTGTATGTCGTATTCTGTTAGGATCATCTGCCATCTGGCTATCCTCCCGGACAGAGCAGGCTTCTCAAAGATGTACTTTATCGGATCCATCTTAGATATCAGCAAAGTGGTATGAGTCAACATATATTGCCTTAGCCGGCGAGCAGCCCATACCAAAGTGCAGCAAGTTTTCTCGAGCAGTGAATATCTGGTTTCACAGTCGGTAAACTTTTTTCTAAGGTAATAAATGGCATGCACTTTTCGGCCAGACTCGTCATGCTTCCCCAGTACGCACCCCATTGAATTCTCTAAGACAGTCAGATACATGATTAGCGGTCTTCCCTCGACGGGTGGCATCAGGACAAGAGGTTTTAGTAAATACTCCTTTATTTTATCGAAAGCAATTTGACATTCATCGTTCCATATGACTACCTGATCTTTCTTCAACATCTTGAAGATTGGTTCACAAGTAGACGTTACGTGAGAAATGAACCTAGCAATGTAGTTTAGGCGTCCCAAAAAACCTCTGACTTCCTTCTCAGTGCGAGGAGCAGGAATTTATTGTATAGCTTTGACTTTGGCAGGATCAACCTCGATGCCTTTGTTGCTGACAATGAAACCTAAGAGTTTACCAGACCGGACTCTGAATGTACACTTGTTTGGATTCAGTCTTAGCTTGTACTCCTTCAACCTGACAAACAACTTTTGCAAGTGATCAAGGTGTTCTTCTTCAGTTTTTGATTGGGCTATCATGTCATCTACGTAGACCTCTATCTCATGATGTATCATATCATGAAACAAAGCTACCTTGGCGCGTTGATAGGTTGCCCCGACATTCTTCAGTCCGAATGGCATCACTTTGTAGCATAACGTACCACACTGTGTGACAAAAGTAGTTTTCTCCATGTCCTCAGGTGCCATTTTGATCTGGTTATAGCCTGAGAATCCGTCCATGAAAGAAAATACTTTGTGTTGAGCTGTGTTGTCAACCAAGATGTCAATGTGCGGAAGTGGAAAATCATCTTTAGGGCTGGCCCTGTTTAAATCTCTATAATCCACACACATTCTCACTTTGCCATCCTTTTTAGGCACGGGAACAATGTTAGCAACCCATTGAGGATAAGAAGTAACAGCCAGAAATCCAGCATTGAACTGTTTCATAACTTCTTCTTTGATCTTCTCTAACATGTCAGGTCTCATGCGGCGGACCTTTTGTTTCACTGGTGGACAGTCTTCTCTTGTGGGTAGACGGTGTACCACGATGTCTGTATCGAGTCCCGGCATGTCTTCGTATGACCAGGCGAAGATCTCAACATAATCATGTAGTAGATGAATTAGGCGCTCCTTGACACTCGGTTCTAGATAGGCACCTATCTTGATTTCCTTTTTATCATCCTCAGTACCCAAGTTGATTGTATCCAACTACTCCTCATGAGGCTGAATTGCTCTTTCCTCGTGTTGTAGTAATCTGGCCAATTCCCCTGGCACCTTATAATCTTTCTCACCTTCGTATTCGGCTTGGTAGATCAGATCTTCAGAGTCACTGAAGGCTATAGCAGTATCGTTACCCATGGGTTCCAGAATGGAAGGGTACCTGCATTTGTGAGTGTGGGTGTGTGTAAGGGATGGCCATCTTAAAATAATAAAATGTAAAAGAAAGACAATGAGCACAAAAGGTTTATATATGAAAAAGCATCCATGATTCATTGAAATGACATATGAAAATGAAATAAGAACCCTTACAAATAGACCGTTTTGCCTCGGGTAAGACACAAGGTTGAAAAAGTACGAATTGTTTGTGAATTATTACAGATCCAACAGAAATGGAAAAGATAAATTACTGGGATATGAAAGTAATCGGAACAAAGTCTTTGGCTTCCCAGTTGCGCAGTCCTCCGCCGACAGTAGGAAATATCCAATCTTCCAGGCTTCCATCCTCTTCACTGTCCTCTAGTGCATTAACCCCTTGGTGGCTGATCTTTAAAGGTGGCCCTCCGGCACAGGCGCGGCGCACAGCCTTCTGAGCAGTCGAAGTAAATCCCAATCCAAACTTGTCTGATTTGTAAGGAATGTCTGGAAGCTGACCCCAGATTGTACATCCCCCGTCTTCCACTACTGCCCTTGCATCCTTGAGAGATGACATCCGAGGTGGAGGTCTTGTGATCACAGGAGTTCAGGATACCTCCTTGGTCGCTGCTATTTCCTGAGAGACTTCTTCAAAATGTTGGAAAGGGGTCTCTATGAATTCTCCATCTAACTCCACATAACGGAAGGAATTCAGATGACTAATCATATACTCCTCCTCTCCATGGATAGTTATGATCTTCCCTTGGACGGGGTACTTTAGCATCTGATGCAAGGTGGAGGTGACCGCACCGGCATTGTGAATCCAGGGACGTCTCAACAGACAAGAGTAAGAAGGACGGATGTTCATCACATAGAATGTTGAATTGAACGTCTTGGTACCCACCTTGATCGGTATGTCCACCTCCCCATGGACCATCCTTTTAGAGCCGTCAAATGCTCTCACAATTATATTACTGGGTTTTAAAGTCAGCCCCTCACAATCCAATCTATCCAAGGCTTTCTTTGGAAAGACATTTAAAGATGATCCAGTATCAACCAAAACATGGGCTAGGGTGGTTCCCCTACACTCCACCGAGACATGTAGTGCATCGTTGTGTTTTCTCCCTTTAGAGGTTAAGTCAACATCGGAGAAACCCAGGCCATTGTCAGCTGTCAAACTGGCCACACACTCTTGGAATTAATCCGCAAACATCTCTTGTGGTACATGAGCCGTCTTTAGAAATTTCACCAAAGATTTAGCATGTGCCTCAGAGCATAACAGTAATGCTAACATAGAGATTTTGGAGGGGGTCTACCCCAGTTGTTCAACCACATCATAATCACTCTTCTTAATAATCGTCAGTATTTCTTCCATCTCCTTCTTGGATGTCTCAGGAATAGCTAGTGATTGAGCCTTTGTCAAGACAAGCTCCTCTTGAACATTATTTCCTTTATTCTCAGTAGTGGAAGTAGGGATAGGAACTGTATTGTCTTTTTCGGTGGGTACGCTTGCAGGTACAATCACTGGTGTAGAGGTAATCTTCGGAACAGCCACGGGTCCAAAGACTGCTGTTGGAGGAGCAATCTCTGGAGAGAAAATCCTACCACTGCGGGTGATCTTGCTAGTTCTAACAATATTTCTAATGTCAGGACTGTCCTCTTCGGAGCTTTCTTCTTCGGCAGTCAGTTCAATCTGTTTAATACCATGGTAGTAGATTTCTCCACCATAGTTCCATGGTACTGTTTTATCTGAATTGTATGGGGTTGGCCCGGGCATAGTTATCTTAAGTGGAGCAGTCTTCGGAGCAGATGTAATCCTAACGGGTTTTTTAGGAACCCTGGAAGGATTGGCGTATATGGTTATTATAGAAACTTCTGGAACTGGAATGGGTGTAACAGGAGCATTCTCAAACAAGATTTATTGGTTATCCATCAGTCGTTGGATACCTTTCTTCAACAAAGGACAATCAAATGGGGAGGATAGGAAAGCATGGAAGTCTTCATCACAACCTGGGAAGATGCCAGCTTTCAACAAATTCAACTTGATAATCGGGAGCGGAGTTAACAGTTTATCCATAGTAGCAACAAACAGATCTTCTTCAATAGCGTTGGAATTATGACCATGCCTCGACATTGGGGCGGAAATCACATTTGGTTTCTTAGGCGCTTCAAATTCAACTTCCTTCGCGTCTATCAGATCTTGAATCTTATTCTTCAGATCCCAACAGTTGTTGGTGTCATTCCCTGGACTTTCAGAATGGTACGCGCATCTGGCGTTGGGATGGTAATGTGGAGAAGTAGTATTAGGATTTTTTGGTGCCTCTTTCAAAGTGGCTAGATTCAACTTCAAGAGATGTGGTAGAACTTGAGCTGGATTCATGTTAATCTTGGTAAATTGCCGAACTGGCCTTTCTACCCTTTGCTGATTATTTCTCGGCTGGTCATTTCTTGGCTGGTCTGATGTAGGATTTTGAATCATAGCAGCCCCCACTATTGATCGGCGCTCAGTTCTTCCCTGATTCCTCTATGCATAGACAGCATATACTTCCTTCCTACCAGTGAAGGGATTTTTTACAACTGTTGAGGCAGACGCCTCCTTTTGAATTTTCCAATTTCTTATACTAGCCTCCACTCTTTCGCCGGTTAAGATCAATTCGGTAAACCCTGCAGAAGAACTTCCAATCAGGTGATTGAAGAAAGGACCTGAAAGAGTTCCCAAGAACATGTCCACTAACTCTCTTTCAGATAAAGGTGGTTGCACCCTTCCGGCTAGGTCTCTCCACTTTTGGGCGTAATCTTTAAAGCCCTCATTGGTGCCCATGGCCATACTCTGTAGCTGAGTACGGGTTGGCGCCAAGTCGGCGTTGTATTGATACTGTTTATAGAAGGCGGCGGCCAAGTCTTCCCAATTGTGAACTTCAGCCCTCTCCAACTGGTAGAACCAATCAAGTTGCGTTCCTGATAAACTGTCCTGGAAAAAGTGGACCCACAGGTCTTTGTCAGCAGAGTGTGGTTGAATCTTCCTGACATAGGATCTGAGGTGCATTTTAGGGCAAGACACCCCATCATACTTAGCAAACAGTGGCACTTTAAACTTTGGAGGGATTACAATTCCTGACACCAACCCTAACTCCTCAAAATCTAGCCCTGGTACTCTCTGGATTTCCATAGCGCTGAGTCGCTCTTCAAGGTGTTTGTATTTGTCATCAGCCGGAGGGTATTGTTGTTTAGAGTAGTCATCTTCTTCCTCTTCTTCTTCTTCAGAATCTGATGGTACTGTCGTTCCTTTTCCTTTTCCTTCTTCAGAGGTTGTTGGGAATTCTAAGGTCCGTCTGGCTTGTCCCTGAAATCTTCGGCCCATGATAACCACACCATTTGGCTTCTTCTTCTTTTTCTCTTTCTCTTTCTCTAGCAAAGTCTTCAGCTTCTCCTGCCCCTTGGCTAAGGTCATGAGCAACTGTTGAAATTGTGAATTCTGAGCTTGTAAGTTTTTGACCGTTTTTTCAAGATCCATCTTGCTGAAATAAACAGCAGAGAGATGAGGAAACTTGGTGTGAAGACATGTTTATGCTTATGATGAATGATATGTATTCATGCAATGCATTCAAGGATTCAGAAATTCAAATTTGTTTTAAACAAAAAAGAAACATGCGTCATATTAATAAGATAGAATTGTTAGTACATCAATGCCCCTTGGGAAAAATAATACAAAATTCTAAGGTAAAAAGACATTGCGCATCCTCTTTGGTGCAATGTAGGTGTTGAGAGTCTGCTCTTCATGAAGTAGTCGAGTGAGTTCCAAAACCTTCTTCTCGCTTGCGTAGAATTGGGCTTTGAAAGTGTCGCGCTCTCCCTTGAGCTGTATCCAACTCCTTTGTAGGTCTTCTAGTGATGTTGGCATATCAGGATGTAGGATGGTGTATGGAAACTCTCCTTCCTTAACAGGCTCTATAATCACTGGGAGAATAGAGGGATAAGGCATCATAAGACTTTGGGCGTGGGTTCGTACCCACTTGAGGTAAGGCTCAAGAGGGATGGAATTCTTGTGTCCCAAGGTCTTACTGTCTACCTTGTTTGGCATCCTCCAAGCTCGGATGAATCTTTGTCGGAATCCTTGGTCGTCATTGTCGTAGTCGAAAACCAAACCTTGAATCAGCATGTCATGTGGGTCATCCCTTCGGGCATAACCAAATTGTCTTAGAGATAAGAAAGGGTTGTAGGTGATGCCTCCCCTAATACCAAGTAGAGGGACATTAGGGAATTCCCCACAATGGTCAATGATGATGACATTCTCTTTGGATCGAGAACACCAATGAATATCTGAATGGTTAAGTGTCATTAACCGTTGTGACCACCTCAAACCTTGCTCATTATTCAAGACTGATTGGGGAAGATAAGAAATAAACCATCTTTCCAGCAGAGGAGTGCAACACATAAGAACACCTCTTTTCCTCATTGTACGAGTGTGAAAAGAGTGTAGGATGTCTCCAAGTAATGTAGGCACCGGGTTGCGAGACATGAAGATTTTGACAGCACTCACATCTATGAGTTGGTCAGTATTAGGGAACAAGACCATCCCATAGATGAGAAGAGCTATAATCTCCTCAAAAGCTTGCAAGTCTAGAGAATTCCAACAGCTTTGGGCCTTCTCAAACAGAAACTTTGACAAGAAGCCTTTGACACCACTTCTAGTTTCCCAATGTGTTGTGACATCAGATGAGTGCAAGTGTAGGGCTTGAGCAATCTCTTCTGGCTTTGGATCTCTTTCCGTACCGTTGAAAGGTAGTTGATTGAGAATAGGAATCCTCAGAAGTTGAGAGAATTCCTCCAAAGTGGGCACAAGTTGATAGTCAGGAAATGTGAAGCAATGATGCAAAGGGTCAAAGAACTGGAAGAGAACTTTCACCATATCCTCCTCTGTGTTGGAAGTGACCAAGTTGAGTAGACAACCATGTCTCTCGGTGAATGGAGAATTCTCAGGAATCCTTGAAGCTAGCTCCTTTAGTTGTGGAGGAATTCTTACAAGGTTGACTTGGATAGTTTTCCTGCGAAGTGAATCCATAACCTACAAAACAAGAACAAAGATGAATCTCCAAACCCCTTGAAATGGTTAGTAGATGCATATGATGTTTATGATGTTATGCACAAGTATATATGTACAAGCAAATCACACAAGTTCCTAGTTTAGGCTTGCATGGGGTTTATAGGTAAATACCCTCTTGAAGTTTAGTTGGCTCAACCTGTCATAGAAATAGTAACCGGGTTCTAAGGAGCTCAATATCACTGGGTTGTTTCCTTGTTCATTGTTTCAATTCATCCTCTTTACTGGCGACCGAAATATTCCAAGAAACCAACCCTCGATGAGTGTAGTATCGAGTATTTACTAACTTCGGACTGCACCAAAGCCGGTCATCTAACTACATCCTAAAAGGCCAAGTTGGTTAAGTAAAGGTTCTAAAAGTTCGTTAGTGCTTCATGACATCACTCAGCGGCCCCGTATTATCTTTGATTGACTTAAAGGCTACCGGTACCCACAAATATGTCGCACTAACATAGCTATTGCTTAGACCATATCAGTATACCCCACACAGTTTCCACAACATATTGCTATTTACCTATAAATGTTTCCCAAATCCGAGTAGAGGATTCAAACCCAAACAATAGAACCAAAATGAAAAGCAAACAAATCAAACAAGGTAAGCAAATAAAGGTGATCTAAACCCTAAGGTAACCTCACTTTTATAATATTCCCCAGCAGAGTCTCCAGTTCTGGTATGCGGTGGGAGAACTGACTTGAGGTTTTGCGTTTGTGTTTGCAAATGTTGCGGTTTAGCAAGAGTCGCCACCGACTTTTATTTTATCCAAAAGGAAAGGTAAAAAAGCACAGGAAAGATTTTTAGATTGTTTTTGGGTTCAGGGGATAGTTTATGAAAAGGGAAGGTGATAACACCCTTTTCATCCATGGTTTTCCATGGGCTCTTAGTTACTTGTTTAGATCACTTGATTTGCTTTTGAAATTGTTTGAAATGGTGCTTTGTATGGTTTTGAAAGTATTTTGAAAAGAGGCCATTCGTTTAGGCAATCTTTGTAATGATTCTCATTCGTAAGAATGTATACAAAGATGTTTGAATTTTGAAAAATGTTTCAATGTTTTGAAAGATGCTTGAAAATGTTTTTGAAATGTGTGTGTTTGTTTTTGAAAATAGCAAGGATTGTTTTGAAGTTGATCAAGTAACTAGAAGCTATCTACCTACTCAAAAGTCTTTCTTGTGCATTTTTATTCCTTTGACATTGTTGATTTACCATTGATTTGGTAAACAACCCTATCTTTGGATGTAAATGGGACGGGCGTGGGTCATCGTATAACCATGATAGCAATGTTGCCAAGTATCTTAGCATGTTTTAGGGACCAAGATCATTTTGTTTTAGGCAACCTTTTGATAGCGTCATCGAGGGACTATGATCTTATTTTGTTTTGTTTTGCCAAGATACTTCGCGTGAGTAACATGGCCATTTTTGTTTAGGAAACCAAGTGGGTGAAACCCTAAGGGTGCTTGTGTGCAATATGTTTCATTTTACATGCATTTTATTTGTCTTGGATTAGGTCATTTCTACTTGTTTGTTTTTGGTCTTATCATGCAAAACCCTAATTTACTACACAAGTATATAAAGCGATAAATTGCGTAAATGTAAACTAAGCTATTACAACAATTATTATGGGAGGGGGGATACAAGTTTTTAAATGGGGATATTGCACAAATATAAACCCTAAAATACTATTACAATCCAATTGAATTATGTGCAAATTAAATAAAAATACAAATATTAAAAATGCAATAAAAATGTATTTATGCAAAAATGTTTGTATTTGATTTTTATATGAGAAAAATGATTTATTTAAGCCCTAAAAATAAGAGAAAATATATTATTATTTTTGAAAGGGTGAAACCCTAGTTTTTGAATTAAAAGAAAATAATGCTTTATATTAATATTTTATCCATTTTTTGTACTAGAAAATAACAAATAATAATATATACAAATATTAAAATTTAAAATGAAAATAATTATTTTATGTGTGAAATAATAAAATAAAAATGTATAGTATTTATTAAATGTATGTACAAGTTATTTAAGAAAATAGAATCTATTTGTCAAAATAAACTATTTTTATGCAAAAAATAATGGAAAAAATAAAATAAAATGCAAAAAATAAAGAAAATATTTTTCATGATTTTTTTAATGTTCAGAAAAAATGATTAAAAGCAATAAACATGAATATATAAAGAAAAATGCAAAAAAATATAAAACAAGAATCAGGGGGTGCAAATTGTGAATTTTTTTTATTAATAACCAAGTATTAAAATAATATTTCGCAAATAACCGGGTTTCGGAAAAAATTACGCAAATAACCATGTTTGAGATGGCTCCACAAAGGAGGAGCCATCTCAATTGGCGCATGCTCATCTTTTTTTAAGGGAGGCGCCATCTCACTTGGCGCCTAAGTGCTTAGGGCAAGCCCTAAGCCAAGTGAGATGGCGCCTATGTACAAAATTAGGGCAAAAATTTTTTTTTTTATTTTCTTTCCTGCGCGTTGCCTATTAGACAGAGATCAACAAAATGGATTTTTTATTTAAAAAAAATAATTACATTCAACTGTTTTACATTTAAAGAACAGTAAAAAAATGGATACAAAAAATACTGGGAAAAAAAAAGATACATCAGTGATCCCTAGGAACCCGGTAATGACCCCCAGTTCCGCATCCCCGTCCTCGCCTTTCTCTTGCTGGGTGCCGTCTCGTTTCCTGCTGCGGCAAGGTCGATGGCCCAGCGAAGTCAATGCGATCCGAATCCATAAAATCAGTAAGATCTCCATATCTCGAAGATCCGCTCTGGTACAGTCGGTTACCCATACCCTCGAAGTTTGGTCGTGTTGGCGGTGGGTGGGGTTCCATGGTTGGTCGGTAGCATTGGTCGTCTGAGTATGGGGGGTAGAAAGGAAATGGATCTTGGGGTGTTTGGTATTGTGGATGTTGGGTTGTTTGGTGATATGGTGGTTGATGGTAGGTTTGGTCGGCTTGGTCATAATCTTATGACATTCCCATATCAGGGCTAAGGCTGGATGTTGAGGGCGCCATATTGGGATATATGGAAGACTGAAATTGTGTCTGGGGTATGTGGGTTTACTGGTATTGGGGTTGGTATTGTGGTTGGGTTTGAGGCATATCCGGGTATTGGTAGTTTGGCGGTGATTGTGGTTGGTAGTACGACATTTGATTGTAGTTGTGTTCTGGTGGGGAATGTGGTTGTGTGTTTGTTGGTCTGTTTCTTCTTGGGGGTTGGTTTGAGGTTGATGGATTTTGGGTTTGTTGATGGGGAATCGAGGGTTGTGCCCATTGTGTGCGTGGATCAACCAAGTACCTCGGATGAGACACGTGCATATCTGGGTTACTAACCGACATGTACCACGACATATATTGATCAGTGTGTCGCATGTTACCTTGAGTAAGGAAAACCGGGGATTGCAAGATGTAGCGGTGACGCCTTTGCCACATTTTACAGCATTCTGGAGCAAAGTCTTTCCAGTTGGTAAGACCCCACTGGGCGTCGACCCTTTTTAGATGCCAGGGGGACAAATCTGTTGGATCACTTGGTATCTCTTGGATCATTCCGAACTGCATCTTCACACGGTCGCTGTGGTGCATCTCCACAATGTTGAACCGAATGAGTGCAGTCTTTGCAGTCCAAGTTGCTGCATCCTCTGGATTTGGAGAATGGCCCAAACCCAAATATGGTCTCCAGACGAACTGCGATAAAATTTAAATCAGGTAAGCGCAAAAGTAATGTATAAATAATTAAAATGAACAAAAGTTAAAAGCTACGACGTACGTCATCTGGGCCTAAGTGATCCAACAGATTCCGGTAGAGTGCGACATTGAATATGGGATTCTTTCCGTAATCCATACCCCTCATGCAGTACCTAAAGTAAATGAGAAACATGCTATTTTTAGCATATATTTTGGAAAGAGCAGAATAGTTATAAATGCTATAACTTAATGACTTACTTTGTTGCGTACGGGAAACCAAAAGTGTTGTTGTTGATGGGGTTTAAGGACTCCATCCTCCACCAACCCCAGGCTTGTAGTACATGTGTCCCACAGTTGGGTTTTTGTTTAGAAACACCGACAATGTTCGATTTCTCTTAAACGGGAAAGCAAATTTCTCGTACTTTAAGAAAAGATTGGAGGCCAAACTTGAACGAGGCCCGGTATCCCAGATATTTTATCAGAGTCCAGTCTTTTTTGGAAACAACCAAGTTATTTTTTATAAGGTTGAAATTCAAGATGACGAGGATTTCCAGAACATGATTTCCAGCCATGTCTATTCTGGAAACGACTCTATTGAGTTGTACGTTTTGTTTCAAGAGCCTCCGGTGACACAGGAGGTAGAGCCTCCGGTGACACAGGAGGTTGATCCTTTGGAGAATGAGCAAGATGAGGTGGATGCAGTTGATGATGAAGAAGAAGATAACGAGTTAGAGTTTGATGAAATGGTGAACGACGATTCTGACGATGATGGCATCCCAAGTATTCCTACCGACAAAATCTACACACCACCTACGCACATGACAAACTTCAACATGGGCGGAGATAAACCTTCTACGGACTTGTTTTTCCAACCGTATATGCAGTCGGATGAAAATTTAAAAGAGAAGAACAAGTTTCGTAATAGAGAGGAATGCATAAGGGCCATCAAAAAATTTCACATGCTCAACTCGGTTGATTATAAGGTGGATCGTGTAAACCCGGAAAGGTACAAGATCAAGTGTGTCCACCCTGACTGTATGTTCAAGCTAACCGCTTCATACAGACTAAGGGGTGACTGCTGGGTCATAGGTTCCATGACTACCCATACTTGTGTAAGTTCCACTCAATCACAAGACCACCGAAAACTCAACCATGATCTAATCTGTCAAGAAATCCTACCCCTGGTCAGCAACGACCCTTCTTTGAAGGTGAAAACAATCATCTCCCACATCACCACGGTTTTTAACTACACTCCGTCTTACCGTAAGGCGTGGTTAGCAAAGACTAAGGCGATTGAAAGGGTGTACGGAAACTGGGAGGAGTCATACCGAGAACTTCCCCGCTACCTAAATGCACTCAAGACATATTCTCCAGGTAGTGTTTATGTTCTGGAAACATTGCCAGCGTACGCCCAAGATGGTAGTCTACTACATGGCAACGGAATATTCAGTCGCGTCTTTTGGGAATTTCAACCATGCATCACAGGGTTTGCATCATGCAAACCAATTCTACAAATTGACGGGACTTGGTTGTATGGGAAGTACAAAGGCACGCTTTTGATGGCAGTTGCACAAGATGGCAACAATAACATTTTCCCCGTTGCGTTTGCCCTTGTCGAGGGGGAGACCGGTGGTGCTTGGAGCTTTTTCCTGAAAAATCTTCGTACACACGTGGCTCCTCAACCAGATCTCTGTTTGATCTCGGACAGACATGCCTCCATTGAAAGTGCCTATAATAATCCGGCAAATGGTTGGCATGACCCTCCTTCTACGCATGTCTATTGCGTCAGGCATATCGTCCAGAATTTCTCGAGGGAGGTCAAGAACAAAACATTGAGGAAAGCGGTGATGAATGAGGGATACGCACTGACACAGCCCACATTCAAATATTACCGCAACGAGATCCGTTTGTCTAACCCAGAAGCCGGTACGTGGATCGACAATATATCGGTCGAAAAGTGGACTAGGTCATACGACAATGGCCAAAGATGGGGGCATATGACAACAAATCTTATTGAATCAATGAATGGGGTATTCAAGGGCATACGAAACCTCCCCATCATTGCCTTGGTGAAATCCACGTATTTTAGGATGGCTGCGTTATTTGCCAAAAGAGGTGAAATGTGGTATGCGGTCTTGCAATCAGGACAACTATGGAGTGAAAGCTGTATGAAATACATTAAGGCTGAAAGTGCTAAAGCCAACACTCACATGGTTACACGGTTTGACCGCCATAGCCACAACTTCATTGTGAAAGAGACAATTGACCACAATGAAGGCCTGGCAAGACAAGAATACAGGGTCATTTTACCTTCTCAATGGTGCGATTGTGGCAGGTTTCAAGCTTTTCGTATGCCTTGCTCTCATGTCATTGCCGCTTGTGCTCATACCCATCAAGACGCGCTTCAACTGCTCTCAAACGTTTATAAATCTGAAACGTTGCTCACTGTTTACAACAACAACTTTCCTTTGGTGGCAAAACCGGACTATTGGCCTGAATACAACGGTGATATAGTTTGGCACAATGACCAAATGCGAAGGAACAAGAAGGGTCGTCCCAAAAGCAGGCGCATAACAACAGAAATGGACGATCTTGACAGGTTGGAAAGAAAGTGTGGTTTATGCCTTCAGGTCGGACACAATCACAAAAACTGTCTGAATCGGGCGTCTGGCTCGACCACATAAATTTTGTAATACAATAAATCTTTTCAATATTTGTGTTGTAAACATTATGGGTTTTCCGTTAATAAAACTGTTCACACAATTTAAGAAATTCAATATAGGAAATTACATTAGGGTTTTCGCGTACAACAATGATTAACGATGTTCAATCTAGGAAATTACAACTGTTAACACAATTTCATCTGACCCATGCATCATCAGCATTACATCACTGTCTGTTTTTACTTCCTCCAACCACACATTAGGTCTTCCTGTCGCATGCGAGGTTGTTGTTCGTTTTCGCTGGATCCTTCGAATTTTTCCCCCTCGGCGATGTCTCCATCTAGCCACCGCATCAACTCCCGCTTCAGACGCTCCATGGAGTGAATGTGCCAGAATTTCATTTTCATCGCAGGTTTCGTGGCGGAGAATATAACGTAACCATCTCTGCTAAAAATCATAGGCGACGTCATTACGTAAATAAGGGAGTACAAAATAAAAATACAGTGCGAGAAAGTGTGAGAAATTTCAAAGAAACGGACGAATTATTTATAAAACAGCAAAAAAACCCTAGTTTTGCCCTAGGCGCCAAGTGAGATGGCGCCTCCTCTCATTTTTAAGGAGCATGCGCCATCTCACTTGGCTAAAAGCCAAGGTAGGCGCCAAGTGAGATGGCGCCTAGGGCAAAACCCTAGGTGCATGCGCCAATTGAGATGGCTCCTCCTTTATGGAGCCATCTGAAATATGGTTATTTGCGTAAATTTTTCCGAAACCCGGTTATTTGCGAAATATTTTTTTAATACATGGTTATTAATAAAAAAAATTCGCAAATTGTAGTCAGGGGGGTGCAAAAATTAAAACAGAAGGCCCAGGCGCGCCAAGGCCCAAGCCAGTCATCCCTGTCCTCCAGCTTTCTCCCCTTCGCACGTATTTGCCTTCAAATCTGTAACTTGCTCATATTGCATAAAAACAAAAACTTGTAACATGAAACATGTAGCCCTTAATCTCACGATTCTAATGATATAAAATTTATAACCTAACTCTAAAGATTAGGGAGAATTTTATCAGCCCTAAATCGTGACCTAGAAATTTCAGCATGTTCATCATTCAAATTCTCTTAGCTCAGTTAATATAAATGGAAAGTATGCATATGTACAGCTTCACCATGCTAGAGACTGCATTTTTGCTTCACAAATTGTGGCTTGAGGATGCCTAAATAGAGAGATAGAGTTTTGAAAAATACATCCTTCAGCTGGATTTGGATATGGCAATGTGGGGACTTTGAGTGAGGCCTGAGGGTCGTGTGAGCTTCCTTGAAGTTCCTTCAAGCTATTCCAATGCTTATGGGGCTTTATGGATGGCCAGAACTTCCTGCACAAGTCAATCTGCAACCTCCAAGTTTGAAAATGGAAATGTCTGAAACAAAGCTCATAGAACCAGGACAAGGGCTTGGATAGCTTTGGTAGGATGTATGGAAAGTGTTTGAAGTGTTGAAACAAGAAACGCACGAGCCAAAAATGAAATGGCTAGTATTTTGCAGAAACTGGCAGTTTTGACAGAAAAATGAAGTTTTGGAGTTTTGGAGAGTTTCAGATGTTTAGCATTCGTGTCTTGGCTTGTGATAAGTTTGTGAATTTTTCCATAATGTTACAAAGTCCACCCTTTATCAGCTTGTACAAGTTCTCTACCTTTTGGCCACTTTTCTTGTTTTTGAAGAAAGGTGAAGTGACTATTGATATATGCTTGTACTGGCTAGTGTATGAACTGATAAGAGTTGGTAAACATTGCTTGATATCTGTGGAAGTGGTTTGTACCAAAGAAACATGTTCATGGCTCAAGGTTGATAAAGTTGCAAAAAGCTTGCTTTATGAAAATGACATTGTGAACTTTTGGCCATTTATGGAATAATCTCTTGTACAAAGCTCCAAAAGCAAAGATAAAGCCCTTATTCTCTGAATTTGCATTTAATTATGGAGTGTAGAAGGAGTTTAGGACCTGTAATGCAAGGTACAAGCATTCAAGATCATATTTGCAACGTGACACTTTGTGAAAATGGCATGAACAAAAGTGATAAAATGCAAATTTCTCTTCTTCGATTCTCCCTAACCACAAATGATCTTGGAGAGTTATTTGACATTTTAGAAAGCTTGAAATGTTATCTACAATCCATATTTGAAATTAATTTTGATATACCTCTTGGAACTATGTGAAAAATGTCCATGAAGTTAGGTCAAAAACCTGCCTAAATTAGGGTAAAATTTCACTAAGTTATTTAGTTCATGGACCCTTATTCACAAATTCATAACTTGAGATCCAAGAATCTTTTGGTAAAACATTGTGAATAAAAGTTGAAGATTTCATTGAGGACTAAAACTTTCATGTTGGAAGTTTTCTTTGAATCAAATTTCATCATGGTGAAAAAGTGGTGGAAAGTTAGGAAAAAATAAGAAAATTTCCACACTTAGAAAAATTCTAAGTTATGAAATTTTTCAAATTCAAAACCCTAATTTGAAATTTTTAGTTTCTTGGTGAACAAGTTTCATATTTTGACATATCTTGATGAATTATGACCCTTGGCACTTGATTTTGACCAAAAAGTCAAAGTTTGACTTTTCAGTGCACAGTTGACTTTTGATCAGTTGACTGGAAAATTCACCTGTCAATCCTATGAACTTGAGATCTTTTGAACCATGTAATTAGGTCAAGATGATGCAATTGAACCCTTGAAATCATGTTTGAAACCAATTGTTCATTGGCTTGGTTAAAAATCAGAAATTGCCCTTTCTCTGTCAAAACCCTAATTTTGACCATTTTGCCCTTTTGATGATCTGATCAAATTTCTTGAGGAGTTGTGATCCAAACTTAATCAAATGGTTCATATGAGTCTAAAATTTTGTCGTGGATCAAAAATTATGAAGTGTGACTGTAAATTTGCCATGGTTGACTTTTCCCCCAATACTGCTGATTTTTAGGTCAACTGTCAAATTGACTGAGCAAAAATGTGATTCAAGGCTTGAAACTTGACATGAGCAATCTTAGGGGTCCAAGATGGTGTATGAAAGTCACATGAAGCATTGATGGTCCAAAAATCCTTTTGCAAACTCAAACCCTAATTTCAGGTTATCAGTGCAAGGTGATGTCTTGAGCTGACCAAACCCTGATCTTGTCTTGAGTCCAAGAAGTCTTGTGAGGAAAAGTCTTGATAAATGAGAGAGAAAATTTTGGGGTACAACATTTGCCCTTGGATTTAAATCAGCATCTGAAAAACCTAAACCATTATCTGCAGTCAAGCTGGCTACGCAGTCTTGGAACTGATCGGAAGATATTTCTTGGGGTACATGGGCAGTTTTAAGGAATTTTACCAAGGCCTTCGCATGAGCCTCGGAACATAACAATAAAGCCAACATGGAAATTTTTGATGGAGTTTTCCCCAGTTGTTCGACTACATTGTAGTCGCTTGTTTTTATAATCTTTAGAATTTCCTCCATCTCTTTTCTGGAAATCTCAGGGATAGCTATTGATTGTGCCTTCGTTCGGACAGGCTCAACCAAAATACATTTTCCACGAGTCTCGGTTGACTCGGCAGTGGGAATATCAATAGGGGTGATAACGGGGATTGTAACAGTTTTGTCAACAGGAGTATTAGCAGAGATGATTGCAGGATTAG
Organism: Vicia faba; assembly: GCA_948472305.1. Lineage (NCBI taxonomy): Eukaryota > Viridiplantae > Streptophyta > Magnoliopsida > Fabales > Fabaceae > Vicia > Vicia faba. The sequence continues at coordinate 414,735,166 of OX451738.1, forward strand.
GAATAGCCTTTGGAGGAGAAACAATAACAGGAATGATTGTATGTCCAAAAATAGCTTTTGGAGGAGCAATTTCTGGAGAGAATACCCTTCCACTTAGAGTAATCTTGCTAGTTCCTGTGATGTTACTGATATCAGAGTCAACTTTCTTAGAGCTTGAATTTTCAGCAGTTGGCCAATCTTGCTTGATACTGTGATAATAGACATCACCTTCATAATTCCATGGGACAGTTTTTTCTGACGAATATGGGATTGGTCCAGGCATTGTAATTATCAACGGAGCTACTTTAGGAACTGATGTAATCCTAACGGGTCTTTTGGTGGAGACCCTGGAAGAATTGGAAGAAATGGTCACAATGGAAACTTCATTATAAGAAACAATTGGAATAGAAGTCTTCTCGAACAAAATCTCCTTGTCATCTATTAGGCATTGAACGCCTGCTTTTAACAAATGACAGCTGGTTGGTGAGGATAAACAAAACTAACAGCTTTCATCATAGCCTGGAAATACACCGACATTCAACAAGTTCTTTTTGATAGTTAGGAGTGGGGTCACAAGTTCATCAAGAAGGTCTTGTACCTTGTTCTTCAGAGCCCAACAGTTGTTAGTGTCATGGCTGGGACTCTCAGAATGGTATGCACAGCGGGACTAGGATGATAATGAGGAGAGGTTGTGTTAGGATTCTTTGGAGCTTCTTTCAAAGTCACTAGATTGGATCTTAAAAAATGTGGCAATACTTGAGATAGTGTCATATTAATTCGGGTGAACTGTCTGACTGGTCTTTCCGTTCTTGGCTGGTTTCTTCTTTGCTGAGAAGGCGCAGGTTTAGGAATCATGACAGCCCCCACCATTGGGAGGTGTTCAGTCCTATCTTGATTTCTCTGAGGATATACAGCAATAACTTCTTTTTTCCAATGAATGGTTTTCTTACAACAACAAAGGATGCATATTTTTGAATATTCCCATTCTTTATCCCGGCTTCCACTCTTTCTTCGGTCAATATCAATTCGGTAAAACCTTCCGAAGAACTCCCGATCAAGTGATTAAAGAAAGGACCAGACAGGGTGCCCAAAAACATGTCTACTAACTCTCTTTCAGATAGGGGAGGTTGGACTCTTCCTGCTAAGTCCCTCCATTTTTTAGCGTAATCTTTTAAGCCTTCACTTGAAACCATGGTCATACTCTGGAGTTGAGTACGGGCGGGAGAAAGATCGGCATTGTATTGGTATTGTTTGTAAAAGGCGGCGGCCAGATCTTCCAAATTATGAACATTGGCTCTTTCTAGCTGATAAAACTAATCAAATTGAGTTCCGGACAGGCTGTCTTAAAAGAAGTGTACCTATAAATCCTTGTCAGCAGTGTGAGGCTATATTTTCCTCACATAGGAATGGAGATGCATTTTGGGACATGGACCTCCATCGTATTTGGTGAACACCGGTGCCTTGAATTTTGGAGGGATGACAATCCCAAATACTAAACCCAATTCCTCAAAGTCTAATCCAGACACTTTTTGAATTTTCATTGTGTTACACCCCAAAATTTGTCCTCTCATGTTTCCAAAAATCTTCCCCCTGCATGGTTAATCACAAACTCTTGCCTAAGGAAAAATAAAATTTTTGAGTGGTGCTTTAAGTACCCTTCGATTGGCATTCTGAAAGACCCTTCAATTGGCATTCAGAAGCACCCTTCGATTGGTATTCTGAAGGAGCCTTTCAATTGGCATTATGGACAAGCACTTCGATTGGAATTCAGAAAGACCCTTCGATTGGTATTCTGAAGGAGCCTTTCGATTGGCATTATGGACAAACACTTCGACTGGTATTCTGAAATACCCTTCAATTGGCATTCAGAAAGACCCTTCGATTGGTATTTTGAAGGAGCCTTTCAATTGGAATTATGGACAAGCACTTCGATTGGCATTCTGAAAGACCCTTCGATTGGTATTCTGAAGGAGCACTTCGATTAGCATGAAACAACACCTTTCGATTGGCCTGTTAACAAAGCCTTTAGATTGGAATTTTAATTAGTACCCTTCGATTGATCTTTGGACAAGGGCCATTCGAAGAAGGTCATCAAGAGGGCACTTAAATCAACATGTCCAGGTTCATTCAAGAGACATGAATATTTCAAAAAAGGAAAACTTTTAATGTGTCTGATTTTTGTCTCATGGCATTAAAGGCCTGTTTAATGGGTTGTCTCTTGCCGTTACTAGACCCCCCACTCCTATAAATACAAGGGCCAGTGGCACATTACAAACACACAAAAAAACACACAACAGGAGAACGAAAGAAACATTGGAGAGAGGCTTCCCACAAAATCCATCAAAGGTTGCCAGAATTTTCCAAGCAAAGCCACCCGTCAGCAAAAGTAGCCAAGCCCAGAAGCCCAGATCGAAGGTGCCTACATCCAGGAAGCGCCCAAATCGAAGGTCCAATATATTGGTAAGAGAGGGTAAACTGTCTAACCTTGTATTTGCATTACACATTCGTGCTTGTTGTTACCATCAATTTACTATCCTAGACAGGATCAAAGGGCATGGGTTTGGCCCCAGGTCATGTTCTTCGTTTGCTAACATTTGCTGCAGATTTGGCCTGGAAAGACTCAGCGCACGCAGGATCGAAGGGCTCGGGGTTCGATACCAGGCCCTGAGTTTTATTTTGCTAACATGTTTTTGCAGGTATAGCATCCCAGATCAAAGGAGACACTTTCTTTGGATCGAAGCTTCCCATTGTCCTCCTGGATCGAAGGAGGCATTTTTCCCAGGATCAAAGGGAAATCCCCTTCCCTGGATCGAAGGACTCCTTAATTGGATCGAAAGGCAACCTGGGCCTCTTTTTGATCCATGCCTGCGCTCCACCCCCTGTTTACTTTTCCTACCTGGCCCATTTATACTTGTTTACTTTGTTTTTGTTTATTTTTTTTAGTTTTTTTTAATCAACATAAAAATCATAAAAAATATAAGTAACTTAGAATTAGGTTTTATTTTTTAAGGATTTAATTTAGTTAATTATTTTAACTTATTTTCTTCAATTTTAAAATCAGTAGACTTAGGATTTATTTGAATTCAATCCTTTTCGTAAACAAAAAATGCAAAAAAATATTAGGTATGTTTTAGAGTTAATTTTAATCAGCATTTTTAATTAATTAAATTTGACTTAATTGAACATTCAGCATTTTCCAAACAAAATAAAACTCAAAAAATATTTTTCTTTTTAATTAATTAATTATTAGTTAGACTTAATTCTTAATTCAAAAAAGACCAAAAATATGCTTTATTTAATGAAAAAAAGGATCAAAACCCAAGGACACTCCGATTCAATTTTTTTCGCGCGCGTTTATTTTATTGTAATTGCCTACTGGTTTGTAATAGCTTAGCTAAGACTTTTATACTTTACTGCTTTATTCCCCCAATTTTTGGACATGTAAATAATCCCCCTTCCCGAAGCCTTGTAATAGCATAGGATTTACAATTCCCGCACTTTAAATTACTCTACATATATTAATTGTTTAGATGTATGCTAACTAGGATTGCATGACAAGATTAACTCTTAACTTAAAATCAACAGTAGCTCACCATAACATGTAAAGATAATATAACTGAAAATTGACACACTCGCACATGCCACTCCTAGGGTACACCTCACTTGGTTGCCTCGAATGTGGTCATTAAGTATAGGATGTTTTAGAGGTCCCCCTCCTGTCCAAAGATCAAAGTTGCCTTGAAATGGTTGCCTTAATAAAAAATGATCTAAGACATTAGGGTTACCGCTAAAGCATCCTAACATTGCTTTAGTGACCACACGTCCCTTAAATTGAATTGACCCGAAAACTCCAACGACGGTGCTACCTACTCCTCAATAGTGGGATAGCACTGTCTAAAGGACACTTGCACAGTTTAATTCCTTTTTGAGTAGGTATAGGTTCTTAAGTACTTGCTCCTTTTAAAAAACAAAACAAAACTTTTCGCACTTACACTCTCTTCAAAAAAACAAAACTCTTTTCAAAACCCACAATCACAAAGAAAAGCAAACCTTTTGAAAACATAGTGAGCAAGTACCTAAGAGCCCGTGGATAACCACAGATAGAAAGGGTGCTAACACCTTCCCTTTCTATAATCTACCTCCCGAACCCGAGAAACATCTCGAAAAGGAATTTTTCCGTGCTTTTGTCCTTTCCTCGTTGGATAAAATAAAAGACGGTGGCGACTCTTGCTTACCGCGACATTTTGCAAAAATAAACGCAGACGCGAACCAGCATTCCAAAAATAGTCAGTTCTCGTTCCCACCGACCACACATTGCACTTAACTGTTCTTCCAAATGCTTATATTTGTCGTCGGCTGGAGGATATTGTTCTTCAGAATAATCTTGTTCTTCCTCTTCCTCTTCTGAATCTGGCTGGACAATTGCTTCCTTGCCTTTCCCATCTTGATTGTCTTTCTCACCAGATGACGTTGCAAAGTTTAGGGTCCTTCTTGCTTGTCCTTAGGACCTTCTCCCATCTTTAGAACTCCGGTTATTTTCTTTGCTTTCTTTTTCTTCTCTTCAACCAGCAATGTCTTCAACTCTTCTTGTCCTTTGGCTAGAGTTAAGAACATCTGTTGAAACTGAGCATTTTGAACTTGGAGGTCCTTCACCGTCTGCTCGAGATCCATCTTACTGAAATAAACAGTAGAAATATGAGGAGACTTGTTGCAAGAAACCTGCTTATGTTATGATGAATGGTAGATGCATATGCAATGATTTCAAGGATTTTAAAGATTCAAATTTGTTTTAGACAAAAAAGGAAACACACGTTATATTAATAAATTAAAGCTTGAGTACATCAGTGCCTCTTTGGCCAAAATAATACAAAAACTCTAAGATAAAAAGGTAGTACACATCCTCTTTGGTACAATGTAGGCATTCAGAGTCCGCTCCTCATGAAGTTGCTTAGTGAGTTCCAAAACCTTCTTCTCGCTAGCGTAGCATTGGGCTTCGAAAGTGTCTCGTTCCCCCTTGAGTTGTATCCAATCTCTTTGTAAGTCTTCAAGAGAGGTGGGCATGTAAAGATGCAAGATAGTGTATGGAACATATCCTTTCATAACAGGCTCAATGATTACTCGGAGAATTGAGGGATAAGGCATCATAAGACTCTGAGCACGAGTTCGTACCCATTTGAGGTAAGGCTCAAGAGGGATGAAATTATTATGCCCCAATGTCTTGCTATCTACCTTGTTCAAAATCCTCCAAGCTCGGATAAATATCTGGCGATGACCTTGATCATCTTTCTCGTAGTCAAATATCAAACCTTCGATGAGCATCTCATGAGGGCCATCCCTTTGGGCGTAACCAAACTGTCTTAAGGCTAAACAGGGGTTGTAGGTGATACCTCCCATAATACCAAGTAAAGGGACATTAGGGAATTCTACACAACGGTTGACAATAGTAACATTCTCTATGGATCAGGAACACCAATGGATGTCTGAATATTTGAGCATCATCAACCTTTGTGACCACCTTGAACCTTGCTCGTTCTTCAATACAGATTGGTGAAGATGTGAAATAAACCATCTTACCGAGAGAGGAGTGCAACATATAAGGATACCTCTTTTCCTCATAGTGCGAGTGTGAAAAGAATGTAGGATGTCCCCTAGCAAAGTAGGCACTGGGTTGCGGGATATGAAGATTTTGACGGTGTTCACGTCTATGAGTTGGTCAGGATTTGGAAATAAAACCATCCATAGATGAGGAGAGCCACAATTTCCTCAAAAGCTTGCAGATCCAAAGAGTTCCAACAACTTTGGGCTTTCTCAAACAAGAATTTTTCTAGGAAACCCTTGACATCACTCCTTGTTTCCCAATTAGTTGTGATATCAGATGATTACAAGTGTAGAGCTTGAGAAATATCTTTTGGCTTTGGATCTATTTCCGTACCGTTGAAAGGTAGTTGATTGAGAATGGGAATCCTCAAGAGTTGAGAGAATTCTTCCAAAGTTGGCACAAGTTGATAATCGATAAATGTGAAGCAATGGTGTAAGGGATCAAAGAACTGAAAGAGAACATTCTTCACGTCTTCATCAGTGTTGGAGGTGACCAAGTTTATTAGGCGACCATGTCTTTCGGTGAAAGGAGAATTTTCAGGAATCCTTGAAGCTAGCTCTTTAAGTTGTGGAGGGATCCTTACAAGATTGACTTGAATAGTTTTCCTGCGAATAGAATCCATGTCCTACAAAACAAAAACAAAGATAAATCCCAAGATCCTTGAAATGGTTAGTGAATGAGTATGATGTTATGATGTTCATGATGTTATGTACAAGTATGTATATACAAACAAAGAAAACAAGTCCATAGGTTTAGGCTTGCATGGAGTCTCATAGGTAAGTACCCTCTTGAAGTTTAGTTGGCTCAACCTGTCCTAGCAATAGTAATCGGGTTCTAAGGAGCTCAATATCACTGGTTTGTTTCCTTAGTCATTGTTTCAGCACAAGCCTCTTTAATGGCGACCGAAATATCCCAAAAAACAAACCTCAATGAGTGTAGTATCGAGTATCTACCAACTTCAGACTGCACCAAAGCCGGTCATCTCACTACGTCCTAATGGCCAAGTTGGTCAAGTAAAGGTTCTAAAAGTTCATTAGTGCTTCATGACATCACTCAGCAGCCCCGTATTCTCCTTGATTAACTAAAGGGCTACCAGTACCCACAAATATGTCGCACTAACGTAGCTATTGCTTAGATCATGTCGGTATACCCCACACAGTTTCCACAATGTATTGCTACTTACCTATAAGGTATCCCAAATCCGGGTAGATAGTTCAAACCCAAACAAAGAACCATAATGTAAAGCATACAAGTCAAACAAAGAAAGCAAGTGAATGTGATCTAACCCTAAGGTAAACCAACTTTTAGAATCTTCCCCGGCAGAGTCGCCAATTCAGTGATACGGTGGGATAACTAACTTGAAGGTTTTGTGTTTGATCGAAAATGTTGCGGTTAGCAAGAGACGCCACCGACTTTTCTTTTATCCAAAAGGAAAGGTGAAAAAGCACAGGAAAGACCTTTGAGGTTATTTCTTGAGTTCAGGGGGTAGATTATGAAAAGGGAAGGTATTAGCACCCTTTTCATCCATGGTTTTCCATGGGCTCTTAGTTACTTTCTAGATCATTTGCTTTTGTTTGAAATTATGCTTTTGTGTGGTTTTTGAAAGTATTTTGTAAACAGGCCATTGTTTAGGCAAACTTTGTAATGATTCTCGCTCGGAAGAATGTATACAACGATGTTGATCTTTTGAAAATGTTTTCAAGTTTATAAGATGTCTTGAAAGTGTTGGTGTTTGTTTTGAAAATAGCAAGGATGTTTTGTTTTGAAATGGAGCAAGTAATTAGGAGCATTCTACTTACTCAAAAGTATTTCATGTTCATTTTTCTTTTTCCTTTGACATTGTTATCTTACTATTGATTTGGTAAGTAACCATATCTTTGGATGTAAACGGGACGGGCGTGGGTCATCGTATAACCATCATTAGCAATGTTGCAAGGTATCTTAGCATTTTCTTTTAGGGACTAAGATCATTTGAAAGGCAACATAGATAGTGTCATTGAGGGACTATGATCTTATATTTTGCTTGTTTTTGCTAAGATACCTCACATGCGTAATATGGCCATTCTGTAAGGCAACCAAGTGGATTTACCTTAGGGGTGTTTGTGTGAAAGTGTATTGATTTTCATGCTTGGTTTTGTCTTTGATTAGTGTGATATGGTGGCAGAACCGACTGTTTAATAATGGTTTGCATTTTGCATTTTTTATTTGCAAAATGTCGCGGTAAGCAAGAGTCGCCACCGAATTTTATTTCATCCAATCGGAAAGGAAAAAAATACAGAAAAAAATCCTTTTTCGAGATATTCTGAGTACGGGGGGTAGATTATAGAAAGGGAAGGTGTTAGCACCCTTTCTGTCCATGGTTTTCCATGGGCTCTTTGGTACTTGCTTATATTTTTAAATTGCTTTTGTATGTGCTTTGTTTTTGAAAAGTTTGACTTCGTGATAAACCTTGTATCAGTCCTCAAAGGTGTGACAAAGTTGTTTTGAAAATTTGTTTGAAATGTGTAAGTGTGGAAAGTTTTTATTTGAGCAAGTACCTACTAGCATTTACCTACTCGAAAAAAATATCGTTTCTATTCTTATTTCCTTTAGACAGCGTTATCCTACTATTGAGAAATAGGTAGCACCGTCGTTGGAGTTTGTAAGGGTCAATTTGAAAGGGACGTACGATCACTAAAGCAATGTTAGGATACGTTAGTAATAACCCTAGAGTCTTAAGATCATATTTGAGGCAACATTTCCGAGGCAACATTCAAATGGGACGTTTGATCTTTTTTAGACAGGAGGGCAACCACTAAGACACCCTATGCTTAATGATCGTTTACCGAAGGCAACCGAAGTGAGAGTATACCCTAAGAGTGATTTGTTTTCAGTTATTTATCTTTGCACATTAGGGTTTTCTAACTGTATTAATTTGTCATGCATTCTTGTCATACAATCCTATTAGCATACACCTAGCCAGTTAAATATTTGCGGGAATTAAAAATGCGAGAAAGTAAATCTACGCTATTACAAGGCTTCGGGGAGGGGGATTAATTACATAGCCAAAAACCCGGGGAAAAAGCGATAAGTAAAAGCCCTAAATTAAACTATTACAAACCATAAACAGTTACAAAAATATTTTCAAAATAAATAATAAGCGCGCGAGAAATCAAATACGAAACGACTAGGGTTTTGACCCTTGACTAAGCCTATTTGCGATTGATTTTAAAAAAAGGTTTTTGTCATGTTTTAAGAAAATAATGAAACAATCAAATTAAAAAGAAAATCCTAAGTTCTAATTGATTTTAAATTAAGAAACAAAAATAAATTAATTCAATCTAAAAACCTATTTTTGTATTTTATTTATTTGAGAAAAAAATAAAAGAATTAAATCAAGAGTTTAACCTAATTTTCTAATTAGTTTTAATTATAAAAAAACAAGTTAAAATTTCCCTAAGTTAAGCTAAATTAAATTAAATTAACAAAATTAATTTTGATTAAAAAAAGTCTAATTCTAATTTATTTATTTTTTATTTCTTGATTTTATGAAAAATAGTAATTAATTGTCAATTAAAATAAATAAAAGAAATATTAAAAGAATAAAAATAACAAAGAAAAATTAGAAGTGGACCTGATTGCTAGCAATTATGGGGGGTGTAGATCTGACTTTTGGGCCCAAACAATCCAAGCCTGTTTGACTTTTCCAAATCTGATGCGTGTGTTGACTTGAGGTGTATGGTGACCCTTCAATGGAGAGGCATTGGATCTTGGTTGAAGATGCGTTTGATGGAAAATGGTAGACATCCTGATAAGCAGCGCACCTGATCATATGAAGCAAAATTATATGAAACAAATATTGGGACCTGGGGATCGAACCCAGGTGCTCATGCTCACTTCTAATACCACACTACCATCTGTGCTACGCGCTCCCTTTGTTCATATAATAACAATAAAGTAATATAAGCAAAACAAAAAAATATATTCAGAAAATGCGCGAAAATTCAAATGGGCCAACCATGGACTGCCACGCCTCATCTTCTTCCCCGACCTGTTGGTTTAGGCAACGAGACCTTTACCTACAGACAGGACACCGTAGCTAAAACCCTGTTGTGATCGGTGGATATGGAACTGACTGTTTAACGCTGGTTCGCGAAATGTCGCGGAAGCAAGAGTCGCCACCGTCTTTTATTTTCTCCAAATGGAAAGGACAAAAGCACAGAAAAATTCCTTTAAAGAGATCACTCTCGGTTCGGGAGGTAGGTTATAGAAAGGGAAGGTGTTAGCACCCTTTCTATCCATGGTTATCCATGGGCTCTTAGATACTTGCTCAATGTGTTTTCAAAATTGTTTTGTTTGCTTTTCAATGTGGGTTTTAAAAAGTTTCTTTGAAAAATTTCAGTTCGACTCGTACGTCAGAGTGTTTGAAAAAATTGCTTTGAAAGCTTTTGAAAATGTATTGGTGTGAAAAGTATTTTTGTTTGAAATTAGAGCAAGTATCCTTGAGAACCTACCTACCCTAAGGAATTCGTCTGTGTAAATGTCCTTTAAAGTAGTGCCATCCCACCATTGAGAGGTAGGTAGCACCACCGTTGGAGGTGTTCGGGTCAATTCGGGGTTCGGGACATGGTGATCACCAGAGCAATGGGAAGACACCTTAGAAGCTACCCTCATGCCAGGTTCCCAGATCATGAGGACTTACTAAGACATCCTCTACTCGACGATCACCTTTCGAAAGGCAACAGTGAGGCGTACCCTAGGGGTGGTGTGTGCGATTCGTGTGTCGTTTTCAGATTTTTGTCTTGTCATGTTTATTAGTGATCTACGCTTGATTTTATTATGTCCATTCATTCTTTCATGCTTATTTAACAGTTAAAAGTTGCGGGAAAATAAATCTACAACTATTACAAATGGCGCGGGTCCACATCGCCAAAATTAAACCGGACCCGATTTGACGGAAAGATAAAGAAAGCAAAATAAAGTGCGAAAAGTTAAAGTTACAACGCTTTGGGAGAGATACATAACGAATTAAGCGAAATAAAATAAATGCGCGAAATTAAATAAATTACGAACATGGGTGTTGGACCCTTTTTGCAAAAAATTAAAGTTAATGAAGGATTGAAATTAAAATTAAAAGAAAATGTTTTTTTGATATTTTTGTGTTTTTTGAGATTTAATGAAAAAAGAGATTTAATTAAAATTAAAATGTCAAACCCTAGTTCTAATTTTTTTTTCAGTTATTAAGAAAATTATTGAAATTTTTAACTAAATGAAACCCTAATTTTTATGTACAATTTAATTATGAAAATAAATAAATAAATAATATTATGATAAAAGGAAAAATTAAAAAGGATAAAAATTAAGCCTAAATTCTATATTTTTTATGTTTTATTATGAGAAGAATTAAGATAAACCTAATTAAACTAATATTTATTTATAAGCAATTATTTACAAGAAAAATGTGAAAATTAAATATTTTTATTATGTTTTGTCTTTTTGAGTTTTTATGATGTTTTTTTTATATTTTGTAGGAAAATAATTAATTAATTAAAACAATAAAAATAAATAACACAATAATTAAAAAAAATAAAATATGAAGAGAAAAAGCAAACCAGGGGGGGTTCAGGCCCCAAAGTGAGGTATGGATCCAGTAATTTGGGCCCAATAAGCTTGAGATTCGTTGACTTTTCCAGGCTACGTGTGGGACCTTGGACTAAGGCTTATGGTACACCTCTGATCTATGTCCTTGATTTGATCTCCAGGACGCGTGGCTGGTTGATCTTTGAGGATGTATGGTGTGTATTATCACTGGCGCTGCATAGGAGTTGGAATTGAAAAATAACATGAAATATTGTACAGACCTGGGACTCGAACCCAGGTCACTAGCATTACTGATCACTTCCTGCGCCACTGAACCACTTCAATCACTTTTAATATATAATAGCTATTAATCAATATAAAAGAAAATTGGTTAGTTATCTGAAAAACGCGCGCAATTCAAAAAGAACCAATGGTTGTTGGCCACGAGGTCTTCTTCTTCGTTCCTGCAAATATCAAAAACAAAGGCCACGGTTTTATGTGTGTTCTCTTAGGCCGGTTTATAGAAAATAGCGATTACGCCGTCTCTAAACATAAATTAGGCGCGAGGATGGATTCTTCTTCGTCTGAACACGCTCATGCCAATGATATTACTCACGAGTCCTAATTTTGCCTTGGATGAAAAGCCCTAATTCGAAAACCTGCAAACCCTAAAAAGCTACAATGGCATCTTTGTACATAACACAGGAAAACGCAATTAAAAGTATCAGTTAGCTTCAAAACTTTATGATGAACACGAATCAAGCATTAAATTTTACAAATAATGCCTAGAATGGGATGCACGATTATGAAATTTCCTGGACGCAGTTCCAGTTCATGTTACCGATTCTTGGAGCTTTGGCTATTGTTATTGATTGGAATGCGTTCAGGGGACCACAAGGAAGCTATTGAGACAAGAGTGGAGGCTTGAATCGACCTCTAGAGTGCTTTTCAGAATTTTCTTTTTTGACAAAAAATTCCAAGATTGTAAGGGCTCTTCCTGCGCAGCATTCAGTGTCTTAGCATTAGGGTTTGATTCCTGGTTATGTAGTGAGCATATTAGGTTAAGAAAATTGCATAAAATCCATGGCCATAATGGTTTTCAATATTTGATTTCTTAAGGATCTTTTCCATATCTTTTCATGTGCATTTTTGTTCAATCATGCTCAAATCAACCAAATCTTGCCATATTAACCTATGCACGAAATATTGAGTCTAGAATGTGCACCAAAAGATTTGTTTGGTTCATTTAGATATTTTTCACATATTTAGTTGATTTAATTGAATTAATATAAATAAAAATTCAAATAAATAAATAAAAAATGAGAAAATACTTCCCTTTGGGCCAAGTGGTCGTGCATATGCTTATAATGATGAATCATGGAAGAAAAATGGGCCCATTAGCAATTTTAGGTCATTTGAACCATTGTTGACTTTTCAAAATATCCAAAAATTTCCCAACTTCCACAAGGCATAACTTGCTCAATTTTTAAGCTTTTCACATGTTCTTGGACATTTTGGAAAGGTCTTTGAGTCCTCTAACCAATGTCTTTGGTCCCATGTCATTTTGATTTACCAATCTCAAGTTATGGCCTTTGACTTAAAGTCCCTTTTTGTTGACTTTTGAAAATGACCTATAATGTTGAAATTGATAACTTTTTGTGAGAGAATTTCTTGGACTTGAAGTATGAAGATGAGTTGTAGGAAATGTCTTTCTCTTCAAAATGAGCTTTGGATGGAATTTTTCTGATAATCCATGTGAAAGTTATGCCCTGGTCAATTTCAGTTGACTTTTTCAGCTGTCCAAATATAGCAACTTTTGCATCTTTGATGATTTCTGAGCCAAATTTTGAGAATCATGATCAAGCATTGATCAAATGATGTTTGTGGCTTAAAAATGATATGTTGACCAAAAATTTGAACTTTTGACTGTCAAATGACCATTTTGCCCCTACAGTTGACTGTAGTGCAATTTAGGGTTTTGACTGTGCAATTTTGAGCTGAATGCCTTGAAACTTGATATGAGGATACTTGACCATCTTTGTAAGCATATGAGACTTGATTGGGCCTTTGAAAACTTCATTTTCTTGATCAGAACCCAAACCCTAGTTTTGACTGTATAGGAGACAGTTGGACTGCACAACCCTTGGGGGAATTTTGTGACTTGGCTTGGCAATTTCTTGAAGAATGTGGGAGGGCAAATTTTGGGGTACAACAGTTGCCCCTGTTCAATCTTCTTAGACCTGAGGATGCAGATTGGCTGACGTGCCTTTCGTAATCCGAGGGTAGAAGATGATTGGACACTAGAGTGCCCAGAAATTTGCGCTCACATGTTAGCAATGTGATGGGGGAATGGGCTTATAGATGCCATTTAGAGGTTGCTGAATAGGATGATGGGCTTATAGATGCCATCTGGATGTTGACCGTGTAGGAGATTCCTTAGCGAGAACCTGCATACCTGCAAAACAGAAAACGAGTACCTGACACGTTGCAGGAGCTGATTTTAGATGCTTGGTATAGATATGTCCTGACTGGTTACAGGAGCTGAGTCTGGAGCTTCAGACGCTGATGAATGAACCAGGTATGGTTACCGTCTTAGCATGAATGGTAAGAGAACCTTGGGCGACTTTAATCTCAACAACGCTCGTTGAGAAAAATCTTGATGGGAATTATTATCTTCGCAGTATCGGGAAGAGAACCATAAGCAATTATAATCTGAAAGGGAATCACCTCACTCGCCGTCGGAGAGGGAATCATAGGAAAAGGAACTGTCACCTCACTCACCGTCGGAGAGCGAACCATAAGAGATTATTACCTCACACTCATCGTCGGAGAGGGAGACATCTGAAAAAGGACTTACCACCTCACACACCGTCGGAGAGGGAACCATAAGAGACTATCACCTCACACTCATCGTCGGAGAGGGAAACATCTGAAAAAGGAATTACCACCTCACGCACTTGCCGGAGAGGGGACCATAAGAGATGATCACCTCACACTCATCGTCGGAGAGGGAAACATCTGAAAAAAGGAATTACCACCTCACGCACTTGTCGGAGAGGGGACCATAAGAGATGATCACCTCACACTCATCGTCGGAGAGGGAAACATCTGAAAAAAGGAATTACCACCTCACGCACTTGTCGGAGAGGGGACCATAAGAGACTATCACCTCACACTCATCGTCAGAGAGGGAAACATCTAAAAAGGAATTACCACCTCACGCACTTGTCGGAGAGGGGACCATAACTTCTGCTGAGTCTTTATCAGAAAAATCTGTTGGGAGTCGATTTAGCTGGACTAGAGAAGATCTTGAAATATGTTTGAGAATTTCAACTGCGTCTTTCCTGAAAGGTAAAGGTCAGTCATATGCCATGCATGATATGAATCGAGCAATGATGTTCTCAACATAAATGAGATTTGTATGATATGATGCATTGTGCATGCTATAATGATGTATGTATGTGATGTTTTATGTATGTTTTCGTCTAGGAAAGTAAATCCTTGACGGATGCCAGGAAGTCATATCTTGGGCTGATGTTGGAGTATTGATTTTGCTTCCGCTGGGGATGATAACTGCAAGAATACCGGTAGGAGAAGATGACTCCGTTGCGGAATAAACTTGGCGAATAGATTCTGCGGGGAGACAAGATATTCTAGCGACCATGCTGGGAAGCAATACTCTGTGGGGATAGAGATGCTTTGCTGAATGTTGATAGTAACTTGCTGAGGATGTCTTTGTTATTGGAAGTGTGAATAGACTTCGCTAGGGATAGGAAGACTATGTCGACGACGCTCTTTCCGTGGCTTTTGGCTGAGGATAACCCAGTTATATCCTGTTAAGGAAATAACTCTTTAACTCAAGCCGGACGACGCGTTCGTGCTCTGCGAGGGGATAAGCTTCCAGAATTTTACTGGGGATAAGCTTACTGCTTGGGGGAGATGAATTCCAATCCTCTTGGGGAACTGGATTGGACTGGACTCTTTTGGGGAAGTTTGATATGCTGGGGAAGTGATTCCTTTTGAATGTTATGCCGCCGGGGAACAATCTTTAGACCAAGACTGCCGGGGATGCTTGTTTAGGAATATATGCTGCGGGAGGATAATTAACTTCCTTTTGATAGTTTTGCTTGGAGAGGAATGTACTGTTTGGCTTACTCTCTGGGGAATTCAGGTATACCGGTCATGTTCTTTGGCTGAACCTACTTTGGTACCTTGGAGGATAGAACAATTAGACTGCTCAGACAATTCTTTTATTGCCCCTGTTTCTAGTGTCACCTGCAATTAATTCATTTGTTTCGTATGCAAATATTTATGAGTTAGCAAATTATTGTCAATGCATATATCACAAATTGAACCTTGGACGTTCTTCGCGAAACAAAACAGGAAAAGAAAAATACTTGGCACGTTTAACTGAAAATGTATTTGTATTGATTTTGAATGGCCTGAAAATAGGCGTTTTGTATACAAGAGGCTGACGTCCTAGTAAGAGGAACGTCGCCGAACAAGAGAGTTCATACAAGTTTTGTACAAAAGAAAATAAAACAGCTGTGTGAAGTATGAATGATCCACTGGGTTTCAACTCTGCTATTGCCTTTATAACTCTGAGCGTCTCATCACTTGATGACCTTGGTTGAAGGTGAAGCTGACTGATCGATGCCGTCTGAACTTGATGTAGATACCAGATTCTGGATGCAAAGTGATCCAATGAGACATAGTATTACGCTTTTATCCCTAATTTTTGCCTGGACCGCCCTTTCGGGTTTTCAGTCCACCGGGATACCCATTTTTGCCCAAGCCGCCTTTTCAGGTTTTCGACTTGCCGGGTGTACAGGTTTTTCATTTTCATCCCTTCATTTTGCCCGAACCCTTTTGGTTCGACGGGAAGCCCTAATTTTTGCCTAGGCATGTCAGCCTAGCGGGTCTTTTTCATGCGTAGAATTTTTTAACTATGTCTGCATTGGCGGGGTGAGGCAGGTCGTCACCATCCATGTTGGTTAATATCATTGCTCCTCCTGAGAACACATGCTTAACCACAAATGGCCCTTCGTATGTAGGGGTCCATTTGCCCCTTGGATCATTCTGAGGAAGGATGATTCGCTTGATTACCAGATCCCCAACTTGATATTCCTGTGGTCTGACCTTTTTGTTAAATGCCCTGATCATTCGTTTCTGATACGTCTGACCATGACAGATAGCAGCAAGTCTCTTTTCGTCAATGAGGTTGAGTTGATCAAGTCGTGTCTGGATCCAATCATCTTCGTCTAGATTTGCATCCTTCATTATCCAGAGAGAGGGTATTTGCACTTCGATTGGCAAGACTGCCTCCATGCCATAAACCAGAGAGAAAGGAGTTGCCCCGGTTGACGTCCTAGCTGAGGTACGGTACCCATGCAGAGCGAACGGTAACATCTCGTGCCAATCTTTGTAGGTCACTGTCATTTTCTGCACAATTTTCTTGATGTTCTTATTTACTGCTTCTACGGCCCCATTCATCTTCGGTCTGTAAGGAGAGGAATTGTGGTGCTGTATCTTGAACTGTTCGCAGAGCTCAGCGATCATCTTGTTGTTTAGATTGGTACCGTTGTCTGTAATAATTCGCTCAGGGACGCCGTATCGACAGATCAGATTATGTCGAATGAACCGTGCCACAACAGTCTTGGTTACCGTAGCATAGGATGCTGCCTCAACCCATTTCGTAAAATAGTCGATCGCCACTAGGATGAAGCGATGTCCATTAGATGCCGTAGGTTTTATCTCACCGATCATGTCTATGCCCCACATTGCGAACGGCCAAGGCGCAGTCAGAACATTCAGGGGAACCGGAGGAACATGCACCTTGTCTGCGTAAATCTGGCACTTGTGGCATGTCCTGGAATGTTGGTAGCAATCAGCTTCCATTGTGGACCAATAATATCCTGCCCGTAGGATCTTCTTTGCCATTGTGTGCCCACTGGAATGTGTACCAAAGGTCCCTTCATGTAGCTCTTCCATAATCCTTTCTGCTTCAGTCTTATCCACACAACGCAATAAGGTTGAATCATGGTTTCGCTTATACAAGATGCCGTTGCTAAGGAAGAATTTGGCTGCGAACCTCCTCAGGAATTTCTTATCGTTGACAGAGGCACCTTCAGGGTATTCCTGAGCTTCCAGATATCTCTTCACTTCGTGGTACCAAGGCTTCTCAGTCACCAATTCAGTTTCGAGATCACAACAATATGCCGGTTCGTCCAGTTTCCAGATGATGATTCGGGGAGCTTCATTATCCCATTTGACCTTGAACATTGAAGACATTGTAGCTAACGCGTCCGCTAACTGATTCTCTTCTCTTGGAAAGTGCTCAAAGGTTATCTCTGTGAAGTGGGGAATCAGGGTCAACACACATTCTCTGTAAGGAATCAAGTTTGGATGTTTCGTATCCCACTCTCCTTTGATCAGATTGATCACCAGAGCGGAATCTCCGAAGACACTTAGGAATTTGATCCTTAGGTCGATCGCAGCTTGAAGACCCATGATACACACCTCATACTCCGCCATGTTGTTGGTACAGTTGAAACACAGCCGGGCAGTGAGTGGAGTATGAGTACCTTGAGGAGATATGATTATGGCGCCGATACCGTTTCCCAAAGCATTGGAGGCTCCGTCAAAGTGCATAGACCATCGGGATCTTGGTTCAGGTCCTTCATCCGGTCCAGGTACTTCACAGTCTGTTACTATCATAATGCTTTCATCCGGAAACTCGAAGTTCATTGATTGATAGTCATCTACCGCTTGATGTGCCAGGTGGTCTGCCAATACACTTCCCTTGATGGCTTTCTGGGTCGTATACTGAATGTCGTATTCCGTCAAGATCATTTGCCATCTTGCAATTCTCCCAGACAGAGCAGGCTTTTCGAATATGTACTTTATAGGATCCATTTTTGAGATCAACAAGGTAGTGTGAGTCAGCATATACTGTCTCAGCCGGCGAGCAGCCCATACCAAAGCGCAGCAAGTTTTCTCAAGCAGTGAGTATCGGGTCTCACAGTCGGTAAACTTTTTGCTAAGGTAATAAATGGCATGCTCTTTTCGGCCAGACTCGTCATGCTGCCCCAGCACACACCCCATTGAGTTGTCAAGCACTGTTAGGTATAGTATCAGAGGTCTCCCTTCAACCGGTGGCATAAGGATAGGTGGTTCTTGGAGATACTCTTTGATTATGTCGAAGGCAGCCTGACATTCATCGTTCCAACGTACTACCTGATCTTTCTTCAGCAGCTTGAAGATTGGCTCACAGGTAGCAGTCAGATGAGAGATTAAGCGAGCGATGTAATTCAGGCGTTCTAAAAAGCCTCTGACCTCCTTTTCTGTCTTAGGAACTGGCATCTCTTGGATAGCTTTGACCTTAGCAGGGTCCACTTGAATACCTTTATCACTGACCACGAAGCCTAGCAACTTCCCAGATCTTACCCCGAAGGTGCACTTGTTAGGGTTCAATCTTAGCTTGTACAGTTTCAACCGGTCAAACAACTTCTGCAGATGATCTAGGTGCTCTTCCTCAGTCTGGGACCTAGCGATCATGTCGTCCACATACACTTCTATCTCATGATGGATCATATCATGAAATAAGGCAACCATGGCACGTTGGTAGGTTGCCCCAGCGTTCTTTAATCCAAATGGCATGACCTTGTAACAGAAGGTGCCCCACTGAGTAACAAATGTAGTCTTTTCCATGTCTTCAGGTGCCATCTTGATCTGATTGTAACCTGAAAAGCCATCCATGAAAGAGAATACTTTGTGCTGAGCTGTATTATCCACAAGGACATCAATGTGAGGCAAGGGAAAGTCATCCTTGGGGCTGGCCCTGTTCAGATCCCTGTAGTCAACACACATTCTGACCTTTCCATCCTTTTTAGGTACCGGCACCACATTAGCAACCCACTGCGGGTAAGAAGTTACTGCAAGGAACCCGGCATCGAACTGTTTCATGACCTCGGCTTTAATCTTCTCTGACATCTCTGGACGCATCCGACGGACCTTTTGTTTAACTGGAGTGCAGTCTTCCTTAGTCGGCAAGTGATGGACCACAATATCGGTATCCAACCCGGGCATGTCTTCGTAGGACCAGGCAAAGATCTCCATATAGTCATGCAGCATCTTGGTTAACCGTTGCTTCACGCTGAGCTCTAGGTTGGCACCAATCTTTACCTCTTTTCTGTCTGCCTCAGTACCCAAGTTTATGGTTTCTACTGGCTCTTCATGGGGTTGAATTGCCCTCTCTTCCTGAAGCAACAATCTTGCAAGCTCGCCAAGCACTTCGCAATCATCTTCACCTTCGTCTTCGGCTAAGTTGATCGGATTTTCGAAGTCATAGTTGGCAGTAGCAGAGTTGTTATCAGTGAGATCCAGAGTGGATTGGAACCTGTATGAGTGAGTGTGTGTGTAAATACAGCTGTTTTTGAAAATTATGTGAAAGAAAGACAGAAAAGGAACACAATATTTGCAATGCGAGAAACGTCCAAGATCTTCATTTATGATATATGAAATGACAGTTTGTATGCCCTCACAAATAGAACCACGGTGCCTCGGGTAAGACACCGGGCCATAGAGTTTATCATTGTTTATTACAAAATAACAAAACATAGGAATTCATTACTTAGTAACAAAAGAAACAGGGAGATTGTCCTTTGCGCTCCAATTGTTAAGTCCACCGTCAGCGGCCGGGTAGATCCAGCTATCAAACTCAGCTTCATCAACTTCCTCTTCATCCCCAATAGCATTAACTCCATGAGCAGGCAGGGGAGCTGTCACCACGTTAGGCTTGTCAGATGCCTCAAACTGTACCTCCTTAGCGTCAATGAGATCCTGCAGCTTGTTCTTTAGTGCCCAACAGTCATCGGTAGAGTGCCCCGGGCTATCTGAATGGTAAGCACAACGAGCATTCGGGTTGTACTTGGGAGATGTTGTATTTGGGAACTTTGGAGCCTCCCTGACAGTCACTAAGTTAGTGGAGAGCAACTGTGGCAAGATCTGTGATAGGGTCATGCTTAACCGGGTAAACTCTCGCCGGGGTCTTTCAGCCCTTTGAGGATTGTTTGGCCGAGGAGCGGCAGCAGGCTTAGCAATCATCACCGCACTGACAGATTGGCGGTGCTCAGGTCTCTCTGATTTCCTGGAACCATATACGGCACTAGACTCCTTCTTGAATGGTTTCTTTTCCGAACTAGAGGATGCACCCTTCGCAATCTTCCCAGATTTCAGCCCAGCCTCAATTCTCTCTCCAGTCAAGATCAAATCAGTGAACCCAGCAGAAGAATTCCCAATGAGATGGTTGAAAAACGGCCCAGATAGGGTCCCCAAGAACATGTCTACCAACTCCCGATCAGTCAATGGTGGCTGCACCCTGCCAGCCAGGTCTCTCCACTTCTGAGCGTACTCCTTAAAGCCTTCACTTACACCTAACGACATACCCTGGAGTTGGGTACGCATGGGGGCAAGGTCGGCATTATATTGATACTGCTTGTAGAAAGCAGTAGCCAACTCCTCCCAGTTACGAACCTTGGTCCCATCCAGCTGATAGAACCATTCGAGATGAGTCCCTGAAAGACTCTCCTGGAAGAAGTGGATCCATAAATTCTTATCCGCGGAGTACGGCTGAATTTTCCGAACATAGGACCTTAAATGCAGCTTGGGACAAGACGCCCCGTCATATTTGGAGAAGGATGGTGCTTTGAACTTATGCGGGATAATCACACCAGTCGACAAACCCAGATCTCCGAAATCCAGCCCAGGTACCTGTTGGACCTCCAAAGCCTTCAACCTGTCCTCCAGTTGTTTATATCTGTCATCCGCAGGAGGGTACTGCTCTTCATCAAAATCGGTCTCGTTGTCGGAGACCACCGGACTAGGGACCTTTACTTCTGCCTGAGAAGGACTCTTGCCAACAGAAGAACCAGCCTCTTCATGCTGCAGAGTATTGCCGAACCTTCGGCCCGAGTTGAACAGAACAATTCTTCTTTTCTTCTTCTTCTCCTTCTTCAGGAGCATAGCCTTTAGTTCTTCTTGGCCTTTAGCCAGACCCTTGATTAATTCTTGGAATTGTGCATTCTGCACCTGAAGAGCCTTGATTGATGTCTCGGTTGATGCAGATTCGGGATTCATGATGCTGAAATAAACAGCGAAGAACTGTAAGCAACCTGAAAAGAGGGAAAACCTGCTATGCACATGATGTATGAAATGCGTATGCAATGCATTCAAGGGTTCGAAAGTTCAAATTCGTTATAGACAAAAAGGGAACACCCGTTATTATTAAAGAAATCATTGTTTAATACATCAAGCCTCATGGGCAAAAGTACAAAAATCAAATCAATCCCAGAATACACTGCGCATCCTCTTCGGAGCTATGTAGGTGTTGAGATTCCTCTCCTCATGCAACAGGCGAGTGAGCTCCAAGACCTTCTTTTCGCTGGCATGCAGACTAGTCTCAAGAGAATTCCACTCTTCCTTAAGCTGGATCCAGCTCTTCTGCATCTCTTCCCAGGATGTGGGCATATCAGGGTGCTGAATAATGTAGGACACTTCCCCTTCCGAGACTGGTTCTTTGATTACTGGGAGCATATGAGGATAAGGCATCACTAACTTCTGGGAGCGGGCGCGTACCCACTTGAGATAGGGTTCCAATGGGATGGAGTTCCTGTGCCCCAGTGTCTTGCTGTCTATCCTACTTGGCATCCTCCAAGCTCTGATAAATCTCTGGCGAAGTCCTTGAGTATCATTGTCGAAGTCAAAAACTATGTCAGGAATTAACATGTCATGAGGACCATCCCTCCGAGCATAACCAAACTGTCTCCAAGCCAGGCATGGGCTATAAGTAATACCTCCTCTGATTCCAAGTAAAGGAACATTAGGGTACTCCCCGCAACGATCAATGATAGTGACATCTTCTCTGGACCTAGGGCACCAATGTATATCTGCATGCGTAAGAGTCATTAACCGTTGTGACCATCTCAAACCCCGCTCGTTCTTCAAAACTGATTGTGGAAGGTGCGAAATAAACCACCTTCCCAGGAGAGGAGTGCAACACATGAGGACACCCCTTCTTCTCATGGTTCGAGTGTAACATGAGTGAAGGATGTCCCCCAGCAACGTAGGTATAGGATTCCTGGACATAAAGATCTGGACAGCACTGATATCAATAAGCTGATCTGGATTAGGGAACAACACCAAACCATAGACAAGGAGGGCCACAACCTCTTCAAAAGCTTGCAAGTCAAGGGAATTCCAACATTCAAGGGCCTTTTCAAACAGAAATCTGGCTAAGAACCCTTTGATACAACTTCTAACTTCCCAATGTCCCTTGAGGTCAGATGACTGTAGGTGCAAGGCTTTAGCAATCTCTTCAAGCTTAGGTTCCTTTTCTGTACCGTTGAAAGGTAGCTGATCAAGGATAGGGATCTTCAGGAGTCGGGAGAACTCCTCCAATGTAGGTACCAACTGATAGTCCAAGAAGGTGAAACAGTGATGTAGAGGGTCAAAGAATTGGAACAAGACCTTAATCATATCTTCCTCAATGTTGGTGTTGACCAAGCTGATGAGGCTTCCATGTCTTTCACTGAATGAAGAGTTCTCAGGAATCCTGGATATAAGCTCCTTAAGCTGAGGAGGGACCCTTACAAGACTGACTTGAATTGTCTTTCTACGAACAGTTTCCATGTCCTACAAAACAAGAACAAAGATGAAAATCCGAACCCCTGAAATGGTTAGTCAATGCATATGATGCTGGATGATGTCATGATGCTATGATTAAACACACCACAGATATTTACAAAGACAAACATGTAAGGCACACAAGGCACACAAGACAAGCCCTTAAGGTTTAAGGCCAGCATGGGGTCTGGGTAGTACCCTCTTGAAGTTGGTGGGTTCAACCTGTCCTAATCAAAGTAACCGGGTTCTAAGGTTCTCAATATCACGGGATTGCTTTCATTGTTCATCGTTTCGATTTAGCCACTGAACTGGCGACCGAAATATTCCAGGAAAGCAACCCTCAATTGAGCGTAGTATCGAGTATCAACCAACCTCGGACTGCACCAAAGTCAGTTATCTCACTACCCTAAAGAGGCCAAGATAGTTCAATTAAGGTTCCTAAGGTCTGTTGATGCTTCACGACACCACGCGGAGGCCCCGTACTCTCCTTGACTGAACTCAAGGGTTACCGGTACACACCAAAGTGCCACATCAACGTAGCAGACTGTTTCAACCATGTCAGTATACCCCGCACAGTTCCCTCACAGCCTTGTTGCTACTTTCTAAGAAAGGTATCCCCAGATCCGGGTTAGGATCTATAGAACTCCCAAGCAACCCACAATAATAAAGCAAGCAATGAAGACAATTGAAAACATAGTTATGACCTAGCCCTAAGGTACACCTCACTTTAAGTTTATTCCCCAGCAGAGTCGCCAGTTCTGTGATCGGTGGATCTGGAACTGACTGTTTAACGCTGGTTCGCGAAATGTCGCGGAAGCAAGAGTCGCCACCGTCTTTTATTTTCTCCAAATGGAAAGGACAAAAGCACAGAAAAATTCCTTTAAAGAGATCACTCTCGGTTCGGGAGGTAGGTTATAGAAAGGGAAGGTGTTAGCACCCTTTCTATCCATGGTTATCCATGGGCTCTTAGATACTTGCTCAATGTGTTTTCAAAATTGTTTTGTTTGCTTTTCAATGTGGGTTTTAAAAAGTTTCTTTGAAAAATTTCAGTTCGACTCGTACGTCAGAGTGTTTGAAAAAATTGCTTTGAAAGCTTTTGAAAATGTGTTGGTGTGAAAAGTATTTTTGTTTGAAATTAGAGCAAGTATCCTTGAGAACCTACCTACCCTAAGGAATTCGTCTGTGTAAATGTCCTTTAAAGTAGTGCCATCCCACCATTGAGAGGTAGGTAGCACCACCGTTGGAGGTGTTCGGGTCAATTCGGGGTTCGGGACATGGTGATCACCAGAGCAATGGGAAGACACCTTAGAAGCTACCCTCATGCCAGGTTCCCGGATCATGAGGACTTACTAAGACATCCTCTACTCGACGATCACCTTTCGAAAGGCAACAGTGAGGCGTACCCTAGGGGTGGTGTGTGCGATTCGTGTGTCGTTTTCAGATTTTTGTCTTGTCATGTTTATTAGTGATCTACGCTTGATTTTATTATGTCCATTCATTCTTTCATGCTTATTTAACAGTTAAAAGTTGCGGGAAAATAAATCTACAACTATTACAAATGGCGCGGGTCCACATCGCCAAAATTAAACCGGACCCGATTTGACGGAAAGATAAAGAAAGCAAAATAAAGTGCAAAAAGTTAAAGTTACAACGCTTTGGGAGAGATACATAACGAATTAAGCGAAATAAAATAAATGCGCGAAATTAAATAAATTACGAACATGGGTGTTGGACCCTTTTTGCAAAAAATTAAAGTTAATGAAGGATTGAAATTAAAATTAAAAGAAAATGTTTTTTTGATATTTTTGTGTTTTTTGAGATTTAATGAAAAAAGAGATTTAATTAAAATTAAAATGTCAAACCCTAGTTCTAATTTTTTTTTCAGTTATTAAGAAAATTATTGAAATTTTTAACTAAATGAAACCCTAATTTTTATGTACAATTTAATTATGAAAATAAATAAATAAATAATATTATGATAAAAGGAAAAATTAAAAAGGATAAAAATTAAGCCTAAATTCTATATTTTTTATGTTTTATTATGAGAAGAATTAAGATAAACCTAATTAAACTAATATTTATTTATAAGCAATTATTTACAAGAAAAATGTGAAAATTAAATATTTTTATTATGTTTTGTCCTTTTGAGTTTTTATGATGTTTTTTTTATATTTTGTAGGAAAATAATTAATTAATTAAAACAATAAAAATAAATAACACAATAATTAAAAAAAATAAAATATGAAGAGAAAAAGCAAACCAGGGGGGGTTCAGGCCCCAAAGTGAGGTATGGATCCAGTAATTTGGGCCCAATAAGCTTGAGATTCGTTGACTTTTCCAGGCTACGTGTGGGACCTTGGACTAAGGCTTATGGTACACCTCTGATCTATGTCCTTGATTTGATCTCCAGGACGCGTGGCTGGTTGATCTTTGAGGATGTATGGTGTGTATTATCACTGGCGCTGCATAAGAGTTGGAATTGAAAAATAACATGAAATATTGTACAGACCTGGGACTCGAACCCAGGTCACTAGCATTACTGATCACTTCCTGCGCCACTGAACCACTTCAATCACTTTTAATATATAATAGCTATTAATCAATATAAAAGAAAATTGGTTAGTTATCTGAAAAACGCACGTAATTCAAAAAGAACCAATGGTTGTTGGCCACGAGGTCTTCTTCTTCGTTCCTGCAAATATCAAAAACAAAGGCCACGGTTTTATGTGTGTTCTCTTAGGCCGGTTTATAGAAAATAGCGATTACGCCGTCTCTAAACATAAATTAGGCACGAGGATGGATTCTTCTTCGTCTGAACACACTCATGCCAATGATATTACTCACGAGTCCTAATTTTGCCTTGGATGAAAAGCCCTAATTCGAAAACCTGCAAACCCTAAAAAGCTACAATGGCATCTTTGTACATAACACAGGAAAACGCAATTAAAAGTATCAGTTAGCTTCAAAACTTTATGATGAACACGAATCAAGCATTAAATTTTACAAATAATGCCTAGAATGGGATGCACGATTATGAAATTTCCTGGACGCAGTTCCAGTTCATGTTACCGATTCTTGGAGCTTTGGCTGTTGTTATTGATTGGAATGCGTTCAGGGGACCACAAGGAAGCTATTGAGACAAGAGTGGAGGCTTGAATCGACCTCTAGAGTGCTTTTCAGAATTTGCTTTTTTGACAAAAAATTCCAAGATTGTAAGGGCTCTTCCTGCGCAGCATTCAGTGTCTTAGCATTAGGGTTTGATTCCTGGTTATGTAGTGAGCATATTAGGTTAAGAAAATTGCATAAAATCCATGGCCATAATGGTTTTCAATATTTGATTTCTTAAGGATCTTTTCCATATCTTTTCATGTGCATTTTTGTTCAATCATGCTCAAATCAACCAAATCTTGCCATATTAACCTATGCACGAAATATTGAGTCTAGAATGTGCACCAAAAGATTTGTTTGGTTCATTTAGATATTTTTCACATATTTAGTTGATTTAATTGAATTAATATAAATAAAAATTCAAATAAATAAATAAAAAATGAGAAAATACTTCCCTTTGGGCCAAGTGGTCGTGCATATGCTTAGAATGATGAATCATGGAAGAAAAATGGGCCCATTAGCAATTTTAGGTCATTTGAACCATTGTTGACTTTTCAAAATATCCAAAAATTTCCCAACTTCCACAAGGCATAACTTGCTCAATTTTTAAGCTTTTCACATGTTCTTGGACATTTTGGAAATGTCTTTGAGTCCTCTAACCAATGTCTTTGGTCCCATGTCATTTGGATTTACCAATCTCAAGTTATGGCCTTTGACTTAAAGTCCCTTTTTGTTGACTTTTGAAAATGACCTATAATGTTGAAATTGATAACTTTTTGTGAGAGCATTTCTTGGACTTGAAGTATGAATATGAGTTGTAGGAAATGTCTTTCTCTTCAAAATGAGCTTTGGATGGAATTTTTCTGATAATCTATGTGAAAGTTATGCCCTGATCAATTTCAGTTGACTTTTTCAGCTGTCCAAATATAGCAACTTTTGCATCTTTGATGATTTCTGAGCCAAATTTTGAGAATCATGATCAAGCATTGATCAAATGATGTTTGTGGCTTCAAAATGATATGTTGACCAAAAATTTGAACTTTTGACTGTCAAATGACCATTTTGCCCCTACAGTTGACTGTAGTGCAATTTAGGGTTTTGACTGTGCAATTTTGAGCTGAATGCCTTGAAACTTGATATGAGGATACTTGACCATCTTTGTAAGTGTTGTACCCCAAAATTTGCCCTCCCATATTCTCCAAGAAATTGCCAAGTCAAGTCACAAAATTCCCCAAGGGGTGTGCAGTGCAAAGGTCCCATATACAGTCAAAACTAGGGTTTGGGTTCTGATCAAGAAAAGGAAGTTTTCAAAGGCCCAATCAAGTCTCACATGCCTACAAAGATGGTCAAGTATCCTCATATCAAGTTTCAAGGCATTCAGCTCAAAATTGCACAGTCAAAACCCTAAATTGCACTACAGTCAACTGTAGGGGCAAAATGGTCATTTGACAGTCAAAAGTTCAAATTTTTGGTCAACATATCATTTTGAAGCCACAAACATCATTTGATCATGATTCTCAAAATTTGGCTCAGAAATAATCAAAGATGCAAAAGTTACTATATTTGGACAGCTGAAAAAGTCAACTGAAATTGACCAGGGCATAACTTTCACATGGATTATTAGAAAAATTCCATCCAAAGCTCATTTTGAAGAGAAAGACATTTCCTACAACTCATCTTCATATTCCAAGTCCAAGAAATGCTCTCACAAAAAGTTATCAATTTCAACATTATAGGTCATTTTCAAAAGTCAACAAAAAGGGACTTTAAGTCAAGGACCATAACTTGAGATTGGTAAATCAAAATGACATGGGACCAAAGGCATTGGTTAGAGGACTCAAAGACATTTCCAAAATGTCCAAGAACATGTGAAAAGCTTAAAAATTGAGCAAGTTATGCCTTGTGGAAGTTGGGAAATTTTTGGATATTTTGAAAAGTCAACAATGGTTCAAATGACCTAAATTTGCTAATGGGCCCATTTTTCTTCCATGATTCATCATTCCAAGCCTATGCACGACCACTTGGCCCAAAGGGAAGTATTTTCTCATTTTTTATTTATTTATTTGAATTATTATTTATATTAATTCATTTAAATTATTTAAATACATGAAAAATACCAAACTTGACCTAAAAAATCTTTTCATGCATGTTTTACTCTCAATATCACGTGCACATGCTAATTAGGCAAGTTTTGGTTTGATTTGAGCTAATTGACACCAAAATACACATGAAAAGATATGGAAGAGATCTTAAGGAAATCAAATATGCAAATCATTGAATGCCATGGATATTGTTCAATTTTGTTGACCTAAAAGCTTTACTACATAATCAGGAATACAACCCTAAGCCTTGGAGACTGAAAGCTGCGCATAAGAGACTATTACAAACTTGGAAAATTGCTTGAAAACTCAAATTCTGAAATCAACCTTAGA
Source organism: Vicia faba (assembly GCA_948472305.1). Taxonomy (NCBI): domain Eukaryota; kingdom Viridiplantae; phylum Streptophyta; class Magnoliopsida; order Fabales; family Fabaceae; genus Vicia; species Vicia faba. The sequence goes on from OX451738.1 coordinate 414,763,525, forward strand.
GGTCGATTCAAAGCACCATTCTTGTCTCAATAGCTTCATTGTGATTCTCTGAACGTGTGCCAATCACAAACGACAAACAAAGCTCCAAGAATTGGTAGATTATGTTCAAACTGTGTCACGAAATTCTTGAAATCGTATAGCATAATTCACGCATCCTTTTGCATTTTTATTTATGTATTCTTGTTCAGTGTGATATTTCTAAGCTAACCAACACATTCAATTGCATTTTTGTGCCATATATACGAATCTACCATGTTTGAATATTAGGGTTTGCAGAGCTTGAGATTGGGGCTTTTCACCCAAGGAAAAATTACGCCTCAAGACTATTGCCATTAGATTAAGCAGGTTGAGACGAAGGAGAAGCACTACTCGCGCCCAATTTATTGGTCCTATAGCGCTAGTCGCTATTTTTTCTAAACCTGCCTAACGCAACGCCATGAAAACCGTTGCTTAATGAGTTTTGTTTCAGGGAACAGAGAAGATGATGAAGCGTGGCCAACTATGATTCGCTGATTTAAATTTTCGCGCGCCCTCCACTAACGCCTTCGTTTCTTTTTATAAATTTATTCGTTTATTATATAACAAACACGTTAACATGGTTCAGTTGGCAAGCGAAGAAGGCGTTCACGTCCAAGACCTGGGTTCGAATCCCAGGTCTGTACAATTGTCATATTATTTTTCCATAACGTTTCCCATGCAGCGCTTAGTACAGGACGTACCATATTCCCTCCATCATCAACATGCCACGTCCGCTTGGAGATCAATCTAAAGGTTGAGAGCTGAAGAACACGTACAAACCATAGTCAATGCATCACACATGATTGAGAAAGTCAATAAATTTCAAAGGCTTATTGGGCCATTTGCTGGGACAACACCTCACAATATGGGACTACACCCCCACCCTGGTTTGCAATTTCTTTCAATTTTTTACTTATTTTTATTTTATTGTTAATCATTATTTTATTTATTTTATTGCTTTAATTTAATTAATTATTTTTTACAAATCATAAAAAATACAAAAAAAATCAGAAAAAGATAAAAATATAATAGATTATTTTATTTTAATATTCTCATAAATAAATTAATATGTAATTATTAGTTTTAATTAGGTTACAATTTTAAGTCTTTTTAATAACAAAAATCCAAAAATATAGAATTAGGTTAATTGATAATTTTTATACCTTTTAAATTTTCCTTTTTTTATCACAATATTATTTATTTATTTATTTTATTTTTATAATTAAATGTACATAAGTAAAAATTAGGGTTTAATTTAGGTTAATATAACATTTTCATAATAACTAAAAAAATAATCAGAATTAGGGTTTGACATTTTATTTTAATTGTAATTAATTCTCTTTTTTTCCATTAAATCTTAAGAAACATAAAAATACTAAAAAACATTTCCTTTTTAATTTTAATTCTAATTCCTCATTAAATTTAATTTTTTGCAAAAGGGTCCAACGCCCATGTTCATAATTTATTTAATTTCGCGCATTTATTTTATGTCGCTTATTATAATTATGTAATTCTCCCAAAGCGTTGTAACGATTCTATTTCTCGCACTTTTATCTTATTGCTTTATTTACTTTCCGTCAAATCGGGTCCGGTTTAATTTTGGCGATGTGGACCCGCGCCATTTGTAATAGCCTTAGAATTTATTTTCCCGCAACTTTTAACTGTTAACAAAAAGCATGCAAGAATGAATGGCCTTAATTAAAATCAAGCGTAGATCACAATGAACATGACAAGACAAATATCAATGAAACTGACACACAAATTCGCACACACCACCCCTAGGGTACGCCTCACTGTTGCCTTTCGAAAGGTGATCGTCGAGTAGAGGACGTCTTAGTAAGTCCTCATGATCCGGGAACCTGGCATGAGGGTAGCTTCTAAGGTGTCTTCCTATTGCTCTGGTGATCACCATGTCCCTAAAACTCGAATTGACCCGAACACCTCCAACGGTGGTGCTACCTACCTCTCAATGGTGGGATGGCACTACTTTAAAGGACATTTACACAGACGAATTCCTTAGGGTAGGTAGACGACTCGTAGATACTTGCTCTCTTCAAAAACAAACAAAAATCTTTTCACACCAACACTTTTCAAAAGCTTTCAAAGCAAATTTTTCAAACACTCTGACGTACGAGTCGAACTGAAATTTTTCAAAGAAACTTTTTTAACCCACATTGAAAAGCAAGCAAACATTTTGAAAACACATTGAGCAAGTATCTAAGAGCCCATGGATAACCATGGATAGAAAGGGTGCTAACACCTTCCCTTTCTATAATCTACCTCCCGAACCGAGAGCAATCTCTTTAAGGAATTTTTCTGTGCTTTTGTCCTTTCCATTTGGAGAAAATAAAAGACGGTGGCGACTCTTGCTTCCGCGACATTTCGCGAACCAGCTTTAAACAGTCAGTTCCAGATCCACCGATCACAGAATTGGCGACTCTGCTGGGGATGATACTTAAAGTGGGGTGTACCTTAGGGCTAGCTCATAACTATGTTTTCAATTGTCTTCTTTGCTTGCTTTACTATTGTGGGTTGCTTGGGAGTTCTATAGATCCTAACCCGGATCTGGGGGATACCTTTCTTAGAAAGTAGCAACAAGGCTGTGAGGGAACTGTGCGGGGTATACCGACATGGTTGAAACAGTCTGCTACGTTGATGTGGCACTTTGGTGTGTACCGGTAACCCTTGAGTTCAGTCAAGGAGAGTACGGGGCCTCCGCGTGGTGTCATGAAGCATCAACAGACCTTAGGAACCTTAATTGAACAATCTTGGCCTCTTTAGGGTAGTGAGATAACTGACTTTGGTGCAGTCCGAGGTTGGTTGATACTCGATACTACACTCAATTGAGGGTTGCTTTCCTGGAATATTTCGGTCGCCAGTTCAGTGGCTAAATCGAAACGATGAACAATGAAAGCAATCCCGTGATATTGGGAACCTTAGAACCCGGTTACTTTGATTAGGACAGGTTGAACCCACCAACTTCAAGAGGGTACTATCCAGACCCCATGCTGGCCTAAACCCTAAGGGCTTCTCTTGTGTGACTTGTGTGCCTTCGTACTTGACTACTTGCATGCTTGTTATCTGACCCTTGATGCCTTGCAGGTTTTGTTCATAGTCCTTAATTGGGACTTATAACAGGGTGTACTAACTACTTGCAGGTTTTGTTTATAGTCCTTAACTAGGACTCATGACAAGGTTTACCAAATTTCTTGTAAGGTTTTGTTTATAGTCCTTAACTAGGACTCATGACAAGGTTTACCAAATATCTTGCAGGTTTTGTTTATAGTCCTTAATTGGGACTCATAACAAAGTATACTGAATTTCTTGCAGGGTCTGTTTGTAGTCCTTAATAAGGGCTCATAACAGGGTTTACCTACATCACCCCATGCATAGCATGACATCATACCATTGCATACATCCTAACCCATTTCAAGGATCTCAAGGGCTTGTGATGCAGGTCATGATAAATCAAACATCTAGCCAGGGGCAAAGAGGATTTATTTTCCTCTAGCCAAGGGTGTCAGGGGCTATGACCCACTGGACATGGTGAGCCTTTGACCCTTGAAGAAGGACTCTCAACAACATGAAGTGCCTTCAATCAAGTTACCAGTTCTCAACTCTAACAATTTCTCTGTTTACCCCGCGAGGTCTTTGAAATCATTGCATGCATATCATACATATCATTGCATTACAGATACCCGTTCTTTGCAGGTCACTCACCCTTCTCGCTGTTTATTTCAGCAATGGCTTGCCCACAAGACGACCAGGACTTTCTTACTCAAGAGACTCGGTTCGGGGAAATCCTCCTGAATCTATCCAAGGGGCAAGAGGAGCTAAGGATACTTCTCACGGAGACCTTCGTCAGGGGCAATGCTGAGGATGAAAAGTTGGAACACCTACAAGCTGAGATGGATGCTATGAAAGCCCAGATGCTGGGACAGAGGAATGTCATTCAAGGCCTAGTTCAAAGACAAGAGGAGCTCTGGTTTCTCTTCAACCAACTGCTTCAGGGTAACCTACTGGGGCAAACATCCAAGGGTAAAAAACCATTCATCATCCAATCATCCTCGAGACAAGAGGATAAGGGGAAAGCTCCTCAAATGACTTCGGTGCCACAAATTCAGCGCCAACCTCGCCAAGTTCAGCCAGACAAGCCCAGGAGACAATTCACCCAGCTCAACATGTCGCTGTTTCAAGCTTTGCAACGCCTATTGAGGTTGAATCTGATCACATTAAAGGCTCATCCCCGGAACCCCAACACAGCATCTCCTGCCTATGATCCCAATAAGAGGTGTGCCTACCACTCTGCTAGCCCAGGACATGATACCAATGAATGTTGGGATCTGAGGAACAAAATCCAGGACCTGATTGATGAAGGAGCATTGGAGTTCACACAAGATGGACAGGCTGAATTTTTCTACCATTCCTCCAAGGCTCATCAGTTGAAGTGACAAGCTCCGAGACTAGGAAACTTTTGTTCATTTGAATATTCAAGTTGCAATTTTCTTTTGTTCAAGCATTTACTCATGTTAAAACATTGTTATTCCATTAATGCATCGCTTATGTCTATTTTGAATCAATATATTCGCATTTACTATATGCAAATTGTTTCATATTTTTTCTGATGTCAACCCTCGTTAATCCTAAGCCTCTTGAGGGAGGATGACGAAAACGATACCGCTATCTTTACAGTATGCTTTTGAACAGACCCCGCTGATGAGGTACAGGCATTGTTTCAAATCCTAAACACTGGAGTTATAAGGATGATAATCCCTCGTCAACCCCTCTGAGCCAAAGAAGTAGAAGTTTTTCTTTTCGAAAATTAAAACCCTTTATCATAACCTGGGGCAGGGTAGTTCTCTCAGTTGATCCAAGTGCATGACGAATGGCACCGAAGAGATCTTTACGAAACGAACAAAGACAGTAATGGTTCAGAACAATCAAAAGGACAGGCAGTCATCATCAAAATTCATAAATGAAAAGCCCAAGAAGTCTAAACCTATGAAAAGAGACTTATGAAACTGGGGCATCCCGCTGACTGTAATTCCAAAAAGGAAACAGTTCAGGCAAAAATAGGGATAACGAAATCAAAAAAAAAGAGGTCTCACAAACCCTCAACAAAAACAAAGAAGGACTGCCTATTCAAAATAAGCTATCAACATCTGAACCATTACTGGAACATCAAAGCAAAGACTCAAGCAAGGTCTAACGCATGATCAACTGAGTTTAGGTTTGGAGAACATCACGAAGAGCGGGTGGGTACAAATAAAATTTGAGCCTTTATCCTTTGTTTCTTAAACCGTGAACCAGGCCACGTTATAACCCTCAAAAGTCCTAGCTGAAGCATGGGTCAGTTCGAAAGCATATTGTTACGAAGGTATCCTGACTCCTTAAGGCTCACGTTAAAATACGGTGTTGACATCACATTTTACAAACATTCACTTGTTTTATGAAAAAGAATGCATTTTCAAAATCTTCAAGACAGACATAAGCTTTGCATTTTTAACATAACTTTGTTTGCATATGATTTTTTTGTTTGAGCGGCAGGGAAATTCGCACGACGAAAGTCTAATGAACAGAAGTACCTCCAATCAAGGGGCATGGCACGACTATTGTCCATCATCTGGGGCAGTCCAATCAAGATTCGGAGAATCTCTCAAAAGGCCAACCAGCCTGGGGCAAATCTCCACCTGAGTCACTTAGGGGCAACTCCCTACTTTCTGAGAACGGACATAGTCGGAAAAATACTACGCACAATCAAAGACCCGCTAGGTTGACACACCTAGGCAAAAATAAGGGCTTCCCGGCGAACCAAAAGGGTTCGGGCAAAAATGAAGGGATGAAATAAAAAAATCTGTACACCCGGCAAGTCGAAAACCTGAAAAGGCGGCTTGGGCAAAAATGGGTATCCCGGTGGACTGAAAACCCGAAAGGGCGGTCCAGGCAAAAGTTAGGAATTAAAGCATACGACTATGTCCCGTCTCTTTGTCACCTGCCTGCTAGAAGAAGGTTTGACCCCCAACAATTATCAGTATCCCACATGTGCCTCCCCCATAGAAACTGGGGCAATAAGGGGTGGTCTAAGCAGTCTGATTGTTCTATCCTCCAAGGTATCAGGGTAGGTTCCGTTGAAGAACATAACCAATACAGGTCAGTACTTCCCCAGGAGAGTCCAATCCAGTTCCCCAGGAAAGTTGGAATACATCTCCCCAAGCAGTAAGCTCATCCCCTCGCAAAACACGAACGCGTTGTCCGGCTTGGTTTAAAGAGTTATTTCCTTAACAGGATATAACTGGGTTATCCTCAGCCAAAAGCCACGGAAAGAGCGTCGTCGACAAAGTCTTCCTATCCCCAGCGAAGTCCATTCATACTTCCAATACAGCAAGGTATCCTCAGCAAGTTATCATCAACACCCAGCAAGGCATCCCTCTTCCCACAGAGTATCGCTTCTCAGCATGGTCATTAGATTGTTTTCTCTCCCCGCAGAATCTTCCATCTGCCAAGATTGTTCCGCAACGGAGTTATCTTCTCCTACCGGTATACTTGCAACTATCCTCCCCAGCGGAAGCAAAGCTATTCTTCAACATCAGCCCAGGAGTGACTTCCCGGCACCCGTCAAGGATTTATTTTCCTGAGACGAAAACATATGTTCATAAACATCATACCTTCGTACATTATAGCATGCATATGCATCATATGGCACGAATCTCATTAATTTTAAAGACATACAGTTCATGCATCATGATTTTGCATACAATTATGTTTTGCCTTTTCAGGAAAAAGATCAATACAAAAATGATTACTACCAACTATCGCAATTCTTTCTAGATATAGTGTCAGATATGATCCAGAGATGGTGACGTTCTGATACTGCTTCCAGACTTCTTTCTAGATATAGTGTCAGATATGATCCAGAGATGGTGACGTTCTGATACTGCTTCCAGAATTCCTTCTTGATATAGTTTCAGATGATCCAGATATGGTGACGTTCTGATGCTGCTTCCAGAATTCTTTCTCGATATAGTTTCAGATGTAAACCAGATATGGTGACGTTCCGATACTGCTTCCAGATTGCCTTTTCAGATGTTTCCCTCTCCGACGATGAGTGTGAGGTGATATTCTCTTATGGTTCCCTCTCCGACGATGAGTGTGAGGTGGTAAGTCCTTTTCAAGATGTTTCCCTCTCCGACGATGAGTGTGAGGTGATATTCTCTTATGGTTCCCTCTCCGACGGTGTGTGAGGTAGTAATCCCTTTTTCAAGATGGTCCCCTCTCCGGCAAGTGCGTGAGGTGGTAATTCCTTCTTCAGATAGTTCCCTCTCCAACGGTGTATGAGGTAGTAATTCCTTTTTTCAGATGTTTCCCTCTCTGACGATGAGTGTGAGGTGATATTCTCTTATGGTTCCCTCTCCAACGGTGTGTGAGGTAGTAAGTCCTTTTCAGATGTTTTCCTCTCCGACGAGGAGTGTGAGGTGATTGTCTCCTATGGTTCCCTCTCCGACGGTGTGTGAGGTAGTAATCCCTTTTTCAGATGTTTTCCTCTCCGACGAGGAGTGTGAGGTGATAGTCTCCTATGGTTCCCTCTCCGACGGTGTGTGAGGTAGTAATCCCTTTTTCAGATGTTTCCCTCTCCGACGATGAGTGTGAGGTGATAGTCTCCTATGGTCCCCTCTCCGGCAAGTGCGTGAGGTGGTAATTCCTTCTTCAGATAGTTCCCTCTCCAACGGTGTGTGAGGTAGTAATTCCTTTTTTCAGATGTTTCCCTCTCCGACGATGAGTGTGAGGTGATATTCTCTTATGGTTCCCTCTCCAACGGTGTGTGAGGTAGTAAGTCCTTTTCAGATGTTTTCCTCTCCGACGAGGAGTGTGAGGTGATAGTCTCCTATGGTTCCCTCTCCGACGGTGTGTGAGGTAGTAATCCCTTTTTCAGATGTTTTCCTCTCCGACGAGGAGTGTGAGGTGATAGTCTCCTATGGTTCCCTCTCCGACGGTGTGTGAGGTAGTAATCCCTTTTTCAGATGTTTCCCTCTCCGATGATGAGTGTGAGGTGATAGTCTCCTATGGTCCCCTCTCCGGCAAGTGCGTGAGGTGGTAATTCCTTCTTCAGATATTTCCCTCTCCAACGGTGTGTGAGGTGGTAAGTCCTTTTCAGATGTTTCCCTCTCCGACGATGAGTGTAAGGTGATCATTCCTTTCAAATTATAATTGCCTATGGTTCTCTGCCCAATACTGCGAAGATAATAATTCCCATCAAGATTTTTCTCAACGAGCGTTGTTGAGATTAAAGTCGCCCAAGGTTCTCTTACCATTCATGCTAAGGTAGTAACCATCCCTGGTTCATTCATCAGCGTTTGAAACTTCAGACTCAGCTCCTGTAACCAGTCAGGACATATCTATGCCAAGCATCTAAAATCGGCTCCTGCAACGTGTCAGGTACTCATTTTTCTGTTTTGCAGGTATGCAGGTTCTCGCTAAGGAACCTCTTACGCGATCAATATCCAGATGGCATCTATAAGCCCATCATCCTATCCAGAAATCTCAAAATGGCATCTATAAGCCCATTCCCCCATCATCACTGCTAATATGTGAGCGCAAATTTCTGGGCACTCTAGTGTCCAATCATCTTCTACCCTCGGATTACGAAAGGCACGCCAGCCAATCTGCATCCTCAAGTCTAAGAAGATTGAACAGGGGCAACTGTTGTACCCCAAAATTTGCCCTCCCATATTCTCCAAGAAATTGCCAAGTCAAGTCACAAAATTCCCCAAGGGGTGTGCAGTGCAAAGGTCCCATATACAGTCAAAACTAGGGTTTGGGTTCTGATCAAGAAAAGGAAGTTTTCAAAGGCCCAATCAAGTCTCACATGCCTACAAAGATGGTCAAGTATCCTCATATCAAGTTTCAAGGCATTCAGCTCAAAATTGCACAGTCAAAACCCTAAATTGCACTACAGTCAACTGTAGGGGCAAAATGGTCATTTGACAGTCAAAAGTTCAAATTTTTGGTCAACATATCATTTTGAAGCCACAAACATCATTTGATCAATGCTTGATCATGATTCTCAAAATTTGGCTCAGAAATAATTAAAGATGCAAAAGTTACTATATTTGGACAGCTGAAAAAGTCAACTGAAATTGACCAGGGCATAACTTTCACATGGATTATCAGAAAAATTCCATCCAAAGCTCATTTTGAAGAGAAAGACATTTCCTACAACTCATCTTCATATTCCAAGTCCAAGAAATGCTCTCACAAAAAGTTATCAATTTCAACATTATAGGTCATTTTCAAAAGTCAACAAAAAGGGACTTTAAGTCAAGGACCATAACTTGAGATTGGTAAATCAAAATGACATGGGACCAAAGGCATTGGTTAGAGGACTCAAAGACCTTTCCAAAATGTCCAAGAACATGTGAAAAGCTTAAAAATTGAGCAAGTTATGCCTTGTGGAAGTTGGGAAATATTTGGATATTTTGAAAAGTCAACAATGGTTCAAATGACCTAAATTTGCTAATGGGCCCATTTTTCTTCCATGATTCATCATTCCAAGCCTATGCACGACCACTTGGCCCAAAGGGAAGTATTTTCTCATTTTTTATTTATTTATTTGAATTATTATTTATATTAATTCATTTAAATTATTTAAATACATGAAAAATACCAAACTTGACCTAAAAAATCTTTTCATGCATGTTTTACTCTCAATATCACGTGCACATGCTAATTAGGCAAGTTTTGGTTTGATTTGAGCTAATTGACACCAAAATATACATGAAAAGATATGGAAGAGATCTTAAGGAAATCAAATATGCAAATCATTGAATGCCATGGATATTGTTCAATTTTGTTGACCTAAAAGCTTTACTACATAATCAGGAATACAACCCTAAGCCTTGGAGACTGAAAGCTGCACATAAGAGACTATTACAAACTTGGAAAATTGCTTGAAAACTCAAATTCTGAAATCAACCTTAGAGGTCGATTCAAAGCACCATTCTTGTCTCAATAGCTTCATTGTGATTCTCTGAACGTGTGCCAATCACAAACGACAAACAAAGCTCCAAGAATTGGTAGATTATGTTCAAACTGTGTCACGAAATTCTTGAAATCGTATAGCATAATTCACGCATCCTTTTGCATTTTTATTTATGTATTCTTGTTCAGTGTGATATTTCTAAGCTAACCAACACATTCAATTGCATTTTTGTGCCATATATACGAATCTACCATGTTTGAATATTAGGGTTTGCAGAGCTTGAGATTGGGGCTTTTCACCCAAGGAAAAATTACGCCTCAAGACTATTGCCATTAGATTAAGCAGGTTGAGACGAAGGAGAAGCACTACTCGCGCCCAATTTATTGGTCCTATAGCGCTAGTCGCTATTTTTTCTAAACCTGCCTAACGCAACGCCATGAAAACCGTTGCTTAATGAGTTTTGTTTCAGGGAACAGGGAAGATGATGAAGCGTGGCCAACTATGATTCGCTGATTTAAATTTTCGCGCGCCCTCCACTAACGCCTTCGTTTCTTTTTATAATATTTATTCGTTTATTATATAACAAACACGTTAACATGGTTCAGTTGGCAAGCGAAGAAGGCGTTCACGTCCAAGACCTGGGTTCGAATCCCAGGTCTGTACAATTGTCATATTATTTTTCCATAACGTTTCCCATGCAGCGCTTAGTACAGGACGTACCATATTCCCTCCATCATCAACATGCCACGTCCGCTTGGAGATCAATCTAAAGGTTGAGAGCTGAAGAACACGTACAAACCATAGTCAATGCATCACACATGATTGAGAAAGTCAATAAATTTCAAAGGCTTATTGGGCCATTTGCTGGGACAACACCTCACAATATGGGACTACACCCCCACCCTGGTTTGCAATTTCTTTCAATTTTTTACTTATTTTTATTTTATTGTTAATCATTATTTTATTTATTTTATTGCTTTAATTTAATTAATTATTTTTTACAAATCATAAAAAATACAAAAAAAATCAGAAAAAGATAAAAATATAATAGATTATTTTATTTTAATATTCTCATAAATAAATTAATATGTAATTATTAGTTTTAATTAGGTTACAATTTTAAGTCTTTTTAATAACAAAAATCCAAAAATATAGAATTAGGTTAATTGATAATTTTTATACCTTTTAAATTTTCCTTTTTTTATCACAATATTATTTATTTATTTATTTTATTTTTATAATTAAATGTACATAAGTAAAAATTAGGGTTTAATTTAGGTTAATATAACATTTTCATAATAACTAAAAAAATAATCAGAATTAGGGTTTGACATTTTATTTTAATTGTAATTAATTCTCTTTTTTTCCATTAAATCTTAAGAAACATAAAAATACTAAAAAACATTTCCTTTTTAATTTTAATTCTAATTCCTCATTAAATTTAATTTTTTGCAAAAGGGTCCAACGCCCATGTTCATAATTTATTTAATTTCGCGCATTTATTTTATGTCGCTTATTATAATTATGTAATTCTCCCAAAGCGTTGTAACGATTCTATTTCTCGCACTTTTATCTTATTGCTTTATTTACTTTCCGTCAAATCGGGTCCGGTTTAATTTTGGCGATGTGGACCCGCGCCATTTGTAATAGCCTTAGAATTTATTTTCCCGCAACTTTTAACTGTTAACAAAAAGCATGCAAGAATGAATGGCCTTAATTAAAATCAAGCGTAGATCACAATGAACATGACAAGACAAATATCAATGAAACTGACACACAAATTCGCACACACCACCCCTAGGGTACGCCTCACTGTTGCCTTTCGAAAGGTGATCGTCAAGTAGAGGACGTCTTAGTAAGTCCTCATGATCCGGGAACCTGGCATGAGGGTAGCTTCTAAGGTGTCTTCCTATTGCTCTGGTGATCACCATGTCCCTAAAACTCGAATTGACCCGAACACCTCCAACGGTGGTGCTACCTACCTCTCAATGGTGGGATGGCACTACTTTAAAGGACATTTACACAGACGAATTCCTTAGGGTAGGTAGACGACTCGTAGATACTTGCTCTCTTCAAAAACAAACAAAAATCTTTTCACACCAACACTTTTCAAAAGCTTTCAAAGCAAATTTTTCAAACACTCTGACGTACGAGTCGAACTGAAATTTTTCAAAGAAACTTTTTTAACCCACATTGAAAAGCAAGCAAACATTTTGAAAACACATTGAGCAAGTATCTAAGAGCCCATGGATAACCATGGATAGAAAGGGTGCTAACACCTTCCCTTTCTATAATCTACCTCCCGAACCGAGAGCAATCTCTTTAAGGAATTTTTCTGTGCTTTTGTCCTTTCCATTTGGAGAAAATAAAAGACGGTGGCGACTCTTGCTTCCGCGACATTTCGCGAACCAGCTTTAAACAGTCAGTTCCAGATCCACCGATCACAGTAAGCATATGAGACTTGATTGGGCCTTTGAAAACTTCATTTTCTTGATCAGAACCCAAACCCTAGTTTTGACTGTATAGGAGACAGTTGGACTGCACAACCCTTGGGGGAATTTTGTGACTTGGCTTGGCAATTTCTTGAAGAATGTGGGAGGGCAAATTTTGGGGTACAACACCTGTCAACTTCAAAAATGCAGCAAACATGATATAAATTTCATTGGAGTCCAGGAATTAACTGGGCTTGAAGCCCTGGTCATCATGGTATCCATATCTGTTCCTAATTTGGCATGTACTAAGAAACCCCAAAAATAAGCTTGGAACCCTAATCATGGCATATCGTGATTCCTGTACTGAAAACGCAATTAAATGATACCAATAGCTTGCAAACTCAATGATGAACAAGAATATATAATCAAAATATGCATATGATGAGTAAATCAATGAAATTAAAATTGAGTTTTTAGGAAAACCGTGTGACTGTTATGCGCTGATTCTAGACCTGAGGTGGCTTGCAATTGATTGGGATACGTTCCTGGGATGTCCAGCAATCTGTTGGCAATGTTAGAATGACTTGGATTGGCCTCTAGGATGGAAATTGAATCACCACTTTTCTTTGAAATTTAGAAGTTTTGTTCTAGCTTTTCCACGACTGTAACCCCTCTTTTCTTGCCTTGGCTGCATTCTCTATATGTACTAGAGTGAATTAGGTTTGTAAAAACCACTAGTCTCTTTACAAATCTTGAAGGTTTGATTTAGTTTTCATGGTATATGATATCATTCCAAATTTGGCCTAATCATGCTCTTTTTGTTCCAATTACCATTGATTTGAATTGATCTTGCAAGCTCAGCATATCTTGGTTGCTAACCTGTCAAAAATACCAATCAAATCAAATCTTTGATAATTTTCATCATTTATTTGATTTAATTCACTTTTTAATTAATGAAAAATCAAAATAAATTGAAAAATGAAGCAAACAATTGGTGTATAAGTATTTGAGTCGTGGACCACATTATAATTGAGGTGCAAGCATAAAAAGTTGGGCCCATTTAGCAAAAAATGCAAATTTGAGCACATTTGACTTTTGGCAATTTTGCAAAAATGGTCAACTTGGCCAATGCATAACTCTCTCAGTTTTGACCCTAGAGAGGTGTTCTTGGACTTTTTAGAAATCTTAGGATGTCCTCTAAGAAAACCTTTTGGTATCATCTCAATTGAGTCTTCCATGTTCATATATGAAGCTTTGATCCAAAAGGTGTTTTTGTTGACTTTCCAAAATGACCTATAATGTCAAAATTCATATCTTTTTGTGAGTGCATATTTTGAACTTGGGAGATGAAATTTAATTTTAGGTAATTACATCCTCTTCAAAATGAGATTTGGATGGGTCATTTTTGATAAAGTATGAGAAAGTTATGCTTGGTCAAAGTTGAGTTGACTTTTCCTACAAAACCCTAATTTAGCAACTTTTGGGTTTTGATGAATTGTGAGCAATCCTTGAGGAATCATGATCAACCCTTGATAAAATGATGGATAATGCTTCAAAATTAGGATGTTTACCAACAATCTTGAAGTTTGACTGTATATGGGCTACAGTTGACTTTTGACCTAGTATAGTTGATTTTCAGGCATTTGAGCAATTGACTGAGCAAACTTCTTATGCAAGGCTTGAAACTTGTCATGGATGATCTTGAGAACATATTAGGACAATGGTGATCATTTGATCCTTTTGTATTTCACACATCTTGATGAATATGGAAACCTTAATTTGAGATAGACTGCCTTAGGAGAGAGTTTGTCTGGTCCACTTGAACTTCCTTGAGCAATTTGGGGACCTCACGTGCCATGTGTTGAGAAATATGAGAGGGGAAATTTTGGGGTACAACAGTTGCCCCTGTTCAATATTCTTAAACCTGAATATATAGATTGGCTCGTCCGCCTTTCGTGATCTGAAGGCGGAAGATGATTGAACACTAGAGTGCCTAGAAATTTGCACTCGCATGAAGTGGCACTTAATTTGTGATATCGGGAATGGGCTTATAGATTCCATTTGGAGGTTGCTAGAGAATTGTCGGAGATGGGCTTAAAGATGCCACCTAGAGGTGTCGATCGCACAAGAGATTCCTTTGCGAGACCTTTATACCTGTTGTTGAGGAGGAACTCACTGGGGAATGCTGGTCTCTGTCTTGAGAGGAATAGAGTTTTAGGAGCTTCATTCGTCTGTTACTCTACTGGGGGAATGATTCTGGTTTGGGAAGCGGAAGTGAACTGCGTGACTGGTCGGGGTATATGTTGCATCGCGACTTTCTGAGGAAAAGTGAAGTCAATTGCATTTAATCTGGTCTTACAGTGTTGTGGACTGCCGTCTGGGGATAAGAGAGAAAAAGAAAACCCGAATAGTAAGGTTAGGAGAAGGAACCTGGATAGTAGGGTTACTTCGGTATGAAAGCCTGGATAGTAGGGCTGCAAGAAGGAACCTGGATAGTAGGGTTACTTCGAGATGAAAGCCTGGCTAGTAGGGTTGTGAGAAGTAACCTGGATAGTAGGGTTACTTCGATATGAAAGCCTGGATAGTAGGGCTGTGAGAAGGAACTTGGATAGTAGGGTTACTTCGATATGAAAGCCTGGACAGTAGGGATGTGAGAAGGGACCTAGATAGTAGGGTTACTTCGATATGAAAGCAGGGATAGTAGGGCTGTGAGATGGAATCTGGATAGTAGGGTTACTTCGATATGAAAGCCTGGATAGTAGGGCTGCGAGAAGGAACCTGGATGGTAGGGTTACTTCGATATGAAAGTCGGGATAGTAGGGCTGTGAGAAGGAACCTGGATAGTGGGGTTACTTCGATATGAAAGCCTGGATAGTAGGGCTGTGAGAAGGAACCTGGATAGTAGGGTTACCTTGATATGAAATCCGGGATAGTATGGTCGTGAGAAGGAACCTAGATAGTAGGGTTACTTCGATATGAAAGCCTGGATAGTAGGGTGGTGAGAAGGAACCTGGATAGTAAGGTTACTTTGATATGAAAGCCTGGATAGTAGGACTACTTTGGAATGAGTTTGGGTAAAACTGCAGAGGGAACCTGGGTAAGGTTGTTCTTGTCGCGCCGATGATTACTCTGTTTAGCTTTGAGTGTTGATCATGGACCTGCTGGAAATTGTTGATAATAATTGTCTTTCCTGAAAGAAATACAGGGTTAGTTATGTGTGATGCATGAGATGCATTGTGATGAAGTTCTAAAAATAACTGAGATCATGTTATATGTAATGTGTGCACATGTCATGATGTATGAACATGAAATGCTGACGTAATAATCTGAGTCCTGGAAAATAAATCCCTGACTGCTGTTTGGAGAGTATGAGAAATGGTATTCTTGACTGCTGTAAAAAACCATAGTTCCTCTGCTTCTGTTGGGGATGGTGAGCAAAGATGACTATGCTGGGGATTTACCCCTTGTTTACGAATATTCTACCGAGAGAGACTCTGCTTGAGAACAACTCTGTGGGGAATAACTATGTTGGAGTGGAGATACTCTTGTTGATAGATATGCTGATTCAGCTGGGGATGAATTTTCGTTACTGGTGATAATGAATTCTGTTGGAGATTAAATTCCTGCTTGTGGGAGAAATAAACTCTGCTTGGGGAATAATTTAACAACTCACTCACGATTGTGAACCTCAGCTGGGGAGAGTTATGTCATGTTTGAGAAAGTTACCATTACTGTCTTAGGATACTTTTACTCTGTGGGGAGTGTATGTACCACTGCTTATGTTCTCAAGTTGGCTCTATCCCAATACCTAATGGGCAGAGTAACTGTAAGGTTTGGGTACTTCTTGTTTTCCCTGTTCCTGGAATTATGAGTAATCGTCTTTTGTTTCTTATGTAAATATTTATGAGCAGCAATTATTTTCAAATGCATATACCAAAAAATAAATCATTGGACTTTCTTGCAAAACAAAACAGAAAAAAGAAAAACAAATTGAAATTTCTTGTAAAGATGAATTGTATTGATTTTTGAAGTTGGCCTGTAATAGGCGTTTTGTACAAGGAGGCTGACGTCCTAGTAAGAGAACACCGCCGGAAAAAAAACAGTAATTACAATTTGTATAAGGAAGCAAAACAGCTATGTGAAACAATCTCATAGGGTTCCAACTCTGTTATTGCCTTTATATCTTCAAGTGTCTCATCACTTTGCTACTTGGCAGAAGGTTGATCAGATTGATTGGCGTCGTCTGAGCTTGATAGTCGATACCGAAGTCTGGTTGCGAGATGATCCAATTAGACATAGTGTTACGCTTTGATCCCTAATTTTTTCCTGGACCGCCCTTTTGGGTTTTCAGTCCAACGGGATACCATTTTTTGCCCAAGTCGCCTTTTCAGGTTTTCGACTTGCCGGGTGTACAGTTTTTTTCATTTTCATCCCTTACTTTTGCCCGAACCCTTTTGGTTCGTCGGGAAGCCCTTATTTTTTCCTAGGCCAGTCAACCTAGCGGGTCTTTGATTATGCGTAGTATTTTTTCACTATGTCTGCATTGACGGGGTGAGGAAGGTCGTCACCATCTATGGTGGTTAGAATCATAGCTCCTCCCGAGAAAATGTTCTTAACCACAAATTGCCCTTCATATGTGGGGGTCCATTTACCCCTAGGATCACCTTGCGGTAGTATGATGCGTTTGATCACTAGATCCCCGACTTGATATTCTTGATGTCTGACTTTCTTTTTAAAAGCCTTGATCATTTGCTTTTGATACGTCTGACCATGACAGATAGCAGTAAGTTTCTTTTCATCGATTAGATTTAGCTGATCAAGTTGGGTTTGGATCCAGTCGTCTTTGTTCAAACCCGCATCCTTCATAATCCTGAGAGAGGGTATCTGGACTTCGATGGGTAGGACTGCCTCCATGCCATACACCAAAGAGTAGGGTGTTGCCCATGTCGACGTCCATGCTGAGGTACGGTACCCATGAAGACCGAATGGTAACATCTCGTGCCAGTCTTTGTATGTCACCGTCATCTTCTGCACAATCTTCTTGATGTTCTTGTTAGCTGCTTCAACGGCCCCACTCATCTTCGGCCGGTAGGGAGAAGAGTTATGATGTTGAATCTTGAACTGTTTGCAGAGCTCGGTGATCATTGAGTTATTGAGATTTGTACCGTTATCAGTAATAATCCTCTCGGTACACCATATTGACAGATCATATTGTGTCGGATGAACCGCGCTATGACGTTCTTGGTTACTGTAGCAAAGGAAGTTGCCTCAACCCACTTTGTAAAGTAATCAATTGCTACCAGAATGAAGCGATGCCCGTTAGACGCAGTAGTTCTGATCTCGCCGATCATGTCGATGCCCCACATTGCAAAGGGCCACGGCACCGTCAAAATGTTCAGGGGAATGGGAGATACATGCACCTTATCAGCATAGACTTGACACTTATGACAAGTTCGAGAGTGCTGATAACAATCGGCTTCCATAGTAGACCAGTAATATCCTGCCCGTATGATTTTCTTCGCCATGTTGTGTCCACTAGAATGGGTTACGAAGGTGCCTTCATGTAACTCCGCCATGATCCTTTCTGCCTCGCTCTTGTCTACACATCGCAATAAGGTTTAATCATGGTTACGCTTATAGAGGATTCCATTACTAATGAATAACTTCGCAGCGAACCTTCTCAGAAACTTCTTATCATTAATAGATGCCCCCTCGGGGTATTCTTGAGCCTCAAGATACCTCTTTACCTCGTGAAACCAAGGTTTATCTGCTACTTCTTCGGTGTCGATCTCACAGCAATGTGCGGGTTCATCCAACCTCTCAATGGTAATCTGGGGAGCTTCATTGTCCCACCTGACTTTGAACATAGAAGACACGGTAGCTAGCGCGTCCGCCAACTGGTTCTCTTCTCGTGGGAAATGTTCAAATGTTATCTCCTCAAAGTGTGGGAGCCATGTCAGTACATACTCTTTGTAAGGAATAAGATTTGGATGCTTCGTATCCCACTCACCTTTGATCTGACTTATCACCATAATGGAATCTCCGAATACACTCAAGAACTTAATCCTCAGGTTAATAGCAGCTCGAAGACCCATGATACACGCTTCATACTCTGCCATGTTGTTGGTGCAGTTAAAACATAATAGGGCGGTGAATAGAGTATGACAGCCCTCAGGAGATATGATTACAGCGCCAATGCCATTACCCAATGTGTTCGAGGCTCCGTCAAAATACATAGACCATCGGGATCCCTCCTCGGGTCCTTCATCCAGTCCAGGTTCTTCGCAGTCGGTCACCAACATGATATTCTCATCATGGAACTCAAAATTCATGGACTGGTAATCATCCACGGCATGATACGCCAAATGATCCGCCAATACACTCCCCTTGATTACTTTTTAGGTTGTGTATTGGAAGTCATACTCGGTTAAGATCGTTTGCCATCTTGCTATTCTTCCGGATAAGGCGGGTTTCTCGAAAATATACTTGATCGGGTCCATCTTTGATATCAATAAGGTAGTGTGAGTCAGCATATACTGTCTTAGTCGACGAGCAGCCCATGCCAAAGCGCAGCAATTTTTCTCGAGCAATGAGTATCGGGTCTCACAGTCGGTAAACTTTTTGCTAAGGTAATAAATGGCGTGCTCTTTTCGACCAGACTCGTCATGCTTCCCCAGCACACACCCCATTGAATTGTCTAGCACTATCAAGTATAATATCAAAGGTCTTCCTTCAACTGGAGGCATCAAAATTGGTGGTTCTTGAAGGTATTCCTTGATTCTTTTGAAAGCGGTCTGGAATTCATCATTCCACTTTACCACTTGATCTTTCTTCAGTAGCTTGAAGATTGGCTCACAAGTAGCAGTCAGATGTGAAATGAACCTGGAAATGTAATTCAGACGTCCCAAGAAACCTCAAACTTCTTTTTCTGTGCGGGGAGCCGGCATCTCTTGTATGGATTTTACCTTTGCAGGGTCTACCTGAATACCTTTGTCACTGACAACAAAACCCAGAAGCTTACCAGACCTTACCCCGAAGGTACACTTGTTCGGATTCAACCTTAGCTTGTACGTCTTCAACCTGTCAAACAGTTTCTGGAGGTGATCAAGGTACTCTTCCTCAGTCTGGGACTTGGCTATCATGTCATCAACATAACCTTGGATCTCGTGGTGAATTATATCGTGGAACAAAGTGACCATGGCGCGCTGATAAGTTTCCCCAGCATTCTTCAACCCAAAAGGCATTACCTTGTAACAGAAGGTGCCCCACTGTGTAATGAAGGTTGTCTTCTCCATGTCCTCAGGAGCCATCTTGATCTGGTTGTAGCCAGAAAAACCATCCATGAAGGAGAAGATCTTGTGCTGCATGGTGTTGTCGACTAGAACATCAATGTGAGGAAGTGAGAAGTCATCTTTGGGGCTTGCCCTGTTCAGATCTCTGTAGTCCACGCACATCCGTACCTTACCGTCCTTCTTAGGTACTGGAAAGATGTTAGCAACCCACTGCGGATAAGAATTGACAGCTAAGAATCCTACGTCGAACTGTTTCATGACCTCTGCCTTGATCTTCTCTGACATTTCAGGCCGCATACGGTGGACCTTCTGCTTTACCGGAGGACAGTCTTCTTTAGTCGGCAGGCGATGTACCACAATATCAGTGTCCAAACCAGGAATGTCTTCGTAGGACCAGGCGAAGATCTCAACATAGTCGTCTAGCATCTGTATTAACCATTGTTTGACACTAGGCTCCAGATTCGCACCTATCTTAACCTCTTTCATGTCTTCCTCTGTACCCAAATTCACTGACTCAACTAGCTCTTCATGAGGTTGTATGGCCCTTTCTTTCTGTTGTAATAGTCTAGCAAGTTCTCCGGGCACCTCACAATCATCCTCACCTTCGTCTTCGGCTTGGTTGATCGGATTTTTGAAGTCATAACTAGCAGTAGCAGAGTTGTTATCAATGGGATCCAGAGTGGATATGGATCTTCAGTATGATACGTGAGTGTGTGTAAGAGAATAACTGTTTTGATAAAGTGGGAGACAGAAAAAGAAAAAACAAGGAGCACAAAATTTGTAATGCAAGAAACGTCCAATGCTTTATTAATGATATAGGAAATGAAAAATAATAAGCCCTCACAGGCAAAGCCAAAGTTCCTCGGGCAAGGCATTGGGCCGTAAAGTTTCAAATTGTTTATTACAAATCTTAAAACAAAAGTCAATTACTGCGGAATAAAAGAAACAGGTATGAAGTCCTTCGCCATCCAGTTATTCAGTCGACCGTTGGTTTTTGGGTAGATCCAGCTGTCGATGTCTGAATCTTCTTCATTGTCCTCAATTGCATTAACTCCCCGATTGCTGATGTGCAGAGGAGGTCTTCTAATCCGAGGGCGCCTAACAGCCCTTTGAGCCCCTGTAGTAAAGCCCAAACCAAATTTGTCAGTTTTGTGAGTGAAATCAGGGAGTTGACCCCAATTCGAAACACCCACCTTCTTCGACTACAGCCCTGGCGTCCTTGAGAGAAGCCATCTTCAATGTAGGTTTGTCGGAGGTAACTTCGGTTGATGCCAAGATTTGAGGGACCTCTTTGAAATTCTGACAAGGAGTTTCTATGAACTCCCCGTCCATCTCTATGTAGCGGAAGGAATTGAGGTGACTCACCATATATTCTTCTTCACCTCGCACTGTGAAAATCTTCCCCTTCACTGGGTACTTCAGCATTTGATGGAGCGTGGAAGTAACTGCCCCATCCCTATGGATCCAAGGACGACACAACAAGCAAGAATATGATGGCCTGATATCCATTACGTAGAAGGTGGACCCAAAAGTATGAGAACCCACTTTGACAGGGATGTCCACCTCCCCGTGCACCATCCTCTTCGATCCGTCAAAAGCCCTGACCACAATGTTACTCGGCTTTAAAGTAAAACCCTTACAATCTAAACGGTCCAACGCCTTTTTCGGCATAACATTCAGCAAAGACCCGTTATCTACCAGCACATGAACCATAGTGGTTCCCCTGCACTCAATCGAGACATGCAGAGCATCATTATGATTCCTCCCCTTAGGGGTCAGATCCGCATCTGAAAAACCTAGCCCATTGTCAGCAGTCGGGCTAGCCACACAATCTTTGAACTGATCTGCTGAAGTTTCCAGCGGCACATGTGCAGTCTTGAGAAATGCAATCAAAGCCTTCGCATGGGCTTCAGAACACAACAACAGAGACAACATGGAGATCTTTGACGGGGTCTGCTCCAACTGCTCGAACACATTATAGTCGCTCTTCTTGATAATTTTCAGTATTTCCTCTATTTCTTGTTTAGAGGCTTCCACAACGATTTTCTTAGGTGCCTCCGTCCGGGAAGGCTCACCTATTATTTCTTTGCCCCAAGTCGTAGATGGCTCAGTAGCAGGGGTAATAACTGGAGTAGGATCAGGAGAAATGTCAGGAGTGCTGGTTGGAGCAGCAGTTGGAATAACAGTAGGATTGATGATCGGCGGAGAAATCTCAGGAGAGGAAATCCTTCCACTTCGGGTAACCTTACTAGTCCCGACAATATTACTGACATCAGTATCAGCTTCTTAATTCTTTAGGTCTTGCTTAATACCATAATAATACACGTCAGCATTGTACTGCCATGGGACAACTTTATCTAAGGTGTACGGGATGGGACCAGG
This sequence comes from Vicia faba, assembly GCA_948472305.1. Classification (NCBI taxonomy): domain Eukaryota; kingdom Viridiplantae; phylum Streptophyta; class Magnoliopsida; order Fabales; family Fabaceae; genus Vicia; species Vicia faba. The sequence continues at coordinate 414,785,625 of OX451738.1, forward strand.
AACAGTGATTATTAGCGAAGCAATTCTTTGAACAAGTGTAATCCTAATAGGTTTTCTCGAGGAAACCTTGGAAGGTTTGGCGAAAATGGTTATAATGGCAACGTCTTCATTCGGAATAACGGGAATCATAGTTTTCTCGAACAAAATCTCTTTATTATCTATCAGGCGCTGGACACCTGACTTCAACAAATGGCAACGGGAAGGCAGAATCGAACACATGTGGCAACCTTCACCATAACCCAGAAATAAACCAGCCAACAGCAAATTCTTCTTAACAGTCATAAGAGGAGTGGAAATTTCTTCAACATAGGTCACAAACAAATCGGTGTCAACAACATTAACTCCATGACCATGTTGGGCATGGGAGCAGTTATAACATTCGTCTTTTCTGGAGCATCAACTCTATCTCTTTGGCTTCAAGCAAATCTTGTACTTTGTTCCTCAGAGCCCAGCAATCATTTGTATCATGGCCAGGACTCTCAGAATGGTAGGCGCACCGCGCGTTGGGATTGTATCTGGGAGAAGTAGTGTTTGGATTCTTGGGTGCCTCTCTCAAGGTTACCAAGTTGGATTTCAGCAGGTGAGGTAACACTTCGGCCAAGGTCCTGTTGATGCGGGTAAACTGCCGCTGTGGTCTTTCCATCCTTTTTTGATTGTTGCATTATGGAGCAACTGCGGGTCTTGGTATCACTACAGCATTTACCGTTTGACGGTGTTCAGATCTGCTTTGGCCCCTCGGGCTATAGACTGCACTGACTTCCTTCTTACTAGCGAAAGGCTTCTTTGTGGAACTCGAGGAGGCATCCTTCTGTATTTTACCACTTCAAATTCCAGCTTCTACTCTCTCTCCAGTTAAAATCAGCTCGGTGAAACTAGATGATGAGCTGTCGATCAAGTGATTGAAAAATGGACCAAATGGCGTACCAAGGAACATATCAACCAATTCTATCAGACAGCGGGGGTTGGACTCTCCCATCCAAGTATCTCTACTTTTGAGCATAGTCCTTAAAACCTTCACCTGCAACCATGGACATACTCTGGAGTTGAGTATGTGTGGGAGCAAGGTCGACATTATACTGATATTGCTTGTAGAAAGTAGCAGCAAGATCTTCCCAGTTTCAAACACTGGCTCCCTCCAACTGGTAAAACCATTCAAGCTAAGTCCTTGACAGACTATCTTGAAAGAAGTGCACCCACAAATTTTTATCAGCAATGTGGGGTTGGATTTTCCTGACACACGAGCAGAGATGGAGTTTTAGGCAGGACACTCCATCATACTTATGAGGGATGAACACTCCCGATACCATCTCAATTCCCCGAAATCCAAACCAGGTATCTTCTGAACTTCCGTAGCACTCGGGCGGTCTTCTAGCTGCTTGTACCTATCCTCAGTAGGAGGATATTACTCATCTTCGTAATCAGTATCGTTGTCAGAAACTGCAGGACTAGGGTCCTTTTCCCTTTCTTGGTTCTCCCCGTCCTTGGATGAAGAGATCAAATCAGTTTGATGCTTCAACCTTTCTCCGAACCTTCTACCCATATTCAGTATACCTACCTTCTTCTTTTCCTTCTTCTCTTTCAGAATAAGGTTCTTAAAATCCTCCTTCCCCTTATCCAGACTTATGAACATCTGTTGGAACTGGTCGTTCTGTATCTGAAGATTTTTGATGGCTTGATCGGAAGATATTTCTGTTGAAATAAACAGCGAAAAGGATGAGAAACCTGCAGTGGCACCTGTAATGATGTGTATGATAATGGGATGTGTTGTACCCCAAAATTTGCCCTCCCATATTTCTCAATACATTTCAAGTGAGGTCCTCAAATTGCTCAAGGAAGTCCAAGGGTTGACCAGACAAACACTCTCCTAAGGCAGTCTACCTCAAATTAGGGTTTCAGTTTGCATCAAGATGTTTAAGTCCAAAAGACCCCAAATTCTCATCATTGTCCTAATATGTTCTCAAGATTATCCATGTCAAGTTTCAAGCCTTGCAGAGGAATTTTTCTCAATCAATTGCTCAAAGGCCTGAAAATCGACTGTGTTAGGGCAAAAGTCAATTGTGGCCCACATACAGTCAAACTTCAATTTTTTGGTCAACATTCTCATTTTGAAGTGTTATTCATCATTTGATCAAGGGTTGATCATGATTCCTCAAGGATTGCTCACAATTCATCAAAACCCAAAAGTTGCTAAATTAGGGTTTTGTAGGAAAAGTCAACTCAACTTTGACCAAGCATAACTTTCTCATACTTTATCAAAAATGACCCATACAAAGCTCATTTTTAATAGGATGCAATTCCATACAATCCATAATCATCTTCCAAGTTCAAAATATGCACTCACAAGAAGATATGAATTTGGACATTATAGGTCATTTTGGAAAGTCAACAAAAACACCTTTTGGGTCAAAGCTTCATACATGAACATGGAAGACTCAATTGAGATGAGACCAAAAGGTTTACTTATAGGACATCTTAAGCTTTCTAAAAAGTCGAAGAAAACATCTCTAGGGTCAAAATTGAAGGAGTTATGCATTGGCAAAGTTGACCCTTTTTGCAAAATTGTCAAAAGTCAAATATGGCCAAAATTGCAATTTTTGTCAAATGGGCCCAACTTTTTATGCTTGTATTGAGTTTTTAATGTGACCCACGACTCATGATCTCTCCCACTTGTCATTATTTTATTTTTGTTATTTATTTGGATTTTATTTCATTTAAATTAAATAAAATCAAAATAAAATCATGAAAATATCAAAAACTAATCAAAGCTTGAGATTTTGTGCATGTTTAGGTCAATTATACAGCTGGAGATGGATTAAAATCGTGCAAGGTTCATTTGGACACAAAAGATTGCATTTTGCTTGATTTGGAAATATTTGCACAAAGGATCAAATCATGAATCAATGATCATAATTGGAGAAGATTTGAAACAAGTTGGCAACCCTAATTCATTCTTGGATACATAAGGAAGGATTGCAGACCAAAAACAAGGGGATTGGAGGCGTGAAAAACAGAAAGCAAGTTTCAAAAAATTCAAGAAAAGTGGCAAACTGATTTCCACTTTTCAGGTCAATTCAAAGCGTTATAACCATCCCAATCAATTGCTGGACATCCAAGGAGCAAGATTCAACCCCTAGCAAGCTTCCTAACATCTAGAATCACGTCGTAAGTTTCAGACAATTCACGTTTTTTTCTTGAATTCGAATACCATAATTCTGGCATAGTTAGCATGTTTTATTGACATATCCTTAATCCACGAGTTATTTGCAAGCTGATGGTTGTACTTAATTGCATTTTCATTAACTGTGCAGCAAGATGCCATAGTTAGGGTTCTTGCTTCGTTTTTAGAGTTTTTGTGTACAGGGACAATTGGCCATGGATAGTGGTACCATGACGTGAGGTTGCAACGAGTTGATTGATACCACTGGTTGTGATTTATCATGCAGGGACAAGATTTTGGAATGGACAAGGGTTGTACCTACGCCCAGTGTCCGTAGGTAAATGTCTTTTGTCTAAAACGACGGAGACGATGAGGAAGATGATAACGTGGCGCTTCAGGACTGGCCAATTCAAATCTGCACGCGTTTTGATAATTATTATTTTGTTTTTACCATATAACGTTTGTTTATTATCATATGTACAATTAACGTGGCCAGCTCAGATGGTAAGCACACAGGGTGATATTGCCCAAGGACCTGGGTTCGATCCCCAGGTCCCAATAATGTTTCATATTATTTTTCCTTGCATATTCAGGTGTGTTGATACCTCATGAAGTCCATCATGCACTTTCCAAATCTAGGCGTCCAAGCCATCAACAGGCTAGATCCAAGGCTTTCCCAATGAAGGTCCACCATGGGCGTGAGTCAAGCGCATGCATGGGATTGGCAAAGCCAAAGTAGGCCATCAGCATTTGGGCCCAGAATTTTCCAGCCACACCCCCTTTTTTCTGAAAACCACCAGGCCCATTCTATTTCTTTTCTAATTTTTCTTATTTAATTTAATTTGTTTAAATTGTTTTCTAACACAAATAATTTCTTTTTTTCACAAAAAATCATAAAATCAATTTCACTAATTTAGAATTAGGTTTTTATTTATTTTATCTAATTTAATTTAATATTAGTTTAAATTTAATTTAGGTTAATTCTAACTTTTTTATATATTTAAAATCAATTAGAAAAAATTAGGGTTTGCTTGACTTAATTTTTATTTCTTTCTCAAAATAAAAAATACAAAATAGATTAATTTAATTATTTTTATTAATTTAAATTAATTAGTAATTAGGTTTTTTTATTTATTCAATTAAATCTTATTTTCTCAAAACAATTAAAAACAACAAAAAGTGATTTTTCTCTTTAAGTTTCAATTAGGTTTAGATGGGGTCAAAACCCTAATTACTTTTCATTTAATTCATCACGCGTGTTTTATTATTTTCGCAATATTAATGTAACTGCTTACGGTATGTAATAGTTTAATTAGGATTCTCCTTTATTTATCGTTTTACGGGTTTTTTGACTATGTAATCCCTACCCTGAAGCCTTGTAATAGTGTAGTTTTTATTTCTCGCATTTTAATTCCCGCAAATATTAACTGTTAGATGTATGTAATAGGATTGTATGACAAGATTGCATGACAATTTAAAATGACTAGAAAACCCTAATGTGCAAAGATAATAACTGAAATCAAATCACTCGCATATGCGCACTCCTAGGGTATACTCTCACTTCGGTTGCCTTCGGTAAATGATCACTAAGTATAGGGTGTCTTAGTGGTTTCCCTCCTGTCTAGCAAAGATCAAAAGTCCCGTTCAGAAATGTTGCCTCGGAAAGGTTGCCTCAAATGTTGCCTCGAATATGATCTTAAGACTTTAGGGTTATTACTAAGACGTCCTAACATTGCTTTAGTGATCGTACGTCCCTTTCGAATTTACCCTTACAACTCCAATGACGGTGCTTCCTATTTCTCAATAGTAGGATAGCATTGTCTAAAGGAAACGAGAATAGAAACAATCCTTTTTCGAGTAGGTAGATGCTAGTAGGTACTTGCTCAAAATCAAACTTTTTTCACACTTACACTTTTTCAAACAAAGTTTTCAAAAACAAATTTCGTAACACTCTTGAAGACAGAAGCAAGGGTTAAAATGAAGTCAAACAAAACTTTTCAAAACAAACACACACAAGCAATTTTAAAAAGATGAGCTAGTACCTAAGAGCCCATGGAAAACCATCGATAGAAAAGGTGCTAACACCTTCCCTTTCTATAATCTATCCCCCGTACTCAAAATATCGAAAAGGGAATTTTTCTGTGCTTTTTTTCCTTTCCTGTTGGATAAAATAAAATTCGGTGGCGACTCTTGCTTACCGCGATATTTTGCGAACACAAACGCAAAACGCAAACCATCATTTTCCAAAACAATCTGGTTCTCCCACCATAACACAGAACTAGTGTTGTACCCCAAAATTTGCCCTCTCAATTCTCAAGGCTTTTCTTACAAGGATTTTCAAGGTTCGAGCTTGAACAAGTGCATTGGGATTTTCCAATACCAAGATTAAAAGGAAACTTTCAAAAAAGGAGAAAACAGATAAAAATAACATTTTGACAAAATTGGAGAAAATAGGCCTCCTTCGACTCAGCCCTTCGATTGGACAAATGTGTTGCCTGCATACTTGCAATCGAAGGCCATGACTTGTTGGCCGCATGTGCCCCCTGCAAGGCAAACTCTTCGATTGGACAAAATAGTTGCCTACAAACCTTTCGATTCACCAAGCGTGATGCCTGCAAGCCTACTTCCATTTGGACAAGTTTACTGCCTACAAGCTTGCTTCGACTGGACAAGTTTGCTGCCTGCATGCTTGTTTCGTTTGGACAAGTTTCGATGGGACAAAGTAACCATCTATATGCATCCTTAGAATCCACTTGCACCAAGGGCCTCTTGCAGACTTTGCCTCTCACAACTTTCGTTTGAGCCAAGAGATATCTTCATACAAGATTTGACTAAGTTCTTGCTTCCCTTGAAGAAACACCCTTCGACTCAGAAGCCAGGAACTTCCCTCACGCTAAAAGGCAATGACTTCCTTTATGTTTGTTTCGACCCAAGCTTCGATTGGGCAATAGCTTCCTTCGAGTAAGTTTGTTTCAACCACAAGCTTCGACTGAGGCAAAGGCTTCCTTCGAACAAGTGCGCTTCAATTTCGTTCTTGCATTCAACTCAAGACCAAATCTCATTTTCCAGGCTATGTTGCTTCCGAATCTTTACATAATCAGAGGTTTGTACAAGGGTTTTAAACTTTGTCTTTTGGATAATACTATCCCTGGTTAAAGGCTACACACTCTTTCTTTTCATAGAGAGTACTTTTATCACAAAAGCAGCATCCAACCTGAATTTTAGTCTGAGCACAATCAAGGTCAGAAGCATAAGTCACATCTTCTGCACCCCAACTGCCAAGAGGCTCCCCACATGTACTTTCACGTTACATTATTTTATCATTTCTTTGCAAGGCTGGATTTGATACAACATGTACATTCTTTCTCTATAAATAGAGGATTTTTTTACAAAGCTGGGAGAGGATCTTTGGACCAGAGGAACGAATCCCCCAAATTTTCTCAAACACAACAAAAAACTCTCAAGTTCGCCAACACTTGAGAAATCACAAAAGGCCCAGAATCACATTCATCTCCTTCGACTATGAAGAACAACCACACTTCAGTCTCCTTCGAATCAAAGAAGCATCACACTTGCTTTTTCTCTTCCTTTGAATCCAGCATTCCAAGCACAATTGTTGACCCCCTCTTTCGAATCCAGTATCCTGGGCCTCCACTCAAGGTCCCACATCCATTCAAGGCCTGAAGCAAGGTAAGTTATTCTTACCTTTGAACTTTTAATTTCATGGCATAGTAATTTTCCCTTTCATTTGAAACATGTACATACCATTGTTCCTTTCGTTTCCACCCTTTTAACATATTTTTCAGAGCTAACCCTTTCGTTTTGCTTTTTGTTTACCTGAACTTGCTTTAACTATTAAACGGTTTATAAGACAAATACTAGCATGGCCTCAGGCCATGTTGCCATTTAATGCTTTAAATGAAAGAAACAGGAAACAGGAAACAGGAAATAGGAAACGAAGCTTCTGGCTTCTACCCTCTTTCTCCAGATCAAACAAAAGAGACAACCAGGAGGAAAACCATGTTGACTTCTAGGCCCAGATGAAAAGCATGCCTTCACTGATTCCAGGCTCAGTCGAAAAGCATTCCCTCACTTCTTTTGACCTCCAGTCGAAGAAGCCAACAAGGCAGAACCAGAAGGCTTCGCCATACACTGACTTCCAGGCCAATTAAAGGACAGGACCTCATTGGCGCTAGCCCCAATCGAAGGAGGCCAACAGAATGCAAGTCGAAGGGTGCTACTGCCTGGGTCGAAGGAGCTCTTTTTTATTTATTTTTATCTTATTTTTGCCTTTACATTTCTATGCACTTCAATATGGTTGTAATAGTGTAGGATTTATTTTTTACACTTTTTATTACTTTTGTACAAATGCTAGTAATTAGGCGTGTATGGCAAGATAAAACCAACAAGTAGATAACCCCTAATAAAAGACAAAAATGCATGCAATCAAACACACTTTGCACATATGCACACCCTAGGGTAATTCCACTTGTTGCCTATCAGAAAATAGTCATGTCCCTCGAACATGGGCGTTTTAGCAAAAGACCCTCAATAAAAGATCGTAGTCCCTCGACGTTTCCTTCGATAAACGATCTAGTCCTTAAAACGACATTGCTAAAACGTCTCATATGTTGCCTTTTATGAATATACAAACGTCCCAATGCCCGTCCCTTCACATCCAACGATGGGGCTTCTTACCAAATCAATCGTAAGATAGCAACATCTAAAGGAGGAGGAAAAGCACATTTAAGACCTTTCGAGTAGGTAGATTCGCTCCTAGTTACTCGCTTGCTCATAACAAAAACATTTTTATACACCCACACTCTCATCTTTGAACTATTTTCGAAACAAACACTTTGTATGCGTTCTTATAGAAACGAGAACCATTATGAAGTTCCATTTTCAAAATACTTTCAAAAAACACATCTTACAAACACACCTTTGAACTATTTTCGAAACAAACACTTTGTAGGCGTTCTTATAGAACCGAGAACCATTACGAAGTTCCATTTTAAAAAATACTTTAAAAACCACACACCACAAGCACATTCAAACAAAAGCAAGTGATCTAGCAAGTAACTAAGAGCCCATGGAAAACCATGGATGAAAAGGGTGCTAATACCTTCCCTTTTCATAATCTACCCCCCGAACTCAAAAAACATCTCTAAAGGTCTTTCCTGTGCTTTTTCACCTTTCCTTTTTGGATAAAAGAAAATTCGGTGGCGACTCTTGCTAAACCGCAACATTTGCGAACACAAACGCAAAACATCAAGTCAGTTTTCCCACCGTATCACAGAACTGGCGACTATGTCGGGGATTTATAAAAGTGGGGTTACCTTAGGGTTTATATCACATTTATTTGCTTACATTGTTTGACTTGTTTGCTTTACATTATGGTTTTGTTTGGGTTTGAATCCTCCACCCGGATTTGGGAAACATTATAGGTAAGTAGCAATACGTTGTGGAAACTGTGCGGGGTATACCGACATGGTCTAAGCAATAGCTATGTTAGTGCGGCATATTTGTGGGTACCGGTAGCCTTTGAGTTAATCAAATAGAATACGGGGCCGCTGAGTGATGTCATGAAGCACTAATGAACTTCTAGAACCTTTACTTGACCAACTTGGCCTTTAGGATGTAGTGAGATGGCCGGCTTTGGTGCAGTCTGAAGTTGGTAGATACTCGATACTACACTCATTGAGGTTTGGTTTCTTAGGATATTTCAGTCACCATTAAAGAGGCTTGGGCTGAAACAATGACCAAGGAAACAATCCGGTGATATTGAGCTCCTTAGAACCCGGTTACTATTGCTATGATAGGTTTAAGCCAACTAAACTTCAAGAGGGTATTTACCTATAAAACCCCATGCAAGCCTAAACCTAAGGATTTGTCTGCTTTGTGTGTACATGATTATTTGTATAAGCTTGTTTACTTCGCATAATTGTGCATGACATCATAACATCATACCATAGCATTTTCAATAACCATTTCAAGGATCTCGAGGGTCTTTGATGCAGGTTTACAATGAACCAGGTGTCTATCGAGGGGCAAGAGGATTTATTTTCCTCTGACCAAACGTCGTCAAAGATCAAGTACAACAAACTTGAGTCAAGGGCTATGACCCACTTGACATGGTGAGCTTAATTCTTGTAGAAGGACATCCACTGATACAAAGTTCTCCAATCAAAGATGTTGATCAAAATTCAATCTCTAACTGTTTCTTGTGTTTACCCCGCGAGATCCTTGAAAACATGCATCCATATATCATGCATCATATCGTGACAGGTTTCTCCCATTCAAGTCTCCTTATCTTCCCACTGTTTATATCAGTAGGGATGGCTCTAGAACAGACTATCAAGGACATACAAGCTCAAAATGCTCAACTTCAAGAGATGTTCTTTAACCTATCCAAGGGGCAAGAAGAGGTCAAGGTGCTCCTCATCAGGGGCATGATCATAGGAAATCCTGGGGATGACAAAGATGACCAGTTGGAACGGTTACAAACTGAAATAGCCATAATGAGGGTCCAAATGATGGGACAACTAGTGGGCCAGATGGCTCTTATCCAAAATTTGGCTCAAGGACAAGAAGAGCTGAAAGTTCTTATCAACCAACTTCGTCAAGACGGTTGCAATTGTATAGGGCAAACAATCAGGATTAGAAATCAGGTCACCGCTCAGCCTCCCATGAGACAAGAAGCTGGAAGACCTCCCCAATTTGCTTCTGCGTCATGAGCCCAACAACGACTTCAACCAGAAAATCAGCAAAGGCAAAGCAAGCCCAAAAGACGCTTCACCAAAATCAACATGTCATTGTCTCAAGCACTGCAAAACTTGCTGGAGGCCAAGCTGGTTGTATTAAGGGACCCTCCTCAGAATCCCAACACAGCCTCCCCAAGGTACAATCCAAATACAAGATGTGCGTACCACTCCAACAGTCCTGGACATGACACCAACAGTTGTTGGGCATTGAGAAATAAAATTCAAGATCTGATTGATGGAGGAATGCTGGAGTTCACACAAGATGGCCAGACTGAATTCCTCTATCATCCTTCAAAGGCTCACCACCTAAAGTGACAAGTTCAAACAAAGAGGCTTCTGTTCATTTTGAATTTTCAAGTTGTAATCTCTTTTGTTATTCAAACAATTATCTATTAATGTCAAACTTTGTTTTCATTAATGCATTGCATATGTTTGTCTTGAATTATTTCATTTTCATTACATTTAAACTATGTTTTTTACTCTCTTTATGACATTTAACTCTTGCTAAAAGTTACAAGCCTTTAGAGGGAAGATGACGAAAACAATGTCGTAATCTCATACAGTATGCTTTTGGACAGACCTTGCTGATGATGTGCAGACGTTCTTTCAAATCCTAAACACTAGAGTTATAAGGAAGATAATCCCTAGTCAACCCCTTCGAGCCAAAGAAGTAGAAGTTTTCTGTATAAAAATTGAAACCTTTAATCAAAACCTGGGGCAGGGTAGTCTCTCAGCTAATTCAAACGCGCGTTTAGCCGCAAACTCTCATTTCGTAATACAACGAATGACATTAAAAACATTCCTCTGGAATCAAAAGACGGTGATGGTTCCCTATCACATAGGCAGTCATTATCTCTAAAAAAGAAAGCCCACTAAGTCAAAACCTACAAAGGAGACTTAAGAAAAATGGGGCATCCCGCTGACTGTAATCTCAAAACAAGAACAGTCAGGCAAAAATTAGGGATAACAAATCCATCAAAAGAGGTTACTACAAATCCTTAACAAAATGAAAAAATGTTGCAGAAAATGACGGCCTTCCGACAACCTTAACATGTCTGAACCATCACCAAAACATCATCCCAGACTCAATTGGAGTTCAAACGTACAATTAACTGAGCTTAGGACTGAAGAACATCATGAAGAACGGGTGGGTACAAATACATTTGAGCCTTTATCCTTTGTTTCTTAAACCGTGAACCAAGCCACGTTACAACCCTTCAAAAGTCCTAATTGAATCAAAGGTTAGTTCGAAAGCATACTGTTACAAAAGGTATCCTGACTCCTGTAAGGCTTTACTCTAAATCTTGAGTTTGAATTTTTCTTACAAAATTTCTTTACTCGCTAAAACGCATTTTCAAAATTTCAAGCCAAACATAAACTTTGCATTACTTGAATATCACTGTTTGCATATGGTTATTTGTTTGACATCGGATAAATTCACACAATGAATATCCAATGAACGAAAGCTCTCTCAGTGAACCAAAATCAATTCAAGTGGGATGAAACTTCCATTGAAAAACTCCTATCAACAAAGGGGCGTGACATGTCTACTATCCAGCACACCTGGGGCAGTCTAGTCAAGATTCCCAGAAATCTCCCAAGAATTGCAAAGTAACCAGGGGAAAGTCTCCATTTCAATCACTTGGGGCATTGAACGTCAATCTCAGAAAAGAGTTACGTACAATCAAACATTTTTGGCAATACCACAAACATTGGCTGCTAGGGGCAATGCCAAGTCTCCCCAAAGTCCTTCTCATAGATGATTTCCCAGCAAGAGTTTAATCTCTGAACACCTTTCCCCAACTGAAACAACCTCAAGAATCCTCGAGGACTTCCCCAACGAGTTCATCACCTCTCCAATAGACTGAGCAACAGGGTTTATTTCCCCAACAAACGGTAGGATTCTCCAGCTTGAGTTTGCCTCTCTGACTACTATAAATCAGAGGACCACAACCCCTCTTCCCCAGTAGACTACTCTACAATCCCCAGCAAGTTACTGTGAAACCTGGACTCTACCAGATATCAGTTCAACTTCGATACCACAGTAAGAGAAACAGACAATCGAGACTTCTGAACTCTTTCCCCAAGCAGGAATAAACATTCTCCCCACAGAGTTTTCAATATCCCCCAGCGGATTTCTCCTCAAATAACAAAACAGGAATCCCCAATGGAAACATTCTAAGCAAAGTTTGAAGACACACCAACTCTTAAACAGCAGTCCAGGATTTAACGGTTCCCCGGCATTTGTCGAGGATTTATTTTCCCAGACAAAAATACATTCATTAAACATTTCACATTTCATATATCCTATTCTTATACATGATAAATACATATAACATAAATCTCATTTATTTTGAGAACATCATTACGCAATGCATACATCATGACATTGCATACAACTAACCCTTTACCTTTTCAGGAAAGAAAAATCAACAGATAAAGTTCATCATCTTTTGGAGTAGCAATCGTCTCAGATCCCTTCATCACATATCATTATCAAAAAATAACTTATCTGATTCTCTTCTAGAGACAGTTCAGATGCGATCCAGATATGGCTGACATTCTGATACTTATTCTAGATTCCTTCTAGAGACAGTTCAGATGCGATCCAGATATGGCTGACATTCTGATACTTATTCCAGATTCCTTCTAGAGACAGTTCAGATGCGATCCAGATATGGCTGACATTCTGATACTTATTCCAGATTCCTTCTAGAGACAGTTCAGATGTGATCCAGATATGGCTGAAATTCTGGTACTTATTCCAGATTCCTTCTAGAGATAGCTCGGATGCGATCCAGATATGGCTGACATTCTGATACTTATTCCAGATTCCATCTAGAGACAGTTCAGATGCGATCCAGATATGGCTGACATTCTGATACTTATTCCAGATTCCTTCTAGAGACAGTTCAGATGCGATCCAGATATGGCTGACATTCTGATACTTATTCCAGATTCCTTCTAGAGACAGTTCAGATGCGATCCAGATATGGCTGACATTCTGATACTTATTCCAGATTCCTTCTAGAGACAGATTCTCTTCTAGAGACAGTTCAGATGCGATCCAGATATGGTTGACATTCTGATACTTATTCCAGATTCCTTCTAGAGACAGTTCAGATGCGATCTAGATATGGTTGACATTCTGGTACTTATTCCAGATTCCTTCTAGAGACAGTTCAGATGCGATCCATATATGGCTGACATTCTGATACTTATTCCAGATTCCTTCTAGAGATAGCTCAGATGCGATCTAGATATGGCTGACATTCTGATACGTATTCCAGATTCCTTCTAGAGACAGTTCAGATTCGATCCAGATATGGCTGACATTCTGATACTTATTCCAGATTCCTTCTAGAGACAGTTCACATGCGATCCAGATATGGCTGAAATTCTGATACTTATTCCAGATTCCTTCTAGAGACAGTTCAGATGCGATCCAGATATGGCTGACATTCTGATACTTATTCCAGATTGGTTCTAGAGACAGTTCAGATGCGATCCAGATATGGCTGACATTCTGATACTTATTCCAGATTCCTTCTAGAGACAGTTCAGATGCGATCCAGATATAGCTGACATTCTGATACTTATTCCAGATTCCTTCTAGAGACAGTTTAGATGCAATCCAGATATGGCTGACATTCTAATACTTATTCCAGATTCCTTCTAGAGACAGTTCAGATGCAATCCAAATATGGCTGACATTCTGATACTTATTCCAAATTCCTTCTAAATACAGTCCGGATACGATCCAGATTCGGATGTCATTCTGTCACTCATTCAAAATACTGTCAAGATACGATCTAGATTCGGATGTCATTTTGTCACTCATTCAAATACATCCCAGATATGCTCCAGATACGGATGCCATTCTGATAATCATTCAATTCCAGCTTACAGGTACAGTCCAGCAATCACCTTCGGATGGCATCTTTAAGCCCATCTCCAACAACTATCTATCACCTCTCCAAATGGCATCTTTAAACCCATTCTCTGCATAATCAACTAACACATCTTTGAGTACAAATTTTTTGAGAACTCTAGTGTTCAATCATCTTCCACCTTCAAGTCACGAATGGCAGATTTTCTCAACTAACTCTTCAGGTGTAAGAAGATTAGACAGGGGCAGTTGTTGTACCCCAAAATTTTCCCTCTCAATTCTCAAGGCTTTTCTTACAAGGATTTTCAAGGTTCGAGCTTGAACAAGTGCATTGGGATTTTCCAATACCAAGATTAAAAGGAAACTGTCAAAAAGGGAGAAAACAGATAAAAATAACATTTTGACAAAATTGGAGAAAATAAGCCTCATTCGACTCAGCCCTTCGATTGGACAAATGTGATGCCTGCATACTTGTAATCGAAGGCCATGACTTGTTGGCCGCATGTGCCCCCTGCAAGGAAAACTCTTCGATTGGACAAAATAGTTGCCTACAAACCTTTTGATTCACCAAGCGTGCTGCCTGCAAGCCTACTTCGATTTGGACAAGTTTACTGCCTACTTCGACTGGACAACTTTGCTGCTTGCATGCTTGTTTCGTTTGGACGAGTTTCGATGGGAAAAAGTAACCATCTCTATGCATCTTTTGAATCCACTTGCACCAAGGGCCTCTTGCAGACTTTGCCTCTCACAACTTTCGTTTGAGCCAAGAGATATCTTCATACAAGATTTGACTAAGTTCTTGCTTCCCTTGAAGAAACACCTTTCGACTCAGAAGCCAGGAACTTCCCTCACGCTAAAAGGCAATGACTTCCTTTATGTTTGTTTCGACCCAAGCTTCGATTTGGCAATAGCTTCCTTCGAGTAAGTTTGTTTCGACCACAAGCTTCGACTAAGGCAAAGTTTCCTTCGAACAAGTGCGCTTCGATTTCGTTCTTGCATTCGACTCAAGACCAAATCTCATTTGCCATGCTATGTTGCTTCTGAATCTTTACATAATCAGAGGTTTGTACAAGGGTTTTAAACTTTGTATTTTGGATAATACTATCCTTGGTTAAAGGCTACACACTCTTTCTTTTCATAGAGAGTACTTTTATCACAAAAGCAGCTTCCAACCTGAATTTTGGTTTGAGCACAAGCAAGGTCAGAAGCATAAGTCACATCTTCTGCACCCAAATTGCCAAGAGGCCCCCCACATGTACTTTCACGTTACATTATTTTATCATTTCTTTGCAAGGCTGGCTTTGAAATGACATGTACATTCTTTCTCTATAAATAGAGGAATTTTTTACAAAGCTGGGAGAGGATCTTTGGACCAGAGGAACGAATCCCCCAAATTTTCTCAAACACATCAAAAAAACTCTCAAGTTCACCAACACTTGAGAAATCACAAAAAGCCCAGAATCACATTCATTTCCTTCGACTCTGAAGAACAACCACACTTCAGTTTCCTTCGAATCAAAGAAGTATCACACTTGCTTTTTCTCTTCCTTCGAATCCAGCGTTCCAAGCACAATTGTTGACCCCCTCTTTTGAATCTAGTATCCTGGGCCTCCACTCAAGGTCCCACATCCATTCAAGGCCTGAAGCAAGGTAAGTTATTCTTACCTTTGAACTTTTCGTTTCATGGCATAGTAATTTTCCCTTTCGTTTGAAACATGTACATACCATTGTTCCTTTCGTTTCCACCCTTTTAACATATTTTTCATAGCTAACCCTTTTGTTTTGCTTTTTGTTTACCTGAACTTGCTTTAACTATTAAACTGTTTATAAAATAAATACTAGCATGGCCTCAGGCCATGTTGCAATTTAATGCATTAAATGAAAGAAATAGGAAACAGGAAATAGGAAATGGAGCTTCTGGCTTCTACCCTCTTTCTCCAGGTCAAACGAAAGAGACAACCAGGAGGAAAACCATGTTGACTTCTAGGCGCATACGAAAAGCATGCCTTCACTGATTCTAGGCTCAGTCGAAAAGCATTCCCTCACTTCTTTCAACCTCCAGTCGAAGAAGCCAACAAGGCAGAACTAGAAGGCTTCACCATACACTGACTTCCAGGCCAATCGAAGGAAAGGACCTCACTGGTGCTAGCCCTAATCTAAGGAGGCCAACAGAATGCAAGTCGAAGGGTGCTACTTCCTGGGTCGAATGAGCTCTTTTTTTATTTATTTTTATCTTATTTTTGCCTTTACATTTCTATGCACTTCAATATGGTTGTAATAGTGTAGGATTTATTTTTTGCACTTTTTATTACTTTTGTACAAATGCTAGTAACTAGGCGTGTATGGCAAGATAAAACCAACAAGTAGACAACCCCTAATCAAAGACAAAAATGCATGCAATCAAACACACTTTGCAAATATTCACACCCTAGGGTAATTCCACTTGTTGCCTATCGGAAAATAGTCATGTCCCTCGAACATGGGCGTTTTAGCAAAAGACCCTCGATAAAAGATCGTAGTCCCTCGATGACCCTCGACGTTGCCTTCGGTAAACGATCTAGTCCTTAAAACGAAATTGCTAAAATGTCTCATATGTTGCCTTTTATGACTATACAAACGTCCCAATGCCCGTCCCTTCACATCCAACAATGGGGCTTCTTACCAAATCAATGGTAAGATAGCAACATCTAAAGGAGGAGGAAAAGCACATTTAAGACCTTTCGAGTAGGTAGATTCGCTCCTAGTTACTCGCTTGCTCACAACAAAAACATTTTTATACACCCACACTCTCATCTTTGAAATATTTTCGAAACAAACACTTTGTATGCGTTCTTATAGAAACGAGAACCATTATGAAGTTCCATTTTCAAAATACTTTCAAAAAACACATCTCACAAACACACCTTTGAACTATTTTCGAAACAAACACTTTGTAGGCGTTCTTATAGAAACAAGAACCGTTACGAAGTTCCATTTTCAAAATACTTTAAAAACCACACACCACAAGCACATTCAAACAAAAGTAAGTGATCTAGCAAGTAACTAAGAGCCCATGGAAAACCATGGATGAAAAGGGTTGTAATACCTTCCCTTTTCATAATCTACCCCCCGAACTCAAAAAAACATCTCTAAAGGTCTTTCCTGTGCTTTTCCACCTTTCCTTTTTGAATAAAATAAAAGTCGATGGCGACTCTTGCTAAACCGCAACATTTGCAAACACAAACGCAAAACATCAAGTCAGTTCTCCCACCGTATCACAATTGGTGACTCTGCTGGGGACAAAATAAGTGAGGTATACCTTAGGATTAGTTCATCATAATTTGCTTCTCTTGTTTGTTTTGGTTGCTATACTTTTAAAGGGTTTTGTATTGGGAGTTACTATAGATCCTAACCCGAATCTGGGGACACCTTTTAGGTAAGTAGCAATAAACTGTGAGGGAACTGTACGTCATAGACTGATACGGTTGAAGTAGTAGCTATATTGATGTGGCATATTGGTTGGTACCGGTATCCCTTGTGGAGAAATGAGGAGAATACGGGGCCTCTATGTGTGTCGTTAAGCATCAACTAACCTTAGAACCCTTATCGACCAACTTGGCCATTAGGAAGTAGTGAGATAACCGGCCTCGGTGTAAAGCTGAGAACTGGTTGATACTCGATACTACACTCATTGAGACCAAACTCTCGAGATAGTTCCGGCCGCAAGAAAAGATTGTGTGAGCTGAAACCATGACCGATGGAGGATGGTCAGTGATATTGAGAACCTCTAGAACCCGGTTACTTTTTCTAGACAGGTTGAAACCAACTGAACTTCAAGAGGGTAATACCTTTGACCCCATGCAAGCCTTAAACTTAAGGGCTTTTGTGTGACTTGTTTGTCTTTGCCATGCCTGTTATCTGCTATACCTGTTGTTTTTATCATGACATCATGCATCATAACTGTTGGCTCCTAAATTCGACACCTTTGTTTCAATTGATGACAGCCATTAAAAGCTGAAAGATGCTTTCGACTGGCTAAGTTTGTCGAAGTGACCGTCGAAAGATGGCCAAATACTTAGAAGATTTCTTCCAAGGAAGGAGGCTGATTGCCTTCGACGTCGAAGGAGTTTTCGTCGAAGACGTCTCTTGACGAACGTGTTCGATGGTCCAGAGTGGAGCAGTTTGAAATTCAAAGCTTTGGAGGGAAAACGGTTTCCAGCAGTTACTACGTGCGAACGTGCAAGGATCTGGAGCGTCGAGCATGGAGAACGTGACAAGTGGCTGGATCTCGAAGCAGTGTAACTGCCCGACGGTTACTTGGAATGTTTTTGTATAAATAGGAGTAGACGTGTAGTTTCTCGCGTGTGTTCACAATAGATACATAGTCACTCATTTAGATTCAAGTACCCAGTGTGAGCGAACGAATTGTTGAGAAATGTATGTGTGAAACACCAATTTAATCAATTCAAGTCATTTACTTTTTCAGTATTTTACATGCTTTTCCCTTTAAGATTCCTGTCGAACCTTTACATTCCAGCCTTGTTTATTTTACCAAGCCTTTTCCTTTGTGCAATTTACTTTAACCAATTTACTTAAAGCCTTATCCACACTAATTAAACTTCAAAATCAACCTATGTCCATAGGATCAATCTGATCGATCCTGCGAGTAACCAAATAAGTAACCATTTGGAGGATCAGCGGTTGTTTACCAAATCCCCAGGTAAACAAATTGGCACACCTGGTGGGACTGTGTGTTGATTGTTGAAAAATCTCATCTTTTCGAGTTGTATGTTATTGAGGAGTGGTAGAATATACACCAACGATAATAATACTGCCGGAAGAAGGGGAGAAATGGCGAATCCGCCAAACAACAATGAAATCCCACTAACGAGTGTGGGAGCAACGGTTAATATGACCGTTAGCGAAGCGACGAATGCTGGTTCGATACCAGCGATGTCAGTCACAACCACGGGGCCAACGACTTCGTTTGCAGGCCCCAGAATGACTTTGGGAACTCCCCCTCCAAGGGGAAATACTGGCCCAAGGCCAGTGGTTCCCCCAGGATTTATTCCATTCTATGGTATGCCAACTTCGGAATTGGCAAGCCTGACGAATGCTGCGTCCACTTATTCAGAACCTTTCGTGAGTGCCACTTCGCCACTCCAAGGCTCTGGAGTAGGCATGGCGAATAGAAATAGGACCCAACTCTTAGGAGGAACGGCCCAAGTAGCCCATGGCCTTACAAATGCCTCGACAGCAGTCTTGAGGCAACAGATGGACGAAAGCAACCATGATATGGTGCAAATGTTGGCACAAACTTTGAGTACAGTGCTAAATCCTCTAATACAAAATACTACTCAGTCGAATCAGCAAGTTACAGCGCAAATGACGCGTTTGGCTGACTTCTTTGGAGTACCCCCACCTATTCGACAGCCCCAAAGGGCTCAAATAAGAGGAAATCAGGGGATATTTGTAGAGGAGGAAACCACCATTAATCAGGCCCAACAGCCTGTAGAACAACCTGTCGAAGAACCTAGGGTAATAGCCCCAGAGGTTAGGTTAGTTAACAGAAACCAAAATGCTGACGAAGTGGTTCAGCATGTCCAATACCAAAACATGGGGTTGGAAAACAATCTGGCAACCATGATCGAAAGAATCATGACTCAGAATGGAATGAACATGGGCTTTCGAAGGCCCAACTTTACATCTCCATTGTCAGAATATGTGTTACAAACCGACTTACCCCCTAGGACCAAAGTCCCCAAATTTACTAAGTTCTCTGGGGACACGACAGAATCCACTGTCGAACATGTGGCTAGGTATTTGATCGAAGCAGGAGACATTTCAAATAATGAAAACCTAAGAATCAAATACTTCCCAAGTTCCTTAACCAAGAACGCTTTTACTTGGTTTACGACTCTCCCCCCCAATTCGATTCACCATTGGACCCAATTGGAAAGATTGTTCCATGAACAATTCTATATGGGGCAAACCAAGATAAGCCTGAAAGAACTGGCGAGTGTTAAGAGACGTTTCACTGAACCTATAGACGAATATCTAAATAGGTTTAGGTTGCTTAAGGCGAGATGTTTTACACAAGTGCCAGAACATGAGCTGGTCGAAATGGCCGCAGGCGGTTTAGACTATTCCATTAGGAAGAAGCTAGATACCCAGTACCTAAGAGACATGGCCCAACTGGCCGATAGAGTTCGACAAGTCGAACGCCTTAAAGCTGAAAAAGCTAAGGCAACAAAAACTCACAAGAGAGAGAGAATAGCTTACGTTGAGATGGATGACGAAGAGCTAGAATCCTTCGACGATACTTTAGCTGTCGAGGAAGGGGAGGTCGATTTAGCAGAACTGAAACAAGGGCCTCCATACTCTTGTAAACAGTTAGTCCCCTCAAATGGGAAAAATCCCATTGGTCCAGACAAGACCAACGATAGGTTCCCAAAAAAGACCTACAGTTTTGACATCACAAAATGTGATGAAATATTCGACTTGCTAGTTAAAGATGGCCAAATGATAGTACCCCCTGGGGTAAAAGTGCCTCCTCTTGATCAAAGAAAGAAGAGGGGTTTTTGCAAATATCATAATTTTCTGGGCCATAAAACTTCTCAATGTTTTCTTTTCAGGAATCTTGTCCAAGACGCTATTGAGGAAGGGAGATTAAAGTTTGCTGACAAATCCCCCATGGCTGTCGACTCCAACCCAATGAAGGCTGAAGCCCACTATGCAGAACCCTCTGAGGTGAACATGATAGAGGCTACCAAGATCCAGTCGAAGAAGCCAGGCATTAACATGGTCGAAGTCTCTAAGGACCACATCAACATGCCAATTTTTGGCAGTTTTTCTGGAAACTTATCTAGGAAGACAATTGAGGCTGTCCAGAAAGCGGTCGAAGACCCAAAGTCGAAGACTGCTGAAGTACAAAAAACTGGACCAAAGCCCAGTTTCCAATTGGCCACTGTACAAGGCCAGACGGAGAAACTGGAAACACAAATGAAACAACTAACTCTTGCTACTAAGGATAGCATGAACATCAACATGGTTGAACTTTCTGACCCTAAAGCTTCAGAAGAAGCCATAAGGCAAGAGCAGGCGAATAAAACGGCTTTCCCTAAGGAAAACGAAAACTTGGCAGATTTTTTACAAAGATGCCAGAAAAAGAAATCAGAGGTCATGCTATGTCCAAGATGTAGTTCCATCTTTGATAAAAAAGCTGCTGAGCACATCCAAGGAGTGAGAGCAGCGAACAAGAGAAGGGAGAATTCTGACCTTCGACATGATCCCAGAAGGGGTTCTAATCAAGACAAGAGGCCTTCGACTTTTAGGCCTCCAACAAATGTGCCAGTAGACACTTGGTACAAAACATCTGGCCGGAAAAGGCCAAGTGAAGAGAAATGGCATTCTTTCGAAGTGCCAAGAGGTTCCTCTTTAATCCAGAAGAAAGATCCTCAAGTTGCTGCACCCAAAGTTGCTCAAGTGTCCAGCAACTACAAAGGAAAAAATCCTATGTCGAGATCCCAATGGAGGAGGTATCAAAGAAGGCGAAAAGCTGAAAGAGAGGCCACCAACGAACCTAAGGCTGAAACTAGTTCGAATGTGCCTCAAAGGAAACAAAGAAAGCCTCTTGAGAGAGAACCAGTTACCAACAGGCTAGTTTGGCCTAACCAGAGCGAAGTCGAAGACGAAGATGATGCTGAGTCCGATGATACCCTGGATATAATGGTGAACGTTGTTTCAATGCTGCCTAGGGAATTCAATCGACAAGTAGAAGTCGAAACCAGTGACTGGGAGATGGAACAAGAAATGGCCAGACACAGGCCAGTGTGCTATTTTGTCATGAACAATGGCACTACAGAAGAACAAAATGGCTTCTTCGAGCCACCCACAGAGGCGATGAAGAATCACCTCAAACCTTTGTTCATAAGGGCCAAGCTCGAAGAGACCACTGTGAACAAGATATTGGTCGACTGTGGGGCCACTATCAATATTATCCCTCATTCTGTGCTAATAAAGATTGGCAAAAGGGATGAAGAAATAAAACCTCACAATATGGTCCTGTCCAACTATGAGGGAGGCATTGGGACCACCATGGGAGTGATCCAGCTTGACATAAAAGTTGGGTCGATCCTTCGACCAACAATGTTCATGGTCATTTCAGCCAAACCTAACTACAACCTTTTGTTAGGTCGTGAGTGGATACATGGTGTGGGTGCTGTGCCTTCATCGATGCATCAAAGACTGCTTCTATGGCGCCCAGATGGGTTGGTCGAAAACATAGAGGCTGATCAGAGTTACTACCTTGGCGAAGTAAACCACTTGGGTGTAACAGATTTCGACAAAAACTTGGCTCACATAGGGCCATGTCCAGCTCCTGATTTCGACATGGCGCCAGCGCCAAACACCTTTTGTTCCCTATACCTGCATCCTGAGCATGGTTTCCAGTGGGACAGAGAGGACGTGTCACACATAGAATTCAGTGGGCTAACTGGTATCCAACCAACTGGTTGGGGAAGTGAATTCAGTGATAATGACTGAGTCACAATCTCTGAAGCGAATTTCGGCCTATGTGGCTGAAACCAAGATGATAACGGCTCTCGAAGCCGAAGTAAAATATATGGCCACCAAGGCCAATGACCAAGTGCTACCTTCTGCAGGTCCTGGAAAAGATTTCGACCCAGAGCCACCAGATATAGGTCCGGGAAAAGATTTCGACCCAGAGCCACCAGATATAGGTCCTGGAAAAGATTTTGACCCAGAACCTCCTGACATCTCGACAGAAGGAATGCAGGAACAGAGGCTCGACGCGATCTATGACGATGAGCCTCTGGGCTTCGAAAAGGATCCCTTGGCGAACAACATTAAGATGTTAGCACAAGACCCTTTAGAAGAAATCAACTTAGGTGAAGGATCAGAGAATAGGCCAACCTACATCAGCGCCAGAATTGATCCAGAACTTAGGTTGGAAGTAATCCAATTGCTGAAAGAGTTTAAAGACTGTTTCGCATGGGATTATGACGAAATGCCTGGTCTCGACAGAGGATTGGTAGAACTTCAGTTGCCAATCAAACCTGGAAAGAAGCCAATCAAGCAAAATCCAAGACGCTTCGCTCCAGAAATTTTGTCGAAGATCAAAACGGAGGTCGAAAGACTTCTGAAATGCAAATTCATTCGTGTTACAAGGTATGTCGAATGGATTGCTAATATAGTGCCAGTAATTAAGAAAAATGGCACATTAAGGGTGTGCATAGATTTCAGAGATCTGAATGCTGCCACCCCCAAAGATGAATATCCTATGCCTGTGGCGGAAATGCTAGTCGATTCTGCCGCTGGCTACGAATACCTGAGTATGCTCGATGGTTATTCAGGATATAATCAAATTTTCATTGCTGAAGAGGATGTGTCGAAAACAGCTTTTCGATGCCCTGGGGCCTTAGGCACTTACGAATGGGTAGTGATGCCTTTTGGCCTAAAGAATGCTGGGGCAACGTACCAGCGAGCAATGAATACTATCTTCCATGATTTTATTAACACGTTTATGCAAGTTTATATTGACGATATTGTTATAAAATCTGTTTCCAGGAAGAGTCACATTGACCACCTTCGACAATCGTTCGAAAGAATGAGAGAACATGGTCTGAAGATGAACCCTTTGAAGTGTGCGTTCTGTGTAAAAGCTGGAGATTTCTTGGGCTTCGTTGTCCACAAGAAAGGGATCGAAATCAATCAGAACAAGACGAAGGCAATTTTGGAAGCGAAAGCGCCATCGAATAAGAAGGAGTTGCAATCTCTCTTAGGCAAGATAAATTTCTTGAGAAGGTTTATATCTAACCTAAGTGGGAAAGCTCAGGCCTTTTCACCCTTACTTCGACTGAATAAGGAGGGGTTCGAATGGGGGCAGGAGCAACAAGAAGCCTTCGACAAAATCAAAGGGTACCTCACTAAGCCACCTATTTTGGTGCCTCCTTGTAGCAATAGGAGTATGAGATTGTACATAGCTGCATCTGATAAAACTCTGGGAAGTATGTTAGCCCAAGAGGATGAGAATGGAGTCGAAAGACCCATTTATTATCTCAGTCGAGTTTTGAATGATGCAGAAACTAGATATAGCGAAGTTGAAAAATTGTGTCTATGTCTGTATTTTTCTTGTACAAAGCTCAAACAATATATAAAACCAGTTGATGTTTATGTTTCGTCTCATTTTGATGTTTTCAAATATATGTTGTCGAAACCTATCTTGCATAGTCGAATTGGCAAGTGGGCATTAGCATTGACTGAATACTCCTTGACCTTTATGCCTCTTAAGGCAGTAAAAGGACAAGTGGTTGCAGACTTCATAGTCGACCACTCTATTCAAGTCGAGGATATTAATTATGTGGAGATAGAACCTTGGAAATTCTACTTCGATGGTTCCAGCCATAAAAATGGAACAGGAGTAGGAGTCTTACTTATTTCTCCAGATAAAATTCCAACAACATTCAAGTACCAAATCGAAGGTTCTTGTTCGAACAATGAGGCTGAGTATGAAGCTCTAATTACTGGCCTTGAAATATTGTTGGAATTGGGGGCAACTCGAGTCGAAATAATGGGAGACTCAGAGTTAGTCATCAAGCAAGTCACAAAGGAGTATAAATGCATAAGAGAGAATCTCATTATGTACTTTGTGATTGCAAATCGTTTATTGAAACAATTTGAAAGTGTCAATATTCGACACATACCCAGAGTCGAAAATCAAATAGCCAATGATTTGGCACAGATTGCATCTGGGTATAAAATTTCAAAAACGAGATTACAAAGAGCAATCGAAGTTCGAGAGAAGATAAGAGCGACTTGTCTATCACCAACAGACTTGGAATCAACAAGGTTAGGATACGCTGATCACTCAAACTTCGAGATTTCGTTCATCGACAATTTGTCAGACCAGGATTGGAGGAAACCCATTGTGGACTATCTTCAAAATCCAGGAGCTCTGACAGAACGAAAGACAAAATACAGGGCGTTGAGTTTTGTACTCATGGGTAATGAGTTATTCAAGAAGACGCCTGAAGGGGTGTTGCTGAAATGTTTAAGTGAAACTGAAGCATACATAGCCCTTTCGACTACGCATGCTGGGGCATGTGGGGCTCACCAAGCAGGCCATAAGATGAAATGGTTGTTGTTTCGACAAGGACTATATTGGCCCACTATGCTGAAAGATTGTGTTGAGTTCGCCAAAGGTTGCCAAGAGTGTCAAGTTCATACAGGCATCCAGCATGTACCAGCAAGCGAACTTCACTCGATAGTGAAGCCTTGGCCCTTTCGAGGATGGGCGTTGGATCTTATTGGAGAGATTCGACCAGCATCATCAAAGAGCCAGAAATACATATTGGTAGGCATTGATTATTTTACTAAGTGGATCGAAGCAGTCCCTTTAGTCAATGTAGACCAAGAAAATGTCATTGAATTCATTCAAAAGAACATTATTTTTAGGTATGGAATCCCTGAGACAATAACAACTGATCAAGGTTCAGTTTTCACTGGTCGAAAGATGCAGGAATTTGCTCAGGAAACAGGTTTCAAACTCTTAACATCCACGCCTTACTATGCACAGGCGAATGGTCAAGTCGAAGCAGCTAACAAAGTGGTAATTGGCTTGATAAAGAAGCATGTTGGGAAGAAACCAAAGAATTGGCATAAGACGTTAGACCAGATTTTATGGGCTTGTCGAACGTCCCCAAAAGAAGCCACTGGTACAACACCATATAGGCTAACTTTTGGCCATGATGCAGTATTGCCAGCAGAAATTTGTCTTCAATCTGCAAGAGTTCAGAGACATTGTGATATTCCTTCTGAGGTTTATTGGAACATGATGTTAGATGAATTGATAGATTTAGACGAAGAGAGATTACACGCTCTCGACTTGCTCAGGCTTCAGAAGAAAAGAGTCGAAGACTCTTATAATAGAAAGGTAAAACCTAAGGCATTTTTGCCTGAAGATTTAGTTTGGAAGGTAATTCTTCCCATGGATCGACGGGATCGAAGCATGGGGAAGTGGTCACCCAAATGGGAAGGACCCTTCAGAGTTATCCAAACTTTTTCTGGTGGAGCCTATGAAGTCGAAGAGATAAGTGGTGATAAAAGGCTCTTGAGAGTAAATGGTAAATATTTGAAAAAATATAAGCCTATACTTCAAGAGATAAAAATAAAATAATAAATTAAATTAACCATAGAAATGCCAAAATGGAAATTTTTATTAATCTCTGCCAAAATGGCAATTGTTGTCGAAAGCGATTACAATAGATGATTACAAAAGAGAATCAAAAAGAAAGAGAATTCTTCAGTCGAAGATACTTAGCATGCTGCAAATCCAACCTCTTCTTGCACCAAGATTTCTCTTGCTCCAGTTTGGCAATTTGAGCATCGAAGCTTTGGGCCCTCTCAGCGAACTCCAGGCCTTGCTTAACCTCAGTCTGGCTCTCAGCGTCTGGGATGGTCGAGAGAATTTCCCCTTGGAGCACAGTGTTGGCGTTTATCTTCGCCTCTATTTCTGCAATTTGTGCTCTGAAGGAGACATTCTCTCGCTCAATAGCATCGAACCTTTCCTGTGCAGACGCTTTCTGTTTCGACAACTCGGCAATTCGAGAAGTCGAACTTGTGACGGCAGTCCATGCAGATAAGCTCTTGCCATGCAACGTTTCGAGCTGACTGTTGAAAGTTCGTTGGCGCCGGTAATCCGCTGAGACTTGGTCAATCATAGAATGTAATTCCATGATTAAGTCAGAGATTTCTGGAGCTACAGCATCGAAATCAACAGCATTCAGAACCTCTTTCAAGCAAGATGGAGCAGTGGGGTCACCCTCTAAAGCCTTCATTAAATCTCTCTTGAAGAACTGGGCCTTGACCTTCGCCAATGCATCATCAAGAGGAGAAGTCTCAGTAGATTTCCCCGACAAAGTAGGAATTTCCTGACTGGTGTCGGAAGAACTCTTACTCTCAACGATTGCATTGAGGTAGCTGATAGGGTCAGTTCGCTTCAAGATTTCCAGGTCTTCTTTCGACCTATGCTTTGAGGAGGTGACCCTTGCCATAGCATTATCTTGGACTGGAGGCTGTTGAATGCTGAGTGCCTCGTTTGGTTGTTCTTCGACTCGAACTGAGGCGGTACTAGCGTCGACTCGTGGTTCTTCGTTAACTTCACCTTGGGGTCTTTCGCCAGCATCATTCTTTGGTTCTTCGCTGGCGTCATCCTGGTGTTCTTCGCCAGTACCACCTTCATGCTCTTCGTCGACAGCATCTTGACTCTTTTCGCCATTACCTTGGTCTCTTCCCTCAGGATTCTCTTCTGACGACAAGACCACCACAGGAACCGTTTTTGGCTGTGTTTCCTCCGCCATAGGTTCTTCAGTTGTCTTCTCCACTGTTTCAGCGTTGGCCTCATGCTCAGTGTGGGCTTCGTCATTACCCAAATCTTGCACCTGAGGCCTGCTAAGGTCAGCAGATTCCAGAGTTTCTGAAGTCCTTGGTGGGGAACTTCCAGTAGTTTCCTGAAAAAGAGGAAGAAGACAAATCTTCAGATGTCGAAAGAGATATAATCAATACTGGTATTTATGCCTAAGTTACAAGAAGGGTCAATAGATTACCTGTGGATTGGCTTCAGCCCCAGGGCTGGAATTATCACTTTCGACAGGATTGTTAACTAGAGCGTTCAGTTCCTCCTCAGTTGGTTCTTCGATGACCACTGCAGGTGGCCTAGGCTTTCTTGCACCAACCTTTATTCTGACGGTTCGACCTTCAGGAGCTGGAGTAGGAACAGGAGCGTCCTTCGTTAACTTTCTCCTCTTTAAGGGAGTAGGAGGGGCGTCGCTGTCGTCGTCACTCCCCGATTCGATCACCAAGGTTGCCCTTTTCTTGGGCGAAGGGGCCTATAAAACCAATAGGAATTCGATTGAATAATTACGTCGAAAATAAAAAATCGAAAGCCAGATTGCAAATGAAGAAAATCTGGTTACCGATGCAGGAGGCCTCATCGAAGAGCCTTCCCCCTGTTGGTTGCCTGTTGTCTTCGCCGGCGCTATAGTCTTCGCCGGCGGTGGAGGTTTGGTCGAAGGGACTCCTCCTTGTGGGCCTCCTGGAGCCTTCTTGACCAAAGGTTTTCGAACAACTGAAAGCGAAAGGGAAAGTTAACAAGCTAACAGTCGAAGAGAAAGATAAAAAGTAATGTGAGAGTATGAACTTACATTTCTTTACTTTGTCAAATACGAGGACAAAAGACTTCTGCAACTCTGCTGTGAAGTCCCTCTCGTCGAAGAAGTACTCAGCATAATAGCTTCTCCACCATTCTTCAAAAGATGGCGAACAAAGGAAGTTAAGCTGGTAGTTGAACAGCGAGAGGATGGTTCGACCAGCATATCTTCCAATATGCTTGGTAGCAGCATCTTCTGTATAATCGTTGCAGAAGTACAACATGGACTTCTCTTTTTGGAAAATGGGAGAGGGCAGGGTTTGGATGATACCAAACTGGCGAGATACCAGGTTTGGTTGATAGGCCAGCAGACTCAGATGAGTCTTAGAACTTTTAAATCGAAGAGGCATAATCCTTGGGGTAAGGAATGCCTCCCACAGTATGGTGTGCTCATCAACATTGGGACCACTCGATTCCTTGGGATGTGGCCTTGTGAACCAAGCTGGCCCCACCTTTCGCTGAGCAAATGGAGCCATAGTCGAAACGAATTCCTTCCTTCGAGCGAACATCAGCACGAAGTTAGTGAAGGTTTGTTGGAACTCTAGCCCATCTTCCACAGGCGTCAGTAGAGCCAGCCTAATCCCTTCGATACGTCTGTTAGCTATCGCTGAGGCTTGTTCATTTATCGGAGCCTTCTTGGGTAAGAAAGACTCGAAAGTGGCGTTGAGCCACAGTTGAAGTAACCAGAAAGGCCCAGCGAGTAGCAGACTGTTCCTATCTTCGATATGCTTCAAAAGAGTAACCCCATTGCTGATGGAGTCATAAAGACTGGCCAGAATTAGTTCCGCCAGACAGATGTTCTGACGGTGATGCAGTTGGGTGGCCAGGGTGACCATCTTCTTGGTCACTTGCAGGGACTTCGAACAGAACACGAAGCGAGTTAGCCATAAGGCTAGAAACGCTATGTGTTCAACGTCGGACACTGTGTCTGTCGACTTGTCATGAAAGTGGTTGATAAAGGTGGTGAATGTTGGCTTCGTCTCAGAAAAGCCAATTTGGTCCTCCGACATCTCTTCCGGGTCGAAGTAATCTCCGGTTGGTCGAAGGCCAGTGATGGCTGCTACGTCGAAGAGTGTGGGAGTTAACATCCCACATGGAAGGTGAAAGGTGAAGTGAGAGTTATCCCAGAACAGCATTGAAGCTATAAGCATCTCTGGGGAGTAGCTTAAACCTGTCTTCGACAGCATTATTAGGTCAAAGATGCCCATCTCCTTCCAGATTGGAGTTTGATGTTTTTCCAGCTTTGTTAGCCAAGAAACGTAGTCCTGGGTGAGATTAGGGCAAGACCTAAAAACTCTAACACTTCTGTTGAAGAAACGAAGGTCAATCTTCTCGTGTGTGGGGTCTTCGTTGTCTTCTGGATCCTTCTTAGCACAAGCTACTGGCTTGAGCTTCTCGACAATGGGAAAGTAGCTCTTGATCTTCAGAGCTTCAGAGACGCTGGGGTTCATGGGTCCAGCCATGGCGAAGATTTGGTTGGAGTATCCAACCGGAATCATCAAGTGACGCGAGTAAGCGTCGCGGACAGAGATATCAGATGGTTCAGGGACCCTTCGTTTCCCTGTAGCGTTCACTACCGGAGCGGTTACAAAAACCTTGGGCCTAGCAATTTGTTCAGTTAGTGCGTTGGTCTTGGGGGCAGTTGAAGCAGAAGCCATTGTTAAGGATGAAGATGAAGTTAGAAAGGGAAAAGTTTTTCTGCAAAGAGAAACAAGTTTGCAAGGAAGCAAGGAAGTTTGAGAGATTGTTTGCGTGAAAAGTCCCACAATGGGATATTCACTACTATTTATAGTAGTGGGAGAAATTCCCAATAACGAGGGCATTAAATGTCATTTAATGCTGCAGGGAGTAGTGGGACGCGTGGCAGCATCCTGTTGTTTTGGCCGTTTCTGCAGAAACAGAGAGACGCAGCGTGCGTCCTCGTTTTTTGAATTTGTCATAATGACAAATTATGAAGTGATGTTTTGGCTCTGCACGCCGTACTGACAGTGACGTCCTAGGATCAAATCAATGATGGTTTCTTGGGATTGCCAATAGTTGGTAAAAAGCAACAAAAAGTGCACAAGTTAACTTGTGACTCAGCGTGGACAAACAGGTGTCGAATGGCGTTTTCAAAGAATGCCTTTTTCTTTTCAAGAGTCGAAATAAGGCATTCTTGGGGGGCAATTTGTTGGCTCCTAAATTCGACACCTTTGTTTCAATTGATGACAGCCATTAAAAGCTGAAAGATGCTTTCGACTGGCTAAGTTTGTCGAAGTGACCGTCGAAAGATGGCCAAATACTTAGAAGATTTCTTCCAAGGAAGGAGGCTGATTGCCTTCGACGTCGAAGGAGTTTTCGTCGAAGACGTCTCTTGACGAACGTGTTCGATGGTCCAGAGTGGAGCAGTTTGAAATTCAAAGCTTTGGAGGGAAAACGGTTTCCAGCAGTTACTACGTGCGAACGTGCAAGGATCTGGAGCGTCGAGCATGGAGAACGTGACAAGTGGCTGGATCTCGAAGCAGTGTAACTGCCCGACGGTTACTTGGAATGTTTTTGTATAAATAGGAGTAGACGTGTAGTTTCTCGCGTGTGTTCACAATAGATACATAGTCACTCATTTAGATTCAAGTACCCAGTGTGAGCGAACGAATTGTTGAGAAATGTATGTGTGAAACACCAATTTAATCAATTCAAGTCATTTACTTTTTCAGTATTTTACATGCTTTTCCCTTTAAGATTCCTGTCGAACCTTTACATTCCAGCCTTGTTTATTTTACCAAGCCTTTTCCTTTGTGCAATTTACTTTAACCAATTTACTTAAAGCCTTATCCACACTAATTAAACTTCAAAATCAACCTATGTCCATAGGATCAATCTGATCGATCCTGCGAGTAACCAAATAAGTAACCATTTGGAGGATCAGCGGTTGTTTACCAAATCCCCAGGTAAACAATAACATAGCATGCATACTTCATTATATTAACCTTTACAAAGACCGAGGGGATTTATCTTTGTTCTGTTTTGCAGATTATGGCTTCCGTGCGCAGAAACACCATCCGATTTAACTTTGTGCAAATACCTGCTCAACTCAAAGAGTTATCCTCAAGAGTGTCTGAGACTTCTTCATTCATTAAGAGACATGGTCAGCTTCTTAGCTTGGTTACCTCAAAGTTTGATGAGCAGATGATGAGTGTGCTTTTCTAGTTCTTCGATCCTGTGCATCATTGCTTCACCTTTCCAGATTATCAGTTGGTTCCCACTTTGGAAGAGTTTTCTCACTTATTGGGCATATCCATCCTTGAGCAGTTGCCCTTTACAGGTATGGAAGAGACCCCTAGACCAGAAGACAATGCTTCAGCTCTGCATCTAAAAAGGGCTGATGTAGTATCCAATTGGGAAACATGAAGCGGGGTTGAAGGTTTCTTAGCTAAGTTTCTGATAGATCAAGCTCAACTATTATGGGATAGTTTGGACTTTCAGGCTTTCGAAGATATCTTGGATCTCCTTATCTACGGTTTGGTTCTCTTCCCGAATCTAGATTCCTTTATAGATGTGAATGCGGTTAAGATCTTCGTGTCTCGTAATCCAGTGCCTACTCTACTGGGTGATATCTTGCATGCCCTCTACACTCGTACTGTGCGAAGAAGAGGGACTCTTATGTGTTGTATTCCGTTGCTGTCGAGGTGGTTTATTTCGCACCTCCCTAAGTATGTGTTGAAGAATGAAGAAGGTTTGGGATGGTCTTACAGGATAATGTCACTTGCCCATACAAACATTCTTTGGAGTTCCCGGGTTATGGAAAGTATTGTTGTCATTGATTGTTGTGGGGGATACCCTAATGTCCCATTGCTTGGAATCAGAGGGGGTATAACCTACAACCCTTGTCTAGCTTTGCGACAATTTGGCCGTGCTCGGAGAGACGGTCCCCACGAGCTACTTCTTACAGATATTGCATTTGACTACAAGGAGGACGTTGACGAGCATCGTCGAAGGTTTATACAAGCTTGAGGTATGGTGAACAGATCTGACCCTTAAGAGCTAGGACCAAGGACTTCTCTCCCTATGCAGCCTTATCTCCAGTGGGTCTGAGCTTGTGCACAGAAACTTGGGATGTCTTATGAAGCCGTGTTACCACTGATTGTGGAACCCACCAATGAAGAAGGCATTCCTTACACCGTTATTTATCCTTACATGCCCACTGATCCTGGGGCATTGCAGAGGTCTTGGATTCAGATGAAAGAGGAGAGGGATACTTACCGGGAGAAGTACCATGAGCAAGAAAGGAAGATCTTGAAGCTCACCAGGCAGCTCGAAGAAGAAAGAACGATCAATGACTACGTCAGCACAAAGGGGAAGCGTCCTTGGGATTTCTGATTTTGCTTTTTCTAGTTTAGATTTGTTTTCTGTTTATTTCTTTGTAACGCCTCAAAGGCATTGTTGAACCTTGTTACCAGTTAATCTAATAAAGTTTTTTATTTTTTGGTTTGCAAATTTAAATCTCCCAAAGTCTTTGAAATTATTAC
Source organism: Vicia faba (assembly GCA_948472305.1). Classification (NCBI taxonomy): domain Eukaryota; kingdom Viridiplantae; phylum Streptophyta; class Magnoliopsida; order Fabales; family Fabaceae; genus Vicia; species Vicia faba. The sequence continues at coordinate 414,818,143 of OX451738.1, forward strand.
ATACGCATCCCATTATCATGCACACCATTACAGGTACCATTACAGGTTTCTCATCTTCTTCGCTGTTTATTTCAGCAGAAATGTCTTCTGATCAAGCTATCAAAGATCTCCAGGCACAAAACGCCCAATTCCAACAGATGTTCTTAAGTTTGTCTAAAGGGCATGAGGATTTGAAGACCCTGATTCTGAAAGAAAAAGAGAAGAAGAAGAAGAAGAAGAAGAAGAAGAAGAAGAAGAAGAAGAAGAAGGTTGTTCTTCTGAATATGGGCAAAAGGTTTGGGGATAGGTTGAAACAGCAAGCTGACTTGACCTCTTCATCCAAGGAAGGGGAGAATCAAGAAGAAGAAAAGGGTCTCAGTCCTGCAATCTCTGATGATGATACAGATTATGATAAGGAGCAATATCCTCCTGCCGAAGATAGGTACAAGCAACTTGAAGACCGTCTGAGTGCTATGGAGATTCAGAAGATCTCTGGTTTGGATTTCGGAGAACTGGGACTGGTATCGGGAGTGGTGATTCCTCATAAGTTCAAAGCTCCTGTTTTTTCCAAGTACGATGGAGTATCCTGTCCAAAACTCCATCTCCGCTCGTATGTTAGGAAAATCCAACCTCACACTGCTGATAGAAACTTATGGGTGCATTTCTTTCAAGATAGTCTATCAGGGACTCAACTTGAATGGTTTTATCAGTTGGAAGGAGCCAATGTCTGAAACTGAGAAGACCTTGCTGCTGCTTTTTACAGGCAATATCAGTATAACGTCGACCTTGCTCCCACTCGTACTAAGCTTCAGCGTATGTCAATGGGTGTAACTGAAGGTTTTAAGGACCATGCTCAGAAGTGGAGAGACTTAGCTGGAAGAGTCCAACCCCCTATGTCTGATAGGGAGTTGGTGGTCATGTTCCTAGGGACGCTATCTGGTCCATTTTTCAATCATCTGATCGGCAATTCGTCATCTGGGTTTACTGAGTTGATCTTGACTGGGGAGAGAGTAGAAGCTGGTATCCGAAGTGGTAAGATACATAAGGATACTTCATCAAGTGCAGTAAAGAAGCCTTTCACCGGTAAGAAAGAAGCTAGTGCAGTATATGGCTCGAGGGGCCAAAGCAAGCCTGAACACCGTCAAGCAGTAAATGCGGTAGTGATATCAAGACCCACAGTTGCTCCACAATGCAACAACCAATAAAGGGTGGAGAGACCACAGAGGCAGTACACTCGGCTCAATATGACCTTGTCTCAAATTCTACCACAACTATTGAAGACCAATCTGGTAACTCTGAGGGAAGCTCCGAAGAACCCCAACACCACATCTCCTCAATATAACCTGAATGCCCGCTACGCCTATCATTCCGAAAGTCCATGTCATGATACAAACAATTGTTGGGCCTTGAAGAATAAGGTGCAAGACTTGATCGAAGCCAAAGAGATTGAGTTTGACGCTCCGGAGAAGCCCAACGTCATAACTGCTCATATGCCCAGACATTGTCATGGAGTGAATGCTGTGGACGATGATTTATTTGTGACCTCCATGGAAGGAATTTCTACTCCTTTGATGACAGTTAAGAAGAATATATTGTTGGCCGGTTTATTTCCGGGCTGTGGCGAAGGTTGCCACATGTGTTCAATTCTGCCTGTTGGGTGCCACTTATTGAAATCAGGTGTTCAACGCCTAATGGATAACAAAGAGATCATGTTCGAAAAGACTTTGATTCTGTTGGTTCCAATTCAAGATGTTGCCATCATAACCATTTCCGCCAATCCTTCCATGGTTTCCTCGAGAAAACCTGTTAGGATTACACATGTTCCAAGAGTTGCTCCGTTAATAATTACTGCCCCTGGTCCTATTCCATACACTTCAGATAAAGTTGTCCCTTGGCACTATGGGGCCGATGTGTATTACCATGGAGTTAAACAAGAATTAAAGGGTGAGGAGGCTGAGGTTGATATCAGCAATATTGTCGGGGCTAGCAAGGTCACCAGAAGTGGAAGACTCTTTTCTCTCGAGATTTCCCCTCCGATTATCCATAAACATGTTGTCATTCCATCTGCTGGTACATCAGCTACTATCCCAGTTCCTATTCCAATTATCACCCCTGTCGCCGAGCCATCTGACACTCGGGGCAAAGAAATCACAGGTGAGCCTTCCCAGACGGAGGCACCTAAGAAGATCATCGTAGAAACCTCGAAACAAGAGATAGAAGAAATTTTGAAGATTATCAAGAAGAGCGACTATAACATAGTCGAGCAGTTGAGCCAGACCCCGTCAAAAATATCCATGTTGTCCTTATTATTGTGTTCTGAAGCCCATGCAAAGGCTCTAGTTGCATTCCTCAAGACTGTGCATGTGCCACAGGAAACTTCAGCCGATCAATTCAAAGACTGCGTAGCTAGTTTGACTCTCGATAATGGGTTAGGTTTCTCAAACGCAGGTATGACTGCTAAAGGAAGAAATCACAATGATGCTCCGCACATCTCGGTTGAGTGTAGGGGCACTACTTTGGCCCATGTACTGGTGGATATCGGGTCTTCATTGAATGTTCTGCCAAAGAAATCATTAGACTGTCTAGACTACGAAGGTTTGATTCTGAAACCGAGCAATATTGTGGTCAAGGCTTTCGACGGGTCAAAAAGGATGGTGCACGGGGGGGGGGGGGGGGGGGGGGGGTGGATGTCCCTGTTAAAGTTGGATCTCAGACTTTTGAATCTACTTTCTACATGATGGATATACGACCATCGTATTCTTGCTTGTTGGGTCGCCCTTGGATTCATAAGGTTGGGGCAGTGACTTCCACGCTCCATCAAATGTTGAAATATCCGGTAAAGAGGAAGATTGTCACGGTACGGGGTGAAGAGGAGTACATGGTGAGTCATCTTAATTCATTTCACTACATGGAGATGGATGGGGAATTCATCGAAACCCCTTGTCAGAACTTTGAAGAGGTCCCCCAGACTTTGGCGTCAACTGGAGTTGCTACTGACAAACCTCTGATGAAGATGGCTTCCCTCAAGGATGCCAGGGTTGTAATTGAAAAAGGTGGGTGTGCAAATTGGGGTCAGCTCCCTGATTTCACATACAAAACTGAAAGTTTTGGTTTGGGCTTTACTACAGGGGCTCAAAGGGCTGTTAGGCTCGCGCGGATTGGAAGACCTCCTCTGCATATCAGCAATCAAGGAATTAATGCGGTTGAAGATGGTGAAGAAGATTCAGATATCGACAGCTGGATCTACCCAAAGACCAATGGTGGATTGAACAACTGGACGACGAAGGACTTCATACCTATTTCTTTTATTACACAGTAATTGACTTTTGTTTTAAGAGTTATAATAGACAGTTTGAAACTTTATGGCTCGGTGCCTTTCTCGAGGCACCTTGGGTTTGCTTGTGAGGGCTTATTATTTGTCATTTTCATATATCATCAATAAAGCATTGGACGTTTCTTGCATTACAAATTTTGCGCTCCTTGTTTTTATTTTCTGTCTCTCGCTTTATCAAAAATAACTATTCTCTTACACACACTCACATATCATAATTCAGATCCATATCCACTTTGGATCCCATTGATAACGACTCTGCTACTGCCAGTTATGACTTCGAAAATCCGATCAACCAAGCCGAGGACAAAGGTGAGGATGATTGTGAGGTGCCTGGAGAACTTGCTAGACTATTACTACAGGAAGAAAGGGTTATACAGCCTCATGAAGAGCCAATTGAATCAGTGAATTTGGGTACAGAGGAAGATAAGAAAAAAGTTAAGATAGGTGCGAACCTGGAGCCTAGTGTCAAGCAACGGTTGATACAGATGCTACTTAACTATGCTGAGATCTTCGCTTGGTCTTATGAAGATATGCCTGGTTTGGACACCGATATTGTGGTTCATCGCTTGCCGACTAAAGAAGATTGTCCTCCGGTAAAGCATAAGGTTCTCCGTATGCGCCCTGAGATGTCTGAGAAAATCAAAGTTGAGGTCATGAAACAGTTTGACACCGAATTTCTAGTTGTCACTTCTTACCCGTAGTGGGTTGCTAACGTGGTTCCGGTGCCTAAGAAGGATGGTAAGGTACGGATGTGTGTGGACTACAGATATCTGAATAGGGCGAGCCCCAAGGATGATTTCCCACTCCCTCATATTGATGTTCTGGTCGACAACACTGCGCAACATAAGATCTTCTCCTTCATGGATGGTTTTTCTGGTTACAATCAGATTAAGATGGCTCTCGGGGACATGGAGAAGACAACCTTCATTACACAGTGGGGCACCTTCTGCTACAAGGTAATGCCTTTCGGGTTGAAGAATGTCGGGGAAACTTATCAGTGTTCCATGGTCGCTTTGTTCCATGACATGATTCACCATGAGATTGAGATTTATGTTGATGACATGATCGCAAGGTCCTAGACTGAGGAAGAACATCTTAATCATCTCCAGAAACTGTTTGATAGGTTGAAAACGTATTAGCTGAGGTTAAACCCGAACAAGTGCACCTTCGGGGTAAGGTATAATAAGCTGCTAGGTTTCGTCGTTAGTGATAAGGGTATTCAAGTGGATCCTGCCAAGGTAAAAGCAATACAGGAGATGCTAGCTCCCCGCATAGAAAAGGAAGTTAGAGGCTTTTTGGGACGTCTGAACTACATCTCCCAATTCATTTCACATCTGACTGCTACCTGTGAGCCAATCTTCAAGCTGTTGAAGAAAGATCAAGTGGTAAAATGGAATGATGAGTGTCAGACCGCTTTCAAAAGAATTAAGGAATACCTCCAAGAGCCACCTATTCTGATGCCTCCAGTTGAAGGAATACCTTTGATCTTATACTTGACAGTACTGTATAATTCAATAGGGTGTGTGTTGGGGAAGCATGACGAGTCTGGCCGAAAAGAGCATGCTATTTACTACCTTAGCAAAAAGTTTACCGACTATGAGACCCGATACTCACTGCTCGAGAAAACTTATTGCACTTTGGCATAGGCTGCTCATTGGCTGAGAAAGTATATGCTGACTCACACTACCCTATTAATATCAAAGATGGATCCAATCAAGTATATCTTCGAGAATCCTGCCTTGTCCGGAAGAATAGCAAGATGGCAGATGACCTTAACTGAGTACGACATCCAATACACGACCCAAAAAGTAGTAAAGGGGAGTGTGTTGGCAGATCATTTGGCGCATCAGGCAGTGGATGACTACCAATCCATGAATTTCGAGTTCTCGGATGAGAACATCATATTGGTAACCGACTGTGAAGAACCTGGACCGGATGAAGGACCTGAGGAAGGATCCCGATGGTCTATGTATTTTGATGGAGCATCATACGCATTGGGTAATGGCATTGGCACTATGATAATATCTCCTGAGGGCTGTCATACTCCGTTCACCACCCGATTATGTTTTTACTGCACCAATAATATGGCGGAGTATGAAGCATGCATCCTGGGTCTCCGAGCTGCTATAGACCTGAGGATTAAGTTCTTGAGTGTATTCGGAGATTCTGTTCTAGTGATCAGTCAGATCAAAGGCGAGTGGGATACGAAGCACCCAAACCTTATTCCTTACAAAGAGTATGTATTGACATTGCTCCCGCACTTTGAGGAGATAACCTTTGAACACTTCATGAGGGAAGAGAATCAGTCAGCGGACACGCTAGCTACCATGTCTTCTATGTTCAAGGTCAGGTGGGACAATGAAGCTCCCCAGATTACCATTGAGAGGTTGGATGAACCGGCACATTGCTGTGACATCGAGACTAAAGAGGTGGCAGATAAACCCTGGTTCCACGAGGTAAAGAGGTATCTTGAGGCTCAAGAGTACCCCGAGGGTGCATTTGTTAATGATAAGAAGTTCTTGGGAAGGTTCACCGCAAAATTCTTCATCAGCAATGGGGTTCTCTATAAGTGCAATCATGATTCAACCTTACTACGATGTGTGGACAAGAGCGAGGCAGAAAGGATCATGGAGGAGCTACATGAAGGTACCTTCGGAACTCATTCCAGTGGACATACCATGGCAAAGAAGATCCTACGGGCAAGATATTATTGGTCTACTATGGAAGCCGATTGTTATCAGCACTCTTGGACCTGTCATAAGTGCCAAGTCTATGCTGATAAGGTGCATGTACCTCTAGTTCCTCTGAACGTCTTGACAGCTCCTTGGCCTTTTGCAATGTGGGGCATCAACATGATCGGCGAGATCAGACCTACTGTGTCCAACGGGCATCATTTCATTCTGGTAGCTATTGATTACTTTACAAAGTGGGTCGAGGCAGCTTCCTTTGCTACAGTAACCAAGAACATCGTGGCGCGGTTTATCCGACACAATCTGATTTATCGATACGGTGTACCAGAGAGGATCATTCAGACAATGGTACAAATATCAACAACACGATGATCACCGAGCTCTGCAAGCAGTTTAAGATACAGCATCATAACTCTTCTCCCTACCAGCAAAAGATGAATGGGGTTGTTGAAGCAGCAAATAAGAACATCAAGAAGATTGTGCAGAAGATGATAGTGACATACAAAGACTGGCACGAGATGCTACCATTCGCTCTTCATGGGTATCGTACCTCAGCACGGACTTCGACAAGAGCAACACCCTACTCTCTGGTGTATGGCACGGAGGCAGTCCTACCCATCGAAGTCCAGATACACTCTCTCCGGATTATGAAAGATGCAAGTTTGAATGAGGATGATTGGATCCAGACCCGACTTGATCAGCTGAACTTAATCGATGAAAAGAGACTTACTGCTATTTGTCATGGTCAGACGTATCAAAAGCGGATGATCAAGGCTTTTAACAAGAAAGTCAGACGTCAAGAATATCAAGTCGGGGATCTGGTAATCAAGCGCATCATATTGCCGCAAAGTGATCCCAGGGGCAAATGGACCCCCACATACGAAGGGCCATTTGTGGTTAAGAACATTTTATCCGGAGGAGCTATGATTCTAACCACCACGGATGGTGACGACCTTCCTCACCCCGTCAATGCAGACATAGTGAAAATATACTACGCCTAAATCAAAGACCCGCTAGGTTGACTGGCCTAGGCAAAAATAAGGGCTTCCCGGCGAACCAAAAGGGTTCGGGAAAAAGTAAGGGATGAAAATGAAAAAAAACTGTACACCTGGCAAGTCGAAAACCTGAAAGGGCGGCTTGGGCAAAAAAGGGTATCCCTGTGGACTGAAAACCCGAAAGGGCATTCCAGGCAAAAATTAGGGATCGAAGCGTAACACTATGTCTCATTGGATCATCTTGCAACCAGACTTTGGTATAGACTATCAAGCTCAGACGGCGCCAATCAATCGAATCTACTTTCAACCAAGTAGCAAAGTGATGAGACGCTCGAAGATATAAGGGCAATAGCAGAGTTGGAAGCCAATGGGATTGTTTCACATAGCTTTTTTTCTTTCTTTTTCACAAATTGTATAATTTCTATCTTACGACGACGTTCTCTTACTAGGACGTCAGCCTCTTGTACAAAACGCCTATTACAGGCTAACTTCAAAATCAATACAATTCATTTTCACAAGTAATTTCAACTTGTTTTTCCTTTTTCCGTTTTGTTTTGCAAAAACATCCAATGTTTCATTTTTGATATATGCATTTGAAAATAATTGCTGCTCATAAATATTTACATAAGAAACAAAAGACAATTACTCGTAATTCCGGGAATAGGGGCAAACAAGAAGTGTCCAAACCTTACAATTGTTCTATCCACCAGGTACATGGATAGAGTCAGCTTGAGAATATGACTAAAGATACCTACACTCCCTGCAGAGTAGGAAGTATCTAAAGACAGTGGTTTAGCTCTCCCCAGCTGAGGTTCGCAATCGCGATTGAGTCGGCAAAATTCCCCCAAGCAGAGTTTATTTATCACCAGCAACGGTAATTCATCCCCGGCGGAGTTGTTTCTCCAAAACAGTAGATCTTCCAGCAGAATATCTCTTCCCCACAGAGTCACTCTCCCACATAATTATTCTCCAGCAGAGTCTCTCCCGGCAGAATGTTCTCGAGCAGAACAGACGCAAGTCTCCAGCTCATCATCTTCGGTCATTATCCCCAGTGAGAACGAAGAACTCCACTCTTTGTACTATCCAACAGCAGTCCAGGATTTATTCTCCCCAACAGGAGAATATCACAAAAGCATTGCATATCCATACATCATGACATGTGCATACATATTATACAGCACAATCTCATTTATTTTGAGAACATCGTTACTCAATACATCTCATACATCATGACATTACATACGACTAACTCCTTACCTTTCAGGGAAAGAGGAAATCAAATTCTCACAAGTTTCCTCTGGTTCAGTCAAATCAATACTAAGATTTCTATTCAAGTTCAAGTTATGAAGCCCGGAAATCGACCAGATAGTACCTTGATCTCTCCAAAATACTACGAAGCCTGGAATCGACCAGATAGTGATATCTCTTAAATTCAAGCTATGAAGCCCGAAAATCGACAAAAAAACAGCTTAACTGTCAGCAAGTTATTGTGAAGCCTTGAAATCGACCAGATAGCAATACAAGATACCATGAAGCCTGGAATCGACCAGATAATGGTATAAGACACCGTGAAGCCTGGATCACGACCAGATAGCGGCAAAGGATACTGAAGCCTGGGACACAACCAGATAACAGTATAAGACACTGTGAAGCTTGGAATTCGACCAAATAGCACTTTACTCGGCCAATTACTAAGAAGCCCGGTGTGATACGGTGGGAGAACTAACTTGAAGTTTTGCGTTTGTGTTCGTAAATGTTTCAGTTTAGTAAGAGTCGCCACCGACTTTTTATTTTATCCAAAGGAAAGGTCAAAAAGCACAGGAAAGACCTTTGAGATGTTTTCTTGGGTTCGGGAGGTAGATTATGAAAAGGGAAGGTGCAAGCACCCTTTTCATCCATGGTTATCCATGGGCTCTTAGTTACTTGTTTAGATCACTTGCTTTGCTTTTCCAATTGTTTGAAATGGTGCTTTGTGTGTGGTTTTGAAAATGTTTTGAAAAGAGGCCATCGTTGTGGAAACCCTTGTAATGATTCTTGTTTGAATATACAAAGGTGTATTGTCTTTTTGAAAAGATTTCAATGTTTGAAAGTTTGTTTTGGGAAATGTTTTGAAATTGTGTTGTGAGGTGTGTTTGAAAATAGCAAGGATGTTTTGCAAGTTTTGATCAAGTAACTAAGAGTTATCTACCCTATTTTACTCAAAGATCCTTCCTATACGTTTTTAACCCTTTTGACAGTGTTGTTTTACCATTGCATTTGGTAAACAACCTTGTATTAGGATGTTAAGTGGGACAGGTGCGGGTAATCGTATTGACCATGATAGAAATTGTGCTAAGTATCTTTAGCAAATTTTTGAGGGACTAGATCATTTTTGTATAGGCAACCAAGATAGCGTCATCGAGGGACTATGATCTTTTGTTTTGTTTTTGTTTTGCCAAAGTACTCAGCATGCATAACATGGCCATTTTAAAGGCAACAAGTGGATGCAACCTTAGGGTGCAAGTGTGCATAGTGTTGTCATTTTACATGCTTTTTGTCTTTGTATTAGTCAGGCTATTTGTTTGATTTTGGACTTTTCGCATACAAACCCTAATCTCTAGCATGGCATATTTGTAAGCATAAAGTGCGTAAAATAAATCTACACTATTACAACATTTGATATGGGGAGAGGGATACAATTTTTGAATGGGGGATATTTGCAAGAAAATAAAACCCTAATATTTACTATTACATCCAAATTGAATAATTGGTACAAATAATAAATGAACAATATTTAAATAAATAAATTAAATAAATATGCAAACTATTATGAATATGCAAAAAATGTTTTGTTTATTTTCATGTATGTAAAAATATAATATTTAATGTAAAAAAAGAAATAAAAAGATTATTTTTTTATTAAGGGCAAAAACCCTAATTTTCTTTTAAGAAAGCAAATATATATTATATATATTTTTATGTACAATAAAATAAAATAATGTATATACAAAAATAAAATATATTTAGAAAAAATATTATTTAAGTATAAGTAAGAAAAATAAAAGTATAATATTTTTATGTATTATTTTTAAAGTTTTCATCAAATAAAATAAAAAGTATATACTAATTAAATTATTTTTATGTTACAAAAAATAAAAATAAAATACAAAATAAATGTGAAAAATTTATAAAAATATTTTGGTATTTTTTATGTTTAGAAAATAATAAAAAAAATCAGAAATGAAAATAAAATGAAAAAAAATATAAAAATATGAAGAAATTGGCCAGGGGGTGCAGTCGGTAATGAGGGGGTGTCAAAAACAAAGCCAGAACCAAGCCCAGTCCATTGACTTCATCTTCAACCTCTTGTTCAAAAACGCGTGTGCCATGTACACAATGCCAGATCCTGCATACGTGCTATAATGCAAAAAACCATAACATCAAAGTTGTAGCATTTTTCAAGACGAATTCAACCATATAAGAAACTTAATCTAACTCTCAAAGACCAGAGAGAATTTCACTGGCCCTAAATTCTAACCTAATTTTTTCAGGAAGTTCATGGATCAAATTCTCTTAACACGATTAACTTAAATGAAAACTGAGCATATGTACAGCTTCATGGCTATGAATACTACATTTTTTATTCACAAACCTAAGCCTAATGATTCCTAAATAGAGAGATAGGAAGTTGACAAAAACCTATTTCAGTTGACTTCTTGTATGGCAATGTGGAGCTTTTCAGTGAGGCCTGAGGTGTTTGGGAGCTTGCTTGAACTTCCTCTGACCTTCCCCAATGCCTAGTTTGCCTTGAATGTGCTTGAACAAGCCTGCAGAACTCAACCTGCACAAGCTGAAATCAAAAATGGTAAATCTTGCAAATGGAGTTACAGTCAGTGTTTAAGGGTTGGGATAGCTTGGATAGGTTATGTGGAATGTGTTTGAACCAGTTTGAGGCAAAACACACGAAGGGTTTTTGCTATGGAAGTCAAACTGCAGGGGGTGCCCTGTTTTGCCAATGGAAGGTGATTTTGTGCTATGGCATTCTTAAGGGCTCAAAGGCTCGTGTTTCTGGCTCAAAGGGATGTGTGAAACTTGTCTCAAATGTTTTCTAAAGTTGGTCCCAACAGATGTGCAAGTTGTAGTGTATTTGACAAGTTTCTTGTCTGTTAAGCAAAAGTGAGCAATGATGCAAGACAAGCCTATACAGGCTATATATCAGTTGGTACTTTATGATATTGGCCCCTCAAGTTGGTGGATATTGTGTGCAGTACAAGATCTTGTTCAAGGCTCAAGGATTCTATTTGACATAAAGCAAGATTTTGACAAAAATGGCAAAGTTACCTTTTACCATTTTTGGATTAATCTATTGTATAATCTTCTAATGACCAAAACAAAGTCTTAGACCAATGGATTTGCATTTAATTATTGAGTATGGAAGGGTTTTAGGACCTATAATCTAGTACAAACAAGGCTGATTAGATTTTGCAACTTGCATCACTAAGAAAATGCCATGGATCAAAAGTGAGTTTTTTCAAACTTCAAGCCTTCGATTCTCCAAAACCACAAATGATTTTGGAGAGTTCTTGGACTTTTTAGAAATCTTGTAACATGCTCTACATTCCATATTTGAAATGCATTTTGAGATTCCAAGTGGAACTATGTGAAAAATTTCCATGAAGATAGGTTAAAATCCTGCCTAAACTAGGACAAAATTTCACTAAGTTAAAAGTTTCATGGACCCTTGTTCCAAAAATCATAACTTGAGATACAAGCTTCTTTTGAGAAAACTTTGTGAATCAAAATTGTATATTTTGTGGAGGACTACAACTTTCATGTTGGAATATTTGTTTGAATCCAATTGCATCATGGTGAAAATATTGGGCAAAGTTGGGAAAAAATAAGAAAATTTCATAACTTAGAAAAATTCTAAGTTATGAAATTTTTCAATTTTAAACCCTAATTTGCAAAATTGGGTTTCTTGATGAATAAGTTTCATGTTTTGACACATCTTGATGAAGAATGACCCTTGACACTTGATTTTAACCAAAAAGTCAAAGTTTGACTTTTCAGTGTACAGTCAAATTTTGATCAGTTGACTGGAAAATTCATCTGTCAATCCAATGCATTTGAGATCTTTTGAACCTTGTGAATAGGTAAGATGATTCCATTGAGTCCTTGAGTCCATGCTTGAACCCAATTTTCCATTGGCTAGGTGAAAAATCAGAAATAGCCCTTAAACAATCAAAACCCTAAAAATGACCATTTTGCCCTTTTGATGATCTGATCAAATTTCTTGAGGAGTTGTGGTCCAAACTTGATCAAATGGTTCATATGAGTTTATAATTTTGATGTGGGTCAAAAATTGTGAGGTTTGACTGTAAATTAGCCACAATTGACTTTTTCCCCAATACAACTGATTTCTAGGTCAACTGTCCAATTGACTGGGCAAAAATTTGATTCAAAGCTTGAAACATGGTAGAGGCAATCTTATAAGTCTAACATGAAGTATGAAAGTCACTTTGGGCATTAAAATTCCCAAAATCCATGTGCAAACTCAAACCCTAATTTAGGTCAACAGTGCAAGAAGATGTCTTGAGCATTGCCAAACCCTAATCTGGTTTTGAGTTCAAAGAGCCTTGTGATGAGAAATCTTGATAAAATGAGAGGGAAAATTTTGGGGTACAACAGCTGCCCCTGTTCAATCTTCTTGAACCTGAAGAGTTAGATTGGCGAGTTTGCCTTTCGTGACTCGAAGGTAAAAGAGGATTGGACACTAGAGTGCCCGTAAATTTGCGCTCGTCAGAGTATAGCTGAGGGAATGGGCTTAAAGATGCCATTTGGAGCTGTGACAGAATCTTGTCGGAGATGGGCTTAAAGATGCCATCCAAGAAAAATTGATCGCATAAGAGATTCCTTTGCGAGGGCTCATACACCTGTTGTTGAGGAGTATTATGCTGGGGAATGCTGGTCTTTGTTATGGTAGAAATAGAACTTCAGTCGTCTGTTAATTCTACTAGGGAGTCATCTTTTGGTTGAAGAGGTGACAGTGAACTACTATCAGGTTAACATACAGGCTTTACAGTCTTGTATTGCTATCTGGTCAACATCCAGGCTTCACGATACTTTGCTTCCTATCTGGTCAACATCCAGTCTTCATAAGGATATCAAATGGTTATTTGGTCAACATCCGGGTTTTCCTTTTGATTTTGGGGCCTACTAATATCCCGTTGAATCCGGGCTTCAAAGTAATTGGCCGAGTAAACTGTTATTTGGTCAACGTCCAAGTTTCACAGTATACTTTACTGCTATCTGGTCAACATCCAGGCTTCACAGTCTTGTATTGCTATCTGGTCAACATCCAGGCTTCACGATACTTTGCTTCCTATCTGGTCAACGTCCATTCTTCAGAAGGATTTGCAAGGGATTCAACTATTTTCCGGTCGATCTCTGGGCTTCAGTATAATCAAGGAATTATCTAGTCAAACCCAGGCTTCATAATTGGAACAGGAATCTGCCCCTTGATTTGAATAAGCAAATAAGAGAGCATCCGTGTCTGGAGCATCTCTAAGCCGTATTCTGAGCTTTGAATACCTGTCTTAGGTAACTATCAATTTCATCCTGAAAAGGGTAGAACGTTAGCTAAAACACAAAGTTATGTTGCGTGAAATGTATGATGCAATAATATGTGTTTTATCAAATGTCTATGATATATGAATGTAATGTATACGCATGTAAGCTGATTAGCTGTTTTTCTGAGGAAAATAAATCCTAGATAGCTGGAGATAATAAAATCTTTGACCGCTGTCGAGGAAAATAAATCTATGACCATTGTTGGAGATTCAAAATCTTTGACAACCTCTGTGGGTAGAAGCTATACCGCTGGGGAGATCAGGAGTTTTGGTTGTATACCAATCTACTGGGGACCTCGAGAATCTCTGTTCTAATGGGGGTATCAGGGGAAACTTAATGGCTTCCGCTGGGGATCTTAATGACATGTTGATTTGATCGTGGCGACTTCACTGGGGAAGAATAACTCTCTGGGGAATTACCTGGTTCTAAAGTGACTCTTAAGGGACAATGGAGGAAACTGGATGGAGTCCTACTGGGGTTTAAGAGTTGAAGTGTTGGACTCCGTTGGGGAAGAAAGCTTCATCTTCACTGAGGGCTTGCAGTTTAAAGTTTTCTGGCTCCGCTGGGGATTGGGAGTTTGGAAACTCAAATCTGATTGGGATTTTGAAACTTAACTCCACTGGGGATATGTATTTCAAGGCTTTAGCTCTGTTGAGGATCTCTCCTGGAATAGCCCAAATACATTTTCCCATATTTTCCATCTGTCAGTAATTATTCTTTCTTATTTCGTTTTATTTGTAAGCAGTGATTATATTCAAATGCATATGCTCATTTAATAAATCATTGGACGTTTTCAAATAAAACATAAGTGTAAAAAAGAAAGAGAAAGCAAACAAAATTCTGCACTTTGAAGTATCTTTGAATTAACATTGTGTAAGTATTTCGTACAAAGGAGACAAACATCTTAGTAAGAGAATGTTGTCACAAAAAAATGAGAAAAAATTTATACAAAGAAAGATGGCTATGTGTAACAATTCCATGGAGTTCTCATTCTGCTATAGCCTTCGTAACTCTGAGTATCTTGTCCATCCGTTGCTTCGTCCGCAGATGATTGGATTGATCAGAAGCTTGGAGCTTGTTCGTGAAGAGATTATCCTTAAAGTGATCCGACGAGACATAGTCATACGCTTTAATTCCCTAACTTTTGCCTGGACCGCCCTTTCGGTTTTTCGGTCCACCGGGAAACCCTTTTTTTCCCAAGTTGCCCTTTCGGGTTTTCAACTTGTCGGGTGTACAGATTTTTTTATCCCTAATTTTTGCCTGAACCGCCCTTTCGGGTTTTCGATTCACCGGGATGCCCATTTTTGCCCAAGTCGCCCTTTCGGGTTTTCAACTTGTCGGGTCGTTTATGCGTAGTATCTTTTGACTATGTCTGTGTTCGCAGGGTGCGGCAGATCATCGCCATCCATGGTGGTCAGAATCATTGCCCCACCAGAAAAGATGTTTTTGATCACAAATGGTCCTTCGTAAGTAGGAGTCCACTTGCCCCTGGGATCACTTTGCGGTAAGATGATCCGCTTGATTACAAGGTCCCCGACTTGATATACCTGTCTCTTGACTTTCTTGTTGAAGGCCTTGATCATACGTTTCTGATACGCCTGACCATGGCAAATAGGTAAGTCACTTCTCATCAATCAAGTTAAGTTTATCAAGTCGGGTCTGAATCTAATCGTCTTCATTCAAACCAGCATCCTTCATGATTCTCAAGGAGGGAATCTGAACCTCGATAGGTAAAACAACTTCCATGCCGTATACCAAAGAAGAAGGGGTTTCCCTAGTTGAAGTGTGTGCCGTGGTACGGTACCCGTGCAGAGCAAACGGTAACATCTCATGCCAGTCCTTGTAGGTGACTGTCATCTTTTGAATGATCTTCTTGATATTTTTGTTCGCAGCTTCGACAGCGCCATTCATCTTGGGCTGATAGGGAGATGAATTGTGATGTTGAATCTTGAACTGCTCGCACAGAGCAGTGATCATAGTGTTGTTCAAATTTGTACCGTTGTCAGTGATGATCCTGTCGGGGATACCATACCGGCATATGAGGTTCTGCTTGATGAAGCGGGCAACCACATTATTTGTAACGGAGGCGAAGGAAGCTGCTTCGACCCACTTGGTAAAGTAATCAATGGCTACCAGGATGAAATGGTGTCCATTGGATGTTGTAGGCTTGATCTCTCCAATCATGTTGATTCCCCACATCGCGAATGGCCAAGGAGCTATTAGGATATTGAGAGGAACCGGAGGAACATGTACTTTGTCAGCATAGATTTGGAATTTGTGACAAGTACGAGAATGTTGATGACAATCAGCTTCCATGGTAGACCAGTAGTAGCCTGCCCGTAGAATCTTCTTAGCCATCGTATGACCGCTTGAGTGGGTGCCAAAGGTTCCATTATGTAGTTCAGTCATGATCTGCTCAGCTTCAACCTTGTCTACACAATGGAGTAGGACTCAATCAAGATTGCACTTGTATAGGATACCATTGCTCAGAAAGAACTTGGCCGCGAACCTTCTTAAGAACTTTTTATCATTGACTGAAGCTCCTTCAGGGTATTCTTGTGCTTCGAGATACCTTTTGATGTCATGAAACCACGGTCGGTCCACTACTTCCTCGGTATTAATCTCATGACAATGTGCAGGTTCGTCCATCCGTTTGATGGTGATTTGAGGTGCCTCATTATCCAATTTAAGTTTAAACATGGAGGACATTATAGCTAACGCATCTGCTAGCTGATTCTCTTCTCGCGGGAAGTGCTCGAAGGTAATCTACTCGAAGTGTGGTAACAATGTCAGGACATGTTCTTTGTAAGGGATGAGGTTTGGATTTTTAGTATCCCACTCTCCTTTGATCTGACTGATAACCAAAGTTGAGTCCCCAAATACAATTAGGGATTTGATTCCCAAGTCAATAGCGGCCTTGAGACCAAAGATACAAGCTTCATACTCGGCCATGTTGTTGGTGCAACTAAAGCATAGCCTAGCAGTGAAAGGTGTATGGCAACCTTCTAGAGAGATAAGCACCGCGCTGATACCGTTTCCAAGTGCGTTGGAGGCACCATCAAAGTACAGAGTCCATCGGGATCCTTGTTCAGGTCCATCATATGGTCTATTTTCTTCAATGTTGCTCAAAGTCATGATATCCTCGTCGGGAAAGTCAAACCTCATAGATTGGTAATCTTTGACAGCTTGATGAGCCAGATGATCGGCTAGCACACTCCCCTTTATAGCTTTTTGGGTCGTGTACTATATATCATATTCGGTGAGGATCATCTGCCATCTAGCGATTCTTCCGGATAGAGCAGGCTTCTCAAAGATGTACTTGATCGGGTCCATCTTAGAAATCAGTAAAGTGGTATGTGTCAACATATACTGCCTTAGCCGACGAGTAGCCCAAACCAAAGCGCAGCAAGTTTTCTCAAGCAGTGAGTAGCGAGTCTCACAGTCGGTAAACTTTTTGCTAAGGTAATAAATGGCATGCTCTTTTCGGCCAGACTTGTCATGTTAGCCCAGTACGCACCCCATTGAATTATCTAAGACAGTCAGATACATGATTAAAGGCCTTCCTTCGACGGGTGGCATTAAGATAGGAGGTTCCAGCAAATACTCCTTGATCTTATCGAAAGCAACTTGGCAGTCATCATTCCATTCAACCACCTGATCTTTCTTCAACAGCTTGAAGATTGGTTCACAGGTAGATGTTAGGTGAGAAATGAACCATGCAATGTAGTTTAGGCGTCCCAAGAAACCTCTGACCTCCTTTTCAGTGCAAGGGGCAGGCATCTCTCGTATAGCTTTGACTTTGGAAGGATCAACCTCAATGCCTTTGTTGCTGACGATGAATCACAAGAGTTAACGGACCTGACTCCGAAAGTGCACTTGCTAGGGTTTAGTCTGAGTTTGTACTCTTTTAATCTAACAAACAGCTTTTGCAGATGGTCGAGGTGTTCTTCTTCTGTCTGTGAACGGGCTATCATGTCGTCTATGTAGACTTCAATCTCATGATGTATCATGTCATGAAACAAAGCTACCATGGATCGCTGATAGGTTACCCCAGCATTCTTCAGTCCGAATGGCATCACTTTATAGCAGAAGGTACCCCACTGCGTAACAAAAGTAGTCTTCTCCATGTCTTCGGGGGCCATTTTGATCTAGTTGTACCCTGAAAATCCATCCATGAAAGAGAATACCTTGTGTTGAGCTGTCTTGTCAACTAAGATGTCAATGTGCGGCACTGGAAAGTCATCTTTAGGGTTATCCCTGTTCAAGTCTCTGTAGTCCATGCACATTCTGACTTTGCCATCCTTCTTAGGCACGAGCACAATGTTAGCAACCCATTATGGATAGAAAGTAACATCAAGAAATCCAGTATTGAACTGCTTCATCACTTCAGCTTTGATTTTTTCGGACATGTCGGGCCTCATTCGGCGGACTTTCTGTTTAATTGGTGAACAGTCTTCTCTTGTAGGGAGACGGTGAACCATGATATCTGTATCCAGTCTCGGCATGTCTTCATAGGACCAGGCGAAGATCTCAACATATTCATTCAACAGATGAACTAAGCGCTCTTTGACACTTGGCTCTAGGTTGGCACCTACTTTAACCTCTTTTCTGTCTTCGGCAGTACCCAAATTTATAGTCTCTAACAACTCTTCATGGGGCAGAATAACCCTATCTTCCTGTTACAAAAGTCTATCCAACTCTCCAGGCACTTCGCAGTCTTCATCACCTTCGTATTCGGCATGATTGACCAGATCTTCAGAGTCACTGAAGGCTATAGCAGAATTGTTACCCATGGAATCCGGGGTGGATGGGTACCTACATTTTGTGAGTGTGGGTGTGTGTAAGGGATAGCCACCTTTAAACAAAATAAAATGTAAAAAGAAAGAAAATGAACACAAAGTTTATATATGAAAACGTCTATGATTCATTAAAAATGGCATATGAAAATGAAGAATCAAAACCCTTACAAATGAACCTATATGCCCCGGGTAAGGCATAAGGAAAAAAGTGTACGAATTGTTTAAAAGTTATTACAGACCAACAGAAAATGTTCAAAAGATAAATTACTGATTGATGAAAGTAATGGGAACGAAATATTTCGCCTCCCAGTTGCTCAGTCCTCCTTCAATGGTTGGAAAGATCCAATCTTCGAAATTGCTCTCATCTTCAACATCTTCCAAAGCATGAACTCCATGATGAGTGATTTTCAATGGTGGTCCTCCAGCCCGGGAGCGACGCACAACTTTCTGACTAGCAGAAGTGAAACCCAAACCAAACTTATTTGTCTTATAAGGAAAATCTGGCAGTTGACCCCATATCGTGCTTCCTCCTTCCTTGATCACAACCTCCGCATCTTTAAGGGATGACATCCGGGACACAGGTTTGGTAATTATGGGCACAGCAGTCATTGTCTTGGCTACCGCAACTTCAGGAGAAACCTATTCAAAGTGTTGGAAAGGCGTTTCTATGAATTCACCATCCAACTCCACGTAGCGGAAAGAGTTAAGGTGGCTTATCATATACTCCTCCTCACCATGAACTGTTATGATCTTACTCTGGACTGGGTATTTGAGCATCTGGTGTAGAGAAGAAGTGACTGCCCCAGCGTTGTGGATCCATGGTCTTCCCAACAAGCATGAATATGAAGGACGGATGTCCATCACATAAAATGTAGAGTTGAAAATTTCCGTTCCCACCTTAATTGGGATGTCCACCTCTCCATGAACCATCCTCTTAGAACCGTCGAAGGCTCTAACAATGATATTACTGGGCTTTAAGTCAAACCTTCACAGTCCAATCTGTCCAATGCTTTCTTTGGTAGGACATTTAAAGATGAACTGGTATCAACCAGAACGTGAGCAAGAGTGGTCCCTCTGCACTATACCGAAACATGCAGCGCATCATTATGCTTTCTTCCCTTAGATGTTAGATCGGCGTCAGAGAAGCCAAGACCATTATCGGCTGTAAGGCTAGCCACACACTCTTGAAACTGATCTGCAGAAGTCTCTTGAGGCACGTGTGCCGTCTTCAGAAATTTGATCAAGGCTTTGGCATGAGCCTCGGAGCAGAGCAATAAAGCTAGCATAGATATTTTTGAAGGGGTTTGCCCCAGCTGCTCTACGACATCATAGTCACTTTTCTTAATCATCTTTAAAATCTCCTCCATTTACTTTTGGGTGGTCTCGGGGATAACCAAATTCTGAGCCCTCGTCCTGACGGGTGCTTCTTAGATCCCCTTACCTTTATCAGCAGTAACAGCAGAGGGTACAACTTCGAGAGTAACAATCTCTTCAATCATTGGACTTCGTATAGATATCTTGACTGGCACAGGAGCACTTGAGGGTCCAAAGATCTCCCTTGGAGGAGCAATCTCCGGAGAGAAGATTCTTCCACTACGAGTGATCTTACTTGTCCCTACAATATTTCTTATGTCAGGAGTTTCTTCATCAAAATTTTCTTCAACTGATTCGATCTACTTAATACCGTGGTAGAAGATCTCTCCTCCATAATTCCACGGTATTGTCTTATTGGACTTGTATGGGATAGGCCCCTGCATAGTAATCTTCAGCGGTACAAACTTTGGATCGGGTGTAATCTTAACAGGTCTTTTGGAGGCTTTGGAAAGACTGTCGGAAATGGTGATTATAGCAACATCATTGATTGGAGTAACAGGAGTAACATGAGTAACAAGAGTTTTCTGAAAGAGGATTTCTTGAGTATCCATCAGGTGTTGGCTGCCTGACTTCAATAACAGACAGTCATATTTCAAGGTCTAACATAGGTAACAATCTTTTTCACAGCCTAGAAAAATCCCGGCTTTCAACAGATTCATCTTGATCATTGGCAACGGAGTCATTAAGTTATCAATAGCAGTAACATGAATATCTTCTACAATAGCATGGACATTATGACCATGTTTTGGCATTGGAGTGGATATCACATTAGGTTTTTCAGGTGCGTCAAACTCCACCTCCTTGGCATCTATTAAATCTTGGATCTTGTTTTTAAGGGCCCAACAGTTGTTGGTGTCGTGCCCTATGCTGTCGGAGTGGTAAGCACATTTAGCATTGGCATGGTAAAAAGGGGAAGTTGTATTCGGATTTTGTGGCGGATCTCTCAAGGTTGTAAGGTTCAGCTTCAAGAGATGGGGGAGGACCTGGGCAGGCGTCATGTTTATTTTGGTGAACTTCCTAGCAGGCCTTCCTCCTCTTTGTTGGTTGGTTCTTAGTTGATCATTCCTAGGTTGATCAGCTGCTATCTTTTGGATCATCACAGCCCCCACCGTTGACCGGTTCTCTACTCCTTCTCGACCTTTCTGAGAGTAAACAGCTGACACCTACTTCTTGGCTGGAAAAGGTTTTTTGACAGCAGCAGAAGCATATGTATCTTTTTGAATCTTACCACTCTTGATGCCAGCTTCAACTCGTTCACCAGTCAAAATTAATTCGGTGAACCCTGCCGATGAACTCCCTATCAGGTGATTAAAGAATGGACCAGGCAGCATCCCCAAAAACATATCAACCAGTTCTCTTTCAGACAAAGGTGGTTGCACCCTTCCAGCCAGGTCCCTCCACTTCTAGGCATACTCCTTAAAGCCCTCATTGGAAACCATACCCATACTCTGTAATTGAGTATGAGTAGGTGCTAAGTCTGCATTATACTGATATTGTCGGTAGAAGGCAGCATCCATCTCCTCCCAATTATGTACGTCGGCCCTCTCAAGCTGATAGAACCAGTCCAATTACGTACCTGACAAACTATCTTGAAAAAAGTGGACCCACAGATCCTTATCAGAAGAGTGAGGTTGGATCTTTCTGACGTAGGACCGCAGATGCATCTTCGGACAGGACAAACCGTCGTATTTAGAAAATGTAGGCACTTTGAACTTGGGGGGAATGACGATCCCAGCAACCAACTCTAGTTCTTCGAAATCCAACCCATGTACTCTTTGTACTTCCATGGCTGCCAGCCGATCATCCAGATTTTTATACTTATCGTCCGACGGAGGGTATTGCTGCTCAGAGTAATCTTCATCCTCTTCTTCTTATTCCTCTTCAACCTCAGACTCGGAAGGTACCGCAGCTCCTTTTCCTTTGCCAATCCCTTCATCAGACGTCGAGGGGAAATCCAGGACTCTCTTGGCTTGGTTCTCAAATCTTGTTCCCATAGTGGCCACACCAATTCTTTTCTTTTTCTTCTTTTCTTTTTCCTTTTCCTTCTCTAACAGTGCTTTAAGGTCCTCTTGACCCTTTGCCAAGGTCATGAGGAGTTGTTGGAACTGGGAATTCTGTGCTTGCAGATCTTTGACCGTCTGCTCTATATCCATCTTGTTGAAATAAACAGCAGAAAGATAAGGAAACCTGGTGTGAAGACTTGTTTATGCATATGATGAATGATATGTATTCATGTAATGCATTCAAGGATTCAGAAATTCAAAGTTGTTACAAATAAAAAGAACACACGTCATATTAATAAGATGAAATTTGTTAGTACATAAATGCCCCATGGGAAAAATATTACAAAGTTCTTAATGTAAAAAGACGTTGCGCTTCCTCTATGGTGCAATGTAAGTGTTGAGATTCTGCTCTTCGTGAAGTCATCGAGTAAGTTCCAAAACCTTCTTCTCACTGGCGTAGAAGTTGTCTTCAAACGTATTCCGATCTTCCTTGAGCTGTATCCAGCTCTTTTGCAAATCTTCCAATGATGTTGGCATGTCAGGATGTAGGAGGGTGTATGGAGCCTCTCCTTCCAGACCAGGCTTTTTGATCACGGGGAGAATATGGGGGTAAGGCATCATAAGACTCTGGGCGCGGGTTCGTACCCACTTGAGATAAGGCTCAAGGGGGATGGAATTCTTGTGTCCCAGTGTCTTACTGTCCACTTTGTTAGGCATCCTCCAAGCTCGGATAAACATTTGTCGAAGTCAAAAACCAAGTCTAGAATCAGCATGTCGTGAGGGCCATCCCTTCGGGCATACCCAAATTGTCTCTGAGCTAAACAGGGGTTGTAGGTAATGCCTCCCCTAATGCCAAGTATTGGGACATTAGGGAATTCTCCGCAACGATCAATGATGATGACATTTTCTCTAGACCGAGAACACCAATGAACATCAGAATGTGTAAGAGTCATCAATTGTTGTGACCACCTCAAGCCTTGCTCATTCTTCAAGACTGATTGGGGAAGGTGAGAAATAAACCACCTTGCTAGAAGAGGGGTACATCACATGAGAACACCTCTTTTCCTCATTGTTCGTGTGTGAAATGAGTGTAGGATGTCCCCAAGCAGTGTAGGTACAGGATTCTGAGATATGAAAATCTTGACAGCATTCACATCTATAAGCTGATCAGGGTTTGGGAACAAGACCAACCCATAGATGAGAAGTGCTACAATCTCCTCAAAAGCTTACAGATCTAGAGAATTCCACCATTCTTGTGCCTTCTCGAACAGAAACTTTTCCAAGAAACCCTTGACACCACTTCTGGTTTCCCAATGACCTTTGATATCAGATGGTTGCAAGTGCAAGGCTTAAGCAACATCTTCAGGCTTTGGTTCTCTTTCCGTACCGTTGTAGGATAGTTGATGGAGAATAGGAATCCTCAGGAGTTGAGAAAATTCCTCCAAAGTAGGCACTAGTTGGTAATCAGGGAATGTGAAACAGTGGTGTAGGGAGTCAAAGAATTGGAAGAGAACTTTCACCATATCTTCTTCAATGTTGGATTTGACCAAGTTGAGAAGTCTGCCATGTTTTTCACTGAAGAGATAATTCTCTGGAATCTTGGAAGTAAGCTCCTCGAGTTGAGGAGGGATTCTTACCAGGTTGACCTGAATCGTTTTTTGCAGAGTGATTCCATTACCTACAAAACAAGAACAAAGATGAAGATCCAAACCCTTGAAATGGTTAGTGGATGCATATGATGCTTTATGATGTTCATGATGTATGCACAAGTATATGTACAAGCAAATCACACAAGTTCCTAGTTTCAGGCTTGCATGGGGTTTCATAAGTAAGTACCCTCTTGAAGTTAGTTGGCTCAACCTATCCTATAAATAGTAACCGGGTTCTAAGGAGCTCAATATTACTGGATTATTTTCTGTGTTCATTGTTTCAGTTTAGCCACTTAACTGGCGACCGAAATATTCCAAGAAAATAACCCTCAATGAGTGTAGTATCTAGTATCTACCAACTTCGGACTGCACCAAAGTCGGTCATCTCACTACCCCTAATAAGGGAAAGATGGTAAAGTAAAGGTTCTAAGAGTTCATTAGTGCTTCATGACATCACTCAGCGGCCCCGTATTCTCTTTGATTGACTCAGGCTATCGGTACCCACAAATATGTCGCACTAATATAGTTATTGATTCAACCATGTCGGTATACCCCGCACAGTTTCCACAATGTATTGCTATTTACCTATGAATGTTTCCCAAATCCGGGTAGAGGATTTCAAACCCAAACAATAGAACCAAATGTAAAGCAATCAAAGCGAACAAAGTAAGCATGTAAAGGTGATCTAAACCCTAAGGTTACTCCACTTTTAGTATGAATCTCTAGCAGAGTCGCCAGTTCTGTGATACGGTGGGAGAACTGACTTGAAGTTTTGCGTTTGTGTTCGCAAATGTTTCTATTTAGCAAGAGTCACCACTGACTTTTTATTTTATCCAAAGTAAAGGTCAAAAAGCACAGGAAAGACCTTTGAGATGTTTTCTTGGGTTCAGGGGGTAGATTATGAAAAGGGAAGGTGCAAGCACCCTTTTCATCCATGGTTATCCATGGGCTCTTAGTTACTTGTTTAGATCACTTGCTTTGCTTTTCCAATTGTTTGAAATGGTGCTTTGTGTGTGGTTTTGAAAATGCTTTGAAAAAGGCCATCGTTGTGGCAACCTTTGTAATGATTCTTGTTTGAATATATACAAAGGTGTATTGTCTTTTTGAAAAGATTTCAATGTTTGAAAGTTTGTTTTGGGAAATGTTTTGAAATTATGTTGTGAGGTGTGTTTGAAAATAGCAAGGATGTTTTGCAAGTTTTGATCAAGTAACTAAGAGTTATCTACCATATTTTACTCAAATATCCTTCCTATACGTTTTTAACCCTTTTGACAGTGTTGTTTTACCATTGCATTTGGTAAACAACCTTGTATTAGGATGTTAAACGGGACAGGCGCGGGTCATCGTATTGGCCATGATAGCAATTGTGCTAAGTATCTTTAGCAAATTTTTGAGGGACTAGATCATTTTGTATAGACAACCAAGATAGCGTCATCGAGAGACTATGATCTTTTGTTTTGTTTTTGTTTTGCCAAAGTACTCAGCATGCATAACATGACCATTTTAAAGTCAACAAGTGGATGCAACCTTAGGGGTGCAAGTGTGCATAGTGTTGTCATTTTACATGCTTTTTGTCTTTGTATTAGTCAGGCTATTTGTTTGATTTTTGACTTTTCGCATACAAACCCTAATCTCTAGCATGGCATATTTGTATATGCAAACCCTAAACCCTAAATAAATTAAATAAATATGCAAACTATTATGAATATGCAAAAAATGTTTTGTTTATTTTCATGTATGTAAAAATATAATATTTAATGTAAAAATGAAATAAAAAGATTATTTTTTTATTAAGGGCAAAAACCCTAATTTTCTTTTAAGTAAGCAAATATATATTATATATATTTTTTATTTACAATAAAATGAAATAATGTATATACAAAAATAAAATATATTTAGAAAAAATATTATTTAAGTATAAGTAATAAAAATAAAAGTATAATATTTTTATGTATTATTTTTTAAGTTTTCATCAAATAAAATAAAAAGTATATACTAATTAAATTATTTTTATGTTAGAAAAAATAAAAATAAAATACAAAATAAATGTGAAAATTTATAAAAATATTTTGATATTTTTTATGTTTAGAAAATAATAAATAAAATCAGAAATGAAAATAAAATGAAAAAAATATAAAAATATGAAGAAATGGGCCAGGGGGGTGCAGTCAGTAATGAGGGGGTGTCAAAAACAAAGCCAGAACCAAGCCCAGTCCATTGACTTCATCTTCAACCTCTTGTTCAAAAACGTGCGTGCCCTGTACACAATGCCAGATCCTGCATACGTGCTATAATGCAAAAAACCATAACATCAAAGTTGTAGCATTTTTCAAGACGAATTCAACCATATAAGAAACTTAATCTAACTCTCAAAGACCAGAGAGAATTTCACCGGCCCTAAATTCTAACCTAATTTTTTCAGGAAGTTCATGGATCAAATTCTCTTAACACGATTAACTTAAATGAAAACTGAGCATATGTACAGCTTCATGGCTATGAATACTACATTTTTTATTCACAAACCTAAGCCTAATGATTCATAAATAGAGAGATAGGAAGTTGACAAAAACCTATTTCAGTTGACTTCGTGTATGGCAATGTGGAGCTTTTCAGTGATGCCTGAGGTGTTTGGGAGCTTGCTTGAACTTCCTCTGACCTTCCCCAATGCCTAGTTTGCCTTGAATGTGCTTGAACAAGCCTGCAGAACTCAACCTACACAAGCTGAAATAAAAAATGGTAAACCTTGCAAATGGAG
This sequence comes from Vicia faba, assembly GCA_948472305.1. Taxonomy (NCBI): domain Eukaryota; kingdom Viridiplantae; phylum Streptophyta; class Magnoliopsida; order Fabales; family Fabaceae; genus Vicia; species Vicia faba. The sequence goes on from OX451738.1 coordinate 414,844,330, forward strand.
TTAAAGTCGGTGTTTAAGGGTTGGGATAACTTGGGTAGGTTATGTGGAAAGTGTTTGAACCAGTTTGAGGCAAAATGCACGAGGGGTTTTTGCTATGGAAGTCAAACTGCAGGGGGGGCCTGTTTTGCCAATGGAAGGTGATTTTGTGCTATGGAAGGCTTAAGGGCTCAAAGGCTCGTGTTTCTGGCTCAAAGGGATGTGTGAAACTTGTCTCAAATGTTTTCCAAAGTTGGTCCCAACAGATGTGCAAGTTGTAGTGTATTTGACAAGTTTCTTGTCTTTTATGCAAAAGTGAGCAATGATGTAAGACAAGCCTTTACAGGCTATATATCAGTTGGTACTTTGTGATCTTGGCCCCTCAAGTTGGTGGATATTGTGTGCAGTACAAGATCTTGTTCAAGGCTCAAGGATTCTATTTGACATAAAGCAAGATTTTGACAAAAATGGCAAAGTTACCTTTTACCATTTTTGGATTAATATATTGTATAATCTTCTAATGACCAAAACAAAGCCTTAGACCAATGGATTTGCTTTTAATTATTTAGTATGGAAGGGTTTTAGGACCTGTAATCTAGTACAAACAAGGCTGATTAGAGTTTGCAACTTGTATCACTAAGAAAATGACATGGATCAAAAGTGAGTTTTTGCCAACTTCAAGCCTTCGATTCTCCCTAACCACAAATGATTTTGGAGATTTATCCTTGACTTTTTATAAATCTTGTAACATGATCTACATTCCATCTTTGTAATGCATTTTTATATTACAAGTTTAACTATGTGAAAAATTTCCATGAAGATAGGTCAAAATCCTGCCTAAACTAGGGCAAAATTTCACTAAGTTAAAAGTTTCATGGACCCTTGTTCCAAAAATCATAACTTGAGATCCAAGATTCTTTTGAGAAAACTTTTTGAATAAAAGTTATAGATTTTGTGGAGGAATACAACTTTTATGTTGGAAGTTTTGTTTGAATCCAATTGCATCATGGTGAAAATGTTGGGCAAAGTTGGGAAAAAATAAGAAAATTTCATAACTTAGAAAAATTCTAAGTTATGAAAATTTTCAATTTTAAACCCTAATTTGAAAAATTGGGTTTCTTGATGAATAAGTTTCATGTTTTGACACATATTGATGAAGAATGACCCTTGACACTTGATTTTAACCAAAAAGTCAAAGTTTGACTTTTTAGTGTACAGTCAAATTTTAATCCGTTGATTGGAAAATTCATCTGTCAATCCAATGCATTTGAGATCTTTTGAACCTTGTGAATAGTTCAAGATGATGCCATTGAGTCCTTGAGTCTATGATTGAACCCAATTTGTCATTGGCTAGGTGAAAAATCAGAAATTGCCCTTATACAGTCAAAACCCTAAAAATGACCATTTTGCCCTTTTGATGATCTGATCAAATTTCTTGAGGAGTTGTGGTCCAAACTTGATAAAATGGTTCATATGAGTTTATAATGTTGATGTGGGTCAAAAATTATGAGGTTTGACTGTAAATTGGCCACAGTTGACTTTTTCCCCAATACAATTGATTTCTAGGTCAATTGTCCAATTGACTGGGCAAAAATTTGATTCAAAGCTTGAAACTTGGTAGAGGCAATCTTATAAGTCTAACATAAAGTATTAAAGTCACTTTGAGCATTGAAAGTACCAAAATCCATGTGCAAACTCAAACCCTAATTTAGGTCAACAGTGCAAGAAGATGTCTTGAGCAGTGCCAAACCCTAATCTGGTCTTGAGTTCAAAGAGCCTTGTGATGAGAAATCTTGATAAAATGAGAGGGCAAATTTTGGGGTACAACACCTGGAAATTGATGGATATTAGTATGCCTTAAACTCAAGTTGGAAGCCCAGATGCGACCGGATAACCACTTGATTCCTTCTGAAGCCTGGAGCACGACCAGATAAGAATTGAGAAATTGCGAAGCCTGGAGAACGACCAGATAGCAAGTTTAATCTCATCCCCCCAGTAAGTCGCTGTGAAGCCTGGAGCACGACCAAATAGCAGTCGGTCTTATTTTCCTCAACAAATCACTAGGAAGCTTGGAGCACGACCAGATAGCAGTTCATTTTCACCTCCTCGACTAAGAGATGATTCCCCAGTAGAGTAACGGACAATTGAAGTTCCTAAAACTTTATTTCTCTCAAGACAGAGACCAGCATTCCCCAGCGAAATCTTCCTCAACAACAGGTATACGGGTTCTCGCAAAGGAATCTCTTATGCGATCGACACTTCTTATGATGGCATATTTAAGCCCATCTTCCGACATCAACCTCCAAATGGCATCTATAAGCCCATTCCCGATATCACAAGGCCAGTACCACTTCATGCGAGTGCAAATTTCTGGGCACTCTAGTGTTCAATCATCTTCCAGCTTTGGATCACAAAAGGCAGACAAGCCAATCTACATCCTTCGGTGTAAGAAGATTGAACAGGGGCAGTTGTTGTACCCTAAAATTTTCCCTCCCATATTTCTCAATGCATTTCAAGTGAGGTCCTCAAATTTCTCAAGGAAGTCCAAGGGTTGACCAGACAAAGTCTCTCCTAAGGCAGTCTACCTCAAATTAGGGTTTCAGTTTGCATCAAGATGTTTGAGTCCAAAAGACCCCAAATGCTCACCATTTTCCTAATATGTTCTCAAGATTATCCATGTCAAGTTTCAAGCCTTGCAGAGGAAGTTTGCTCAGTCAATTGCTCAAAGGCCTGAAAATCGATTGTGGTAGGGCAAAAGTCAACGGTGGCCCACATACAGTCAAACTTCAAGTTTTTGGTCAACATTCTCATTTTGAAGTTTTATTCATCATTTTATCAAGGTTTGATCATGATTCCTCAAGGATTGCTCACAATTCATCAAAACCCAAAATTTGCTAAATTAGGGTTTTGTAGGAAAAGTCAACTCAACTTTGACTAAGCATAACTTTCTCATACTTTAACAAAAATGAAACATCCAAAGCTAATTTTGAAGAGGATGAAATTCCCTAGAATCCATCTTCATATCCCAAGTTCAAAATATGCACTCACAAGAAGATATGAATTTGGACATTATAGGTAATTTTGGAAAGTCAACAAAAACACCTTTTGGGTCAAAGCTTCATACATGAACATGGAAGACTCAATTGAGATGATACCAAAAGGGTTGCTTAGAGGACATCTTAATCTTTCTAAAAAGTCCAAGAACACATCTCTAGGGTCAAAATTGAAGGAGTTATGCATTAGCAAAGTTAACCCTTTTTGCAAAATTGCCAAAAGTCAAATGTGGCCAAAATTGCAATTTTTGTCAAATGGGCCCAACTTTTTATGCTTGCATTGAGTTTGTAATGTGACCCAAGGCCCATGATCTCTCCCACTTGTCATTATTTTATTTTTTTATTTATTTGGATTTTATTTCATTTAAATCAAATAAAATCAAAATAAAATCATGAAGATATCAAAAACTAATCAAAGCTTGAGATTTTATGCATGTTTAGGTCTATTATACAGCTGGAGATGGAATCAAATCGTGCAAGGTTCATTTGGACACAAAATATTGCATTTTGCTTGATTTGGAAAGATTTGCAGAAAGGATCAAATCATGAATCAATGATCATAATTGGAGAAGATTTGAAACAAGTTTGCAACCCTAATTCATTCTTGGATACATAAGGAAGGATTGCAGACCAAAAACAAGGGGATTGGAGGCATGAAAAACAGAAAGAAAGTTTCAAAAAATTCAAGAAAAGTGGCAAACTGATTTCCACTTTTCAGGTCAATTCAAAGCGTTATAACCATCCCAATCAATTGCTGGACATCCAAGGAGCAAGATTCAACCCCTAGCAAGCTTCCTAACATCTAGAATCACGCTGTAAGTTTCAGACGGTTCACGTTTTTTTATTGAATTCGAATACCATAATTCTGGCATAGTTAGCATGTTTTATTGACATATCCTTAATCCACGAGTTATTTGCAAGCTAATGGTTGTACTTAATTGCATTTTCATTAATTGTGCAGCAAGATGCCATAGTTAGGGTTCTTGCTTCGTTTTTAGAGTTTTTGTGTACAGGGACAATTGGCCATGGATAGTGGTACCATGATGCTCGTGAGGTTGCAACGAGTTGATTGGTACCACTGGTTGTGATTTATCATGCAGGGACAAGATTTTGGAATGGACAAGGGTTGTACCTACGCCCAGTGTCCGTAGGTAAATGTCTTTTGTCTAAAACGACGGAGACGATGAGGAAGATGATAATGTGGCGCTTCAGGACTAGCCAATTCAAATCTGCGCGTGTTTTGATAATTATTATTTTGTTTTTACTATATAACGTTTTTTTATTATCATATGTATAATTAACGTGGCCGGCTCAGATGGTAAGCATGCAGGGTGATATTGCCCAAGGACCTGGGTTCGATCCCCAGGTCCCAACAATGTTTCATATTATTTTTCCTTGCATATTCAGGTGTGTTGATACCTCATGAAGTCCATCATGCACTCTCCAAATTTGGGCGTCCAAGCCATCAATAGGCTAGATCCAAGGCTTTCCCAATGAAGGTCCACCACGGGCGTGAGTCAAGCACATGTATGGGATTGGCAAACTCAAAGCAGGCATCAGCATTTGGGCCCAGAATTTTCCAGCCACACCCCCTTTTTTCTGAAAACCACCAGGCCCATTTTATTTCTTTTCTAATTTTTCTTATTTAATTTAATTTGTTTAAATTGTTTTCTAACACAAATAATTTCATTTTTTCACAAAAAATCATAAAATCAATTTCACAAATTTAGAATTAGGTTTTTATTTATTTTATCAAATTTAATTTAATATTAGTTTAAATTTAATATAGGTTAATTCTAACTTTTTTATATATTTAAAATCAATTAGAAAAAATTAGGGTTTGCTTGACTTAATTTTTATTTCTTTCTCAAAATAAAAAATACAAAATAGATTAATTTAATTATTTTTCTTAATTTAAATTAATTAGTAATTAGGTTTTTATATTTATTCAATTAAATATTATTTTCTCAAAACAATCAAAAACAACAAAAAATGATTTTTCTCTTTAAGTTTCAATTAGGTTTAGATGGGGTCAAAACCCTAATTCCTTTTCATTTAATTCATCGCGCGCGTTTTATTAGTTTCGCAATATTAATGTAACTGCTTACGGTATGTAATAGTTTAATTAGGATTCTCCTTTATTTATCGTTTTACGGGTTTTTTGGCTATGCAATCCCTACCCCGAAGCCTTTTAATAGCGTAGTTTTTATTTCTCGCATTTTAATTCCTGCAAATATTAATTGTTAGATGTATGTAATAGGATTGTATGACAAGATTGCATGACAATTTAAAATGGCTAGAAAACCCTAATGTGCAAAGATAATAACTGAAATCAAATCACTCGCACATGCGCACTCCTAGGGTATACTCTCACTTCGGTTGCCTTCGGTAAAAGATCATTAAGTATAGGGTGTCTTAGTGGTTTCCCTCCTGTCTAGCAAAGATCAAAAGTCTCGTTCAGAAATGTTGCCTCGGAAATGTTGCCTCGAATATGATCTTAAGACTTTAGGGTTATTACTAAGACGTCCTAACATTGCTTTAGTGATCGTATGTCCCTTTCGAATTGACCCTTACAACTCCAATGACGGTGCTTCCTATTTCTCAATAGTAGGATAGCATTGTCTAAAGGAAACGAGAATAGAAACAATCCTTTTTCGAGTAGGTAGATGCTAGTAGGTACTTGCTCAAAATCAAACTTTTTCACACTTACACTTTTTCAAACAAAGTTTTCAAAAATAAACTTCGTAACACTCTTGAAGACAGAAGCAAGGGTTAAAACAAAGTCAAACAAAACTTTTCAAAACAAACACACACAAGCAATTTTAAAAAGATGAGCTAGTACCTAAAAGCCCATGGAAAACCATGGATAGAAAAGGTGCTAACACCTTCCCTTTCTATAATCTACCCCCCGTACTCAAAATCTAGAAAAGGGAATTTTTTTGTGCTTTTTTTCCTTTCCTGTTGGATAAAATAAAAGTCGGTGCCGACTCTTGCTTACTGCAACATTTTGCAAACACAAACGCAAAATGCAAACCATCATTTTCCAAAACAATCCGGTTCTACCACCGTACCACAGAATTGGCGACTCTGATGGGGACAAAATAAGTGGGGTATACCTTAGGATTAGTTCATTATAATTTGCTTCTCTTGTTTGTTTTGGTTGCTTTACTTTTAAAGGGTTTTGTATTGGGAGTTACTATAGATCCTAACCCGGATCTGGGGACACCTTTTAGGTAAGTAGCAATAAACTGTGAGGGAATTGTATGGCGTAGACCGATACGGTTGAAGCAGTAGCTATGTTGATGTGGCACATTGGTTGGTACTGGTATCCCTTGTGAAGAAACGAGGAGAATATGGGGCTGCTATGTGTGTCGTTAAGCATCAACTGCCCTTAGAACCCTTAATCGACCAACTTGGCCATTAGGAAGTAGTGAGATAGCCGGCCTCGGTGTAAAGCTGAGAACTGGTTGATACTCGATACTACACTCATTGAGACCATACTCTCGAGATAGTTTCGGCCGCAAGAAAAGATTGTGTGAGCTGAAACCATGACCGATGGAGGATGGTCAGTGATATTGAGAACCTCTAGAACCCGGTTACTTTTTCTAGGACTGGTTAAAACCAACTGAACTTCAAGAGGGTAATACCTTTGACACCATGCAAGCCTTAAACTTAAGGGCTTTTGTGTGACTTGTTTGCCTTTGCCATGCCTGTTATCTATTATACCTGTTGTTTTTATCATGACATCATGCATCATAACATAGCATGCATACTTCATTATACTAACCTTTTCAAAGACCGAGGGGATTTATCTTTGTTCTGTTTTGCAGATTATGGCTTCCGTGCGCAGAAACACCATCCGAGTTAAATTAGTGCAATTACCTGTTCAACTCAAAGAGTTAGCCTCAAGAGTGTGTGAGACTTCTTCATTTATTAAGAGACATGGTCAGCTTCTTAGCTTGGTTACCTCAAAGTTTGATGAGCAGATGATGAGTGTGCTTTTCCAGTTCTTCGATCATGTGCATCATTGCTTCACCTTTCCAGATTATCAGCTGGTTCCCACTTTGGAAGAGTTTTCTCACTTATTGGGCATATCCATCCTTAAGCAGATGCCCTTCACAGGTATGGAAGAGACACCTAGACCAGAAGACATTGCTTCATCTCTGCATCTAAAAAGGGCTGATGTAGTATCCAATTGGGAAACACGAAGCGGGGTTGAAGGTTTCTTAGCCAAGTTTTTGATAGATCAAGCTCAGCTATTCTGGGATAGTTTGGACTTTCAGGCTTTCGAAGATATCTTGGCTCTCATTATCTACGGTTTGGTTCTCTTCCCGAATCCAGATTCCTTTATAGATGTGAATGCGGTTAAGATCTTCCTGTCTCGAAATCTAGTGCCTACTCTACTGGGTGATATCTTGCATGCCCTCTACACTCGTACTGTGCGAAGAACAGGGACTCTTATGTGTTGTATGTTGTTGCTGTCGAGGTGGTTTATTTTGCACCTCCCTAAGTCTGTGTTGAATAATGAAGAAGGTTTGGGATGGTCTTACAGGATAATGTCACTTGCCCATACAAACATTCTTTGGAGTTCCCGGGTTATGGAAAGCATTGCTGTCATTGATTGTTGTGGGGGATACCCTAATGTCCCATTGCTTGGAATCATAGGGGGTATAACCTACAACCCTTGTCTAGCTTTGCGATAATTTGGTCGTGCTCGGAGAGACGGTACCCACGAGCTACTTCTTACAGATATTGCATTTGACTACAAGGAGGATGTTGACGAGCATCGTCGAAGGTTTATACGAGCTTGGGGTATGGTGAACAGATCTGACCCTCAAGATCTAGGACCAAGGACTTCTCTCCCTATGCATCCTTATCTCTAGTGGGTCTGAGCTCGTGTACAGAAACTTGGGATGCCTTATGAAGTCGTGTTACCAGTGATTGTGGAACCCACCAATGAAGAAGGAATTCCTTACACCGTTCTTTATCCTTACATTCCCATTGATCCTGGGGCATTTCAGAGGTCTTGGATTCAGCTGAAAGAGGAGAGGGATACTTACCGTGAGAAGTACCATGAGCAAGAAAGGAAGATCTTGAAGCTCACCAGGCAGCTCGAAGAAAAAAGAACGATCAATGACTACGTTAGCACAAAGGGGAAGCGTCCATGGGATTTCTGATTTTGCTTTTTCTAGTTTAGATTTGTTTTCCGTTTATTTCTTTGTAATGCCTCAAAGGCATTGTTGAAACTTGTTACCAGTTAATCTAATAAAGTTTGTTTATTTTTTGGTTTGCAAATTTAAATCTCCCAAAGTCTTTGAAATCATTACATACGCATCACATTATCATGCACACCATTATAGGTACCATTACAGGTTTCTCATCTTCTTTGCTGTTTATTTCAGCAGAAATGTATTTCGATCAAGTTATCAAAGATCTTCAGGCACAAAACGCCCAATTCCAACAGATGTTCTTAAGTTTGGCTAAAGGGCAGGAGGATTTGAAGACCCTGATTCTGAAAGAAAAAGAGAAGAAGAAGAAGAAGAAGAAGTTTGTTCTTCTGAATATGGGCAAAAGGTTTGGGGATAGGTTGAAACAGCAAGCTAACTTGACCTCTTCATCCAAGGAAGGGGAGAACCAAGAAGAAGAAAAGGGTCTCAGTCATGCAATCTCTGATGATGATACAAATTATGATGAGGAGCAATATCCTCCTGCCGAGGATAGGTACAAGCAACTTAAAGACCTTCTGAGTGCTATGGAGATTCAGAAGATCCCTGGTTTGGATTTCGGAGAACTGGGACGGGTATCGAGAGTGGTGATTCCTCATAAGTTCAAAGCTCCTGTTTTTGCCAAGTATGATGGAGTATCCTGTCCAAAACTCCATCTCCGCTCGTATGTCAGGTAAATCCAACCTCACACTGTTGATAGAAACTTGTGGGTGCATTTTTTTCAAGATAGTCTGTCAGGGACTCAGCTTGAATGGTTTTATCAGTTGGAAGGAGCCAATGTCCGAAACTGGGAAGACCTTGCTGCTGCTTTTTACAGGCAATGTCAGTATAACACCGACCTTGATCCCACTCATACTTAGCTTCAGGGTATGTCAATGGGTGCAAGTGAAGGTTTTAAAGACTATGCTCAGAAGTGGAGAGACTTAGCTAGAAGAGTCCAACCCCCTCTGTCTGATAGGGAGTTGGTTGATATGTTCCTAGGGACGCTATCTGGTCCATTTTTTAATCATCTGATCGGCAGTTCGTCATTTGGGTTTACTGAGTTGATCTTGACTGGGGAGAGAGTAGAAGCTGGTATCCGAAGTGGTAAGATACAGAAGGATACTTCATCAAGTGCAGTAAAGAAGCCTTTCACCGGTAAGAAAGAAGCTAGTGCAGTATATGGCTCGGGCGCCAAAGTAAGCTTGAACACTGTCAAGCAGTAAATGCGGTAATGATATCAAGATCCATTGTTGCTCCACAATGCAACAACCAACAAAGGGTGGAGAGACCACAGAGGCAGTACACTCGGCTCAATATGACCTTGTCTCAAATTCTACCATAATTATTGAAGACCAATCTGGTAACTCTGAGGGAAGCTCCGAAGAACCCCAACACCACATCTCCTCAATATAACCTGAATGCCCGTTGCGCCTATCATTCTGAAAGTCCAGGTCATGATACAAACAATTTTTGGGCCTTGAAGAATAAGGTGCAAGACTTGATCGAAGCCAAAGAGATTGAGTTTGACGCTTCGGAGAAGCCCAGCGTCATAACTGCTCATATGCCCAAACCTGGTCATGGAGTGAATGTTGTAGACAATGATTTATTTGTGACCTGCGTAGAAGGAATTTCTACTCCTTTGATGACAGTTAAGAAGAATCTACTGTTGGACGGTTTATTTCGGGCTATGGCGAAGGTTGCCACATGTGTTCAATTCTTTCTGTTGGGTGCCACTTATTGAAATCAGGTGTTCAACGCCTGATGGATAACAAAGAGATCCTATTCGAAAAGACTTTGATTTCGTTGGTTCTAATTCAAAATGTTGCCATCATAACCATTTCCTCCAATCCTTCTAAGGTTTCCTCGAGAAAACCTGTTAGGATTACACCTGTTCCAAGAGTTGCTCCGTTAATAATTACTGCCCCTGGTCCTATTCCATACACTTCGGATAAAGCTGTCCCTTTGCACTATGGGGCCGATGTGTATTACCATGGAGTTAACCAAGACTTAAAGGGTGAGGAGGTTGAGCTTGATATCAGTAATATTGTCGGGGCTAGCAAGGTCACCAGAAGCGGAAGACTCTTTTCTCCCGAGATTTCCCCTCTGATTGTCCACAAACCTGTTGTCATTCCATCTGCTGGTACATCAACTACTATCCCAGTTCCTATTCCAGTTATCACCCTTGTCGTCTAGCCATCTAGCACTCGGGGCAAAGAAATCACAGGTGAGTCTGCCCAGACGGAGGCACCTAAGAAGATCATCGTAGAAACCTCGAAACAAGAGATAGTTCACAATGCCTTTAAGGCTTTACAAAATAAGTAAATAAAACAAATCTAAAACTATAAATAAAACATCAAAAGTCCCATGGACGCTTCCTCTTTATGTTGATATAGTCATTGATCACTCTTTCTTCCTCGAGCTACCTGGTGAGCTTCAAAACCTTCCTCTCTTGCTCATGGAACTGCTCCTGGTAAGCATCCCACTCATTCTTCAGCTGAATCCAAGATCTCTGTAACTCCCCAGGATCAGTGGGCATGTAAGGATAGAGAACCATGTAAGGAATGCCTTCTTCATTAGTGTGCTCCGCAATCACTGGTAATACAGCCACATAAGGCATCCCAAGCTTCTGGGTACAAGCTCGGACCCATTGGAGGTAAGGCTGCATAGGAAGGGAAGTCTTCGGTCTTAATTCTTCGGGGTCAGATCTATTTACCATGCCCCAAGCTCGTATGAACCTCCGGCGATGCTCCTTAATGTCATCCTTATAGTCGAATACAATGTCCTCGAGAAGTAACTCATAGGGACCATACCTTCGAGCATGACCAAATTGTCACAAATCTAGACAAGGATTGTAAGTTATACCCCCTCTGATACCAAGTAATGGGACATTAGGGTATCCCCCACAGCGGTCAATAACAGTAGTGTCTTCCATATACTGGGTACACCAAAGAATATCCGTATGAGCAAGTGACATTTTTCTGTGTGACCAACCCAAACCTTCTTCGTTCTTCATCACAGACTTAGGGAGGTGAGAAATAAACCACCTTGATAACAACGACATGCAGCACATAAGAGTCCCTCTTCTCTTCATAGTACGAGTATGGAGAGCATGCAAGATATCTCCAAGTAAGGTAGGCACTGGGTTGCGAGAAAGGAAAATCTTGACAGCATTCAAATCTACAAAGGAGTCTGGATTAGGGAAGAGAACTAATCCATAGATAAGAAGAGCCAAGACATCTTCAAAAGCCTGAAAATCCAAATCATCCCGAAATAGTTGAGCCTGATCTATCAGAAATTTGGCTAGAAAACCTTCGACCCTGCTTCGAGTTTCCCAATTGGATACCGCATCGGCCCGTTTCAAATGCAAAGTTAAGGCAATGTCTTCTGGCCTAGGAACTTCTTCCATACTTGTGAAGGGTACCTGTTCAAGAATGGATATGCCCAATAAATGAGAGAATTCTTCCAAGGTGGGCACCAGCTGGTAATCTAGAAAGGTGAAGCAGTGATGCTTGGGATCGAAGAACTGAAATAGTACGCTCATCATCTGTTCATTAAGGTTTGAAGTAACCGGGCTTAGAAGTTAACTGTGTCTCTTAATAAAAGTAGAAGTTTCGGAAACTCTTGATGCTAGATCTTTAAGTTGGGCAGGTATCTGCACAAAGTTGATTCGGATGGTATTTTTACGCACGGAAGCCATGATCTGCAAAACAGAACAAAGATAAATTCCCTTGGTCTTTGAAATGGTTAGTGTAATGAAGCATGAATGCCATGTTATGATGCATGATTTCATGATAAACCACAGGTATAGCAAACACAAATATTGCAAACACATTCAAATCACACAAATTCCTTAGGTTTAAGGCTTGCATGAGGTCAAAGGTAATACCCTCTTGAAGTTAAGTTGGTTTCAAACCTGTCCTAGAAAAGTAACCGGGTTCTAGAGGATCTCAATATCACTGACCATCCTCCATCGGTCATGGTTTCAGCTCACGTAATCTTTTCTTGCGGCCGAAATTATTCCGAGAGTATGGTCTCAATGAGTGTAGCATCGAGTATCAACCAGTTCTCAGCTCTACACCGAGGCCGACTATCTCACTACTTTCTAATGGCCAAGTTGGGCGATTAAAGGTTCTAAGGTCAGTTGATGCTTAACGACACCATGCAGTGGCCCTGTATTCTCCTAGTTTCTCCACAAGGGATACCGATACCAACCAAATTGCCACACCAATGTAGCTACTGCTTCAACCGTATCGGTCTACACCATACAGTTTCCTCACAGTCTATTGCTACTTACCTAAAAGGTATTCCCCATATCCGGGTGTAGGATCTATAGTAACCCCAAACAAAACCCTTAAAAGTAAAGCAAACAAAGCAATCAAGAGAAGAGATTATGATGACCTAAATCCTAAGGTATACCTCACTTATTTACACTCCCCAGCATAGTCGTCCGTTCTGTGATACGGTGGCAGAATCGACTGTTTAATACTGGTTTACGTTTTGTGTTTTTTATTCGCAAAATTTCGCGGTAAGAAAGAGTCGCCACCGACTTTTATTTCATCCAATCGGAAAGGAAAAAGTATAGAAAAAATCCTTTTTCGAGATATTCTGAGTACGAGGGATAGATTATTGAAAGGGAAGGTGTTAGCACCCTTTCTATCCATGGTTTTCCATGGGCTCTTAGGTACTTGCTTATCTTTTTAAATTGCTTGTGCATGTGCTTTATTTTTGAAAATTTTGACTTCATGATAACCCTTGTATCAGTCCTCAAAGGTGTGACGAAGTTGTTTTGAAAATTTGTTTGAAATGTGTAAGTGTGGAAAGTTTTGATTTGAGCAAGTACCTACTAGAATTTACCTACTAAAAAAAGATCATTTCTATTCTTATTTCCTTTAGACAGCACTATCCTACTATTGAGAAATAGGTAGCACCGTCGTTGGAGTTTGTAAGGATCATTTCGAAAGGGACGTACGATCACTAAAGCAATGTTAGGAAACCTTAGTAATAACCCTAGAGTCTTAAGATCATATTTTAGGCAACATTTCCGAGGCAACATTTGAATGGGACGTTTGATCTTTTTTAGACAAGAGGGCAACCACTAAGACACCCTATGCTTAATGATTGTTTACCGAAGGTACCCGAAGTGAGAGTATACCCTAAGAGTGATATGTGCGAGTGATTTGTTTTCAATTATTTATCTTTGCACATTAGGGTTTTCTAACCATATTAATTTGTCATGCATTCTTGTCATACAATCCTATTAGCATACACCTAGCCAGTTAAATATTTGCGGGAATTAAAAATGCGAGAAAGTAAATCTACACTATTACAAGGCTTCGGGGAGGGGGATTAATTACATAGCCAAAAACCCGGGGAAAAAGCGATAAGTAAAAGCCCTAAATTAAACTATTACAAACCATGAACAGTTACAAAAATATTGTCAAAATAAATAATAAGCGCGCAATGAATCAAATATGAAACGACTAGGGTTTTGACCCTTTACTAAGCATATTTGCGATTGATTTAAAAAAAGGTTTTTGTCATGTTTTAAGAAAATAATGAAACAATCAAATTAAAAAGAAAATCCTAAGTTCTAATTAATTTTAAATTAAGAAACAAAAATAAATTAATTCAATCTAAAAACCTATTTTTGTATTTTATTTATTTGAGAAAAAAATAAAAGAATTAAATCAAGAGTTTAACCTAATTTTCTAATTAGTTTTAATTATAAAAAAAAACAAGTTAAAATTGCCCTAAGTTAAGCTAAATTAAATTAAATTAACAAAATTAATTTTGATAAAAAAAGTCTAATTCTAATTTTTTTTTTATTTCTTGATTTTATGATTTTATGAAAAATAGTAATTAATTGTCAATTAAAATAAATAAAAGAAATATTAAAAGAATAAAAATAACAAAGAAAAATTAGAAGTGGGCCTGATTGCTAGCAATTATGGGGGTGTAAATCTGACTTTTAGGCCCAAACAATCCAAGCCCATTTGACTTTGCCAAATCTGATGCGTGTGTTGACTTGAGGTGTATGGTGACCCTTCAATGGAAAGGCATTGGATCTTGGCTAAAGATGCGTTTGATGATTGGATCTTGATGGCATATGGTGGACATCCTGATAAGCAGCGCACCTGATCATATGAAGCAAAATTATATGAAACAAATATTGGGACCTGGGGATCGAACCCAGGTCCTCATGCTCACTTCCAATACCACGCTACCATCTGTGCTACACGCTCCCTTTGTTCATATAATAACAATAAAGTAAAATAAGCAAAACAAAGAAATATATTCAGAAAATGCGCGAAAATTCAAATGGGCCAACCATGGACTGCCACGCCTCATCTTCTTCCCCGGCCTGTCGTTTTAGGCAACAAGACCTTTACCTACAGACAGGACTCGGTAGCTAAAACCCTGTCAACTTCAAAAATGCAGAAAACATGGTATAAATTTCATTGGAGGCTAGGAATCAACTGGGCTTGAAGCCCTGATCATCATGGTATCCATATTCGTTCCTAATTTGGCATGTACTAAGAAACCCCAAAAATAAGCTTGGAACCCTAATCATGACATATCGTGATTCCTGTACTGAAAACGCAATTAAATGATACCAATAGCTTGCAAACTCAATGGTGAACAAGAATATATAATCAAAACGTGCATATGATGAGTAAATCAATGAAATCGAAATCGAGTTTTTAGGCAAACCGTTTGACTGCTACGCGCTGATTCTAGACCTAAGGCGGCTTACAATTGATTGGGATACGTTCCTGGGATGTCCAGCAATCTGTTGGCAATGTTAGAATGGCTTGGATTGGCCTCTAGGATGGAAATTGAATCACCACTTTTCTTTGAAATTTTGAAGTTTTGTTCTAGCTTTTCCATGACTGTAACCCCTCTTTTCTTGACTTGGTTGCGTTCTCTATATGTACTAGAGTGAATTAGGGTTGTAAAAACCACTAGTCTCTTTACAAATCTTGAAGATTTGATTTGGTTTTCATGGTATATGATATCCTTCCAAATTTAGCCTAATCATGCTATTTTTGTTCCAATTACCATTGATTTGAATTGATCTTGCAAGCTCAACATATCTTGGTTGCTAACCTGTCAAAAAAACCAATCAAATCAAATCTTTGATAATTTTCATCATTTATTTGATTTAATTCACTTTTTAATTAATGAAAAAGCAAAATAAATTGAAAAATGAAGCAAAAAATTGGTGGATAAGTATTTGAGTCGTGGACCATATTATAATTGAGGTGCAAGCATAAAAGGTTAGGCCCATTTAGCAAAAAATGCAAATTTGAGCATATTTGACTTTTGGCAATTTTGTAAAAATGATCAACTTGGCCAATGCATAACTCTCTCAATTTTGACCCTAGAGAGGTGTTCTTGGACTTTTTAGAAATATTAGGATGTCTTATAAGCAACCCTTTTGGTCTCATCTTAATTGAGTCTTCCATGTTCATGTATGAAGCTTTGACCCAAAAGGTGTTTTTGTTGACTTTCCAAAATGACCTATAATGTCAAAATTCATATCTTTTTGTGAGTGCATATTTTGAACTTGGGATATGAATATTAATTGTAGGTAATTACATCCTATTCAAAATGATATTTGGATGGATCATTTCTGATAAAGTATGAGAAAGTTATGCTTGGTCAAAGTTGAGTTGACTTTTCCTACAAAACCCTAATTTAGCAACTTTTGGGTTTTAATGAATTATGAGCAATCCTTGAGGAATCATGATCAACCCTTGATCAAATGATGGATAATTCTTCAAAATGAGGATGTTGACCAACAATCTTGAAGTTTGACTGTATGTGGGCCACCGTTGACTTTTGACCTAGTACAGTTCATTTTCAGGCATTTGAGCAATTGACTTAGCAAACTTCTTCTGCAAGGCTTGAAACTTGTCATGGATGATCTTGAGAACATATTAGTGAAATTCTGGCTGCAGATACTCAATGTCACGTTCAATGTTGTGACACCGTATCTGACTTTCTATAAGACAGTAAATACAAAAACAGTAAAGAACACAGTCAATTGTTTACCCAGTTCAGTGTGCAACAACACCTACTCTGGGGGCTACCAAGCCAGGGAGGAAATCCACTATAAGAGATATTAATTCAGGAATAAACCAACCAGTTTATCTCCTTCACTTAAGACCTACCCAATGCAACTTCAATCTAAGTACAACTTAAACCTGAGTTCCTACTCACTCCCCCTCAATCACAGCAGTGATACTTAAAACAATTGACTAATGAAATAATGAAGACACTCTTTAGAACATACACTTGATTATGCTTCACAGCTTTTTGATCAAGCAACACAAACACTCTTGCTTCACAGCTTTGAGTGATACATAAACCTAACTTGACTTTGCTTCAAAGCTTTAGTCAAGAGACACAAAACACTCTTGCTTCAAAGCTTTGAGTGATACAAAACCCTTACAATTAAAACCTATTCCAAGTCACTTATCACAATGATACTTGCTTGGATTACAATAGTTAAAACTATACAGCTCCTAAATGATCTTCTGTCAAAAAGGATAAATTCCAAACAGCAGCCCTGTTGAATATATAGCAGATGTTGCTTCAGTTAGGGTTTCCTCAAAAAGCTAGGGTTAATTCCGTTTGACCTTAAGACTTGGTCACAAGACTTTATCAACCAGGTTAGGGTTGAGCTAGGTTAACCCAAAGTCCACGAGAGATTCTATTCTGGAAAGAATGAGTCATCTTCCTGAAAAATCCGGAATTAACCAAACTGCATAACTGCTAAATCAGAACAGGATGTCTTAACATTTGTTATGACATCAGAATTCCTGTTTACTGATTTTGGTAAATGTGATCATTTTGCAAAATGCTCAGATACACACTCATAAACAGCAGCACCTGTATGCCATTATTTTTCTGCAAAGGTACCTAATAAAACAGTACCTAATAAACTAGAATGTTATGACATCAGTCATGACATTCACACACCTGGTTTTACCAAAAATGCATGCCAATAACTAAACACCTACAAACTCCCCCTTTGGCAGATTTTTGGCTAAAGCCCCTAAGCAATCAGAGAATAGATAGCAGCAGAATAAATATGACTGCAGAAAAATAAAGTCTAATAATGTCTACCAAGATATATCTCCCCCTCTTTAGCCACAAATAGGCCAAAGAGACAAGTACTTATACAGTCATCCCAAATAAAGATAGCAAAAGAAAAAACAAACAAAACACTTGCATCAACTGGAACTAGCAGCAAGTTTGCCAACTCCTCTGAACTTTAAGCACTGTCATCAGACTCAGAAGGTTCGGGCTTCTTCCTTTTCTTGTGAGCAATATCAGCATTCTTCTCTTTGTCCATGTCAACAACTGGGGCTTCAGCATCCTTATCTTTGTCTGAGGTCTCAACATCCTTAGAGACATCTGGATTTGTTTCAGCATTTGAACTTTCTTGATTTAAAGGAACAGAAATGCCAGGAATTAAGTGGTTCTCATTCAGAATTCTTGTAACAATTTTAGCTATTGCTTGACGTACATAGGCTGACCCTTCCCTATTTGCAATTTCAGAGGGAACAGAAGAAGAAGGATGAGAGGGATTACCAGAGGCAGTAGCTTGGGACCTTCCTGCATGCCTTGTTCTCAGCTCTTTGACCTTAGTGGGGTTAGTTTCCACTTCTCTAAGAGGAGCAATCTCCAGGACTTCAGAATCCAGGCAAGATGAGATTGCCCTAGAATCTTGATCAGAGGAAGAGGATGAAATAGTCGTATTGGATGATGATGATGTTTGAGACATTTTGATAGTCTTAGAAGACCAATAGCAACTAGAGAGAAAATTCTGATTGAGAGACTGGGTTTTGATGCGGAGACGAGAGGGGAAGGAGGAAAATGAGTGTCTATTCAACTTCTTAAAATTTTTGAAGTAAATGGGAAAACATAAGTTTAACCCAATCAAAACAGACTTAACAAGCATAACTCCTTCAACCCTTGTTTTAAGCAAAATTAATTGCTACAATTCCTCATGTTGGCAAATACCCAACTTACCCCTCAAGTTTTCAAATTGATTTGCATCAAGTGCCTTGGTAAAAATGTCAGCCAGTTGTAGCTCAGTGGCAACATGTTCCAATTTAATTGTCTTCTCTTCTACAAGGTCTCTGATAAAGTGATGTCTTATGTCAATATGTTTGGTCCTGCTATGCTGAATGGGATTCTTGGAAATGTTGATTGTACTCAGATTGTCACAGTACAATGTCATAACATCTTGTGTGACATTATACTCAGTAAGCATCTGTTTCATCCAGATCATTTGAGAACAACTACTACCAGCTGCAATGTATTCAGCTTCAGTAGTAGAGAGAGACACACAATTCTGTTTCTTGCTGAACCAGGAAACCAGATTATTTCCCAAGAAGAAACATCCTTCAGAGGTGCTTTTTCTATCATCAGCATTACCAGCCCAATCAGCATCACAATAACCAGTCAGAGTTGGTTCACAGCCATGAGAATATAGCAAACCATAGTTGTAATTTCCACTCACATACTTCAAAATTCTCTTCACTTGGTTGATATGACTGACTTTAGGATCAGCTTGGTATCTTGCACAAACTCCAACTGCAAAGGCAATGTCAGGTCTGCTGGCTGTTAAGTACAGCAAACTTCCTATCATGCTTCTGTACAGACTTTGATCCACCTTAACCCCACTTGAATCTTTGGAAAGTTTTAAATGAGTAGGTGCAGGAGTCCTTTTGTTACTGGCATTCTCCATACCAAACTTCTTTACAATGTTCTTTGCATACTTGCTTTGAGATAAAAAGATTGAGTCCTCCATCTGTGAGACTTGCAGTCCAAGAAAATAAGTCAGTTCTCCCATGAGACTCATTTCGAATTCAGCCTGCATTTGGTCAGCAAAATGTTTAACCATATGTTCTGACATTCCTCCAAACACTATGTCATCAACATATATTTGGGCTACCATCAACTTCCCTCCTTCAGTTTTGACAAAGAGGGTTTTGTCCAAGCCTCCTTTTCTGTATCCTTTATCTGAGAGAAATTTTGTTAACCTGTCATACCATGCTCTAGGATCTTGTTTCCGGCCATAAAGATCTTTTCTCAATTTGTAGACATGATCAGGGTGGTTTGGATCCACAAAGCCTTTAGGCTGTTCCACATAAGCTTCCTCATTCAAGTACCCATTTAGAAAGGCACTTTTCACATCCATCTGAAATAACTTGAACTTCAGAAGACAAGCAATTGACAATAGGAGTCTGATTGATTCCAGCCTGGCTACAGGTGCAAAGGTTTTATCAAAATCAACCCCTTCAACCTGAGTGTATCCTTGAGCAACAAGTCTTGCCTTATTCCTGGTGACAACTCCTTCAGCATCTGATTTGTTCTTGAAAATCCATTTTGTGCCAATGATGTTAGTTCCTTCAGGTCTAGGAACTAGCTCCCAAACTTCATGTTGCTTGAATTGGTTCAATTCATCTTGCATTGCTCCAATCCAGTATTCATCAGTTAAAGCTTCCTTGACATTTCTTGGTTCAATTTTAGACACAAAGCGAGAGTTTGAGATGATTTCTCTAGATCTTGTAATGACTCCACTGTTGGGATCTCCTATGATGATCTCTTTTGGATGATCCTTCTGAATTCTGATGGAAGGGATCTTGCTAGCTTCCTTTGATTCAGATTCTGCTGTGGTGGTGTTGGGTAGATCATTCTGTTGAGTTGAAGACTCAAAGAATGTCTCAACATTACAAGGGACATCTGTTTCCTCATGATAATCATCAATTATGACATTTATTGATTCCATCATGGCTTTGGTCTTGGAATTGAATACCCTATAAGCTCTGCTGTTTGAGGAGTATCCTAGAAATATGCCTTCATCACTTTTAGGGTCCAGTTTTCTTCTTTGTTCACGATCTGCCAGAATATAGCATTTGCTACCAAACACATGGAAGTACTTCACAGTTGGTTTTCTTCCTTTCCAGAGTTCATATATGGTGGATGAGGTTCCCTTTCTCAAGGTGACCCTGTTATGGACATAGCAGGCTGTATTCATAGCTTCAACCCAAAAATACATAGGAAGTCTTTTGGCATGTATCATTGCTCTGGCAGATTCCTGTATGGTCCTGTTTTTCCTTTCCACAACTCCATTTTGCTGAGGAGTTATAGGAGAAGAAAATTCATGACTAATTCCTTCTGAGGAACAGAATTCATCAAACTTGTTGTTTTCAAATTCCTTGCCATGATCACTTCTGATTCTGACAATACACCCTTCTTTTTCTCTTTGAATTCTTTTGCACAGTTCTTTAAAAACTTCAAATACATCAGATTTTTCCCTAATGAAGTTAATCCAGGTGAATCTGGAAAAATCATCCACAACAACATAGGCATATCTTTTTCCACCAAGACTCTCCACCTGCATTGGTCCCATCAGATCCATATGAAGAAGTTCTAGAACCTTAGAGGTGGTCAGATGTCTTGACTTTGGATGTGACATCCTAGTCTGCTTACCAACCTGACATTCACCACAAACTCTCCCTTCATCAATTTGCAATCTTGGAATCCCTCTGACTGCCTCCATGGAGATAATCCTTTTCATTCCTCTTAGATGAAGATGGCCAAGTTTCTGGTGCCACAGTTTCACCTCTTTTTCTTCTTTGGCAATGGAACACACTGTGGAGAAATTTGTGTTCTCTGGCTCCCACAAGTAACAGTTGTCTTTAGATCTGACTCCTTTCATTACAACTTCTTGTTTTTCATTAATTACAAGACATTCAGATTTTGAGAAATTGACCTTGAATCCTAGATCACACAATTGACTGATACTAATGAGATTAGCAGTCAGGCCTTTTACCAGTAGTACTTCATTCAGACTTGGAACTCCAGGGCAGTCCAAATTACCAACTCCTTTGATTTTACCTTTAGCACCATCTCCAAAGGTCACAAAACTAGTGGTGTGAGGTTTCACATTATTGAGGAGGTTATTGATTCCAGTCATGTGTTTAGAACACCCACTGTCAAAGTATCAGTCTTCCTTTGCAGAGACTCTCAGGGAAGTGTGGGCTATCAGGGCAATAGCCTTTTTCTTCCATTGAGGAGTATGTGGTACCTTTTTAGTCTTAGGTTTGACACCTGAGTTCTGATTAGGGTATCCATGCAATTTGAAGCAGAAAGGCTTTATGTGGCCATACCTCCCACAATGATGACATCTCCATCTTTGGTACTTTTTCTTCATATGTCTCTGTTCCTGATGTTGAGAGTTATGTTGAGACATCTGCTTTGACATTTGGTTATTAGACCTGATCTTCTTGTCTGCACCAGATTTCTTTGCTGCCACAAATCCTAGACCAGACTTGTTTCCCACAGTTTGTCCAACCTGAAGGATTTCTTCCAATTTGTCTGTTCCATTTGTCAGCATCTTGACAGATTTGGTCATCTGGTTTAGTTTTGATTTCAGCATTTGAACTTCCCCTTCTAGATGACTTATAGTTTCAAGGTCTGCCCTTTTTTCAGCCTCCAACTTTATGATGAGTTTTGATTGTTTCTCATTTTGCACACAGACTTCAGCACTTCTGATACACAATTTCTTGTAAGTATCAGCCAGTTCTTCAAATGTCACTTCCTCATCACTAGTGTCACTTTCAGAGGTACAAACACCAGTTAGTGCAGTAACTAGTTTGGAAGATTCTTCTTCAGAATTACTTTCTGAATCACAGTCAGACCAGGTAATAGTTATTCCTTTCTTTTGTTTCTTAAGAAAGGTAGGACATTCAGCTCGAATATGTCCACATCCTTCACAACCATGGCATTGAATTCCTCTGCCTTGATTTCCCTTCTCTTCTGACCTTGGTCTTCTGCAGGAACTGTCAATGTCAGAGGGGATGTTATGAACATTAGACCTTGACTTTGGATCTATTCTTTTGATGAGTTTGTTGAATTGTCTTCCAAGCATGGCTATAGCTTCTGAAATATTTTCTTCTTCATCCTCCTTGTTTTCACCTTCAGTGTTGGATACAAGTGCTATGCTCTTGTTCTTCTTGTCAACATTTTCAGTGATCCCCATCTCAAAAGTCTGAAGAGACCCAATGAGTTCATCCACTTTCAGCTTGCTGATATCCTGGGCTTCTTCTATAGCAGTTACCTTCATTGCAAATCTTTTAGGCAAGGATCTGAGAATCTTTCTCACCAGTTTTTCTTCTGACATCTTTTCTCCCAATGCTCCTGAGGTGTTGGCAATCTCCAAGATGTTCATGTGAAACTCATGAATGGTTTCATCTTCCATCATTTTTAGGTTCTCAAACTTGGTAGTTAGCATCTGAAGCCTTGACATTTTCACTTTGGAAGTGCCCTCATGGGTAGTTTTGAGAGTGTCCCAAACTTCCTTGGCCAGTTCATATTGATGTACTAGTCTGAATATGTTTCTATCAATTCCATTGAACAGGGCATTTAAAGCTTTGGAATTACCCAGGGCTAACTCATCTTCTTCTTTACTCCAATCTTCCTCAGGCTTCAGACTGATTGTCCCATCTTTCTCAGTTATGGTGGGATGGTTCCATCCTTTGTCAGCAGCTCTCCAGGCCTTTTTGTCCAGTGATTTTAAGAAGGCAATCATACGAGGTTTCCAGTAGTCATAATTTGATCCATCCAGAATGGGTGGTCTGTTTCCAAAAACTCCTTCTTTGTCCATAGTACCAGAAAGTGATATCCCTAGATCTCACCCAGTAATACAGGCAGGGTGCCTGCTCTGATGCCAATTGAAATTCTGGTTGCAGATACTCAATGTCACGTTCAATGTTGTGACACCGTATTTGACTTTCTATAAGACAGTAAATACAAAAATAGTAAAGAACACAGTCAATTGTTTACCCAGTTCAGTGTGCAACAACACCTACTCTGGGGGCTACCAAGCCAGGGAGGAAATCCACTATAAGAGATATTAATTCAGGAATAAACCAACCAGTTTATCTCCTTCACTTAAGACCTACCCAATGCAACTTCAATCTAAGTACAACTTAAACCTGAGTTCCTACTCACTCCCCCTCAATCACAGCAGTGATACTTAAAACAGTTGACTAATGAAATAATGAAGACACTCTTCAGAACATACACTTGATTATGCTTCACAGCTTTTTGATCAAGCAACACAAACACTCTTGCTTCACGGCTTTGAGTGATACATAAACCTAACTTGACTTTGCTTCAAAGCTTTAGTCAAGAGACACAAAACACTCTTGCTTCAAAGCTTTGAGTGATACAAAACCCTTACAATTAAAACCTATTCCAAGTCACTTATCACAATGATACTTGCTTGGATTACAATAGTTAAAACTATACAGCTCCTAAATGATCTTCTGTCAAAAAGGATAAATTCCAAACAGCAGCCCTGTTGAATATATAGCAGTTGTTGCTTCAGTTAGGGTTTCCTCAAAAAGCTAGGGTTAATTCCCTTTGACCTTAAGACTTGGTCACAAGACTTTATCAACCAGGTTAGGGTTGAGCTAGGTTAACCCAAAGTCCACGAGAGATTCTGTTCTGGAAAGAATGAGTCATCTTCCTGAAAAATCTCAGAATTAACCAAACTGCATAACTGCTAAATCAGAACAGGATGTCTTAACATTTGTTATGACATCAGAATTCTTGTTTACTGATTTTGGTAAATGTGATCATTTTGCAAAATGCTCAGATACACACTCATAAACAGTAGCACCTGTATGCCATTATTTTTCTGCAAAGGTACCTAATAAACTAGAATGTTATGACATCAGTCATGACATTCACACACCTGGTTTTACCAAAAATGCATGCCAATAACTAAACACCTACAATTAGGACAATGGTGATCATTTGAGACTTTTTTAATTCACACATCTTGATGAAGATGGAAACCCTAATTTGAGATAGACTGCCTTAGGAGAGAGTTTGTCTGGTCCACTTGAACTTCCTTGAGCAATTTGGGGACCTCACTTGCCATGTGTTGAGAAATATGAGAGGTAAAATTTTGGGGTACAACAATTAGGGTTTTCTAATTGATTGGTTTTAGTCTTTCCATTCAAACCCTAATTACTAGCATTTGTATATAAAGCGATAAATTGCGGAATTTAAAATTACTACGCTATTACAATACTTTTGGAGGGGTGTACAAGTTACAATTGGGGATTGCAAGAAAAATAAAGCCTAATTATCTATTACAACCATATTGAATTTGTACAAAAATGAATAAAAATACAAGAATGTAAATGTAAAGAAAATGGATGTTTATTTGGATTTTTAGGGAAAAGGGATTTTGTTTTAACCTAATTAATTAAAAGAAAATAATTAATAAAAATAATAAAAATTAAACCTAAATTTACTAGGAAAATAAATTAAATTAAACCTTAATCTATTAATTGATTAAAAGAAATTAAGTTTAGAAGAAGAATATTTTTGGTATTTTTGTCTTAAGAATAATTTATATATTATAAAATATTTTTGGTCTTTTTATATTTTAAAATAATATATTTAATGGTGTAAAAGAAACTAACTAAAACCCTAGTTTTTTAATTAAATTTACAAAAAACAATTAGTAAAATAAATAAAGTATGATTAAATAAAATAATTTTTTTGTGTAAAAAATAAATAAACTTTATCAAAATATAAACCTAATGTTTTTATATTTTTTTTCTAGTATTAGATAAAATATTTAAGAAAACAAATAAATAAAAAAAAGAAAAAGAAAATAAAAATGGGCCAGGGTGCAAATAGTCAACAAGGGGGGTCAGCAGTAAGAAAAAAAACATAAGGCCCAAAGGAGGCCCAGGCGCCTGTCCAAAAAAAAGTCAGAATGTGTGAAAAATGTAAAAAAAATCCAAAAGGGTACCACTGAGGCTCGAACCCAGGTCCCTATAGTCACAGGCGCCCGCTTCTACCACTGGAGTGGCTATACTTCTGTTTATATAATCAAAACAAAAAAAAAATGATAGTAAACAAGTCCATGGCCTGAACTTCATCTTCAACCTCACGCCCAGTCAGAGCCTCAGTATCTTATTAAAATCTCAACAAAAATGAAAACTGTAAATAGGAAACTTGTAGCAAATTTCCTCACGATTTCAGAAATGCAAAGCAATAAAATTATAGATCGAAGATAAACATGAATTTTAATGGCCCTAATCTGAACCCTAAAAATTTCAGAAAATTCAATCTTAAAATTCTCTAAGCTCAAACAAAATTAATGAAAACTATGGACATGGTTAGCTTTAGGGCAATGATATCTACATTTTTCATTCACAAATAAACCATTAATGATGCCTGTATGAAGAGTTAAAAATTCAGAAAACATACCTTGCAAGAGGGTATCATGTTTGGAGTTTGAGTAGCTTTTAGTGAGTTCCAATGATTGGATTAGCTTCCTCAAGTTCCCAGGAAGCTAATGGGATGCTTAGCTTGAGCTGAAAGTGCCTGAGGAGTTCTGGAGAAGTCAAGGTGCAAGGTGCTGTTTTTTAAAATTGTGGATGAGGATAGAGGTGTTACAGTGGTGTTTCAGGTGTTGGGATTGTTTGTGTATGTTGTTTAGAAGCTTTTGAAAGTAAAAGGCCAAGAAACGCACGAGCAAATTTGGAGACTGGCTTCAAAACTCAGAAATGACAAGTTTTGAAGTGTTTTTGGTGATTCTGTGTTCTTGGTGTTTTCAGGGATTAAGCATGCGTGAGATTTATGGCAAATGACTTGTGTATGTATAAGAAAAAGGGTTTGAGTGCTTTGGAGAGTCAGAAGTACAAGTTACAAGCTAATTGCTAGGTTACTTAATTTTGAAGAAAAGTGGGAAAACAAGTTTCAAGAGGAGGTACAAGCATGGGTTGAGTGATTGTAAGTGTATAACAAGTTTCTCTTGAGTTATGGGACTTGTATGATCAGAAGAAAGCAATTGCAAGGCTCAAGAACAAGTTTTGTGCCAAAAGTCACTTTATCGAAATGGCAATGTGCACTTTCTTCCCAAAATGGATATAAGCATGGCCTTGCATTGAATTCTTGAAATGAGACCTCTAACAGTTGTGCAAGAAATTAATTGGAGTGCCTAACAAGTTTGAGGCCTGCAAAGTAGAGGTTATGCAGCATAAGTTTGAATTTTGAATCTTGTTCATCACAAAATGACTTGTAATTCAAGTGTGAAAACCCTAACTTCATCTTTTCGATTCTCCCTACTCAAAAATGATCTCAGGGAGTTCTTGGAAATTTTGGAAATCTTGTAATGTGCTCTACAACCCATATTTGAATCACTTTTGAAAATTACCCTTGGAACTATATGAAAAAGTGCCATGAAGTTGGGTCAAAATCCTGACCAAATTAGGGCAAAATTTTACTAAGTGTTTTGTTTCATGACCATGTGTTCTTAAAATTATAACTTGAGATCCAAGCACTTTTGGAAGGAGTTGTGTAAAGCAATGTTGTATATTTCATGGAGATCTAAAACTTTCATGTTGAAAGTTTCTTTTGAATCATCTTGCATCATGGTGAAAATTTTGCTCAAAGTTGTGAATAAGTTTCATATTTTTACATGCTTTGATGAATTGTGATCTTTGACATTTGATTTTGACCAAAAAGTCAAAGTTTAACTTTTCAGTATACAGTTGACTTTTGATCAGTTGATTAAAAATTCATTTGTCAATCCATTGGGATTGAGCAATATTTTGAGCCATTTCATTAGGTCAAAATGATGCAATTGGACTCTTGAGATCATGCCTTAAACCAATTGATCATTTTCTAGGTCAAAAATCAGAAATTGCCCTTTCCCAGTCAAAACCCTAATTTTTACCATTTTGCCCTTTTGATGATTTGGTCCAATTTCTTGAGGAATTATGGTCAAAAGTTGATAAAATGATACATATGAGTTTAAAATGTTGATGTGGATCAAAAATTATGAAGTTTGACTGTAAATTGGCCATAGTTGACTTTTTCCCCAATACAACTGATTTTTAGGCCAACTGCTCAATTGACTGAGCAAATGTGTGATCCAAAGCTTGAAAATTGACATGAGTAATCTTGAAGGTCCATAATGATCCACGAAAGTAATATGGGGCATTGGAAGTTCAAATATCCTTGTGCAATCTCAAACCCTAATTTTGGTCATCAGTGCTTAAGGAGGTGTCTTGAGCTGATCAACCCTAGTACAGTCTTGAGCCAAAGGAGATCTTGTGAGCAAATTATTGATAAGTGAGAGGGAAAATTTTGGGGTACAACAAGTACGTCTTCCCGATTACTCGGTAAATAACACTACAGTCAAAGGGGCCTCAATTGAGTGGGGGATCTCATGCCTCCTTTTTTGGGATTACTCCCTCAAAGTTAACATGACTATACCGCATGTCCTATCTTAAAGTTTGCCCAAGTTCGGGTATAGGACTTATAAGTAATCACCAAGCACCCTAAAAACCAGGAAAATCCAGACAAACATATATACAACATATAACGGATAAACAACAATAGCACATATATAGATAAAAACAAAGATAGGCTCAACCCACTTAGGGATGGACCAGCAAGAGATCAATCTTTCCCCAGTGAAGTCGCCATTTTTTCTGTTGCGGTAGAAATGTTTAAGACTAAGCCATTGGATTGACTAGACTTGTACAAATCAAAATAAAAATCGCCACCGCGCTTTATTATTTCCAAAGGAATGGGAAAAGAGCGAATAACCCAAAAAGAGGGGGAAAGATTCTAGGTAAGGGGGTTGGTTATGCAAAGGGAAGGTATTAGAACCCTAAACATCTACGGTACTCCGCAGGAACCTCTTTGTAAAATCTGTATATTTTGGCTATAAAATGTTGTATGTAAAATAGATGGTGGAGATGAGAGAAGAAATGTATTTTTTATGATTTTTGCACCCGCCGCAATTGCGAACCTTTAGTGCCTGCGTACCACCTTTCGTGCAATAGAGGATCAAGGTGCACGTAATTCGCCTTTGAATTTTTTTTAAAACACAAGCGTGTTGGTTAATTTTATGAGATAA
Source organism: Vicia faba (assembly GCA_948472305.1). NCBI lineage: Eukaryota > Viridiplantae > Streptophyta > Magnoliopsida > Fabales > Fabaceae > Vicia > Vicia faba. The sequence continues at coordinate 414,872,544 of OX451738.1, forward strand.
GACATCATATTCATTGTCTGTGTGGAAAAACATACTTACTACCCACAATAATGAGAAAGGAGAATTTGCATCATCTTAAAGTGGGGGATATGGCTTGGATTTTAAAATCAACAATGCCTCACTCAACACCCAAGTGGAAAATATCTCTCTTCACTAAATATTGTAGAAGTATAGTTGTTTGCATCACTACAAGGATTGACAGGAGTCGAATCTTTTGAGAAAAGTTTAATATGAAAGCCAAGATGGCAAAATGGTTTGAATGAGATTGATTGATTTTTAGTCTTCTCACAAAAAAAATGTCAAGGTTTTATTAATGTTGATTGAAGTTTATTTGTAAAAGATGTTTTGAAGATGCATGGACCTAAGTCCAAGTTTATTATAAAAGTAGTTCAATTTTTTTTAAAAAAATAAGAAGAGTTTTCAAAAGGAGGGAGAAGATTTTTTGAAATTTAAGAAGATGGGAGGAGAAGAAGAGGCTATCCTAAAGCATAAAGGTAAGAGCTAGGGATAAGAACCATCTAACCAACAAGAAGCCAATACTTGACATTATGAGCCAAGATAGAATTCCCATTATTTGGATTGAAACCAAGCAAGAAAATATACTAGACCTCTTGTGAGAACCAAACTTCAAGGGTATCAAGTCTTCATAAAAATTGGGCAGAGTAACGGCTGTATACGGGTGAATTCCAGATTACAAACAAAGAATATAATCATAATAACCTGCACACAAAACAAACAAACAACCCAATGTCTAGAGGTAAACCTCAATAACTCCAGACAAAATATCAATTAAGGTCACAAGTGTAGCCAACATAGGCCAAGGTTTCTAATCCTAAGTCCAAGAAGTCCAATACTCCATAATGCCAAGGATAGTAACCAAATAGTCCAAGTATCATTAGAGTTGTTTTATGGTTCATGTTGATTATTAGGTATCTTAGAAGAGAAAATAAAAGGCACAAGTGAGCAAAATAAAAATGACATGAAATGTAATGCTTAAAGTAAATGGTACATAAAGCATAAAAAAAATAAAAGGGCATAAAGTAAAAACAATTTAATAATTAGTGGTTAGTTTGATGACCATCTTGAAACTTACATTTGGAACTTATTAGATAATTGGTAGAACCAAAGCCTCCACACAACAAGTTGCATTTGCTTTTTGTCAAGTATATCATCCATTTGGAATCCTCAAAAGTACCATTTAATGATCAACGATGTTTAAGTGATCCGCGTTGACCAAAAGTGTTGTAGATCCATTAGAGGTTTGGTAGAACCAAAGCCTCCACACAATAAATCTCAAGGTTATTGGATCAAAGAGATCAAATTAACATACTTGGGCTTGCAAACATAGGTTTGGGCCACGAATGACCATTTATTCGAATCGGGACAAAATTTAGCGCTATGTTAAGCAATCGTAAGTGGACTTATGTAGAAGTCGCACCTATTTTAAGGTCGGTCAATAGCTATCTATGCACCATTTGTTTTGAGACATGATATAGAGATCATGCTCCAATAACACTTAGTGCAATGAGAAGGGAATGAGATGAAGAGGGGTGGGAGAGAATATACAAACCACATTTGAATTAAATTTAAATCAAACTATTATTAAAATCATTCATCCATTTTTGTGGAGTTAGACTCAACACTATGGATCCAATGATGTTAACAAAGTTCATGACCAAAAATTTAATCCAAGATCAGCCAGAAAATAATCACAAAATAATATTGTATTTAATATATACATAAAAAAGGGTTTTAAAAATGTTTTAGAAAAGAAATAAAAGAGAAAATATCAATTATATTCAAATTAATCAAGAAAATAAAAGTAAGACCATAGAAAAATCAGAAATGAATTAAAATGATTTTATAAAACTTTTGGTAATTTTTAAAAGTCAGAAACTATTTTTAAAATTAAAAGAAATTAGTAAAATAAACAAAAAATGATAAAAAATAATGAAGTCAGAAATAAAAAATAAATGAGGTCACCAATATTTGTCACAATATCATTGGATCATTCCATAATTTTTTCAGAATTTAAAAATGCATAAAAGTATTTTTAAACATTTAAAACAATTCAAATAAAGTGGAAATTTATTTAAAAAATATCAAAACACAAAATAAAAATGTAAAAAAGTAAAAATTAGAAAGGGAAAAATCAAAAGTATTTTTCATGATTTTTTCAGATTTTTTGACTAAAAATGAAATTTCTATGATTTTATTGAAATTTAAAACAATTAAATATAAAAATCAGAAAAGAAAAATAAAGTCAAATATATGTGGACCATTTGATGAAAGTTAAAACGCGTTAGTAATCAAATCCAAGGGATCTGGCGCGTTGTGCATATCATGGTCATTAATGAATAAAGTACTGAATCAAATGTAAATCAGAAATTCAAAAAAATCCAAATGGCGTTGTTTCATTGGTTGAAGGATGACACGTTGGTCATCTTCAACCTCCAGCCATACCCAAAACCAGGTTGCTCGATCTGCAAAATTAGAGCACGAGACATATGCCATTCGCTTTGTCTCTTCAAGACGAAGACAACCGCACCTTCGCGATAAATTTATATAAACTATAGCTCAAGCAATTTAGAAATAAAGTTTTGAAAAGGGATTTGAAATTTCATGGTCAAAACAAGTTTCTAGATGAAACTAAGTGTTGCAACTAGAACCAGGACAATGAGAGCATCAAGTGATATCAAAGTTTTGAAGAATTGATGGAGCAATCTACCTATTGAAGTTGAGTTGCAGGACTCTAAAACTGGACTTCTATGGAGCAATATAGGGCACGATTCTTGAATGTAATTATATGGTTAGCTTCAGGGAAGATCAAGGAAGGTAAATTAATAGAAAATTGGATTGAAAAAGGCTTGAAAATAGATTTCGAAGTTGCAGAAATTTGAGTTATGGAACAAGTTTGGCAGGGTGATTCTGGCTATCCAAGCTTGAGGAAATGGATAGGGAATGACCCTCTATTTATAGGGAATCAAATGAAATGTCCAAGCGTGTGAAATGATGAAGTTTGGAGGGAAATCGTGTGAAGTTGCAAACAGGAAAAACGTGACTTCTAATTTGATCAAAACTCATCCAAAACGCACGTTTTGTTGTGCTAATCACTTCTGGAAGTTCACTAAACATGTTTAGAGGCAAAAACACGCAGAAATAAAGTGCTTAGAAGCTAAACCAATGATTTTAAATTCTGACTTTTGAAGAAACTTCAGTTCCAAGTTACTAAGTTCAAATCAATGGCATTCTCAGCTCAAGGGGTCTTTGGGCATGATTCTTGATCCTTTAGAAAGATGAGGTTACAAGCTTTGCAATGGAAAAAGAATGGAATCAAATGGATACTTGAGCTGAAAGTTGCATTGAGTCAAAGTTGGGAATAAGAAGTTGACTTTCCATACTTAGAAATATTTCAAGTTTTTCTTCAAAAGTGACCTATAACGTTTTGCATCCAAACATGGCCTTCCACTTGAAATTTTCTCTTGACCAAAAAAATATGGCATGAAATAGACCTCTTGGATGACATTTTTAAACTTGAATCATTCAAAATATCCAAAAATTGAGAGAGTTATGAATTGTTGAAGTTGGCAAAAAATCATGAAATGACCTATAATGTTTTGTATCCTTAGGGCCTCTTCCATCCATTTTCTCACTTTGAACATAAATTAAGGCATAAAGTTCACATACTCAATATCATTGTGGAAAAAGAATGGGCTCAAGGTGATAAAAATTGACCAAGTTATGATCATTTGAAATCACGCATGAGAAAATGGGGGTTCATCTAGAGGACTTGTAATCTTTCTTTATCATCAAGTTTCTTCCACATGAAAACTCCTTGAAACTTTTGAATTGATTTGTTGATAACCCTTTGAATAGAAGGATGTTCTTGGAATTACTCAAAAATACCAAAAGATGAGCAAGATATGCTTCTTTGATGTTCAAAACCCTAGCTCCTAGATCAAGAAAATGCTTTGAGGAACTTTGACAATTTTTGAACAAACTTCTTGTACCAACACTTTTTCTTTGTAAATAGAAATTGTTGAGGATGAAAATTAGAATTCATAGCCACCAAAACCACTTACATATCTTGAGAATTGAGAGAAATATGCACTTGTGACCAATGGGAACAAAGCCTTGTCCAAACATGACAACTTCTTCAATCAACCCCCCTTGTACTTTTGAATCAAATTTGATAACCTTGAAATGTGGTGAACCAAAATAACCTTGCCATACCATTTCTTTCAAAATAAATCCAATGGTGAGGTTTGAACTTCCCAAGCTTTATTGACTAGGGCATGGAAATAAACTCATGAACCCATGGAGCAACTTGCTAAATCTCATTGCCTTTACCTACATTAGTAACAAGCAAGACAAAACAACATTGCATTTTATTAATTAAAAGGAAAAATTAAGACATAATATTCATGACCATAAAAGGAAACAAGTCAAGGTGCTTGGTGATTCCTCAAAGAGAAAAGCTAAAGGTGGGGAGGAGGACCAAAAGCCCTAATGTGATCTTGTTGTGATTGAATCAATATGGTATGATGAAGGGACCTTAGGGGAAAAAATTGGGGTACAACACTAAAAAGTCTACTTATGGGAAAAACAAAGGCTTATCAAGATAAGGAAGAATCTGAAGAATGTGAAGAAGATTCAGATGATGATGAACTCTCCTTAATATCCAGAAGAATAAGTCAAATTTGGAAGCACAGACAAAGCAAGTTCAGAGGTCAGAGAAGGACATATGGAAAAGGTGAATCCACTTATGGTCATAGAAGTTCTTATGGAAAAGAAGTCACTTATTTTGAATGCAATGAGCCTGGACATTAGAAAAATGATTGTCCAAATCTTAAGAAAGACAAAAAGCCTAGAAAGGCTTACAAAGCCAAGAAGGATCTCATGGAAACATGGGATGATTCAGAATCAGAAGATGAAGATTATGATGAAGAACATGAAAACATGGTGTTGTACCCAAAAATTTGCCCTCCCATATTTCTCAAGACATTACAAGAGAGTTCCCCAAGTGGCTTAAGATGGCTCAAGAGTTGGACAGTCAAATCACCTCCTAAGGCAGTCAACCTCAAATTAGGGTTTTGTGTTGCATCAAGGTCCTTACATCCAAATTACCTCAAGTGCTCCCCAATTTCCTAATATGTTCTTAAGTTCATCCATGTCAAATTTCAAGCCTTGCAGAGAAAGTTTGGTCAGTCAATTGCTCAAGAAGTCCAAAAATCGACTGTGTTAGGACAAAAGTCAATTGTGACCTACAATAAGTCAAACCTCAAGATTTTTTGTCAACATTCTCATTTTGAAGGATAATTCATCATTTTATCAAGGGTTGATCATGATTCATCAAGGATTGTGCAAAATTCATCAAGATTCAAAAGTTGCTAAATTAGGATTTGGCATGAAAAGTCAACTCAACTTTGACCAAGCATAACTTTCTCATAATTTATGAGAAATAACCCATCCAAAGCTCATTTTTAATAGGATTCAATTTCATACAATCCATCTTAACACCCCAAGATCAAAAAATGCACTCACAAAAAGTTACAAATTTGGACATTATAGGTCATTTTTGAAAGTCAACAAAAACAACTTTTTTTCCAAAGCTTATAACTTGAGCATGGTATATCATAATGAGATTAGACCAAAAGGGTTGGTTATAGGACATCTCAAGGTTTATAAAAATTCCAAGAACACCTCCAAAAGTTCAAAATTTAAGAAGTTATGCATTGTTGAAGTTGGGAATTTTTCCAAAATTGCCAAAAGTCAACTATCCCTAAAACTTCAAATTTTGTCAAATGGGCCCACTTTTTCCATTTGATTTGATCTTGTCACACCACACACGTGTCCTATCTTCAGTTTTATGTCCATTCATTAATTTTTCTGTTTTATTTGATTTTTATTGAATTAATTCATTTTTAATCAATTTAAATTCAAATTAAATCCAAATCTTAATCAATTGGAATCTTTTTGAGTGATACAGGTCTTTATTATCATCATGGACAAGATCAAATCCGAATCAAGTCATGTTGTGAACAAAATATTGGTTTTTGACAAATTTGGAAGCTTTTTCAATGGAGAATAAAATCAAATCTTAAATCATCAATGCTCGTGGATTCAAAGCCCAATTTTTAACCTAATACATTGCTTGATACTTATACAATGCAAAGGACACGAAATAAAGAAGCAAGAGGCTGCAGAATATGGAAAACAAAACTTGAAAGAAAGCTTGAAAAGTGGGAAACTGAAATCTTAGTTAGAGGTCGATTCAGAGCAAAACCTCCACGCTATCTTCTTGCTGGACATCCATTGAGGCTAAAGCAATCATAATCAAGCCCTCTCCCTCCCTAAATCGCACTGTAAGTCTCCTGGAACATACCCCTATACACGAAACTGCAACCTCTCATTCTTGCATTTTTTTGACAAACTATTGGCATGGTTATGATCCTTGTGTGATTTCTAAGCGTTCTGCAATATTTGATTTCATTTTTATGGCCTGTAATGTAACACTCGAACCTAGGGTTTTCGTTTCTTGTTTTTAGGCGTTTTTGCTACAGGTAAAATTAGGGCAAACGATGGATAGGGATGGACTCAGGAGAGGAAGACGAACGGGGTTGTGGTCTTGGAATTAATTTCCATGGTCTAGAGCCCATTTTAGGATTGACCTAGGGATTTTGCTGCGGATTCAAATCCGCAGCAAAAATAACCAGGGCCATTGGAGAAGATGAAGACGTGTTCATGTCCAATTGGCCCATTCAAACAAATCTCACGCGATTTTATAGTTTCCAGCATATTATTTGTTTTGCTCTTATAATATTGTTTATCCATTATAATAACAAAAAGGTGCAGTGGTTGAGTTGGTAAGTGAAGCGTGTCAAAGTCCAATGGGACCTGGGTTCGAATCCCAGGTCCCCCAAATGCCTCTTATTATTTTTTTCCCAGATAATCCAATACAAGCTCCTATGCGTGATGTACCATGCTCCCTCAGATCTCAAGACGCCAGATGACCTCCAGGCCAAATCTAAAGGCCAAGATTGAACGTGCACCATGTTCTCTAGTAAACGTGCCATGGAGAATTGCAAAGGTCAACTAGGCTTCCAGCGAATGGGCCTCAAAATGCTGATTTCACCTCCTTTCCAGGCCCAGCACCCCCTTGGTTATTTCTTATTTCTTTCTTTTCTTTTATTTAATTATTTGTTTTATTAATTATTTTTATTCCCAAAAACCAATTAAAATATTTTTCTCATAAAATCAAAAAAACCAAAAAAATATATTTTATTTATTAGAATTAAATTCAACTTTATTTTTGTAAATAAATTAATTTAATTGATTTAGTTTAATTAGGTTTAACTTTTAATATTTTTGCAAATAATTAAAATTAATATAGAAGAATTAGGTTTTTACTAACTTTTAATCAATTTATTTTATTTCTTTAAATATTCAAAAATCCAAAAATATTTTCATTAATTAGTTAATTTAGTTGTTAATTTAGATTTAGTTTCTTTTAATTCAAAAATAACAAAAATCTTTTCCTTAATAATAAAAAGGGTCAAAACCCTAAAAAATGCGTCGTTTTAATTTTCTCGCACGCGATCCATATTTATTCCAAATATTGTAATTATTTCCCGGTATGTAATAGCTTTTAATTAGGAGTTTATTTTATCGCTTTATTTACTTTCCGCAATTTAAATTAAAGGGTTGCTTTTGGCGATGTAAATACCCGACGCCTTGTAATAGTTTAGATTTAATTTCTGCAATTTAAATTTCGCAACTATACACTGTTAGATGTTTGATAATAGGGAATGCATGACAAGATCAAATGTATGAACTTAAAATCAACATAGCTCACCCATGACATGTACAAAGATAAAATTAACTGAAAATAACACACTCGCACATGCGCACTCTTAGGGTACACCTCACTTGGTTGCCTTCGAACGTGGTCATTAAGTATAGGAAGTTTTAGAGGTCGCCCTCTTGTCCAAAGATCATAGTTGCCTCGAAACGGTTGCCTCGGAAAAATGATCTAAGACATTAGGGTTACCGCTAAGGCGTCCTAACATTGCTTTGGTGACCACACGTCCCTTATCGAATTGACCCTAAAACTCCAACGACTGTGCTACCTACTCATTCATAGTGGGATAGCATTGTCTAAAGGACATTAGAATAGATTGATTCCTTTTTTGAGTAGGTAGATGGTTCTTAAGTACTTGCTCCTTTCAAAACAAAATAAAACTTTCCGCACTTACACTCCTTTCAAAAACAAAAACTTCTTTCAAACCCACAAACACAAAGAAAAGCAATTTTGAAAACACTTTGAGCAAGTACCTAAGAGCCCGTGGATAACCACAGATAGAAAGGGTGCTAACACCTTCCCTTTCTATAATCTACCCCCCGGACCCGAGAAACATCTCGAAAAAGGAATTTTTCTGTGCTTTTTTCCTTTCCTTGTTGGATAAAATAAAAGACGGTGGCGACTCTTGCTTACCGTGACATTTTGTGAAAACAAACGCAAAACGCAAACCAGCATTCCAAAAACAGTCAGTTCTCTCCCACCGTATCACAGAATTGGCGACTCTGCTGGGGAAATGTAATAAGTGGGGTGTACCTTAGGAATAGTTCATATTGTTTTCAATTTCTTGACTTGTATGCTTTATATTTGTGGGCTTGTATCGGAGTTACTATAGATCCTAACCCGGATCTGGGGGATACCCTTTAGGTAAGTAGAAATAAACTGTGAGGGAACTGTACAGCGTAGACCGATACGGTAGAAGCAGTAGCTACGTTGGTGTGGCACTTTAGTATGTACCAATATCCCTTATGAGGCAACGAGGAGAATATGGGTCTGCTAAGGGGTCATTAAGCACCAACTGACCTTAGAACCTTTAAATTGACCAACTTGGCCATAGAACAGTAGCGGTATGCTACACTCATTGAGACTAAACTCTCGTGATGATTCCGGCTGCAAGAAAAGGTTGCCAAACTGGAATTATGACCGATCGAGGGTAGTCAGTGATATTGAGATCCTCTAGAACCCGGTTACTATTTTTAGGACAGGTTTAAACCAACTGAACTGAAAGAGGGTAGTACCTAAGCTCCTTGCCAGCCTGAAATCTAAGGGCTCTCTGTGTGACTTGTGTGCCTTTACCATGTTTGCTATTTGTGGATACTTGTGGTGTGCTTACTATCATGACATCATGACATCATAACATTGCATACATCTTGCATTGGACTAACCTATTTCAAAGACAGGAGGGATTCATCTTTGCTCTGTTTTGTAGGTCATCATGATGCCTATGCGTAGGAATACCATCCGGATTAACTTTGTCCAAGTTCCCACTTTGCTTAAAGAGTTGGTTGCAAAGATGCCTGATACTACTTCCTTCCTCAGAAGACATGGTTATCTTCTCAGTTTGGTCACCTCCAAATTGGACGAGCAGATGATGATTATTTTGGTAGAATTCTATAATCCGCTTTACCATTGCTTTACCTTCCAGGATTACCAGTTGGTTCCCACCTTAGAACAATTCTCTGAGCTGCTCGGTATCTCTGTTCTGGAGCAGACCCTGTTTACTGGTTGGGAGAAGATTCTTAGGCCCGAAGAGATTGATGCAGCCCTTCATTTGACCAAGGAAGAGGTAATGGCTAATTGGGAGACTAGAAGTGGAGCAAAGGGCTTTCTGACTAAGTTCTTGGTTGGTAAGGCTAACTATTTCTGGGATAGCCTAGACTTCAAGGCATTCGAGGATATTCTGGCTCTTCTGATATACGGCTTGGTATTGTTTCCGAACTCTGACTCCTTTATTGATGTGAATGCGATAAAGATCTTCATCTCTCGGAATCCAGTACCCACTCTCTTGGGTGACATCCTTCATCAGCTCTATGCTCATACTGCCCAAAAGCGGGGAACCTTGATGTGCTGTGCTCCCTTATTGGCAAGGTGGTTTATTTTGCACCTTCCCAAGTCAGTGCTGAAGAACAAAGAAGGCATGGGCTGGGCTTATAGGGTGATGTCTCTCTCTCATAATGACATCATCTGGACTCTCAAGGGTATGGACGAGGTGACTATTATTGATCAATGTGGGGAGTACCCCAATGTTCCACTGTTAGGAACCCATGGAGGAATTTCTTATAACCCATGCTTGGCCTTATGTCAATTTGGAAGAGCCAGAAGAGAAGGACCTCACAAGCTGTTAATGCTTAGTATCATCTTTGATTTTCAAGGGGATAGCGACGAGCAACGTCGCAGATTCATAAGGGCTTGGGATAGAGTTCACCAATCCGATCCACATGAGTTGGGCCCAAAGACTTCACTTCCGATGGAGCCATATCTTAGATGGGTCTGTATCCGTGGCCAGAAGTTGGGTATGCCATATGAAGCCATCCGGCCTGTCACTCTTGAAGTTGCTAATGAAAAAGGAGTTCTTCCAACCATCCTCCATCCTTATATGCCCACTGACATTGGGGCACTGAAAAGGTCTTGGATGCAGCTGAGGGAAGAACGGGATTCTTACCGAGAGAAGTTCAACGAGCAAGAGCAGAAGATCTAGAAGTTGACTAGGCAGTTGGTGAACGAGCGGATTCTCAATGACTATGTCCGCACCGACAAGAAGAGACCATGGGAGCATTGATTGACCTTTGTTGATTTCCTTTCCAGTTTTATTTACTTTTCAGTATTTCCTTTCATGTAACGCCTTAAGGGCATCAGTTGAACAATTTTGAATTCCAAGGTTTATCTAATAAAGTGTGTTTCCTTTCTTGTTTACAAATTTGAATCTCTCGATTGTCTTTGAAATCATAATCATATGTATTTCATCTCATGCACTTCATAAACAGGTACCCATTACAGGTCTCTTATCTTCTTCGCTGTTTATTTCAGCGCTCACTCATCATGTCTGCTGAACCTTCAACTGAGCAAGCTATCAAGGCCCTCCAGGCCCAGAATGCCCAATTCCAAGAGTTGTTCATGAATCTAGCTAAGGGTCAGCAAGACTTGAAGACCCTGATTCTGAAAGAGAAGAAGAAGAAGATGAAGAGGACAATCCTGTTTAACACGGGGCACAGGTTTGGAAACAGGCTTCAGAATGAAGTTGATTTGACTACCTCATCTGGAGGGAAAGACAGTCAAGAAGAAAGGAGGGCTCTTAGCCCTGTGGTCTCCGACAACGAGACGGACTTCGATGAAGAACAGTATCCTCTTGCTGAGGATAGGTACAAGCAATTGGAAGACCAGTTGAGTGCTATGGAGGTTCAAAAATTGCCTGGTCTAGACATTGGTGATCTAGGTCTATCATCTGGGGTGGTAATTCCCCACAAGTTCAAAGCACCAGCCTTTGCTAAGTATGACGGAGTTTCTTGTCTGAAGTTGCACCTCCGGTCATATGTGAGAAAGATTCAGCCGTACACCGCTGATAAGAACCTATGGATCCATTTCTTTTAAGACAGTTGTTGTACCCCAAAATTTGCCCTCCCATATTCTTCAAGATTTGTCAAGATCAAGTTTCAAAATCTCTCAAGGGTTGCACAGTCCAATTGCCTCCTAACACAGTCAAAATTAGGGTTTTGGTTCTGACAAAGAAGTTGAGGTTTCCAAGGGTCCAATCAAGTCCCACATGCCTACATACATTGTCAAGCATCCATATGTCAAGTTTCAAGACTCACAGCATCAAAATTGCACAGTCAAAAACCCTAATTGCTCCACAGTCAACTGCAGGGGGAAAATGGTCATTTGACAGTCAAAAGTCAAAAATTTTTGTCAACATCTTATTTTGAATCCACAAACATCATTTGATCAATTCTTGATCATGATTCTCAAAGCATGGCTCAAAAAGTCTCAAGATGCAAAAGTTTCTATTTTGGGACAGCTGAAAAAGTCAACTGCAAATTGACCAGGGCATAACTTCCTCATGGTTTATCAGAAAAAATCCCATCCAAAGCTCATTTTGAAGAGAATGACATTTCCTACAACTCATCTTCACACTTCAAGTCCAAGAAATGCTCTCACAAAAAGTTATCAATTTCAACATTATAGGTCATTTTCAAAAGTCAACAAAAAGGCACTTTAAGTCAAAGACCATAACTTGAGATTGGTAAATCAAAATGACATGGGACCAAAGACATTGGTTAGAGGACTTCAAGACCTTTCCAAAATGTCCAAGAACATGATCTTAGCTTAAAAATTGAGCAAGATATGCCTTGTAGAAGTTGGGAAATTTTTGGGAATTTTGAAAAGTCAACTTTGCACAAAAGGCTTCAAAAATGCTAATGGGCCTCAATTTCTTCCATGAATCATTACCCAAAGGCCATGCACGACCCATTGACCTATAAGGGAGTTATTTTCTCATTTTTTATTAATTATTTGAATTTTTATTATTATTAATTCATTTAATTATATTTAAATATGAAAAAATATCAAATAACACTTATCAAATCTTTTTGTGCAGCAAATTCACTCATTATGAGCTAAATATCTCGTGCATCAATCAACAAGGACAAAATCATTCAAATTTGGCATAATTGGCATGGAAAAAGATTGAAAAAAGATATGGAAAATCAAATATTCAAAACATTGATTCAATGGACTATGGGCTTGGTTTTTTAACCTAATTTGCTTCATCTACATATGCACAAGTTAACCTAATGCTCATGGACACAGAAGCTGCGCAGAAAAACCAAGAACCAAATTGCAAATTTTGGCCAAAAGTTGAAAATTGAACTCCTAGTTACAGGACGATTCAAGGCTTGAAACGTATTCTAATACACTCCTGACACTACTAGGAGGCGATTGCAATCAAGAACAGGTCCATAGACTCCAAGAATTGGTAAAACCAGATGACACTTTTCATGAACATGTCCATTATCGTGTTTCAATTTTTAAGCATTGTTCATGTGTTTTGTTAATTGATTTACACTAATATGGATATTCTGAAGCTAATGGTACCATTTAATTGTCCTAACAATGCCTGTATCAAGAGTTTCCATTAACGTTCTCTAGGGTTTCAGAAGCTTCGATTTAGGGGTTTACACATATGGCAAAATTGGATCCTCGAACTGGTACCATTGAATTCGTGACATGAAGACGAATCATTTGATTACCTCGCGCCCTTTTTATATTTATCTATGTGCTAATCGCTATTTTCTGGCCTTTGTTTTTGTGGGGGTTTAAAACCCCCGCTATTTGCTTTTATTTACAGGAAAAAGAGGAAGAAGAAGCATGTGTGTCCTCATATGGTTGGCCAATTTAAATGTTGGCGCGTTTTTCAGCATAGTGGGCATTTTCTATATATTATGTTTTCTTATTATATTATATACGAATGAACATGATAGATCAATTGGCCAGGGATGCGCGTTGCAAGCTTTGGGACCTGGGTTCGATTCCCAGGTCCCCCACATATTCCATAATTTTTCTCTTAATGCGTTTCTATGCAGCGTTCCTTCAAGGCTTCACCATACACCCTCATGTGCTGGCTTGACAAGTGGCTTCAGGATCAATCCAAAGGCCAGAACGTGAGGACCACCATACACCTGGGTCAACCACTCCACACGTGATCCCTGAAAGTCAAAAAGGGCTTGTTCTGTTGGGCAAAATTGCTTCCAATTCACCTCCTAAATGGGTCTGAATACCCCCATGGTTTGCACATTTTTAATCTTTATTTGATTTTGTTTTCTAATTCTTTTTTAATGTTTTAATTATTTCTTTTCACCATAAAATTAATTTTCATAATAAAAATATCAGAAATTAAAATATGTCAATTAATTTATTTAGTAAATATTTTTGTAAATAAATGTATATTAAATATTTAGTAAATTAGGTTTTAAAACTTAAATCTTTTTCTTAACAAATTAAAATATGTAGAAATTAGGGTTTCTTAACTTTTCATTATTTTTTTTCCTTAAATAATTTTCTCATTATTAATTATTAATTACTTTGTAAATAAATATGTAAAATAATTAATTAGAGTAAATTAGGCTAAACTTTAATATTTTTCATTAATAATTAAAAACAACTTAGAATTAGGGTTTCTCTTCAATTTTAATTTCTTTATTTCATAAATACCAAAAAAACCTAAAAAACATTTCTTTTCTTTAATAAAATAAATAATTAACTTTCTTTATTCAATTTAATTTCAAAAGGGTTCAACGCCCTCGAACGTTCTATTTTTGTTCTTTCGCGCATTTATTTTATTTTCTTATGAATATTATGTAATTGCTCAAGCCATGTAATAGTAATTAGGAATTTATTTATTTTCCGCGTCTTTTATCAAAAACGGGTCTTTGTTAATTTGGCGATGTATAGACCCGCGCCTTGTAATAGCGTAGGATTTTACTTTCCGCATTTAAACTTCCGCACTTTTAAATTATCATTGCATGAAAGAATGTATGGCCTAAATTAAAAATAAGCGTAGATCACCATGATGCATGTACAAGATAAAACATAACATGAAAACAATACACAAATTCACACACCACTCTTAGGGTACGCCTCACTGTTGCCTTGCCCTCGAAACGTGGTCGTCGAGTATAGGACGTTTTAGTAAGTCCTTATGTCCATGATCTATGGCATAGGGGTAGCTTCTAAGGTGTCCTACTGTTGCTCTGGTGACTACACTGTCCCTAACAATCGAATTGACCCGAACACCTCCAATGGTGGTGCTACCTATCTCTCAATGGTGGGATGGCACTATCTTAAGGACATTTACACAGCCTAATTCATTAGGGTAGGTGGATGACTCCTAGATACTTGCTCTAATTCAAAACAAATCAAAAAACTCTTTTCACACCGACACTTTCAAAAAGCTTTCAAAACAATTTTTCAAACACTCTTGAGGACTGATACAAGAGTCGATCTGAAATCTTTAAACGAAACTTTTTCAAACCCACTCACATTTTGAAAAGCAAACAAACATTTCGAAAACACAAATGAGCAAGTATCTAAGAGCCCATGGATAACCATGGATAGAAAGGGTGCTAACACCTTCCCTTTCTATAAATCTACCTCCTGAACCGAGAAACATTCTCAATAAGGAATTTTGTTGTGTGTTGCACCCCAAAATTTGCCCTCCCATATTCTTCAAGAAATTGCCAAGCCAAGTCACAAAATTCCCCAAGGGTTGTGCAGCTCAACTGTCTCCTATACAGTCAAAACTAGGGTTTGGATTCTGATCAAGAAAATGAAGTTTTCAAAGGTCCAATCAAGTCTCATATGCCTACAAATGTGGTCAAGCATCCTCATATCAAGTTTCAAGGCATTCAGCTCAAAATTGCACAGTCAAAACCCTAAATTGCACTACAGTCAACTGTAGGGGCAAAATGGTCATTTGACAGTCAAAAGTTCAAATTTTTGGTCAACATATCATTTTGAAGCCACAAACATCATTTGATCAATGCTTGATCATGATTCTCAAAATTTGGCTCAGAAATCATCAAAGATGCAAAAGTTACTATATTTGGACAGCTGAAAAAGTCAACTGAAATTGACCAGGGCATAACTTTCACATGGATTATCAGAAAAATTCCATCCAAAGCTCATTTTGAAGAGAAAGACATTTACTACAACTCATCTTCATACTTCAAGTCCAAGAAATGCTCTCACAAAAAGTTATCAATTTCAACATTATAGGTCATTTTCAAAAGTCAACAAAAAGGGACTTTAAGTCAAAGACCATAACTTGAGATTGGTGAATCAAAATGACATGGGATCAAAGGCATTGGTTAGAGGACTCAAAGACCTTTCCAAAATGTCCAAGAACATGTGAAAAGCTTAAAAATTGAGCAAGTTATGCCTTGTGGAAGTTGGGAAATATTTGGAATTTTGAAAAGTCAACATTGATGCAAATGATTCAAAATTGCTAATGGGCCTATTTTTCTTCCATGATTCATCATTCCAAGCCTATGCACGACCACTTGGCCCAAAGGGAAGTATTTTCTCATTTTTTATTTATTTATTTGAATTTCTATTAATATTAATTCATTTAAATTATATAAATATGTGGAAAATATAAAACTTGACCTAAAAAATCTTTTTGTACACATTCTAGACTCAATATTTCGTGCACATGCTAATTAGGCAAGTTTTGGTTTGATTTGAGCATGATTGAACCAAATACACATGAAAAAAAGATTCAAAAAAGATCTTATAAAATCAAATATTGAAACCATTGAATTCAAAAGATTTTGTGCAATTTTCTTAACCTAATATGCTCACTACATAACCAGGAATCAAACCCTAATGCTGGAACACATTGAAGCTGCGCAAAAGCTAAGAACAAACTTAGAATTTTCACTAAAAAAAAGCAAAACTGAAATCAACCTTAGAGGTCGATTCAAACCCTACAATTCATTCCATTGGCTTCCTCAAGTCTCCTTGATCATATTTCAATCAAAAACAACAACCAAAGCTCCAAGAATCGGTAATATGAAGGCAGACTGTATCGAATAAAAGTCACAATCGTGCATACCAATTCATGCATTTTTTATAAGTTTTGATATGTGTTTTGCATTCCTGATGAAGTTTACAAGCTAACCATCACCTTTAATTGCGTTTTTCTGTGCTATACGAGATTATACCATGATTGAATGTTAGGGTTTCCTGAGCTTCAAATTAGGGATTTTTAATAGAGGAAAAATTGGACATCCCCAGTACCACCATTGCAATCAACGCATCTGGACGAAGAGATTGATATAGTCGCGCTCAATTTATGAGCACCCAGCAGCTAATCGTTATTTTCTTGTAGGTTGTCTACAGCAACGCTTAAAAACCGTTGCCTCATATTTGTGTTTTCAGGAAAATGGAAGAAGACGACATCGTGTCAATCAGTGGTTCGTTGGTTTGAATTGCGCGCGTTTCTCTCCACTACGCGTTGGTTTTTTCTTTTTGTTATTTATTTACTATAATATGTTAATTGAAACGTTGTAGCTCAGCTGGCCAAGTGTGATGTTGGTGACTCCCATGACCTGGGTTCAAGCCCCAGGTCTACGTTATTTCAATAATATTTTGCAAAACGCGCTCATATGCAGTTTTCAGGTGGGAGCATACCATACACCCCCCAGATCAGAGCGTCCACGTGCCCAACGTCCACAATCACAAGGCTGAGGATGGATGAACACGCTACTCTCAGGTCAACGCATCCACGCGCTATGCAAAAAGTCAAAAAGGCCACTGCTTGTTGGGCCAGATTCCTCATAATTTGACCTCACCATTTGGGACTACACCCCCACCCTGGTTTGCAAGTGTTTTTATTTTTCTCATATCTTTTTTTAATTATTATTTTTATTTGTTTTATTGTTTTAATTTAATTCATTATTTTTACAATACATAAAAAATACAGAAAAATCAGAAAAAGATAAAAATATAATAAATTATTTTATTTTAATATTCTTGTAAATAATTGCTTGTAAATAAATTTAGTTTTAATTAGGTTACAATTTTAATTTCTTTTAATAACAAAAATACAAAAATATAGAATTTAGGTTTAATTGTTAATTCTACTCCTTTTAATTTCCTTTTTTTTTTAATAATAATATTTATTTTATTTATTTTCATAAATTAAAAAATGCATGTAAATTAAATTAGGTTTAAATTAGTTAAAATTTTAATATTTTCATAATAGATCTAAAAAACACTAGAATTAGGGTTTACATTTCAAATTTCATTCTACTAAATTCTTTTTTCTTTTAAATCTTAAAAAACATAAAATACTAAAAAACATTTTCTTTTCAATTTTAATTTCAACCCTTCATTAACTTTAAATTTTTTTGCAAAAGGGTCCAACGCCCATGTTCGTAATTTATTTAATTTCGCGCATTTATTTTATGTCGTTTATTATAATTATGTAATTCTCCCAAAGCGTTGTAACGATTTTATTTCTAGCACTTTTATTTTATTGCTTTATTTACTTTCCGTCAAATCGGGTCCGGTTTAATTTTGGCGATGTGGACCCGCGCCATTTGTAATAGCTTTAGATTTACTTTTCCCGCAAATATTAACTGTTAAATAAGCATGCAAGAATGAATGGCTTTAAAAATAAAATCAAGCGTAGATCACAACAAACATGACAAGACAAATATCAATGAAAACGACACACGAATCGCACACACCACCCCTAGGGTACGCCTCACTGTTGCCTTTCGAAAGGTGATCGTCGAGTAGAGGATGTCTTAGTAAGTCCTCATGATCCGGGAACCTGGCATGAGGGTAGCTTCTAAGGTGTCTTCCCATTTCTCTGGTGATCACCATGTCCCTGCAAACTCGAATTGACCCGAACACCTCCAACGGTGGTGCTACCTACCTCTCGATGGTGGGATGGCACTACTTTAAGGACATTTACACAGACGAATTCCTTAGGGTAGGTAGGTTCTCAAGGATACTTGCTCTAATCTCAAAACAAATTCAAAGAGACTTTTCACACTGACACTTTTCAAAAGCTTTCAAAGCAAATTTTTCAAACACTCTGACGTACGAGTCGAACTGAAATTTTTCAAAGAAACCTTTTTTAAAAACCCACAATTGAAAAGCAAGTAAACATTTTTGAAAACACATTGAGCAAGTATCTAAGAGCCCATGGATAACCATGGATAGAAAGGGTGCTAACACCTTCCCTTTCTATAACCTACCTCCCGAACCGAGAGCAATCTCTTTAAGGAATTTTTCTGTGCTTTTGTCCTTTCCATTTGGAGAAAATAAAAGACGGTGGCGACTCTTGCTTCCGCGACATTTCGCGAACCAGCGTTAAACAGTCAGTTCCAGATCCACCGATCACAGAACTGGCGACTCTGCTGGGGAATATCTTATAAAGTGGGGTGTACCTTAGGGTTAGTTCATAACTGTGTTTTCAATTGCTTTCCTTGTGTGCTTTAAATTGTGGGATTGTCTTGGGAGTTCTATAGATCCTAACCCGGATCTGGGGGATACCTTCTTAGAAAGTAGCAACAAGGCTGTGAGGGAACTGTGCGGGGTATACCGACATGGTTGAAACAGTCTGCTACGTTGATGTGGCACTTTGGTGTGTACCGGTAACCCTTGAGTTCAGTCAAGGAGAGTACGGGGCCTCCGCGTGGTGTCGTGAAGCATCAACAGACCTTAGGAACCTTAATTGAACTATCTTGGCCTCTTTAGGGTAGTGAGATAACTGACTTTGGTGCAGTCCGAGGTTGGTTGATACTCGATACTACGCCCAATTGAGGGTTGCTTTCCTGGAATATTTCGGTCGCCAGTTCAGTGGCTAAATCGAAACGATGAACAATGAAAGCAGTCCCGTGATATTGGGAACCTTAGAACCCGGTTACTTTTTATAGGACAGGTATGAACCAACCAACTTCAAGAGGGTACTACCCAGACCCCATGCTGGCCTTAAACCTTAAGGGCTTGTCTTGTGTGCCTTGTGTGCCTTACATGTTTGTCTTTGTAAATATCTGTGGTGTGTTTAATCATAGCATCATGGCATCATCCAGCATCATATGCATTGACTAACCATTTCAGGGGTTCGAATTTTCATCTTTGTTCTTGTTTTGTAGGACATGGAAACTGTTCGTAGAAAGACAATTCAAATCAATCTTGTAAGGATCCCTCCTCAGCTTAAGGAGCTTATATCCAGGATTCCCGAGAACTCTTCATTCAGTGAAAGGCATGGAAGCCTCATCAGCTTGGTCAACACCAACATTGAGGAAGATATGATAAAGGTCCTGTTCCAATTCTTTGATCCTCTGCATCACTGCTTTACCTTCTTGGACTATCAGTTGGTACCTACATTGGAGGAGTTCTCCCGGCTCCTGAAGATCCCTATCCTTGATCAGTTACCCTTCAGCGGTACAGAAAAGGAACCTAAGCTGGAAGAGATTGCTAAAGCCTTGCACCTACAGTCATCTGACCTCAAGGGACATTGGGAAGTTAGAAGTGGTATCAAAGGGTTCTTAGCCAGGTTTCTGTTTGAAAAGGCCCTTGAATGTTGGAACTCCCTTGATTTGCAAGCTTTTGAAGAGGTTGTGGCCCTCCTTGTTTATGGTTTGGTGTTGTTCCCTAACCCAGATCAGCTCATTGATATCAGTGCTGTCCAGATCTTTATGTCCAGGAATCCCATACCTACGTTGCTGGGGGACATCCTTCACTCATGTTACACTCGAACCATGAGAAAAAGAGGTGTCCTTATGTGTTGCACTCCTCTCCTGGGAAGGTGGTTTATTTCGCACCTTCCACAATCTGTCCTGAAGAATGAGCGGGGTTTGAGATGGTCACAACGGCTGATGACTCTTACACATGCAGATATACATTGGTGTCCTAGGTCCAGAGGAGATGTCACTATCATTGATCGTTGCGGGGAGTACCCTAATGTTCCTTTGCTTGGAATCAGAGGAGGTATTACTTATAGCCCATGCCTGGCTTGGAGGCAGTTTGGTTATGCTCGGAGGGATGGTCCTCATGACATGTTAATTCCTGACATAGTCTTTGACTTCAACAACGATACTCAAGGACTTCGTCAGAGATTTATCAGAGCCTGGAGGATGCCAAGTAGGATAGACAGCAAAACACTGGGGCACAGGAACTCCATCCCATTGGAACCTTACCTCAAATGGGTACGCGCCCGCTCCCAGAAACTAGTGATGCCTTATCCTCATATGCTCCCGGTAGTCAAAGAACCAGTCTTGGAAGGGGAAGTGTCCTACATTATTCAGCACCCTGATATGCCCACATCCTGGGAAGAGATGCAGAAGAGCTGGATCCAGCTTAAGGAGGAAAGGAATTCTCTTGAGACTAGTCTGCATGCCAGTGAAAAGAAAGTCCTGGAGCTCACTCGCCTGTTGCATGAGGAAAGGAATCTCAACACCTACATAGCTCCGAAGAGGATGCGCAGTGTATTTTGGGATTGATTTGATTTTTGTACTTTTACCCATGAGGCTCTGATGTATCAAACAATGATTTCCTTAATGATAACGTGTGTTCCTTTTTGTCTACAACAAATTTGAACTTTCGAACCCTTGAATGCATTGCATACGCATTTCATACATCATGTGTATAGCAGGTTTTTCCTCTTTTCAGGTTGCTTACAGTTCTTCGCTGTTTATTTCAGCATCATGAATCCTGAATCTGCATCAACTGAGACATCAATCAAGGCTCTTCAGGCGCAGAATGCGCAGTTTCAAGAACTAATCAAGGGTCTGGCTAAAGGCCAAGAAGAACTAAAGGCTATGCTCCTGAAGAAGGAGAAGAAGAAGAAGAGAAGAACTGTTCTGTTCAACTCGGGCCGAAGGTTTGGCAACACTCTGCAACATGAAGAGGCTGGTTCTTCTGTTGGCAAGAGTCCTTCTCAGGCAGAAGTAAAGGTTCCTAGTCCGGTCGTCTCCGACAACGAGACAGATTTTGATGAAGAGCAATACCCTCCTTCAGATGACAGATATAAACAACTGGAGGACATGTTGAAGGCTATGGAGGTTCAACAGGCACCTGGGTTGGATTTCGGAGATCTGGGTTTGTCGACTGGTGTGATTATCCCGCATAAGTTCAAAGCACCATCCTTCTCCAAATATGACGGGGCGTCTTGTCCCAAGCTGCACTTAAGGTCCTATGTTCGGAAAATTCAGCCGTACTCTGCGGATAAGAATTTATGGATCCACTTCTTCCAGGAGAGTCTTTCAGGGACTCATCTCGAATGGTTCTATCAGCTGGATGGGACCAAAGTTCGTAACTGGGAGGAGTTGGCTACTGCTTTCTATAAGCAGTATCAATATAATGCCGACCTTGCCCCCACACGTACCCAACTCCAGGGTATGGCGTTAGGTGCAAGCGAAGGTTTTAAGGAGTACGCTCAGAAGTGGAGAGACCTGGCTGGCAGGGTGCAGCCACCATTAACTGATCGGGAGTTGGTTGACATGTTCTTGGGGACCCTATCTGGGCCATTTTTCAACCATCTCATTGGGAATTCTTCTGCTGGGTTCACTGATTTGATCTTGACTGGAGAAAGGATTGAAGCTGGGTTGAAGTCTGGGAAGATTGCGAAGGGTGCATCATCTAGTTCGGAAAAGAAACCATTCAAAAAGGAGTCTAGTGCCGTGTATGGTTCTAGGAAATCAGAAAGACCTGAGCACCGCCAATCTGTCAGCGCGGTGATGATTGCTAAGCCTGCTGCCGCTCCTCGGCCAAACAATTCTCAAAGGGCTGAAAGACCCCGGAGGGAGTTCACCCGATTAAACATGACCTTATCGCAGATCCTGCCACAGTTGCTAGCCACTAACTTAGTGACTGTCAGGGAAGCTCCAAAGTTCCCGAATACAACATCTCCCAAGTACAATCCGAATGCTCGTTGTGCCTACCATTCAGAAAGCCCGGGGCATTCTACCGATGACTGTTGGGCGTTGAAGAATAAGGTGCAAGACCTTATCGACGCAAAGGAGATACAATTTGAAGCGCCTACAAAGCCGAATGTAGTTACTGCCCCTATGCCTCAACACGGGGTAAATGCTGTTGATGAAGACGTTTATGCTGTTTCTGTGGATGATCTAGCCACTCCTCTAAAGATCGTCAAGAAGAACCTACTGCAGGCCGGTTTATTTCCGGGTTGTAGTGAAGGTTGCCTATTTTGTGCCGTGTCCCCATCTGGTTGTCCCTTGCTAAAGTTAGGCATCCAAAGCTTAATGGATAGCAAGGAGATTTTATTCAAGAAGTCTGTTGTTCGGTTGGTTCCAATGGAAGAAGTTTCTGTGGTGACTATCTTCAATAATCCGATCCCGGCTCTCCAGAAGAAGCCCGTGCAAATTATGACCGTTGCACCCGTTATTATCACTGTTCCAGGGCCCCTGCCCTATGTATCTGATAAAGATGTCCCTTGGCACTATGGGGCAGATGTATATATAAACGGGATTAAACAAGACCTCAACGCTGGCGCCAGCATCTGTGACATCACTGGCCCAGCCAAAGTTACCCGCAGTGGCAGGCTCTTCTCGCCTGACATTGCACCGCCTGCTGCCCGAAGACCGCTCCTGATAATTCCTACAAGTACACCTATTCCTGTTGCTGATCAAGTTGTTGTTCCTGCTGCTAATCCGATTGTTTCTCCTGCTGCCGAGTCATCCAATGCTCGGGGCAAGGGGATTGAAGTTGAGCCTGCCCAGATGGAGGCACCCATACCCATAGCTGCTGAGGCCTCCCCACAAGAGATGGAGGAGATTCTGAAGATCATAAAGAAGAGCGATTTTAATGTTGTGGAACAGCTGGGGCATACGCCCTCCAAGATCTCCATGCTCTCTTTATTGCTGTGCTCTGAGGCCCATGCAAAGGCCCTAATCTCGTTCCTCAAGACGGCCCATGTGCCACATGAAACCTCTGCAGTCCAGTTCACTGATTGCGTGGCAAGTCTAACGGCAGATAATGGCTTGGGTTTCTCAGACGCTGACTTGATCGCAAATGGGAGAGATCATAATGACGCTCTGCATGTCTCAATTGAATGCAGGGGCACCACCTTGGCACATGTGTTGGTTGATACTGGGTCATCTTTGAATGTGCTACCCAAGAAGGCTCTGGATCGTCTAGATTGTGAAGGCCTGGAATTGAAACCCAGCAACATCATCGTCAGGGCCTTTGACGGTTCAAAGAGGATGGTCCATGGAGAAGTTGACATTCCGATTCGGGTGGGCTCTCAGGTGTTCGACTCCACTTTTTATGTGATGGACATCCGTCCATCTTACTCTTGTCTGCTGGGTCGACCCTGGATACATAAGGCTGGGGCAGTGACCTCTACCTTGCATCAAAAGCTGAAGTACCCCGTCAGAGGGAAGATTGTCACCGTGCAAGGAGAGGAAGAATATATGGTGAGCCACCTGAACTCCTTCAGGTACATTGAGATGGATGGGGAGTTTATTGAGACCCCCTTTCAGCATTTCGAGGAGGTGTTTCCAATTGCAGCAGAAACAACAGAAGCAAGTGGCCCTTTGAAGATGGCTTCCCTGAAGGATGCCAGGGCTGTAGTGCAGAAGGGTGAATGTGCCGACTGGGGCAGACTTCCAGACTTCACTCAGAAGACTGATAAACTTGGGCTGGGTTTTACCTCAGAAGGTCAGAGAGCTATGAGGAAAGCAAAGATCGGAAGACCTCCGGTATTTATTAAAAGTTCAGGAGTGAACGCTGTTGGGGAAGACCATGAAGTGGACGAAGCTGAATTCAACAGCTGGATCTATCCGACGGCTGAAGACGGATTGAACAATTGGAGTGCTAAGGATCATACCCCTGTTACCTTTGTGACGCAGTAATAAATTTCTTTGTTTCGTTATATTTTGTAATAAACAATGATAAACTCTATGGCCCGGTGTCTTACCCGAGGCACCGTGGTTCTATTTGTGAGGGCATACAAACTGTCATTTTATACATCATGAATGAAAATCTTGGACGTTTTTCGCATTACAAATATTGTGTTCCTTTTCTGTCTTTCTTTTCCTTTACATAATTTTCAAAAACAGCTGTATTTACACACACACTCACTCATACAGGTTCCAATCCACTCTGGATCTCACTGATAACAACTCTGCTACTGCCAATTATGACTTCGAAAATCCGATCAACTTAGCCGAAGACGAAGGTGAAGATGATTGCGAAGTGCCTGGCGAGCTTGCAAGACTGTTGCTTCAGGAAGAGAGGACAATTCAACCCCATGAAGAGCCAGTGGAAACCATAAACCTAGGTACTGAAGCAGACAGGAGAGAGGTAAAGATTGGTGCCAACCTAGAGCTCAGCGTGAAGCAACGGTTAACCAAGATGCTGCATGATTATATGGAGATCTTTGCCTGGTCCTACGAAGACATGCCAGGGTTGGATACCGATATTGTGGTCCATCACTTGCCGACTAAGGAAGACTGCCCTCCAGTTAAACAAAAGGTCCGTCGGATGCGTCCAGAGATGTCCGAGAAGATCAAAGCCGAGGTCATGAAACAGTTTGATGCCGGGTTCCTTGCAGTAACTTCTTACCCTCAGTGGGTTGCCAATGTGGTGCCGGTACCTAAGAAAGATGGAAAGGTCAGAATGTGTGTCGATTACAGGGATCTGAACAGGGCCAGCCCCAAGGATGACTTCCCCTTACCTCACATTGATGTCCTTGTTGATAATACGGCCCAGCATAAAGTATTCTCTTTCATGGATGGCTTTTCAGGTTACAATCAGATCAAGATGGCACCTAAAGACATGGAAAAGACTACATTTGTTACTCAGTGGGGCACCTTCTGCTACAAGGTCATGCCTTTTGGACTAAAGAACGCTGGGACAACCTACCAACGTGCCATGGTTGCTTTATTTCATGACATGATCCATCATGAGATAGAAGTGTATGTGGACGACATGATCGCAAGGTCCCAGACTGAGGAAGAGCATCTAGATCATCTGCAGAAGTTGTTTGACCGATTGAAACTGTACAAGCTGAGATTGAACCCGAACAAGTGCACCTTCGGGGTAAGATCTGGGAAGTTGCTAGGCTTCGTGGTCAGTGATAAAGGTATTCAAGTGGACCCTGCTAAGGTCAAAGCTATCCAAGAGATGCCAGTTCCCAAGACAGAGAAGGAAGTCAGAGGCTTTTTAGGACGCCTGAATTACATCGCTCGATTCATATCTCATCTAACTGCTACCTGTGAACCAATCTTCAAGCTGCTGAAGAAAGATCAGGTAGTACGTTGGAATGATGAATGTCAGGCTGCTTTTGACAAAATCAAAGAGTATCTCCAAGAACCACCTATCCTTATGCCACCGGTTGAAGGGAGACCTCTGATCCTATATCTGACAGTGCTCGACAATTCAATGGGGTGTGTGCTGGGGCAGCATGACGAGTCTGGCCGAAAAGAGCACGCCATTTATTACCTTAGCAAAAAGTTTACCGACTGTGAGACCCGATACTCACTGCTTGAGAAAACTTGCTGCGCTTTGGTATGGGCTGCTCGCCGGCTGAGACAGTATATGCTGACTCACACTACCTTGTTGATCTCAAAGATGGATCCGATAAAATATATATTCGAAAAGCCTGCTCTGTCTGGGAGAATTGCAAGATGGAAAATGATCTTGACGGAATACGACATTCAGTACACGACCCAGAAAGCCATCAAGGGGAGTGTATTGGCAGACCACTTAGCTCATCAAGCTGTAGATGACTACCAATCAATGAACTTCGAGTTTCCGGATGAAAGCATTATGATAGTAACTGATTGTGAAGTACCTGGACCGGATGAAGGACCTGAGCCAGGATCCCGATGGTCTATGCACTTTGATGGAGCTTCCAATGCTTTGGGAAATGGTATCGGCGCTATAATCATATCTCCACAAGGTACTCATACTCCACTCACTGCCCGACTGTGTTTCAACTGTACCAATAACATGGCGGAGTATGAGGCGTGTATCATGGGTCTTCAAGCTGCGATCGACCTAAGGATCAAATTTCTAAGTGTTTTCGGAGATTCCGCTCTTGTGATCAATCAGATCAAAGGAGAGTGGGATACGAAACATCCAAACCTGATCCCTTACAGAGAATGTGTGTTGACCCTGATTCCCCACTTCACAGAGATAACCTTTGAACACTTTCCAAGAGAAGAGAATCAGTTAGCGGACGCGTTAGCTACAATGTCTTCAATGTTCAAGGTCAAATGGGATAATGAAGCTCCCCGAATCATCATCTGGAAACTGGACGAACCGGCATACTGTTGTGATCTCGAAACTGAATTGGTAACTGAGAAGCCTTGGTACCACGAAGTGAAGAGATATCTGGAAGCTCAGGAGTACCCTGAAGGGGCATCTGTCAATGATAAGAAATTCCTGAGGAGGTTCGCAGCAAAGTTCTTCCTAAGCAACGGCATCTTGTACAAGAGAAACCATGATTCAACCTTACTGCGTTGTGTGGATAAGGCTGAAGCGGAAAGAATCATGGAAGATCTACATGAAGGGACCTTTGGTACGCATTCCAGTGGACATACAATGGCTAAGAAGATCCTACGGGCAGGATATTACTGGTCCACCATGGAAGCTGATTGCTACCAACACTCCAGGACATGCCACAAGTGCCAGATTTATGCAGACAAGGTGCATGTTCCTCCGGTTCCCCTAAATGTTCTGACTGCGCCTTGGCCGTTTGCAATGTGGGGCATAGACATGATCGGCGAAATAAAACCTACGGCATCCAACGGACATCGCTTCATCCTAGTGGCGATTGATTATTTCACAAAGTGGGTTGAGGCAGCATCCTATGCTACGGTAACCAAGACTGTTGTGGCACGGTTCATTCGGCACAACCTGATCTGTCGATACGGCGTCCCTGAGCGGATTATTACAGACAACGGCACCAATCTGAACAACAAAATGATCGCTGAGCTTTGCGAACAGTTCAAGATACAGCACCACAATTCTTCTCCTTACAGACCGAAGATGAATGGGGCTGTAGAAGCAGCGAATAAGAACATCAAGAAAATCGTGCAGAAAATGACAGTGACCTACAAAGATTGGCACGAGATGTTACCGTTCGCTCTGCATGGGTACCGTACCTCAGCCAGGACATCAACCGGGGCAACTCCTTTCTCTCTGGTTTATGGCATGGAGGCAGTCTTGCCGATCGAAGTGCAAATACCCTCTCTCCGGATAATGAAGGATGCAGATCTGAACGAAGATGATTGGATCCAGACACGACTTGACCAACTCAATCTCATTGACGAAAAGAGACTTGCTGCTATCTGTCATGGTCAGACGTACCAAAAACGAATGATCAGGGCATTTAACAAAAAGGTCAGACCACAGGAATATCAAGTCGGGGATCTGGTGATCAAGCGAATCATCCTTCCTCAGAATGATCCAAGGGGCAAATGGACCCCTACATACGAAGGGCCATTTGTGGTTAAGCATGTGTTCTCAGGAGGAGCCATGATATTAACCAACATGGATGGTGACGACCTTCCTCACCCCGCCAATGCAGACATAGTTAAAAAATACTACGCATGAAAAAGACCCGCTAGGCTGACATGCCTAGGCAAAAATTAGGGCTTCCCGTCGAACCAAAAGGGTTCGGGCAAAATGAAGGGATGAAAATGAAAAAATCTGTACACCCGGCAAGTCGAAAACCTGAAAAGGCGGCTTGGGCAAAAATGGGTATCCCGGTGGACTGAAAACCCGAAAGGGCGGTCCAGGCAAAAGTTAGGGATAAAAGCGTAATACTATGTCTCGTTGGATCACTTTGCATCCAGAATCCGGTATCTACATCAAGTTCAAACGGCATCGATCAGTCAGCTTCACCTTCAACCAAGGTCATCAAGTGATGAGACGCTCAGAGTTATAAAGGCGATAGCAGAGTTGAAACCCAGTGGGATCATTCATATTTCACACAGCTGTTTATTTTCTTTTGTACAAAATTTGTATAAACTCTCTTGTTCGGCGACGTTCCTCTTACTAGGGCGTCAGCCTCTTGTACACAAAACGCCTATTTATAGGCCATTCAAAATCAATACAAATATATTTTCAGTTAAACGTGCCAAGTGTTTTTCTTTTTCTGTTTTGTTTTGCGAAGAACGTCCAAGGTTCAATTTGTGATATATGCATTGACAATAATTTGCTAACTCATAAATATTTGCATACGAAACAAAGGAATTAATTGTAGGTGACACTAGAAACAGGGGCAATAAAAGAATTGTCTGAGCAGTCTAATTGTTCTATCCTCCAAGGTACCAAGGTAGGTTCAGCTAAAGAACATGACCAGTATACCTTAATTCCCCAGAGAGTGATTCAACAAAACAGTACATTCTTCTCCAAGCAATTATCAAATATCAAGGAAATTGAGTGTCCTCCCGTAGATCTCAATACTTCTCCAGCAGTAACACATATATTCTTAACAAGCATCCCCGGCAGTCTTGGCCTAAAGATTGTTCCCCGGCGGTATATCAATATTCAAAGGGATCACTTCCCCAGCAATTCAAAACTCCCCAGAAGAGTCCAATCCGATTTCCCCAGGAAAGATGGAGTCCATATCCCCAAGCAGTAAGCTTATCCCCAGTAAATTCTGGAAGCTTATCCCCTCACGAGAGCACGAACGCGCCGTCCGGCTTGATTTAAAGAGTTATTTCCTTAATAGGATATAACTGGGTTATCCTCAGCCAAAAGCCACGGAAAGGTCGTCGTCAACGAAGTCTTCTTACCCCAGCGAAGTCTGTCAGCACTTCCAACAACAAGGGTATCCTCAGCAAGTCATCAATAATTCAGCAAAGCATTTCTCTCCCCACAGAGTATTGCTTCCCAGCATGGTCGTCAGAGTATCTTTTCTCCCTGCAGGATCTTCCATTTGCCAAGTTTATTCCGCAACGGAGTCATCTTCTCCTACCGGTATTCTTGCAACTATCATCCCTAGCGGAAGCAGAAGCCTATTCTTTCAACATCAGCCCAGGAGTGACTTCCCGGCACCCGTCAAGGATTTACTTTCCTAGACGAAAGCATTCATAAAACATCACACATATCATTATAGCATGCATAGACGCATCATATCATATAAATCTCATTTATGTTGAGAACATCATTGCTTGATCCATATCATGCATTGCATATGACTGACCTTTACCTTTCAGGAAAGACACGGTTAAAATGCTCAAACATATTTCAAAGCCTTCTCTAGTCCAGCTAAATCGACTCCCAACAGATTTTTCTGATAAAGACTCAGCAGAAGTGATGGTCCCCTCTCCGGCAAGTGCGTGAGGTGGTAATTCCTTCTTCAGATGTTCCCCTCTCCGACGATGAGTGTGAGGTGATAGTCTCTTATGGTCCCCTCTCCGACAAGTGCGTGAGGTGGTAATTCCTTCTTCAAGATGTTTCCCTCTCCGACGATGAGTGTGAGGTGATAGTCTTATGGTCCCCTCTCCGACAAGTGCGTGAGGTGGTAATTCCTTTTTCAGATGTTTCCCTCTCCGACGATGAGTGTGAGGTGATAGTTTCTTATGGTTCCCTCTCCGACGGCGAGTGAGGTGACAATTCCTTTTCCTATGATTCCCTCTCCAACGGCGAGTGAGGTGATTCCCTTTCAGATTATAATAGCCTATGGTTCTCTTCCCGGTATTGCAAAGATGGTAATTCCCGCCAAGATTTTTCTCAACGAGCGTTGTTGAAGTTAAAATCACCCAAGGTTCTCTTACCATTCATGCTGAGGCAGTAACCATACCTGGTTCATTCATCAGCGTTTGAAGCTCCAGATTCATCTCCTGTAACCAGTCAGGACACATATATACCAAGCATCTAAAATCAGCTCCTGCAACGTGTCAGGTACTCATTTTCTCTTTTGCAGGTATGCAGGTTCTCGCTAAGGAATCCCTTACGCGATCAACATCCAGATGGCATCTATAAGCCCATCACCCTATCCAGCAACCTCTAAATGGCATCTATAAGCCCATTCTCCACCATCACTGCTACTATGTGAGCGCAAATTTCTGGGCACTCTAGTGTTCAATCATCTTCTACCCTCGGATTACGAAAGGCACGTCAGCCAATCTGCATCCTCAGGTCTAAGAAGATTGAACAGGGGCAACTGTTGCACCCCAAAATTTGCCCTCCCATATTCTTCAAGAAATTGCCAAGCCAAGTCACAAAATTCCCCAAGGGTTGTGCAGCTCAACTGTCTCCTATACAGTCAAAACTAGGGTTTGGATTCTGATCAAGAAAATGAAGTTTTCAAAGGTCCAATCAAGTCTCATATGCCTACAAATGTGGTCAAGCATCCTCATATCAAGTTTCAAGGCATTCAGCTCAAAATTGCACAGTCAAAACCCTAAATTGCACTACAGTCAACTGTAGGGGCAAAATGGTCATTTGACAGTCAAAAGTTCAAATTTTTGGTCAACATATCATTTTGAAGCCACAAACATCATTTGATCAATGCTTGATCATGATTCTCAAAATTTGGCTCAGAAATCATCAAAGATGCAAAAGTTACTATATTTGGACAGTTGAAAAAGTCAACTGAAATTGACCAGGGCATAACTTTCACATGGATTATCAGAAAAATTCCATCCAAAGCTCATTTTGAAGAGAAAGACATTTCCTACAACTCATCTTCATACTTCAAGTCCAAGAAATGCTCTCACAAAAAGTTATCAATTTCAACATTATAGGTCATTTTCAAAAGTCAACAAAAAGGGACTTTAAGTCAAAGACCATAACTTGAGATTGGTGAATCAAAATGACATGGGATCAAAGGCATTGGTTAGAGGACTCAAAGACCTTTCCAAAATGTCCAAGAACATGTGAAAAGCTTAAAAATTGAGCAAGTTATGCCTTGTGGAAGTTGGGAAATTTTTGGAATTTTGAAAAGTCAACATTGATGCAAATGATTCAAAATTGCTAATGGGCCTATTTTTCTTCCATGATTCATCATTCCAAGCCTATGCACGACCACTTGGCCCAAAGGGAAGTATTTT
This sequence comes from Vicia faba, assembly GCA_948472305.1. NCBI lineage: Eukaryota > Viridiplantae > Streptophyta > Magnoliopsida > Fabales > Fabaceae > Vicia > Vicia faba. Next base: position 414,903,942 of record OX451738.1, read on the forward strand.
CTCATTTTTTATTTATTTATTTGAATTTCTATTAATATTAATTCATTTAAATTATATAAATATGTGGAAAATATAAAACTTGACCTAAAAAATCTTTTTGTACACATTCTAGACTCAATATTTCGTGCACATGCTAATTAGGCAAGTTTTGGTTTGATTTGAGCATGATTGAACCAAATACACATGAAAAAAAGATTCAAAAAAGATCTTATAAAATCAAATATTGAAACCATTGAATTCAAAAGATTTTGTGCAATTTTCTTAACCTAATATGCTCACTACATAACCAGGAATCAAACCCTAATGCTGGAACACATTGAAGCTGCGCAAAAGCTAAGAACAAACTTAGAATTTTCACTAAAAAAAAGCAAAACTGAAATCAACCTTAGAGGTCGATTCAAACCCTACAATTCATTCCATTGGCTTCCTCAAGTCTCCTTGATCATATTTCAATCAAAAACAACAACCAAAGCTCCAAGAATCGGTAATATGAAGGCAGACTGTATCGAATAAAAGTCACAATCGTGCATACCAATTCATGCATTTTTTATAAGTTTTGATATGTGTTTTGCATTCCTGATGAAGTTTACAAGCTAACCATCACCTTTAATTGCGTTTTTCTGTGCTATACGAGATTATACCATGATTGAATGTTAGGGTTTCCTGAGCTTCAAATTAGGGATTTTTAATAGAGGAAAAATTAGACATCCCCAGTACCACCATTGCAATCAATGCATCTGGACGAAGAGATTGATATAGTCGCGCTCAATTTATGAGCACCCAGCAGCTAATCGTTATTTTCTTGTAGGTTGTCTACAGCAACGCTTAAAAACCGTTGCCTCATATTTGTGTTTTCAGGAAAATGGAAGAAGACGACATCGTGTCAATCAGTGGTTCGTTGGTTTGAATTGCGCGCGTTTCTCTCCACTACGCGTTGGTTTTTTCTTTTTGTTATTTATTTACTATAATATGTTAATTGAAACGTTGTAGCTCAGCTGGCCAAGTGTGATGTTGGTGACTCCCATGACCTGGGTTCAAGCCCCAGGTCTACGTTATTTCAATAATATTTTGCAAAACGCGCTCATATGCAGTTTTCAGGTGGGAGCATACCATACACCCCCCAGATCAGAGCGTCCACGTGCCCAACGTCCACAATCACAAGGCTGAGGATGGATGAACACGCTACTCTCAGGTCAACGCATCCACGCGCTATGCAAAAAGTCAAAAAGGCCACTGCTTGTTGGGCCAGATTCCTCATAATTTGACCTCACCATTTGGGACTACACCCCCACCCTGGTTTGCAAGTGTTTTTATTTTTCTCATATCTTTTTTTAATTATTATTTTTATTTGTTTTATTGTTTTAATTTAATTCATTATTTTTACAATACATAAAAAATACAGAAAAATCAGAAAAAGATAAAAATATAATAAATTATTTTATTTTAATATTCTTGTAAATAATTGCTTGTAAATAAATTTAGTTTTAATTAGGTTACAATTTTAATTTCTTTTAATAACAAAAATACAAAAATATAGAATTTAGGTTTAATTGTTAATTCTACTCCTTTTAATTTCCTTTTTTTTTTAATAATAATATTTATTTTATTTATTTTCATAAATTAAAAAATGCATGTAAATTAAATTAGGTTTAAATTAGTTAAAATTTTAATATTTTCATAATAGATCTAAAAAACACTAGAATTAGGGTTTACATTTCAAATTTCATTCTACTAAATTCTTTTTTCTTTTAAATCTTAAAAAACATAAAATACTAAAAAACATTTTCTTTTCAATTTTAATTTCAACCCTTCATTAACTTTAAATTTTTTTGCAAAAGGGTCCAACGCCCATGTTCGTAATTTATTTAATTTCGCGCATTTATTTTATGTCGTTTATTATAATTATGTAATTCTCCCAAAGTGTTGTAACGATTTTATTTCTAGCACTTTTATTTTATTGCTTTATTTACTTTCCGTCAAATCGGGTCCGGTTTAATTTTGGCGATGTGGACCCGCGCCATTTGTAATAGCTTTAGATTTACTTTTCCCGCAAATATTAACTGTTAAATAAGCATGCAAGAATGAATGGCTTTAAAAATAAAATCAAGCGTAGATCACAACAAACATGACAAGACAAATATCAATGAAAACGACACACGAATCGCACACACCACCCCTAGGGTACGCCTCACTGTTGCCTTTCGAAAGGTGATCGTCGAGTAGAGGATGTCTTAGTAAGTCCTCATGATCCGGGAACCTGGCATGAGGGTAGCTTCTAAGGTGTCTTCCCATTGCTCTGGTGATCACCATGTCCCTGCAAACTCGAATTGACCCGAACACCTCCAACGGTGGTGCTACCTACCTCTCGATGGTGGGATGGCACTACTTTAAGGACATTTACACAGACGAATTCCTTAGGGTAGGTAGGTTCTCAAGGATACTTGCTCTAATCTCAAAACAAATTCAAAGAGACTTTTCACACTGACACTTTTCAAAAGCTTTCAAAGCAAATTTTTCAAACACTCTGACGTACGAGTCGAACTGAAATTTTTCAAAGAAACCTTTTTTAAAAACCCACAATTGAAAAGCAAGTAAACATTTTTGAAAACACATTGAGCAAGTATCTAAGAGCCCATGGATAACCATGGATAGAAAGGGTGCTAACACCTTCCCTTTCTATAACCTACCTCCCGAACCGAGAGCAATCTCTTTAAGGAATTTTTCTGTGCTTTTGTCCTTTCCATTTGGAGAAAATAAAAGACGGTGGCGACTCTTGCTTCCGCGACATTTCGCGAACCAGCGTTAAACAGTCAGTTCCAGATCCACCGATCACACTGTGCTTTTGTCCTTTCCATGTTGGAGAACATAAAAGACGGTGGCGACTCTTGCTTCCGCGACATTTCGCGAAACCAGCTTTAAACAGTCAGTTCCATTTCCACCGATCACAACAGTCTCTTAGGGATTCAGCTTGAGTGGTTCTACCAGTTGGACGGAGCCAGTATTCGCAGTTGGGAAGATTTGGCTACTGCTTTCTACATGAAGTATCAATACAACTCCGACCTCGCTCCCACGCGTACCCAACTCCAGGGTATGTCAATGGGAATGGGTGAAGGATTCAAATATTATGCTCAGAAGTGGAGAGAACTCACCGAAAGAGTACAACCACCCTTGGCTGATCGGGAGCTTGTGGACATGTTTCTGGGGACCCTGTCTAGTCCATTTTTCAACCACTTAATTGGAAGCTCTTCGTCTGGGTTTACCGAGCTTATTTTAACTGGTGAGAGGATTGAGGTTGGTATTAAGGCTGGTAAGATACAGAAGGGTGCTTTATCGAGCACCGAGAAGAAGCCATTTAAGAAAGAGTCCAGTGCTGTCTACAGTTTGAAAAGACAGAATAGACCCGAACACCGCCAAGCTATTAATGCGGTTGTTATTTCAAAACCTGCTGGTGCTCCTCAACACAACAGTCAACAAAAGGATGAGAGACCTCAAAGGAAATTCACCCGTCTCACCATGACTTTGTCTCAGATTCTGCCACAGTTGCTGAAGACCAAACTGGTGATTCCAAAGGAAGCCCCAAAGAATCTAAATACAACATCACCAAGGTATAACCCTAATGCCCGCTGTGCTTTTCACTCTGATAGCCCGGGGCATAATATGGATGATTATTGGGTTTTAAAGAACAAGGTATAGGACTTTATTGATGCGAAGGAGATTGAGTTTGGAGCACCAGAGAAGCCTAAACAAGATGCAGGGGTGAATGTTATCAGGGATGACAATGATGAAGAGTTTGATATCGACAGTTGGATCTACCCGACTGCCAATGATGGATTAAGCAACTGGACAGCGAAGGATTTTTTGCCTGTTTCTGTTATCACCCTATAATGAAACTTTTTGTTTTGAATTTGTAACAGACAATGTTTTAAACTTTACGGCCCGGTGTCTTACCCGAGGCACTGTGGTTTCATTTGTGAGGGCTTTATGTGTGTCATTTTCATATATCATTAATAAAAGCATTGGATGTTCTTGCATTTCAAATTTTGCGCTCTTTTTTTTCTTTATTATATATTATAAAATAGCTATTTTACACACACTCACGTATACAGGTCTACATCCACTCTGGATCTCACTGGTAACAACTCTGCTACTGCCAGTTATGACTTCGAAAATCCGATCAACTTAGCCGAAGACGAAGGTGAAGATGATTGCGAAGTGCCTGGTGAACTTGCAAGACTGTTACTCCAGGAAGAGAGGGTTATTCAGCCACATGAAGAGTCGGTAGAGTCAGTGAGTCTGGGTACCGAGACAGATAAGAAGGAAGTCAAGATCGGTGAAAATCTGGAGCTTAGTGTGAAGCAACAGTTGATTCAGATGCTGCATGACTACGTTGAAATCTTTTCCTGGTCTTATGAAGATATGTCGGGGTTGGATACTGACATTGTGGTTCATCGCCTGCCTACCAAGGAAGACTGTCCTCCAGTGAAGCAGAAGGTCTGTCGAATGCACCCAGAGATGTCAGAGAAAATCAAGGCTGAAGTTATGAAACAGTTTGACGCCGGTTTTCTAGCAGTTACTTCTTACCCTCAGTGGGTGGCCAATATGGTTCCTGTACCGAAGAAAGATGGTAAGATTCGAATGTGTGTTGACTACAGGGATTTGAACAGGGCAAACCCCAAGGATGATTTCCCTCTACCTCATATCGACGTTCTGGTTGATAACACCGCTCAGCACAAGGTATTCTCCTTTATGGATGGTATCTCCAGTTATAACCAAATCAAAATGGCTCCATAAGACATGGAGAAGACTTCCTTTGTTACTCAGTGGGGTACCTTTTGCTACAAGGTCATGCCTTTTGGACTGAAGAATGTTGGGGCAACGTATCAGCGTGCCATGGTTGCTTTATTTCATGACATGATCCATCATGAGATTGAAGTATACGTCGACGATATGATTGCAAGGTCCCAGACTGAGGAAGAACACCTTGACCATCTGTAGAAGCTGTTTGACAGGCTGAAGTTGTACAAGCTAAGATTAAACCCGAACAAGTGCACCTTCGGGGTGAGATCTGGTAAACTACTGAGTTTCGTCGTGAGCGACAAAGGTTTTCAAGTGGACGCTGCCAAGGTGAAAGCTATACAGGAGATGCCAGCTCCCAGGACAGAGAAAGAAGTCAGAGGCTTCCTGGGACGACTAAACTACATTGCCCGCTTCATCTCACACCTGACTGCTACTTGTGAACCAATCTTCAAGATGCTGAAGAAAGATCAAGTAGTACGTTGGAACGATGAATGCCAGGCTGCTTTCGAAAGAATCAAAGAGTATATCTAAGAGCCACCTATTCTAATGCCTCCAGTTGAAGGGAGACCTCTGATCTTATACTTGACAGTACTCGACAACTCAATGGGGTACGTATTGGGGTAGCATGACGAGTCTGGCCGAAAAGAGCATGCTATTTACTGCTTTAGCAAAAAGTTTACCGACTGTGAGACCCAATAATCACTGCTCGAGAGAACTTGCTACGCTTTGGCATGGGCTGCTCGCCGGCTGAGACAGTACACGTTGACTCATACTACTCTTCTGATACCAAAAGATCTAAAACGTCTTGACGGCACCTTGGCCTTTTGCAATGTGGGGCATTGATATGATCGGCGAGATCAGACCTACGGCATCCAACGGGCATCGTTTCATCCTGGTAGCAATTGATTACTTTACGAAGTGGGTTGAAGCAGCTTCCTTTGCTACAATAACCAAGAATGTCGTGGCACGGTTCATTCGGCACAATCTGATCTGTCGATACGGTGTACCAGAGAGGATCATAATGGACAATGGTACCAATCTCAACAACAAGATGATCACTGAGCTCTGCGAGCAATTCAAGATACAGCATCACAACTCTTCTCCCTACTGTCCGAAGATGAATGGGGCTGTAGAAGCGGCTAATAAGAACATTAAAAAGATTGTGCAGAAGATGACAGTGACGTACAAAGACTGACACGAGATATTACCGTTTGCTCTTCATGGGTACCGTACCTCAGCACGGACATCAACAGGGGCAACACCATATTCCTTGGTATATAGCATGGAGGCAGTCTTGCCCATCGAAGTTCAGATACCCTCTCTTCGGATTATGAAGGATGCAGGTTTGAGCGAAGACGACTGGATTCAGACCCGGCTTAATCAACTGAACTTAATCGACGAAAAGAGACTTACTGCTATTTGTCATGGTCAGACGTACCAAAAACGGATGATCAAGGCATTTAACAAGAAAGTAAGACGACAAGAGTATCAAGTTGGGGATCTGGTAATCAAACGCATTATCTTACCTCAAGGTGATCCCAGGGGCAAATGGACCCCTACTTATGAAGGGCCATTTGTGGTTAAAAACATTTTCTCAGGAGGAGTTATGATTCTAACCACCATGGATGGTAACGACCTTCCTCACCCCGTCAATGCGGACATAGGGAAAAGATACTGCGCATAATCAAATACCCGCTAGGTTGACTGGCCTAGGCAAAAATAAGGGCTTCCCGGCGAACCAAAAGGGTTCGGGCAAAAATAAGGGATGAAAATAAAAAAAATCTGTACACCCGGCAAGTCGAAAACCTGAAGAGGCGGCTTGGGCAAAAAAGGGTATCCCGGTGGACTGAAAACCCGAAAGGGCGGTCCAGGCAAAATTTAGGGATCAAAGCGTAACACTATGTCTCATTGGATCACCTTGCATCCAGACTTCGGTATCGACTATCAAGCTCGGACGGCACTAATCAATCTGATTCATCTTCAACCGACAGCAAAGTGATGAGATGCTTGAGGATATAAAGGCAATAGCAGAGCTGGAACCCGGTGGGATTATTCACATAGCTGTTTTGTTTTCTTTTCACAATTTGTGTAAATTCTATTTGTTCGGCGGTGTTCTCTTACTAGGACGTCAGCCTCTTGTACAAAAACGCCTATTTACAGGCCAAATTTCAAAATCAATACAATACATTTTCAGACCAATTTCAAACTGTTTTTCTTTTATCTGTTTTGTTTTGCAAAGAACGTCAAATGTTTGTTTTTGATATATGCATTTAACATTAATTGTTGCTCATGAATATTTACATGCGAAACAAAAGACGATTACGGGTAATATCAGAAACAGGGGCAAATAAGAATTGTCTGAGCTGTATGGTTGCTCTGTTCACCAGGTACAAAGGTAGATTCAGCTGAAGAATATGGCTAAGATACCTTCACTCCCCGCAGAATAAGGCAGTAATGGTAGCTCTCCCAGCTGAGACTTGCAACTGTGAATGAATCAGCAATACTCTCCCCAAGTAGAGTTAGTTTACCATCAGCACTAAAAGGGTCTTAATATTCCCCAACGGAGTGTAAGAATATTCCTCAGCAAGTATAAGAGTATCCCCGGCAGTCTTAATATTCCTCAATGGAGTATAAGAATGTTTCCCGACAGAATACAAGATACCCCAGTGGAGTCAATAGTTCCCCAGCACGGTCTAAAAAAGCTTCCCCAATGGAGTTGAATCATCATCCCCAGTAGACTCCGGAAGTCTATCCCCAGCGGAGTACAACATAAATCTCCCCAGCCAAATTCAAAGGGTTATCCCCACAAGAGTCTAACAGGGTTATCCCCAGTAAGTTGCAACTGAAAGATCTTCCCCAGCGAAGTTCTTTCCTTTCACAAGCAGGAATTCAATCCTCAACAGATTTAATATCACCAGCAACGGTAATCCATCCCCAGCGGAGTTTATCATTGAAATCCCCAGCGGAGCTTATAAGCGGAATCCCCATTAGAGTTTATCAGTGACATTCTCAGCAGAACATCTCTTCCCCACAGAGTAATTCCCCTCAGAGTATTCTCCTCATCAGTTTATTCCCCAACGGATTTATCCTCTCCTACAAGTTTATCACCTTCGTTCATCATCCCCAGCGAAAACGAAGAATCCAACTCTATTCTCCAGCAGCTATCCGGGATTTATTTTCCCCAGCTAAAACATCACATTTCCATACATCATGATACATGCATATACGCATCATATCACACAATCTCATTTATGTTGAGAACATCATTGCTTGATCCATATCATGTATTGCATATGACTGACCTTTACCTTTCAGGAAAGATACAGTTAAGGTTCTCACCAGTCAAAGGAGACAAATTCAGTCAATGGAGACAAAACCAGTTAAATCGATTCCTAAATATTTTTCTGAGGCCAATTCAGTCAATGCAGACAAAACCAGTTAAATTGATTCCTAAATATTTTTCTGAGGCCAACCCGTCAATGGAGACAAAATCAGTTAAATCGATTCCTAAAGATTTTTCTGAGGCCAACCCATCAATGGAGACAAAACCAGTTAAATCGATTCCTAAATATTTTTCTGAGGCCAAATCAGTCAATGGAGACAAAATCAGTTAAATCGATTCCTAAAGATTTTTCTGAGGCCAACCCGTCAATGGAGACAAAGTCAGTTAAATCGATTCCTAAAGATTTTTCTGAGGCCAACCCGTCAAAGGAGACAAAATCAGTTAAATTGATTCCTAAAGATTTTTCTGATGCGAACGCAGTCAAAGGAGACAAAAACAGTTAAATTGATTCCTAAAGATTTTTCTGATGTGAACGCAGTCAAAGGAGACAAAACCAGTTAAATCAATTCCTAAAGATTTTTCTGATGCGAACGCAGTCAAAGGAGACAAAACCAGTTAAATCTATTCCTAAAGATTTTTCTGATGCGAACGCGGTCAAAGGAGACAAAACCAGTTAAATCGATTCCTAAAGATTTTTCTGATGCGAACGCAGTCAAAAGAGACAAAAACCCCTCTGGTCCAGTTAAATCGATTCCTAAAGATTTTTATGATACCAATCCAGTCAAAGAAGACAAAATCACCCACCAACAATCTCCAAATGGCATCCATAAGCCCATTCCCGACATCACGATGTTGATACCACTTCATGCGAGTGCAAACTTCTGGGCACTCTAGTGTTCAATTATCTTCCACCTTCGGATCACGAAAGGCCCGAAAGCCAATCTATATCCTCAGGTTTAAGAAAATTTAACAGGGGCAACTGTTGTACCCCAAAATTTTCCCTCCCATATTTTTCAAGACATTACAAGATAATTCCCCAAGTGGCTCAAGATGGCTCAAGAGTTGGACAGTCAAATCACCTCCTAAGGCAGTCAACCTCAAATTAGGGTTTTGTGTTGCATCAAGCTCCTTACATCAAAATGACCTCAAGTGCTCCCTAATGTCATAATATGTTCTCAAGTTCATCCATGTCAAATTTCAAGCCTTGCAGAGAAAGTTTGGTCAGTCAATTGCTCAAGAAGTCCAAAAATCGACTGTGTTAGGGCAAAAGTCAACTGTGACCTACAATAAGTCAAACCTCAAGATTTTTTGTCAACATTCTCATTTTGAAGGATAATTCATCATTTTATCAAGGGTTGATCATGATTCATCAAGGATTGTGCAAAATTCATCAAGATTCAAAAGTTGGTAAATTAGGGTTTGGCAGGAAAAGTCGACTCAACTTTGACCAAGCATAACTTTCTCATACTTTATGAGAAATAACCCATCCAAAGCTCATTTTGAATAGGATGAAATTTACTATAATCCATATTCACACCCCAAGATCAAGAAATGCATTCACAAAAGTTACAAATTTAGACATTATAAGTCATTTTTGAAAGTCAACAAAAACACATTTTTCTCCAAAGCTTATAACTTTAGAATGGAATATCAAAATGCGATGAGACCAAATGGGTTGGTTAGAGGACATCTCAAGGTTTCTAAAAAGTCCAATAACACCTCCAAAAGTTCAAAATTGAAGAAGTTATGCATTGTTTAAGTTGGGCATTTTTCCAAAATTGCCAAAAGTCAACTATCCCCAAAACTTCAAATTTTGTCAAATGGGCCCATTTTTTTCCATTTGATTTGATCTTGTCACACCACACACGTGTCCTATCTTAAGTTTTATGTCCATTAAATAATTTTTCTATTTTAATTGATTTTTATTGAATTAATTCATTTTTAATCAATTTAAATCCAAATAAAATCCAAATCTTAATCAATTGGAATCTTTTTGAGTGATACAGGTCTTTATTATCATCATGGACAAGATCAAATCCGAATCAAGCCATGTTGTGAACAAAATATTGGTTTTTGACAAATTTGGAAGCTTTTTCAATGGAGAATAAAATCAAATCTTAAATCATCAATGCTCATGGATTCAAAGCCCAATTTTTAACCTAATACATTGCTTGATACTTATACAATGCAAAGGACACGAAATAAAGAAGCAAGAGGTTGTAGAATCTGGAAAATAAAACTTGAAAAAAAGATTGAAAAGTGGGAAACTGAAATCTTGGTTAGAGGTCGATTTAGAGCAAAACCTCCACGCTATCTTCTTGCTGGACATCCATTGAGGCTAAAGTAATCAGAATCAAGCCCTCTCCCTCCCTAAATCGCATTGTAAGTCTCCTTGAACATACCCCTATACACGAAACTGCAACCTCTCATTCTTGCATTTTTTTTTACAAACTATTGGCATGGTTATGATCCTTGTGTGATTTCTAAGCGTTCTGCAATATTTGATTTCATTTTTATGGCTTGTAATGTAACACCCGAACCTAGGGTTTTCGTTTCTTGTTTTTAGGCATTTTTGCTACAGGTAAAATTAGGGCAAACGATGGACATGGATGGACTCAAGAGAGGAAGACGAACAGGGTTGTGGTCTTGGAATTAATTTCCATGGTCTATAGCCCATTTTAGGATTGACCTAGGGAGTTTGCTGCGGATTCAAATCCGCAGGAAAAATAACCAGGGCCATTGGAGAAGATGAAGACGTGTTCATGTCCAATTGGCCCATTCAAACAAATCTCGCGCGTTTTTATAATTTCCAACATATTATTTGTTTTGCTCTTATAATATTGTTTATCCATTATAATAACAAAAAGGTGTAGTGGTTGAGTTGGTAAGTGAAGCGTGTCAAAGTCCAATGGGACCTGGGTTCGAATCCCAGGTCCCCCAAATGCCTCTTATTATTTTTTCCCAGATAATCCAATACAAGCTCATATACGTGATGTACCATGCTCCCTCAGATCTCAAGACGCCAGATGGCCTCTAGGCCAAATCTAAAGGCCAAGATTGAATGTGCACCATGTTCTCTAGTCAACGTGCCATGTAGAATTGCAAAGGTCAACCAGGCTTCCAGCGTGAATGAGCCTCAAAATTTTGATTTCACCTCCTTTCTAGGCCCAGCACCCCCTTGGTTATTTCTTATTTCTTTCTTTTCTTTTATTTAATTATTTGTTTTATTAACTATTTTTATTCCCAGAAACCAATTAACATATTTTTCTCATAAAATCAAAAAAACCAAAAAAATATATTTTATTTATTAGAATTAAATTCAACTTTATTTTTGTAAATAAATTAATTTAATTGATTTAGTTTAATTAGGTTTAACTTTTAATATTTTTGCAAATAATTAAAATTAATGTAGAAGAATTAGGTTTTTACTAACTTTTAATAAATTTATTTTATTTCTTTAAATATTTAAAAATCCAAAAATATTTTCATTAATTAGTTAATTTAGTTGTTAATTTAGATTTAGTTTCTATTAATTCAAAAATAACAAAAATCTTTTCCTTAATAATATAAAGGGTCAAAACCCTAAAAAATGCGCTGTTTTAATTTTCTTGCACGCGATCCATATTTATTCCAAATATTGTAATTGTTTCCCGATATGTAATAGCTTTTAATTAGGAGTTTATTTTATCGCTTTATTTACTTTCCGCAATTTAAATTAAAGGGTTGCTTTTGGCGATGTAAATACCCGACGCCTTGTAATAGTTTAGATTTAATTTCCGCAATTTAAATTCCGCAACTATACACTGTTAGATGTTTGATAATAGGGAATGCATGACAAGATCAAATGTATGAACTTAAAATCAACATAGCTCACCCATGACATGTACAAAGATAAAATTAACTGAAAATAACACACTCGCACATGCGCACTCTTAGGGTACACCTCACTTGGTTGCCTTTAAACGTGGTCATTAAGTATAGGAAGTTTTAGAGGTCGCCCTCTTGTCCAAAGATCATAGTTGCCTCAAAACGGTTGCCTCGGAAAAATGATCTAAGACATTAGGGTTACCGCTAAGGCGTCTTAATATTGCTTTGGTGACCACACGTCCCTTAATCGAATTGACCCTAAAACTCCAACGACGGTGCTACCTACTCATTCATAGTGGGATAGCATTGTCTAAATGACATTAGCATAGATTAATTCCTTTTTTGAGTAGGTAGATGGTTCTTAAGTACTTGCTCATTTCAAAACAAAATAAAACTTTTCGCACTTACACTCCTTTCAAAAACAAAAACTTCTTTCAAACCCACAAACACAAAGAAAAGCAATTTTGAAAACACTTTGAGCAAGTACCTAAGAGCCCGTGGATAACCACAGATAGAAAGGGTGTTAACACCTTCCCTTTCTATAATCTACCCCCCGGACCCGAGAAACATCTCGAAAAAGGAATTTTTCTGTGCTTTTTTCCTTTCCTTGTTGGATAAAATAAAAGACGATGGTGACTCTTGCTTACCGCGACATTTTGTGAAAACAAACGGAAAACACAAACCAACATTCCAAAAACAGTCAGTTCTCTCCCACCGTATCACACATGGCATTAATGGAAAAAATAGGTCAAACCACTCGTGAACACTTGCTATGAAATGATGCAGATGGAATATGGGATCTTAGGTCAAAAATTAGGGTATGACAGGAGGTATTTTATAGCTTATTTGACAACCTTCATTTTCTCTGGAGACTGTTTGTGCCTATGCTGGGAAACTTCCTTAAGGACAAGATCTATTGTTAGCTGGTGACACGCTATATCGAGATCCATGTCGGCCATCTCTTCTGCACTCCAGGAGAACAAGTTTGCATTCTCCCTTAGGCATGCCTTCAATTATCTTCTCGCCAAGTCCGGGAGACCGGTACGGATTTGACCCCCTTAGTGGGATCGCTACTGAGGGGGATAATCTCAAACTCCCCATCTGGAATTAGGCATAAAGGATGTGCGGGATCCTTGTTGCCTGCCGACGAGGAAGAGCTTTCCTCCGTCAACTGGGCCTTTTTCCCTTTCTTCTTCTGATCTCGCAGGTCATCTTTGGAGAAGCAGTTGTCAAGGTCAATCGATTCTACGTGTGATAGTGGCTTTGGTTCCTCGGAACTACAGAGCAAAACAGGTCTATTGGCTGCTCTAAGTTGTGAGTTGATGGAGCTTAAACCCTTGGAGGCTGCTTCGAAGCATCTCCTCGCGGCCTGTATGTCCCCGTGGAAGGTGGAAACAAGTCCTTATGTGGTGTATTATTTCATCTTTGGTTGTACGGTGGAGGGAACCTATATTAATTTGGCCAGGGTAGGCCTTCCCAGGATGCATTGGTATAGTGACGGGCAATCTACCACGAGGAACTGAGTCTTGATAGATCTCGTCATTTCTACTGCCCTAAATGTGACGATCAACTTAATGTAGACCCAAGGCTTGGTGAACGAGCCATTGAATCCTTGGAGGTTGGAGCCTACGTAAGGGGTCAGGTGTGTCTCTTTGAGTTGTAAAGTCGTGAACATTTATGAGTACATGATATCAGCCGAACTGCCTTGGTCGACCAAGATGCACCTGACATCGAAATTGGCCATTTGTGCTTGTATGAGCAGAGGAATGCTTGAATTGGGAGTCCCGCTGGGAATCTCTTCCTAGTAAAACGCGATGGGAACAGAACTTCCCCTGAATGTATCAAGGTGGAGTTCTTGTCGGAGCTCATGTCTATCAGCTGCTCGAATCTTCTCTTTACCGAGCCTATGGTGAATTTGTTAAACCCACCGCCAGATATAACCATTGTGGATGGAAATGTCTCCCAGGGACTGTGTGTTTCGAAGTACAAGGGGATCTCTTCCATGTCGGGGAAATATAAGTCTTTTGGCTGGGTGATGCTCATGGCGAGGGGCATGAGGGTTTCGTCGAGGGAGGGCTTCTCTTCCTCGACTTTCTTGGACTCTTAAGCGTCCTTACAGGGACCTTCCTTCTTTTTATATTGTTTGAGATGTCCATCTTGGATGAGGATCTCTATGGCATCCTCCAGGTGGATGCAATCTTCTATTGTGTGCTCGTGGCTCTTGTGGAACTGACGATATTTAATTTTATCTGTCTCTGGCTTGGACGATGTCTATCGAGGAAATCAGATCCCGGATTGACGAAACTCAGAGTTGGTGTAGTCGGTCAGGATCCGTTCGTACGAGGTGTTTAAGGGTGTGTAATTGTGAAAATGACTAGTTGTCCCTTTGTAGTCCTGTGAGTCGTGCAGTTTCTTCTCCCTTTTCTTTTCTTCTCCCCGACGGGATGTCGAGGGCTCGTCGTTCTTTGAAACTCTTTCAATCTCTCGATTCCACAAGCCTGACACATTGTTGGTAGCTTATTTCTCTTCGTACTAGATGTACGCTTGTGCCTTGAGTAGGAGGGAATCCAGTGTCGCAGGAGTTTCTATGCCAACTACTTTGGCAAACTCGTTGCGGGGGTGTAAACCTCATTCAAGGAGATACCTCTTCATCCCGTGAGTCATAGAGACCTAGACAACTTCATTGTTGAATATTTCCATAATTGCTCGAAGGGATTCATCCTTCCCTTGGATGATGGCCTCCAATGATGCCTCTGACTTAGGGTGACGGCGAGATGCAGTAGAGTGCCTAGAGAATTGTTTCCCCAGCTTCTTCTAAGACGTGATTGACTCATCGGGTAGGCTTTTGTACTGATCCATGGCTCCCTTTCTAAGTGTGGCAGGGAAGAGTCAGCACTTGATTTCTCCTCTGACACCTCTATAGTCGAGCAAGGCATCAATATTCTCGATGTGCTCGTCTAGATCTACAGTCTCATCATATGTCCCCAGGTTTGGGAGTTTCTCCAGCCCGACACAGAGCAAAGTCTCCATAATTTCTATGGATAACAGGCTGTGGGGCTCGTCGTCATTGCTCCAATCAGGTGATGGGGGCAGAGAGTAGTGCTTTCTTTCTCGCTGGGGGTTGTTGTCTCGACGGGGAGATATGCTCCTTAGTTAATACTTTGACTTGGGTGATGGTGAACAGTAGTTGTCTGGCCGTCGATTACCCTTTGTCTTTTTGGTGATCAGGAAACTTTGATCTTTACGGGGAGGAGTACAACCCTGTTTCTTAAGAAACAAAACCTCTTTCTTATTGTGTGTGGGGCGACGACCACGCCTTGATGGTGATGGACTGCGAGAGTCATGTCGTCGGACTCTCCGAGGAGGAGATCTTGACTGGACTTTCTTTTCCCATGCTCCAATCCTATTGCTTTGTTGTAGGATTAGAGCATTGGTCTGATTAAGGGCAGTGAGTAGAGCTACCATGGCAGGGTCGATGTTGGCCAAAATTGGGACTGGTTGGAGGATTGTTGGCAGCTCCTCAGGGACTTTCTTGGACTTCTAATTCTCCAATGATTGGATGTCATCATCGTCGGCTTTAATCAAGGAGGGAGACACTGTTTGGTTGTCCCTCTTCTTGGGTATATCCTCAAGGAGGGGTAGTCCTTCACTTTCATCTATTTTGCAGACAAGATAAAGCATAATTTTTCGAGAAAGATAGTTGTCATCTTAATCGACCATGATAGGAATATTTGAATGTCACTTTGATCTTTAGTTTGGAGGAAAGAAAGATAGAGAGAATGTGTTTCCCACAGACAATGCCACTGATCTTACCAGTTGATCAGAACCTTAAGTGGGTCGATAGTGACTTCTACAAGGCTGGAATAAAAGGAGATGAAGGGGTGTACCTGCAAGGCACTCTGACGCTCAAGTAAGAAATAGTGAAACGAAATACAAGAAAGAGATTAGGGTTTCTGGAACGAATATTGGATACTTGACCCTTACAAGTGTGAGGTTTTATATAATGCCCCCGACGCTTAGCCATTGGTTCCTATTTTTGGGCCTAATTACTAGGTTCCTCAAAAATAGGTGACTGTGAGGAACTCGCCGTTGTAACGGGCAGAGCTTCTCGGAACTATCCGTTACGATGGGCAGAGAAGCGTTTCACAAGAAAGCATGATTTCTGGTTGTTCCTGGGTGGTTATCCTCGTGCGGCTTGTCAGGATGAGGGATAGCCTGTTTGAGTGGGCAGAAGTAGTCGTGCAGACCCTGGTGGTCAACCGGCCATGGCTCCTCGAGTGAGGGACAGAAGGGATAAAGTGTCCTTTATCCTTCAAATTTATTTGAGTCAAGGTTATTAGGCCGTCCTACATGCAAAAATGGATTGGGTCCTGCTTAGCCATTGTGCCAGTCCAAAACATGTTATATGGCACGCTAAAACATATTTCATTATTATGTAATATGAACAAAATATCATCGTTTCAATGAATGTAAAATAACCACTGCATCAAGTATATATAGCACAATCTAAGGTGCATTAGAGGTATCTTAGAAGTGAATGTTAAGATAACATATTATAATCAACTCTTATATAACTCTCAACTAACAAATATGGGCTAACTATCTTAGCTACCATGTGATACAAGTTAGTTATTGTCACGATTAACTTGTTTCATAAACTATTTTATGTCATTATGTGTTATCCACTCACAAGTTGAAGGTTAGTTTTTGATTATCCCCAAATTGAATAAATGTAGATGAAACAGTTGAGGAAGAATTGGTTTAGTGAAAAATTCTATAAGATGGTCTTTGGAGGACATATGTATAAACATAAGTATATATGTAAGAACAAGATTTGGTTCTGCAATATTATCTCTAAGTTTTGATGATAACAAATGAGTATGATTGTATGAACAATTTTGTTGTACTAATATTTGTTATTGTTGAGTACTTAACAAACAATTCTGCTTTTGATAGATGGCGTGGCCAAGACATTAGAAGAGAATTGATTCCGCTTCTATGCTAACAAGTTCTGTTGAATAGTAGCAAGACACTTCAGAAGGCGCTGAAGTGTAAACTCTGATATTTTTCTAAAAGAAACTGGTCAAAATATCTCAAGACAGAAGTCTTTACTTACGTCCAGATGCTGAAGACTCAAGCTTCTAAAGACAACATGCTACAAAGAAACAAAGTTAGAAGATCTGAAGACAAAGTTTCTACTGAAGTGCAGATGCTGAAAGCTTGTGTTTCTATTAATGAAGTTCTAAAGATCAGGGTTCTAAAAGACCAAGTGTTTAAGACTCTAAAAGACAGAAGGTCTAAAGATTCTAAAGACTTGAAGTTCTAAATACCCAAGGTTCGAAGAAAAGGTTCTCATAACTAAGTGTTGAAGACTTTAAAGACGCAGTTCTGAAGACTCTGAAGACTTGAAGTTATGATGACCTGATGTTATGTTCTCGCTTCTAAACTCATGCTCGCAGAAGCCTCTAAAGTGCAGAAGTAAAGAAGATAACGTTAACATGGTACAAATAGTACATGGTACAATCAACGTTTCATTCCACTACCATGAAAGGACGGACGCGTCACACGATCTTGTCCCCCACGTTACTGTTCAAGCTGCCAATGTTTTTGGAAATTCCAAGAGTATCCCTCAATGGATACATCATGTTATTGGCTATATAAAGGTTTTAATACTAAGAAAGAAAGCAGCCAACTATTGGATATTCACGCGTAAACATTGTTCATTGGTTTCACATTCTTAAGTCACTGATTCAGTCCCCCTTTTACATATTTTGCATTTTTCCTGATTTCCTAACATCTTTTTTGCAGGCGCTGGGCCCTTTGGGCCTGGCATTTTTTTATTTCTGCTAGCATACTCCCCTGTTTACTTGTGACACCCCTTGGCCCATTTTATTTTTATTTTTATTTATTCATTTCTTTTTCTTTTAAATATATTTTCTAAAATGCCAAAAAAATCATAAAAAGTATAAAAATAATAGATTTATATTTTGACATAATTTAAATATTTTTCCACATAAAAAAATTAATTATTTTATTCATTATACTTTATTTACTTTTATTAATTTCCTTGTAAATTAAATTAAAATTAGATTATTATTTATCTAAATATATTTATTTTAAATATAAAAAAGACCAAAATATTTCATAACACCACACATATTATTTTCAAGACAAAAAAAAATATAAGAAAAAAATACTTTTTCTTTAAACTTATTTTTCTTTAATCAACTAAAATAGATTTAGGGTTTTGTTCAAAAATCTTTTCTTAGTTAAAATATTTTCTTAATTAATTTCTTTTCTTAATTAACTTAAGTTAATTTAATTTAATTATCTTTTTCTTTAATTAGGTTTAAGTTAAAACCTTCTTCATACAAAAATCCAAACACAAAAATCTTTTCTTTCAATTTGCATTTGTACTTTATATATTCCTTCAATTATTTGTACAATATTCAATTTGGTTGTAATAGATTAATTAGGTTTATATTATTGCAATTCCCTCCCACAAATATTGTAATAGCGTAGTAACTTTAAATTTCGCAATTTATCGCTTTTACATAATATGCTAATAATTAGGGTTTGTATGGAAAGAATAAAATCAATCAAATAGAAAACCCTAATCCAAGACAAAAACAAGCATTAAAATAACATATTTCCACACAAGCACCCTTAGGGTAAAATCCACTTGATTTCCTTATACAAAATGGCCATATTATACATGTAAGGTATCTTAGCAAAAACAAGGAAATACAAGATCATAGTCCCTCGATGATGCTATCTAAAGTTGCCTTACAAATGATCTTAGTCCCTCAAAAAAGAATGTTAAGATACCTTGCAACATTGCTAATCATGGCTATACGATGACCCACGCACATCCCGTTTACATCCAAAGATGGGGTTGCTTACCAAATCAATGGTAAGACAACAATGTCAAAGGAAGAGAAAATGAACAAGAAAGATATTTGAGTAGGTAGATTGCTCTTAATTACTGGATCCATTTCAAAACAAACATCCTTTCTATTTTCAAAAACAAATAGCTACACATTTCTAAATATCTTACAAACTTGAAAACATTTTTAAAAGATCAACATCTTTTTATACATTCTTACGAACGAGAATCATTACAAAGATTTCCTAAACAATGGCCTCTTTACAAAATACTTTCAAAAATCACAAAAAGCACAATTTCAAACAAAAGCAAGTGATCTAGCAAGTAACTAAGAGCCCATGGAAAACCATGGATGAAAAGGGTGCTAATACCTTCCCTTTTCATAATCTATCCCCCGAACTCAAGAAATAAATCTCAAAGGTATTTCCTGTGCTTTTCACCTTTCCTTTTGAATAAAAGAAAATTCGGTGACAACTCTTGCTAACCGCAACATTTGCGATCAAACACAAAACCTCCAAGTCAGTTCTCCCACCGTATCACATTTGCTCTATAATCTTCCGGTTGAAACCTTGTTCTGCCGTTTTTCCTCTTTTTCCAGCAGCTTCACGTTCTTCTTCTCAATCCTTATTCTTCTACTGCCTCCTCTTTTCTATTCTTTCTAGCAACAATAAAATAACCTATTATTCTTTATTCTTTATTGGGCTTAAAACTAATACACCCCCTTATTACTACTTCCATTCCTTAAAACAAGCCCACGTCAAATAATTTTATACTTCTAATATTATTTCACTACTTAATAAAATAATTAAATCTAATTAATCACAACACATCTTCTCAAATATTCCAAAAATAATTTAATTAAATAATTAATTAAATTACGGGCGTTACAAGTAGTCTTTGTGGTTGTAAACATTCACAATTAGTCTTTGTTTGTGTCTGCAATCAGTTTGGTTATAGTGAATTAAGTGCTTATTGAGAAGGCAAAATCACCTTGGCGGATGGACTAGTTAACTTAGCTAACAGTGAACTAGGATAAAAATGATTGTGTTCATTTATTTGTGTTCTTGTGTTAACTTCAAGTGTTTAGTTTTAAAAAGATTTTATTATGAGAAACCCAATTCAACCCCCCCACCCACCCCATTTCTTGTTTTTCTCGCACCTTCATTAACCTTTAAGATTATGATATGTAAGGATATCCAAAGGAGGATGTATGTATATCGTGATTTTAGTGGAAATTTTTTATGTTGTTATGACTGCGTTTTCTTGTATTCAGAAGTTATTTCTTGTTATTTTGGAATAAAGTGTTGTGTTTTTAAGGTCTAGTATATAATTGAAGTTTTTTTCGGTTGTCTCGTGTGATGGGTAACCTAGTTTTGGTCTAGGTGATATGTACTTTGTCATACATATTTGTAATACACATTGTTATTTTTTTATTTGAGTTATTTTGTTATTTGATGTTGAAATTGTGTTGCAAATTACACTTATTAACATTGTTATTTGTTATTTGGTAATATATGAATGATTAAACACAATTATATCGTCCTATCTATATGTGGATGCATATATCAATAAAGATCTTGTAAAAAACTGAACTAATTCAAACTGCATTGGTTTGGTTTAGTCTGGTTCGATTTTATTTCTAAACGTTAACTGAACCAAACCAAACCAAACCAAACCATACGCTTTTCTATTATGGTTCAGATGATTTTTATCATCAAAATTTCCCAAACCACAAACACCCTTAAGAGAGATAACCATACTCATTCTGAAGTTCTCTGCCCTAGAAGGAGAGAAAGGTGTGAAGAATATGCTCCCACCCAATTGTGAAAAAAGAAATACATCTCCACTCGCATATTAGACAACAGGATACCCAAAGTCACTGAAGAAGACATTGAAGCTCTAGAGTTATAATGGAACCAAAGATCCAGACGAGCATGTCAATCACGTAGATGATTGACTGGACTACTATCATGCTAACAGAGACGTGAAATGAAAACCATTGGGTTAGATTTGAACTAACCTTAATTGAATCATCCCTAGCCTGGTATAAGTCCCTTCCAAATGAAAGTATATATTATTTTCCTGATCTATGTAAAGCATTCACTTCCTATTTCACCATCAAATAAGGCAACCAACCACCATGTTCGTGCTTAGTGGGATCACATACGGTAAGAAGAAAACCCTGCACAACTGTATTGATTGTTTCACCAAGGTAGTAGTAGTTGTTTGAGGCTCCAATAAGAGCGTAAAGTAATGGATTTTTTAGAAGGGCCTCCAACTGTATTGTGCATTGCGGAAGAAGTTAGAGTGCAAAGAGGCCCATAATTTGAAGGATTTATTGAGTAGTGCACAACACTATATCAATTATGAATAAAAATTGTTTTTCGATGGAGCTAATCATATATCTAGGAGCATGGGATCTGGCCAACCATCAGAGAAAGACTTCGGATGGTCCAAGGAAGAAAATGAACACGGACCTTACCCTAGGTTTGAGGCCTATACTCCTTGGATGCTTTAAGAGATAGAATATTAAAAGAGTGTTCCAACACAAAGTTTAAGGAGGTAGGGATAAAGATCTTATATCCGGTCAGGGAGTCTGTATGGACTAATATGTCAAATTACTACCTTTTCCATAAGAGTCACGGCCATAACACCAACTGAAGGACATAATTAAGGGGCTAATCAAGAAAGGTCAGTTTGTTTAAGTATGCCAATGACGACAATAAGAGCCAAGAATATTTCCCCAAGAGTAAGCAAAGCTCCAAGAAAGTCTTTAAAGTTATGGTAGGGGAAAAGGAAAAGAGGTAAGCAGTATAGAAGACGAAGGGCATAATGGGAAACGCCAGTACACTGCTTCAATCACATGAGGCATCCCAAGGGTAAGCAATCCGTCCAAGAGTATGGTAAAGAGGAATATTGTTGAGCTAATGGTCATAAGAAGGAAAAAGGTAACACCTATACCAAGAGCCTGAAAAGACCTATCCTTTAATTCCAGGATAGCGAGAAGGTTGGGGAGATCCCTAATGAGATATTTCCTTTGGTCATAATAGGCACGATATCTAACTTCGATTTTCTCCAGGATATTGATTAACATAGAGAGCTCTTGTAACATTATGTACTCCTATAAGGGGTTCGATATGTAGGCCTTCAATGACATTGTCAATCATTTATGGTGATACATATATTTGATGGTCACCTTAGGGAAAGGAAGAGATTTCATGACCATTGATTCCTAATTCTTGGTGACTCTTTGCAAGAGCATCTACAAGTGCATATTAGGACAATACTTTGAAGCAACTTTGGATGCAGTGGCTTCTCCGGTCCACCTAAAGCTATAATATCATAACATGCATGATCATGCTCAACTGTTAAATGATCAACTTTTGCCTCTCCCCCTCGCTCTCACGTCGAAGACATTTAGGCAAGAAAGCTTCTCCTATACCAATAACCCTAAACGTTAAAATAGTAAACTCCCGACATGTACGGAAAGCCAAGTCAGCTAATTGTTGGACATGTGACTTCACACGCGAGATGAAGGTGAATTGTGTGGTTCAGAAAAAAGTTTTTTTGAAAAAAAATTCGGATTAAAATCAAAGCTTAAAAACATTTTTAGTAATTAAGCGGTGAAAAATAAATTCCATAATACAAAGAGTTAAGGGGAAAGAGAGAACACCAAGAACTCAGTCTATACAAAAGGACATACTCATCTCCTAAAAAATTGATCATGAGAGTATCTAATAAATTTTGAGAGCTTTTAGTAGATAATACTCACAAATTCCCTTATACAAGGAAAATGGTTGACTTCCAACCAAATAGAAAAGTAGACTAAGAATATACATTTGAGTCTTTTCTTCCAAATAGCAGATTAAAATGGTTAGTCCTCTTTCCATAAACGGTAGATCAAAGCAGTTAGTCTCCTTTCCACAAGAATCTTAGAGCCATTAGTCTTCAAGCTTCTAAACAAACTTTACAAGCTTTTACCATGATATGAACTTACGAACCTTAAACCTTTGTTTTACTCATGATAACTAAAAACTTGAGAGATTTTAATATCAAGCTAATCTCGAACATTATCCGAATTTTTACCTTGGGCTAAGCTTTAACCTAATCCTGGTGTTGTACCCCAAAATTTTCCCTCTCATTTCTCAAGAAATTTCTCACAAGATCTTCCTTGAACCAAGTTTGAAGCATTGATACATCAATTTGGGTTTGGATTGGCACAAGGGCAAAATGGTCAAAAGGCATATTGAAAAGTCAAACTTTGACTTTTGGATCAAAATCAAGTTTTAAGAATCATATTTCATCAATATGTGTTAGAATATGAATTTTGTTTCATCAAGAAAGTCAAAAGTCAAAATTACTTTGGAAAACTCAAAATTCTAAACACTTGAAAAATTTTCTAAGTGTTAAGAAATATGATAAGTTCAGAACTTTTGGCCAGATTTTCATCATAATGCAAGATGATTCAAGAAGAACTTTTGACACAAGAGTTGTAGATCTCAACGATATCTAAAACATTGTAGAATAGAACTTCTCCTAGAAATGCTAGGATTTCAAGTTATAAATCTTTGAAGACACGTCCATGACACTGAAGCACTCGGTAAATTCTGGGCATTTCCAAGACAGAACTTGGTTAGAACTTCTGGGCTGGTTTTCACGTAGGTTCAATCAGATTTTGCAAAAGTAATTCAAAGAGGGTTTACAAAGCATGTTACAAGCTTTATGAAAAGTCTAAGAACTCATTCAAATCATGCTGGAACAGGAAGATTTAAAGATCAAAAGTTAGACATTTGTTCTTAATTTAGTTATGTTTATGCTGAACTTCTGGTCCAATTTCAAGTTATGATGCATAATATCATGTTATAGGTGTTGTACCCCAAAATTTACCCTCCCATATTTCTCAACACATGGCAAGTGAGGTCCCCAAATTGCTCAAGGAAGTTCAAGAATTGACCAGACAAACTCTCTCCTAAGGCAGTATACCTCAAATTAGGGTTTCCATCTTCATCAAGATGTGTGAACCACAAAGGAATCAAATTATCACCATTGTCCTAATATGTTCTCAAGATCATCCATGTCAAGTTTCAAGCCTTGCAGAAAAAGTTTTCTCAGTCAATTGCTAAAATGCCTGAAAATCAAATGTATTAGGTCAAAAGTCAATTGTGGCCCACATACAATCAAACTTCAAGATTTTTGGTCAACATCCTCATTTTGAAGTATTATACATCATTTGATCAAGGGTTGATCATGATTCCTCAAGGATTGCTCATAATTCATCAAAACCCAAAAGTTGCTAAATTAGGGTTTTACAGGAAAAGTCAACTCAACTTCGACCAAGCATAACCTTCTCATACTTTATCAGAAATGACCCATACAAAGTTCATTTTGAAGAGGATGCAATTCCCTACAATCCATATTCATCTCCCAAGTCCAGGATATGCACTCACAAAAAGATATGAATTTTGACATTATGGGTCCTTTTGAAAAGTCAACAA
Source organism: Vicia faba (assembly GCA_948472305.1). Classification (NCBI taxonomy): domain Eukaryota; kingdom Viridiplantae; phylum Streptophyta; class Magnoliopsida; order Fabales; family Fabaceae; genus Vicia; species Vicia faba. Next base: position 414,928,270 of record OX451738.1, read on the forward strand.
AAACACCTTTTGGGTCAAAGCTTCATACATATACATGGAAGACTCAATTGAGATGACACCAAAAGGGTTGTTTAGAGGACATCCTAATATTGCTAAAAAGTCAAATAACATCTCTCTGGGGTCAAAATTGAGAGAGCTATGCATTGGCCAAGTTGACCATTTTTGCAAAATTGCCAAAAGTCAAATGTGCTCAAATTTGCATTTTTTGCTAAATGGGCCCAACTTTTTATGCTTGCACCTCAATTATAATGTGGTCCACGACTCAAATTTTCACTCACCCATTATGTGCTTCATTTTTCAATTTATTTTGATTTTTCATTAATTTAAAAGTGAATTAAATCAAATAAATGATGGAAATTAACAAAGATATGATTTGGTGTCCTAGAGAGAATTATTACTGACAATGGTACAAATCTCAATAACATAATGATCACCGAGCTCTGCAAACAGTTCAAGATTCAGCATCATAATTCTTCTCCCTATCGGCTGAAGATGAATGGGGTTGTTGAAGCAGCTAACAAGAACATCAAAAAAATTGTGCAAAAAATGACGGTGACATATAAAGACTAGCAGGAGATGTTACCATTCGCTCTTCATGGGTACCATACCTCAGCACGGACGTCGACAGGGGCAACACCCTACTCTTTGGTGTATGGCATGGAGGCAGTCCTACCCATCGAAGTCCACATACCCTCTCTCAGGATTATGAAGGATGCGGGTTTGAACGAAGATGACTGGATCCAAACCCGACTTGATCAGCTGAATATAATCGATGAAAAGAGACTTACTGCTATCTGTCTTGGCCAGACGTATCAAAAGCGAATGATCAAGGCTTTTAACAAGAAGGTCAGGTGTCAAGAATATCAAGTCAGGGTGTGATATGGTGGCAGAACCGACTGTTAATACTGGTTTGCGTTTTTTGTTCGCAAAATGTCGCGATAAGCAAGAGTCGCCATCGACTTTTATTTTATCCAACCGGAAAGGAAAAAAGTACAGAAAAAATCCTTTTTTGAGATATTCTGAGTATGGGGGAGTAGATTAATGAAAGGGAAGGTGTTAGTACCCTTTCTATCCATGGTTTTCCATGTGCTCTTAGGTACTTGCTCATCTTTTTAAAATTGCTTATATATGTGCTTGCTTTGAAAATGTGTTACTTCGTCATAATCCTTGTATCAGCCCTCAAAGGTGTGACGAAGTTGTTTTGAAAATTGTTTTGAAATGTGTAAGTGTGAAAAGCTTCGATTTTAGCAAGTACCTACTATCATCTACCTACTCGAAAAAAGATCGTTTCTATTCTTGTTTCCTTTAGACAGTGTTATCCCACTATTAAGGAATATGAAGCACCATTGTTGGAGTTTGAGGGACTATCGAAAGGGACGTACGATCACTAAAGCAATGCTAGGACGTCTTAGTAATAACCCTAAAGTCTTAAGATCATATTCGAGGCAACATTTCCGAGGCAGCATTCGAATTGGGCATTTGATCTTTGTTAGACAGGAAGGCAACCACTAAGACACCCTATACTTAATAATCGTTTACCGAAGGCAACCGAAGTGAGAGTATACCCTAAGAGTGATATGTGCGAGTGATATATTTTCAATTATTTAGTCTTTGCACATTAGGGTTTTCTAACTGGATTAATTTGTTATGCATTCTTATCATACAATCCTATTAGCATACATCTAAACAGTCAAATATTTGCGAGAATTAAGATGCGAGAAAGTAAATCTACGCTATTACAAGGCTTCGGGGAGGGGAATTAATTACATAGCCAAAAACTCAGGAAAAAGCAATAAATAAAAGCCCTAGATTAAACTATTACAAACCATGAACAGTTACAACAGTGTCGTAAAAATAATAGTACGCGCACGATAAATCGAAAACGGGACAACTAGGGTTTTGACCCTTACCTAAACCTAATTGCGACTAGTTAAAAAAGTTTTTTGTTTTGTTTTGTTATCTTAAGAAAATAAAGAAATTGTTAAATTAAAAGAAAGAAAAGCCTACTTCTAATTAATTTTAATTTTAAGAAAAAAATGAATTAATTTAATCTACAACCTATTTTTGTATTTTTGTATTTATTTGAGACAAAGAGCAAAATAAAATAAAATCAAAAGTTTAACCTAATTTCTATTTTTGATTTTATTTATGAAAAACAAATTACAATTTCCCTAAATTAGACTAAATTAAATTAAATTAATAAAATTAATTTTTGATTAAAAAAAGTCTAATTCTAATTTTTTTTTGTGAATTATTGATTTTATGATTTTATAAAATAAGATTAATTAGTGAATTAAAAATAATTAAAGAAAGTATTAAAAGAATTAAAAATAAATAAATAAAGAAGGATGAGATGGGCCTGTATTTAGCAAAAGGGGGGTTGGAATGTAAATTCCTAGGCCCAAATGGACAGAGGCCTGTTTAACTTTGCCCCAATCCAGTGTGCATGCTTGACTGAGGCGCATGGTGGTCCTCCCATGGTGGTATGTAGATCTGGGGACATTGATGAATTAGAGGGCCAGATCCTGATGGTGCACGGTGAACATCTTGACTTGCAAAGCGTTGGATTACCTATTAAAAAATATTAAAAATGAAGGTTTGGACCTGGGAATCGAACCCAGGTCCTTTGCACTTTCCCCCTGCACGCTTACCAACTGAGCCAAGTGTCTTGTTTGTATATACAATAAAACATAAATATTATATAATGAAAACACTAAATCCTAGAAAAAACCGCGCTAAATTTAAATGGCCCAACCAAAGGATGACACGCATCATCGTCTACCTCTCATCCGTCGTTTTAGGTAAACAAACTTTTACCTACAGACACTGGTTGTAGGTATATCCCTGTCCATCTCCAAAATCGTGTGCACTCAAGATAAATGGCCATGGATGGTACCATTTTACTCGTTTCATCTTCACGATTCTCATGGTACCAGAATCAATACTCAATTTTGCCTATCCTGCAAAGCCCTAATTAAGAATATAAAACCCTAGCTATGGAAACTTCCTGTATAGGCATTAGAAATATAATTAAATGGTACCAAAAGTTTGCAAACTGAATGACAAACACTAATATATCATCAAAATATGCAATGGATGAGTAAATCAATGAAATCGAATTTGAATTTGGAAGCAAGTCGTGATACCTATATCTCACAATTCCAGGCGTGAGAGAGCTTGCAAATGGGTGGAATTCCTTATGGAGATGTCCAAGAGCCTGTTGGTGTCGTGAGAATGGTATGAATTGGCCTCTTATGTGGAAATTGAATCACCACTTTTCTTGAAATTTTTTTAGTTTTGTTTCACCTCTGCACGACTACTTCTAACCTCCTCATGCCTTGGTCTTCTTCTGTATATGTAATACCAACTATTAGGTCAACAAAAACGACCTCAATATTGCTCATCATGGAGATTTGATTTGATCTTTCAATGCATCTGATTCCTTTCCAATTTTGCTTAAATCCAATTTGTTTCTAACCAAATTTACCTTTCACGAGTTGATCTTCAATTGACAGCATATAATATCTTCTTTCAACGCAAAAGATCATCCCTAAAATACAATATATGATTTATTAGGATTTATTTGATTTTATTTGGATTTTAAATGAATAAAAATCAAAATAAATTAAATAAATGAGTAAATAAAGCATGGAGGGTCCCATAGGTCGTGGACTATGTTAGGAATGAGATGCAAGCATAAAAAGTTGTGCCCATTTAGCAAAAGATACAAATTTGAGCATATTTGACTTTTGGCAAGTTTGCAAAAAAGGTCAGCTTGGCCAATGCATAACTCTCTCAATTTTGACCCTAGAGAGGTGTTCTTGGACTTTTTATAAAGCTTGTGATGTCCTCTAAGAAACCCTTTTGGTATAATCTCAATTGAGTCTTCCATGTTCATGTATGAAGCCTTTACCCAAAAGGTGTTTTTGTTGACTTTTCAAAATGACCTATAATGTCCAAATTCATATCTTCTTGTGAGTGCATATTTTGAACTTGGGATATGAAGATTAATTGTAGGGAATTGCATACTCTTCAAAATGAGATTTGGATGGGTCATTTTTGATAAAGTATGAGAAACTTATGCTTGGGAAAAGTTGAGTTCACTTTTCCTGCAAAACCCTAATTTAGCAACTTTTGGATTTTGATGAATTATGGGAAATCCTTGATGAATCGTGATCAACCCTTGATAAAATGATGAATGATACTTAAAAATGAGGATGTTGACCAAAAACCTTGAAGTTTGACTGTATGTGGGCCACAATTGACTTTTGACCTAGCACGACCGATTTCCAGGTATTTGAGCAATTGACTGAGAAAACTTCCTCTGCAAGGCTTGAAACTTGACATGGATGATCTTGAGAACATATTAGGACAATGGTGAGCATTTGGGATCCTTTGGACTCAAGCATCTTGATGCAAAATGAAACCCTAATTTGAGATAGACTGCCTTAGGAGAGAGTTTGTCTGGTCAATTCTTGGACTTCTTTGAGCAATTTGAGGACCTTACTTGACATGTATTTGAGAAATATGGGGGGAGGGGGGATTTTGGGGTACAAAATGGGGATCTAGTGATCAAACACATCATACTACCGCAAGGTGATCCCAGGGGCAAATGGACCCCCACATACGAAGGGCCATTTATGATTAATAACATTTTCTCGGGAGGAGCTATGATTCTAACCACCATGGATGGTGACGACCTTCCTCACCCCGTCAATGCAGACATAGTGAAAAGATACTACGCATAATCAAATACCCGCTAGGTTGAATGGACTAGGCAAAAATAAGGGCTTCCCGGCGAACCAAAAGGGTTCGGGCAAAAGTAAGGGATGAAAATGAAAAAAAATGTACACCCGGCAAGTCGAAAACCTGAAAAGGCGACTTGGGCAAAAAAGGGTATCCCGGTGGATTGAAAACCCGAAAGCGCAATCCATGAAAAATTTAGGGATTGAAGCGTATCACTATGTCTCATTGGATCATCTTGCGACTAGACTTCGGTATTGACTATCAAGCTCGGACAGCGCCAATTAATTCGATCAACCTTCGGCCAAGTAGAAAAGTGATGAGACGCTTGAAGATATAAAGGCGATAGCAGAGTTGGACCCCAATGGGGTTGTTTCACATAGCTGTTTTTATTTCTTTTGCACAAATTGTAATTTCTTTCGGTGGCGTTCTCTTACTAGGACGTCAGCCTCTTTGTACAAAAATGCCTATTACGGGCCAATTGCGAAAATCAATATAATTCATTTGCACAAGAAATTTTAATTTGTTTTTATTTTTCTGTTTTGTTTTGCAAGAACGTCCAATGATTCATTCTTGATATATGCATTTGAAAATAATGGCTGCTCATAAATATTTACATGAGAAACAAAGACAACTACTCGTAATTCCAGGAACAGGGAAAACAAGAAGTGCCCAAACCTTACAGTTACTCTGCCCATCAGGTACCAGGATAGAACCAGCTTGAGAACACGAGTAGTGGTACATATGCTCCCCATAGAGTAAAAAGTATCCAAAGACAGTGATGTTAGCTTTCCCGAACAGGGCATAACTCTCCCCAGCTGAGGTTCACAATCGCGAGTAAATCAGTAAATTTTTCCCAAAGCAGAGTTTATTTCTCTCACAAGCATAAACTCAATCTCCAACAAGAATTCATTATCACCAGCAACGGAAATTCATCACCAGCTAAGTTTTCTCCTCCAGATCGGTAGGTCTACCAACAGAGTATCTCTTCCCCCAAAGCCTAGTCCCCGCAGAGTTATTCTCCAGCATCTCTTCCCGGCAGAATATTCGCAAATCTCCAGCAACTGTTAGGGATTTATTTTCCCAGACGCGAGCATACCCCGACAGCATTTCATGAACATACATCATGACAGAAGCATACATATCATATACAACATAATCTCATTTATTTTGAGAACATCATCTCACCCTGCATTTCATGCATCGCATAGAACTAACCTTGATATATTTTCAGGAAGAGACGATTAGCTTCAACAAATCCAGCAGTTATACAGATCACATCTACAGACAACTAATGGAAACTTGGTTCCCAAAATCAAACGGGTCAACTAATCTACATTATCATACCAAAGTAACCTTACCCCGATTCCTCCTGAAGTTTTACACAAACTTATAACCATACCCCGGTTCATTCTGAAGTTTTACACGAACTTATCACAAAGTAACCTTACTCAGGTTCCTGTCGAAGTTTTACACGGACTTATCCCGAAGTAACCCTACCATCCAGGTTCCTTCTCACAACCCTACTATCCAGGCTTTCATCTCAAGGTAACCCTACGACCCAAGTTCCTTCTCAAGCCCTACTATCCAGGCTTTCATCCCGAAGTAACCCTACTACCCAGGTTCCTTCTCACAGCCCTACCATCCAGGCTTTCATCTCGAAGTAACCCTACTATCCAGGTTCCTTCTCAAGCCCTACTATCCAGGCTTTCATCCTGAAGTAACCCTACTACCCAGGTTCCTTCTCACAGCCCTACTATCTAGGCTTTCATCCCGAAGTAACCCTACTACCCAGGTTCCTTCTCACAACCCTACTATCCAGGCTTTCATATCGAAGTAACCCTACTATCCAGGTCCCTTCTTACAGCCCTACCATCCAGGATTTCATCTTGAAGTAACCCTACTATCCAGGTTCCTTCTCACAGCCCCACTATCCAGGATTTCATGTCGAAGTAACCCTACCATCCAGGTTCCTTCTCACAACTCTACTATCCAGACTTTCATATCGAAGTAACCCTACTATCCAGGTTCCTTCTCATAACCCTACTATCTGGGTTCCTTCTCAAGCCCTACTATCCAGGATTTCATATCGAAGTTACCCTACTATCCAAGTTCCTTCTCAAGCCCTACTATCCAGGCTTTCATCTCGAAGTAACCCTAATATCCAGGTTCCTTCTCATAACCTTACTATTCGGGTTCTTCCTCTCTTATCCCCAGACAACAGTCCACAACACGGTAAGACCGGGACCCGATCAAACACGATTGGTTTAACATCTCTCCAATAAGTAGCGGTGCAACATATACCCCGACCAGACACGCAATTCACTTCTGCTTCCCCAAACCGAAGTTATTCCCCAGTAGAGTAATGGACAAATGAAGCTCCTAAAACTCTATTTCTCCCAAGACAGAGACCAGCATTCCCCCAGCGAAGTCCTCCTCAATAACAGGTATACAGGTTCTCGCAAAGGAATCTCTTATGCGATCAACACCTCTTTAGATGGAATCTTTAAGCCCATCTCCGACGATTCTCCATCGCATCCAGGATGGCATCTTTAAGCCCATCTCCAACAATCTTCCATCATCGACTTTTGATGGCATCTGTAAGCCCATTCCCGATATCACAAATCAAGTGCCACTTCATGCGAGTGCAAATTTCTGGGCACTCTAGTGTTCAATCATCTTCCACCTTCAAATCACGAAAGGCAGATGAGTCAATCTACATCTTCAGGTTTAAGAAGATTGAACAGGGGCAGCTGTTGTACCCAAAAATTTGCCCTCCCATATTTCTCAACACATGGCAAGTGAGGTCCCCAAATTGCTCAAGAAAGTTCAAGAATTGACCAGACAAACTCTCTCCTAAGGTAGTATACCTCAAATTAGGGTTTCCATCTTCATCAAGAAGTGTGAACCACAAAGGACTAAAATGCTCACCATTGTCCTAATATGTTCTCAAGATCATCCATGTCAAGTTTCAAGCCTTGCAGAAGAAGTTTGCTCAGTCAATTGCTCAAATGCTTGAAAATCAATTGTACTAGGTCAAAAGGCAACTGTGGCCCACATAAAGTCAAACTTCAAGATTTTTGGTCAACATACTCATTTTGAAGTATTATCCATAATTTGATCAATGGTTGATCATGATTCCTCAAGGATTGCTCATAATTCATCAAAACCCAAAAGTTGCTAAATTAGGGTTTTGTAGGAAAAGTCAACTCAACTTCGACCAAGCATAACTTTCTCATACTTTATCAGAAATGACTCATCCAAATCTCATTTTGAAGAGGATGCAATTCCCTACAATCCATCTTCATATCCCAAGTCCAGGATATGCACTCACAAAAAGATGAATTTTGACATTATGGGTCCTTTTGAAAAGTCAACAAAAACACCTTTTGGGTCAAAGCTTCATACATGAACATGGAAGACTCAATTGAGATGAGACCAAAATGGTTGTTTATAGGACATCCTAAGATTGCTAAAAAGTCCAAGAAAACCTATCTAGGGTTAAAATTGAGAGAGTTATGCATTGGCCAAGTTGACCATTTTTGCAAAATTGCCAAAAGTCAAATGTGCTCAAATTTGCATTATTTGCTAAATGGGCCCAACTTTTTAAGCTTGCACCTCAATTATAATGTGGTCCACAACTCAAATGTTCACTCACCCATTATGTGCTTCATTTTTCAATTTATTTTGATTTTTCATTAATTAAAAAGTGAATAAATCAAATAAATGATGGAAATTAACAAAGATATGATTTGGTTTGTGTTTTTGACAAATTGGCAATCAAGATATGCTGAATTAACAAGATCAAATCGAATTAAGGTCAATTGGTACAAGAAAGGCATGGTTTGGCTCAAAATAGCAGCATATCATATAGCTTGCAAATCAAATCAAATTTTGGATAAATGCAAAGATTTAGTCCAAGTTTGTTAACCTAATTCACTCTAGGTTATATAATGAACAATTCCAAATCAAAATACAAGGGTTAGAGGTCGTGAGAGGCATAGAACAAAACTCAAAAAAGTGACAAAAAGTGATGGATCGTTTTTGCATCTAGAGACCAATTCAGACCATTCCAATGCTGCTAATCGATTATTGGACCTTCCCAGAAGCCAATTGGATCAATTGCAAGGCTTGAAGCACCCAGAAACACCAACTGTAACTCACACGGTTTGCGTTTTTTTTCCAGAATCGATTATCCCAATTCTTGCATCATTAGCAATTCCAATCGTTATATTCGTGTTTGTCATCATGTTTGCAAGCTAACCATGTCATTTAATTGTGTTTTTGATGCATGCACACGATGTTGCCATTGCTAGGGTTTTTGTGTTATTTTTAGGGTCTTTTTGTACAGGAACAATTGGGCCTTGAATCAGGTACCATGATGCTCGTGAGGATGAGACGAGTTGATTGGTACCATTACCTTTCATTTATCTTGCATGTACAACATTTTTTAAATATGCAAGGTTATACCTACAGTGGATGTCTGTAGGTAAAAGTCCTTTTTTCTAAAACGACGGAATCCATGAGGAAAACGATGGCGTGGCAGCATGTGACTGGCCCGTTTGAACTTTCGCGCGCTTTAGAATTACCTCTTTTATTTTTCTCATATTATGTTTTATGATTATTGTAATTACAACTAACAATCATAGCGCAGCTGGCAACATGGCATTGGAAAAAGGCATAAGGACCTGGGTTCGATCCCAGGTCCAGATCACTTTCTTTATTTTCTTTTCCTCCAACAGATCCAGTGCCTCACAATCTCAAGCGCCCACCATACAACTCAAGGTCTGACCCTCAGATCTATCTCCGGCCAGGATCCAACGCCTCTAATGAAGGACCATGGTATACCACAAAGTCAACACCATACAGGATCAAGCATGGTCAACCTGGGCTCAGTTGTTGGGCCAAAAAAAATTCAGATTCTCACCCCCTCTTTCAGCAAGACAAAAGGCCCAGTTCTCAATTTCTTTTTATTTTTATTTTATCTTTTAATCTGTTTAATTATTTTATTTTTAAAATACCAGTTTTAATTAAATCATAAAAATAAAATAAAAAGTCAAAAAATTAGATTTAGTTGTTTTTCTTATTAAATGTAATTTTGTTAATTTATTAGATTAATATTTAAATTAGGGTAACTTTAATTTGTTTTTCACAATTAAAATTAAATTAGAAAATTAGGTTAACTCTTGATTTAATTTTTCTCTTTTTTTCAAATAAAACAAAAATACCAAAATAGGTTGTTTAGAAATAATTAATTTATTTTCAAAAATTAATATAAATTAGGACTTAGGATTTTCTTTTGATTTAATTCTCCATTATTTTCTCAAATAACAAAAACACGACAAAAAAAATTTCTTTAACCAATCGCAAGTAGGATTAGTCAAAGGGTCAAAACCCTAATCGCCTCGCATTTAACTTACCGCACGCATTTAATTCTTTTATTATTTTTTTAACTGTTTTGAGAATGTAATTGTTTTAACTAGGGTTTTTACTTATCGCTTTTCCCCGATTTTTGGTTATGTAATTAATCCCCATCCACGAAGCCTTGTAACAGTTAGGTTTTATATTTTCGCACTTTTAAATTTCTGCAAATATTTAACTGTTTAGATGTATGTTTAGGATTGTATGGCAAGAATGCACGACAAAATTAAAATGGTTAGAAAACCCTAATGTGCAAAGATAATAAACTGAAAATAAATCACTCGCACATATTCACTCTTAGGGTATACTCTCACTTCGGTTGCCTTCGGTAAACGATCATTAAGCATAGGGTGTCTTAGTGGTTGCCCTCATGTCTAAAAAGATCAAATGTCTCATTCGACTATTGCCTCGGAAATGTTGCCTCGGAAACGTTGCCTCGGAAAAGATATTAAGACTCTAGGGTTACTACTAAGGTGTCCTAATATTGCTTTAGTGACCGTACGTCCCTTTCGAATTGACCCTTACAACTCCAACGACGGTGCTACCTATTCCTTAGTAGTGGGATAGCACTGTCTAAAGGAAACAAGAATAGAAACGATCTTTTTTCGAGTAGGTAGATGCTAGTAGGTACTTGCTCAAATCAAAACTTTTCACACTTACACTTTTCAAACAAATGTTCAAAACAACTTCATCACACCTTTGAGGACTGATATAAGGGTTATCACGAAGTAAAACATTTTTCAAAAACAAAGCACCCAAACACAAGCAATTTAAAAATGAGCAAGTACCTAAGAGCCCATGGAAAACCATGGATAGAAAGGGTGATAATACCTTCCCATTCTATAATCTACCCCCCCCCCCCCCCCCCGTACTCAAAATATTGAAAAAGGATTTTTTTTCTGTACTTTTTTCCTTTCCGGTTGGATGAAATAAAAGTCGGTGGTGACTCTTGCTTACCGCGACATTTTGCGAACAAAAAATGCAAAATGCAAACCAATATTAAACAGTCGGTTCTGCCACCGTATCACAGCAGGTTTCCTGGTTTGTTAAATATCATCATCATTTAATGCTCACACCTACTTTTGAGTCTTTATCCAAAGGATTTTCCCACGTCTGGCCTGAAAGTACCATTGTTGTCCTTAGAAAGTAAACTTTTATACAAAGTTTATGTTGGGCCCATGCTTTAATTTTGCTTTTGAATGTACTTCTCCATAAATCTTGCCTAAAAAATCATATTAGGCATGGCTAAAAGCTGCTAACCACTCTATTTTGCCTTGAACCATACTTGTCCAAACTTGCTTCAAGAACAAGTCAGCGCCATAACACATGATTATTGTACTCTTGGTTTCTCCAAGATCCTAAATATTTTGCCTATAAATTGAACTTAATTTGCAACTTTTAAGAGGTCAAAGATTTGAGAAAAAGCCTTGAAACCATGCTGAAATTTCCCAAGAACTTGAAATTGCAAACATAAACACAAAACCTGCTAGTTTTCTGATTTCTGCATTCAAACTCTAATTTTTCTTGTGTGTTTCGGAACCAAATCATCCATACAGTTTCTAGTATACACATAGAAGCTTTCCCAAATTCTGTTTTCAAACTGTAAAACAGTATTCACCACTCTCCTCTCAAAAATCAGAATCCTGCATCTTGATTGCTCCAGAACTTTCCCACCATTCATAGCTCAAGCTAAGAGTTGCTTCAGCTTTATGAGAACTTGAGGAAGCTGATCAGAACATCACAGCAACCTGAACCAGGATCTAATTTACAGAATAATTTCCAGGTGCAAGTTAAGTTTCTTCTGACTTTTATCTCATTACTTAGACAATGTTAGGCTTGCATTTTCAAAAATACAATGTAGATATCATGACTCTGATTCTGTACACATTTATAGATTTCATTAACATGGCCTAAGTAGAGATAATTTCATATCAGAACTTCTTGAGGAAATTAGGTTTCAAAATTAGAATTAGCCAAATTCATGCTTGCTATATTTACAGTTCTGATGCTTTATATTTCTGAAACCATGATGAAATTTGCCATAATTGTTATGTCTGCATTTTTCATTTTTGTTAAGAAATAACTAAGTTGTAGATGCTCTGGTTGGCGTGGAGAAGGAGATGAAGTTCATCATCAGAACTTACTTTGTAATATATGTTTATGTTTTTTTCCTTCTAATACCGGATGTATAGCCACCCCAATGGTAGAGAGTGAATGCTTAAGGCATTAGTGTTAAGGGTCCTGAGTTCTAGCCCCATAAACACCTTTTTATGTTTATTTCTTGACATTTTTCCCATTATTTGTCAAACCTTGATCCTGGACCAGAACTTCTAGATAACCCCCCCCCCCCCCCCCCCTTTAGTTCAGTGTCAAAACAGTGATCTTGGACCATAACTTCTAAATATTCACATCCAACGGCATTGATACCTCACGTACCCACTATCAGAACTTCTAGCTTGCTAGTAACATCAGAACTTCTAGATTTCCAGTAACACCAGAACTTTTGACCTTCCAATAACATTAGAACCTCTAGGTTCCCAGTTGCATGCGAACTTCTAGGATTTCCTTTGTTCCCATCAGCCCCAGAACTTTAGTGCACCCGAATCCATAACTTCTGGTCTTCCCCATTTCTGCTAACATTTTCTTTCTGATTTGCAGCGCATCAGAGTCAGAACTTTTGCTCCTTATTTCTGTCCTTTCAGCAGCGCGCTGATTCTGACTCTTACTCTCTTATTATTTTTACCATCACTTTTATTTTCATTAATAAAAAAAACCAAAAATACTTTATATTCATACATTTTTATTTATTTCTTTTAAAACAAAAAGACTAAAAATATTTTCTTAAACAAATTTATTTCTTCTCTTAAAAAAACAAAACAAATTTATTTTACTTTTCATTTCTTGTATGTTGTTTCAATATGGTTGTAATAGATAATTAGGACTTTAATTTCTAGCAATCCCCATTTGTAAATTTGTACACCCTCATTCCCCAAATGATTGTAATAGTGTAGAATATTTACTTTCTGCAATTTATCGCTTTCATATAAATGCTAGTAATTAGGATTTGTATGAGGAGATAAAAACAACAAATAGACAACCTAATCAAAGACTTAATGCATGAAAATCAAACACACTATTCACACATGCACCCTGTTATACGCCAAAATTTGCCCTTCCATATTTCTCAAAAGACTTCAAGAAAGATTCTCAAGTTGCTCAAGAAAGTCCAAGGGTTGACCAGACAAACTCTCTCTTAAGGCAGTCTACCTCAAATTAGGGTTTCATGTTGCATCAAGATACTTGAGTCCAAGGGATCCCAAATTCTCACCATTATCCTAATATGTTCTCAAGATCATCCATATCAAGTTTCAAGCCTTGTAGAGGAAATTTTCTCAGCCAATTGCTCAAAGGCCTAAAAATCGACTATGTTAGGGCAAAAGTCAACTGTTGCCCACATACAGTCAAACTTCAAGATTTTTGGTCAACATCCTCATTTTGAAATATTATTCATCATTTGATCAAGGGTTTATCATGATTCATCAAGGATTGCTCATAATTCATCAAAACCCAAAAGTTGCTAAATTAGGGTTTTGTAGGAAAAGTCAACCCAAGTTTGACCAAGCATAACTTTATCATACTTTAAAATAAATTACTCATCCAAAGCTCATTTTGAATAGGATGCAATTCCCTACTATCCATCTTCAGATCCCAAGTTCAAAATATGAACTCACAAGAAGTTATGAATTTGGACATTATAGGTCATTTTGAAAAGTCAACAAAAACACCTTTTTTTGTCAAAGCTTCATAAATGAACATGGAAGACTCAATTGAGATGAGACCAAAAGGGTTGCTTAGAGGACATCTCAAGATTTCTAAAAAGTCCCCAGAACACCTTCAAAGAGTCAAAATTGAAGAAGTTATGCATTAGTGAAGTTGACCTTTTTTTCAAAATTGTCAAAAGTCAACTATGCCTCAAATTGCAATTTTTGTCAAATGGGCCTAACTTTTTGCACTTGTTTTGAGTTTGTAACATGGTCCACGAGCCCTAGCTCTTCACACTTTCCTTTATCTTATTTTTTATATTTATTTTGATTTTTTATTTCAATTAAATCAATTTAAATCAAAATAAATCATGAAAATATCCAAATCATTCAAACCTTAAGATTTTGTGCACATTTCAGGTCCCATATACAGCTAGCAAGTGAATCAAATCGTGCAAGGCCTATGTGTGCATGAAAAGATTGGTTTTTGGCCTATTTTTGGAAAGAATTTCATGGAAATCAAATCAAGATCAAAAGCCATAATTGACAAAGATTGAAGGCATATTTGTAAACCTAATTTCATCAATGGTATATAGTGGACAAAGGCAGATAAAAAATGTAAGGTTTGGAGGCGTGGAGAGGCAGAACCAAACTTGAAAAAATTCAAAGAAAGTGCTGATCTGATTTTGTACTTCCAGGTGTTTTCAAGATTCCTAAGTAATCCCATTCGCATCCTGGACATACAAGGAAGCTGTACCAATCAAGAACAAGCATCTTCGTGCCCAGAAACGCGAGGTAAACGCTTCACGACCTCCCTCCATTTTTGAAATCCAATCTCGTTATTTTGGCATTTGTGGCATAAACCATTTACATATTCTGAATCTTTGAAGCGTTTGCAAGCTCATGGTAACCGTTAATTGCATTTTCACTAACTGTGTAGGAATCCACCATTGTTAGGGTTTCGTGTTATGTTTTGGGTTTTTCCTGTACAGGCAAAATTGGTCCACAAGAAGGGCACCATGATGCTCAGCAGGCCAAGGCAATTTGATCTGTAGCATTGGATTCCATTTATCGTGCCTGGGTAAGATTTTGAAACAAGCAGGGGTTATAGTGACGGACATTTGTCCGTAGGTAAAAGTCTCTGAATTTTACCAACGGAGAGAGGAGGAAGACGACCTGCGTGACACCCTCCCATTTGACCATTTGAATTCTGGCGCGCATGTTTTTGTTTTCCCCCACTAACTCACATTATTGCATATTATCCATTATTATTATTTCATATACAATAAACGTGTCCAGCTCAGTTGGTGGGGAAGCAGGTGAAAAGGCCATGGGGCCTGGGTTCGAATCCCAGGTCCCCCATATATTTCATGTTATTTTTCATTACAAGATCAGGCATATGCACAGTCGTGAAGTCCACCATACATCCTCAATGCACAACCAACCAAATGTCCACAGGTCAGATCTGAAGACCATTGCATGAAGGACCATGATGCACCTTGGTCAATGTACAACATGGAATCTTAGAAGTCAACATGGATCAGTTTGTTTGGGCTCAAAAGTTTTCTATCAACACCCTCCAATTGCTATTTCACAGGCCCATTTTCTTTTTCTTTTCTTTTTATATTTTCCTTTATTTAATTATTTTACTAACAAAATTAATTCCATTTTATCAAAAAAATCATAAAAATAATTTTTATCCAATTAGATTTAGTTTATTTTCTATAAAAATTAATTTAGTTAGTTAATTTAGTTTATTAGGTAACTTTAATTTTCTTTGTAAATGAATTAAAATAAATTAGAAAAACTAGGGTTTTGCTTAATTTAATTTTTATTTCTCTTTTTCTTAAAAAATCACAAAAGCACAAAAATAGGTCAAATTTATATTTTTCTTAATTTAATTTAATTAGAAATTAGGTTTTTGCATATTTAATTTAAACCCTTATTTTCTTAAAATAATCAAAAACAACCAAAAAATGATTTTTCTTTTAATTAGGTTAGACAAGGTCAAAACCCTAATTTCCTATCGTTTTTAATTCATCGCGCGTGCTTTATTTATTTTTACCATATTGATGTAATTGCTCACATGATGTAATAGATTAATTAGGAATTTTTCCGTTTATTTATCGGTTTTACGGGTTTTTTGGCTATGTAATTAATACCCGAAGCCTTGTAATAGCGTAGCTTTATTTTCTCGCACTTTAATTCTCGCAAAATATTAACTGTTAGATGTATGGTAATAGGGTTACATGACAAGAATGTATGTTAAATTTAAAATAGTTAGCAAACCCTATATGTGCAAAGATAATGACTTGAAATTGAATCACTCGCACATGCGCACTCCTAGGGTATACTCTCACTTCGGTTGCCTTCGGTAAATGATCATTAAGTATAGGGTATTTTATTGGTCGCTCTCTTGTCTAAACAAAGATCAAAGTCCCGTTCGGAAAAGTTACCTCGGAAAGGTTGCCTCGGATATGTTGCCTCGGAAATGTTTCCTCGAATATTGATCTTAAGACATTAGAGTTATTACTAAGACATCCTAACATTGCTTTAGTGATCGAACGTCCCTTTCGAATTGACCCTTAAAACTCCAACGACGATGCTACCTGCTCACTAATAATGGGATAGCACCGTCTAAAGGAAACAAGAACAGAAACATTCTCTTTTTTGAGTAGGTAGATGCTAGTAGGTACTTGCTCAAAAACAAACAAATCTTTTTTCACACAAACACTTTTCAAACAAAGTTTTCAAAATGACTTCGCAACACTCTTGAAGACAGAAGCAAGGGTTAAAGCGAAGTAAAACGAAAACTTTTTTCAAATCAAACACACACGAGCAATTTTGAAAATGATGAGCAAGTACCTAAGAGCCCATGGAAAACCACGGATAGAAAGGGTGCTAATACCTTCCCTTTCTATAATCAACCCCCCGTACTCAGAAAATCTCGAAAAAAAGGAATTTTTCTGTGCTTTTTTCCTTTCCAATTGGATAAAATAAAAGTCGATGGCGACTCTTGCTTACCGTGACATTTTGCAAACACATACGCAAAATGCAAACCAATATTTCAATCAGTCCGGTTTTGACCACCGTATCACAGAACTCGCGACTCTGTTGGGGAGTAATAAGTGGGGTATAACTTAGGATTAGTTCATCATATTTGCTTCTATTGTTTGATTTGATTGCTTTATCTTTTAGGGATTTGTATCGGGAGTTACTATAGATCCTAACCCGGATCTGGGGAACACCTTTTAGGTAAGTAGCAATAAACTATGAGGGAACTGTACGGCGTAGACCGATACGGTTGAAGCAGTAGCTACATTGATGTGGCACATTGGTTGGTACCAGTATCCCTTGTGGAGAAACGAGGAGAATATGGGGCTGCTATATGGGTCGTTAAGCATCAACTGACCTTAGAACCTATAATTGACCAACTTGGCCATAGGAAGTAGTGAGATAGTCGGTCTCGGTGTAAAGCTGGGAACTGGTTGATACTCGATGCTACACTCATTGAGGCCATACTCTCGAGATAGTTCTGACCGCAAGAAAAGATTGCGTGAGCTGAAACCATGACCGATGGAGGATGGTCAGTGATATTGAGAACCTCTAGAACCTGGTTACTATTATTAGGACAGGTTGAAACCAATTGAACTTCAAGAGGGTAATACCTAGACCCCATGCAAGCCTGAAACTTAAGGGCTATTGTGTGACTTGTTTGCCTTTACCACGCCTGTTATCTTCTATACCTGTTGTGTGTTTTATCATGAAATCATGCATCATAACATAGCATGCATACTTCATTAGACTAACCATTTCAAAGACCGACGGAATTTATCTTTGTTCTATTTTGCAGATTATGGCTTCCATGCGCAGAAACACCATCTGAGTTAACTTTGTGCAAATGCCTGCTCAACTCAAAGATTTAGCCTCGAGAGTTTCTGATACTTCTTCATTCATTAGAAGACATGGCCAGCTTCTTAGTTTGGTTACCTCCAGGTTTGATGATCAAATGATGAGTGTGCTTTTCCAGTTCTTCAATCCAGTGCATCATTGTTTCACTTTCCCGAATTATCAGCTAGTTCCCACTTTGGAAGAGTTTTCTCATTTATTGGGTATATCCATCCTCGAGCAGATTCCCTTCACAGGTTTAGAAGAGACTCCTAGGCCAGAAGACATTGCCTCAGCTTTACACTTGAAAAAGGCTGATGTAGTGTCTAATTGGGAGACACGAAGCGGGGTTAAAGGTTTCTTAGCCAAGTTTCTCATGGATCAAGCTCAACTATTCTAGGACAATTTGGACTTTCAGGCTTTTGAAGACATCTTGGCTCTCCTTATCTACGGTTTGGTTCTTTTCCTGGATCCAGATTCCTTCATAGATGTGAATGCAGTTAAGATCTTCTTGTCTCACAATCCTGTGCCTACCCTCTTGGGTGATATTTTGCATGCTCTTTATACTCGTACGACGCGTAGAAGAGGGACCCTCATGTGTTGCATGTCGCTGTTAGCGAGGTGGTTTATTTCGCACCTCCCCAAATCCGTGTTGAAGAATGAGGAAGGTTTAGGTTGGTCTTACAGGATAATGTCCCTTGCCCATACAGACATTCTTTGGAGTTCTAAGGATATGGAAGGTGTTCCTTATACAGTCCTTTATCCCTACATGCCTACTGATCTTGGGGCATTAAAGAGATCATGGATTCAGCTAAAAGAGGAGCAGGATACCTATAGGGAGAAGTATCATGAGCAAGAGAGGAAGATCTTGAGACTCACGAGGCAACTTGAGAATGAAAGGACGATCAATGACTATGTCAGCATGAAGGGAAAATGTCCATGGAATTTCTGATTTTTGCTTTTTTTTCTAGTTTAGATTTGTTTTCAGTTTATTTCTTTTGTAACGCCTTGAAGGCATTGTTAAACATTCTTACAATTTTAATCTAATAAAGTTTGTTTATTTCTTGGTTTGCAAACTTAAATCTCCCAAAGTCTTTGAAATCATTTCATACGCATTCCATTATCATGCACCTCATTACAGGTATCATTACAGGTTTCTCATCTTCATCGCTGTTTATTTTAGCACAGAATGTCTTCTGAAATACCTATCGATCAAGCCATCAAGGCTCTTCAAGCACATAATGCTCAATTCAAAGAGATGTTCTTGAACTTGGCCAAAGGACAAGAAGATTTGAAGACTCTCATCCTAAAGGAGAAGAAAAAGAAGAAGAAGAAGGTGGTTCTTCTGAACATGGGTCACAGATTTGGGAACAGGTTGCGACAGGAAGCTGATCTGTCTCATTCATCTAAAGGAGGAGAGAATCAAGAAGAAGAAAAGGGTCCTAGTCTTGCGGTCTCTGATAATGACACTGATTTTGATGAAGAACAGTATCCTCCTGCTGAGGATAGGTACAAGCAACTCGAAGACCGTTTGAGTGCAATGGAGATTCAGAAGATACCTGGTTTGGACTTTGAAGATCTGGGACTGGCATCTGGGGTGGTGATCCCTCACAAGTTTAAAGCTCTGGTCTTTGCTAAGTATGATGGATCATCCTGCCCAAAGCTCCATCTCCGCCCGTACGTCATAAAAATTCAGCCCTACACTGCTGATAGAAATTTGTGGGTTCATTTCTTTCAAGATAGTCTGTCAGGGACTCAGCTTGAATAGTTTTATCAATTGGAAGGATCTAATGTCCGCAACTGGGAGGACCTCGCTGCTGCTTTTTACAAGCAATACCAGTATAATGCCAACCTTGCTCCCACTCTTACTCAGCTTCAGGGTATGTCTATGGGTGCAGGTGAAGGCTTTAAGGACTATGCTCAGAAGTGGAGAGATCTAGCTGGAAGAGTCCAACCCCCTCTGTCTGATAGGGAGTTGGTGGATATGTTTCTTGGGACTTTGTCTGGTCCATTTTTCAATCATTTGATCAGGAGTTTGTCATCTGGGTTTACTGAATTGATTTTGACTGGGGAGAGGGTAGAAGTTGGTATCAGAAGTGACAAGATACAGAAAGGTGCTTCATCAAGTACAGAAAAGAAGCCTTTTAGGAAATAAGCTAGTGAAGTTTACAACTCGAGGAGCCAAAACCAACCTGAAAGCCGCCAAACAGTAAATACGGTAGTAAATCAAGATCCATTGTTGCCCCCACAATGCAACAATCGACAAAGAGTAGAGAGACCACAAAGACAGTATACTCGGCTCAGTATGACCCTGTCTCAAATTTTATCGCAGTTATTGAAGACCAACCTGGTAACTCTGAGGGAAGCCCCGAAGAATCCCAGCACCACATCTCCGCTGTATAATCCAAATGCTCGCTGCGCTTATCACTCTGATAGCCCAGGGCATGATACAAACAACTACTGGGCCTTGAGGAATAAGGTGCAAGATTTAATTGAAGCTAAAAAAATCGAGTTTGACGCTCCGGAAAAGCCCAACGTCATAACTGCAACTATGCCCAAACATGATCAGGGAGTGAATGCAATTGAGGACGACGAAGAAGAGTCAGAGTTCGAAAGCTGGATTTACCCGACTACCAACAGTGGATTGAACAATTGGACAGCGAAGGACTTCGTGCCCGTTTCTTTTATTACACAGTAATAGACTTTTGTTTTGAAATTTGTAATAAACAGTTTGAAACTTTACGGTCTGGTGCCTTGCCCGAGGCACCTTGGCTTTATTTGTGAGGGCTTAATATTTGTCATTTTCATATATCATTAATAAAGCATTGGACGTTTTCTTGCATTACAAATTTTGTGCTCCTCGTTTTTCTTTTTTATCTTGCACTTTATCAAAACAACTATTGTCTTACACACACTCACATATCATAATGCAGATCCACATCCACTCTGGATCCCATTGATAACAACTCTGCTACTGCCAATTAGGACTTCGAAAGTCCGATCAACCAAGCCGAGGACGAAGGTGAGGATGATTGTGAAGTGCCTGGGGAGCTTGCTAGACTATTACTACAGGAAGAGGGCGCCATACAGCCTCATGAAGAGCTAGTGGAATCAGTGAATCTGGGTACAGAGGAAGACAAGAAAGGGGTCAATATCGGTGCAAATCTGGAGTCTAGTGTCAAGCAACAGTTGATACAGATGCTACGCAACTGTGTTGAGATCTTCGCTTGGTATTATGAAGATATGCCTGGTTTGGATACTGATATTGTGGTACACCGCTTGCCAACTAAAGAAGACTGCCCTCCGGTAAAGTAGAAGGTTCGCCGTATGCGCCCAGAGATGTCTGAGAAAATCAAAGCTGAGGTCATGAAACAGTTTGACGCCGGTTTTCTAGCAGTTACTTCTTACCCGCAGTGGGTTGCCAACGTGGTTCCGGTGCCGAAGAAAGATGGTAAGGTGCAAATGTGTGTGGACTATAGGGATCTGAATAGGGCAAGCCCCAAGGATGATTTCCCACTCTCTCACATCGATGTTCTGGTCGACAACACCGCACAGCATAAGATCTTCTCCTTTATGGATGGTTTTTCTGGTTACAATCATATTAAGATGGCTCCCGAGGACATGAAGAAGACAACGTTCGTTACACAGTGGGGTACCTTTTGCTACAAAGTTATGCCGTTCGGATTGAAGAATGCTGGGGCAACGTATCAGCGCGCCATAGTCGCTTTGTTCCATGACATGATTCACCATGAGATTGAGATGTACGTTGACGACATGATTGCAAGGTCCCAAACTGAAGAAGAACATCTTGACCATCTCCAGAAGCTATTTGACAGGTTGAAGATGTATAAGCTAAGGTTGAACCCGAATAAGTGCACCTTCGGGGTAAGGTTCGGTAAGCTGTTGGGCTTTGTCGTTAGTGATAAAGGTATTCAAATGGATCCTGCCAAGGTGAAGGCCATACAAGAGATGCCAGCTCCCCGCACAGAAAAGGAAGTCAGAAGCTTTTTGGGACGTCTGAACTACATTGCCCGATTCATTTCACATCTGACTACGACTTGTGATTCAATCTTCAAGTTGTTGAAGAAAGGTCAAGTGGTAAGATGGAATGATGAATGTCAGGCCGCTTTCGAAAGGATCAAGGAATATCTCCAAGATCCCTTTATTATGTTGCCTCCAGTTGAAGGAAGACCTTTGATCTTATACTTGACAGTACTCGACAATTCAATGGGGTGCGTGCTAGGGCAGCATGACGAGTCTGGCCGAAAAGAGCATGCTATTTACTACCTTAGCAAAAAGTTTACTGACTGTGAGACCCGATACTCACTGCTTGAGAAAACTTGTTGCGCTTTGGCATGGGCTGCTTGCCAGCTGAGATAGTATAAGCTGACTCACACCACTTTATTGATATCAAAGATGGATCCAATCAAGTATATCTTTGAAAAGCCAGCCTTGTCCGGAAGAATAGCAAGATGGCAGATGATCTTAACTGAGTATGACATCCAATACACAACCCAAAAAGCAATCAAGGGGGGTGTTGGCAGATCATTTAGCGCATCAGGCCGTGGATGATTACCAGTATATGAATTTCGAATTTCCGGATGAGAACATCATGTTGGTGACCGACTGTGAAAAACCTGGACCGGATGAAGGACCTAAGGAAGGGTCCCGATGGTTTATGTATTTTGATGGAGCTTCAAACGCATTGGGTAATGGCATTGGCACCGTAATCATATCTTCTGAAGGCTGTCATACTCCATTCACCGCCCGATTATGTTTTAACTGCACCAACAACATGGCGGAGTATGAAGCGTGCATCATGGGCCTCCGAGCAGCTATTGAGCTGAGGATTAAGTTCTTGAGGGTGTTCGTAGATTCCGCTCTAGTGATCAGTCAGATCAAAGGCGAGTGGGATACGAAACACCCAAATCTTATTCCTTACAAAGAGTATGTATTAACGCTGCACCCACATTTTTAGGAGATAACCTTTGAGCACTTCCCGAGAGAGGAGAATCAGTTAGCGGACGCGCTAGCTACCATGTCTTCAATGTTCAAGGTCATATGGGACAATGAAGCTCCCCAGATTACCATTGAGAGGTTGGACAAACCCGCATATTGTTGTGACATTGAGACTGAAGAAGTAGCAGATAAACCCTAGTTCCACGAAGTAAAGAGGTATCTCGAGGTTCAGGAATACCCTGAGGGTGCATCTGTTAATGATAAGAAGTTCTTGAGGAGGTCCGCGGCGAAGTTCTTCATCAGTAATTGTATCCTTTACAAGCGTAACCATGATTCAACCTTGTTGTGATGTGTGGACAAGAGCGAGGCAGAAAGAATCATGGCAGAGTTACATGAAGGCACTTTCGGAACTCATTCCAGTGGACATACCATGGAAAAGAAGATCCTACGGGCAGGATATTATTGGTCCACCATGGAAGTCGATTGTTATCAGCATTCTCGGACTTGTCATAAGTGTCAAGTCTATGCTGATAAGGTGCATATACCTCCAGTTCCTCTGAACGTTTTGACGGCACCTTGGCCTTTTGCAATGTGGGGCATTGATATGATTGGCGAGATCAGACCTACTGCATCCAACGGGCATCGTTTCATCCTAGTAGCAATTGATTATTTTACAAAGTGGGTTGAGGCAGCTTCTTTTGCTACAGTGACCAAGAACTTCGTGGCATGGTTTATTCGGCACAATTTGTTCTGTCGTTACGGTGTACCAGAAAGGATCATTACGAACAATGGTACAAATCTCAATAATACAATGATCACCGAGCTCTGCAAGCAGTTCAAGATACAGCATCACAACTCTTCTCCTTACCGGCTGAAGATGAATGGGGTTGTTGAAGCAGCTAATAAGAACATTAAGAAGATTGTGCAGAAAATGACGGTGACATACAAAGACTGGCATGAGATGTTACCATTTGCTCCTCATGGGTACCGAACCTAAGCGCGGATTTTAACAGGGGCAACACCCTACTCTTTGGTGTATGGCATGGAGGCAGTCTTACCCATTGAAGTCCAGATACCCTCTCTTTGGATTATGAAGGATGTAGGTTTTAGCGAAGACGACTGGATCCAGACCCGGCTTGATCAGCTGAACTTAATCGACGAAAAGAGACTTACTGCTATTTATCATGGTCAGACATATCAAAAGCGGATGATCAAAGCATTTAACAAGAAAGTCAGACGACAAGAGTATCAAGTTGGGGATCTGGTGATCAAACGCATCATACTGCCACAAGGTGATCCCAGGGGCAAATGGACCCCTACGTACGAAGGGCCATTTGTGGTTAAGAACATTTTCTCAGGAGGAGCTATGATTCTAACCACCATGGATGGTGACGACCTTCCTCACCCCATCAATACAGACATAGTGAAAAAATACTACGCCTAATCAAAGACCCGCTAGGTCGACTGGCCTAGGCAAAAATAAGGGCTTCCCGGAGAACCAAAAGGGTTCGGGCAAAAGTAAGGGATGAAAATGAAAATAATTGTACACCCGGCAAGTCGAAAACCTAAAAAGGCGGCTTGGGCAAAAAAGGGTATCCCGGTGGACTGAAAACCCGAAAGGGCGGTCCAAGCAAAAATTAGGGATTAAAGCGTAACACTATGTCTCATTGGATCATCTTGCAACTAGATTTCAGTATCAATTATCAAGCTCGGACGACACTAATCAATCTGATCTACCTTCAACCAAGTAGCAAAGTGATGAGACTCTCGAAGATATAAAGGCAATAGCAAAGTTGGAACCCAGTGGGATTGTTCACATAGCTGTTTTTTTTTGTTTTACACAAATTGTATAATTTCTATCATTCGACGACGTTCTCTTACTAGGACGTCATCCTCTTGTACAAAAACGCTTATTTACAGGCCAACTTCAAAATCAATATAATTCATTTTCACAAAGAAATTTCAAATTGCTTTTCTTTTTTCTGTTTTGTTTTGTAAGAACGTCCAATGGTTCATTTTTTGATATATGCATTTGACAATAATTGTTGCTCATAAATATTTACATGCGAAACAAAAGACGATTACTCGTAATATCAGGAACAGGGGCAAACAAGAGATGTCCAAACCTTACAGTTGCTCTATCCACCAGGTATAGGGATAGACCTAGCTGGAGAATACGATTAAAGGTACATTCACTCCCCGCAGAGCAAAAGGTATCTAAAAACAGTGATTCTCCCCAAGCAGAGTTTATCTATCACCAGCACTAGAAGATTATCCCCAGTGGAGTTTATTTCTTCCACAAGCAGAAACTCAATCCCCAATAGGGTTCATTATCGCCAGTAGTGGTAATTCATCCCCAGCCGAGGTTATTTCTCTGAATCAACAAATCCTCTAACAGAGCATCTCTTCCCCACAGAGTCATTCTCTCGCCAGTTTATTCTCCAGCAGGATTATTCTCACAAATATCTTTGATCGTTATCCCCACTGAGAATGGAGAATTCAACTCCTTGCATTCTCCAGCAGCAGTCCGGGATTTATTTTGCCCAGTTAGAGAATATCATAAAAGAATTGCATATCCATACCTCGTGACATATGCATACGCATCACATAGCACAATCTCATTTATTTTGAGAACATCATTGCTCAATACATGTCATGCATTACATACGACTAACTCTTTACCTTTCAGGGAAAGATACAAGAAAATTCTCACCAAGTTCAAGCTATGAATCCCGGATCCGACCGAATAGTATCTTGATCTCTACGTCATATTGTGAAGCCCGGATTACGATCGGATAACAGTATCAAACGCCACGAAGCCTGAATTCGACCAGATAGTGGTTTATCTCTAAGCTATGAAGACCGGATTCGACCGGATAATAATTTAATCCCCAGTAAGCTGTGGAGCCCGGATTACAACCGGATAACAGCTCAGTAAGTATTGTGAAGCCTGGATTACGACCAGATAGCAATACAAGTACCATGAAGCCTGGATTCGACCAGATAGTGGTATATCATAAACACAAGCCGTGAATCCCAGGTTATGACCGGATAACAACTCAGCAAATTATTGTGAAGCCTGGATTATGACCAGATAGCAATACAAGTTTCTGTGAAGCCTGGATTATGACCAGATAGCAGCCAAAGACACCACGAAGCCTAGATTATAACCAGATAGTGGTATATCTTTAATACAAGTTATGAAGCCCGGATTCGACCAGATAGTATCTTGATTTCTCTGAACACCATGAAGCCTGGATTTGACCAGATAATGGTATGAGACATTGTGAAGCTTGGATTATGACCAGATAGCGACAAAGACACTGAAGCATGGATTACGACCAAATAACAGTGAGGGACACTGTGAAGCTTAGATTACGACCAAATAGCAGTTTACCCGGCCAATTACTATGAAGTCCGGATTCGACCGGATATTAGTAGGCCCAAAAGTCAAAGGGAAGCCCGGAGGCGACCAGATAACCACTTGATTTCTTCTGAAGCCTGGATTACGACCAGATAAGAAGTAGGGTATTGTGAAGCCTGGATTACGACCAAATAGCAGTACAGGACACCATGAAGCCTGGATTCGACCAGATAATGGTATGAGACATCGTGAAGCCTGGATTACGACCAGATAACGATAAAAGGACTGAAGCCTGGATTACAACCAGATAATAGTACAAGACACTACGAAGCTTGGATTGCGACCAAATAGCAGTTTACCTGGACAAAAACTAAGAAGCCTGGAGTCGACCGGATATTAGTGTGCCCTAAGTTCAAGTTGAAGCCTGGATGCAGCCGGATAACAACTTAATTCCTTCTGAAGCCTGGATTACGACTAGATAAGAATCGAGAAATTGCGAAGCCTGGATCACGACCGGATAGCAAGTTTAATCTCATCTCCCCAGTGAGTCACTGTAAAGCCTGGATTACGACCAGATAGCAGTCGGTCTTATCACTATGAAGCCTGGATTACGATCAGATAGTAGTTCATTTTCACCTCTTCAACTAAGAGACAATTTCCCAATAGAATAACGGACGACCGAAGCTCCTAAAATTCTATTTCTCTCAAGCCAGAGACCAGCACTCCCCAGCGTAGTCTTTCTCAACAACAGGTATACAGACTCTTGCAAAGGAATCTCTTATGCGATCGACACTCCTTTGGATGGCATCTTTAAGCCCATTCCCGATATCGCAAGATGGATACCACTTCATGCGAGTGCAAATTTCTAGGCACTATAGTGTTCAATCATCTTCCACCCTCGGATCACGAAAGGCAGACAAGCCAATCTACATCCTCAGGTTTAAGAAGATTGAACAGGGGCATATGTTGTACCCCAAAATTTTCCCTCCCATTTTTCTCAAAACACTTCAAGAAAGATTCTCAAGTTGCTCAAGAAAGTCCAAGGGTTAACCAGACAAACTCTCTCTTAAGGCAGTCTACCTCAAATTAGGGTTTCATGTTGCATCAAGATACTTAAGTACAAGGGATCCCAAATGCTCACCATTATCCTAATATATTCTCAATATCATCCATGTCAAGTTTCAAGCCTTGCAGAGGAAATTTACTCAGCCAATTGCTCAAAGGCCTGAAAATCGACTGTGTTGGGGCAAAAGTCAACTGTGGCCCACATACAGTCAAACTTCAAGATTTTTGGTCAACATACTCCTTTTGAAATATTATTCATCATTTGATCAAGGTTTTATCATTATTCATCAAGGATTGCTCATAATTCATCAAAACCCAAAAGTTGCTAAATTAGGGTTTTGCAGGAAAAGTCAACCCAACTTTGACCAAGCATAACTTTCTCATACTTTATGAGAAATGACCCATCCAAAGATAATTTTTAAGAGGATGAAATTCCCTACAATCCATATTCATCTCCCAAGTTCAAAATATGTACTCACAAGAAGTTATGAATTTGGGCATTATAGGTCATTTTGAAAAGTCAACAAAAACACCTTTTTTGTCAAAGCTTCATAAATGAACATGGAAGACTCAATTGAGATGATACCAAAAGGGTTGCTTAGAGGAAATCTCAAGCTTTCTAAAAATTCCCAATAACATCTTCAAAGAGTCAAAATTGAAGAAGTTATGCATTGGTGAAGTTGACATTTTTTGCAAAATTGTCAAAAGTCAACTATGCCTCAAATTGCAATTTTTGTCAAATGGGCCTAACTTTTTGCACTTGTTTTGAGTTTTTAACATGGTCCACGAGCCCTAGCTCTTCCCACTTGCCTTTATCTTATTTTTTATATTTATTTTGATTTTTTATTTCAATTAAATCAATTCAAATCAAAATAAATCATGAAAATATCCAAATCATTCAAACCTTAAGATTTTATGCACATTTTAGGTCCCATATATAGCTAGCAAGTGAATCAAATCGTGCAAGGCCTATGTGTGCATGAAAAGATTGGTTTTGGCCTATTTTTGGAAATAATTTCATGGAAATCAAATCAAGATCAAAAGCCATAATTGACAAAGATTGAAGGCATATTTGTAAACCTAATTTCATCAGTGGTATATAATGGACAAAGGCAGATAAAAAATGCAAGGTTTGGAGGCGTGGAGAGGTAGAACCAAATTTGAAAAATTAAAAGAAAATTCTAATCTTATTTTGTACTTCCAGGTGTTTTCAAGATTCCTAAGCCATCCCATTCGCATCCTGGACATACAAGGAAGCTATACCAATCAAGAACAAGCATCTTCGTGCCCAGAAACGCGAGGTAAACGCTTCACGACCTCTCTCCCTTTTTGAAATCCAATCTCGTTATTTTGGCATTTGTGGCATAAATCATTTACATATTATGAATCATTGAAGCGTTTGCAAGCTCATGGTAACCGTTAATTTCATTTTCACTAACTATATAGGAATCCACCATTGTTAGGGTTTCGTGTTGTGTTTTGGGTTTTTCCTGTACAAGCAAAATTGGTCCACAAGAAGGGAACCATGATGCTCAGTAGGCCAAGGCGATTTGATTTGTAGCATTGGATTCCATTTATCGTGCCTGGGTAAGATTTTGAAACAAGCAGGGGTTATAGTGACGGACGTTTGTCCGTAGGTAAAAGTCTCTAACTTTTACCAACGGAGAGAGGAGGAAGACGACCTGCGTGGCACCCTCCCATTTGACCATTTGAATTTTGGCGCACATGTTTTTTTTTGTCCCCCACTAACTCACATTATTGCATATTATCCATTATTATTATTTCATATACAATAAACGTGTCCAGCTCAGTTGGTGGGGAAGCAGGTGAAAAGGCCATGGGGCCTGGGTTCGAATCCCAGGTCCCCCATATATTTCATGTTATTTTTCACTACATGATCAGGCATATGCACAGGCATGAAGTCCACCATACATCCTCAATGCACAACCAACCATGTGTCCACAGGCCAGATCTGAAGACCATTGCATGAAGGACCATGATGCACCCTGGTCAATGTACAACATGGGATCTTGGAAGTCAACATGGATCAGTTTGTTTGGGCCCAAAAGTTTGCTATCAACACCCTCCAATTGCTATTTCACAGGCCCATTTTCTTTTGCTTTTCTTTTTATATTTTCCTTTATTTAATTATTTTACTAACAAAATTAATTCCATTTTATCAAAAAAATCATAAAAATAATTTTTCATCCAATTAGATTTAGTTTATTTTTTATAAAAATTAATTTAGTTAGTTAATTTAGTTTATTAGGCAACTTTATTTTTCTTTGTAAATGAATTAAAATCAATTAGAAAAACTAGGGTTTTGCTTAATTTAATTTTTATTTCTCTTTTCTTAAAAAATCCCAAAAGCACAAAAATAAGTCAAATTTAATTTAATTAGCAATTAGGTTTTTGCATATTTAATTTAAACCCTTATTTTCTTAAAATAATAAAAAACAACCAAAAAATGATTTTTCTTTTAATTAGGTTAGACGGGGTCAAAACCCTAATTTCTTATCGTTCTTAATTCATCGCGCGCGCTTTATTTATTTTTACCATATTGATGTAACTGCTCACATGATGTAATAGATTAATTAGGACTTTTTCCGTTTATTTATCGTTTTTACGGGTTTTTTGGCTATGTAATTAATACCCGAAGCCTTGTAATAGCGTAGCTTTATTTTCTCGCACTTTAATTCTCGCAAAATATTAACTGTTAGATGTATGGTAATAGGGTTGCATGACAAGAATGTATGTTAAATTCAAAACAGTTAGCAAACCCTAAATGTGCAAAGATAATAACTTGAAATTGAATCACTCGCACATGCGCACTCCTAGGGTATACTCTCACTTCGGTTGCCTTCGGTAAACGATCATTAAGTATAGGGTATTTTATTGGTCACTCTCTTGTCTAAACAAAGATCAAAGTCCCGTTCGGAAAAGTTGCCTCGGAAAGGTTGCCTCAGATATGTTGCCTCGGAAAAGTTGCCTCGGTAATGTTGCCTCGAATATTGATCTTAAGACATTAGAGTTATTACTAAGACATCCTAACATTGCTTTAGTGATCGTACGTCCCTTTCGAATTGACCCTTAAAACTCCAACGACGATGCTACCTGCTCACTAATAGTGGGATAGCACTGTCTAAAGGAAACAAGAACATAAACATTCTCTTTTTCGAGTAGGTAGATGCTAGTAGGTACTTGCTCAAAAACAAACAAATCTTTTTTCACACAAACACTTTTCAAACAATGTTTTCAAAACGACTTCGCAACACTCTTGAAGACAGAAGCAAGGGTTAAAGCAAAGTAAAACAAAAACTTTTTTCAAATCAAACACACACAAACAATTTTGAAAATGATGAGCAAGTACCTAAGAGCCAGTGGAAAACCACGGATAGAAAGGGTGTTAATACCTTCCCTTTTCTATAATTAACCCCCCGTACTCAGAAAATCTCGAAAAAAGGAATTTTTATGTGCTTTTTTCCTTTCCAATTGGATAAAATAAAAGTCGGTGGTGACTCTTGCTTACCGCGACATTTTGCAAACACAAACGCAAAATGCAAACCAGCATTTCAAATAGTCAGGTTCTGGCCACCGTATCACACACCCCTAGGGTTAACTCCACTTGTTGCCTAAAAATGGTCATGTTATGCATATGAGACGTCTTAGCAAGAACAATAAAAAATATGAGATCATAGTCCCTCGATGATGCTTCGAATGTTGCCTTTCAAATGATCTTAGTCCTTCAAGAGAAATGATAAGATATCTCACAACATTGTTATCATGACTATACAATGATTCGCGCTCGTCCCTTTACATCCAAAGATAAAGCTTCTTACCAATCAATGCTAAGATAGCAACATCTAAGGAAGGAAGGAAGAAAAGAACAAAGACTTTTGAGTAGGTAGAAACGTTCTTAGTTGCTTGCTCATTTTCAAAACAAACATCCTTTCAAACATACACCAAACACTTTCAAAACATGAAATATTTTCAAAAGTCCAACACTTTGTATACGTTCTTATAGAGACGATAACCATTACAAAGTTTGCCTAAACGAAGGCTCTTTTCAAAAATACTTTCAAAGCTCGTCGCAAAAGCATACTTTCAAACAATAGCAAATGATCTAGCAAGCAACTAAGAGCCCATAGATAACTATGATGAAAATGGTGCTAACACCTCCCTTTTCATAATCTACCCCCCGAACTCAAGAAAATAATCTCAAAGGTCTTTCCTGTTCTTTTCACCATTTCCTTCATTGGATAAAAGAAAAGTTGGTGGCAAATCTTTCTATGCGCAACAATTACGATCAAACGCAAAACATCCCAAGTCAGTTCTCCCACCGTGTTACAGAACTGGCGACTCTGCTGGGGAGAATCAATCTTAAAAGTGGGGTTACCTTAGTGCTAGATCACCTTTACTTTCTTTTCTCTATTTGACTTGTTTGCTTTATATTTTGGTTCCTTGTTTGGGCTTGTTTTGATCCTCTACCCGGATCTGGGACACCTTTTAGGTAAGTAGCAATAAGTTATGGAAACTGTGTGGGGTATACCGACATGGTCTAAGCAATAGCTACGTTAGTGTGACACATTTGTTGGTACCGGTAGCCCTTGAGTAGTCAAGGAGAATACGGGGCCGTTGTATGGTGTCATAAAGCACTAACTGACTTTAGAACCTTTATTTGACCAACTTGTCCATTAGGAAGTAGTGAGGTAGCCGACTTTGGTGTAGTTTGAAGTTGGTTGACACTCGATACTACGCTCATTGAGATCGGACTTTCGGTATATTTTAGTCGCCATTAAAGAGGCTTGCACTGAAACAATGCCCGATGAAGAAAGATCAGTGATATTGAGATCCCCTAGAACCCGGTTACTATTACTAGGACAGGTTGAGCCAACTAAACTTCAAGAGGGTACTGACCTATAAACTCCATACAAGCCTAAACCTAATGACTTGTTTGCTTTGTGTGTATATGTTTACTTATACATAACATCATAACATCATACCATTGCATTTTTGCACTAACCATTTCAAGGACTTTTTGGATTTATCTTTGTTCTATTTTGTAGGACATGGCTTCCACCCGCAGGAATACTATCCAAGTCAATCTCGTAAGAATTCCTTCTCAACTCAAAGAGTTAGCATCGAGGATTCGTGAGAGTTCTTCATTCACCGAAAGACATGGTCAACTCCTAAACTTGGTTACCTCAAGCATTGATGAAGATATAATGAAGGTGCTTTTCCAGTTTCTTCGACCCTTTGCACCATTACTTCACCTTTCTTGATTACCAGCTTGTACCTACTATGGAAGAATTATGTCAACTCTTGAGGATTCCTATTCTCAATCAACTACCTTTCAATGGTACTTAAAAAGAATTAAGCCTTGAAGAGATTTCCTGAGTTCTACACTTGCAACAATATGATGTCACGGCAAATTGAGAAATAAGAAGTGGTGTCAAAGGGTTCCTAGCCAAGTTCTTGTTTGAAAAAGCTCAAGATTGTTGGAACACTCTAGATTTACAAGATTTTGAAGAAATCTTGGCCCTTCTCATCTATGGTATGGTATTATTTCCAAATCCTGACCAACTTATAGATGTAAATTCCGTTAAAATCTTCATGTCTCGCAATCCGATGCCTACTTTGTTGGGAGATATCCTACATTCTCTCCACTCTCGCACTATGAGGAAAAGAGGAACCCTCATGTGCTACACTTCCCTATTGGCTAGGTGGTTTGTTTCACATCTTCCCTGATCCGTATTAAAGAACGAGCGAGGTTTGAGATAGTCCCATTGGTTGATGTCACTCAGACATTCAGATATTCAGTGGTGTTCTCGGTCCTTGGAGAACATTACTATCATCGACCGTTGTGGGGAATTCCCTAATGTCCCTTTGCTTGGCATTAGGGGAGGTATCACTTACAACCCTAGTTATATTTACTTCTTCCAGTTAATGACAGGCGATCAAATACCTTCTCTGGTTAGATTTACTTCTTCCAGTTAATGACAGGCAACCAAAGACCTCCTCTGGTTAGATTTACTTCTTCCAGTTAATGACAGGCGACCAAAGACCTCTTCTGGTTAGATTTATTTCTTCTAGTTAATGACAGGCGACCGAAGACCTCTTCTGGAAACAGTTCAGATGCGATCCAGATATGGATGACATTCTGATACTTACTCTAGATTCTCTTCAAATACAGTCCAGATACGATCCAAATACGGATGTCATTCTGACGCTCATTCAGTACATCTCTCAGATACGAGTCAGATACAATTCATTTATGGATATTATTCTGATACTCATCCCACGACCTATGTTGGTTCAGTTAAAATCTCTCAAAGGTTTATCCTGATTCTTTCTAGTAGACTTTTCCTCTGGTTCAGATAAATCGCTCCAAAGATTTATTATGATTTCTTCTCCAGTTGAAGTCAGAATTTAGACTTAGTCTAATTTCTGTCAATAATCACTCTGAATGGCATCTATAAGCCCATGTCCAACAACTATCCATCACTTCTCTGAATGGCATCTATAAGCCCGTCTCCAACAACTATCCATCACTTCTCTGGATGGCGTCTATAAGCCTATCTCCAACAACTATTCATCACTTCTCCAAATGGCATCTTTAAGCCCATTCCTTACACAATCAACCACAACATCATCGAGTGTAAATTTCTGGGCACTCTAGTGCTCAATCATCTTTCACCTTCAAGTCATGAATGGCGGATTCGCCAATCTAACTCTTCAGGTTTAAGAAGATTGAACATGGGCGTCTGTTGTACCCCAAAATTTGTCCTCTCATTTCTCAAGGATTCTCTCACAAGGTCTTCTATAACATCAAGTTTGCAGTACTGACACATCAATTTAGACTTGGAATTGGCACAAGGGCAAAACAGTCATTTGCACACTAAAAAGTCAAACTTTGACTTTTAATCAAAATCAAGTTTCAAGAATCATATTTAATCAAGACATGTTGAATTATGAAGTTTGTTTCATCAAGAAATTCAAAAGTCAAAAAATCTAAAATACTTAGAATTTTTCTAAGTGTTTAAGAAATATGACAAGCTCAGAACTTCTGATCAGTTATCACCTTGATGCAAGCTGATTCTGGAAGAACTTCTAACACAAGAGTTTTAGATATCAATAAGACCTAAAATATTGCAGAATAGAACTTCTCCTAGAAATGTTGGAATTTCAAGTTATAAATGTTCAAAGACACGTCCATGAAACTGAAGCACTCAGCAAATTCTGGACATTTTCAAGACAGAGCTTGGTTACAACTTTTGGGCCAGTTTTCACATAGGTTTAGTCAGAAGTTGCAAGAGAAATTCAAAGAGGATTTACGAAGCGTGTTACAAGCTTTTGGGAAAGTATGAGAACTCGCTCAGAACATGTTGGAGCAAAGGGATTCATGGATTAGAAGTTGGATATTAGTTCTAAGTTGCGCTGATGCTGAACTTCTGACCCAGACTTAGGCTATGATGCACAATCTCCTAGCGCAGGATTTCTGGTTTGATAAATCTCATCATCATTTAATGCTCACAACCACTTTTGAGTTTTTATCGAAAGGATTTCCCCACGTGTGAGATAGAAGTACCATTGTTGTCCTTGAAAAGCAAACTTTTGTACAAGTTTATGTTGGGCCCATGCTTTGCTTTTGCCTCTGAGGGTACTTTTCCTTAATTCATGCTTATAAATCCAGCTTAGGCATGGCGAAAAGATGCTAACCACCATACTTGTTTAACTTGCTTCAAGAACAAGTCAGCACGCTAGCATGATGTTGTTACTTTTGACTTCTCTAAGATACAAAGTTCTTGCCTATAAATTAAACTTCATTGACAACTATGGAGGGGTCGGCAGAAAAATTGAAGGAGAAAAACTTTGAAACCTTGCTAAAATTCCCATAAATCCTAAACTGCAAACACCAAAACCTGCTAGTTTTTTATTCTTGTATTCAAACTCCAACTTCTCTCAAGTGTTTCTTGACCAAATCATCCATTCACCATTCATAAACCAAGCCAAAGGCTGTTCCAGCCTGAATACGTGAGGAAGTTGATCAGAATATTACAAGCAGTCAGAACCAGGCCCCAACCCCCCAGAACATTTTTCAGTGACAAGGTAAGCTTCTACTAACCCTCATCATATCACTTAAGCATTGTTAGGCTTGCATGTTCAAAACACAATGTAGACATCTTGATTCTGATGATGTACATATTATGAGGTTTCATGTACTTTTTTGACTAAATAGGGAGAATATCAATTTAGACTTTCCTAAAGAAATTAGGATTAGCAGATACATGCTTATTTCTGATTTACAGTCTTTTTTGTGTACTTCTGAAACCATGATGGAAAACCTGCCATAATTATTATGTTTATGTTTTTTGTTCTGTTGAAAGATGACTAAGTTGCAGATATTCTGATTAGCATGGAGAAAGAGATGAAGCTCATCATTGGAACTTACGTTATGTTATATGTTCATGCTCTTACTTCTAATACCGGATGTATAGCCACCCCAGTGGTAGAAAGCGTGGGCATGAGACTTTAGTACTAAGGGTCCTGGATTCTAGCCCCAGAAGCATTTCTTTTTAGGTTTATTTAGTGACATTTTTCACCCATTTATCTGACAAACAATATTCCTAAATCAGAACTTCTAAACAACCTTACCCAACAACATTGTCACGCAAATGGCCAGAACTTCTGACTTGCCAGAGATATAGGAACTTCTAGGTTCCCAACTACACTACAACTTCTGAACCCCTTCAATAATCAGAACTTCTAGATCTTCCTTTATTCCTAGCAACCTCAGAACTTGGTGTACCCATGCCCAGAACTTCTGACCTTCTGCTTGCCTACTAACATTTTCTCTCTTGCGGTGTATCAGAGTCAGAACTTATGTTCCTCCTCGTTTCAGCAATGTGTTGATTCTAACTCCATTTTCTTATTTATCTTATTTTTGCTTTTAATAACCAAAAACGCCAAAAATATTTCATATTCACATGTTTTATTTCATTTCTTTTAGAACAAAAAGATCAAAATATTTTCTTAAGTAAATTAATTTCTTAACAAAAACAAAACAAGTCCATTTTACATTTCTTGTATATTATATTCAATATGGTTGTAATAGCTAATTAGAATTAATTTTCTTGCAAAAATCCCTATTTGTAAATTTTTACACCCCCTCCCCTATTGATGTAATTGTTTAGTATTTTTACTTTTCCGCATTTTTATTGCTTTCATATATTATTAGTAATTAGGTGTGTATGGCAAGATAAAACCAACCAATAGAAAACCCTAATGCAAGACAAATCAAGCATGAAAAAGATACACTCGCACACCTTGCATCTCTAGGGTTAACTCCACTTGTTGCCTTGAGAAATAAATGGTCATAATACGCATGTAAGATGTCTTAGCAAAAACAAACAAAATACAAGATCATAGTCCCTCGATGACGCTACGAATGTTGCCTTACGAATGCTCTTTGTCCCTTAAAAAATGCTAAGATATCTTACAACATTTCTATTCATGACTATACGATGACCCTCGCCCGTCCCTTTTACATCCAAAGATAGGGTTACTAACCAAAATCAATGGTAAGATAAAAATGTTAAAGGAAAGAAGAAATAAACATGAAAGACTTTTGAGTAGGTAGATTGTTCCTAGTTGCTTGCTCAATTTCAAAACCAAAAACATCCTTGCTATTTTCAAAACAAACACCAACACTTTCAAAACACCTTTCCAACTTGAAAACATTTTCAAAAGATCAACACTTTGTATACATTCTTACGAACGAGAATCATCACAAAGTTTGCCTAAACGATGGCCCTTTTCAAAATACTTTCAAAAAACATACAAAGCATATTTTCAAGCAAAAGCAAGTGATCTAGCAAGTAACTAAGAGCCCATGGAAAACCATGGATGAAAAGGGTGTTAATACCTTCCCTTTTCATAATCTACCCCCCGAACTGAAGAAAACATCTCAAAGGTCTTTCCTGTGCTTTTTCACCTTTCCTTTTGGATAAAAGAAAATTCAGTGGTGACTCTTGCTAACCGCAACATTTGCGAATATAAACGCAAAACACCCAAGTGAGTTCTCCCACCGCATCACATCGTCCAAAAAGAAACCAAAAAGGAAAGCCTTAGTCAACATGTGTAGAAGATTCAGAGAGCCAATTTGCCAAATGCCAATAGCTAAAGATTCATCCGAGGAAGACGAAAATCAAATTAGAGAAGCAAAGAGTACCCAGGCTGGGTGCGTCAATGATGGAGTGTCTGATGATGAAGACTATTTTGACGAGCAGTATCCTCCTGGCGATGATAAGTACAAGCAGCTAGAGGATAAATTGAAGGCCATTGAGATTTAAGCCATCCCTGGTTTGGATTTTAACAATTTGGGTTTAATATTTGGGGTTGTCATTCCTCATAGATTCAAGATACCAGTCTTCGTTAAATACGACGGGGCTTCCTGCCCAAAGCTTCACCTGAAGTCTTATGTGCGCAGAATACAACCGCACACCACCAACAAGAAACTTTGGGTCCACTTCTTTCAAGAAAGCTTGGCTGGGACTCAACTAGAGTGGTTTTACCAATTGGAGGGTTCCCGTATCCATACACGGGAAGACTTGGCCACCGATTTCTATCACCAATACCAGTACAATACCGACCTGGCGCTGACAAGAGTTCAACTGCAAGACATGACGATAGGGAAAAACAAAGGGTTCAAAGAGTATGCTCAAAAGTGGAGGGATCTTGCCAGTAGGGTCCAATCACCTTTAACGGACAGGGAACACATTGATATGTTTATGGGTACCTTATCTGGTCCATTTTTCAACTTATTGGTTGGTTGTTCTACGTCCAGTTTCCCCGAGTTGATCCTGATCGGTGAAAGGGTCGAAAGTGGTATCAAGAGCGGGAAACTCCCCATAGCATCTGCTTCCACTTCCAACTACATACATAAACCCTTCACTGGGAAGAAAGAAACTAATGTTGTGTATGGGGCAAGGGCCCGTACCAAGAAGGATGACCATTCATTCATTAATGTTGTTCGGACTTCCAACCCAACTCCTGTTCAAGGACAATCTTCTAATCATCAACGATTTGAGGCTCTGCGAAGACAATACATAAGGATAGGCATGTCATTATCCCAAGCCTTACAACACCTGTTAAAGGTTAATTTGGTGACACTGCATGATCCTCCGGCCAATCTAGATACCTCATCACCTAAATAT
This sequence comes from Vicia faba, assembly GCA_948472305.1. Lineage (NCBI taxonomy): Eukaryota > Viridiplantae > Streptophyta > Magnoliopsida > Fabales > Fabaceae > Vicia > Vicia faba. The sequence goes on from OX451738.1 coordinate 414,966,687, forward strand.
AATTTGAATACCAAGTGTGCATATCACTCGAATAGTTCTGGGCATGAGACCAACCAATGTTGGGCACTGAAGAATAAAATTCAAGACTTAATAGACAACAAGATGATCGAGTTTGATCCTCCTCCAATTCCCAATATGATAACGACACTAATGCCAAACCATGGCAAGGGTGGCAATGTTGTTGAAGACACCGTTTTTGTTTCCTCCGTCGAAGGCTTGACCACTCTGTTAACCATTGTTAAAAAGAATCTGCTGAAAGTCGGGGTTTTCCCTTGCTGTTTGAAGGAGTGTGATTGCTGCACCAAACAAACTAATGGATGCAAATGGCTGATAGAAGTCGTTCAACACCTTATGAATAGTCATGAGATCCTATTTGAGAAAAATTCGTCTGCCAAAAATCTGACTAATAAGATTGAAGACCTCTCCATCATAACAATTTCAAACAAGCCTCTTAAGATCTCATCAAAAGGTCCTATCAGGATTTCGAATGAACAGACTATTGCTCCTCTTATAGTTACTGCCCCTGGGCCAATTCCGTACTCTTCCAATAAAGCAGTGTCGTGGAACTACGGTGCCGAAGTATTTTACCATGGAATAAAGCAAGTTGCTTGGATTGAAGAAAGCAAGGCTTTTAACATTTGTAATGTTATTGACTCTAGCAAGGTGACCAGAACAGGGAGAATCTTTTTGCCCAACATTTCACCCCCAACTGCTACAACGGCACCTGTCCACATCTCCGTTGCTAAGCCTAGTGCTGACACAAGGGGAAAAGAGAAAGTAGTTGAGCCTACTGAGACAGAAACACCTGCAAAAGACATTGCCGCTGAGGAACCTTCCACTAAAGAAATTTATGAGATCTTGAAAATTATAAAGAGGAGTAATTTCAAGATAGTGGAGCAGCTGGGGCAAACCCCTTCCAAGATTTCCATGTTATCTTTCCTACTTTGTTCTGATACTCATGGCCGGGAATTAATCAAATTCTTAAAGAAAGCTCATGTCCCTCATGAGGCAACAACTGACCAGTTTGAAAGGGGACTACCCTAGCGCATGTTTTGGTCGACACTGGCTCTTCTTTAAACGTGCTACCCAAGGGCGCTTTAGACCGTTTAGACTGTGAATGACTGGTTTTGAAACCAAGTGACAATATTGTGAGGGATTTCGATGGGTCCAAAAGGACGGTTCATGGAAAGGTGGATCTCCTGATCAAAGTGGGATCACAGATTTTCAACTCTACTTTCTATATCATGGACATCCATCCTGCCTACTCCTATTTGCTAGGTCGCCCTTGGATCCATGGAGCAGGGCGGTAACGTCAACCCTTCATCAAAAGCTCAAGTACCCTGTCAAGGGGAGGATCGTCACTATTTGTGGTGAGGAGGAATTCATGGTAAGCCATATCAATTCTTTCAAATATGTGGAGATGGATGGCGAATTTATAGAGACCCCATGCCAAGCTTTTAAAGTTGTTCCGCCTATGATTGCTACTTCCAAAGTCTCCTCCAACATGCTCAAAGATGATAAGGTTGTGCCAAGGATGGCTTCATTTAAATATGCTCGTGCCGCAGTCAAAGATGGAAATTATGCTACATGGGGATAACTCCCTGAGATCCCGTTCAAAGAAGACAAATGTGGCTTGGGTTTCACTATCAAGGCTCAGAAGGAAGTGAGGCACGCTCGTGCAGGAAATCCCCCTCTCCATATTAGAAATCGCAAAGTAAATGTTGTGGAGGATTTTGATGATGAACGTGCATTCGAAGAATGGGTATACCCTACTACAATAGAGCTCAGCAATTGGCACGCAAAGGAATTAGTTCCCATCTCCTTCATTGAAGAGTAAGTACTTGTTTATTGCTTTCCATCAATTCAATAACCTTTTATCTGTAATATTAAACAATGGCTTTTAAGCCATATGCCTGGCCCGGGGAACTATGGTCCATTTGTCAAGGGTTTTATTTATGTTCATTTTATCATATGATCATTCTATACAAATCATTGTACTTTTGCATTTAAATCTTTATGCTTATTGTGATACGGTGGTAGAACTGACTTGGTGTTTTGCGTTTCGATCACATTTGTGCGGATAGCAAGAGTCGCCACCGACTTTTCTTTTATCCAAAAGGAAAGGTAAAAAAGCACAGGAAAGACCTTTCGAGATTATTTCTCGGGTTCGGGGGGTAGATTATGAAAAGGGAAGGTATTATCACCCTTTTCATCCATGATTTTCCATGGGCTCTTAGTTACTCGCTAGATCAATTTGCTTTCATTTGAATGTGTTTTGTGGTGTGGGCTTTGAAAGTGTTTTGAAAATGTCTTTGTAATGGTTCTCGTCTCTATAAGAACGCGTACAAAGTTTTTATTTCGAAAAGTGGTTCAAAGACGTGTTTATGGATTTGTGTTTCAGAAAGTGTTTTGAAAAGATGTTTTGTAATGGTTCTCGTCTCTATAAGAACGCATACAAAGCATTTTGTCTTTTGAAAATGTTTTGAGATGAAAGTGTAGGTGCAAAAAATGTTTTTTTGTTGTGAGTAAGCGAGTAACTAGGAGCGAATCCACCTACTCGAAAGGTCTTAAATATTCTTTTCTTTCTCCTTTAGATATTGCTATCTTACGATTGATTTGGTAAGAAGCCCCATCGTTGGATGTAAAGGGACAGGCGCGGGTCAATTTTACAGTCATCGAAAGCAACTTATGAGACGCTTTAACAATTTTCATAAGGGACGATATTGTTTTATCGAAAGCAACATTGAGGGTCATCGAGAGACTACGATCTTTTTATCGAAGGGTCATTGCTAAAGCGTTCCATATTCAAGGGACATGATTGTGTTTTTGAGGCAACAAGCGAGGTTACCCTAGAGGTGCGCGTGTGAAAAGTGTGTTCGTTTCAAGTTATTTTGTTGAGATTAGGTTATCTAGCGATTGATTTTATGTCTTGCCATACACGCCTAATTACTATACAGTATATAAAAAAACAGTAAATTGCGGAAATTCAAATTCTATGCTATTACAAAATCTTCGGGAATGGGGGTACAAATTTACAAATAGGGATGGATTAAATCGTTAATGTAATTAAGAGTCTAAATAACAAACAATACAACCAAATCGAATTTGAGAGATTAATTAAAGTCATAAAAAATAAAAATTAATTAACAAAGCAAGGAAATAAGATTCTTGTTACTTGTTTGAAAAGTTTGGAAAGAAAGATAGAAAAATCTATTCTATTAATTAGTTTTAAGAGTTAAATCAAATGTATATATTTTTTAGGGTTTTGTTATTTAGAAATTAAATAAGCAAATTAAAGCTTAAGCACAAAATAAATAGTTAAAATTATTTACAAATCCTAAATTAAATTAAAAAAGGAACTAAACTAATTATCTAACAAAATTATATGATTCATTAAACTTAAAGGAAACAAACAAAGTTAAACTAATTTATTTAAAACAAACAAAAATAGAAAGGTGATGTTAAACTAAAAATGTGTGTGGGGGGGGGGGGGGGGGGGGGGGGGGGGGTGAGGTAGAAATGCTGAGGGGACTGTGATTCGTTGGGCCAAAGAAAGAACACAAAATATGTCCCAAGGCCCAAACCAAGTGGCAAAGGAGTATGAAAAATAATGCTTTATCTGTTCAAAAAAAGTTTAAAAAACGCATGGGCTTCATGAAGGGAAGAAAGGGTCCGCCCATCATGGTCCAACAACCATTATCAGACCCAAACTCAAAATCATTTTGTTATTCACAGATTAGGGATGTAAATTAGGGTTAGGATTTTGGTTTGGGTCTTTATTTTCCCTCTCATGCGGCGCTCTAACCTCTGTAATTTGTCCCTATTCATCCCCTCCACAACCTAAATCTCTCTAAGCTTCTTCACTCTCCCATTTCTAACTCATCTCGCAAGCACTCGCTCTCTACTGAAACATCCTAAAGCCTCTTCGTCTTTCTCGACATCGCGACTAACATCTTTTGAAGCTTTTCTTTTGAACTTGGATTTTAATTGGAGATATCCAAAATTGTCTCATCCTTGACCTCTCTCAAGCCCTTTGTTATTGGAACCTGTCTCTTTCGTCTCTCTAATCCTTCTCTAACCCTAGCAATTTTGAAGAGGATTGAAGGTATGATTTTTTTCATCATTTTCTCTAGCCTAAAGATTTCCTCGATTTTTATCCACTTATTAGTTCTTTATTAATGCAGGAATCATGCCATGGAAGTATGAGAGTAGGGGAGAAATCATACCTGTTGGAGCTCTATAACTTCTCCCTCGCTTCGCTGGTCTTGTGATTTCTTTTACCATTTGTGAGCTTTGGATGGAGAGGCGAGATTGATGATGGTGTTCAGTGGTGATGGAGGACGAATGGGGAAGAGAGATGATCATGGGGTGAAAGCAATTGGAGATCTTTGGCTCTTTTGGTTTGTTAATATCTTTTATGTCTTCTTTTTGGTCTTTGACTTAGATAGTATGTTATCTGGCTTTGTTGGTCTGTGATATCTTGTTGATATACAGTGAGGCTTGAGGCAAAAGGTTTTTTCTGGTTATCAAGTTGTTGGCTATATGGTTTTTTTCATGAGCTTTTGTTCTGTTGCTGGTTTGTATTGTTTTGCTGGTTTATTGGTTTTTCTGGTTTTTTTGGCTATCAAGCTTGTCTTGATGGTTTTTATGTTCTGTTGCTTTTTTATGATGATCTTTATCCTCCCAGCTTGCTTCTGTTTATATCAATCAGATGGTGAGCAAATGGGGGGAAATGTATAGCTTTTGAATGGCATTATGGTATACTGCTTTGGCTTTTTGAGTGCAAGTTGACATCTTTGCCATTTTAATGTAAGTTTGGGCAGGTTTTGACTTGCTTTATGCAGAGTTGCAGTAGGTTTTTGGACTGTATGTGGCTGTAATAGGCTAGGTGATCTCTTTCCTCTTTTCTCTTTCTGTGAAACAAAAGCAATTTTCTGCTTATTTTATAAACTTTTGAAGGGTTTGTAATAACAGGGAAATGATGACATGTGAGCAAGTTGGCTTGTCTATGCTTATTTGTTCTGCTTTGTGGGCTTATGCATATGCTGCAGGTTTTATTGACTTTATTTGTTAGCTTGCTTTTGCTATGTGCTGCTTTGTATAGCAGTCTACTATCTTATTTGTTGCCGATTGTAGGCCTGCCTCTGTCTTGTATCTGATTGCTGCTATTTGCAGCCTTGTAGCTTTGTGTTAAAGTTTCGGCAGTTTGTTTGTATTTGCTTGCCTTGGTAATTTTCTTTTTCTTTTGTAAACCAAGAAGGGCACTCCTTTTTGTGATTTGCAATAGAATTTGGGGCCTATGATTAAACATTAAAAATCTGATTATGTGAAACAAATCAAATGAGGCTTTGTGGAATGTTTGAACATGACTTTACAACCACCCTCTAATTCTGATTCCTACACAAACCCTAGTGGTGAATTTATGAAATAGCTCTTTGAAAATTCCTTGTTCATGTTCATGTTTTTTTCTTGTACTAATCATGCTCTCTTTCTCTTGTTTCATGTGAGTAAAAGTGGAGATGACAAAGCAAAGAATGCAAGGAATCCGTGGCAAACATGAAAGTCTTGGAGAAAAGTCAAAGGAATTTGATATAATTTGAATCTTCAAGCAACTTGATCATGGATTAGTTCTCTTAGGTCAAATATTCACTTGATTTTCTTTGTAACTTAGAAAAATTCCTCTTGTATTTTGATGTATTTTGGAAGTATTGTATCCAATAGTTGTACCAACGTATCTTTGAATAACAATAAGTTGTAAAACATAAAGTATTGAAAGAATTTGAAGTTTTGTAACAACATTGGATGGTGTGTTTGAAATTGGGGAAGAACTTGAATTGTAGCATAATGTATCCTTGTATATATTAGAACTTGAAATCCTTTGTAAACAACAATTTGTAATTTCTCTGCAAACAAACAAAAATTTGTAATTTTATTTGCAGTGTAATGACACAAAGATTTGAACTATTTTGGTATGATAGGATCTTGTACAAACTTTCGTATTCTAATTGATTTTTTTGAAATTCCCAATCATAATATTTGAAATAAAATGCTCCAGTCTGGTAACTTGAATTCCAAATAATCCAAATAACTTTGTAAATGTATTTCAAACAAACATGCACTTTGTACTCCAATTCCTAAACAAAATAAATGTTTAAGAACGTAAATCATCTGGTCAACCTGAATCCAAGACCATGATTGTCTTAAATGACAGTCTTAATCTCCACATCTTGTCCAAACAAACATGCTCTGAGAACAAATGTTAACCTTTCAGTAAACTGTGTTTAAGAAAAAATTCAAAATCAATAAATGCCTTACGACGATTCGATAATTTTGAAGTCTTCCAAACTCAAATTTCCTTCGATTCTTTGAAGATAAACCCGTGAGAGACATCATATATGACCATGAATAGAAATAATCGTCTCAAAGTCTTGTAACTTGAAGAAATCACAATTCTAAAAATCAGACGACTGTTATTTGAAATTAGGTCAAAAATTCATGAAGTGACTTCCAACGCATTCGAATTTTTGGTGATTTTCTACGTGTAATCAGTTCTTGATTTGTGAAGAGAAATTTGAGATGACATCAAGGAAAATCATACGCAAGAAAAACCATTCAAAAATTTTGAATAATGAAGAAGTTACAATCATTTGAATTTGTTCTCGTAAAAGGGTAATTTTCAAGTCAAATGTAGTCGTTTTCAGTTATCTAGACCTTTGATTGAGAAAGTTTGCAATGCGAGGTTTGAAAACTGATTTAAACAACCTTGAGGAGACATGAAGACCTATGAAGACCAATTGAAACCCTGAAAACTCAATTTTCTTTGAGAAACGTCGAATCCTAATTGTTGACTTACTGCCTAGGAAGAGAATATGTCTGATCATCTTCTGAGCCAAATTAGGTATTCGAGAAACTCTTGGATAGTATCTTGAATGAAAAATGGGAGGGAAAATTTTATGGTACAACACTCATTGTCTTTCTTTTTCTTCAAATGCGTTTTTCAAAATATCCATGTATCTTACATGCACACACACACACACACACTCTTGCAGGTCCTCGTCCACTTCAGATCTCATTGCCGATGACTCTACTATTGCCAACTATAATTTCGAACGTCCAATTAACCAAGCCGAAGACGAAAGCGAGGAATATTGTGAGATACCGGGAGAACTATCCAGACTTCTATTGCAAGAGGAAAAAGTTATTCAACCGCATGAAGAGTTAGTTGAAGTCATCAATCTAGGTACCGAGACAGACAAGAAAGAGGTCAAGATCGACACTAACCTAGGAAGCAGTGTCAAAAGCAGATTGGTTCAGATGTTGCATGACTATGTCGAAGTGTTTGCTTGGTTATATGAAGATATGCCAGGGTTGGATACCGACATTGTAGTTCATCGTCTACGGACAAAGGAAGATTTTCCTCCTGTCAAACAAAAAGTTCGTCGCATGAGGCCTGACATGTCTGAAAAGATAAAAGCTGAAGTGATGAAACAATTTGATGCAGGATTCCTAACTGTGACGTCTTATCCCTAATGGGTTGCAAATGCGGTGCCAGTACCGAAGAAAGACAGAAAAGTTCATATATGCGTAGATTATAGGGATCTGAATAGGGCAAGTCCCAAGGATGACTTCCCTCTACCATATATTGACGTCTTGGTTAATAACACCGCTCAGCATAAAGTCTTCTCTTTCATAGATGGTTTCTCCAGCTATAATCAAATTAAGATGGCTCCCGAAGACATGGAGAAGACCACCTTTGTTACGCAATGGGGAACCTTTTTTTACAAAGTCGTGTCATTCAGATTAAAGAATGCAGGGGCAACATATCAAAGGGTTATGGTAGATTTGTTTCATGATATGATCCATTATGAAATAGAGTATATGTGGATGATATGACTGTAAGGTCATAAACTAAATAGGAGTATCTCAATCACCTATACAAGTTATTTGAGAGGCTGAAAAAGTATAAGTTAAGGTTGAACCCTAATAAGTGCACATTCGGAGTACGATCTGGAAAGCTTCTAGGTTTTGTTGTCAGTGGTAAAGGCATTGAAGTTGATCCTGCAAAGGTAAAAGCCATTTAAGAAATGCCAGTCCCCCATTTTGAAAAGGAGGTTAGAGGATTCTTGGGTCGTCTTAACTACATCGCCCGCTTCATATATCACTTAAGTGCTACTTGTGAGCCAATCTTAAAACTATTGAAGAAAGGTCAAGTAGTCAGATGGAATGATGAATGTTAAGATGCCTTCGACAAAATCAAGGAATATCTACAAGAACCTCATATCCTCATGCCTCCAGTTGAAGGAAGACCCTTGACCATGTACTTAACTGTGCTAGAGAATTCTATGGGATGTGTGTTGGGCTAACATGACGAGTCTGGCCGAAAAGAGCATGCCATATACTACCTGAGCAAAAAGTTTACCGACTATGAAACTAGATATTCACTGCTCGAGAAAACTTGCTGCGCTCTGGCATGTGCTACTCACCGACTAAGACAATATATGTTGACTTATACCACTCTACTAATTTCTAAGATGGACCCTATCAAGTACATCTTTGAGAAACCCGCTCTTTCCGGATGGATAGCTAGATGGCAAATGATTTGGACTGAGTACGATATTCAATGCATGACACAAAAGGCCATCAAAGGAAGTGTATTGGCAGATCATTTGGCCCATCAAGATGTTGATGATTATCATTCTATGAACTTTGACTTCCCATATGAGAATATCATGCTAGTGACCGATTGCGCGAAACCTGGATCGTATGATGGACCTGAACAAGGATCCCGATGGACTATGGTTTTTGATGGGGCTTCCAATGCTTTGGGTAACAGAATTGGTGTTGTGATAATCTCCCCTGAAGGTTGCCACACTCCTTTCACCGCTAAATTGTGCTTCGATTGTACGAACAACACGGCCGAGTATAAAGCACATGTCTTAGGTCTGAAGGATGCCATTGATTTAAGGATCAAACATCTGAATGTATTCGGAGACTCCGCTCTAGTGATTAGCCAAGTAAAAGTAGATTGGGACACTAAACATCCTAATATTATTCCTGACAAGGAGCTTGTGCTATCTCTAATTCCATACTTTAAAGAAATAACCTTTGAACACTTCCCTAGAGAAGAAAATCAGTTAGTCGATGTTTTAGCCATGATGTCTTCTATGTTCAAAGTCAAATGGGACAACGAAGCTCCTATGATTACGATTGAGAGATTCGATGAACCTGCATAATGTTATGATCTTGACACTGATGCCGAGAAGCCATGGTACCATGAGGTAAAAAGATACCTTGAAGCACAAGAGTATCCCGAAGGAGCTTCCATCAATGATAGAAAATTCTTACGAAGATTCTCAGCCAATTTCTTCCTAAGCAATGGAACCCTATACAAATGCAACCATGATTCTACTCTACTCTGATGTATGGATAAGAAGGAGGCAGAGGAGATTATGGAAGACATGCATGACAGTCTCTTTGGGACTCACTCTAGCGGACATACTATGGCCAAGAAAATCCTGAGAGATGGTTACTATTGGTCAACAATGGAGACTGATTGCCATCACCATTCAAGGACTTGCCACAAGTGCTAAATCTATGATGACAAGGTTCATGTGCCTCCTATTCCTCTAAACGTCATGACTACTCCGTGGTTGTTTGCAATGTGTGGAATTCACATGATTGGAGAGATTAAACATACTGCTTCCAATGCACATCACTTGATTCTTGTCGCCATCGATTATTTCACCAAATGGGTCGAAGCCGCATCATTTGCCTCAGTCACCAAGAACTTGGTAGCCAGATTCATCAAACATAACCTCATCTACCGCTATGGTATCCTCGAAAGGATCACACTGACAATGGGACCAATCTTAACAATGATATGATTACCTAACTTTGCACTCAGTTCAAAATCAAGCATCATAATTCTTCTCCTTATAGACCTAAAATGAATGGCACAGTGGAAGCGGCCAACAAAAATATTAAGAAGATTATGCAAAATATAGTATTGAACTGCAAAGACTGGCATGAGATGTTACCGTTTGCTCTTCATGGCTACCGTACTTCAGCTCGGACATCAACTGGGGAAAATCCCTTTTCTTTGGTCTATGGCATGGAAGTTGTCCTGCCAGTAGAGGTTCAGATTCCCTCACTAAGGATTATGAATGAAGCAGGCTTAGGCGAAGACAAATGGATTCAGACAAGATTGGATTAGTTGAACTTGATCGATGAAAAACGAGTGGCTTCTGTTTGTTATGGTCAGATGTACCAAAAATGTATGATCAAGGCTTTCAACAAAAAGATCAGACCTCGAGTATATCAAGCTAGTGACTTGGTAATAAAGCGCATCATTCTTCCACAAGGCAACCCCAGGGGCAAATGGACTCCCACTTACGAAGGGGCATTTATTGTCAAAAGAGTCTTCTCTGGTGGTGCCATGATGTTTACTACTATGGACGGTGAAGATTTCCCACATCTTGTGAATGCGGACATAGTTAAAAAATACTATGCAAAAGAGACTCGTTAGGTTGAAACACCTAGGCAAGATAAGGGCATTCCGACAAACCAAAGGTTTGGGCAAAAATTAGGGATATATGCAAAAGATTATACACCCAACAAGTTGAAAACCCAAAAGGGCGACTTGGGCAAAAATGGGTATCCTGGTGGGCTGAAAACCCGAAAGGGCAGTCCATGAAAAAATTAAGGATTGGAAGCGTATGACTATGTCTCTATGGAATCACCACAATCGACTTTATTACCAAGGTCCGAGTTCAAACGGTCAAAGATCAATCCAATCAACTTCTGTCAATGGCAAGGGACGTTTGAAGACATTGAGGCAATAGTAGAGTTGGAACGCAATGAGATCACTTCCATATGGATATTATCTTTGTTTTCAATTTTGTTTTCCTTTCGACGATTTCCTTTTACTAGGATCTCCGTCTCTTTGTACAAAAACGCCTATTCATGGGCAAAATATCAATACAAATATACTTTGAAGTGCAAACTTTCTGTTTTTTGTTTTGAATGAAAAGATGTCCAATGACTAAAATTGAATGAACATATGCATGTGAACATAATTAAAACTATTTAGCACATGTGCCCTGCCAAGCATCAACATGCATCTCTTTAGCATTTGGGATGTTCCCACAGAGTTATTCCATTAACATTATCCCCACAAAGTCCTTTTCATAGGATAGTCCCCAGCCAGAGTCTTAATCTCTTAACAGCCATCTCCCCGGCTGAGTTAGTCCTAAAAGAAGAAGCCTTGTGGATCTCTTCCTAAAAGAACTCACTTTGTTAGCAGTCCATCAAATATTCCTCAATAGGGTTTATTTCCCCAACTGAGTCTGTCTTCCCCGGCTGAGTCTATCCTCTCCAGCTTGAGTTTGCCTCTCAGACTATTACAAATCAGAGGACCACGAATTCTTTTCCCCAGTGAAGTTGCCAACAAAGTCATTGTTATCTCCAAAAGTTGTTGCAAAGCCTGGAGCCCGACCAGATAACAATCAACTTCATTCTTTCAAATAAGTTACTATGAAGCCTAGATTCGACCAGATAATAGTTCAACTTTTAAATACTATGAAGCCTGGACCCGGCCAGATAATAGTTCAACTTTCAAATACTATGAAGCCTGGACCCGACCAGATAATAGTATAACTTTCAGTCACTATGAAGCCTAGACCCGACCAGATAATAGTGTAACTTCTCAAAATACTATGAAGCCTGGACCCGACCAGATAATAATGTAACTTCTCAAAATACTATGAAGCTTGGACCTGACCAGATAATAGTTTAATTTCTCAAGATACTATGAAGCCTGAATCCGACCAGATAATAGTTTAGTTTTTAGATACTATGAAGCCTGGATCCGACCAGATAATAGTTTAATTTCTCAAGATACTATGAAGCCTGGACCCGACCAGATAATAGTTTAACTCTTCGAGATATCGAAAAACCTAGACTCAACCAGACAAGGGTTTAAATTCTTTTCCCCAATAGAGTTTGTCTCTACCCCAACAAGTTATTGTGAAGCCTGAACCCGACCAGATATCAATTCAACTTTATCTTTTCAAGCGAGTTATTGTGAAGCCTAGAATCCGACCAGATATCAATTAACTTTATTCCCTCAAAAATTTGTTATGAAGCCTGGAATCCGACCAGATAACAACTAATTTCAAGCAAGTTACTGTGAAGCCTGGATCCGACCAGATATCAGTTCGACTTCATCTATTCAAGCAAGTTATTGTGAAGCCTGGAGTACGACCATATAGAAATTAACTTCATCCACCTCAGAAATCTGCGAAACTTGGAATCCGACCAGATAGTAGTTTAATGTTAGTAAGTTGTTGCGAAGCTTGTAACACAACCAGATAACAGTTTAACTTCATCCTCCCAAGAAATTTTCTGCGAAGCCTGGAATCCGACCAGATAACAGTTAATTTAATCTTCCCCAGTAAGTCACTGTGAATCCTGGAACCCGACCAGATAACAATTCAACTTCAAGCAATTTTCTGCGAAGCCTGGATTTCAACCAGATAACAGTTAATTCAGATCTTCCCCTGCAAGTCACTGTGAATCCTGGAATACGACCAGATAGAAGTCAACTTCATTATCCCCAACAAATTGCTGCCAAGCCTGGATTTCGACCAGATAATAGCCAATTTTCGATGCTCTCCATGTCGGGAATAATTCCCCAGTAGAGCATTGAATAACCAAAATTCCTAAGTTCTTTTTCCCAAGCAGAGATCAACACTCTCCACAGAGTCTTCTTAAACAAGCCAGTATTCCCCAACGGAGTTTCTCCTCAAACAACAGAACAGGAATTCCCAGCGAAAACAGTCTAAACAAAGTTGAAGATATGCCTACTCTCCAATAACAATTCAAGTCTCAGCCTCCCAAGGCTCCCCAGCGTGTTGTCAAGGATTTATTTTCCTAGACAAAGACATGTTGCAATAAACGCATCACATTCATAAACTATAACTCATACATGACAAATGCATACAACATAATCTCATTTACTTTGAGAACATCGTTGCGCCATGCATACATCTGCATGCAACTAATCTTTTTCCTTGCAGGAAAATCAATAGGAAAAAGACATCTACCATTTCAATATAAGTCAACCAAAAGATTTATCCTGATACCATCCATCATCCCTCCAAATGGCATCTTTAAGCCCATTCCTTACACAGTCAGCTAACATATCATCGAGTGCAAATTTCTGGGCACTTTAGTGTTCAATTATCTTCCACTTTCAAGTCACGAATGACAGGCTTGCCAATCTAACTCTTCAGGTTTAAGAAGATTAAACATGGGCAGATGTTGCACCCCAAAATTTGCCCTCTCATTTCTCAAGAAATTTCTCACAAGATCTTCCTTGAACCAAGTTTGAAGCATTGATACATCAATTTGGGTTTGAATTGGCACAAGGGCAAAATGGTCAAAAGGCACGTTGAAAAGTCAAACTTTGACCTTTGGATCAAAATCAAGTTTCAAGAATCATATTTCATCAAGACATGTTAGAATATGAATTTTGTTTCATCAAGAAAATCAAAAGTCAAAATTACTTTGGAAAATTCAAAATTTTAAACACTTAGAAATTTTTCTAAGTGTTGAGAAGTATGATAAGTTCAGAACTTCTGGTCAGATTTTCATCATAATACAAGATGATTCAGGAAGAACTTATGAAACAAGAGTTGTAGATCTCAACGAGATCTAAAACATTGCAGAACAGAACTTCTCATAGAAATGCTGAGATTTCAAGTTATAAATCTTTGAAGACACGTCCATGAAACTGAAGCACTCAGTAAATTCTAGGCATTTCCAAGACAGAACTTGGTTAGAACTTTTGGGTCGGTTTTCACGTAGGTTCAATCAGAGTTTTCAAAAGTAATTCAAAGAGGGTTTACAAAGAATGTTACAAGCTTTCTGAAAAGTCTGAGAACTTATTCAGATCATGCTGGAACAGGAAGATTTAAAGATCAGAAGTTGGACATTTGTTCTTAATTTAAGTTATGTTTATGCTGAACTTTTGATCCAATTTCAAGTTATGATGCATAATCTTATGTTGCAGGTTTTCTAGTTTGTTAAATCTAATCGTCATTTAATGCTCACACCTACTTTTGAGTCTTTATATAAAGGATTTTCCCACGTGTGGCCTGAAAGTACCATTGTTGTCCTTGGAAAGTAAACTTTTGTACAAAGTTTATGTTGGGCCCGTGCTTTAATTTTGCTTCTGAATGTACTTCTCCATAAATCTTGCCTAAAAAATCAGATTAGGCACGGCTAAAAGCTGCTAACCACTTTATTTTGCCTTAAACCATACTTGTCCAAACTTGCTTCAAGAACAAGTCAGTGCCATAACACATGATGGTTATACTCTTGGTTTCTCCAAACTCCTAAATCCTTTACCTATAAATTGAACTTCATTTGCAATTGTTAAGAGGTCGGAGATTTGAGAAAAAGCCTTGAAACATTGTTGAAATTTCCCAAGAACTTGAAATTTCAAACATAAACACAAAACCTGCTAGTTTTCTGATTTTTGCATTCAAACTCTAATTTTTCTTGTGTGTTTCTGAACTAAATCATCCATACAGTTTCTAGTATACACATAAAAGCTTTCCCAAATTTTTTTTTCAAGCTGTAAAACAATATGCATCACTCTCCTCTTAAAAATCAGAATCCTGCATCTTGACTGCTCCAGAACTTTCCCATGATTCATAGCTCAAGCTAAGAGTTGCTTCAACTTTCTGAGAACTTGAGGAATCTGATCAGAACATCACAGCAACCTGAACCAGGCTCTAATTTAGAAAACAATTTCCAACTATAAGGTAAGTTTCTTCTGACTTTTATCTCATTACTTAGACATTGTTAGGCTTGCATTTTCAAAATACAATGTAGATATCATGACTCTGATTCTGTACACATTTATAGATTTCATTAACATGGCCTAAGTAGAGAGAATTTCAGATCTGAACTTCTTGAGGAAATTAGGTTTCAGAATTAGAATTAGCCAAATTCATGCTTGTTATATTTACAGTTCTGATGCTTTATATTTCTGAAACCATGATGAAATTTTCCATAACTGCTATGTCTGCATTTTTCATTTCTATTGAGAAATAACTAAGTTGTAGATGCTCTGGTTGGCATGGAGAAAGAGATGAAGTTCATCATAAGAACTTACTTTGTAATATATGTTTATGTTTTTGTTTCTAATACCGGATGTATAGCCACCCCAATGGTAGAGAGTGAACGCTTAAGGCATTAGTGTTAAGGGTCCTGAATTCTATCCCCAGAAACACCTTTTTATGTTTATTTCTTGACATTTTCCCCATTATTTGTCAAACCTTGATCCCAGACCAGGACATCTAGATACCCCCCCCCCTTTAGTTGAGTGTCAAAACAGTGATCTTGGACCATAATTTCTAAATATTCACATCCAACGGCATTGATAACTCACGTACCCACTATCCAAACTTCTAGATTGCCAGTAACATCAGAACTTCTAGCTTTCCAGTAACACCTGAACTTCTAACCTTCCAATAAGATTAGAACCTCTAGGTTCCCAGTTGCATCAGAACTTCTAGGATTTCCTTTATTCCCAGCAACCCCAGAACTTTAGTGCACCCGGATCCAGAACTTCTGGTCTTCCCCATTTTTGTTAACATTTTCTTTTTGATTTGCAGCGCATAAGAGTCAGAACTTCTGCTCCTTATTTTTGTCCTTTCAGCAACACGCTAATTCTGACTCTTACTCTCTTATTATTTTTATCATCACTTTTGTTTTCATTAATCAAAAACATCAAAAATACTTTATATTCATACACTTTGCTTTATTTCTTTTAAAACAAAAAGACTAAAAATATTTTCTTAAACAAATTTATTTCTTCTCTTAAAAAAACAAAACAAATTTATTTTACTTTTCATTTCTTGTACGTTGTTTCAATATGGTTGTAATAGATAATTAGGACTTTAATTTCTTGCAATCCCCATTTGTAAATTTGTACACCCCCATTCCCCAAATGATTGTAATAGCGTAGAATATTTACTTTCCGCAATTTATCGCTTTCATGTAAATGCTAGTAATTAGGATTTGTATGGGGAGATAAAAACAACAAATAGACAATCCTAATCAAAGACTAAATGCATGCAAATCAAACACAGTATTCACACATGCACCCCTAGGGTTAACTCCACTTGTTGCCTAAAAATAGTCATGTTATGCATATGAGACGTCTTATCAAGAACAATAAAAAATATGAGATCATAGTCTCTCGATGACGCTTCGAATGTTGCCTTTCAAATGATCTTAGTCCCTCAAGAGAAATGATAAGATATCTCACAACATTGCTATCATGACTATACAATGACCCGTGTTCGTCCCTTTACATCTAAATATAAAGCTTCTTACCAATCAATGGTAAGATAGCAACATCTAAGGAAGGAAGAAAAGAACAAAGACTTTTGAGTAGGTAGAAACGTTCTTAGTTGCTTGCTCATTTTCAAAACAAACATCCTTTCAAACACACGCCAAACACTTTCAAAACATGAAATATTTTCAAAAGTCCAACACTTTGTATACGTTCTTATAGAGACGAGAACCATTACAAAGTTTGCCTAAACGAAAGTGCTTTTCAAAAATACTTTCAAAGCCCACCACAAAAGCATACTTCCAAACAAAAGCAAATAATCTAGCAAACAACTAAGATCCCATAGATAACTATGGATGAAAAGGGTGATAGCACCTTCCCTTTTCATAATCTACCCTCTGAACTCAAGAAAATAATCTCAAAGGTCTTTCCTATTCCTTTCACCCTTTCCTTTATTGGATAAAAGAAAAGTCGATGGCAACTCTTGCTATCTGCAACAATTGCGATCAAACGCAAAACATCCCAAGTCAGTTCTTCCACCGTGTTACATCTGGTTTTACACGGGCTAACCAATAAACTAAAGAGTTTACCACATGTTGTTCTCAAACTTAAACAAGGGCTTGATCACATAATCCACAAACCAAAGCTTTTTTTGAGTTTAGCTTCTAACCTACAAATAATCCCTAAATGGATAACATTCAACCAATGTGTATGATCTCGCTGGTTGATCAGAATCTAAAGTGAGCCAAGAATATGGAATTTGCTTGGCTGGAAATTTGAGGAGAGTGGGGGGTGTAATTGCAAGGCACTTCGACGCTCAAGTAAGAAAGACTGCAAAGAGATACAAGAAAGAGATTAGGGTTTTCATAGTGAATATTCGATACCTAGCCCTTATAAATGTGAGGGTTTATATAGTGCTCCCGAAGCTTGGTCATTCGTTCATATTTTTTAGCCTAAATATTAGGTTCCTCAAAAATATGTAACCGAAATGACCCAATAAAAACGAGCAGTCATACTCGTAACTAGCCGTTGCTCCGAGCAAGGTAGAGTTTACGGGAAGATGCATTATGGATGTTTTCTGGTTGACTGCTCCACGTGTGTCGAGCAGACTTGGAGGTAGTTGCCGATGTAGGCAGGCACATGGCTCAGGGCATCATTGGTTTTTCCGCTCATGGGGGTGCAATCGACCAAATGTGCCCGACTGAAGGGCCAAAGCTAGTGGGCCAAAGTTGTTAGGTAATGTTAAAGGTAGAACCAGATTGGACCAATTCTAGTCGTTGGGCCAGTCCAAAACAATGTATACAAAAATTGATAAATTTTACAATTATACCCTTCCAAAATTACCAGTTATCATCACTCACAAAAGAGCTTATTCGTAAAAGCACTCAAATTAAACCATTAGTGAGAAAATTTGTACCACTACAAATAAGAGGGATAACCCAACACTTATAATATGTTTTTGATTTACATTATACATGTATAATAATTATCCATAGAAAGAGGAAGATGTTGGTTTCAATCAATTAAAACTAGCATGTCATTGACTCTTGTGTTCTTGTAGAGAGTGGTTAACAACATTTAAATGGGTTTGGTTATTTGTTACAAGTTGAAGAAGAAGAAGAAATCATGGGAATGTTTGCTTGAGTAACCATAAAAGTCTCACATTGTTTTGTTTAGAAACAATTTTAGTGTTTATAAAGCTAGCATAAGTTTAGACATTTGAATATAATAAGGGGAAAATACTCATTTTTGTCCTTTAACTTTTCTTCGAGGTTCAATTTGGTCCCTTAACTTTAAACAAAAATTCAAATCAATCCTTTAACTATTAAAACAACGCCATGTTAGTCCTTTCGTCTGAGTCTATTAGTCAAAGTAAAAAAAACGCCCAAGTGGCATTGTAATGTGATGATATGGAATTCCATGTGTTTAAACCAACTTTAGTGACGGAAAAAGACGTAGTTTTATTTGTGAATATGGGCTCAAGATTCATCTTCAATATAATGCAATAACGTATCAAAAGAGGGCTTTTCTCTATAACTTCAATCATCATCTTTAACAGCTTCAATCATCATCATCATCTTCTTATGTGAATTCATCATCAATATTAATTTATGATCACCTGCATTCATCACCAACAATACATCGACACAACAATACTCAGAAATTGAAGGAGAAAGGCAAATATGGGGAAGAGAAGAGAGATGAACTCGAAGGTGGAACTGCGACGGACTCGAAGCCCCATTTGAGGGAGACGAAGCAGAATCAGAGAAGACTTCCGCAACCGGTGAAGGGCGACGAGAAATTGACGGCAGCGCTTTGAGTTTGTTTGGACCGATGGAGAAGAAGAGGCTTCAAATCTGTTTTTTTTGTAAGAAAGATGTGATACGATGAAGAGGAAGATGCGTGTGAATAATGATGCCACTGCTTGCAGAAATAAATGAATAATAGAGAGTCAAGAGAAGGTTGGGTAGTGGCCACGTGAAATATGAAGGAAATTATTTTTTTTCTTTTTTCTTCTTTTTCACTCCAGATCTACTTTTTCATTATTTTGAGAGAGAGGTGTGAATGAAATTTTTTTATCTGAGAATGAGAGATATAGTCAATGTGTGAGTTTTGGATGGAGGTGCTATGATTGCTTGTTAAACTTATCTTTCACAGGTTTGAAGGTTATGTTTGTTCTTGATGAAGAGGTAAGAATGATGAAGAATATATTAAAATTCAGAAATTCTCATTTAGTGTCCGATTTTTTGTCGCTATATCAGTCACAAAAATTGATTTTTACATGTCACTAGCCACATCAGCAAAAGTTAACGCCGTTATTGACATTTGGATGAAAATGACCTATATATTCAGTTTTTAAGACTTAAAGGATTGATTTGAACTTTTTAAAAGTTAAATAATAGACTCTGAGTAAAAGTTAAGGGACGAAAAATGATATTTTGCCTAGAATAAATGATGTAATATTATGGACCAAAAAGCCTAGTTGCTTTATAAATGATTTTAATTAATTATTTAATTCCTTAAAAAATGAAATTAAAATTATTAATTATTAATTTACTTTATTATGGAAAAAATATAATATTATTAAAAATAATATAAATATTGATTAATAATTTTTAATTTTTTTCATCCCAATCAACAATACCACTTTATTAAAAATAAATATTTTATCTTAATTATTGTTGTCACATGTGTAAAATTAGAGGAGATCAAAAAAATCTCAAATAAAATTGAGGGATTGAATATCTTTAAAAAAAATTAAAAATTTAAAAAATATAAATAAAAAGATCAAAAGTACATTTAATTCAAATTATTAAAAGTGATGATTCCATATTAAAATTGTCATTAATCAATTTTTCTGTAATAGATAAAAAAAAAGGTAATCTGTTTTCTTTATATAATGGCTAGATTTTGGTTTTATTTTATAAAGAATTATAAATAATTATTGAAGAATTCCTATTTATAATTTTTAAAAGTAAAAAAGTAAATTACTTTATAGTAAACAAACATTAATGTCCTATAGAATTTTTTTTAATGGCATAGGAGCGGGGTTGATCCTGGGCTTTTAGAGGCCTTGAATAAATAAATAAATAAAATTTAACAAAAAAATTAAATTTATCGAAATCAGGATCATTTCATACAATTATTTTTTATAAAATTTTTTTTTTTGTGAAAAATTTATTTATTTACTAAAATTTATTGGATCAATCTTATGCATCAATTCTCACAAATAAAAGTATATAAATGTTTTTAATTTTTTAACTTAAAAAATCCTCAAAATTTTAATATATTATGCTAAAGTTTTGCTTGCACTTATACAAAATAGACTATAATATTCACTTAAATATACAAATAATTTTTAGTATAAAACATATATTAATATAAGTTTTTTTTAGTACATGTCTAAAAGATAACTTAAAATATTACTACAGATATGCTACAGATATGTAGTAGCATAAATAAAATTGAACATAATAAAAAATATGCTAGGATAGAAGACATTTATTATCATCTTTTGATACAATTAATTGAAAAAAATAAAATAGTGGAAACAGGAGTTGAACTCAGTACCTGGGCAACGAAGCAAATTCTTATCGGCTAACCTAAGTAAATGTTTAATATTTAGAACATTAATAAAATGACCTTAAGATATTTTATATTTTTAAAACATCCAATCTATAATTTGAGTGCTCTAAATGTTTGAAGCCACGGGCTGTGGGCCCTGCATGTCCTGTCGTACGGCCGGCCCTGTATAGAATGTGTTTAGATTGTAGTTGAATAAAAATTAATTATAATATAATTGAATTTGGTATAATTATTTTAATAGAATTGAATTTATTAGAATTGATTTATGTTTAGATATATTTATATAAAAGTGAGTTGAATAATAAATTTTAATTTAAAAATTTTTCAAAATTAATTTTTGAAGCAGAAATTATGTATTTTAACTTCAAATAAAAATTTATTTTAGAGACATAATCAATTTTACTTTTGATAAATTAAATATCTCAAAATCATTTAAAATCAATTGTACATCTTTAAAATTCATTATGGGTCTTTCAAAAGACAATCTAAACATACTAATTTTATAATAATTGAGTTTGTACAAGGAGTTGCCAATTCTTAAAATAAACGGCAATTTTAACTTGTGCTTAAATTAACAATTTGACTTTCCTTAAAAAATAATTATTAGGGGAGATGTTTGTTTCAAGTCTATAAATAATATTTTCGGAAATATATGGCTTAAAAGTACTTATTTCAATGTTTGGTAGAAGGTTAGAAAAAAATTATTTCTAAGAATAAAAGTTGTTTGAAATGAAATAATTTTTATAATTCTCATAATTTTATTTCTATGAAAAGAAGGTGGAAATATTTATTCCTATGAAACTTCATATAATATTTAAAATATATATATTACAATTCATTTTTCTGATTTTTTTTTTCAAATAATCATATTTTTTTTTATAAAAAATTCTCAAATAACTACATTTTCAAAAAATTTACCAAATTAATCACTTTTCAAACAAAAAAAAATTCACCACACAGAGGAGTAGTCATTCTGTGTGGCGTTTGCATGCTTTTTAGAGAGGAGACGCCACACCGCATGACTTGTTTTCCTCTGTAAAACCATGCAGTGTGGTGCATGCATGTATTGACAGAGAGGAGGCGTCATCTTATTTGACTTGACAGTGTTATGTGATTTTATATAAATGCAACAACTCATCCTCTTCATTTTTTCACACGATTTGTCACATAACTCTTAGAAAACGTCTTCAACTCCATTGTCAAGGTTTTCACTGATTAAAAGAGATGCGCATATTATTTTTTTGGCGGCAAAGCCTCCGGTGAAGATCAAACTCTAGAACACACAGACGTTCAAGCATTTTCAGAGGCACTTGATTCGCTGGTTAGAAGGAGATATTCCTGAAGGTGAACAAATCAGAAAAATAGAAAGGCAAATTACAGTGAGGAACAAAAATGGAGTAAGCCGATCATGGAAAAAGGTGAGATGCGACGTTGATGTCATGATGATGATGCTTGTACCAAACGATATTGTGTTGATGGTTTTTATCTCTTAGATGTTATGATTTGTTTAGTTATTTTTTTGTTTATCATGTTGTTGTTTTGTTGTCCTGAGTTTGTGGTGTTGTAATTTTTGTGTCATCATATGAAGTTTGTTGTAATCGAATGATAAATTAAACACGAAATGATAACCCGAATTTAAATTTAAATATATTGCATATAACAAATTAATCACTCCAGAAAGTTTGCTATAAAAAAGTTAGGTTGCAGAGCTAGACCCAATATTCAGACAATTTTTTCGATTGTGTCCGGGAAGGCGACATGTACTGCATAATCTTATCATTTTGTTGGTCGTATCTATTTCACTTCTAATACGAGTGCTTTTCGGGCGCCCCTTTTTCTTTCGTTGCATTTGTTCATTGTACCAAACATTGTCCCCTTGATAAGCAGGCCAATAATCCTCCTTTGCCAACACGAAGAAGGTATTGATGTACACACTTAAAACGCTCTTTACTGTGTACACAGAGGATATATGTTGTATTGGGTCCAAGCGAACATGCGAACATGCCACCATGATATGAGAGCAAGGCATGCGAAATGCTTGAAACTTTCCACAATCACACCAACCTCTATCTAGTTCGACCCGATAATACCCCCTTGGCCTCCCCTCACTATGATCCATTGTCTCTTGTATATTGAACCAACCTTTAATACGGTCAAACACGATGACACTATGGGTGTTTGATTTTGCAGCCTCCTCGTTAAATGTTTTCATTGTGCATTCACTGAACAACTGCCCTAATTGTAACATTGCCCCCCATTTTGAACTTCTTGTGTTAAACAATGACCCCATCTTAAAATATGTTGCTCTAACCAAAGCAGTAATTGGTAGGTTTCAGATTCCTTTGAATACAGAGTTCAATAATTCCACCAAATTTGTTGTCATGTGGCCCCATTGTTAACCATTGTCAAATTCCCGAGTCCACTTCTCCACTAGAATGTTATCGATCCACCTTAATGCTTCTGAGTTTACCAACCGGATTTCTTTGCAATAGTGTTGGAATGATGGTTCTGTTAAGGCATACCCTACATTAACAACTTTCTTTCTAAGTGTCTTATCTTTGATATGGAGCATGAAGTTTTGTGTGATATGTATAATGCAATAGACATGTGTTGAAGGGGGATCCTACCAACCATTATCAGAGTTATTGTATATACTCACAATCGATGGATGTCTGTCTGAAATCAAACAAAGGTTGGGTTGAGGAGCAAGGTGTAATCGGAGATTATTCATAAAGAAATCCCATGCATCACCTGTCTCATCTTCAACTAGAGCGAATGCAATCGAAAAAACATTATTGTTCTCATCTTGTGCCACTGCCATGAGTAATGTTCCTTTATACTTCCCGTATAACCAAGTTCCATAAATCTGTATAATAGGTTTGCAAAATGCAAAACCCTTGATGCATGGTTCAAACGCCCAGAACAATCGATGAAATATTCCATTTCCACTAACACGAGTTTTGTCTGGGGTAAATGCCGGAAGTGTCTCCAAAATTATAACAGCTCCCAGAGCATAATATTTGAGTGCCACCAAAAATCTTGGAAGTTCTTTGTACGATTCCTCCCAATTACCGTACACAAGTTCAATTGTCTTAGTCCTCCCGATCCATGCCTTCCTATATGAGGGAGTATAATTGAATCTTGTAGAAATATGAGAAATAATTGTACTCACCTTTAATGATGGATCCTTGCTAGTAAGAGGCAAGATTTCTTGACATATTAGTTGAGAACTAAGTTTTCGATGATCCTGCACCAGAACGGTGGTGATGCAAGTGTGGAGTGGATAAATGGTACATATTTCCATGAATCACTTCTCTTCCTATAAGATGCCGTTAACCGAAAAAGACAAATTGTTTTTTGATGACATAAAATAACATACCTCCCTGAATTATTTCGATCTATACTGAAATCAGCTAAAATTTCCATGTGGTATTTTTTGATAGCTCTAATACATCTTCTTTTGTACGAAATATGCCTCCAACTTTCAAGGCCCCTTCGGTATGCATATAAGGATTGTGAAAGATATATGAGGCTGGTTCATCTTCCCCCAAGTTCAAGTTCGTCATGTGAAATGGAGGATCATACGCATGACTCGTAGGTACAGGTTCATGCTCTTGATCTGTAACGTCATCATTGACCATAAAATCAACCATTGCCTCATCATCTTCTTCTTCTTGGTCAATAACATCGACTTCTGAATGGTTGTCCTCGGTAGATTCATCCTTTTCTTCAAAGTCTTGAGAAGGATCTACCATCTGATATTTATTTGGTTGTTGTAATAAAACATACAACTCAATCTCATTGAACCCAGATTGTTCATGAGTTCAAAACATGTTTCAAACATCATCATCGTCTGACTTGGTTGTTGTCAAATAGAAATGGGGACTTGTAAAGAATTTGGTAAACTGGACCACACTGCAATGTGGCTTACAGTCTATCTTTGAAGTGTGCAAAACTTGATTTCTTGTTTGTCCGAAAGCGGATAAAATCAATATTACGAAAATTAAAATCGCAGTTATTGCAGTTGAACGTCTCACTGTTAATATGGGCAACAATAGTATAATTTTGTGAATGATCCATGTTATTGAGGTATGTTTTTTGTGAGTTATGGATGTATACTTGTAATACGCCCTACACAAACGATTACATAGACTGATGAAAGTATGGGATATCCTCTATATTTTGCATGCATGCGCCACCTAGGGTGGCTTGTCCTCTTCTTTTTGCATGCATGCGCAATCTAGGGTGGCTTGTCATTGAACAACAAAATTGTATGCATGCCATTTGATCCCCGCCATGTTGTAGGTTTGCATGCATGCAAAAAGTAACAAGCCATATTGAATGACACCTATGTGTATCAAACAAGAGCATGCGCCACCTAGTGTGGTGCCTATGTGTATTAAATAAGAGCATACGCCACCTAGGGTGGCGCCTATGTGTATATCTTGCATGAAAAGTATTGTCACGTGAATGCATAATATTCCTCAAGATTTTCCTATAAATACATAAAACATTCATCCTATATGTTCATCATAATCATAACTCATACACTATTTCTTTCTTGAAACATCAACAACAACACAAGAGTAATCAAGAAAAAACGTCTCTCTTGATTATGGGTGATCAACATAGAGGAACTCTCAACAACATTGAAACCTTTGTAAGTGCATTTTCCTCAATACCTATTTTTTGTCGACAAATTTTATTTCCGTAATTCTTATGATTGTTATACGTAAATCTTGTATTTCTTATACGTAATTCATGTTTCTAATAGGATGTTAAAAGATTTTGTTGCCGTGTCCATGAGTATGTCCCTTACAACGTTCAAATTGAACCGTACTTACGACATGCTGGTTTTGGTCCGTTACTCAACATAGTCAATTACCATGTTGACTATAAAGTTATTCTCGCATTAGTGGAGAGATGGGGACCCGAAACTCACACCTTTCATCTTCCATGTGGTGAATGTACAATCACACTAGAGGACATATACATGTTCTTTGGTCTACCGATCGATGGTAAGACTGTCAATGACCGAGTCAACCAAGACAACGCCATATGCGAGGAACTTTTGAGAGTCTCTTTATTTGAACAAGGGTCTAGAGGCCAAGGTATTAATCTTCGTCTTTTTAGAGAATATCATAGTAGTCTCGTAATAACCGAAAATTCTACCGAGCAAGAATTTTTTTTTGAAAGCTCAGTGTTACATAATGATATTATTTGGCCACTTTTTTATTTCCTGAAACAACGGGTAATACTGTTAATATCATGTATTTACCCTTGTTAAGACAATTTGATAAAATAAACACATATAGTTGGGGCTCTGCTGTTTTGGCACATCTGTATAGTTCCTTGTGTGAAAATGCATCGAACGACAGTTGTTCTTTCTATTCCTGCGTCTTTTTTCTCCAGACATGGTGCTGGTCGAGAATGCCAACACTCGCCCCCCGTAACACAAGGGCATTCGTCTTCTCCTTTGCTACAAAGTAAGATTACAAACCCATAAATTTTACATACTATATACTGTAACCAACATGTATTAATTTATTACCCATTTTTTCTATGTAGGTGGTTTGTTCCTGGGATGAATTACAACAAATCCCCTAGAAACACAATAGTAGTCTATCGAAATCTTATTGATCATGTTGGACTTGAAGAGATATTAAATTTACATATTTTATACAACGCTTTCAATAGGTTAATTAAGTTTAATAATTTATATAATTTTTTCCTCTACAGTTTATATGGAGGCCGTATAAGAATCTCGACCATGAGATTAACCCAGCTGATGCTGAAATCTGGACTACAAAAACAACACTCATAGGTTCACTACTATGGAGATGCACCACCGTGATTGTGTGAAGCTACAGTTCGGCATGCAACAGGGTATCCCAGACCCCCTACATGTTTGGGACAATGGCATCTACTTAAAGTTGACGACCAATGGGGATTTAACGATTTGAGGGACTTCGCTAAAAATCAATGTCATTAATGGAGGCATCGACGTGAATTGGTCCTAAGGGAGTCGATCATGTAAGATGACTTAAAACCGACTCTCCAATATTTGAGATGGTACACATCGGTTTCAACAAATTTGTTTCTGTCTCAAGAGACATATTTGATTGACCCACGCCAAAGAGCTGTAACATACGCCCAACAATAACCCCAACAACCAACCCCTCAACAATACCAAACCCAACCACAATGTTAACTCACTCAAACCTAACAACCATACACACCACATTCAACCAAACTCGTCATCAATTCATGCCACACACACAAACACAATATCAAGAGTATGACCCGATCCACCACTAACAATATGCATCATCTTCATCCTACCACAACACCCAAGACACATATGATACATCTCCTTCCTACCATACCACCCAACCTACATAGAGTCAAACATCACACCAACGAAGTACCCAACCATCATACATATTTTATACACCACAAGAACCGTTACTTCGTTTCCATCATGATTCAATATCCCAATACTATCAACCATTCCCACCCACACATATCCCAACCAACAAGACCAAACTTCAACAACATGGGCACTGATCTCTTTGGAAGCACAACACAGTGGGGCGAAATGATCGATGAGATGTATGATCTCAATGTACTAGGACCATCACATTAAACACCTCATAATCAAGCGAGTCAGAACATACCCCAAACACCTCAGAAAAATCAACAGATATGAGTGAGACAAGAGGTGAGACAAAGACAGGGGCCGTTTATGTCATACTGGGACCCGCTTAGGTTGAGGGGACGTCCAAAAAAATATATCTATACGTTGTGTAATATAAAATATTAATATAAAATATTTTTAGTTACTTTTATTTTTATTTTAAACAAATTAATAAATAACATTGTCAAGTTAAAGAAGAAGACGCCTCCTCTCTGTCAATACATGCATGTGCCACACTGCGTGACTTTACAGAGGAGGACAAGCCATGCAGTGTGACGCCTCCTCTCTAAAAAACATGCATGTATTATATAGAGTGGCTATTCCTCTGTGTGACGAATGTTTAAAAAATAATTAATTTGATAAATTTTTTGAAAATGTGATTATTTAATTTTTTTAATAAAAAAATATAATTATTTAAAAAAAAAATCTATTTTTCAAAAAACTTTAAATTATATGTCAAACACAATTCTAAAAAAATATTTTAGAATTAATATAATAGAATACCGACATCAAAGTGGACCGTTATTTAAGACTGCTATGAGAGGGAAAGAGTCCGACGAAAGTGCAGTAAAACTTCAATCCAAACAGAAAGGTTCATACATATATAAAATTTTAATTGGTTATTATGACTTAATTTAAATTTCTGAACAACATAAAAATATTGTACATTATTATTAATCAATTTATTATTTGATTTTTTTCTAAATAATTTAGTGATTAAAAATCTGAATTTGATTTTTTTCGTGAAAATAATTTGTCTAAGCTTTACTTATCGGTCGAATTCCGAATTACTAAAATCTATTTTCTCTATAAATTGGAGGGTTAATAATAAAAAAAAGAATTTAGGACCCTTTTTCTAAGAGTTGAAGAGTTAAAACACTTAAAAAATATTCCATAATCAACAGCGTGGTGTTAAAAGTTTGAGTTCGAATTCATGCCGTTGCATCACTGTCTTTGCATATTATTTAATTACTTTATTTGATTTTTATTAGAACTAAAAGGTATTACACTGATATAATTTTATAATGTCATTTATATAATTTATTTAAAAGTAATAGTATAATTTGATATTTAATATTATTGTAATTTATTGATATTATAAAATTATTTTATACTGTCAGTTAGTGTATTTTCTTTTTCTTTTTTTATTAAACAATACTTTAAATAATTACTATTTTTATATTTATAATACAAAACTATTATTTTTTGTGTTTAATAAATATGTATTAATAGCATAAAATAATTTTACACACTCGTTCAATAAAAATTATTAATATATTATAATATTAAAAAAAAGTTAAATAAAAAATGATTTAATTAAATATATAATAATAATTAATTGATAATATAAAAATATTTTATAAGGTGAATAGATCATTTTTTTTTTATCAAATAATTTAACGACCAAAATAATTGAGATGTTGCCAATTCGAATAAACACTCAAACACTTTTAAAATAAATAAATGATATAGTTGTTGATATTATTGAGAGAGAGAGAAAGTGATGAATAAAAAGGCATGGCCATTACAAATTGAGTGTTAATTTACTTTTCTCTCCGTGGTGATCCGAGTTGGTAACTCATCAAACGAGTTCGCCACGCTGACTCGGTTGTACAGGCGGCTATTCGTCATCTCGCCACGCATCATTCTTCTCCACCCAATCGAATATCTTCCGATTTCATAACCACCACAACTTCTTCGATCTCTCTCCTAACACACTTCTTCTGCAACTTCAACACACCTAACTTTAATTTTCTTCCTCTGCGTAGATTCTGATTTCGTAATCGTAAGCAAGATCTTCGGTAACAAACTAGTTGCACTTTTTTTTGAAGATTTTTTTTATGATTTGAAGATCCTTCAATTCAATTACTAGCTTTGGCTGTTTTGGATTGGATTGGATTCAATTAGAGAGAGTTGAATTCGAGAACGATCTGTTTCGGATGATTATTTTTGTTAGTCTCGGTTGATCTATTTTTCGAGGAGGAATTTGTAATCTGTGTTGTGGATTATAGAGATTTTGGCAGTATGGTTGGCGGCAACATTTTTCACTGTAGAAAGAATTCGTGGCCTCCTGAAGAGTATATCAATAAAGCCACTTTACAGTTGGTAGGCTAATCTATGCTATGCTATGATTCCTCTGTTTTTTAATTTCTCTCTCACATATTTAATTGAGCTATGCAGCACTGATACATCTGAAAAGTTTGCAGAGGCTTCTGATTAATTTATTCATTATTGTCGATGTCGCTGAGTCAGTCAGTCAGTGTCGATGTCGTGTTCTGGATGTGCGTGCTTCATAGGTTTAGAAGCTTATGTTAATTATTTAGTTCACTAGGAAATTCAGTTAGTTGATTGGAATTTGCAGCTTGTAGTTTTTATTATTCCGATGACACGGTGGCTTTTGTATGAAACACTTTCATTTCCTTGTGAATTGATCAAACTTTGATTTTGGGATGTTGAATTTTCTTTGAGTATATTAGCTACCTATTAGGGTATTAACATTGAATGAAGGAAAGTAAAAGGAAGAAGAAAATAGCTTTGAATAAGTAGACGAATTTTGTAGCTCCTCATACTCTATGTTTTTTTCACTCTTTTTGCAGTTTGATTTAGACAGTGCTGCTCCGCCCGAACATGCTTGGAGAAGGAGATTAAATAGCCATGCCAATCTTCTTAAAGAATTTAGAGTAACTTTTATGGAAGCTATAAAGATGGCAAGTGATTTATTTTTCTCGCTTTGTATCCCTATATAACAAGTTACAAGACGGGTTTACTTGTTGAATTTATTGGAATCCTTTGCATATGCTTATTAATTAGCACAGCGTGCTTTATGGCATTTTATTTTGTAATGTTAAGTTCATGTTTCTGTGTCCTTTCTAACTGTCTATTATAAATTGAAATTTCAGGTTCGATTAGGTATTCGCATGTGGTCATATGTTAGGGAAGAGGCTTCTCATGGAAGGGTAAATTTCAAGTTCTCCTTCATTCTTTGGCATCAATTTTTTGTGTGTTTGTCTTTTTTGTGATATAAATGAAGAGTTCATAAACTTGTATTCGGTAAGTGTTTTGAAAGTAGAGATTCGAGATTTCAGTTTGTTGGCTTGAATTATGCAGAAAGCACCTATAGATCCTTTCACTCGAGAAAGTTGCAAGCCATCTGCATCTCAAGGAGTTCCACTTGGAGGGATGGGGTATGACCCAGTCAAATTTTAAACTTCATTTAATCACTTGACTGATTAATCTTGTACATACGTTTATCCTTGGCCTTTTGTAGCAATTTCTGTAAAAAAGGTAAGCATATTCTTCTTGTACTGGTTTGATGGGATTATATGCATATGCAGGAGTGGCAGCATATCAAGAGGATTTAGAGGTGAGTTCAGACAATGGCAAATCATTCCTGGTCTATGCGAACCATCACCTGTCATGGCCAATCAGTTCTCTGTAAGTCCTGTTTTCCACATACTATTAACCTGCTATACTCTTCTCTAATTGTATGGCTTTACAGGGCTTATATTTTGTTAAATTGATATGCATGAGTGTGTGCATAGTTCTTTGATTGTCAGTTACTAATGTGTTCAGAGAGTATCTTTAAAAGTGAATTATATTAAATTATAATTCTAATATAATTTTGCACATAGAATCGTATAAATGCATATTATATAATTTTAATTCCTCTGTAAGCAGCTACTAATCTTTGCCTATAAGCTACCTAAAGAAGGTAAGGAAAAAGTTCAAAGAAACATTAAAATCCTCTCGGGTATAATTATTTAAATCCCAACCAAAACAATGGTTTTGTTGTTGGGCAGATATATGAGTTAGAGTCAGAAAATGCCGGGTCAATATACAAATCAGTATTTTATTATGGACATTTTTTGTGATGTCCAAGAACCTTGCAATTCTAGTTAGCATATGATGATTAAAATCTGAAATTCATCATGTAGAGTAGTTACATCTAATCATAGTTTGGAATAAATCTATAAATTAGATACAGTGGAGTCAGCGTTGATACGGAAGGGAAATATGGATAGAAGTTGATCAATTTTAATTCTATTGGATTTTGGTTGGTACTTGAGCTTCTTAACTCTATTAGTATTGATGTTTCTACTTGATAAGATATCCCAGAGCTTTTGTCCAAAGAAAAAAACAGAAGTGCACAACCAAGTTTTTAGTTTCACTAGTTGTTACTTTGCATATAGTTTGCTTCATAAATAGCGTTCACACATATGATCAAGATAAAATCATCTGGGTCTCTTTTCCTTCAACTTTTGAGGATTTTTTTATGGGTTGGGGGAATGAGGGTTCTCTTTTTGTAGAGGTAAAACATATGGTTTATTCCCCTGTAACCTGGAATGATATTTATCTACTGTTTATGGTCATTTGCAACCATGGCTTATATTCAGAATATCTGGTTTATTTACTTCAATTGCAGATTTTTGTAAGTAGAGAGGGAGGAAACAAAAGGTTTGCATCAGTTTTGGCTCCTGGTCAGCATGAAGGTTTAGGGTAAGAAATGATAATTTTTTAAAACAGTTTTTCTCAAGTACAAGGACTTGTTTGTTTTAAGAAATATTTTGTTTTTTCATTTCCTGTTTTCACTTATTACATAAATGTTGCATTGTTTTCACTCTGTTAAAGACTGGTATAATAATTGGTTTCATAGTTTCATGTGCATATATTTGAGTATAGGAAAACAAGGTGAAAACAATGTTTCATTTTTGTAATTACAAATAGAAAACAGGCAATGAAAACCTAAAAAATTAATTTAAATCAAACAGGCTCTAACATTCCTGCAGTATATTTATTTAATATAGCTTTGTATATTGTATATAGTTAATGAAGTTTGGATTCACCATTTTATGCTACTGTTACTGCTTCATGTCACTGCAATTAGTTTAGGTGATAATCTCGGGCATGTGTGCTCTCTAATGAAAGGGTAATCCTGGAGAATACATTTTGGATGTAGTATAAAAATTGCATAATTTATCCGTGAGAAGTAGCTTGGTTTTAACCCAAAAAGGTCAAGTAGTAAGGGGATAAAATAAATTCAATAGAAATTAGAAACTACTTTTTAATCTTGTCATTCTTTAATTCTGTTGGAGGATAAGATTATCTTGTGGTATCTATTTGGGGGATAAGCTTATCACTCTTTAAACCTTGAGGAAATATCCCTTGCATATATGGTGGGAGTTTGGGGGGATTTATTTTGTACTAGTGACGGTTTCCATTTATGTAAAGTCATATTCATTACTTGATAAAAACTAGATGGTTGTTTTGTGATCATGGAGTGAGACTTCTCTTAACTTTATGGAGCTTTTTTCACTCGTTTATCTTTTTCATAAGTATGTCTGATGATTAATTATCATTTCTTTATTTCTTCTTTTTCCTCTTATGTTAGTTCATTATTTTGGGTTTGGCCATTTTCTCTCTCCCCTAAACCTTTCCATTTTAATGGTTATCTTTGAAAGCGCACTTTAGCAACCATAGCAAAACACATTTAGTAGTTTTTTTTTCAGTAGGCCCATCTCACCCCTCCCATTAACAACTAAATACTGGACACTGGCACATGGTAAATATTTCCAATTAGTCCCCTGGTATTAGAACTACGATATGGCGTTTTCTTGGGTGATAATGATTGATAGATTATCTTTTATTTATTTCTACCGAACATGTTCTATTATTTAACGGATAAATTTCATGACGTTCGGATAGTCTTCTTTCCGACTTATATAGAAAGAGCTACTGAGTTTGTAATCTCCATTTTGGAGGTAGGTTTCAGATTATGAATATACTTACAGGCTTTGCAGAATATGCATGCACATGCGAGGTTCATAAATTCTAAGTAATAAGTTGGGACATAATACAATATTCTACGAAGTTTTGACAAATTTACTGCTAAGTGCATTTTACACCCATGTGGAGAGTAATGGCTAAGTTAACACGTTACTCTTAAAATCTGAATCCTGCATGCCATGACTATTTTTCATGTATCTAGATGCTTATACATGGACTCATATTTTTCAATATATTATGTTTCAGATCTAGCAAGAAAGCTGACGAACAGGGTATATCATCATGGGGATGGAATCTTAATGGCCAGCATTCAACTTACCATGCTTTGTTTCCAAGAGCTTGGACTGTTTATGATGGTATCTTCAATTTTTTAGTTCTTTTATTGCTAAATGTGTGTATACTTACAAATAGTTGTCTAATATAAGTTCCTATATTCTTAGGTGAGCCTGACCCAGAACTAAAAATATCATGCCGGCAGATATCCCCTTTTGTACCACATAATTACAGGGAAAGCAGTCTACCTGCTGCTGTTTTTGTCTATACGGTGTGTGGATTTTTCAACTGCTAATGTTATTTAAATTCATCAGTCAGAAAATAAAATGGCTGATTCTGTTACTATTTTTAGCTGTTTTTCTTTAATGTGTTATATTATTTTAAACAAAGTGTGGACTGGTAACTTAGATTTTTAAATTGAAAACCATGATTGGATGTTTCTCTTACTTTATGTCAAAGTAGCATAGCTTCTACCATAGTCACTTGGATATGTTTGGCCATTTCATTAAAAATTGAGTTGGATGCATTGTATAAAGGTTTTTAATTGTTACAAATCACTTGCTTAAGTTGACTTCAATTCCTTTGATCCTTTTGATATTTTTGCACAATCATTCTTTCTTGATCATTTATTAAATTGATGCATGCTACATTATTATAAACCCCTTTGGAAGACCAAAGCTTCCTCTATGATTGAGTATTTTATTTGAGCTTCCATGTTTTATAGAATTCATTACAACGACAATTTTGCTGGCTCATAGGTTATATAATATAAAAGCCTTTTCCCTCAATATTCATGTTATGTATGGTGATGTTTGAGAATTATTTTTTACAGCTTGTATTAAGATTTGAGTTTGGCCTAACTCATCCCTAGAAAACCGGTAGGGTGAGGGGTGACACTCTATAAACTCTTAAAATTATGGGTTGACCTAACTCAACTTAAAAAAATTATATAAACTCTTAAAATTATGGGTTGACCTAACTCAATTTTACAAAATCAATTTGTAAGGCGAGGAGCGCCACTCTGTATAAACTCTTTTCCAATACACCTCCTCACGCCCAACACTATATGGATGTGAACGGTGAGTGGCCCGTGGCCTGATTGATAGACTCGGATACCATAATAGAATTAGAGTTTGAATGATTTACAACACATATAGAAAGAGTTAAGTAGCTATTACTTGTTATATATACACGCTGATTAGCTATTCTTGTAATTAATACCATCTCTAAATTGTCTAAATGCCTACCTATATGTTGGTAATTCTTTCGTCATATCCAATGTTAAATTTCACTATGTTTTGACATGAAGAAGCATCGATTGTCATGATTTTGAAGAGTTATACTTGTTTCTTTTGTAGTTGGTAAACACCGGTAAGGAAAGAGCTAAAGTCAGCCTTTTATTTACTTGGGCGGTAAGATACTATGTGTCTGAAGTATTGATTTCATTTGTCAGATATTTTTAACTGGAATGTATGATTATTCATCAATATTAATCTTGTGCAGAATTCTATTGGTGGAATCTCTCACTTGTCAGGAGATCATGTGAATGAACCATTCATGTACAATTTTCTTAAATGTGATATTGGTTTGCTTTGTATATAAAATAGGCTTTTAGGAATTATTTTAATTCCTTTTTAATTTTTCATTCACAGAGCTGAAGATGGCATCTCCGGTGTACTTCTATATCACAAGCAAGTTAATCAAACCCTATAGCTATATATGACGGTTGGTTTGCAGATTTCTCTTTGTAGGTTATTTGCAAATGCTTAATAACACAATGAGTTGAAGGTTCTGAAATGTCTAAAGGAGCTCTTGCTTATCCTTAACAAACTGAGTTTTGATATAAACTAGAAATATGCCTTTCCTTAAACTACTTGCTTTGTGAGCTAATCATCCCGCATGTTTAGGATTATCAGATTTTTCCTATTAAATAGGATGTATCATTTAAATTTAAATGATTAAGTTTAGAGAAAAGTAGTTATTAGCCTAGTCTAATTAGGACTCTTCTTCTACTGTAAGCCTATTTAAAGGCATTGTGATTTGGAATAAAAATCATTAATAATTATTATAAAAAAATAGTTGTGAATTCAAGAGACTCTGTTAAGGACGAGTCTGCTTCTGCCACAAAACAAAACTGCAGCTATGAGTCTCCTATAAAGGGACAAAGAAACTTCTAGAACACAAAACTGCAGCTATGAGATATTCAACTAAATATTAGTGATCCTGCAACTGTCTGAAACATCTATTTTAGATTTGATTTTGCAACCTGAGTTGCATAAATAAGCTAACTTTTTTAGTTGATAAATGAAGTTATTTAATAAAAATTTAATAAAAATACTATATTCTGACCCTTTGTACTTCCTTTCCTAATAGAATCCTCTTTTTGAAGATACTGAGTGGTCATCTCTATCAGAAAAGTCACAACACTTGAGCATCTTTCTTTTTTATTCCTAAAACTATCTTTTCTATTATTATTGTGACGAGAGAAACAATCTCTATAAAATAGAAATGGATAAAATGCAACTGGGGCAACTGTCCTGAAATAGATGAAGATGAACATACAGTTCTGGAAGAGATTATTTTTTATTTGCGTTATCTTTAGTGCTAAAGTTTTCTTTTTGTATGCATGCATATAACTGAAATTGGATTTTCTCTCTTCAAACTGCTATATTAATAATGATTTTGATGGATATATTCTTAAGGTCATTGAATATTTCAGGACAGCAAAAGACAACCCTCCTGTTACTTTTGCTATTGCTGCATGTGAAACACAGAATGTTAGTGTTTCTGTTTTACCAAATTTTGGGCTGTCCGATAGAAGTAGTATAACGGCAAAAGGAATGTGGTCTAAAATGGTGAAGGTACTGATTACTTGTGTTTATATGGTTTCTAGATATTTATAGTGACCTATATCCATTATTTTCTTCCAAGTTATTTTAGTATGGAAAGCATACAGGGTTGGTTCTAACTGAAATCGTTGTATATTAAGGATGGGCAATTTGACCGGGAAAATTTTTCTTCTGGACCCACCATGCCCTCATCACCTGGAGATACACTATGTGCTGCTGTTTCAGCTTCCGCATGGGTGGAACCCCATGGAAAGTGTACTGTTGCATTTAGTCTTGCTTGGTCATCTCCTAAAGTAAAGTTTGTCAAAGGCAGCACTTTCCAAAGGTAATCATTGGTGTGTGCTAATGTTTTGGGTAGTTAATACTTATCCTTGGATGATTTTTCTATATTTTGAATAATAAAGATTTATCTTATGCATGTAACTCAAAGTGTGGTTTAACTACTATATCTAAAGTGTCTTTAAGTAGGTAAGGGTCTGTTTGGTTTTTTTGTTTTCATTTTCTGTTTTCATTTTTTTTCTTTCAATTTTAATTCCAAAAAGGTCGTGATAAGAACTCTGTTTTCTGTTTTCAAAGTCTTGTGCAGGAAACAGTAAAAACAATAAAAAAATGTTTTCAATTTTCAACTTTGAGAAAAAGAAACTGACAATATGATGTCATTTTTGTATATATATAAGTTGTGAAGCCAAACTAGCCTTAAATTTACACAATTCAGGCCCAAGGAAATTATAAAATTAGACCTTTTGAAATTATTAGTAATAATGATAATGATAATAGTATAGGTTGTAAAATCATTTATTAAATTATTGTACTTGATTTCATTTAAGTCTTTTTTTTTTCAATCCATAACACAGTCAATCACTGACCCCGCTTAGTGGGTTAAGCTTTCGTTGTTGTTGATTACATAATCAATCACCGACCCCGCACTGAAAGTTTGACAATAGATGAAGATATACAAAAATTAAAAGCCTGCAAGTCAAGACTAAATGAGAAAAAGTTAGAGCAATAAAACTTAATTGCTCCCAGCAAAATGAGGCTATTTTTTTTCCCAGTCACACAAATAGGAGGTTTTTTCCACAAGATATTAATTCCTAGTATTAGATAAAAAAATTGAGGCCCAAGGTAAACTGCCATGGTTGCCTGCCCCTAAGACTGGGCATCGGAACCCTTGCGAAATTGCGATTTAAACAGGTAGTGCGCATAATATTTAGACTTTTAAAATTTTCGTTTATGTCATTACATTGTCTCCATCTCTTTTGAAATGTATGTGGTATGCGGTTATGCTTTTAGGCTTTGTATGGCAGTTAGGAGGGGAAGGTAAGATGGTCTGAGGGGAGGCAAGAAAAAGGTAGGAGAATCCTCCATCTTGTTTGGGAGAGTGCTTTGGAGGGGAGCGGATAAAAATACTTATGACTAATACTTTCATTTTGAGAATAATATTAAAATAGAGAGGATTTGAAGAATTTTTCGAAATCCTCTTGTAGGGAGGGGAAATGTCCTCCCTTCCTCTTCCCTTTCTACCAAAGGCCTCCTCTCTCTTCTCCTCGTAACTCCCAAAGCAATGCTTTAATGAGATATTATCCAAGTGACTAAACTCGAGTTCATAGACACATGGGAAAATGGTCATTGTGTTAGTGTCTCTTGATATTTTATCCTCAGTTATTGTTTCTATTAGGTTTTTCTTCTGCTTTTAAAGACTACTGTATCTGACTGTCTTGCTCTTTTATGCTGCACTTTATGATCCTAGTAATACATCATTACCTGAAATGGAGCTCTATTTTCTCTTTAAACTAATAACATAACTCTTTAATTTTGAATGGGTAACCTTTTAATAATACCCTTCAGATGTTTTTAAAGGAGCAAGGGTCGTTCTTATGTATATAGATTGTTCAATAAAAGGTTGCAAGACATGCAGCATATGCCTAAAGTTACAATCCAGTGTTTGTTTTCTCATTTTTGTTCTATCAAGTCAAATTCGCTCAATTCTTTTACTGCAGGAGATATACAAAATTTTATGGGACTTCTGATAGAGCTGCAGTGGACTTGGCTCATGATGCATTGACACGTAAGTTGTCTAATTCGAATTAAAATTTATATTCTTTAGGCCTGCTTTTCTTTTTCATCACTCTTATCTTGCATTCAGGGATGGATAGGTGTATCAATGTGGTACGAAATACACAAATTTTAAAAAAATAAATCAAAATGTTAATAAAAAACAGGAGTTTTTTTTATACATTATAACTTGAGAGCTGAATTGTTTAGTTCACAACAAAACTTCACAATAAAAGTTTAAAAAGTCAAAAACTGAGTTTTGGTTACAACAATAAAGAAACACATGCCTAAATGAGTTGTTTTATTAAACACTGTTATATTTCTATATGAAAATGTTACAAAATCCACTTGCGACAGAATAATGAGACTAAATGGAGTACCGTACGCATGCGAGTTCCGGTACACATATCGGTACGGGAAGTGTAGTCAATATCGAGTGCTGGATAGTAAGATCTAACATGTTAAGAATGCCTGAGAGTGTCACGATCAGAGAAAAATCATTTTCGCCACCGGCATGGTCATGGTCGGGCTTTTTGAAGCAAGATAGTAAAAAAAAACGTGTTGGGACTTTTTTTTTGGGCCATTATTAGTGTTAATATATGTATGAAATTACCATTTTTCCCTTCGGTAGAATCTTACGTGCCGTGCTAACGGTCTGAGTTTTACGATCTTTCACAAGCCGACCGATCATACTTAAGATCTCGTTCTTGACTACATTGGGTGCGGGTACTTCACTGTGTTACAAGTACCCATGCTTCAGTGCTTCTATCACATTTATAAAGTAAAAAAAAAACAAGATATGAATGTTTCTGAAGTGATTTGACAAAATTTCTGTAGCATTTAAAGACTATATTGTGTTCTGAATTCCAAACAGATTATAAACGGTGGGAAGAAGAGATTGAGAAATGGCAGAATCCTATTCTTAAGGATGAGAAGCTACCAGAATGGTAATTCTTAGTTTAACTATTAAAGTATTTTTTTTAAATAATCACCAATTTATTTTTGTATTACAGGTTATTCCCAGTTAATTTATTAAATTGAAGCTTTTAGTCTTCAGATCTAGGTGTATTGCAGGAAACATAAAGCAAAACATGACTTTTTTTTTAGCTGATCTTTAGCTTCATATTTTGCTAGGAATTGCATTTTGGACTTAATAGAAATTTTTTATTCTATAGATGGCATATTTTATATTTTAAACAAATAATTTCCATACATTCACTATGCTAATCAATTTTCTGTGTTCGAAGATTGAGTTTATGTGACCCATAAATCAAACGTTTTCACAAAATACTTCAACAAATTATCAGCTTCCTTTATGTTTTAATAAAATATACACACTTAATTTCTACTGTTCATAGGAGTATGCATGCCTTTCTTATCTTGTCCTGTCTATAAAAATAGTTAATTCAACAACAATGAAAAGGCCTCTTTCCAAGTAGGTGGAGTCAGTTGCATGGATTAAAGACACCATTGTGTTTCATAGACTAACTTTTAAGAATATCATATTATGGTTTTTCTTAGAGTTCTCTTATATTATTCTTTACATATTGAGCTATCTTCTATATATTTAGCCTTTCTTACAATGACTTTTATTGGTTAGTCTTGGAGAAAATAGACAATGTATTTAAGATTTATTTTTACAGGTACAAGTTTACATTATTTAATGAACTCTACTTTCTTGTTGCTGGAGGAACGATTTGGATTGGTAAGTATGAATATAAACTTATTGCATTGCAGTTTAATTTTCAACAAATGTCTGGTTTATCATATAATGCATTTATTGTTAGTTTAATCTTCTGGAAACATTAATGTTGTTTTCACCCTTCTGCCAGACACTCCTTTGCAATCTTCAAATATGAGGAATAGTCAGGATCAGGTCAAAGAGTCAGAAAATGCAGTAGTCCAATTAACTGAAGCTAAAGTAGACTGCAGAAAAAGGGAAACAGATAGTACCAATGATTCTACTGTTTCGAGGGGGCATAATCACTTGGATGAAAATTATAGAGATATATCCCATGAAAATGGATGTGTGAATACTCTCAGAAAAGGAAACTCCACTAACACTCTGCCTTGTTCAACAATGAAGAACCTGCAACATGATGATGATAATGATGATGGTGGAAGGTTTTTGTACTTGGAAGGTGTGGAATATGTCATGTGGTGCACATATGATGTGCACTTCTATGCTTCATTCGCGCTTCTTATGCTCTTTCCTCGTATTGAATTAAGTATACAGCGGGAGTTTGCTCAAGCTGTTCTGTGCGAAGATGGGAGAAAAGTGAAGTATCTGGCAGAGGGAAACTGGGGAATTCGTAAGGTTTATGGGGCTGTCCCACATGATTTGGGGACACATGATCCGTGGCATGAAATGAATGCTTATAACATTCATGATACTAGTAAGTGGAAGGACCTGAACCCAAAATTTGTACTTCAGGTGTATCGAGAT
Organism: Vicia faba; assembly: GCA_948472305.1. Taxonomy (NCBI): domain Eukaryota; kingdom Viridiplantae; phylum Streptophyta; class Magnoliopsida; order Fabales; family Fabaceae; genus Vicia; species Vicia faba. The sequence continues at coordinate 415,007,240 of OX451738.1, forward strand.
TTTTCTGCAACAGGTGATTTGCAATTTGGAGTTGATGTGTGGCCTGCTGTCCGTGCTGCAATGGAGTACATGGAGCAATTTGATAGAGATGCTGATGGTCTTATTGAGAATGACGGTTTCCCTGATCAGACATATGATACATGGACTGTCCATGGTGTGAGTGCTTACTGTGGTGGTCTTTGGCTTGCTGCTCTTCAAGCTGCAGCTGCAATGGCCATTCAACTAGGTGACAAAGATTTTGCTGAAACATGCAAAAGGAAGTTTCTGAAGGCTAAACCAGTATTTGAACAAAAGTTGTGGAATGGTTCTTATTTTAACTATGACAGTGGATCAAGTGGTAACAGTAAATCCATTCAAGCCGATCAATTGGCTGGGCAATGGTATACAGCATCCTCAGGGCTGCCCTCTCTTTTTGATGATTTCAAAATTAAAAGTTCCCTCCGGAAGGTTTATGATTTCAATGTGATGAAAGTTAAAGGTGGCAGGATGGGTGCTGTAAATGGCATGCATCCCAATGGTAAGGTGGATGAAACCTGTATGCAATCTAGAGAGATATGGACTGGTGTGACCTATGGTGTTGCTGCAACAATGATACTTGCAGGAATGGAGGAGGAGGCCTTCACAACTGCTGAGGGTATATTTCTATCAGGCTGGTCAGAAGATGGATACGGGTAACTTCTTATGTCCCCTACCACCAATAGTTATTTGTCAGTCACAAAATATGCAATTAGATTGGTGTGCATCTGTTTCTCAAAGTTAACTAGCATTTTTCTCGCACGAGAAGTTTCCACTATTTGGTTACATATTTATTCAAATGATTGGATTGATAAAAAAACACATTATAGTTTTTGGCTAGTGTGATTTGCAAATCTTTACATTGCATTCAATTCTCTATCAAGAAACTAATCCTTTCTCACATAACAGATACTGGTTTCAGACTCCGGAAGCTTTGTCAATTGATGGGCACTATCGGTCCCTCATATATATGAGGCCTCTGGCAATTTGGGGCATGCAATATGCATTAAGTCTGCCAAAGGCAGTACTTGAGGCTCCTAAAATGAACTTCATGGACAGAATCCACCTACCTCCTGTTAGTGGAGGATTACACAACGAAACAGGTGTGAGAAAGATTGCAAAAAAAACAAAATGCTTTAGCAATTCTGTGTTTAATTGTGCTTGCTGATTGTTAACATGTAAGCACGTGAAAATTTTGTATAGGTAACTTCTTCAAATTGTTACGAACCCAACCCTCTCGTAGAGAAGCTGTTAAAAACGGATGTCAAGGGAAGGTCGGGGTTCCGTTGTAACTTGTAATAATATATAGCCTGTAAGTTTAAAGATAAATAAGTATAGATACATTTTGCTGTATATTCTTATTTATTAGAGTTCCCAAGATATAATATAAATTTATTGCATGACGAGCAGCAACATTGAATGTTGAATGTTGCAATTGACGTGCATCATTTTCCATTTATCATGAATTAATCATTTTAAGAGGCTTTTATTTTTCATATTCCATAACGCATGACTCTTGAAGGTCCTTAAGGCTGAGGCACAAAGCAAAATCCCAAATATTTCATGTAGAATTTCAGCTTTTCATTAATAGAGATGACAACTATTGGATTCTAGAAAACATGGAGATAGAAACTTTGATTCCAATGTCATGATTTTGATTATTCAAAATGCAATATGTTTAAAAAGATATGATTTATTTCTATCATAGTTTTAGAAGATAGGATGCAGACTGAAATGATATATCTGATCATTTGATATATCTTCTTATAACGAGAAATAGGCTGAGGTGTAAAATGTAGTATATATTTGGAAGGTCAAAACAATATTCTTTCCTTATTGAACGTTTTGGTCTTTTTCGTTTTTATTTTTTCAAATTAGTTCTTTTAAGTCGCCAAACATTTTTATTGTAGGCCAAAACATAATTTCAGTTACAAAATCATTGATGTGGCAGTTAATTCAATGAATTTAAAAAAAATAAAATAGAAAATCATCAACATTTATCTTCTCTTCATAATCCTAACTAAGAATTTTTATTAGTTTTTTTTTTCTATTTCTTTTTCTTTCGTCATCTCTCTATCAATATGATTTTATTAGAATTGTATCATCTAAAAAAACTTCTTCCGGAAAGAAAAGATACAAAATCATGTGACAGTTCACTCTTAAAATTATACTGGAAACAGAAAAGTGAAAATGGGAATTTAAAAAACTTAATATTTGGCAAAAAAAAAAAAAGACTTAATATATGCCGTCAAAATCTTGTGATAAACAAGCTACTGCTAAAGAACAAAGAAGAAAGGTTTAAAAATACCAAATTCGATTTCTGATGAGTACAATATTTAATTAGTGTCATAATTTTTCACGAATTTTAAATTAGTGAGGCTCTATTCCCTTTTTCCTTGAAAATAGAGTGCGAAAGAAGAAGAAGAAAAACGTGATTTGAAATTACAACAATAACGTGATTTGAAATTACAACAATTTTAACTCAAATTACAAGGTCGCATATGATTCCACCATTTTCCGCACTTGTTTGTCATAAAACTAGAACTCATGTTAATGCTACACTTTTAACAACTCGATCAAGTTGTTGCTCTTTTTACCAGTTTGGATGTCTTGTCTAGTGTTTTTTTCTTTCTTTCTGTAAGTTCACTTCATTTTTATGTTTATTGTTGTTGGATTGCCAACAATATTTGCTTTTTTTTGTTAAATGTGACTAACTTTTTTTACGGCAATCATCATTATATCCTTACTTATTCTCTCTCATATTCTATAGGCTTAAATGCAGTTTTGACCCCTCTAGTTTAAGGTTTTTGGAGTTTCGATCCCCCTAGTTTAAAAGCCAGGTTTCTAGTCCCCAAAGTTTTTAAATTTGGGATTTTTGAAGCCCCTCCATCTGGCTGCCCAAAAAGTGACATGGCACAGGGAGAGTAATGCCACGTATTATTTATTTATTTTTTTTTATTTTTATTTTTTATTTATTTATTTATTTTTTTCTTTCGAACCTTAATTTTTCCCATGAGGAGAAGAAAAAATAAAAAAAAAAATTTTAAAAAAATAAAAAAAATAAAAAATTAAAAAAAAATTAAAAAAAATAATAATAATAATACGTGGCATTACTCTCCCTGTGCCATGTCACTTTTTGGACAGCCAGATGGAGGGGGCTTCAAAAATCCCAAATTTGAAAACTTTGGAGACTAGAAACCTGGCTTTTAAACTAGGGGGATCGAAACTCCAAAAACCTTAAACTAGGGGGGTCAAAACTGCATTTAAGCCTATTCTATATTAAACGCAAAAATACCTTTTTATATCATTTGGAGATTAAATTTCAGACGCACTGCAATACAATAGATCTTTTCATCATAAATAAATTTCATGCAAGTAAAAAATATATCTAGATTACGAAATTTAGATACACACTCTTCTTCATAAATTGAAATTTGGACACATCAAACAGGGTTGAATTGGAATTTAAATTTTTTAACAAATTATAGAACATATTGCTTTTGTATGATTGAGATTATCACGACACTTTTGTATGATCAATAATGATTTAAAACTTATACAAATATGTCTCATGTTATTAACAAAAACACTCTAAAATAAATCATTATTAGTATATTATATTTGTTTATTACAACGGCACCAGATCTCCTTTTAAATTTAAAGACACAAAATATTTCTCTTGTAAATTTGAAATCTAAATTAAAAAATCTTTTACACTGCACCGACAATTGAAGAGTGGCTAAGATTGGGTATTATTCATCCAAGATTGAGAATGAAGAGAAAATGAAGTTCAATAAATTTGAGATGAAGACAGATGCATATGTAAGACTTATGTAGCGTATATTTTATAATTACACAGCTAAGGAAGGATCCAATCGAGATGGATGTGGCACTTGCGAAGTCAACTAACGATATTCTAAAGATGATGGAACGTCCTGAACTCTTTAATGGTGATGAAGTGTCATGTTAGATTTAAGTTAATGTTATGTATGTGATAACAAAGGGGTGAATCCAAATTTTAATCTTTGGACAAGCCTCTGAGACAACATTACTTGTGTATTGTGTCTATATGTGATAACAAATTGATGAATTTAAATTTCAATCTTCGGACAAACCCCTAGAACAATATTGCTTGTGTATTCTTCGTATAAGATAACAAATGGATAGATTTAGATTTCAATCTCCAGACAAATTCCTAAAATAATATTCTTTGTGTATTCTTCATACAAAATAACAAAATGTTAAATTAGATTTCAATCTTTAGACAAACTCGTGGAACAATATTCCTTATATTCCGTGTATATAAGATTACAAAGGGATGACTTCAAGTTTAAATCTCCAAACAAATCTCTAGAACAATATTCCTTGTGTATTCTTTATACAAAATAACAAGAGCTGGATTCAAATTTCAATCTCTAAACATATATCCCCTTTGAACAATATTTATTGTGTATTATATGTATATAAGATAACAAATGGTTGAACTCTGATTTCAATCTCCAGACAAATCTCTGAAAAATATTTCTTGTGTATTCTTCATACAAAACGAATGTGCCTGAATAAAAGGGATCGTAGATGGTCCACAAGTTGGAACTGGATGATGTTGAAGTGAAATAGGGGGGTAGTTGCAAGACACTTCGATACCAAAGTAAGGTTCAGAGTAAGTGCAAGTAACGGAAGTGTAGAAAGATTGAATATCTGACTCATCTCATGTGAGAGGGTATTTATAACCCCAATACTGGGCTAAGATCCACGCATTAGGCTAAGCAATTAGGCCCAATAACGAAGACTGCTAGGGTTACGTGTGTAGTGGAGTCCAGCATATTCCCTCCTTTCTGGTCAACTGCCCCGAGATAATAGGGAAGTTGACTCGTTATTCTCGGTGGGCAGGATGGTGGTGGTTACAGAAAGTTGTTGGCCATGTTCGCCTAAGAGGCACGTGGGGAAATCCCCAAATGTTGTTAACGTGGTCTGGATTCCATTGGGTTTCAGAGGCGCTGGATTGGGCCTGCTCAACGGTGGACCAAGTGCCAGCCCATCCCAGAACAGGAGTCCCCCAAGTTATTGCTCTTAGATGAAAGAGTGATGACTTAATACCAGCTTGGTTATCGGGGAGATGTTGCCCAAAAAAGGGACGACTATTTTGGTCGGGGATTATGTGGTCGTCAAATCATCGACTTCCTCGCTCATAGTTGCACCCTCTTGCCCATCAAGGGGGCATGTGTGTGGCGCGAGTAATTTGTTATGAAGAACTCGCCTCGGCTGGTTCGTTGACTTCCCGTCTTCATGCAATTTCCCCGAGTGTCTTCTCGGGATACCCGTAGGAAAAGCGCCACAAACGATATCGAGCATGTGTTCGAAAATGAAGACTTTGAAACATTGTTAGCGCATGGTTTCACGTGGGATTTTTTGAAGCCCAAAAGGCACATCGCTTTGCGTGCCACACGTGGCGGCTATTCAAAAGTCATCATTTTCTGGGGAAGCCTAAAAGTATAAGCAATGATGACTCCTTGCACGCTACCCCGGTGGTGGGGACTAGCTATAAAAGGAGGTGAAGAAACTCACTTAAGCATTTTTACATTTTCTCTCCTCTTGCTTATCCTCCATTTGCAAGTTGTTCCATTGTCGTCACCACCACCGTAGATTTCTCCAGCGTTTATCCCTCCAAGTAATTGATTTTCTTAAACTTGTTAATTTACTTTAGGGTTTTAGACGAATAGGTGAAGTTTTCTGGCGAAGTTCATGAATTCTGAATGAAAACCTATAAACTTTGGATGAACATCCATGAGTTTTTCAATGAAGTCTGTGAGTTTTGGATGAAGATCTATAAACTTTGGACGAACATCCATGAGTTTTTCGATGAAGTTCATGAGTTTTGAATGAAGATTCATAATCTTTAAATGAACTTCATACGGGCCCACCCTGGGGATTCGTCCCCGTGACTTGGAAAAATCCAAACGATCTGCTCCGTTAGGGAGAGTATCTGTGATTTTATGCTTACCTGAGGGGAGTTGCTTCCTTTCGTGCAAGCCATCAAGGGCTTGAGTCGAGGACCCACTCCCGAGGAGCTCTTCTCTCTTTCACTTGACTTGCGGTGGAAGGGTGAATTTGATGATGTCAAATTTACTATTTTCCTCTGCTTTTCAGGTAAGACGACCCAACCAGTCAAAGAAGTATCTTTGCCCGAGTCTAATGGTGAGGAAAATGTGGGTGTGAGGAACCCCCTAGATTGGGTTGCGTCCGAACCCATGGATCTGATGTCTCAGTTCGTTCATGACCCTTCTGACGCGTTCAACGCCGTCAAGGAGATAGAAGATGATGTTCACGCCTCTTGGTTGGTTCTCATTCCAGCACATGAGATTTGCTTGGCCTTTCCGGGAAAATGTTTCTCCATGTATGAGTTTGCTTTCAAGGAGGCAGAGGTGTGTCTGCCTTTTACAAATTTCCAGATGGGATTTTTTCAATGGCTAAACTTGGCGTCTTCTTATCTCCACCTGAATGCGCTTGTGTTTATGCGAACATTTGAGATCGTTTGTCGATACCTTGAGATTGGCACTACCTTAAATTTTTTCTTCCGAATCTTCCACCTTCAGTGACAGGTGGTCGAGGGTCGACAGGCCTGGGTATCGTTCAAGCAGTTCAGGAAGCTGTTTCGACCATACCTGGAATCTCTCTGACATTTCAAGGACATGTTTTATGTCGTGAAACCTATTTCCGAAGCGTCCGTGGGCCATTTGTACGACCTTTCAGTCGAGACAGAGGATGGTCAAGAGGTAACGAAGCCAAAGGCGAAATTTCCCCTTGAGTGGCAGTGGAAGCATTTCGAGCAGAAGCCCAAATATTATTCGGTAAAGCCCAATGAGTTAGATGCCCAAGATAAGCTTGCTTACGATAAACTAGAGGCCTATGTTAAGAGTTTCTCCCATGCCAAATGTGTGGATTCGAACAACAACTTCATTTTTTATGATGAGGGGGAGTATGTTTGTTTCTCCCGACTGATAAACACGAAAGTGTTGCTCGAATGTTCTTTTGACGAAGAGTCTTTGAGACTCCTAGGTGGGGGGCGTTCCCGTAGTAAATATTTTGTCTTCTGTTTCACAGGCTAATTGTTTCCCTTTTAGATTGCAGGTCGAATGGCGGTTTTCGAAGAACGTCTGCTCAAGTTGAGGGGAAAAGTTAGTCAAAAAGCGCCCAAAGGGCGTGCTGCCCTGATCCAGAAACAAGCCAAACTTAGCGCCCATGTCGGCGGTTCCTCTTCTCCTCAAGGTGGCCAAGTTTCTCCCCCTGAACAGCCTGCGAAAAGGAAGCGCGAGGAAGGTCCCGACTTTGTGGTTACTACAGATAAGGGAAAGAATGTAGGAGAGACCTTTGTGTTGCCTCCATGTTACCTCAACTGTGACCTTTTTGGTGGGGACAACTCTCTAGGTCTTCACGAGGCAGAGAGGGAAGTCATCTTGTCTACGGACAAGGAGACCCGATGAAAGAATCTGACTGAAGATGTGGTCGCTATAATGAGGGTCCTTGAGACTGCTTTAACCCTGAATGACGTGACGACGTGCTCCAAGGCCTCCCTTGACCAAGTGAATGCCTGGATTGACAAGCTGAAGGCGCATAATGAAAAACTGAAGAACGATCTTCTTAACCACCAGTCAAAATATGAGATTCAAGTTGGGCTCCTTACTGAGTTGAACGAGCTAAAAGATAAGATGGATGCCATGACCAAGGAGAATGAACGAATGGCTTCCCAAAAAAAGGAGTTTGAGGGGATTGTGGCGCTTGCAGATGAGGAAATCGTCGAGGAGGAGTCCTTTCAGACTAGGAAAGAGCTGATTTCTCAGATTCGCCAGCTCGAGCAGGACGTGGTGGACACCCATGGGTATGGCTTCAATACTGTTGTGAAGCAACTTAAAATTGTCAATGTCGGGGTCAAGCTCGTAACCAAAAGGACCAGGCCTTTTCACCAAGTGGTTGATAGGGTTATCCTTCCTCCTCTTAGTGATAACCCCGAGGAAGAGTCTGACGATGAAGAGGATAGGCGCCAAGGTTAGTTTTAGCTTTGGGCCTGCATGCCCGTACATTTATTCGGCCTGCATGCCAAACTTTTTATTAATGTTTTGGACAAGGAGCCCTGCCCATTTTTTGTATATCTGACCGTAGTTTGGGTCTGCATGCTCTTCTTTATGTAATGTATAGACAATATTGGCCTTCGTGGTCGACTTTATTAAACATTTATCTTGCATGTTTAATTGCTTTAATCATTTGGCATTTTATGCTTGACGTATTTTGTACAAGTGTGGGAATTTGTGATCGACATGTTTATTGGTAGATGACAATGTAAGGAGACGTGCCGAGGATACGAATTTGGACTCCATTAGGACAAGGCTAAGGTCGCATTTGGGACATTATTCTCACGGTGCAAATAGTCCCATCGCGAGTTGGGTGTTCTGCCTCTTTGGTACAACAACGACAAAGCTCAATCGAGATGTCCCCATGGGGCTGTTGGCTGAAGATTTTGATAATGTTATTTAGAATTCAAAAAGAGTTAGAAGTTCTGATCGAAATGGAATTAAAACACCACGCTTCGAAATTGCAGAAGCAGTGTTTCGAATGAGTGTGTCAAAGCTTGAAGCTTCGAACGGTGATCTTGGGAGCGTATCCAAAGGGATCTCGAAACAGCAGCGAAGCTAAGTCTGAGAAGAGCGTTCGAAGCAGAGAAACACCAAAGCATTTGAAATTTAAATGAAAGCGGGACTTTCAAAGTTTGAAAGTTATGTGTTGGAGCATTTGAGGACACGTGGAAAGATGAAAGGTGCATTGTCTTGCATGTTCGAAACGTGGCATGATCTTGTAGCGAGACCGTTAGGGTCGAATTAGTATAAATAGAAGTCTTAGTGTTAGGATTTCAGGGTGTCATATCTGTTATACAAAATACTCAATAACATTCAAACTACCACATGGCAAGGGAAACGAATGCAAGAGAGATGTATGTATGATAGCACCATGTATTTTTAATTTAATAAAAGCCTTTTACTATTTCCAGCACTTTCTTTCTTTTTCTTTCTGTCGAATAACATTTACAAGTTTCTTTATCTACTGTCTTTTCATTTCAAAATCTTTTCTTCAAAGTTTCACATTTTATTGCATTCTTTATATTTCGAAGCACTTCATATTTCAGAGAACTTTTACGCTTTCAAATGTCTTTACTTTCAAGTATTATTCTTCAAACATTTACTTTCACTTAAACTCCTTTCTAGATTTCTTGCATTAAACGCTTTCTTCGCATTTTAAACTTCCACATTCCAGAAACCTTTTATGTTAAATGTTTTATGGATCGAAACCAGTTACTTCATTTTCTATACAGTTTTATATGTCTTTTCAATCAGCCTTACAATTAGCAATCATTCGTACAACTTAGTTTTCACATACATTTTGACCATATTTTAAACTCTTAGAGAGAGGGATCGAAATAAACCAAACATTTATACAATAGCACCCATGAATAATTGTTCGATTGTGAGAGTAACCTTGATATCCAAGGAGTCCTAGGATCAATCTAGTCGATCCTGTGAGTTACCAAAGAGATTGAGTAGCATTAATAAAGATTATTTGATAGTTTGGAAGACTAGCGGTTGTTTACCAGAAATCACTGGAAACAAATTGGCACACCCGGTGGGACCAATAGTTGGATATCAGAATTAAGGATTGTCAAAACATAGCCATCCTAGAAACGTAGGAACATAAGAAGTTTGCTGTTTTATGAACTTGAGAAGTGGTAAGATAACCAACAGCAACCAACCTTTATCCAGAAGAAAACGTTTGGACAAAATGTCTAATTCAGACAATCAACAAGGAGACCAAGGTGGCCCACAGGCAACAGGCACTAGCGCGTCCATTTCGAGCGGAGCATCTAATGTAATCCCTTCAAATGCACAGGCTGTTGCATCTTCAACCAGTAACATGGCCACCAACGGAGTAAGTGGCGTATCAACCAACAGTTCGATCTTAGGAAATACTGGAACCATGGGCTACCCTGGGGGATTCATTCCGCCACCTGGGACACAATCCCATTTCGCATCTCCATCAACTAGACCACCCGGCTTCGATGGGAATAGAATTAGAAGTTCTTCTTACGGAATGCCAACATCTTTTATGGCAGGATTACACAATTCCATATCAAATTCATCCCCACAACTAGGATCTGGGTCTGGGGCAAACCAATTTATGTCAAATAACCAAGGGTCAGTGGGTTATAGCACGTTGCCTACCCTAACCACAGATAACCAGTTGGCTTTTAGGCAATTGATGGATGAAAGCAACCACAATATGATAGGGGTGTTAGCGCAAACCATGCAGGAAATATTCGCCCCAATAGTTCAGAATGTGACTGTGACGAACAGGGAAAACGCTGACAATATGAGTCGAATAGCAGATTTCTTTGCTCCCACAGAAAGGCGTAGGCAGAACCAGGCGGGATTTCGAACAAACGCGCCCGTTATAGAACAAATTGCCAACGACCCAATTCATAGACCACCCAGAGAAGAGGTTAACTTAGGGGCCAGAGCACCAAGGTTAGAAGCCCCAATAATTCCGGGCCCACAAAGGGAAATTATGGAACCAGGGGCAAGGATCGAAAGACCAGAAGCCCCAGAATTTCGAGGAGAACAACCTAGGGGAGTTGTTTTGGTTGGTCGAAACCAAGATGCCGATGCTGTCGTTCATAGGGTTCGAAACGATAACATCTTGGCAGAAAATAATCTGACCACCATGATAGAGAGGATCATGACCCAAAATGGCCTCAATATGGGAATGAGGAGGCCAAATTACGCCTCTCCTATATTAGATTGTATAATGCATACTGATTTACCAAGGGGATACAAAGTCCCTAAATTTACAAAGTTCGCTGGGGATACCAACGAGTCAACAGTCGAACACATAGCGAGATATTTGACCGAAGCGGGGGATATAGCCAATAATGAAGATCTTAGAATCAAATATTTCCCAAGTTCCTTGACAAAAAATGCTTTCACTTGGTTTACCACGTTGCCTCCTGGGTCTGTCGATACTTGGACCCTTTTAGAGAGATTATTCCATGAACAATTTTACATGGGACAATCGAAAATAAGTCTGAAGGAATTGGCCAGTGTTAAGAGAAAGTTCACTGAACCCATCGATGACTATTTGAATAGATTTAGGCTGTTAAAATCCAGATGTTACACAGTAGTGCCTGAGCATGAGTTAGTCGAAATGGCCGCTGGGGGATTGGATTACTCTATTCGAAAGAAATTAGATACTCAGCATTTGAGGGATATGGCTCAGTTAGCCGATAGGGTTCGACAGGTCGAAAGACTAAAAGCCGAAAAAGCCCGAGTCTTTAAGAATAGTAAGAAAGAAAGAATTTCCTATGTTGGAACTGAGGAAGTAGAAGAATATCCTGAATTCGAATTCGAAGAGGTCGAAATCGACCTCGCTGAATTAAAACAGGCCCCGCCTTACTCCTGCAAAATGTTAGTTCCTACGAAAGGGAAAGATATTGTTGAAAATGAGAAAAGTGATAAGTTTCCAAAGAAGGTTTACACCTTCGATGTCACTAAATGTGACGAAATCTTTGACTTGCTTGTCAAAGATGGCCAATTAATTGTGCCATCAAATGTCAAAATACCCCCTTTGGACCAAAGGAAGAAAAGGGGATTTTGCAAATATCATAGTTTCCTAGGCCACAAGACCTCACAATGTTTTCTTTTCAGGGATTTGATTCAAAACGCAATCAAAGATGGCAGATTAAAGTTTGCTGATAAGATGAAGATGAAAGTGGACGAAGATCCTTTGGACGTCGCAGACACCAACTACTCCGAGCCTGCGTGCATTGGAGAAGTCAACATGGTGGAAATTGATCGAAGCGACACCCTAACTGGAGAGAAGGACATTGAAGTCGAAAACTGGGTGATGGTCGAAGTCAGCGAGGAAGTCACTGAAGGCATCCAGAATACACCAGACACTTCGATTGCTGAACCTGTGGCTGTTGCAGGAGAAACCCAGGCTACTGAAGGCCAAGGGGATCACAACGAAGGATTTACACAAGTCACTGAGGGCTTGAGTCTGGAATTAGAGAAAGTACAAATTACGCAGCCAGTCCCCTCTCAGAAGGAAATATGGGACACTCTAGGGGAACCCAGTGGAAAATATGACTATCTGGTCAAATACTCTGCCCCAGAAAGTTCGAAGGTCCAGATCGAAGATATAAAGCCCACGGGATGGGGCGATGACGAAACAAAAGAGGGGGATTTGGAAATAAATATGGTGGACATGGAAAGACCCCGTTCTGAGATGAAGGAAGTGGAAAAATACTTAGAAAAAGAAAAGCATAGAATGGGGGACAATCACACTGGAGATGATACTCTCAAAGACTATCTCATGTCATGCCACAAAGGAGATCCAGGCATGATACTGTGCCCTAGGTGCAGCATCCTCTGCAACCAAAGAATTGCTGCAAATTTCGAAAGGGTACAGAGGGCTCGAACTGGCAACAATTGGCGCCAGGATAACCAACTCTTTAGATGCTACCCCAAGGCTGGAGAGAGTTTATTGGAGTTTATTTTTCGCTGCTACAAGGGGGCAACTAAGTGCTTGGTGTGCCCAAGATGTTCTGCTGTATATGACCAAAGCATGGCTAGGGCCTTCGAAACGATCCCCTTCGCCCCTTGCTGGAGCCATCAAGAAACCGCCCAGATGGGTCCACGTTTCGACAGCATATACAAACAGCGAAGACCTGATAGCCCTCACCCCAGAGTTGCTCGAAGAGTGACTTTCAAACTCCCTGCTGAAGTGCCAACCGATAGATGGCTGCAAGCCAGAAATGACAAAGGCAAAGACAAATGGAGGAATGCTGAACGAAATGCACGCCATGCTGTGACATACAGGAGGCAATTCAACACACAGAAAAGGGAGGAAGTCAGACTAGAAAATTACAAAGGAAGGAACCCCATGTCAAGATCCCAGTGGCGCAGACAGCAAAGGTTTCGAAAGGCTGAAAGAGAAGCTGTGACAAACAAAGGGGATACTTCAACAAAGATACAAGGTGAATCGAGCACCAACAAACCAAAAAGTCAGACGGAAGAGAAACCTCCAGTCAACAGAAGGCTTTTCTCTGAAGATCAACAAGACGGACCAAAGGAATACACTCCAGGCCCGGAAGAGGACGAAGAGATGATGACAGATAACTTCGAATCGGAGGGGGAGTCCTCATTTAACCTGAACTGTAATGTAGTGTCTGTGCTTCCCAGCGAATTCGGGCAAGAAACCGAAATCAATGAATATGAGGAAGAAGACACCACAGATTTAATGAAGCATAGGCCCGTATGCTACTACGTGATGGACAATGGGGCTGTTGAAGAACAAAATGCGTTCTTCGAACGTCCAGAGCCTACAATGAAGAATCATCTCAAACCACTTTTCATTCGGGCGAAAGTGGGTGTCCATGGGGTGAACAAAGTTCTAGTAGATGGGGGTGCTGCAGTCAATCTGATTCCCCATTTCATGCTAAAAAGGTTGGAAATCCGCGAAGGGGATATCAAGCCTCATAATATGGTTCTATCCAATTATGAAGGAAAAGTGGGTAAAACACTGGGGGTAGTCCAGTTGGAATTGACAATAGGCTCAAGTTGCAGGCCCACCATGTTTATGGTTGTCGAAGCCAAGGCCAACTATAACCTACTGCTAGGAAGAGAGTGGATTCATGGCGTGGGAGCAGTTCCTTCGTCAATGCATCAACGACTAGTCCTGTGGAGAGATGACGGAATCGTGGAAAATATCGAAGCAGACCAGAGTTACTTTATGTCAACTGTCAATCTAGTTGACAAAAGGGACTATGATAAAAATCTGGCAAAGATTGCCCCATGTGTTCCAAATGATGAGATAAATGAAACTAGAAATGCCCACTACTACATGACACTTCGTCATGATGGACTCTACTGGGATAGAACAATAATTAGTGAAGAAGAGGAAGTTGAAGGTGCCATACCAAAACGGCCAGCAGGCTGGGACTTCGACAACCTTAACCATGACTGAGTCTACCTTTTTCGAAAGGATTTCGGCCTATATGGCTGAGAATGAATCAAAAGCGGCCTTAGAGGCTGAAATAAATGAATCATTTGAAAAAACGAATGAAGTTAGTGGGGGGGGTTCGAAATGCTCACCCAGCGAAGAGTTAGAGATGGATCAAAGGTTAGATGCCATCTATGACAAAGAACCCTTAGGCTTCGAAAGGGATCCCATAAACTCAGGTGTCAAAATGTTGGCACAGGACCCACTCGAAGAAGTCAACTTAGGGGATGACAAAACAAAAAGAGTAACCTACGTAAGTGCCAAACTTAGCCCAGGCCTCAAGGAAAAAGTGATCGAAATCCTTAAGGAGAACAAAGATTGTTTCGCATGGGATTATGATGAGATGCCTGGTTTAAAGAGGGAGTTGGTCGAACATAGGCTGCCAATCAAAGATGGCAAGAGGCCCATCAAACAAACTCCCAGAAGATTCGCGCCAGCGGTTCTCACAAAAATTAAAGCTGAGATCGAAAGGTTGCTGCGTTGCAAATTCATCAGAACAACAAGGCTGGAGATTTTCTTGGTTTTGTGGTCCACAAGAAAGGAATTGAAATCAACCAGAACAAAACCAAAGCCATAATGGAGACGAAAGCACCTGCGTCAAAAAGGGAGTTGCAATCTCTGCTAGGGAAAGTTAACTTCCTCAGAAGATTCATTTCGAACCTGAGTGGAAGGACTCAAGCTTTCTCTCCGTTACTTCGTCTGAAGCAAGGTCAAGCCTTCGAATGGAACGAAGCTCACCAGGAGGCGTTTGACAAAATAAAAGAATATCTTTCTCAGCCTCCTATCTTGTCTCCACCATCATGGGGGAAGCCCATGAGATTGTACATATCTGCCTCTGAAGTTAGCATAGGTAGTATGCTAGCACAAGAAGATAACAATGGCGTCGAAAGAGCCATATACTATCTAAGTAGAGTGCTGAATGATGCAGAGACCAGATATAGCAATCTAGAAAAGCTATGTCTCTGTTTGTATTTCTCTTGTATGAAACTCAAGTATTATATAAAACCTGTTGATGTTTATGTTTCGTCTCACTTCGATGTCATTAAACATATGCTTTCAAAGCCAATAATGCATAGTAGAGTTGGAAAGTGGGCTTTGGCCTTAACAGAATACTCATTGACGTTCATGCCCTTAAAAGCTATGAAAGGTCAAGTGATTTCTGATTTCATTGTGGATCATTCGTTGGTTGAGCAGACAAGCATGAGTTACGTCGAAATGCAACCATGGAAATTGTACTTTGATGGTTCAACCCACAAGAATGGAAGTGGTGTTGGAGTCCTTCTAATTTCTCCTGAAGGAATTCCAACAAAATTCAAGTATAAATTGGATGGTCCTCGTTGTTCGAACAACGAAGCTGAGTATGAAGCGCTCATTGTTGGACTTGAAGCTTTGTTGGAACTGGGGGCAACCAGAGTCGAAATTAAAGGAGATTCTGAGTTGGTGGTCAAACAAATTACAAAAGAATATAAGTGCATAAAGGAAAATCTAATGGTATACTTCGTCATAGTCAATAGGCTATTGAGAAAGTTTGAATACATGGATATTCAACACATACCAAGATTAGAAAACCAAGAAGCAAATGACTTAGCGCAGTTGGCTTCAGGTTATAGAGTATCCACCAAGAATCTTAAGGATTTGGTCGAAATAAGGGGAAGAGTTATGGCTACTAGATTCACACCATCGGATCTGGAAAGTATGAGATTGGGATATGCCGAGAAACAGGGATTCGAAATTCTAGCCATAAATACTTTGTCAGATACAGATTGGCGAAGTCCATTAAAGAGTTATTTAGCAGACCCAACTCTAAAAGTAGATAGAAAAACAAAATATAGAGCATTGTCATACCTCCTCATGGGGAACGAATTGTTCAAAAAGACCCAAGAAGGTGTTTTATTGAAATGCCTAGGAGAAAGTGAGGCATATTTAGCATTGTCTGAAGTCCATAATGGGGCATGTGGGGCACACCAAGCAGGACATAAAATGAAATGGTTGCTATTTCGATATGGTTTGTATTGGCCTAGCATGCTTAAAGATTGCATAGACTTCGCGAAAGGATGTGAGGAATGTCAGAAACACGCAGGAATTCAACACGCCCCTGCAAGTGAGCTGCATTCGATCATCAAACCATGGCCATTCAGAGGATGGGCATTAGATCTGATAGGCGAAATAAATCCTGCTTCGTCCAAAGGTCAGAAATATATCTTGGTAGGAGTAGATTATTTTACCAAATGGATAGAAGCTATACCTTTGGTAGTTGCTGATCAAGAGGCAATTATCGAATTTATACAAAAGCACATTATCTATAGGTTTGGATTACCAGAAAGTATAACTACAGACCAAGGTTCCGTATTTACTGGTAGAAAGATGCAAGGATTTGCCCAAGAAATGGGGTTTAGATTGCTAACATCAACCCCATATTATGCTCAAGCAAACGGACAGGTCGAAGCGGCAAACAAAGTAATAATAGGATTAATCAAGAAGCATATTGGCAAGAAGCCAAGAAATTGGCACAAAACTCTGGACCAAGTATTATGGGCTTGTAGAACATCTCCAAAGGAAGCCACTAACACTACTCCTTTCCAACTTACATTCGGCCATGATGCAGTGTTACCAGTAGAAATTCACCTGCAATCAGTTCGAATACAGAAACAAAACGAAATTCCAGCCGCGTTATATTGGGAAATGATGATGAATGAATTAGTTGAATTAGACGAAATTAGATTACATGCGTTGGATATTTTGATGAGGCAAAAAGAAAGAGTGGCCAGAACATACAATAAGAGGGTGAAGAAAAAAGTATTCGTTATTAATGACTTGGTTTGGAGAGTCATATTGCCTATGGATAAGAAGAACAAAGCATTAGGTAAATGGTCACCTCATTGGGAAGGACCTTTTCGAGTACTAAAAGTTTTCTCTAACAATGCCTACGAAGTCGAAGAACTCTTAGATGATAAACGTGTCCTAAAGGTTAATGGGAAATATTTAAAGAAATATAAACCAAGCCTGCGGGAAATTCGAATAGTAACAACGTAAACAAAGTATTATAAAAAAAGCCAAGATGGCAAGATAAGAATGCCAAAATGGCGTTGTTCGAATATTACATTGAAAGAACCAAAGTTATGGTCAGATAGACAAAAATCTAGAAATAAACATTATTTTTCAATCGAGTAAAAGTACTTCGAAATGTTTCAAGTCTCTGCTGAGCAAACCGCCTGGCACCTTCCAAGGTGGCCACTTCTCCTTTAAGTTGTTCTGCAGTCTCCATTTCTGCAAGCCCCCGGTTGAGAAGCTCTTCGAATTGGTTACCTGCAGGATTAGTTTCGAAGGCTAGTTGTTGTTCCTTAGCCTCCTTAACTTTCTGCTGAAGTTCTAGAATCTGCCTTTCCCAAATAAGAATGGACTCAGCTCGAGCCTCATATTCAGTTTTTGCCTGCTTCAGATGCATAGCCTGATCTTCAGCTTCTTGAGAAAGCTTCGAAGCTTGTTCATAGGCGGCATCCATAGCAATGCGCTTTTCGTGAACCTTCTTGGCAGCAGATTCGTCTTGGAGAAGATAGCCGGTTACGTTGTCCAGCAGATTTTGAAGATCAAACAAGAGAGTACTGACTGGCAAAGAGCAACTGGAAAGATTAACCTTGGTAAGCAGCTCCTTCATAGTGTAGCAAGCAGTACTATCTTGCTTAAGCACTTCGAAGATATCCACATTGAGAATAGTTCTCCTAATTTTGTTGAGAAGAACAACTCTTTCATCTGTGGGAAGAGGATAGCTGGTTGAACTTGTACCAGCCCTAGCGAGTGGAATGTCCCTCTGGGCCAATTTTGCCTTCATGTACCCAATAGGGTCATTTCGCCTCAGAAGTGCCAGTTCCTCATCGGTCATTCGAGACGGAGAGGATTGGGGGAATTCCACGCGTAGGGGAACCTCGTTTGTTTCAACCTTTGGGTTTTCATTGATTGTATCACCATCCCCTTCATTTGCTTCGTGCTCTTGGTCTTCTTCATCCTCGACCAAATCTACCACTTCGATACCATCCTTTTCACCGCTATGTGCATTAGACTCCGTCCCGGCAGTCGAACCATCATTGTCATTTTCCCCATCATTGGCGTTTTCCTCCTCAGATTCTTCGTCTGCAGATTCTTCGAATCCTTGCCCAGAATCAGCTTTTTCCTCTTCAGTCTGAGCATCCTTTGGATCTTCTTGAAGAGTTTCAAGGAGGGACTTTTGAAGAACCCTTTGTGAATCCTCTGCAGACGTTTGAGGTATGGTTTCGTTAACCTCTTTCAGAGGAATGGAGGTACCTTGGTCATCTGGTTGCTCAGAAGTTCCAGCCAAAACCGCTACGTTGGAAGAACCTTTGTTTTGGACCAAATTGCTGGAGTCTCCTTGAGGAGAGGAGTTAAGCGGAACAGCAGCCCTGGACGGTGAGGTCGAAATAGTAGAAGTGGGATTCAGGATGTTCTGCGAGGAGCAGCAAAGTGTTAAAAGATGACACTCACCAAGGTAATAAGAAGTTAAACATTTTTTAGAAGAAATTCGATTTACCTGTGGCCCCTCAGAAGAGAGGTTACTAGCTATGCGTTCCAACTGTGGGTTGGAGGTCGAAGGTGGATTTTTGGATTGTGGTAAGGGAGCAGCATCCCTGGAGTCAAGTCCAGAGACACTAGTAGGAGCAGTACTTTTGGGTATGGCTTTCTTCAGCTTCTTCTTCGAAGCAATGTTTGAGTTTCCCCCAGCAGTCAGATCTTCCCCAGTGGTGCTTGGTTTCCGCTTCTTGGGAGTAGTGGGGGGAAGCTTGTTGGTCTGCACGAAGTTTAACGAAGTTAGATATAAAAGGATTGAGTGAATTCGAAGCATAAAAAACTAAGTGATTACCGTTGGAATTGGGGCACTTATTGTTGTTGGCGTTGTTGTTGTTGGTGTAGTTGCAGCAGCAGTAGTCGTTTCGGGTGGATTAGTCTTTTCGGTAGTTTCGATGGAGGCTTGAGAGGCACTTCCTTCCTTTGATTTCGAGGCAGTGGTCTTTATCCTGATAGCTGAAAATCAAAACATTTAAAGCAAAGGTTAAAGATTTGGAAAATAAAGATATTTGGGAGTTTTTCCCAAGCATTCGCACCTGTGCCTTGATCAGATTTAATTGACATGGCAGAAAGGTCATATCGAAGATGTCCTGGGAAATCATGAAGCCAGTGTCGAGCCCATGTCACAGTCTCAGATGGCTTTGGTTTCCTTTGAAGATATTTGAACATCTCTTTGCAAGTAAACCACCATGGATATGGGGGAAACCAAGCCAGAGCCAGTTCTGAGGTAGGTAATCTGGGAAATTTAGGTGGATGCATTTCGAATGCCAACCTATACCTATCCTCAGGTGACAGCCCTGAAGGAAGTTTTAGCTTGGAAACTTTTTGTTTAAATTTTTCCTTCAAGGTCTCAGCCGCTTGATGCACAGTGGAGTCCAAGCGTGTGGGGTCGTAAGTAGTTTCGAAGTAATTTTGAAAAGCTTTTATTTCTTTGGCATGAGTAAACATACCTTTCTTTGCTGGTACCTGCACATCGAAGGCATCAATTAGTTTCTGTCGAATAGTAAGTGTATCGAACATACAAGTTTGATAAAACTTAATCCACCACTCCAGAAATCCTTTGGCCGCGAGATGAGTAGGTTCGAAGGCTATCAGTTCAAATTGGGCAAAGCCCTGGTATTGTTCTTGTTGGATCTTGGCTTCCCTTGCCTTGAAAGTTCGACCAGTTGTGATGGCACTCTCAGTCTGGAACAAAGGTTCAGGAATCAGTTGGCATAGGCCAAACTGCCTCGAAACGAAGTTTGGCTGGTAGGCAAAGAGAAGAATTTGGTTCTTAGCTGGGGTTATCCTTGAAGAGATAAGTCTAGGAAGCAAGAAAGCTCTCCACACATCTTGGATTTCCTTACTCTTGGTGGCTTCTGAGAGAGCCATGGTGAACCAAGAAGGTCCATGAGCCCTCGAAGCAAAGGGCGCCATGCTCTCTTCGAACTTGTGTCTTTTTGAGAGTATCAAGATGTACTTCGAAAATTGAACCTTGAAGTCATCCTTGTCATCACTAGGGGTTAGTCTTCGAAGCCTAGTGCCTTCGACTATCCTATCACTTATTTCTGCATCTTGTTCGTCTATGGTGTTGGCAGTTGGTAAAGAAGGTTCGAACATGGCATTGAGCCATAATTGAAGTAACCAAAATGGGCCAGCTAAAAGAATGTTTTTGGAATTGTGGGATTTGAGGCTCGAAACAGCTGACCTCAGGCTCTCATAGAGGTCAACTAAGAGTAATTCGCTTAGGCACACTTTGCGATTTTCGTGTAAATCCCTAGCTAAAGGAATGAACCTACTAGCTACCTGCAGGGATCTACTACAGAAAACGTACCTAGACAGCCACAGAGTTAAGAAAGCAATGTGCTCTGTGTCAGATACATTATCCCCTCCAGCATGATAATGGCCGATAAATTTGGAGAAGCTGGCTAACTTGACTTCGAAGTCAATTATGCTTGAGTGCTCTTCATTGTCAGGAACGTAGGTTTCCCCCACTGGCGACAGCCCAGTAATGGCTGCTATATCGAAGAAGGTTGGGGTAATCATTCCACCTGGAAGATGGAAAGTGTTGTAGGTACTATCCCAGAAGTAGAGGGACGCAAATAGCAGAGGATGACTATAGGTGAATCCAGGTTTCGACAGCTTAATAAGGTTATAAATGCCTAGTTCTTCCCATTGCTGGGATTTTTTGGCTTCTACTTTCGCAAACCAGTTTTGATAAGCAACATCAGCAGTAGGGCAAGATCGGAATGGTTTAAAATTGCTTTTTACATAATCCAAGATAAATGGGTCCTTGGGATGAACAGTTGAGGTTTCTGTGGTTTTCGGATTAAGAAATTCTGCTGCCCTAGGGGCATCCATTTTGTTGAATAAAGGTTTGAAGTTGTAACACACGGGAAAAATGGTCCTGGTGTCTTTTAGTATTTCAAAAACTGTAAGAGGGCCATTTAAGGCTAACCTCTTACCAGCAACATGGGTAGGGATGAGTACCTGTGATGCGTACAGCATTTCTTTTTCTTTGGAGATCATTTGAGGAGCAAGAGCAGATTGGCCTTGAATGGTGACGATTTTACTCTCCATAGTTGCTCCTGTAGTTTTTCCCTTCTTCTTGGAAGCTTTCTTGAGTTGGGATGATGTGGAAGAAGACATTTTTGTTGTTTGAGAACTTAGAGTGTTTATGAGAGAAGAAGAGTAAAATTCCAGAGTGTGAAAGGTTTAGAGTGTAAAGAAGGAAAAAGGAAGGGTAAATTGACGTTTTATAATGAGAAGATGAAACATCCACCGAGTGAAAGTATGATACGTGGAGATCATGGATTGGTGTGATGAAGAGGTGGCGAGAAGTTGATATAGGTAATAGGCGTGATTTTAAAAACAATCATTACTTATAACTGCACCATGCTGTGAAGTGACTTTGGGCGGTTAAGGTACCCAAAGGGTGCTATGATTGATGTGACTAGGGTCAAACGCATTAAATGCTATGATGATTCGAAGATCCTATCAAAATCTTGTATAAATGTTTAAAATAGGTATTTCTCAGAGAGATCGAAATACATATTTTAAAGGGGCAATTTGTTGGCTGAAGATTTTGATAATGTTATTTAGAATTCAAAAAGAGTTAGAAGTTCTGATCGAAATGGAATTAAAACACCACGCTTCGAAATTGCAGAAGCAGTGTTTCGAATGAGTGTGTCAAAGCTTGAAGCTTCGAACGGTGATCTTGGGAGCGTATCCAAAGGGATCTCGAAACAGCAGCGAAGCTAAGTCTGAGAAGAGCGTTCGAAGCAGAGAAACACCAAAGCATTTGAAATTTAAATGAAAGCGGGACTTTCAAAGTTTGAAAGTTATGTGTTGGAGCATTTGAGGACACGTGGAAAGATGAAAGGTGCATTGTCTTGCATGTTCGAAACGTGGCATGATCTTGTAGCGAGACCGTTAGGGTCGAATTAGTATAAATAGAAGTCTTAGTGTTAGGATTTCAGGGTGTCATATCTGTTATACAAAATACTCAATAACATTCAAACTACCACATGGCAAGGGAAACGAATGCAAGAGAGATGTATGTATGATAGCACCATGTATTTTTAATTTAATAAAAGCCTTTTACTATTTCCAGCACTTTCTTTCTTTTTCTTTCTGTCGAATAACATTTACAAGTTTCTTTATCTACTGTCTTTTCATTTCAAAATCTTTTCTTCAAAGTTTCACATTTTATTGCATTCTTTATATTTCGAAGCACTTCATATTTCAGAGAACTTTTACGCTTTCAAATGTCTTTACTTTCAAGTATTATTCTTCAAACATTTACTTTCACTTAAACTCCTTTCTAGATTTCTTGCATTAAACGCTTTCTTCGCATTTTAAACTTCCACATTCCAGAAACCTTTTATGTTAAATGTTTTATGGATCGAAACCAGTTACTTCATTTTCTATACAGTTTTATATGTCTTTTCAATCAGCCTTACAATTAGCAATCATTCGTACAACTTAGTTTTCACATACATTTTGACCATATTTTAAACTCTTAGAGAGAGGGATCGAAATAAACCAAACATTTATACAATAGCACCCATGAATAATTGTTCGATTGTGAGAGTAACCTTGATATCCAAGGAGTCCTAGGATCAATCTAGTCGATCCTGTGAGTTACCAAAGAGATTGAGTAGCATTAATAAAGATTATTTGATAGTTTGGAAGACTAGCGGTTGTTTACCAGAAATCACTGGAAACAGGGGCTAAGGTTCTGCTCGTCCTATGAGTGAGAACCTGCCCTTCATTGTTCGTTGGAAGTAATGTTAGTACCTCAACATGCTTCCATGGTCGAACAAGACATGTCTATGTCGGAGAAGTCAGATCGACTGCCAAGCCCTAGCTTTTTTCTGAGACTTAGGTATAATATTGTTTTAGCTTATCAACGTTCCAAGTTCGAGGTAGATGTCTACCATCTAGTTGTTCGAGGTAGTATGCTCTGTTGCTCGCCTTATCGTAGACGTGGTAGGGGCCCTCCCAGTTGGCGGCTAGCTTTCCTTCACAGGAATCTTTCTGATTTCTCCGTAGGGCCAAACTACCAACCCGAAACTCGCGCTTTATAAATTTGGCGTCATGTCGCAGAGTTATCTGTTGCTTTAACTTGCCTCTCAAAGGGATGCCCTGATTGAATTTGTTCGACCAGTTCGAGCTCCTCCCTCAAGGCTTTGTCGTTTAGCTCCTTGTCGAGAGGGGTTTCAATTCTCCTAGTTGGCTCCCTGATTTCGACGGGGATGACTGTCTTGGTTCCTTATTTTAGTCGAAAAGGTGTCTCCCTGGTAGTAGTATGGGGTGTCATTCTGTAAGCGCAAATCATGATGTGGAGCTCCTCGACCCACCCCTTATTTGCTTCGCCTAGTCGGCCCTCGAGTCCCTGCAAGATGACTCTGTTTGTGGATTCAGCTTTCCTGTTTGTTTGAGGGTGCTTGACGGACGTAAAATGTTGTTTGGTGTCGAGCTTAGCGATGAATTATTGGAATTTTTTATCGGTAAATTGTGTCCCGTTGTTAGTGATAAGTGCTTGCGGTATGCCAAACAGGGCGAGTACGTTTCTTTTGTAGAAATGAAGAATGTTGTGTGACGTGATTTTGGCGAGGGCTTCGGCCTCTATCCATTTGGTGAAGTAGTCCACAACGACAATCAGGAATTTGTTTTGGTATGAACCTTGGGGGAAAGGGTCGAGGATGTCCATCCCCCACTAGGAAAATGACCACGGGGAGGACAATGTTTTGAGCTCATGTGAAGGTGCCAGGTGCATATATGCATGGCGCTGGCATCTGTCTCACTTTTTGACGTGCTCTTTGGCGTCACACTGCATCGTGGGCTAGTAATATCCCGCTCAGAGGGCCTTCCGTGCTAAGGATCTTCCGCCTAGTTGTTGGGAATTAATTCCTCCGTGGATCTCCCGTAATATATCGGGGACTTTAGTTTCCTCGACGTACTTTAGGAGTGGGATGGGGAATCTCCGTCTATATAGCTTTTGCTCGACCAAAACGTAAGAGCAAGCTCGGCATTTGGTCGTGCTTGCTTCTTTTAGTTGGACGGTAGCTCTCTGTTGGTAAGTTAATTGTACACCAGGTTCATCCAGCAGGTATCATCCTCGATGGCATTTATGTCATGAAACGTAGTGGGTTTCTCGATGCTCGGGTGGGAAAGTGATTCCTGGACGACAATTTTATTTCCACCTTTCTTCCTTGTGCTCGCGAGCTTCGAGAGAATTTCAGCTCGAGTGTTCTGTTCGGGTGAAACATGTTGGATTTCTGAATGGTCGAACTTTTTCATTTTCTCTCTAACCAGGTTTAGGTATTCGACGAGGTTGTAATTCTTGGCATGGTACTCTCCCCGTACTTGGGACGCGATAAGTTAGGAGTCGGTGAAGATTTATACTTCATGGGCGCCTAAGTCTTCGACTAGTCTTAACCCTGCGAGTAGTTCCTCGTATTCGGCTTGGTTGTTCGATGTTGGGAATGACAAAATGAGCGAGTGATCGATCACGACATCTTTTTCGTTCTCGAGGAGGATTCTCGCTCCACTCCCCGCTAAATTGGATGCTCCATTGACAAAGATGGTCCATTTTTGGGCTCCTTCTACAAGGGGCTCGATGGTGATCATCTATGCGATAAAGTCGGCCAACGCCTGAGCTTTGAGAGATTTCTTTCTATCATATTGGATGTCAAACTCTAACAGTTCCAGGGACCATTTTAGCATTCGAACGACCATGTCTGGTCGCCCGAGCAGTTGTTTTATAGATTGGTTCACACAATAATTGTGTGGGCCAAGAAGTAATATCTTAATCTCCTCGTCGCGTTAATGAGGGAAAAAACAACTTTTTCTATTTGTTGATATCTGACCTCGGGGCCTTGTAGCGCTTTGCTGGTGAAGTACATGGGCTTCAGCTCGTCGGCGGTTTCGTGAACAAGGGTCGCACTTACGGCCTCAGCTAAAATGACCATGTAGATGAACAAGGTTTCCCCGTTCTTAGGTCGTGAGAGCATATACGATTCTAAAAGAGCTTGCTTGAGGTTTAGGAGGGCTTGTTCACACTCCTCGGTCCATTCGAATGCTTCCTCTTTTCGTAAGAGTTTGAAAAATGGAAGTGCATATTGTGCGGGTTTCGCCACGAAACGGGAGAGCGAGGTGAGCATACCTTTCAAGATTTGTATGGATTTTTTCAAGTCTAGCGTAAGGAGATCGGAGAAAGCCCTGCATTTTTAGGGGTTGGCTTCGATCCCTCGTTCTATCAAATAGAAACCAATGATCTTGCATGCTTTAACCCCGAAAGTGCATTTTTCCGGGTTGAATCTCATCTTGCATCTCCTTGCCCGATCGAAGACTCTTTTTAGGTGGGTTGTATGACCAGCTTCTTCTTGAGACTTGATGTCGTCCATGTACACCTCGAGCGTGTCCGTGATCTCGCCTGAAAAAACCTTATTCATTATTCACTGGTATGTTGCACCCGTGTTTTTCAGGCCGAAGGGCATTACGTTGTAGTAATAATTTCCAGACTCTGTCATGAAGGCCGTGCATTGCTTGTCGCTCATTGCCATGGGAATTTCATTATAGATTGAATATGCATCCATAAATGATAAGAGTTTGTAGTCGGTCGAGTTGTCGACCAGCCTGTCAATATTAGGCAAAGGATATGCATCTTTGAAACATGCCCGGTTGAGATTAGTATAGTCAACACAGATACGCCATTTTACATTATTTTTCTTAACAAGTACAACATTGGAGAGCCAGATTGAATACCGGGTCTCAGAAATAAAATTTTCCTCTAGGAGGTCTTTTACAACTTTTTCAACAACCTCCGCTTTTCAGGAGACTACTTACGGCTACATTGTACTACTGCCTTAGCGGCTGGATCCACAACAAGTTGGTGACAAGTGACCTCAAGGTCGAGTTCGGGCATCTCAACAGTGTTCCATGTGAACAAGTCAGCATTCTCCCTCAGACATGCTTTGAGTTGCTTCCTCGCCAGATCAGAGAGTCCAGCTCCAATCTCCACGCCTTTGTTTGGGTCCTTGCCGAGGAGGATGATTTTGAAATCTCCATCGAGAATGGGACAGAGGGGATCCTGCTTGCCATTGGGGACTTCTACTTCATCTTTGGTGAAGTGGGTGTCGAGGTCGATGGAGTTGACACCGGGTAAGGCCTCTTGTTTTTCGATCCAAGCGGGCTTAGATGAGGAGAGGGTTATTCCACTTGAAGTATTTGGCTTTGTGTCGACCATGTTCTGCCCCTTTGCGGCCGCGTTGAAACATATCCTCGCGGCTTGGATGTCTCCGTGGATCGTGGCGACGCGGCCTCTTTTCGTCTAGAACTTCATCTTGAGATAGACCGTGGAGGGCACGACAGTCAACTCGGCCAGCATTGGTCTTCCCAGGATGCAGTTGTAAAGAGACGGGAAATCGACCACTAGGAAGCTGACTTTGACCTGTCTCGAAGCTTCTTCTATCCCGAACGTGAACATAAGCTTGACATAACCCCATGGTTTGGAAGTCGAGTCATTGAAGCCCTGCAAGTCATACCCCACGTAAGGTGATAAGTTGGATTTGTCGAGTTGTAGGGTCTGGTACAACTAAGTGTACATGACGTTGATGGAACTCCCCTCGTCGACAAGGATATGATGCTTGTCGAAGTTGGTTGTCTTTGCCCGCACGATCAGAGGAATGTGGGAGTTGGGAGCTCCACCTTGCAGCCCCTCGAGGTAGAAGGTAATGGGCTCGGATTTTCCTCAAAATCTGCCAAGGGTGATGGTCTGGACCTAGGTCACATTTATCATCTCCTCGAACTTCCTTTTCACCAAATTCATAGAGAGAGTGTTAAATCCCCTGCAAGAAATGTACATGGCGGCGGGGAGTATCTCTCATATGCTATGGTAAACAAAAGATCCACCTTCCCTGAATTCAGCATTAGCGCATTGTGCAAGGATGCACTTGTGGGTAATCGTCAGAGTAGTGTACTCGGTGAAACACCCAGTTGGTCCTCTATGTTAGCGAGGCTTTTCATCCATTCTCTTCTCACATGGACATCGGGATGGTCCTGTTTCATTGTGCCTTGGGGCACTGGGTGTTCTGCAGTTCCTGGATTCACGAACATTATTGGCAACTTCCTTTTCCTCGTATCTGATGTAAGCTCAGGCTTTATGGAGGAGGTGATCGAACGACTTCAGGGGCTCGATGCCAACTGCTCTATGAATTTCGCTTCTTGGAAGAAGGCCTTTCTCGAGCAGATACCTCTTCATACGGTCAGTGGTGGGGACCTGAATGGCCTCCCAATTGAACTGGTTAATGTAGTCTCTAAGAGGTTCGTCCCTCCCCTGGATAATTGCCTCAAGGGACGCCTTAGTCTTGGGGTGTCACCGAGAAGCTGTAAAGCTACTGGCGAACTGGTTCTTCAGGTTTCGCTAGAAGGTGATTGACTCGGGGGCGAGGCCCTTGTACCAGTCCATAGCAGTTTTCCTTAAGGTTGTGGGGAACAACCTACATTTGATTGCGCCCCCGATGTTATGGAATTGAAGCATTACTTCGAAGGCGTCGACATGGTCGTCAGGATCTGTAGAGCTACCGTAGCTGTTCAGAGGTGGAGGTTTCTCCATTCCCTTAGGGATATGAGCCTCCATAATGGCTTGGGATAGTAGAACGCGGGGGTCATCTTCCTCTTCTTCTTCGCTTTGTTCGAGGGATCGAGACAGAGAGAAGTCGTAGCAGTGTCTTCTATGTCGAGTTTTCTTCTCTTCCTTCCCCTTGTCCCTTTTAAGAGTTGGGGAACACTGTTCTTTGTGTGGAGGGTGTGGTCGCGCTTCTTGATGATTTCCTATTGGGTCATCTCTAGTCGGGGGCGTCGCTCGGTACAAAGGGGAGAAGGACTACGAGAATCTCCCTGTTGGTGTCTCTGCGGAGGAGAGCGCGAACGGGGCTCTTGTCGTCGAGGAGATGGGGTGCGCGAGTCAGGCCTCTTGTGTCTTCTTGGGGACTTGCGGGTTTCCAAAATTCCAAGGTGTTTTCCTTGCGCGAAGATCATGTAATTTGTCATGTTGATCGCCGCGGGCAGGGCCTTGGTCGTAGGGTCGACACTCTTAGGCACGTGGATTTCCTCATACGCCGCATGTTCGTTGTTTTTCCGGCAAGGTCGGTCGAGCGGATGGGTTGGAGTGGAGGAGGAATCAGTTCTTCTGTCCCTGATGTCGAGCGCATGGTGGCAAGGTCATCGTCATTGTTGTTGTTGTTGCCAAACTCTGTAAAGTGAACATTAGGGTTTTCATTGTTGACTGGAGCGGCCATGAAGATCGGAAAGTTAAAAGTTTGCTTTGATCTTCAGTTAGTGAAAGATGGGGAAGCAGTTCCCCACAGACGGCGTCACTGGTTGTGCCTGGCCAAAAGGGATCATCGATGGTCCACAAGCTGGAACTAGATGATGTTGAAGTGAAATGAGGGTACTTGCAAGATACTCTGATGCCAAAGTAAGATTCAAAGTAAGTGCAAGTAATGAAAGTGTAGAAAGAGTGAATACCTGACCATCTCATGTGAGAGGATATTTATAGCCCCCGTCGTTGGGTTAAGATCCACGCATTGGGCTAAACAATTAGGCCCAAGAACGAAGACTATCAGGGTTACGTGTATAGTGGAGTCCAGCACGTGGCCTCCTCCCTGGTCAACTGCCCCGAGATAATAGGGAAGTTGGACCCGTTATTCTCGGTAGGAAGGACGGTGGTGGTTACAGATAACTGTTGGCCAGTTCGCCTAAGAGGCATGTGGGAAAATCCCCAACGATTGTTAACATGGGTTGGACGCCATTGGGCCTCAGAGGCGCTGGATTGGGCCTGCTCAACGGTAGGCCAAGTGTCAGTCCAACCCAAAATACAAAATAACAAGAGGGTGAATCAAGATTTCAATCTCTGGAAAAATCTTGAGCCTGTGTATATGACAATACCATAGGGGTGTCTATGAGTTTCAATCTTCAGACAAACTCTTAAAACAATATTACTCGTGTATTCTTCATACAAGATAATAAAGAGGTGAATTTCAATCTCTAGACATTATTATAAACACCTAAAAAATATTATAAACCATATATTGTTCACACAATCAATCATACATAAGTCATTCATAGCAAAAAAAATCATAAGTTATTCATAATTCATAACTCAGTCATTTATAAACTATACATCACATATTCATAAACGATACATAATTCATAGTTCAATCATTCAAAACAGTTACATCAAAATACAAATTAAATACAATTTTGATATACACAATAACATACAACTTTTTATTTTCTTAGCATGAATTATACATTTCAGTGTGTCAAGACAATGCAAAAACAAATACATCATGTCAGACGGCTTAATTAGTATAAAACAAATATTTAAAAGAATAATTAAATATTTATACTATTTCTATGTCGAGTAGAATAATTTATATATAGAGAAAATAATGGAATGTGAGGTCCTCCTGAAAAACTATTAGGTGTGACTGTAATAGGCCTAATTGGAGAATATGGATCATGCGCATGTACTATGAAATATGAGAAAATATATATATTTTAAAAATTCACGACTTTAATAAAAAAGATTTTAATAAAAATAAAATAAAGATGGATGTTGATAATCTTTTGGATTTTTTCAGAAATTATCTAAAACAATTAAGTGAAACATCGACTTTTTTATAACCAATATTCAATTTATAACGTGATTTAATTGACTAAGTTGATCCCGTTAGGCCATCGCAATTGATAGCCGAACAAAAACATCAAATATAAATATGCATGTTCGAACACACGTCATCCAACTTATTCACCTTCAATGAGTGAATTCCAACCTCTAAACTACTTTATCAAAACTAAAAAACATTAAAACAATAAAAAAATTCATTTTAAAATATCATCATTCTAACCCATATCACTTCTATTTTCTTTTTTACTCCCTACATATATAAATATTTCACTTGGATGACAAAAACAATTACTTTAAAAACTATGTTATTTGTCATAGAAGAGACAACATTGCTCTACCAATGATATATGTTAGTTTAATCCATAATAGAAATATCTAGAAGAAAATGTGTCTAAATATCATTGTTAAAATATTTATGTAATTAATTCCCCAATTTTTTTTTTAATGTAATTATATGATCAATGGTTGCAAGGTTGTTAACTTAGTTGATATATCTAGCCTAGTTGATATGTCTATCGCTTCATCTTTTGGTTCAATGTCAACTTCTTTTTTTCTTTAAAAAAAGAGAAATAAATGAACAACGCTTTTTATTCAAACACAACTCTTACTAAAAACCAAACAAAGGTACCTCAATTCATACACTTTCAACTATTTGAGTTTCTATAGTATGATAGTCTTCTATTTACTCAATTAGTTTCTATTAACATGATAATTTGACCAAGAGAGAAAAAAAAAATACTTGTATTATTAGCTTGACATGTCTAATAACAACCTTATACTCGTGAAATTTGAGATTGAATGTAAGTAGTAGATAACTTTTATTTTATAAATATCTTTTCATTCTTGGTGAATAGGATTAGCAATCCTGTCGAGCCTTCAAGCCCTTGTCTTAAAAACAGGTTTTGTCAAAAGTGAGGCTATTTTCAAAAACATAAACTGATATATGCTTAGTTATGGCCACATTCATTTTGGAGGAAAGTACATGAACCATTCAATCTGCATTCATTTCCCCATAGTTTCACTTTAGCTTGTAAGCTCCAAAACCTGAACCCTATAACAATATTAAATTTCTATTTCTCAGTTTTGACGATTAACTATACTATACTTTTTTATAAATGCTCTAATGGTTCTATTGTAATTTTGGATAATAAACACTTTTTTTTATTTGAAAAGGCTAAAAGCATAATATATATTAAAGAGATAAAACAGAGGCATAAGGGATGCCTCAAGAGACAAGTACAACTTACATGTGATCCTAGCAATTGTTTTACACTAGAACCAGAATTAAGGATAAAAACACCAGGCACAAAACCGCAAAAACACCTAGACAAAAACTGAACCAACCCAAAATCCGAAAACTGCCACTGATTGAAGAAGATCACACCAGAATCGCTAAGGATACATGTGCACCAGTGACAAAATTCTGTCATGATAATAAGCCATGCTGAGGTGATGCGCCATAAATCTTATATATCTAATATAGATATATAAGATTTTTGTGATACATTGATATTGATGAACAGATACCTGTATGAAATGATGAAGAAACGTATGTGATAGTGATACCTACACCATCGTTTTCCCTCCACATAAATCACAAATTGTATGCCCTAGGCCTTCACAATATGGGCATTTTGTATCCTCACCCACCCATTCCATAAACTGCATGACAGATCTCATTTGTTAGCTCAAAAGCTTGTGAAACATAAACCGATAACTATGGAAATTAATTTTCATAAAAAACACAATCATCCCTTACTTGAGGTTCAATATTTGGCTCACCAGTTCCATCACATTCTACAATTAAGGAGACGGAAGTTGACTTGAGACTCGAGATATATGGAAGATTTCCAAAGTTGATATCATCAATAATATATTTAGGAAACCAGTATAATAAAGATGTTAATCACTCAAAAAATACATTTTACTTTTCAAGAACTGCTTTCTTCACTGGAGCTTATATATTGACTAAAAGTGAAAACAATGAGGACAGTTACGTACCTGTACACAACAAGATACCTAACCCACTACATTGAAGGCATTTTATTGTTGCATTTTTGTTCTTCACCTTATCAACTGCACCCTTCGCTAAAAGTCTTGAGGGTTCTTCCCACCGATTTTCTCCAAGGAGGAAAACTCTTGGATGGGATACGTCTGTTCCTTCGTCAACTTTCCCCACAAAGTTTTGCTGAACCTCAGAAATTTCTGTGGCAGAAGCAACTGCAGCTCCATTTTCAACTTCCTAGAACTCACAGAATGATTAAGATTCAAATACAGTTATACAACAGATCTCATAGAAGTGTCACGCACTAACATATGTCAGACATAAAAACGCCTTTAGGCTATGTTTGCGAGTTTGGAGGGGAGGGGAGGGGAAGGGAAAGCTTCCGAAAACGAATTTTTAAAAAAATATAAGAAAATATTTTATATTTTTTGAAAAAATGATTTTGTATAGAACCATAAAATAGTGTTTATTATTACTGTATTTTTAATTTTCAGAATACTATAACAACATAGAAGATATTTAGAAAATTTATGTAAGCCCTCCAAAACCCTCCTTCAATATAAATTTTGAGTTCCCCTAAATTAGGGATTTTTTTGATGTTTTGAAGAAACACAAACCCTCCAAAACCCTCTCAATCAAAATCTTTCTATTCTTTTCACACAATCCTTCCAATTTTCCAAAGCCCTCCCCTCCCTTCCCCTCCAAACTCCCAAACAAAGCCTTAGTGTAAAGTGTCGGTGCTACCTAGCATGGGTTTAAAGCTACTACTGTTTTTGGACAACTCATTTAAGAATAACTACAAAAAATAGTGGCATGTTTTCAGTACTCAAAGAGCAAAAAAATACATCTAATATAACAACCATACCTTTGGAAGAACAGTAGTAGATTTTTTGGTCTCCTTTGCATTGCCTATGTCCGTAGTCCTTATCTCCAAATCTAGCCTGTCAAGAAGTTCAGATGTCATAATGCCATCCTCAGTGAGACCTACTGAAGCCTGTTAAACAATATAACAATGGCCATAAAAAATTATGAAAATAGAATAGCATATAGAAAAACACTGTACAACATATAAAAAGCTTCCTATCCAAGCTTCATATATTATACTACTAAGATAATGGGATTATAAGGAATATAAATTCAAGACAGTTAGTTATATGAAGTACAGACTCCCATTTAGACGCTTGACACAACACGGATAAGGACGCTTGACATCAAACCTTGATATATTGTTCAAAAGAAAGACTAACTAACCTGCCAAGTCTTGACAGCACGCTCAGTTCCACTTGAGAAGCTGGAGAATTCCATGTCCTCCTCACCGGAATAAAATCCCAATTTTAGCAAGGCTTCCTGTTGCAGCACAAAAATCAGCAAGAAATAAGATTTGGCAGTGCACCAACTTCGTAAGCATCATAAACACAAATCACAGCATAATGATTTGATAATTAACATTGTAAAAATGAAATCGAACCTGCAACTTTTGAACCTCTTCTCCTTCAGAACCCGATCGCAAAAAGGTCCTCTTCTTAACCCTAACAACAGGGTCCTCAACAACCACAATCTCCTTGACATCCTCAACAACCTCTTCAGTTTCCTTCTCCTCCTCTTCATCAAACAGCAGCCTCCGCTGACTAGAGCCACTCTGGAGAACCAGATTCTTATCCTTCAACACCTGCAACAGCGATGCAACATTGGCAACCGCATCAGACGAAGATGACGCTGAAGATAGAATCCGACGCTCTAGGGATTGGATTTGAAGTTTAAGTTCGGAAATCTCTCTGAGAAGCTCATCGCGCTCGCGATTCCAGCGATTCTCCTCGCGAATCCACCGCTGCTCCTCGCGGAGCCAGCGCTGTTCTTCGCGGAGCCAGCGGTGCTCTTCGCGATCGGAAATGGAGCAGTGAGAGATGAGGGATTTGGATTTATAGGAGGGGAAACGAGGTTTGAGAAATGGGAGGGTTTTGGTGAAAGAGAGTGTGGAATTCACAGTTACAGTGAGGGTAGCATGTGTAGGGACAGAGAAAGACATTGTGAATGAGCAGAATTGGAGAAAAGAGGCCATGGATTGTGGATATTTTCATCTCCTTACAAAAGATATTTTCATAAATGCTTATCTTCTCAGTCACAAGCATTCTATACAGACTTCAAAAATTATTAAATTAATGTATTCAAGTGGCGGGAATCAAACTCATTCATTTACTAACAGATTAATAGTTATTACTTAATGAAAAACATGTGAATTAAACCAAATTAAAAAAATATCAATTTATTTATCAATCTATTAAAAGTAAAGTACCGTTAACTTACCATAATACCCTAATTAGTAAATTTCAATTTAGTCTTAATCTAAGGGTATATTTGTAACTTTCTGAAATACTTGCACCATATTGATTTGACAATAAATATGGCTGATGTGTCACACTATGGTTTTTTCTACCACTTTTTACTTTTTTTAATTATTTCTAACTAACAACAATTATGTCATTTTGTTTATATTTACACGTTATAATCACACCTAATTATGTGCTAGATACCACTTCCGAAAACCCTCATCAAAACCAAAGGTCATTCAATTTGAAATTTAAATTAAAACACTCATATTATAGCTGCTACGTACACTGGGTTTTGAAATTCTAATTATTCTACTAAACCCTAATCACGTTTTTTTGTTGCAAGATTTAAATTGGCAGCACAAGATGAACAACCATCATAAATGTTGAGTTCTTGAAACGGTAAATCTATACAACCAAAGAAATCGTTTTTCCCAAGATGCAACAAATAACTCATTCACCCAACTCTATTAAAACACAAATTAGAAAACCTAATTTTATCTTCTTATCTAATTTCATCTTCTTCCTGCGCCGCTCCATCTCTTTTCATTCTTCTCTCTTTGTTGCTACCAATTTCGTTTCGTTGTAATCTCAACCATCTAATATTCTCATCCTAACCTGTTAATTTAATTGTTTCAGACGTTCAAGCGTAAGAATGGTGGTCGTAACCAAGACCTCTGAATCTCAACAACATCAATAACCAACAACACCCGTTATAGATCTATAAAAGAATTTCCTTCAAATGCAATTTTTAACGTTAATTTGATTCATACATATGTAAGTGACGAAGGTGAGTGAATACAAAGCTCACACATATATATTTACGATTGATTCTCCAAATAGATAGAAGCTTATTTCTTTTGCTTCCTCTTTCAATTTATTATTAATCTATTTAAATTTCAATTTCTCCCATCACATGTTTGATAAAAGAAGGCAGTATATTCTCATCAATTTTGTTGTTTATTTTGCTTACTATTATATTTATTTGTATCTAATTGAGATTTTTGTATTTATTTTCTTGATTTAATCGGTTCTTCTTTTGGAATATGTATGGATATGGAGGCTGATAATTGATTTCACACTTGAATCAGTAGGGGACCAATCAACAAATTGAATAACGGGTTGAAGATAAAGAGAGGATTAGTGGTTCGGCTTATGGGGGTCAACAGGACATCTGTTGCACCAATGATCTTCCTAAACTCACTCTGTGCAATGATGGACAGGGCTGTCACCGGCCTTCTCCCATGAATTCAAATTGGCCTGAAGTTTATGGCGTGGCTTTTTATCATGCCCAAGAAATAAACAGTTTGTTTTTAGTTTTAATGCTTTATAATATTATTGTTTGCAGAGTTGTCTTAGCATTTTAAGTGCCAATATTCCCCATGGTCATGGCTGAGTGACCATTTACTTCTCTAATTTCACAAACAAAAATATTGCTAAAGAAGAATTGGAGACTGCCACAACAGAACCAGAGACCACTATTTTAAATCTACTTAATCGAGTCGATTTTCACATGTGATTCATCATCAAAGCCAAGTGTTAACTTATATTTTCATTCAAGTTATTTGATAGTTAACCTTATAATAGTAAATATATGTTCAATATGGTGCAGATGATTTGATTTCCCGAGCATTTGATTTCCATCTACAGCCGTAATTGAAGATTAGGAAATTGAAACCATTGAATTTTATGCTTCCACAAAGAATATCAATGGCTTTCATTGACAGGTACTGATTATATACTAATTGTATTTTCTGACATATAGCAAATGCAAATGTCTCATTGCAATGTTTGGAGGAACTGTTTTTGGAAGAGGAACGAGATTTTGATGAACATGAGGATAGTCAAAGGGATGAGACTCTTATTCACCCGAAGTTCTAAAGTAATATGTTTTTAAGGGTTCAAGAGTAGCGGGTGTTACTGAAGTTCACTACCAATTTCAGAAGAACCATAAGCAAGGCAATAATTATCTAAGATGTATAAGATGATAAAACCAACGTTGATATGCGATCATTTTCTGTTACTATAGAAGAATGTTTTTAACAAGATTTGATTCAAATTATGTATATGTATATTATTATTGCTTTCATATTTTGTTTGTCATATCAACATTGGTTTTGGCCTAATATATTTTTCTACTGCAAATTATGTTGGCCTATGTTTTAATGGAATTTATTTTACACCAAATTCTGAGTTCTTTTGAATGTAGCATTGCCGAATTTCTCTTCTCCTTCTCTTCTCCTAAAGAGAAGATAATAACCTTCAAGTTGGTGTTGATGTGCCTTCAAAATTCTAATTTATTTTGAATCGAAATTATAATTCTTATTTGTCGTGAAATTTGAATAAAATTTTTATTTTGTATTGATATTTTTTTATTTTTAATGGCTATAATTTTAGAAATAAATATTACAATTTTTAATAAAATATTTACGATTTATTTTTTTAAAATACGACTAATTAATATATTTTTATACAATATTAAAAATAAATATTACAATTTTTTAATCAAATATTGGAGTACCATTTAATTCGATACTTTACCAATATATCTTTTAAATGGAGACATTATTATCATTTATTTTTATTATATTTATATGGAAATTATTTTGAATGGTGACATAAATATATTTAATTTTTATATATGATTTGATTCCATAAAATATTATGATCAATAAAATTTGAATTCTCTTTTAATATTATAGGTTTGATACTGTTTCATATTGTAGGAATATTATATACATTAGAATATATAAAGATATGAAAAAAATTAAATCAAAATTTTACAAATATATCTTTTGAATGGAGGTATTAATATTATTTATTTTTATTATATATAGAAAATATTTTGAATGGTCACATTAATACATTTTATTTTTATACATGATTTGATTTCAAAAATTTATGATCAATAAATTTTGAATGAAATTATAATTTAACCAATAAAATTTTCTACCGACTTCTAAATATATTTGTGTATATTTTTTGAAAGGTTACATTTATATTCTTGAAAAAAATAACGTAGTTTAAAGGATGTATTGTTAACTATAAATATATTGTTAATAAAATTAATAAAAAAAGTATATTATAAATATATAAAAGATAAAGTAAATAAGAACTCTAATGTTTATCTTAAATATTTAATTTATCATTCTATAAATGTAAGAATAAATATTATTTTATAATTATTTATATCCTTATTTGACCTAAAATAAATTATTTCAATTTCTATAAAAAGGTTAATAAAACAAAACAAAATCAATTGAGATTTGATAATTTTTTTAAGTTTATGAAATAACTAAAATATATCATAATCTTTTCAAATTAACTTTATAATTGTAATCATGATAAAAAAATATTAAATGGTAATCATGAAAATTTAATGATAAATGATAATCATAAAAATTTATGATAAAATAAAAAATTATTGATACAATCATTTTAATAAATTAAATAATTTATAATTAATTTTATAAAGGTGAATAAATTACAAATAATTTTATAAATGTAATAAATTAAACTATTTATAAAATTATTTATATCAATAATAATAAATTACATATATTTTAATAATTGACACACGAATTCAACAAGCTTATAAATCGGAAAAAAGTTACAATAATTTTATAAACAGGAATAAATTAATATCATTTTATATAAATTAATGGTATAATATAATATATTAAATATTTATATAACACTTTATTAAATAAATTTATTTCATGAAATTAATTTTATATAATATCATTAATATTTAATTATTGAAAATTCGCAATAAACTGAAAAATATTTATTACAAATCGAATATAATAAAACATAAGAAATAAATACATAATTTTGAAATGTTATATATGATTCATTGTAATAATAAATGTTAAATTATTATTTAATATTATAATAAATTTTCCGATATTCTTAGTTTTAATTTATTCTTTTTCCCGTATATAATAATAATATTATATTATTATTTAATATTATAATTTTTGATTGACAATAATAAATTTATTTTAATTAGTTAGACATTAAGATAATAAATTTAATATATATCACTAATACACGATATTTATTTATAAATGTAATTAACTAAGAGACACATATTTATCATTGTTGAATAAATAAATTTAAGATGATATGGTAAATATTTATTTTTACAATTATTTTTATAAACTTAAATAACTTACAAATATTTTTATAAACGAACAAAATTCAAATATTGATGTAATTGTTTTTAACATGAATGAGTTAAAATGTTTTTATAAATTGTCACACGGGTTAAAGACACTTATAAACGAGAAAAAGTCTACATATTAATATAATTAATTTTACAAACTAAAAATAAATTATAATAATTTTTATAAACATGAATAAATTATAAATATTTTTATAAACCGGAAAAATTCAAGTATTGATACAATTATATTTATAAAAGAGTATAAGTTTCATATATTTTTATAAATAGACACACGCGTTCATTTTTATAAACGAGAATAATTTAAAATTATTTTTATAAATGAGAAATTCAAATTTGATAAATGATTATATATTGTAATTATATTAATATTAACCAACTGAGTACATGAAATAAATTCACGGGTATAATAAATGTATCTATGACATACCAGATAATTGAAGTTAAAGAATTGAATGTACTGTTTTAAATGACAATTAAGTTATATTTTTAAATACAAATTAGAAAATAAATTCATCTAAAATAAATTTCATTCATTAAATAAATATAGAAAATAATATACGATAGTTTTATCTATAAATTTTATTTATTTTTTATGTTCTTTTTAAAAATAATTGTAATTTAACGGGAAACTGTTATACATTATATGTTGTAAAAAATATGTAAATATGATATAATATAAAAGTTTTAAAACTGAAATTTGACGGGAGATGTCATACATTTTTAATTTGAAAAAATGGATTAATATATAAAATATGTTTAATAAATTTTTAAAATTAATTCATTTGGATTCAACTGAAGTTCGTTAACTCACGTAGATGTGAGCACATATAATATAAAAGTATAAATTTGACGGGAGTTGTCATATATTTTAGGTTTAAAAAAATGGGTTGATATCTAAAATAGATTTAATAAATTTTTAGAACTAATTCATTTGGATTCAACTGGGTTTGTGTTGGCTCCTAAATTCGACACCTTTGTTTTGATTGATGGCAGCCATTAAAAGCTGAAAGATGCTTTCGACTGGCTAAGCTTGTCGAAGTGCCCGTCGAAAGATGGCAAAATACTTAGAAGATTTCTTCCAAGGAAGAAGGCTGATTGCCTTCGACGTCGAAGGAGTTTTCGTCGAAGACGTCTCTTGATGAAGGTGTTCGATGATCCAGAGTGGAGCAGTTTGAAATTCAAAGCTTTGGAGGGAAAACGGTTTCCAGCAGTTACTACGTGCAAACGTGCAAGGATCTGGAGCGTCGAGCATGGAAAACGTGCCAAGTGGCTTAATCTCGAAGCAGTGTAACTGCCCGACGGTTACTTGGAATGTTTTTAGTATAAATAGGAGTAGACATGTAGTTTCTCGCGTGTGTTCACAAATAGATACATAGTCACTCATTTAGATTCAAGTACCCAGTGTGAGCGAAAGAATTGTTGAGAAATGTATGTGTGAAACACCAATTTTATCAATTAAAAGTCATTTACTTTTCCAGTATTTTACATGCTTTTCCCCTTTAAATTCCTGTCGAACCTTTACTTTAAAGCCTTGTTTAATTTACCAAGCCTTTCCTTTATGCAATTTACTTGAAACATTTTACTTAAAGCCTTATCCACTTTAATCAAACTTCAAAATCAACCTATGTCCATAGGATCAATCTGATCGATCATGCGAGTAACCAAATAAGTAACCATTTGGAGGATCAGCGGTTGTTTACCAAATCCCTAGGTAAACAAATTGGCACACCCGGTGGGACTGTGTGTTGATTGATTGAAAAATAATCTCATCTTTTCGAGTTGTATGTTATTGAGGAGTGGTAGAATATACACCAACGATAACAATACTGCCAGAAGAAGGGAAGAGATGGCGAATCCGCCAAACAATAATGAAATTCCACCACCAAGTGTGGGAGCAACGGTTAATATGACCGTAAGTGAAGCGACGGATGTTGGTTCGACACCAGCAGTGTCAGTCACAACCACGGGGCCAATAACTTCGTTTACAGGCCCCAGAATACCTTTGGGAACTCCCCCTCCAAGGGGAAATATAGGCACAAGGCCTGTGGTTCCCCCAGGATTTATTCCATTCTATGGTATGCCAACTTCTGAAGTGGCAAGCCTGACGAATGCTGCGTCCACTTATTCAGACCCTTTCGTGAGTGCCTCTTCGCCACTCCAAGGCTCTGGAGTAGGCATGGCGAATAGAAATAGGACCCAACTCTT
The DNA here is from genome assembly GCA_948472305.1 of Vicia faba. NCBI lineage: Eukaryota > Viridiplantae > Streptophyta > Magnoliopsida > Fabales > Fabaceae > Vicia > Vicia faba. The sequence goes on from OX451738.1 coordinate 415,047,838, forward strand.
AGGAGGAACGTCCCAAGTAGCCCATGGCCTTACAAATGCCTCGACAGCGGTCTTGAGGCAACAGATGGACGAAAGCAACCATGATATGGTGCAAATGTTGGCACAAACTTTGAGTACAGTGCTAAATCCTCTAATACAAAATACTACTCAATCGAATCAGCAAGTTACAACGCAAATGACGCGTTTGGCTGACTTCTTTGGAGTACCCCCACCTATTCGACAGCCCCAAAGGGCGCAAATAAGAGGAAATCAGGGGATATTTGTAGAGGAAGAAACCACCATTAATCAGGCTCAACAGCCTGTAGAACAACCTGTCGAAGAACCTAGGGTAATAGCCCCAGAGGTAAGGTTAGTTAACAGAAACCAAAATGCTGACGAAGTGGTTCAGCATATCCAACACCAAAACATGGGTTTGGAAAATAATCTGGCAACCATGATCGAAAGGATCATGAATCAGAATGGGATGAACATGGGCTTTCGAAGGCCCAACTTTACATCTCCATTGTCAGAATACGTATTGCAAACGGATTTACCTCCTAGGAGCAAAGTCCCCAAATTTACTAAGTTCTCTGGGGACACGACAGAATCCACTATCGAACATGTGGCGAGGTATTTGATCGAAGCAGGAGACATTTCAAATAATGAAAACCTAAGGATCAAATACTTCCCAAGTTCCTTAACCAAGAACGCTTTTACTTGGTTCACAACTCTACCCCCCAATTCGATCCACCATTGGACCCAGTTGGAAAGATTGTTCCATGAACAATTCTATATGGGTCAAACCAAGATAAGCCTGAAAGAACTGGCGAGTGTGAAGAGACGTTTCACTGAACCTATAGACGAATATCTGAATAGGTTTAGGTTGCTTAAGGCGAGATGTTTTACACAAGTGCCAGAACATGAGCTGGTCGAAATAGCCGCAGGTGGTTTAGATTATTCCATTAGGAAGAAGCTAGATACCCAGTACCTAAGAGACATGGCCCAACTGGCCGATAGAGTTCGACAAGTCGAACGCCTCAAAGCTGAAAAAGCTAAGGCAACGAAAACTCACAAGAGAGAGAGAATAGCTTACGTTGAGATGGATGACGAAGATCTAGAATCCTTCGACGATACTTTAGCTGTCGAAGAAGGAGAAGTCGATTTAGCAGAACTGAAACAAGGGCCTCCATACTCTTGTAAACAGTTAGTCCCCTCAAATGGGAAAAATCCCATTGGTCCAGACAGGACCAACGATAGGTTCCCAAAAAAGACTTACAGTTTTGACATCACAAAATGTGATGAAATATTCGACTTGCTAGTTAAAGATGGCCAAATGATAGTACCCCCTGGGGTAAAAGTGCCTCCTCTTGATCAAAGAAAGAAGAGAGGTTTTTGCAAATATCATAATTTTCTGGGCCATAAAACTTCTCAATGTTTTCTTTTCAGGAATCTTGTGCAAGATGCTATTGAGGAAGGGAGATTAAAGTTTGCTGACAAATCCCCCATGGCTGTCGACTCCAATCCACTGAAGGCTGAAGCCCACTATGCAGAACCCTCTGAGGTGAACATGATAGAGGCAACCAAGATCCAGTCGAAGAAGCCAGGCATTACCATGGTCGAAGTCTCAAAGGACCACATCAACATGCCAATCTTTGGCAGTTTTTCTGGAAATTTATCCAGGAAGACAATTGAGGCTGTCCAGAAAGCGGTCGAAGACCCGAAGTCGAAGACTGCTGAAGCACAAAAAACTGGACCAAAGCCCAGTTCCCATTTGGCCACTATACAAGGCCAGACGGAGAATCTGGAGACACAAATGAAGCAACTGACTCTTGCTAATAAGGATACAATGAATATCAACATGGTTGAACTTTCTGACCCTAAAGCTTCAGAAGAAGCCATAAGGCAAGAGCAGGCTAATAAAACGGCTTTCCCTAGGGAAAACGAAAACTTGGCAGATTTCTTACAAAGATGCCAGAAGAAGAAATCAGAGGTGATGCTGTGTCCAAGATGCAGTTCTATCTTTGATAAAAAAGCTGCTGAGCACATACAAGGCGTGAGAGCAGCGAACAAGAGAAGGGAAAATGCTGACCTTCGACATGATCCCAGAAGGGGTTCTCATCAAGACAAGAGGCCATTGACTTTTAGGCCTCCAACAAATGTACCAGTAGACACTTGGTACAAAACATCTGGCCGGAAAAGGCCAAGTGAAGAGAAATGGCATTCTTTCGAAGTGCCAAGAGGTTCCTCTTTAATTCAGAAGAAAGAGCCTCAAGTTGCTGCACCCAAGGTTGCTCAAGTGTCCAGCAACTACAAGGGAAAGAATCCTATGTCGAGATCCCAATGGAGGAGATATCAAAGAAGGCGAAAAGCTGAAAGGGAGGCTGCCAACGAACCTAAGGCAGAAACTAGTTCGAATGTGCCTCAAAGGAAACAAAGAAAGCCTCTTGAGAGAGAACCAGTTACCAACAGGCTAGTTTGGCCTAACCAGAGCGAAGTCGAAGACGAAGATGATGCTGAGTCCGACGATACTTTGGATATAATGGTGAACATTGTTTCAGTACTGCCTAGGGAATTCAATCGACAGGTAGAAGTCGAAGCCAGTGACTGGGAGGTAGAACAAGAAATGGCCAAACATAGGCCAGTGTGCTATTTTGTCATGGACAATGGCACTACAGAGGAACAAAATGGCTTCTTCGAGCCACCTACAGAGGCGATGAAGAATCACCTCAAACCTTTGTTCATAAGGGCTAAGCTCGAAGAGACCACTGTGAACAAAATATTGGTCGACTGTGGGGCCACTATCAATATTATCCCTCATTCTATGCTAAGGAAGATTGGCAAAAGGGATGAAGAAATCAAACCTCACAATATGGTCCTGTCCAACTATGAGGGAGGCATTGGGACCACCATGGGAGTGATCCAGCTCGACATAAAAGTTGGGTCGATCCTTCGACCAACAATGTTCATGGTCATATCGGCCAAACCTAACTACAACCTTTTGTTAGGCCGTGAGTGGATTCATGGTGTAGGTGTTGTGCCTTCATCGATGCATCAAAGGCTGCTTCTATGGCGTCCAGATGGGATGGTCGAAAACATAGAGGCGGATCAAAGTTACTACCTTGGCGAAGTAAATCACTTGGGTGTAACAGATTTCGACAAAAACTTGGCTCACATAGGGCCATGTCCAACTCCTGACTTCGACATGGCGCCAGCGCCAAACACCTTTTGTTCCCTATACCTGCATCCTGAGCATGGTTTCCAATGGGACAGAGAAGACTTGTCCCACATAGACTTCAGTGGGCTAACAGACATCCAACCAACTGGTTGGGGAAGTGAATTCAGTGATAATGACTGAGTCACAATCTCTGAAGCGAATTTCGGCTTATGTGGCCGAAACCAAGATGATAACGGCTCTCGAAGCCGAAGTAAAGTACATGGCCACACAGGCCAATGATCAACAATTATCTGCTGTTGGCCCAGGAAAGGATTTCGATCCAAGACCTCCTGACATCATGCCAGATGAAATGTTGGAACAGAGGCTCGACGCCATCTATGACGATGAGCCTTTGGGCTTCGAAAAGGATCCCTTGGCGAACAACATTAAGATGTTAGCACAAGACCCTTTAGAAGAAATCAACTTAGGCGAAGGATCAGAGAATAGGCCAACTTACATCAGCGCCAAAATTGATCCAGAACTTAGGTTGGAAGTAATCCAATTGCTGAAAGAGTTTAAAGACTGTTTTGCATGGGATTATGACGAAATGCCCGGTCTCGACAGAGGATTGGTAGAACTTCAGTTGCCAATCAAACCTGGAAAGAAGCCAATCAAGCAAAATCCAAGACGCTTCGCTCCAGAAATTTTGTCGAAGATCAAAACGGAGGTCGAAAGACTTCTGAAATGCAAATTCATCCGTGTTACAAGGTATGTCGAATGGATTGCAAATATTGTGCCAGTAATTAAGAAAAATGGCACATTAAGGGTGTGCATAGATTTCAGAGATTTGAATGCTGCCACCCCCAAAGATGAATATCCAATGCCTGTGGCGGAAATGCTAGTCGATTCTGCCGCTGGCTACGAATACCTGAGTATGCTCGATGGTTATTCAGGATATAATCAAATATTCATTGCTGAAGAGGATGTGTCGAAAACAGCTTTTCGATGCCCTGGGGCCTTAGGCACTTACGAATGGGTAGTGATGCCTTTTGGCCTAAAGAACGCTGGGGCAACGTACCAGCGAGCAATGAATACTATCTTCCATGATTTTATTAACACTTTTATGCAAGTCTATATTGATGATATTGTTATAAAATCTGTTTCCAGGAAGAGTCACATTGACCACCTTCGACAATCATTCGAAAGAATGAGAGAACATGGTCTGAAGATGAACCCTTTGAAGTGTGCGTTCTGTGTAAAAGCTGGAGATTTCTTGGGTTTCGTTGTCCACAAGAAAGGAATCAAAATCAATCAGAACAAGACGAAGGCAATTTTGGAAGCGAAAGCGCCATCGAATAAGAAGGAATTGCAATCTCTCTTAGGCAAGATAAATTTCTTGAGAAGGTTTATATCTAACCTAAGTGGGAAAGCTCAGGCCTTTTCACCCTTACTTCGACTGAATAAAGAGGGGTTCGAATGGGGGCAAGAGCAACAAGAAGCCTTCGACAAAATCAAAGGGTACCTCACTAAGCCACCTATTTTGGTGCCTCCTTGTAGTAATAGGAGTATGAGATTGTACATAGCTGCATCTGACAAAACTCTGGGAAGTATGTTAGCCCAAGAGGATGAGAATGGAGTCGAAAGACCCATTTATTATCTCAGTCGAGTTTTGAATGATGCAGAAACTAGATATAGCGAAGTTGAGAAATTGTGTCTATGTCTGTATTTCTCTTGTACAAAACTCAAGCAATATATAAAACCAGTTGATGTTTATGTTTCGTCTCATTTTGATGTTTTCAAATATATGTTGTCGAAACCTATCTTGCATAGTCGAATTGGCAAGTGGGCATTAGCATTGACTGAATACTCCTTGACCTTTATGCCTCTTAAGGCAGTAAAAGGACAAGTGGTTGCAGACTTCATAGTCGACCACTCAATTCAAGTCGAAGATATTAATTATGTGGAGATAGAACCTTGGAAATTCTACTTCGATGGTTCCAGCCATAAAAATGGAACAGGAGTAGGAGTCTTGATTATTTCTCCAGATAAAATTCCAACAACATTCAAGTACCAAATCGAAGGTTCTTGTTCGAACAATGAGGCTGAGTATGAAGCTCTAATTACTGGCCTTGAGATATTGTTGGAATTGGGGGCAACTCGAGTCGAAATAATGGGAGACTCAGAGTTAGTCATCAAGCAAGTCACAAAGGAGTATAAATGCATAAGAGAGAATCTCATTATGTACTTTGTGATAGCAAATCGTTTATTGAAACAATTTGAAAGTGTCAATATTCGACACATACCCAGAGTCGAAAATCAAATAGCCAATGACTTGGCACAAATTGCATCAGGGTATAAGATTTCAAAAACGAGATTACAAAGAGCAATCGAAGTTCGAGAAAAGATAAAGGCAACTTGTCTATCACCATCAGACTTGGAATCGACAAGGCTAGGTTATGCTGATCACTCAAGCTTCGAGATTTCGTTCATTGATAATTTGTCAGAGCAAGATTGGAGGAAACCCATTGTGGACTATCTTCAAAATCCAGGAGCTCCGACAGAACGAAAAACAAAATACAGGGCGTTAAGTTTTGTACTCATGGGTAATGAGTTATTCAAGAAGACGCCTGAAGGGGTGTTGCTGAAATGTTTAAGTGAAACTGAAGCATACATAGCCCTTTCGACTACGCATGCTGGGGCATGTGGGGCTCACCAAGCAGGCCATAAGATGAAATGGTTGTTGTTTCGACAAGGACTATATTGGCCCACTATGCTGAAAGATTGTGTTGAGTTCGCCAAAGGTTGCCAAGAGTGTCAAGTTCATACAGGCATTCAGCATGTACCAGCAAGCGAACTTCACTCGATAGTGAAGCCTTGGCCCTTTCGAGGATGGGCGTTGGATCTTATTGGAGAGATTCGACCAGCATCATCAAAGAGTCAGAAATACATATTGGTAGGCATTGATTATTTTACTAAGTGGATCGAAGCGGTCCCTTTAGTCAATGTAGACCAAGAAAATGTCATTGAATTCATTCAAAAGAACATTATATTTAGGTATGGAATCCCTGAGACAATAACAACTGATCAAGGTTCAGTTTTCACTGGTCGAAAGATGCAGGAATTTGCTCAGGAAACAGGTTTCAAACTCCTAACATCCACGCCTTACTATGCACATGCGAATGGTCAAGTCGAAGCAGCTAACAAAGTGGTAATTGGCTTGATAAAGAAACATGTTGGGAAGAAACCAAAGAATTGGCATAAGACGTTAGACCAGATTTTATGGGCTTGTCGAACGTCCCCAAAAGAAGCCACTGGTACAACACCATATAGGCTAACTTTTGGCCATGATGCAGTATTGCCAGCTGAAATTTGTCTTCAATCTGCAAGAGTTCAGAGGCATTATGATATTCCTTCTGAGGTTTATTGGAATATGATGTTAGATGAATTGGTGGATTTAGACGAAGAGAGATTACACGCTCTCGACTTACTCAGGCTTCAGAAGAAAAGAGTAGAAGACTCTTATAATAGAAAGGTAAAACCTAAGGTATTTTTGCCTGAAGATTTAGTTTGGAAGGTAATTCTTCCCATGGATCGACGGGATCGAAGCATGGGGAAATGGTCACCCAAATGGGAAGGACCCTTCAGAGTTATCCAAACTTTTTCTGGTGGAGCCTATGAAGTCGAAGAGATAAGTGGTGATAAAAGGCTCTTGAGAGTAAATGGTAAATATTTGAAAAAATATAAGCCTATACTTCAAGAGATAAAAATAAAACAATAAAAGAACAAGCTAAATTAACCATAAAAATGCCAAAATGGAAATTTTTATTAATTTCAGCCAAAATGGCAATTGTTGTCGAAAGCGATTACATAAGATGGTTGCAAAAGAGAATCAATCAAAAGGAAAGAGAATTCTTGAGTCGAAGATACTTGGCATACTGCAGCTCCAACCTCTTTTTGCACCAAGATTTTTCTTGCACCAGTTTGGCAATTTGAGCGTCGAGGCTTTGAGCCCTCTCAGCGAATTCCAGGCCTTGCTTGATCTCAATCTGGCTCTCAGTGTCTGGGATGGTCGAGAGAATTTCCTCCTGGAGTACAGTGTTGGCGTTTATCTTCGCCTCTATCTCTGCAATTTGTGCTCGGAAGGAGACATTCTCTCGCTCAATAGCATCGACCCTTTCCTGTGCAGACGCTTTCTGTTTCGACAACTCGGCAATTCGAGAAGTCGAATCTGAGACAGCAGTCCACGCAGATGAGCTTTTGCCATGCAGCACTTCGAGCTGACTGTTAAAAGTTCGTTGGCGCCTGTAATCCGCTGAGACTTGGTCAATCATAGAATGTAATTCCATGATTAAGTCTGAGATTTCTGGGGCTACAGCTTCGAAGTCAACAGCATTCAAAACCTCTTTTAAGCATGATGGAGCAGTGGGGTCCCCCTCTAAAGCCTTCATTAAATCTCTCTTGAAGAACTGGGCCTTAACCTTCGCCAACGCATCATCAAGAGGAGAAGTCTCAGTAGATTTCCTCGACAGAGTAGGAATTTCCTGACTAGTCTCAGAAGAACTCTTACTCTCGACGATTGCATTAAGGTAGCTGACAGGGTCAGTTTGTTTCAAGATTTCCAAGTCCTCTTTTGACCTGTGCTTTGAGGAGGTGACCCTTGCCACAGTATTATCTTGGGCTTGAGGCGGTTGAATGCTGAGTGCCTCGTTTGGTTGCTCTTCGACTTGGACGGAGGCGGTACTAGCGTCGACTTGTGGTTCTTCGTTAACATCACCTTGGGGTCTTTCGCCAGCGTCATTTTGTGGCTCTTCGCCAGCGTCACCCTGGTGTTCTTCGCCAGTACCACCTTGGTGCTCTTCGTCAACAGCATCTTGATTCTCTTCGCCATTGCCTTGGTGCTCTTCGTCAACAGCATCTTGATTCTCTTCGCCATTGCCTTGGTCTCTTCCTTCAGGATTCTCTTCTGACAACAAGTCCACCACAGGAACCGTTTCTGGCTGTGTTTCCTCCGCCATAGGTTCTTCAGTTGTCTTCTCCACTGTTTCAGCATTGGCCTCATTCTCAGTGTGGGCTTCGTCATGGTCCAAATTTTTCTCCTGAGGCCTGCTGAGTTCAGCAGATTCTAGAGTTTCTGAAGTCCTTGGTGGAGAACTTTCAGTGGTGTCCTGAAGAAGAGAAAGAAGACAAATCTTCAGATGTCGAAAGAGACATAATCGAATACTGGTATCTATGCCTAAGTTATAAGAAGGGTCCAATAGATTACCTGTGGATTAACTTCAGCCCCAGGGCTGGAATTGTCACTTTCGACAGGCTTAGTAACAAGAGCGTTCAGTTCCTCCTCAGTTGGTTCCTCGATGACCACTGCAGGTGGCCTAGGCTTTCTCACAGCGACCTTTATTCTGACGGTTCGACCTTCAGGAGCAGGAGTAGGAACAGAAGCGTCCTTCGTTAACTTTCGCCTCTTTAAGGGAGAAGGAGGGGAATCACTTTCGTCATCACTCCCCGATTCGATCACCAATGCTGCCCTTTTCTTGGGCGAAGGGGCCTATAAAACCAATAGGAATTCGATTGAATAATTACGTCGAAAATAAAAAATCGAAAGCCAGAAGAAAAATGAAGAAAATCTGGTTACCGATGCAGGAGGCCTCCTCGAAGAGCCTTCCCCCTGTTGGTTGCCTGTTGTCTTCGCCGGCGCTATAGTCTTCGCCGGTGGTGGAGGTTTTGTCGAAAGGACTCTTCCTTGTGGGCCTTCTGTAGCTTTCTTGGCTAGGGGTTTTCGAACAACTGAAAGCGAAAAGGAAAGTTAACAGGCTAACAGTCGAAGAGAAAGATAAAAAGTAAATGTGAGAGCATGAACTTACATTTCTTTACTTTGTCCAACACAAGGACAAAAGACTTCTGCAACTCTGCTATGAAGTCCTTCTCGTCGAAGAAGTACTCAGCATAATAGCTTCTCCACCACTCTTCAAAAGATGGTGAGCAAAGGAAGTTAAGCTGGTAGTTAAACAGCGAGAGGATTGTTCGACCAGCATATCTTCCGATATGCTTGGTGGCAGCTTCTTCTGTATAATCGTTGCAGAAGTACAACATTGACTTCTCTCTTTGAAAAATAGGAGAAGGCAGGGTTTGGATGATACCAAACTGGCGAGATACCAGATTTGGTTGATAGGCAAGCAGACTCAAATGAGTCTTAGAACTCTTAAATCGAAGAGGCATGATCCTGGGTGTCAGAAACGCCTCCCAAAGTACAGTGTGCTCATCGACATTGGGACCACTCGACTCCTTTGGGTGTGGCCTTGTGAACCATGCTGGCCCCACCTTCCGTTGAGCAAATGGAGCCATAGTCGAAACAAATTCCTTCCTTCGAGCGAACATCAGAACGAAGTTAGTGAAGGTTTGTTGGAACTCCAGCCCATCTTCCACAGGTGTCAGTAGAGCCAGCCTAATTCCTTCGATACGTCTATTAGCTATCGCTGGGGCTTGTTCATTTATCTGAATCTTCTTGGGTAAGAAAGATTCGAAAGTGGCGTTGAGCCACAGTTGAAGTAGCCAGAAAGGCCCAGCGAGTAGCAAACTGTTCCTATCTTCGACATGTTTCAAGAGAGTAACCCCATTGCTGATTGAGTCATAAAGACTGGCCAGAATTAGTTCTGCCAAACAGATGTTTTGGCGGTGATGCAGTTGGGTGGCAAGAGTGACCATCTTTTTGGTCACTTGTAGAGACTTCGAGCAAAACACAAAGCGAGTTAGCCATAAGGCTAGAAACGCTATGTGTTCGACATCCGACACTGAATCCGTCGACCTGTCGTGATAATGGTTGATAAAGGTGGTGTATGTTGGCTTGGTCTCAGAGAAGCCAATTTGGTCCTCCGACATCTCTTTCGGGTCGAAGTAATCTCCGGTTGGTCGAAGGCCAGTGATGGCCGCTACGTCGAAGAGTGTGGGGGTTAACATCCCACATGGAAGGTGAAAGGTGAAGTGAGAGTTATCCCAAAACAACAGCGAAGCTATAAGCATCTCTGGGGAGTAGTTTAAGCCTGTCTTCGACAGCATTACTAGGTCAAAGATTCCCATTTCCTTCCAGACTGGAGTTTGATGTTTCTCCAACTTTGTTAGCCAAGCAACATAGTCAGAGGTCAGATTAGGGCAAGACCTGAAGACCCTAACACTTCTGTTGAAGAAACGGAGGTCGATCTTCTCGTGTGTAGGGTCTTCGTTGTCTTCTGCGTCCTTCTTGGCGCATGCTACTGGCTTGAGTTTCTCGACGATGGGGAAATAGCTCTTGATCTTTAGAGCTTCAGAGATGCTTGGGTTCATGGGTCCAGACATTGCGAAGATTTGGTTGGAGTATCCAACCGGAATCATCAAGTGACGCGAGTAAGCATCGCGAACGGAGATGTCAGAAGGTTCAGGGACCCTTCGTTTCCCTGTAGAGTTCACTACCGGAGCAGTAACAAAGACCTTGGGCTTAGCAAGTTGTTCAGTTGGTGCGTTAGTCTTGGGGGCAGTAGAAGCAGAGGCCATTGTTGAAGATGAAGATGGAGTGAAAAAGGAAGAGTTTTTCTGCAAAGAGAGCAAGTTTGTATGAAAGCAAGGGAGTTTGAGGGCTAGTTTGCGTAAAGAGTCCCACAATGGGATATTCACTACTATTTATAGTAGTGGGAGAAGTTCCCAATAACGAGGACATTAAATGTCATTTAATGCTGCAGGAATTAGTGGGACGCGTGGCAGCATCCTGTTGTTTTGGCCGTTTCTGCAGAAACAGAGAGACGCAGCGTGCGTCCTCGTTTTTGGGATTTGTCATAATGACAAATTCTGAAGTGACGTTTGGTACTGCACGCCGTACTGAAAGTGACGTCCTAGGATCAAATCAATGATGGTTTCTTGGGATTGCCAATAGTTGGTAAAAAAGCAACAAAAAGTGCACAAGTTAACTTGTGACTAAGCGTGGAAAAACAGGTGTCGAATGGCGTTTTCAAAGAATGCCTTTTTCTTTCAGAGTCGAAATAAGGCATTCTTGGGGGGCAATTTGTTGGCTCCTAAATTCGACACCTTTGTTTTGATTGATGGCAGCCATTAAAAGCTGAAAGATGCTTTCGACTGGCTAAGCTTGTCGAAGTGCCCGTCGAAAGATGGCAAAATACTTAGAAGATTTCTTCCAAGGAAGAAGGCTGATTGCCTTCGACGTCGAAGGAGTTTTCGTCGAAGACGTCTCTTGATGAAGGTGTTCGATGATCCAGAGTGGAGCAGTTTGAAATTCAAAGCTTTGGAGGGAAAACGGTTTCCAGCAGTTACTACGTGCAAACGTGCAAGGATCTGGAGCGTCGAGCATGGAAAACGTGCCAAGTGGCTTAATCTCGAAGCAGTGTAACTGCCCGACGGTTACTTGGAATGTTTTTAGTATAAATAGGAGTAGACATGTAGTTTCTCGCGTGTGTTCACAAATAGATACATAGTCACTCATTTAGATTCAAGTACCCAGTGTGAGCGAAAGAATTGTTGAGAAATGTATGTGTGAAACACCAATTTTATCAATTAAAAGTCATTTACTTTTCCAGTATTTTACATGCTTTTCCCCTTTAAATTCCTGTCGAACCTTTACTTTAAAGCCTTGTTTAATTTACCAAGCCTTTCCTTTATGCAATTTACTTGAAACATTTTACTTAAAGCCTTATCCACTTTAATCAAACTTCAAAATCAACCTATGTCCATAGGATCAATCTGATCGATCCTGCGAGTAACCAAATAAGTAACCATTTGGAGGATCAGCGGTTGTTTACCAAATCCCTAGGTAAACAGTTTGTTAAATCATCTTAATTCACGGGTAGATGAGAACGCATCTATGAGATACTGGCTATAGATTGTTAATTTTAATATTCATCTTTTAAATCTTATATAATTGAAGTTAGTGAATAGTGTGTATGATTTATTATAAAAACATATTAATGCTTAAAAAACAAGTGCATATTATTAGTCTATATTTATTAGTCATGCATGTAAAGAACATAGATAACATCTTTTACATCCCTCGAATGTCTATGTCACATTTTGAGTCACCGTGACCATTTAAGTTGATTAGGAGAAAATTCCCAATTATTGTCTCTAACGCAATGACAATTAATAAATCCCAAGGCCAATCACTTGATATCGTTGGATTGTATTTGCCTACTCCTGTTTTTAGTAATGGACAATTGTTAGTAATGGACAATTGTGTGTAGCCATTTCAAGAGTTACAAGCAAAAGTTGTCTTAAAATCTTAATACATGATAATGAGAATGTATCATCTTCTATCACTACAAATGTTGTATACAATGAAGTTTTTCAATTGCTTTGTTAATGGGTAAGTACATGACAACACAAATGTTTTTGTTTATAAATTATTTACATATTTGGTGTCTGATTTTTGCACAAATTATCATGCAGACTAATGAGTTGAAAACATCAATGGAAAGCAGGTTGCTTCATATCTAAAGTTCAAATACGATATTGTTATCATTAATGTTATCGATGGAAAGCAAATTAATTTGATACACTAATTTTTTTTCTAATTGATTGAACTTTGGTTAAATCATTTTAATATTTTAAATTTGAATAATATATACGAATGATCTATTACAATTCAAAGTTAGTTCTATATTATATGAAATTCGGACAGGACCCATATGATACCACAAATTTTTTAATAGTTGTATATCTAAAATCAAAACCATTGAACGAGCCCGCTCTCCTTAAAACAAAATTACAAAAACGCCTAAGGACATATGAAAACAAAACCACTGCTCTTATTCCATCTGAGTTGTGCACAGACCCGCCGCCATCTTACACGTACTCCAATCCTCCGCTTTGCATGCAGATCCGCGGCGACGCCGCCACACTCATTGCAATTGTTTGAGTTAAGAAGGTATTCGCAATGTATATCGTAGGTTCTCGATGGTACTGTACTAATTCCTTCTGCTTTACACACAGATCCGCAACCACCTTATATGGACTCCAATCCTTCCGCTTTGCCTGCAGATCCGCGGCGTCGCCGCCATGCTCACCGCATTTGTTTGAGTTAAGAAGGTATTCACAATGTATCGTAAGTTCTCGATGGTACTGTACTAATTCATTCTGCTTTACGCACAGATCCGCAGTCATCTCACACGAACTCTGATCCTTGCGCTTTGCGTGCAGATCCGCGGCGACGCCGCCAGGCTCACAACATTTGTTTGAGTTAAGAAGGTATTCACAATGTATATTCTAAGTTCTCGATGGTACTGTACTAATTCCTTCTGCTTTACGCACAGATCCGCAACCACTTTATATGGACTCCAATCCTTCCGCTTTGTGTGCAGATCCGCCATGGTCAATTATATGTTGCAATTTCAAGAGTTAAGAGCAAAAGTGGGCTAAAAATCCTAATTCATGACAAGGAGAATGTACCGTGTTCTACTACTACTAATGTTGTGTACAAGGAAGTCTTTCAAGCACTTTGATAGTTGGTAAACTTTATATCTTATACTTTACGATTCAAATTAAAAATCTATTTTGAATTAAAATATATAGTATGTACATTTTCCATGTGTTGTACCCCAAAATTTGCCCTCCCATTTCCTCAACATTTTCTCATCACAAAAACCTTGAAGATCAAGATCCAGTTAGGGTTTCCTCTGCTCAAGACTTCTCCCTGCACTGTGGACCCAAATTAGGGTTTGGGGTTGAACAAAGATGTTTTGACCTAAAATGCCTAAGATGACTTTCATGCTTCATGTTGGACTCCCAAGTTTATCCATACCAAGTTTCAAATCTTGATTCCAAATTTTGCCCAGTCAATTGGACAGTTGACCTAGAAATCAGCTGTATTGGGGAAAAAGTCAACTGTGGTCAATTGACAGTCAAATCTCATGAAAATTGACTCACATCAACATTATGAACTCATATGGACCATTTGATCAAGTTTGGATCACAATTCCACAAGAAATTTGATCAGATCACCAAAAGGGCAAAATGGTCATTTTTAGGGTTTTGACTGCACAAAGGCAATTTTTGACTGTTTGACCTAGCCAATGGCAAACCAAGCTCACATATGGACTCAAGGACTCAATGAAATGGTCTTGACACATTCATCAAGCTCAAAAGATCCCAAGTACACAAGATTGACAGTTGAATTTCCCAATCAATTGATCAATTTTGACTGTATACTAAAAAGTCAAACTTTGACTTTTTGGTCAAAATCAAGAGTCAAGATTCATTTTTCATCAAAACATGCCAAATCATGAAACTTGTTCACCAAGAAATCACAAAATGCAAATTAGGGTTTGAAATGGAATTTTTCATAACTTAGAATTTTTCTAAGTTATGGAAAACCCTAATTTTTTCCCAACTTTGCCCCACTTTTTCACCAAGATTCATTTGGATTCAAACAAAAGTCAAAACATGAAAGTTGTAGCTTGTTGCATAATATACAACTTTGATTCACAAAGTTTTCTCATTTGAAGCTTGTATCTCAAGTTACAATTTTTTGAATAAGGGCACTAAACCATTCTTAACTTAGTGAAAATTTGACCTATTTTGGACTTTTGGACAAGTTTTTCACCCCACTTCAAGGCCATTTTACATACACTTCCACTTGGAATTTCAATTTTCATTTCAAAGATGGGTTGTAGTACACATTCCAAGCTTTCCAAAATGTCCAAGAAATCATCAAACAACCTCATGGTTAGGGAGAATCGAATTTCACAATATAGCAAAAACTCACTTTTGATTTGGCCATTTTTCATGTTCATAAGTTATGCAAACTTCTCAAAACCAGCATGCCCTTGATTACAGGTCCTTAAACCAAGTTACACTCATAAATTTAATGCATATTCTTTGTGCCAAGACCAAGTTCTTTGAGTTCAAGCATTGTCTAAAGGATTAATCCCAATTTGGAAAAAGTAAACTATCCATTTTTGCAAAAGTTCACTTTATGTCAAATTGAAAATCCAACAAGTACATTACAAATCTGATTGGCACAAGATTATGAACAAATTACTCTGATCAAGAGAAGCTTTGCAGTAGGATTAGGGGTCTTCTAGATGCCTAGAAACACAAATTGGCTTTTGTTGCTTAAGAAAGAAGAAAAGTGCATAACTCATACCAACTCAAAAAAAAACCAGCTTACAAACACAAGAACAAAGTTATCAAACACATTACACACATCATAACCAAGCTATTGCACGAGCCATTTGCCTCCCAAACATCATCAAACCAAAAAACACCATCAAACTGCAAAAACAGAGTTGCCTCTGCAGTTTGAGTGCCAACTTCTATTTCTCTCAAGCATTCTTGCCAAAACCAGTTCACACACCTTCCATACCACCTATGCAAGCTAACCAAAAGCAAAGGCACGACCTGTAACACCTCCAAGCCACTTCACCATTTTTGTTTTTTCTGTTTTGCAGTTGAAGTTCTCCAGCACGATTCAGGGAGCTTCAAGACAAAGTAGAACTTGGAATAACATCCTTACACTTCAAGGAAGCTATACAAATCATCATTTTGCTCTGAAAACTCCCCCATTGCAAAGCACGATTCCAACTGAACAGGTATATTCATGGAGTTCTATCTCTCAGTATAGGCATTGTTAGCTTTAGGTTTGTGAAGGAAACATGTCACAATCATAGCCCTGAACATGCCCATATGATTAGATTTCATTTATATTATGTGAGCTTAGAGAATTTTGGTTCTGAATATTGATGAAAAGTTAGGTCAGAAATTGGGGGAGAAGAAATTATCCCTCATCTTAGAGAGTTAGGTCAAGTTCTTTACATGGTTGAATTCGTCTTCTCATGCTCTACACTTTTCATGTTATGAGTTTTGCTTGAAAGTCCAGGAATCAAGAGATAGAAAACGCGTGAGTGATGTTGTTCAGAGGTTGAAGATGACTGGTTCTGGGCTGGGCCTGGAATGTTTTTCTTATTTGCACCTTGTTTCTACTTTGACACCCCCTGATCCATTTTGATTTTCACTTGTTATTTTCTATATTTTCTTTTTGATTTTGTTTCCATATTTTTATTCAATTCATAAAAAGCATTAAAAATATTTTTTTTTATATTTTTTGCATTTATTTTGATATTTATTTGACTATTAGTTAGTTTTGTACATAAATAAATAATTATACATATATACTTTTTTTGTTTAAAATATTAAGATAATACAAATATATTTTTTTACACACTTTTATTTTATTTTTACTTCCTGAAAATATTTTGTATAAAAAATACTCTTTTTATTTTTATATTAAATATTATTAATTAAATAATACATATCTTGTAAATAGTACAAATATATATATATATATATATATATATATATATATATATATATATATATATATATATATATATATATATATATATATATATATATATATATATATATATATATATATATATATATATATATATATATATATATATATATATATATATATATATATATATATATATATATATATATATATATATATATATATATATATATATATATATATATATATATATATATATATATATATATATATATATATATATATATATATATATATATATATATATATATATATATATATATATATATATATATATATATATATATATATTAATACATTTAGAGTAAAATGCCAAAAAATGTACATATTTCATTTTTTAATATTTAATACTAAAAAATACCCTTTTTTACAAATATACCATATTTAATTTTATTTTTGTATATAAATAATAAGTATTATATGAATTAATTGATTAATACCCCTTTAATAGAATTAGGGTTTTGCCCTAAATGTGAAAAAACTCCAAAAAAATAATACCCTTTTATTTTCCTTTTATAAATAATCTTTTTTCATACATATAAAAAATTTCTTTTTGCATTCTTGCATATTTGTCTTATTTTATTTAATCTATGCAAAAATATTTGTCTTGTAAATATTCAATATTGATGTAATAGTTTTAGGTTTACATTATTGTCAAAATCCCCATTTGAACATTTGTACCCCCCTTCCCATATTTGGTTTTGTAATAGCTTAGTAAATTTATTTTCGCGCTTTTATTGCTTTCTAATTATGCCATGTTAGAATTAGGGTTTGTATGCGAAAAACAACAAAAATGGTTATGACCTAATCTCAAGACAAACAAGCATGAAAATGGACACACAAATCACACTTGCACCCCCTAGGGTACTCCACTTGTTGCCTTTCAAATTGGGCCATATTGCATGTTAGGTCTCTTTGGGCAAAACAAACAAATTGAATGATCATAGTCCCTCGATAACATTTTTCAAAACAAACAAAAATAAATGATCAAGTCCCTTAAAGAAAATGCCCAAAGATACTTGGCACCATTGCAATTATGGTCTAAACGATGACCCGCGCCCGTCCCTTTGACATCCTAAACATAAGATTGTCCACCAAATACAATGGTGGAACAAACTTATTGAAAGGGTTAAGACATAGCAATAAACTTTGAGAAATTTAGGAGTAGATAACCTCTTAGTTACTTGAATCAATCTTGCAAACTAAAACACTTGCCTATTTCTAAAACCACACCTCACAACACTTTCAAAACAACTTTCAAAAACAAATGAAAACCTTTTCAAAAGACATACATCTTTGTATACATCCCCACATGGATCATTACAAAGGTTGCCACCACATTGGCTTCTTTTCAAAACATTTTCAAACCCACACACACACAAGCACCATTTAAAACAATTGAAAACAAAAGGCAAGTGATCTAAGCAAGTAACTAAGAGCCCATGGATAACCATGGATAGAAAGGGTGCTAATACCTTCCCTTTCTATAATCTACTCCCCGAACCCAAGAAAACATCTCAAAAGGTTTTTGCTGTGCTTTTTAAACCTTTCCTTAGGATAAAATAAAAAGTCGGTGGCGACTCTTGCTCAACCGAAACATTTGCGAAAACAAACGCAAAACTCAAGTCAGTTCTCCCACCGTACCACAGAACTGGCGACTCTGCTGGGGAATTCTTAAAAGTGGAGTAACCTTAGGGTTTAGATCACCTTTGTTTTCAATTGATTGCTTTGTTTGCTTTTATATTTGTGGGCTTTGCATCGGAGTTTCATAGATCATAACCCGGATCTGGGAAATACCCCTTTTAGGTAGCATAATCTGTGAGGGACCTGTCCGGCATAGACCGACATGGGTGAAACAGTGGCTACGTTGGTGTGGCATCTTGGTCTGTACCTATATCCCTTGTGTTGCAACAGGGAGAATATAGGTCTTCTAAGGAGTCATTAAACACCAACCAACCTTAGAACCCTAAATTGACCAACTTGGCTATTAGGACAGTAGCAGTATGCTACACTCATTGAGGCTAAACTCTCGAGATGGTTCTGGCCGCGAGAAAAGATTGCGATGCTGGAGTTATGACCGATTGAGGGTAGCCAATGATTTGAGATCCTCTAGAACCCGGTTACTTTTGATAGGACAGGTTCTAACCAACAAAACCAAAAGAGGGTAATACCTGAAACTCATGCTGGCCTGAAACCTAAGGGTGTCTTGTGTGACTTGTGTGCCTTATCATTTTTGCCTGTGTGAATACTTGTGGTGTGCTTCATCATAGCATCATGCCATCATACCATTGCATGCATCCTGTATAAAGGACTAACCCATTTCAAAGACAAAAGAGTTTCATCTTTGCTCTGTTTTGTAGGACATCATGATGCCCGTGCGTAGGAATACTGTCCGGCTCAACTTTGTTCAACCACCAGTTTTACTCAAGGATTTGGTTGGGAGGATTCCAAACACTTCTTCCTTCATCAACAGACATGGTTCTCTCCTTGGCTTGGTCACTGCAAACTGGGACCAACAACTGATAAGTGTTCTGACCCAGTTTTATGACCCTCTGTATCATTGTTTCACCTTTCAAGACTTCCAGCTGGTTCCTACCCTGGAAGAATTCTCTTATTTGCTTGGGATCCCTGTTTCGGAACAAACTCCATTCACTGGTTTGGAAAAGACTCCTAGGCCTGAAGAGATTGCTGCAATTCTCCCCTTGACCAAAGAAGAGGTATTGTCCAACTGGGAAACTAGAAATGGGGTAAAGGGCTTTTTGGTCAAATTTCTGGTTGGCAAGGCTAATGATTTCTGGAATGACTTGGACTTCAAGGCGTACGAGGATATTTTGGCTCTTTTGATCTATGGTCTGGTATTGTTTCCCAACCCTGACATCTTTATCAGTATCCATGTCATAAGGATCTTCATGTCTCGGAATCCAGTACCCACTCTTTTGGGTGATATTCTACAACAACTTTATGCTCGTACTGCTCGAAAACGGGGAACTCCATGGTGTTGTGCTCCTTTGCTAGTAAGGTGGTTTATTTCGCACCTTCCTAAGTTCGTGCTGAAGAATGAAGAAGGAAAAGGTTGGGCTCAGAGGTTAATGTCTCTCACTGATAATGACATCACCTGGACTCTCAGAGGTTTGGATGAGGTAGCTGTTATTGACCGTTGCGGAGAATACCCTAATGTTCCGTTGATTGGTATCCAAGGAGGAATCTCTTACAATCCATGCTTAGCTCTCCGTCAGTTTGGGAGAGCAAGAGGAGATGGGCCTCATGAAATGCTGGTTCCTCACTTCCATTTTGAGTTTCAGGCAGACAGTGACAAACTACGCCATGGATTCATTAGAGCTTGGGACAGAATTCACAAAGCTGACCCACATGAGTTAGGACCAAAGACTTCTCTACCAATGGAACCCTATTGCAAATGGGTCCGCATCCGTGCTCAGAGGTTAGGTATGCCGTACGAAGCTGTTAGACCTCTCATCCTTGAATCTCCTAATGAAGATGGGATTCCTCCAACTGTCCTCCCTCCTCAGATACCCACTGATTTTGACACGATGAAGAGATCTTGGGCACAGCTAAAGGAAGAACGGGATTTCTATCGGGAGAAGTTCAACGAGCAGGAACGGAAGATCCAGAGGCTGACTAAGCAATTGGAGGAAGAGCGGGTCCTGAACAACTACATCAGCACTGAGAAGAGGAGGCCATGGGAGCATTGATGAGCCTTGGATATTTCTTTTTTTCCTTTCCAGTATTTTTCATTCCTGTAATGCCTAAGGGCAAATTGTTGAACAATTGAAAATTTTAATCTAATGAAGTGTGTTTCCTTTTTTGTCTACAAAGTTGAATCTTGTTTGTCTTTGAAAACATAAAACATACGCATTCCATTGCACCATATGCATAACAGGTACCCTATTTCACAGGTTGCTTAATCTCCTTCGCTGTTTATTTTGAACAGTCATCATGAATCCAGACTCCTCCAGTGAGCAAGCAATCAAGGCCCTACAGGCCCAAAGTGCCCAGTTTCAAGAGATGGTCCTAAGCCTAGCCCAAGGTCAGCAAGAGTTGAAGACTCTACTCCTGAAGAAGAAGAAGAAAAAGAGGACTGTGTTGTTCAACGCCGGACGCAGATTTGGGAACACACTCCATAATGAAGCTGAACCAACTACTTCTTATGCTGAGAAAAACAGTCCCCAAGGGGGAGGAGCTCCTAGTCCCGCAGTCTCCGACAACGAGACGGACTATAATGATGAACAATACCCACCTGCTGCTGACAGATACAAGCAATTGGAGGACCGCTTGAGCGCCATGGAAATTCAGAATGTGTCGGGACTGGATTTCGGAGATCTGGGGTTATCTTCTGGGGTAGTAATTCCACACAAGTTTAAGGCGCCTGCCTTCGCCAAGTATGATGGGGTCTCCTGCCCAAAGCTTCATCTGAGGTCGTACGTAAGGAAGATCCAACCTTACATGGCGGATAAGAACCTATGGATTCACTTCTTCCAAGATAGCCTCTCGGGGTCACAGCTTGAATGGTTCTACCAATTAGATGGAACTAGTATCCGACACTGGGAAGATTTGGCAACCGCATTCTACAGACAATACCAATACAATTCCGATCTCGCTCCTACGCGTACCCAACTTCAGGGTATGTCTCTAGGAACGGGTGAAGGGTTCAAAGAGTACGCACAAAAATGGAGAGATTTGGCTGGCAGGGTGCAGCCTCCATTGACTGATCGTGAGCTGGTTGATATGTTCCTAGGGACTTTATCTGGTCCATTTTTTAATCATTTGGTTGGTAACTCCTCCGCTGGGTTTACGGATTTGATTCTGACAGGAGAAAGAATTGAAGCTGGCATCAGGTCGGGCAAGATACAAAAGGCTGCCTCCACCAGTACTGAGAAGAGGCCGTTTAAGAAAGAAGCAAGTGCCGTCTATGGTCCTAGAAGACAAGTCAAGCCCGAAAGTCGCCAAGCCGTCAATGCTTTGGTCATCTCAAAACCTGTTGCTGCTCCTCAGCAATACAATCAACAAAGAAGTGAAAGGCCCAAGAGGCAGTATACCCGGCTGAGTATGACATTATCTCAAATTTTACCCCAACTATTATCAACCAACTTGGTGACCCTCAAAGAAGCTCCTAAGGTCGTCAACACTGCATCTCCTAAGTATAACCCAAATGCCCGGTGTGCTTATCATTCTGATAGTCCCGGGCACACTACTGATGATTGCTGGGCCTTGAGAAACAAAGTGCAAGATCTTATCGACGCAAAGGAAATTCAGTTTGAAGCGCCTGAGAGATCGAATGTTGTAACTGCTCCTATGCCCCAGCATAGAGTAAATGCCATTGAGGAAGAGTTGTATGCTGTTTCTGTGAATGATCTAGCTACCCCTCTGAAGACTGTCAAGAAGAACCTACTGCTGGCCGGTTTATTTCCGGGTTGCAGTGAAGGTTGCCTGTTCTGTGCTGTTTCCCTATCTGGTTGTCCCTTGCTGAAGTTAGGCATCCAAAGCCTAATGGATAGCAAGGAGATTCTGTTTAAGAAGTCTGCTGTTCAGTTGGTTCCGGTAAAAGAAGTTTCTGTGGTTACCATCTTCAATAATCCAGTCAAGGCTCTCCCGAAGAAGCGTGTTCAAATCATGACTGTTGCACCTGTGGTTATTACTGTTCCGGGGCCTCTCCCCTACGTGTCTGATAAAGCTGTCCCCTGGCATTACGGGGCAGACGTATATGTGAATGGAATCAAACAAGAATTCAACACTGGCGCCAGTATCTGCGATATCACTGGTCCAGCGAAGGTCACCCGCAGTGGCAGGCTCTTCTCTCCTGACATTGCACCGCCCGCTACTCGAAGACCCCTCCTTATAACACCTACAAGTGTACCTGTTCCTGTTGCTGATCAAGTTGTTTCCCCTGCTGCCGAGTCATCTAATGCTCGGGGCAAAGGGATTGAAGAGGAGCCTGCCCGGATGGAGGCACCAATACCTATAAATGCTGAGGCCTCCCAACAAGAAATGGAGGAAATCCTGAAAATAATAAAGAAGAGTGATTTCAATGTTGTCGAGCAGCTGGGGCATACGCCCTCCAAGATCTCCATGCTCTCCTTATTGCTATGCTCCGAGGCCCATGCTAAGGCCTTGATCTCATTTCTCAAAATGGCCCATGTGCCACAGGAGACATCTGCAGTCCAGTTCACTGATTGCGTAGCAAATCTGACAGCAGACAATGGCTTGGGTTTCTCAGATGCTGACCTGACTGCGAAGGGAAGAGATCACAATGATGCCCTGCATGTCTCTATCGAATGCAGGGGCACTACTCTGGCGCATGTATTGGTGGATACTGGTTCTTCCTTGAATGTTCTACCAAAGAAGGCTTTAGACCATTTAGATTGTGAAGGCCTGGAGCTGAAGCCCAGCAATATCATCGTCAGGGCCTTTGACGGTTCAAAAAGGATGGTTCATGGAGAGGTTGACATTCCTATTCGTGTGGGCTCTCAGGTGTTTGACTCTACTTTTTATGTGATGGATATACGTCCATCGTACTCTTGTCTACTGGGTCGACCTTGGATCCATAAAGCTGGGGCAGTGACCTCTACCTTGCACCAGAAGCTGAAGTACCCTGTCAGAGGGAAGATCGTCACTGTGCAAGGAGAAGAGGAGTATATGGTGAGCCATTTGAATTCCTTCAGATACATTGAGATGGACGGGGAGTTTATTGAAACCCCCTTTCAGCATTTCGAGGAGGTGCATCCAATTTCAGCAGCAACAGAAACAGCAGACGAAGAGAATGTTCCTTTGAAGATGGCTTCCCTAAAGGATGTCCGGGCTGTGGTTCAGAGAGGTGAATGTACTAACTGGGGCAGGCTTCCTGACTTTACACAGAAAACTGACAAATTTGGATTGGGCTTTACTGCAGAGGCTCAGAGGGCTGTGCGCAAGGACAAGATCAGAAAGGCTCAAGTGTTTATCTCCAACCCAAGGGTGAACGCTATTGAGGAGGATGTAGAGGAAGCAGAATTTGACAATTGGATCTACCCGACTACCAGCAACGGACCAAGCAACTGGACGGCAAAGGATTTTACACCTATCACATTTGTCACGCAATAATTAATTCTTTTGATTTCCAATTTGTAACAAACAATATGTTAAAACTTTGTTGGCTCGGTGTCCTACCCGAGGCATCGTAGCTCCATTGGTGAGGGCTTTTTGTATGACATTTCCATATATCATCAATCAAAACGTTGGACGTTTGTTGCATTTCAAATCTTGTGCTCTTTTTCTTTCCGTGTTATATATATTGCAAAACAACTATATTTACACACACCCACTTATACAGGTTTCAATCCACTCTGGATCTCACTGGTAACAGCTCTGCTACCGCCAGTTATGACTTCGAGAATCCGATCAACTTGGCCGAAGACGAAGGTGAAGATGATTGCGAAGTGCCTGGTGAACTCGCAAGACTGCTGCTCCAGGAAGATAGGGCTATTCAACCACATGAAGAGCCGGTAGAAACGACCAACCTGGGTACTGAGACAGATAGGAAAGAGGTCAAGATTGGGGCTAATCTAGAGCTCAGCGTGAAGCAACGATTGATCCAGATGCTACAGGATTACATGGAGATATTTGCTTGGTCCTATGAAGACATGCCTGGTTTGGATGCCGACATTGTAGTTCATCACCTGCCAACCAAGGAAGATTGCCCTCCGGTAAAGCAAAAAGTCCGACGTATGCGCCCAGAGATGTCTGAAAAGATCAAAGCCGAAGTTATGAAGCAATTCGATGTCGGGTTTCTTGCAGTGACTTCTTACCCGCAGTGGGTTGCCAATGTGGTGCCAGTGCCAAAGAAGGACGGTAAAGTCAGAATGTGTGTCGACTATAGGGATTTGAACAGGGCAAGCCCCAAGGATGACTTCCCCTTACCTCACATCGACGTTCTTGTTGACAATACCGCTCAACACAAGGTTTTCTCCTTCATGGATGGTTTTTCAGGGTATAATCAGATCAAGATGGCTCCAGAGGATATGGAGAAGACTACCTTTGTGACTCAGTGGGGCACCTTCTGTTATAAGGTCATGCCATTCGGGTTGAAAAATGCTGGGGCAACCTATCAACGTGCCATGGTTGCTTTATTTCATGATATGATCCATCATGAGATTGAGGTATACGTTGATGACATGATTGCAAGGTCTCAAACTGAGGAAGAGCACCTGGACCATCTGAGGAAGTTGTTTGACCGACTCAAATTATACAAGCTGAGGTTGAATCCCAACAAATGCACCTTTGGGGTAAGATCCGGAAAATTGCTAGGTTTCATTGTAAGTGATAAAGGTATTCAAGTGGACCCTGCCAAGGTTAAAGCCATTCAAGAGATGCCGACTCCGAAGACAGAGAAAGAAGTTAGAGGCTTCCTAGGACGATTGAATTACATTGCCCGATTCATCTCACATCTGACTGCTACTTGTGAGCCAATCTTCAAATTACTGAAGAAAGATCAAGTAGTACGCTGGAACGATGAATGTCAGGCTGCCTTGGAAAAGATAAAGGAATATCTCCAAGAGCCACCCATTCTTATGCCACCAGTGGAAGGAAGACCTCTGATACTATACTTGACAATGCTTGATAATTCAATGGGGTGTATGCTGGGGCAGCATGACGAGTCTGGCCGAAAAGAGCACGCTATTTATTACTTGAGCAAAAAGTTTACCGACTGTGAGTCTCGTTACTCACTGCTTGAGAAAACTTGCTGCGCTCTTGTATGGGCTGCTCGCCGGCTGAGACAGTATATGCTGACTCACACTACCTTGTTGATTTCAAAGATGGATCCCATCAAGTACATATTTGAAAAGCCTGCTCTGTCTGGGAGAATAGCGAGATGGCAAATGATCTTGACAGAGTATGATATCCAGTATACAACTCAGAAAGCAATCAAAGGAAGTGTACTGGCAGATCATTTGGCACACCAACCTGTGGACGATTACCAATCATTGAACTTTGATTTTCCGGACGAAGACATCATGGTGGTAACTGACTGTGAAGTACCTGGACCGGATGAAGGACCTGAGGAAGGATCCCGATGGTCTATGCATTTTGATGGAGCCTCCAATGCTTTGAGTAACGGCGTCGGCGCTGTAATCATATCCCCCAAAGGAACTCATACTCCACTCACCGCCCGATTATGTTTCAACTGCACCAACAACATGGCGGAGTATGAGGCATGTATCATGGGTCTTCAAGCTGCAATTGACTTAAGGATCAAGTTTCTGAGTGTCTTCGGAGATTCCGCTCTCGTGATCAATCAGATCAAAGGCGAGTGGGATACGAAACACCCAAATCTCATTCCTTACAAGGAGTATGTGTTGACCTTGCTTCCCCACTTTGAAGAAATAACTTTTGAGCACTTCCCGAGAGAGGAGAATCAGCTAGCGGACGCACTAGCTACGATGTCTTCAATGTTCAAAGTTAAATGGGACAATGAGGCTCCCCGAATCATTATCTGGAAGTTGGATGAACCAGCATACTGCTGCGATCTCGAGGCCGAGAAGGTGACTGAAAAACCCTGGTATCATGAGGTGAAGAGGTACTTGGAAGCTCAGGAATACGCTGAAGGTGCCTCTGTCAATGACAAGAAATTCATGAGGAGGTTTGCGGCAAAATTCTTCCTCAGCAACGACATTCTCTACAAACGGAATCATGATTCAACTCTACTACGTTGTGTGGATAAGGCTGAAGCAGAGAAGATCATGATAGAACTGCATGAAGGCACATTTGGAACACATTCCAGTGGACACACCATGGCTAAGAAAATCCTTCGAGCAGGATATTTCTGGTCCATAATGGAAGCTGATTGTTACCAACACTACCGAACTTGTCATAAATGCCAGATCTATGCTGACAAGGTGCATATCCCTCCGGTTCCTCTGAACGTCCTGACGGCACCCTGGCCTTTTGCAATGTGGGGCATTGATATGATCGGTGAGATCCGACCAACGGCAACCAACGGGCATCGCTTCATCTTGGTGGCGATCGATTACTTCACGAAGTGGGTTGAGGCAGCTTCCTACGCCACAGTAACCAAGAGCGTCGTGGCACGTTTCATCCGGCATAATCTGATCTGTCGGTACGGCGTCCCAGAAAGAATCATTACGGACAATGGTACCAATCTCAATAACACAATGATCACTGAACTCTGTGAACAATTCAAGATACAACACCACAATTTTTCTCCCTACCGGCCAAAGATGAATGGGGCTGTAGAGGCAGCTAATAAAAATA
This sequence comes from Vicia faba, assembly GCA_948472305.1. Lineage (NCBI taxonomy): Eukaryota > Viridiplantae > Streptophyta > Magnoliopsida > Fabales > Fabaceae > Vicia > Vicia faba. Next base: position 415,074,561 of record OX451738.1, read on the forward strand.
TCAAGAAAATTGTGCAGAAGATGACGGTGACTTATAAAGATTGGCACGAGATGTTTCCGTTTGCTCTTCATGGGTACCGCACCTCAGCAAGGACGTCAACCGGGGCAACTCCCTTCTCCTTGGTCTACGGCATGGAGGCAGTCTTGCCAATCGAAGTCCAGATACCCTCTCTCCGGATAATGAAGGATGCAGACTTGAGTGAAGATGACTGGATACAGACTCGACTTGATCAATTAAACCTGATTGACGAAAAAAGGCTCACCGCTATCTGTCATGGTCAGACGTATCAAAAACGGATGATCAGGGCATTTAACAAGAAGGTCAGACCGCAAGAGTATCAAGTTGGGGACCTGGTAATCAAACGCATCATCCTTCCTCAAAGTGATCCCCGGGGCAAATTGACCCCTACTTACGAAGGGCCATTTGTGGTTAAACATGTGTTCTCAGGAGGAGCCATGATCCTAACCACCATGGATGGTGACGACCTTCCTCACCCCGCCAATGCAGACATAGTGAAAAAATACTACGCATAAATAAAAGACCCGCTAGGTTGACATACCTAGGCAAAAATAAGGGCTTCCCGGCGAACCAAAAGGGTTCGGGCAAAAATAAGGGATGAAATGAAAAAAATATGTACACCCGGCAAGTCGAAAACCTGAAAAGGCGGCTTGGGCAAAAATGGGTATCCCGGTGGACTGAAAACCCGAAAGGGCGGTCCAGGCAAAAGTTAGGGATAGAGCGTAACACTATGTCTCATTGGATCACTTCGCATCCAGAATTCGGCATCAACTATCTGGCTCAGACTTTGGCATCGACCAATCAGCTTCATCTTCAACCAGGCAGCAAAGCGATGAGACGCTTGGAGACATAAAGGCGATAGCAGAGTTGGAACCCAGTGGGATTGTTCACATAGCTGTTTTGTTTTCTTTTCAAAATTGTAAACTCTATATTATTTGGCGGCGTCCTCTTACTAGGATGTCAGCCTCTTGTACAAAAACGCCTATTCACAGGCAAAGTTCAAATCAATACAAATTCACTTGTCCATATAAATTGCCATTGTTTTTCCTTTTTCTGTTTTGTTTTGCGAAGAACGTCCAATGTTCATTTTTGATATATGCATTTGACATTAAAATTGCTGATTCATAAATATTTGCACATGAAACGAAAGATTAATTACAGGTGACATCAGAAACAGGGGCAATATGAAGTTGTCTGATGCAGTCTGGTTGCTTTGTCCGCCAAGGTACCCAGGTAGATTCGACCGAAGAATGTGACCAAATCATCTCAACTCCCCGCAGAGTAAGACAAGATTCAGCAATACTTTCCCCAAGCGGAGTTGATTCCCTGTCAATCCTGAAAAGGCACAACATTCCCCGGCAGATCTTAAAGCTCATCCCCGGTAGATTCTGGAAGCTTATTCCCTATAGGATACGGACGTCTCTCCCGAGTTTTATTCAGAGTTATTTCCTCACAAAGACTTATAACTGGGTTATCCTCAGCTAATTGCCACGGAAGATCGCTCTCGACAAAGTTCTTTCTATCCCCAGCGGAATTTATCTTTGGTATCCCCAGCGGAGTTTATCATCATTATCCCCAGCGGAATCCATCATTAAAGTCCTCAGCAGGCCTCTCATCAAAACTTCGGCAAAGTATCTCTTCCACAGAGCAATTCCCCGGCCGGTCGTCAAGGATTTATTTTCCTAAGACGAAATTACATTCATAAACATTTCACATTTTCATACATCTTACTTACATAACATGATAAAGTGCATACAACACAATCTCATGTCATACATCATGACATTGCATACAACTTATGTTTTTGCCTTTTCAGGGAAAGAGACAATCCCAAAGACAACTACCTTCAACTGTCACGATTCCAGATTCGATACCTGTACCTAGCCAGGGCACATCTGAGAGTGATCAGTTTCCAGACTCGATTCCTGTATCTAGCCAGGGCACGTCTGAAGAGTTCAAAGATTCGATTCTTGTATCTAGCCAGGGCATATCTATTGACAACATTTCCAGATTCGACTCCTGTATCCAGCCAGGGCATATCTGTTGACTACATTTCCAGACTCGATTCCTGTATCTAGCCAGGGCACGTCTGAAGATTTCCAGATTCGATTCCTGTATCTAGCCAGGGCACGTCTGAAGAGTTTGAAGATTCGATTCCTGTATCCAGCCAGGGCATATCTAACAACTATCGCAACTCCGGATTCGACTCCTGTATCCAGCTAGGGCATATCTGTTGACCACATTTCCAGACTCGATTCCTGTATCTAGCCAGGGCACGTCTGAAGAGTTCGAAGATTCGATTCCTGTATCCAGCCAGGGCATATCTAACATCTATCACAATTCCGGACTAGATTCCTGTATCTAGCCAGGGCACGTCTGAAGATTTCCAGATTCGATTCCTGTATCCAGCCAGGGCACATCTGCGAGCAACCAATTGTAGATTCGACACCTGTATCTAGCCAGGGCATATCTGCATGAGGAGATTGAAGATCAAACACCTGTAACAAGCCAGGAAAACATCTGTCTTTCTCAAATACGCAAGTTCTCGCTAAGGAATCTCTTACGCGATCAACACTTCCAAATGGCATCTATAAGCCCATTCCTGACATCACATTTACTGATGCTTCAACATGCGAGTGCAAATTTCCGGGCACTCTAGTGTCCAATCTCCTTTTACCCTCGAGTCACGAAAGGCAAACTTGCCAATCTAACTCTTCAGGTCCAAGAAGATTGAACAGGGGCAACTGTTGTACCCCAAAATTTGCCCTCCCATTTCCTCAACATTTTCTCATCACAAAAACCTTGAAGATCAAGATCCAGTTAGGGTTTCCTCTGCTCAAGACTTCTCCCTGCACTGTGGACCCAAATTAGGGTTTGGGGTTGAACAAAGATGTTTTGACCTAAAATGCCTAAGATGACTTTCATGCTTCATGTTGGACTCCCAAGTTTATCCATACCAAGTTTCAAATCTTGATTCCAAATTTTGCCCAGTCAATTGGACAGTTGACCTAGAAATCAGTTGTATTGGGGAAAAAGTCAACTGTGGTCAATTGACAGTCAAATCTCATGAAAATTGACCCACATCAACATTATGAACTCATATGGACCATTTGATCAAGTTTGGATCATAATTCCACAAGAAATTTGATCAGATCACCAAAAGGGCAAAATGGTCATTTTTAGGGTTTTGACTGCACAAAGGCAATTTTTGACTGTTTGACCTAGCCAATGGCAAACTAAGCTCACATATGGACTCAAGGACTCAATGAAATGGTCTTGACACATTCATCAAGCTCAAAAGATCCCAAGTACACAAGATTGACAGTTGAATTTCCCAGTCAATTGATCAATTTTGACTGTATACTAAAAAGTCAAACTTTGACTTTTTGGTCAAAATCAAGAGTCAAGATTCATTTTTCATCAAAACATGCCAAATCATGAAACTTGTTCACCAAGAAATCACAAAATGCAAATTAGGGTTTGAAATGGAATTTTTCATAACTTAGAATTTTTCTAAGTTATGGAAAACCCTAATTTTTTCCCAACTTTGCCCCACTTTTTCACCAAGATTCATTTGGATTCAAACAAAAGTCAAAACATGAAAGTTGTAGCTTGTTGCATAATCTACAACCTTTATTCACAAAGTTTTCTCATTTGAAGCTTGTATCTCAAGTTACAATTTTTTGAATAAGGGCACTAAACCATTCTTAACTTAGTGAAAATTTGACCTATTTTGGACAAGTTTTTCACCCCACTTCAAGGCCATTTTACATACACTTCCACTTGGAATTTCAATTTGCATTTCAAAGATGGGTTGTAGTACACATTCCAAGCTTTCCAAAATGTCCAAGAAATCATCAAACAACCTCATGGTTAGGGAGAATCGAATTTCACAATATAGCAAAAACTCACTTTTGATTTGGCCATTTTTCATGTTCATAAGTTATGCAAACTTCTCAAAACCAGCATGCCCTTGATTACAGGTCCTTAAACCAAGTTACACTCATAAATTTAATGCATATTCTTTGTGCCAAGACCAAGTTCTTTGAGTTCAAGCATTGTCTAAAGGATTAATCCCAATTTGGAAAAAGTAAACTATCCATTTTTGCAAAAGTTCACTTTATGTCAAATTGAAAATCCAACAAGTACATTGCAAATCTGATTGGCACAAGATTATGAACAAATTACTCTGATCAAGAGAAGATTTGCAGTAGGATTAGGGGTCTCCTAGATGCCTAGAAACACAAATTGGCTTTTGTTGCTTAAGAAAGAAGAAAAGTGCATAACTCATACCAACTAAAAAAAAAACCAGCTTACAAACACAAGAACAAAGTTATCAAACACATTACACACATCATAACCAAGCTATTGCACGAGCCATTTGCCTCCCAAACATCATCAAACCAAAAAACACCATCAAACTGCAAAAATAGAGTTGCCTCTGCAGTTTGAGTGCCAACTTCTATTTCTCTCAAGCATTCTTGCCAAAACCAGTTCACACACCTTCCATACCATCTATGCAAGATAACCAAAAGCAAAGGCACGACCTGTAACACCTCCAAGCCACTTCACCATTTTTGTTTTTTCTGTTTTGCAGTTGAAGTTCTCCAGCACGATTCAGGGAGCTTCAAGACAAAGTAGAACTTGGAATAGCATCCTTACACTTCAAGGAAGCTATACAAATCATCATCTTGCTCTGAAAACTCCCCCATTGCAAAGCACGATTCCAACTGAACAGGTATATTCATGGAGTTCTATCTCTCAGTATAGGCATTGTTAGCTTTAGGTTTGTGAAGGAAACATGTCACAATCATAACCCTGAATATGCCCATATGATTAGATTTCATTTATACTATGTGAGCTTAGAGAATTTTGGTTCTGAATATTGATGAAAAGTTAGGTCAGAAATTGGGGGAGAAGAAATTCTCCCTCATCTTAGAGAGTTAGGTCAAGTTCTTTACATGGTTGAATTCGTCTTCTCATGCTCTACACTTTTCATGTTATGAGTTTTGCTTGAAAGTCCAGGAATCAAGAGATAGAAAACGCGTGGGTGATGTTGTTCAGAGGTTGAAGATGACTGGTTCTGGGCTGGGCCTGGAATGTTTTTCTTATTTGCACCTTGTTTCTACTTTGACACCCCCCTGATCCATTTTGATTTTCACTTGTTATTTTCTATATTTTCTTTTTGATTTTGTTTCCATATTTTTATTCAATTCATAAAAAAGCATTAAAAATATTTTTTTTATATTTTTTGCATTTATTTTGATATTTATTTGACTATTAGTTAGTTTTGTACATAAATAAATAATTATACATATATATTTTTTTTGTTTAAAATATTAAGATAATACAAATATATTTTTTTACACACTTTTATTTTATTTTTACTTCCTGAAAATATTTTGTTTAAAAAAATACTCTTTTTATTTTTATATTAAATATTATTAATTAAATAATACATATCTTGTAAATAGTACAAATATACACATATATATATATATATATATATATATATATATATATATATATATATATATATATATATATATATATATATATATATATATATATATATATATATATATATATATATATATATATATATATAGAGTAAAATGCCAAAAAATGTACATATTTCATTTTTTAATATTTAATACTAAAAAATACCCTTTTTTACAAATATACCATATTTCATTTTATTTTTGTATATAAATAATAAGTATTATATGAATTAATTGATTAATACCCCTTTAATAGAATTAGGGTTTTGCCCTAAATGTGAAAAAACTCCAAAAAAATAATACCCTTTTATTTTCCTTTTATAAATAATCTTTTTTCATACATATAAAAAATTTCTTTTTGCATTCTTGCATATTTATCTTATTTTATTTAATCTATGCAAAAATATTTGTCTTGTAAATATTCAATATTGATGTAATAGTTTTAGGTTTACATTACTTGTCAAAATCCCCATTTGAACATTTGTACCCCCCTTCCCATATTTGGTTTTGTAATAGCTTAGTAAATTTATTTTCGCGCTTTTATTGCTTTCTAATTATGCCATGTTAGAATTAGGGTTTGTATGCGAAAAACAACAAAAATGGTTATGACCTAATCTCAAGACAAACAAGCATGAAAATGGACACACAAATCACACTTGCACCCCCTAGGGTACTCCACTTGTTGCCTTTCAAATTGGGCCATATTGCATGTTAGGTCTCTTTGGGCAAAACAAACAAATTGAATGATCATAGTCCCTCGATAACATTTTTCAAAACAAACAAAAACAAATGATCAAGTCCCTTAAAGAAAATGCCCAAAGATACTTGGCACCATTGCAATTATGGTCTAAACGATGACCCGCGCCCGTCCCTTTGACATCCTAAACATAAGATTGTCCACCAAATACAATGGTGGAACAAACTTATTGAAAGGGTTAAGACATAGCAATAAACTTTGAGAAATTTAGGAGTAGATAACCTCTTAGTTACTTGAATCAATCTTGCAAACTAAAACACTTGCCTATTTCTAAAACCACACCTCACAACACTTTCAAAACAACTTTCAAAAACAAATGAAAACCTTTTCAAAAGACATACATCTTTGTATACATCCCCACATGGATCATTACAAAGGTTGCCACCACATTGGCTTCTTTTCAAAACATTTTCAAACCCACACACACACAAGCACCATTTAAAACAATTGAAAACAAAAGGCAAGTGATTTAAGCAAGTAACTAAGAGCCTATGGATAACCATGGATAGAAAGGGTGCTAATACCTTCCCTTTCTATAATCTACTCCCCGAACCCAAGAAAACATCTCAAAAGGTTTTTGCTGTGCTTTTTTAAACCTTTCCTTAGGATAAAATAAAAAGTCGGTGGCGACTCTTGCTCAACCGAAACATTTGCGAAAACAAACGCAAAACTCAAGTCAGTTCTCCCACCGTACCACACCATGTATTTCAAGAAGTATATAATTTTTCCTATTTGTTCATGCAGACGTGATTTGTTGATAGGACCGACGCTTGCTACAAATATGGAGTTAAATACCAACATGGTTTACATGAGACATATACTCAACTGAAAACATGGTAACATACTTAATAATTTAATAATCTATAAATGTAATGTGAATCCAGACGAGACCCGTGCGATAGCACGAGTTTGTTACTAGTATGTTATTGAAAGAAGAAAAGAAAAAAATAGACAGCATTTAATGTATAAGAAAATTTGTATCTATTTAAATCCTAAGATGGTGGAATACACATTTGTTTAAAATGAAACAGAACAAATAAGAGTTAAATCCTTTGTTAAAAGCACAATTGTATTATATCAAAAATAGTAAGTATAACTTCATTATCATGGTATGTTGAAATCAAAGTTAGAATGTAAAGAATAATATAATGTTTATTTAAAATAAAAGAATTGAAATCAATAGTAGTAAGAATGGGACTTTTTGCACTTTAAGAATATAAATTAAAAAATTTATAGTTGGGGTTTATATTGAATATAAATTTAATATTAGAAAAACATTGGTACTGCAACGGACACCAAACACACAAAAAGGAGATTCATCAAAAGTTATAGTTATTTGTAGAAGTCCCTTATTTTTCTTCTGGAAAACTTTGCAGTCACACTATGCGGACGTCATATGTTCTTCAATATCAACATGGAAGTGTTAGTTGGTTAATTTCTGTTAGTTGTTATTTGGGTTCTAGCTTGTATTTGAGTCTGGGCATGTTGCCTATATAAAGGGTCATTACTTTGTAATCCACATAACTGCAGTAACAATAATAACAGTTTCAGTTTAAGAGTTAGTTACACTAACTAACTCAGCAATCTCTCTCTCTTTTCTTCTCTCTTTTTCCTCTTGTTTTTCACAATATTCATCTTTCTTGAATCCTTTGTTCTAACAAATTGGTATCAGGACTTGTTTGCGATTCAGAGAGAATCTAATGGAAAACGGATCAACAACCTCAACACAATTTCCAGCAAATCTTCTGGTTTTCAAAGGTGAAAACTATCAAAGATGGGTGACACAAATGAAAGTTATTTTCAGATTTCAAGATGTTGTAGAAATCATGAATGATGGAATTTCACAACTGGAGGAATATGCTACGGAAGCCCAGAAAGTTGTGCACAAAGATCAGAGGAAGAAATATGGCAAGGCGTTGTTCTTGATTCACTAGTGTGTGGATTATGATGTGTTTGAGAAGATAATCGAAGAAGAAACAGCAAAAGGAGCTTGGGAAAGCCGAAGTCTTTGTATGGTGGAGGTGAGAAACTGAAGAAGGTGAAGTTGTAGACTCTGAGAAAGCAGTATGAGATGTTGCAGATGAAAGATGATGAATTTGTTTCAGTATATTTCTCAAGAGTGGCGATGCTAACAAACCAGATGAAGACGTGTGGTAAGCGCTAATGGATCTGTAAAAGATAGAAAAGGTATTAAGATCTCTAATTGCATATTTTGATTACTTTGTTATAACAATCAAAGAGGCCAAAAATCTATCTGAGATGAAGTTGGAAGAACTTCAAGCTTCTTTGGAGGCTCATGAAATGAGGCTGCAGCAAAGAAACTCAGAAAGGGAGAAGACAGCTGAACAAGCATTACAATCAAGATTCAGCAAGAAAGCTGGAAAAGAGAAATCGAAGCAGCGTAAGAATCTTACTAGTGATGAGAAGTCAAGCAAGAATACTGATTCGAAAGGAGTGGGCAACAAGTATACTAGGAAGAAAGTTGACACGAAAGGGGTGCAATGTTACAATTGTCAAGGTTTTGGCCACTATGCTAGAGATTGTCAAAGCAAGACAGCTGCAAGGTTGAAAGATAGTGATGAAGCTCAATATGCACAAGTTGGAAGTAGTGATTCTGATGATGTGTTGTTGCTGGTGAACACTCAATCGAACACTAAAAAAAACATGTGGTATATGGATTCAGGATGTAGCAACCACATGACTGGTAATAAAAACTGGTTCACCAAGTTAGATGAGTCAGTCGAAAAGGTTTTAAAGTTTGCAGATGGTAGACATATCAAATCAGGTGGTAAAGAATACATTTCGATTATCAAGAAGGATGATCGAAAGGCTACTATCACTGAAGTTCTGTATGTACCTTCGATGACAAGTAATTTGATAAGTGTAGGTCAATTACTTGCAAAAGGCTTCAATATAAAGTTGGAGAATAATCAGATGAAGGTATATAAGGCTGATGGGAGGCTAATCATGAAAGCACCATTGACGGAGAACAAAACCTTCAAAGTCGAACTCAACACATCAGATGACAAATGTCTTGCTTCAACTGCAGAAGAAGACAAGAAATGGCTATGGCATCACATGTATGTACATCTAAACTTCAAAAGTTTATGTATGCTCAATCAGAAGAAAATGGTGCTTGGGGTGCCGTATGTGAAGGAATCAAAGCAGATATGTGAAGAATGTTGCAAAGCTAAGCAGGCAAGGAAGGCATTCAAACGTGATTTTCCTATAAGGTCAAGGAAAAAACTGGAGTTGGTTCATTCAGATGTGTGTGGACCTTTCAAAGTAAAGTCCAATTGAGGTAATAGGTATTTCCTTACTTTCATTGATGAATTCACCAGACATATGTGGATTTACCTCATTGAAAGGAAGAGTGCGGTATTCACACATTTCAAGAAGTTCAAGTTGCATGCTGAGAAACAAAGTGGCTGCAAATTGAAAAAGTTAAGAACTGATGGTGGTGGTGAATATACATCAACATAATTTGCCAGATTTTGCAATGAGGAAGATATAAAGCATGAGGTTGTTGCTGAAGGGGTAAGAAAACACTTAGAAAAGGGGGGGGGGGGGTGAATAAGTGACTCTTTTCGAGTTTCAATACAAAGCTCAAACAATAATGAAATAACACAGTTATTTTTATCCTGGTTCATTTGAACTCAAACTACTCCAGTCCACCCGCCAAGGTGATTTCGCCTTTCTCAACAAGGACTTAATCCACTATAATCAACTGATTACAATCACACAACAACTGTTGTGACTAATAATGCACAAGTAATCTTACAAGTGACTAACCACACTAAGACTTAAATCTAGTCCTAGTCTTCTTGAGAAATCTGACCAAACTTGGTCTCTCAAGGAACAAATACAGAAGTATAATCTTTACAGATAATTGAAATAGAGTTTTCTTTTAATCAAGCTATATCACAACTGTGATTTTTCACTTAGAATATAATACACAAAATGTATGAACTATGAGTTTGTTAGCTTTTGAATCTTTCACGTAGTTTCTTGTTTGAGCGTTGTTGTTGGCTTGCAATAAATGTCCTTCTATTTATAGTAGGAATAATAAGATTATTGCTGCCTTCAAAGGAAATGGAGAGCATTAAATGCTTTGCGTGTATCCTTGCAAAATTCCATTCTCCAAGAAACTAGTTGTAGGCACTTGAGTGCTTTCAGCCGTCTTTGCATTAATTAGCAAACGTCAGAATGTAAGAACGTGTTTCCTTTGCTTTGACAAGACACATTGATTAAGACATTGTTTCAGTATTTGCTTTAACTCAGAACATGCTTCATTCAACTTCTGGTCAGAGCGTTGCTTGCTAAGATCTTTGAACAACGCTTGCTTTCAAGTTATCTTCAGAATCAAGAAGCCTGCTAGAAGTTAGAAGATACATTTAAAAAAGTAAAGGTTCTTACCAGAGTCAGCAGATGCGTTTGAATAAAAGGTTATTTTATCAAAGAACTTCTTCATAATCTTCGCTTAGTACTTTGGAATGTTTCTAGTCAGAACATTAACTAAGACATTCAAAACACATTCATTAGAGCATAAATTATCTTAAATATAATTTAGTTATCATCAAAACACTTGGGATATGTCATAATTAATCTTGTTATTTCAGTTGCACCCTATACGCCTCAGCATAATGACATCGTTGAGAGAAAGAATAGAAGTGTACTGAACATGACCAGATGTATGTTGAAAGCTAAGAATATACCTAAGAGATTTTGGGCTGAAGCAGCTTCGACAACAGTATACATTCTAAACAGATGCCCAACGAAGAAGATGGTCGAAAAGACACCACATGAGGCTTGGACAGGGTCGAAGCCAAATGTATGTCATCTTAGAATTTTTGGATCAATGTGTTTCAAGCATGTACCTGAACAATTAAGAAAGAAGATGGATGATCAAAGTGAAGTCACAGTGCTCATAGGTTATCATTCGACTGGTGCATACAAGTTGTATTCACCAATCAAAGATAAACTAGTGATCAGTAGAGATGTTCTTGTAGATGAAAGCAAAGGATGGTATTGGAGTCGAAGTGAAGTTCAACAAGAATCAGACACGGTCACAACTGTGTTCGAAGAAGATGAAGCTTCGACAAGTCAAAATGAACAAGGTGATACTTTGATTGGTCGAAATGAAGAACCACTTGTGCATAATGAAAGAAGATCCACAAGAACAAGAACTGAGTCAACTAGGCTGACTGGATATGAGAGGTTTCCGGATCAAGCAATAAATGCTGATGGTGACTTAATCGAAGAAGCCATGATGATGTGTGAAGAAGAACCAATTGACTAGGGTGAAGCCTTGAGCAATTCAAATTGGTGTGAAGCCATGAAAGAAGAACTTAGAGCCATTGAGAAGAATAATACTTGGGAGCTCTTCGAAAGAACCAACAAGAAACCAATTGATGTGAAATGGATCTACAAGGTGAAACGAAGGCCATATGGTGAGATTGCAAAGTACAAGGCAAGACTGGTGGCCAGAGTTTTTCTACAACAACCAGGTATTGACTTCGATGAAGTGTATGCGCCTGTTGCTAGGATCGAAACAATCAGGATTGTTATTTTGATAGTTGCATATAGAGGATGGAAATTGCACCAACTTGATGTAAAGTTAGCATTTTTGAATGGGTCTCTGGAAGAAGAAGTCTATGTCAGTCAACCATCAGGCTTCGATGTCAAAGGGCAGGAGTCGAAGGTTTACAGATTGAGAAAGGTTCTCTATGGCTTGAAGTAAGCTCCTAGAGCTTGGAATAAAAGGATAGATAGCTTCTTAATCGAAGCAGGGTTCATAAAGTGTGTCTCTGAACATGGAGTGTATGTAAATGATGTCAAAAGAGCCAATTAAATAATTTTATGCCTCTATGTTGATGACTTACTCATTACATGAGCAGATGAAGCTGAGATAATGAAGGTAAAGTCAACGTTAATGCAGGAATTCGAAATGTATGATTTAGGGAATCTTTCCTACTTCCTGGAAATGGAATTCAAAGACATCGAAGGAGGAGTTTTCTTGCATCAAATTAAGTATGCTTAAGATATATTGAAGAGGTTCAATATGAGAAACTGTAAGGCAGTTTTTACTCCATTAGAGGCTGGAGCAAAGCTAAAGAAGGAATCAAATGATGAGTTTGTAAATTCGACCCTTTACAAACAAATCGTTGGATCATTGAGGTATATTTGCAATACTAGACCAGATATCTGTCAAAGTCTAGGATTGTTGAGAAGATTTATGGAGAAGCCTCAGGAATGTCATCTCATTGCAGTAAAAAGGGTGTTGAGATACATCAAGGGAACTGTTGATCATGGTGTGCTGTTGCCAAAAGGATCGAAGAACAGTACAAAGGTCGAAGTGCATGGATACAATGACTCAGATTTCAGTGGAGATCAAGATGAAAAGAAGAGTACTGCAGGGTACATTTTCATGATCTAAGGAGCTCCAAACTCCTGTAGTTCGAGGAAGCAAAGCATTATGGATTTTTCTTCACGCGAAGCATAATATGTGGTTGCATCATATGCTGCATGCCAAGCAGCATGAATCAAAATGCTACTTGAAGAGCTCAAAATAATGGAATCGAAGATGAAGTTATTTGTTGATAACAAGTCAGCAATAAATCTTGCAAATCACCCATTATGTCATTGTCGAAGTAAGCACATTGAACGAAGGTATCATTTTCTGAGAGACCAAGTAAACAAAGGGAAGCTTGAAATAAATCATTGCAAGACAGAAGTGCAACTAGCTAACATATTCACCAAACTTCTGAAGAAAGTGAGATTCGAAGAGTTAAAGAAAGGCATTGGGATGAGAAGTCTCGATAACATGAATTAAGAAGGTGTGTTAGTTGGTTAATTCCTGTTAGTTGTTATTTGGGCTTTAACTTGTATTTGGGCCCGGGCATGTTGCCTATATAAAGGGTCATTACTTTGTAATCCACATAACTGCAGTAACAATAAGTGTAACTAACTCATCAATCTCTCTCTCTCTCTCTCTCTCTCTCTCTCTCTCTCTCTCTCTTCTCTCTTCTTCCTCTTGTTTTTCACAATATTCATTTTTCTTGAATCCTTTTTTCCAACAGGAAGGTCCATCAAAAGGTCAAGCTGAATCCGTCCATATCTCACCGCCATGGTAAGTTTCATCCTCATCCACCCTTTTAGGTAGTACATGCAGTCATTTATTATGCATGTTGATATGATGTTATGTTTTGTTGGTTGAATCAAGTTTAGGGTTTCAGATTGAATCAATTGATTTTTAAGAACCAAAGCTTAACAAAGTTTGCTTCTTTAGTTTGAGTGGTTGTATAACACTTTGCATGCATGATGTCATCAATTGATTTGTATTTTTTTCTTCCAGTAAGAGAGTGACCGTGGAGTATGTGGAATCAAGCAGAAAACACATGGAGCTGTATTGGGACCAGTTGGAGCGGGAGGAAGAACGAGATAACAGAAAGGGTTAACTCAAATGGTAAGTTTGTGTGGCAGGAAATTAGTCTGAACAATCTTGAATAGGGTTGGTTCACTCAGGAGTATACCGGGTATGTGGAGGAAGTTAGGTCTGCTGAAGAAAAAGTGGTTAACACTCTTCCTGTTGGTGTTTGTGCTGAGTCGAAGGGAAAGCTTCCATAGAAAACAATATTGTCGCTGAAGAGGACATTAATCAAGACGACCAGACAATATATGTAGTTGAAAGCATGAAAGCTCCTGGTGCCTCTATGGATGATATGATTTCAATTCCATCTGATAGCGATGATGGGAACAAGTAATATTTATTATTTTTGGGATGCAATTGCGTTCTTTTCATATGAGTTCTTAATGTATGTTAAGTTTGTAAGTTTCAAGAACATGTGTTATATGTGGTTTTGTTTTTCCAATTAGGGAACATGTTTCTATTACCGAAGAGGTGGATGAGGAGAGATGGTGCAAGGTCGTTGATTTCCCAAAGGTTGTTTCAACCAACATTTTGGTATGTTAATAAAAAAAACATTTATTGACATATGATTTTGTAAGAGTAAAGGCAAAAGTTTTAACATTTTCGTTGTTGTTCATAACTTGTGCAGCAAATTCCTTCCGCTGTAGTTGAAAAATGCCTTGTGGAACCACCAAGTACCATCAAACTGTACGACGAAGACTTAGATGAAAACCACCCGTGTGTGCTGAAAATGAGGTATGGTTCGAAAAGGTTTGGTTTGAATAGGTCTGATTCGAAGGAGACGTTCCTTGCACGTGGGTGGTACAAGTTTGCAAAAGGAAGGAACTTATGTGAAGGCGATGTGCTGCATTTTTCTATCAGTTATCCTTCGGTGATTGAAATCAAAGTTAGGATGGTTAGCTGGTGTGCTTGTTGTTGAGGAACCGTTTTAAGGGTTGAAGAAGTGGTTGTTGCTTGTGTTATTTTGGAATTTTGAAAGCTTTTATCAATGCAAACCTGAAGTAGAATTTAATATGTTTTGACTTAGAAATGTATAGTTTGTTATATTGTAACTGTTGTTATGTAAGAAGCATGTAGTTAGTCAGTACTTTTGGACATGTACTTCATGGCAGTTTCAATGATTAACCTTGTACTTCATGTACTTTTGGCCACTAATGTGAACTCTAATGTAATATTTGTAAAACCTTGTTATCCATTAAATGTAAGTGAATATTTTGTATAGTAAAATATGAGTTGTAATGGTCTGTTAACACAAATGGTGTACTGAAATGTGAGGCCCTTATGAATGTGAAAGTCCATCATGTGGATGGTAACTTTATGTACATTGACATAAATTATGTAGTTAGTTTCCATTCAAAAGAGTTGGTGTGGTTATAAAAGTGTATAGCAAAGCGAAGTTATGCCTTTATTACCACGTGCATGGTTTTGAAAACACATAACACTAAAGGCAAAAGAACAAAAGTCCAAAACACACTAAAGTTAGGTTTATTTAATAAATAAAAGTAATGGAACGTGCACACGTGAATTTATTACTTGATAACAAAATAAATAGGTTTTGGTGTTAGGTGAATCACTTAAAGTTATAACTGAGTGTTGAATGTTTCAAGCTGCTCAAAACCTACATTTTGCAGTACTAGCCCAGTCAACAATAAAAATCCATGGATGGCCTTCAAACATTGGTTCACAAGGAGATCATCGACACGTTTGAAATTGCCAAGTTAGCCTATCAAGTAAGGTATTTGGTGTCTTATAATTGCAAGTTGAACATCAGTGGTTGTAATTTTTTGCAATTTAGTTTAAGTTAAGTTATAATATTGGATCTGATATATCATTGTAGCCGTTTTCGGAGATCGACCATTTGTTTTCTACAAATCACAGTGTAGATCTAAAACAAATCTGGAACATCATAGACAAAGAAGGTATTACACATTCAGTTATTTATAACAAAAGTGAGGAACATCCAATTGTTCTAAGTGGTTGGTGGGAGCTACAAAATTATTATTCACTACTAGATGATGTGTCAGTGGTTGTTGCTTATTACGGGAACAACGTGTTTGAGGTTGTCGGGTTTAAAGAGTTAACTACATCTCAAGAATTACCTAAGTCTCACAGCCGATTTATCTACAACGAAGGGATATTTGTTTTTGATGTTGATATAACACCAATGAAAGTATCGAAAAGAAAATTAGTTGCGTAAAAATACAATTGTATGTTAATCTGTTCCTTCTAAGCTATACACGAAATCTCATGTACTGATTATGAACTTGACTATTTATGTAGATATTGCGTGATGATTTTGCACAAGTTTTGAGAGACCACAACTATGAGGTTCTGGAACTTTGCGGTGTCAACAGAATGGTTCGCATGCTTTTAATTTTAGATATAGAAGATCTGAAGCGTACCGAGTTAGCTTATGAATGAGACCAGTTTTACAAGTCAATCCTGTTCGTACCCGAAGACATGATTATATTCAGATTGGATGTAACTTACTCCAACAAAAAATGCCACGTATATAAGGTTCGTTAACTATAATTGTCATGCTCTTAATATTTACTGTTGTAGCGTAATCCAAACTAGACTATTATGTTGTCAATTCGACAGTCTATTATGTGTTATACCAAATTTATGATTCGAGTTCAAAACAAATATTCTATAGTCCTCCTTAATGTTGTAATCGGGTTATAATATGATAATTATATAAATCCATGAAACACAAACAGGTGTATGATTGTGCATCCTGTATATTAACAGAAATGAATATGGATTTAATAAGAAGAAATTTGATAAAATATGACGTATGGATTTAATAAGTAGCTGTGTCATTTAGTAATATACTTGTTACATATAATATAGGTTCGAATTACTAGAATAGTATTCAACATAAGGTGTTCCAATTTAAGATCCTCAGAGAGTTAGGGGTTGAGACCCCATGTTTTACAATAAGAACTTCAAAATTAACTGTGTTCGATTGAATGTTTTCACAAACTACACGTAAACATGCTAATGTTCAAATCACACCAAAAAGATTTAAATGTCGATGGTATAATGAAGGTGTTGTACCCCAAAATTTTCCCTCTCATATTTCTCAAGACATTGCAAGAAAAATCTCCAAGTGGCTCAAGATTGCTCAAGAGTTGGACAGTCAGGCTATCTCCTAAGGCAGTCAACCATCAAATTAGAGTTTTGTGTTGCATCAAGATATTTGAGTCCAACGGACCTCAAGTTCTCCCAAATGTCCTAATATGTTCTCAAGATCACCCATGTCAAATTTCAAGCCTTGCAGAGGAAATTTGCTCAGTCAATTGCTCAAAGGGTCCAAAAATCGACTGTGCTAAGGCAAAAGTCAACTGTGACCTATAAACAGTCAAACTTCAAGATTTTTTGTCAACATTCTCATTTTGAAGTATATTTCATCATTTGATCAAGGGTTGATCATGATTCATCAAGGATTGCTCAAAATTCATCAAGACTCAAAAGTTGCTAAATTAGGGTTTTGTAGGAAAAGTCAACTCAACTTTGACCAAGCATAACTTTCTCATACTTTATGAGAAATGACCCATCCAAATCTCATTTTGAATAGGATGCAATTTCCTACAATCCATATTCATACCCCAAGATCAAAACATGCACTCACAAGAAGTTATAAATTTGGACATTATAGGTCATTTTTGAAAGTCAACAAAAACACCTTTTTTTTTGTCAAAGCTTATAACTTGAGCATGGAATGTCAAAATGAGATGAGACCAAAAGGGTTGGGTAGAGAACATCTCAAGCTTTCTAAAAAGTCCAAGAAAACCTCCAAAGGTTCAAAGTTGAAGAAGTTATGCATTGTTGAAGTTGGGCATTTTTGCAAAATTGCCAAAAGTCAACTATCCCCAAAACTTCAAATTTTGTCAAATGGGCCCATTCTTTTTCACTTGATTTGAGCTTTCCCCATTGCACACGTGTCCTAGCTTCATCCTTGAGATCACATTTCTTTTTTATTATTTTATTTGATTTTTTATTGAATTTTTAAATCAAATTAAATCCTATAAAATCCAAATATTGATTACTTGATATCTTTTTGGCTATTTCAGGACTGAATCATCATCAGTAAGGATATCAAACTCGTATCAAGCAATCCATGTGCAAAAAGATTGAGTTTTGACAATTTTGGAAGGTTTAGTAATGGTGAATCAAATCAAATTTCATGGCATTGATGTGGAAGGATTCAATCCATAATTCTTAACCTAATGCATTCCGCAATATATAAGGAAGCTTAAGGCACGATTACAAGGGTTAGAGGCTGCAAAAATAAGCAAAACAAAACTTGCAAAATTCATTAAAAAGTGTGAAACCAAAATCATGCTTTGAGGCGTTTTCAGAAGCAGGGGTTGATACCAATCGATTGCTGGGTGTTTACTCAACCTTCTAGGATTCAAAGCACGCATTTTTCAACCTCTTAGAGCACTGTAAGTGTCACGCGATCCCCCTCTGAATTTGATTTCGTATTTCAAAAATCATGCATTATTACAAAGAATCAATGGCATATTTGTAACCACCAGATCATTTCCAAGCTTTCTATATTATTTGATTTCATTTATCTGCTCTGTGATGCAAAACGCCATTGTTAGGGTTTTTCCTCTTGGATTAGGGTTTTTTATTACAGGTAAAATTAGCCCCAATGATGGCCATGGACATGACCGGAAGAGGAAGACGAACTCAACCATGGTTTTGGGAGGAATTTATATGGCCTGAGATGAATTTTGGGAATGACCTAGGCATTTAGCTGCGAATTCAAATCCACAGGTAACTTCGTTACAGGCCTGAGGACAGGGACGACCTCGTGTCCTCCTCTGATTGGCCCTTTTCAAATTTTCGCGCATTTTTTTTATTTTCTGGCACATTAACGCGTTTTCTCTTATTACTTTAATTGTTTAATATATTAACAACTAAAGCACACTGGCCTAGTGGCGAAGCGAGCAATCCAAGCATCCACATGACCTGGGTTCGAATCCTAGGTCCCCCATATTCTTTGTTATATTTTTCTTCAGGTAATCCGGTGCAAATCAAGCATTGTAGCATACCATGCGCCTCCACATCTCCAACAGCCAGATGGCCAAAGGCCATATCTGGTGATCCAGATTGAGAGTCCACCATGGAGTCAAGTCAGCATACGCGCAGGGGATCCAAAAAGTCAACAAGGCCAGCGCCTAGTGGGCCTCAGAATTGCTCCTCCAACCACCCTTTTCAGGCCCAAACCCTCTATCTCTCTATATTTTATTTTATTTTATTTTAATTATTTATTTATTATTTCTATTTAATAACTAACCCATCATTTTTTTCCTTTATAAAATTAAAACCAAAAAATTATTTTCTTTATTAAATTAAATTTTAGTATTTTTTTAACAAATCTATTAATTAATTTAGGCCATTAATTAGAATTAACTTTAATATATTTTTTGCAATAATTAAAATCAATTAGACTTAATTAGGTTTTTACTAACATTTATTGACTTTTATTTTCTTTCTTTAAATACCAAAAATCCAAAAAATATTTATTTTTATTAATTAATTTATTTATTTATTAATTTAACGATTAACTTAGATTAATCTCTTCCTTAAATAAAAAAAACAACAAAAAAGATACTTTTCTCTCAAAAAAGGGTCAAAACCCTATTTGCGCTCGATTTAATTTCTCGCACGCGATTTCATTTTCATTTATTCAATATTGTACTTGTTCCCGGAATGTAATAGATAATTAGGACCATTTAATTATTTTTATCGCTTTATTTATTTTTCTGCATTTAAATTTCAAAGGGTTGCTTTTGGAAATGTAAATACCCGATGCCTTGTAATTTAATTTCCGCAATTTATTTTCCGCAAATTATAACTGTTAGATGTTTGATAATAGGAATGCATGACAAGAATGAATGTTTAACCTAAAATCAACTTAGATAACCATTAACATGTACAAAGATAAAATAAATTGAAAATGACACACTCGCACATGCGCACTCTTAGGGTACACCCCACTTGGTTGCCTTTGTAACGCGGTCATTGAGTATAGGTCACTTTAGAGGTCGCCCTCTTGTCCAAAGATCATAGTCGCCTCGAAATGGTTGCCTCGGATATTGTTGCCTCAAAACAAATGATCTAAGACATTAGGGTTACCGCTAAGGCGTCCTACCATTGCTTTGGTGACTGTGATACGGTGGGAGAACTGACTTGAGGTTTTGCGTTTGTTTTCGCAAATGTTTCGGTTGAGCAAGAGTCGCCACCGACTTTTTATTTTATCCTAAGGAAAGGTTAAAAAGCACAGCAAAAACCTTTTGAGATGTTTTCTTGGGTTCGGGGAGTAGATTATAGAAAGGGAAGGTATTAGCACCCTTTCTATCCATGGTTATCCATGGGCTCTTAGTTACTTGCTTAGATCACTTGCCTTTTGTTTTCAATTGTTTTAAATGGTGCTTGAGTGTGTGGGTTTGAAAATGTTTTGAAAAGAGGCCAATGTGGTGGCAACCTTTGTAATGATCCATGTGGGGATGTATACAAAGATGTATGTCTTTTGAAAAAATTTTCATTTGTTTTTTTGAAAGTTGTTTTGAAAGTGTAGTGATGTGTGATTTTGAAATTAGGCAAGTGTTTTGTTTTGCAAGTTTGATTCAAGTAACTAAGAGGTTATCTACTCCTAAATTTCTCAAAAGATTATTGTTATGCTTTTAACCCTTTTAACAAGTTTGTTCCACCATTGTATTTGGTGGACAACCTTGTGTTAGGATGTGAAAGGGACGGGCGCGGGTCATCGTTTAGACCATAATTGTAACGACGTTAAATGTCTTTGGGCAATTTCTTTAAGGGACTTGATCATTTGTTTTTGTTTGCTTTGAAAAGTTTTGTCGAGGGACTATGATCATTCAAATTGTTTGCTTTGCCCAAAGAAGTTCAACATACAATATGGCCCATTTATTTGAAGGCAACAAGTGGAATACCCTAGGGGTGCAAGTGTGAGATGTGTTGTTTATTTTCATGCTCATTTGTCTTGTATTAGGTCAAACTATTTTTTCGTTTTTTCGCATACAAACCCTAATTCTAACATGTTATCATTAGAAAGCAATAAAGTGCAAAATTAAATTTACTAAGCTATTACAAAACCAAATATGGGAAGGGGGGTACAAATGTTCAAATGGGGATATTGACAAGAATTTAAATCTAAATTATTACATCATTTTGAATATTTGCAATTTAATCAATGTACAAAAATTAAATAACAATGCAAGATGCAAAAGAATGTTTTATATGTATGAAAAAAAATATTATTTAAGTAAAAGAGAAAAGAAAATAAAAATTATAT
Source organism: Vicia faba (assembly GCA_948472305.1). Lineage (NCBI taxonomy): Eukaryota > Viridiplantae > Streptophyta > Magnoliopsida > Fabales > Fabaceae > Vicia > Vicia faba. The sequence continues at coordinate 415,095,599 of OX451738.1, forward strand.
TATTTTTTGGAGTATTTTGAATTTAGGGCAAAAACCCTAATTTTTAAAAGAAAATGCATTATTATCTAATTTAATACAACTATTTATTTATTATTTATAAAAATAAAATAAAATGAAGTATATTATGAAAAAAGTATTTTTGTATCAAATATTAATAAAATGAAAAATTCAAGTATTTTTATATTTTATCTTAAATATATTAATAAACATATATATATACATATATTAATTTCTTAAATATGCATTATACACAAAATAAATATTTATTTAAGATTTTAATAAGACAAATAAAAAGAGTATTTTTTATGTGAAATATTTTCAGAAGGTAAATAAAAATAAAAAAATGTATTTACACTATTTTTCTATTTATTCTAATAATAGTATATATATAATATTTATATGCAAACAAAAGAAATAAATCAAATAAATATGCCATATATTCAAAAAATGATGGAAAAAATATTTTTAATTTTTTAATGCCATGAGAAAAAATAAACAAAGTCAACCAAAAAAGAAAAAGTCAAAAAGAGTCAAAAATGAAGCAAATGGGCTCAGGGGGTGTAAACATGGAAATAGGGTGTGAAAAGAAAATAGTTCTAGGCCCAGCCCAGACCACTCCTTCTTCAACCTCTGTACAACATCCTTCAAGCAAAACACGCGTTTTTTATCTCTGGATTCCTGGACTTTCAAGCAAAACTCATAACATGAAAAGTGTAGAGCATTAAGAGACGGTTTCAACCATATAAAGAACTTGACCTATCTCTCTAAGATGAGGGAGAATTTCTCCTCCCCCAATTTCTGACCTAACTTTTCATCAATGTTCAGACATGAAATTCTCTAAGCACACGAAATATAAATGAAATCTAATCATATGAGCATGTTCAGGGCTATGATTGTGACATGTTTTCTTCAAAAACCTAAAGCTAACAATGCCTAATAAGGGAGATAGAACTCCATGAATATACCTGTTCAGTTGGAATCGAGCTTTGCAATGGAGGATGTTTCAGGGTGAAATGATGACTTGTATAGCTTCCTTGAAGTGTAAGGATGCTTTTCCAAGTCCTACTTTGTCTTGAAACTCCCTGAATCGAGCTAGTGAACTCCAACTGCGAAACAGAAATTTAAAAATGGTGAAGTGGCTTGGAGGTGTTACAGGTCAGGTTTCAGAACATGGTTAGCTTGCATATGTTGTAAGGAAGGTAGAGGAACAAGTTTGGACAAGAATGCTCGAAGGGATTGAGAGATAGCACTCAATCTGCAGGGCTTGCTCTGTTTGAGCAGTTTTGTGGTGTTTCTGAGATGGAGAGTGCTTGAGAGGCAAATGGCTCGTGCAAAAGCTTGGTTGGGTAATTTGGAATGTGTTTGATAGCTTTTGTGTTGTGTCCCTATGCTGAGATGAGAGTTGTGATAAGTTATGCAATGTTACTTGAAAATGAAGCAAGCAATGATCACTTTGTGTTTTAGGTCAGTAGGGGCCTCTAATCCTGCTGCATAAGCCTCTCTTGATCAGAGCAATTTGCCTATAATCTTGTGCCAAAAGGATTTTGCTTGTACCTTCTTGGATTTCAATTTGACATAAAGCTAATCTTTTCAAAAATGGAAAGTTCACTTTATTTAGTTTAGGATTAATCCACTATGCAATGTTAGAACACAAAGAACATGGCCTTAACACATTGAATATGCATTAAATTATTGAGTATGGAATGGTTCAAGGACCTGTAATCAAGCATAAAGCAAGCTAAGTTCAGATTTGCAAAGTTATGAACATGTTTTGATGAAGAACAAAAGTGAATTTTTGCCAACTTGTGAAATTCGAAACTCTCAAGTTATGAGGTTGTTTGATGAGTTCTTAGACATTTTGGAAAGCTTGGAATGTGTACTACAATCCATCTTTGAAGTGAAAATCAAAATTCCAAGTGGAAGGGTATGAAAAGTGGCCTTGAAGTGGGGTAGAAAACCTTGTCAAAATAGGTTAAAATTTCACTAAGTTAAAAATGGTTTAGTGCCCTTATTCAAAAAATTGTAACTTGAGATACAAGCTTCAAATGAGAAAACTTTGTGAATAAAAGTTGTAGATTATGCAACAAGCTACAACTTTCATGTTTTGACTTTTGTTTGAATCCAAATGGATCTTGGTGAAAAGATGGGGCAAAGTTGGGAAAAAATTAGGGTTTTCCATAACTTAGAAAAATTCTAAGTTATGAAAAATTCCATTTTCAAACCCTAATTTGCATTTTGTGATTTCTTGGTGAACAAGTTTCATGATTTGGCATGTTTTGATGAAAAATGAATCTTGACTCTTGATTTTGACCAAAAAGTCAAAGTTTGACTTTTCAGTATACAGTCAAAATTGATCAATTGACTGGGAAATTCAACTGTCAATCTTGTGCACTTGGGATCTTTTGAGCTTGATGAATGTGTCAAGACCATTTCATTGAGTCCTTGAGCCCATATGTGAACTTGGTTTGCCATTGGTTAGGTCAAACAGTCAAAAATTGCCTTTGTGCAGTCAAAACCCTAAAAATGACCATTTTGCCCTTTTGGTGATCTGATCAAATTTCTTGTGGAATTGTGATCCAAACTTGATCAAATGGTTCATGTGAGTTTATAATGTTGATGTGGATCAAATTTCATGAGGTTTGACTGTCAATTGGCCACAGTTGACTTTTTCCCCAATACAGCTGATTTCTAGGTCAACTGTCCAATTGACTGGGCAAAACTTGGAATCAAGACTTGAAACTTGGTATGGGTAAACTTGGGAGTCCAACATGAAGCATGAAAGTCATCTTAGGCATTTTAGGTCAAAACATCCTCAGGCAAACACAAACCCTAATTTGAGTCCACAGTGCAAGGAGAAGTCTTGAGCAGAGGAAACCCTAACTGGATCTTGATCTTCAAAGGTCTTGTGATGAGAAAATGTTAAGGAAATGTGAGGGCAAATTTTGGGGTACAACAGTTTCCCCTGTTCAATCTTCTTGAACCTGAAGAGTTAGATTGGCAAGTTTGCCTTTCGCGACTCGAAGGTAAAAGGAGATTGGACACTAGGGTGCCCGGAAATTTGCACTCGCATGCTGGAGTCTCAACAATATGATGTCAGGAATGGGCTTATAGATGCCATTTGGAGAGGTGGTGGATAGGGAGATGGGCTTATAGATGCCATCTGGAGGTGTGACAGAACTTTGTCGGGAATGGGCTTATAGATGCCATTTGGAAGTGTCGATCGCATAAGAGATTCCTTAGCGAGAACTTGTGTATTTGAGAAAGACGGATGTTTTCCTGGCTTGTTACAGGTGTTTGATCTTCAGTCTCCTTATGCAGATACGCCCTGGCTAAATACAGGTATCGAATCTACAATTGGTTGTTCACAGATATTTCCTGGGTTGTTGCAGGTGTTGATCTGGAATTCTTCAGACATGCCCTGGCTGGATACAGGAATCGAATCTGGAGATGTTATAGTTGATAGATGTGCCCTGGCTGGATACAGGAATCGAATCTTCGAACTCTTCAGACGTGCCCTGGCTAGATACAGGAATCGAGTCTGGAAATAGTCGTTAACAGATATGCCGTGGCTGGATACAGGAATCAAATCCGGAGATGTTGTAGTTGATAGATGTGCCCTGGCTGGATACAGGAATCGAATCTTCGAACTCCTCAGACGTGCCCTGGCTAGATACAGGAATCGAGTCTGGAAACTGATCACTCTCAGATGTGCCCTGGCTAGATACAGGTATCGAATCTGGAACTGTGACAGTTGAAGGTAGTTGTTTTTGGGATTGTCTTTTTCCTGAAAAGGCAAAAACATAAGTTGTATGCAATGTCATGATGTATGATATGCACGATGTCATGATGTTCAACATGAGATGGTGTTGTATGCACTTTATCATATATGTAAGCAAGATGCATGAAAATGTGAAATGTCTATGAATGTAATTTCGTTTTAGGAAAATAAATCCTTGACGAACGGCCGGGGAGTCGCTCTGTGGAAGAGATACTTGGCCGAAGTTTTGATGAGAGGCCTGTTGAGGACTTTAACGATGGATTCCGCTGAGGATAATGATGATAAACTCCGCTGGGGATTGAAGGAACTTTGTCGAGGGCGGTCTTCCGTGGTTTTTAGCTGAGGATAACCCAGTTATAAGTCCTTGTGAGGAAATAACTCTAAATAAAACTCGGGAGAGACGTCCGTACTCTGCAGGGGATAAGCTTCTAGAATCTACTGGGGATGAGCTTTAAGACCTACCGGGGAATGTTGTGCCTTTTCAGGATTATCGGAGAGTCAACTCCGCTTGGGGAAAGTATTGCTGAATCTTGTTTTTACTCTGCGGGGAGTTGAGATGATTTGGCCGCATTCTTCAGTTGAATCTACCTTGGTACCTTGGCGGACAAAACAACCAGACTGCATTAGACAACTTCACATTGCCCCTGTCTCTGATGTCACCTGTAATCAATCTCTTGTTTTATGTGTAAACATTTATGAATCAGCAATTTAATGTCAAATGCATATATCAATAGCGAACATTGGACGTTCTTCGCAAGACAAAACAGAAAAAGGAAAACAATGGTAATTTGTATGGACAAGTAAATTTGTATTGATTTAAACTTTGCCTGTGAATAGGCGTTTTTGTACAAGAGGCTGACATCCTAGTAAGAGGATACCGCCGAATAACATAGAGTTTACAATTTGAAAAAGGAGACAAAACAACTATGTGAACAATCCCACTGGGTTCCAACTCTGCTATCGCCTTTATGTCTTCGAACATCTCATTGCTTTGCTGCCTAGTTGAAGATGAAGCTGATTGGTCGATGCCGAAATCTGGAGCCAGATAGTTGATGCCGAATTCCGGATGCGAAAGGATCCAATGAGACATAGTGTTACGCTTTTATCCCTAACTTTTGCCTGGACCGCCCTTTCGGGTTTTCAGTCCACCGGGATACCCATTTTTGCCCAAGCCGCCCTTTCAGGTTTTCGACTTGCCGGGTGTACAAATTTTTATTCATTTCATCCCTTATTTTTGCCCGAACCCTTTTGGTTCGCCGGGAAGCCCTTATTTTTGCCTAGGTATGTCAACCTAACGGGTCTTTTATTTATGTGTAGTATTTTTTCACTATGTCTGCATTGGCGGGGTGAGGAAGGTCGTCACCATCCATGGTGGTTAGGATCATGGCTCCTCCTGAGAACACACGTTTAACCACAAATGGCCCTTCGTAAGTAGGGGTCCATTTGCCCCGGGGATCACTTTGAGGAAGGATGATGCGTCTGATTACCAGGTCCCCAACTTGATATTCTTGCGGTCTGACTTTCTTGTTAAATGCCCTGATCATCCGTTTTTGATACGTTTGACCATGACAGATAGCAGTGAGCCTCTTTTCGTCAATCAGATTTAATTGATCAAGTCGAGTTTGGATCCAATCATCTTCATTCAAGTCTGCATCCTTCATTATCCGGAGAGAGGGTATCTGGATTTCAATTGGCAAGACTGCCTCCATGCCATAGACTAAGGATAAAGGAGTTGCCCCGGTTGACGTCCTTGCTGAGGTACGGTACCCATGAAGAGCGAACGGTAACATCTCGTGCCAATCCTTATAGGTCACTGTCATCTTCTGCACAATTTTCTTGATATTTTTATTGGCTGCCTCTACAGCCCCATTCATCTTCGGCCGGTAGGGAGAAGAATTGTGGTGCTGTATCTTGAATTGTTCACAGAGTTCAGTGATCATTTTGTTATTGAGATTGGTACCATTGTCCGTAATGATTCTTTCCGGGACGCCGTACCGACAGATCAGATTATGCCGGATGAAACGTGCCACGACGCTCTTGGTTACTGTGGCATAGGAAGCTGCCTCAACCCACTTTGTGAAGTAGTCGATTGCCACCAAGATGAAGCGATGCCCATTGGATGCCGTTGGTCGGATCTCACCGATCATATCGATGCCCCACATTGCGAAAGGCCAAGGTGCCGTCAGGACATTTAAAGGAACCGGAGGGATATGCACCTTGTCAGCATAGATCTGGCATTTATGACAAGTTCGGAAGTGTTGGTAACAATCGGCTTCCATTGTGGACCAGAAATATCCTGCCCAGAGGATTTTCTTAGCCATGGTGTGTCCACTGGAATGTGTTCCAAATGTACCTTCATGCAGTTCCATCATGATTTTCTCCGCTTCAGCCTTATCCACACAACGTAGCAGAGTCGAATCATGATTCCGTTTGTAGAGAATGCCGTTACTGAGGAAGAATTTCGCAGCAAACCTCCTCATGAACTTCTTATCATTGACAGATGCACCTTCTGGGTATTCCTGAGCTTCCAAGTACCTCTTCACCTCATGGTACCAGGGTTTCTCAATCACCTTCTCAGCCTCCAGCTCGCAGCAGTATGCCGGTTCATCCAGCTTCCAGATTATGATTCGGGGAGCCTCATTGTCCCATTTAACTTTGAACATTGAAGACATCGTGGCTAGTGCGTCCGCTAGCTGATTCTCCTCTCTAGGGAAGTGCTCAAAAGTTATCTCTTCAAAGTGGGGAAGCAAGGTCAACACATACTCTTTGTAAGGAATAAGATTCGGGTGTTTCGTATCCCACTCGCCTTTGATCTGATTGATCACGAGAGCGGAATCTCCGAAGACACTTAGAATTTTGATCCTTAAGTCGATTGCAGCTTGTAAACCCATGATACATGCCTCATATTCTGCCATATTGTTGGTGCAGCTGAAACATAATCGGGCGGTGAGGGGAGTATGAGTTCCTTTGGGAGATATGATTACAGCGCCGACGCCGTTCCCCAAAGCATTGGAGGCTCCATCAAAATGCATAGACCATCGGGATCCTTCCTCAGGTCCTTCATCCGGTCCAGGTACTTCACAGTCAGTTACCACCATGATGTCTTCGTCCGGAAAATCAAAGTTCAATGATTGGTAATCATCCACAGGTTGGTGTGCCAAATGATCGGCCAGTACACTTCCCTTAATTGCTTTCTGAGTTGTATACTGGATATCATATTCTGTCAAGATCATTTGCCATCTCGCTATTCTTCCAGACAGAGCGGGCTTTTCAAATATGTACTTGATGGGATCCATTTTTGAAATCAATAAGGTGGTGTGAGTCAGCATATACTGTCTCAGCCGGCGAGCAGCCCATACAAGAGCGCAGCAAGTTTTCTCAAGCAGTGAGTAACGAGACTCACAGTCGGTAAACTTTTTGCTCAAGTAATAAATAGCGTGCTCTTTTCGGCCAGACTCGTCATGCTGCCCCAGCACACACCCCATTGAATTATCAAGCACTGTCAAGTAAAGTATCAGAGGTCTTCCTTCCACCGGTGGCATAAGAATGGGTGGCTCTTGGAGATATTCCTTTATTCTTTCAAAGGCGGCCTGACATTCATCATTCCAGCGTACTACTTGATCTTTCTTCAGCAATTTGAAGATTGGCTCACAAGTAGCGGTCAGATGTGAGATGAATCGGGCAATGTAATTCAGTCGTCCCAGGAAGCCTCTGACTTCTTTCTCTGTCTTTGGAGTTGGCATCTCTTGTATGGCTTTTACCTTGGCAGGGTCCACCTGAATACCTTTATCACTTACAATGAAACCTAGCAATTTTCCGGACCTTACCCCAAAGGTGCATTTGTTGGGATTCAACCTCAGCTTGTATAACTTGAGTCGGTCAAACAACTTCCTCAGATGGTCAAGGTGCTCCTCCTCAGTTTGAGACCTTGCAATCATGTCATCAACGTATACCTCAATCTCATGATGGATCATATCATGAAATAAAGCAACCATGGCACGTTGATAGGTTGCCCCAGCATTTTTCAATCCGAATGGCATGACCTTATAACAGAAGGTGCCCCACTGAGTCACAAATGTAGTCTTCTCCATATCTTCTGGAGCCATCTTGATCTGATTATACCCTGAAAAACCATCCATGAAGGAGAACACCTTGTGTTGAGCTGTATTGTCAACAAGGACATCAATGTGAGGTAGGGGGAAGTCATCATTGGGGCTGGCCCTGTTCAGATCCCTGTAGTCAACGCACATTCTGACTTTACCGTCCTTCTTCGGCACTGGCACCACATTGGCAACCCACTGAGGGTAAGAAGTCACTGCGAGGAACCCGGCATCAAACTGCTTCATAACCTCGGCCTTGATCTTTTCAGACATCTCTGGACGCATCCGTCGGACTTTTTGCTTTACCGGAGGGCAATCTTCCTTGGTTGGCAGATGGTGAACTACAATGTCGGCATCCAAACCAGGCATATCTTCATAGGACCAAGCAAAAATCTCCATGTAGTCTCGTAGCATCTGAATCAATCGTTGCTTCACGCTGAGCTCTAGATTGGCACCAATCTTGACCTCTTTCCTATCCGTCTCAGTACCCAAGTTAATTGTCTCCACCGGCTCTTCATGTGGCTGAATAGCTCTCTCTTCCTGGAGTAGCAGTCTTGCGAGTTCACCAGGCACTTCACAATCATCTTCACCTTCGTCTTCGGCCAAGTTGATCGGATTTTCGAAGTCATAACTGGCGGTAGCAGAGCTGTTACCAGTAAGATCCAGAGTGGATTGAAACCTGTATAAGTGAGTGTGTGTGAATATAGCTGTTTTGCAATATATATAACACAGAAAGGAAAAAGAGCACAAGATTTGAAATGCAACAAACGTCCAATGTTTTGATTGATGATATATGAAAATGTCATACAAAAAGCCCTCACAAATGGAGCTACGATGCCCCGGGTAGGACACCGAGCCAACAAAGTTTTAACATATTGTTTGTTACAAATTGGAAATCAAAAGAAATTAATTACTGCGTGACAAATGTGATAGGGGTAAAATCCTTTGCAGTCCAGTTGCTTGGTCCGTTGCTGTTAGTCGGGTAGATCCAACTGTCAAACTCTGCTTCCTCCACATCCTCCTCGATAGCATTCACCCTTGAGCTGGAGATAAACACCGGAGCCTTTCTGATCTTCTCTTTGCGCACAGCCTTCTGAGCCTCTGCAGTAAAGCCTAGCCCAAACTTGTCGTTCTTCTGAGTGAAGTCAGGAAGCTGACCCCAGTTTGCACAATTGCCTTTCTGAACCACAGCCCGGGCATCCCTTAGGGAAGCCATCTTCAAGAAAACATTCTCTTCAACTGTTGTCTCTGCATCTGCTGAAATTGGATGTACCTCCTCGAAATGCTGAAAGGGGGTTTCAATAAACTCCCCGTCCATCTCAATGTATCTGAAGGAATTCAAATGGCTCACCATATACTCCTCTTCTCCTTGCACAGTGACGATCTTCCCCCTGACGGGATACTTCAGCTTCTGGTGCAAGGTGGAGGTCACTGCCCCAGCTTTATGGATCCAAGGTCGACCCAGTAGACAAGAGTACGATGGACGTATATCCATCACGTAAAAGGTAGAGTCAAACACTTGAGAGCCCACACGAATAGGGATGTTAACCTCTCCATGAACCATCCTCTTAGAACCGTCAAAGGCCCTGACGATGATATTGCTGGGCTTCAATTCCAGGCCTTCATAATCCAGACGGTCTAAAGCCTTTTTCGGTAGAACATTCAAAGAAGAACCAATATCCACCAATACATGCGCCAGAGTAGTGCCCCTGCATTCGATAGAGACATGCAGGGCATCATTGTGGTCTCTTCCCTTCGCAGTCAGGTCAGCATCTGAAAAACCCAAGCCATTGTCTGCTGTCAGATTTGCTATGCAATCAGTGAACTGGACTGCAGACGTTTCCTGCGGCACATGGGCCGTCTTGAGAAATGAGATCAAGGCTTTAGCATGGGCCTCGGAGCATAGCAATAAGGAGAGCAGGGAGATCTTGGAGGGCGTATGCCCCAGCTGCTCGACAACATTGAAATCACTTTTCTTTATTATTTTCAGAATCTCCTCCATTTCTTGTCGGGAGGCCTCAGCATTTACGGGTATTGGTGCCTCCATCCGGGCAGGCTCTTCTTCAATCCCTTTGCCCCGAGCATTTGATGACTCGGCAGCAGGGGACACAACTTGATCAGCAACAGGAACGGGTAAACTTGTAGGTTTTAAAAGGAGGGGTTTTCGAACAGCGGGCGGTGCAATGTCAGGCGAGAAGAGCCTGCCACTGCGGGTGACCTTGGCTGGACCAGTGATATCGCAGATACTGGCGCCAGTGTCGGATTCTTGTTTGATTCCATTTACATACACGTCTGCCCCATAATGCCAGGGGACAGCTTTATCAGATATGTAGGGGAGAGGCCCCGGGACAGTAATAATCACTGGTGCGACAGTCATGGTTTGGACAGGCTTCTTCGGGGGAGCCTTGATTGGATTTTTGAAGATGGTGACCACAGAAATTTCTTTTATCGGAACCAACTGAACAGCAGACTTCTTAAACAGAATCTCCTTGCTATCCATTAGGCTTTGGATGCCTAACCTCAGCAAGGGACAACCAGACAGGGAAACAGCACAGAACAGGCAACCTTCACCGCAACCCGGAAATAAACCGGCCCGCAGTAGGTTCTTCTTAACGGTCTTCAAAGGGGTAACAACTTCATCTACCGAAACAGCGTATAATTCTTCCTCAATGGCATTTACTCTATGCTGGGGCATAGGAGCAGTTACAACATTTGGTCTCTCCGGCGCTTCAAACTGAATTTCCTTTGCGTCGATCAGATCTTGCACTTTGTTTCTCAAGGCCCAGCAATCATCAGTAGTGTGCCCGGGACTATCAGAATGATAAGCACACCGGGCATTTGGGTTATACTTAGGAGACGCAGTGTTGACGACCTTAGGAGCTTCTTTGAGGGTCACCAGGTTGGTGTATAACAGTTGGGGTAAAATTTGAGATAAGGTCATACTCAGTCGAGTATACTGCCTCTTGGGCCTTTCGCTTCTTTGTTGATTGTACTGCTGAGGAGCAGCAACAGGTTTGGAGATGACCAAAGCATTGACGGCTTGGCGACTTTCGGGCTTGACTTGTCTTCTAGGACCATAGACGTCACTTGCTTCTTTCTTAAACGGCCTCTTCTCAGCACTGATGGAGGCAGCCTTTTGTATCTTGCCTGACCTGATGCCAGCTTCAATTCTTTCTCCCGTCAATATTAAATCTGTAAACCCAGCGGAGGAGTTACCAACCAAATGATTGAAAAACGGACCAGACAACGTCCCTAAAAACATATCAACCAGCTCTCGATCAGTTAACGGAGGCTGCACCCTGCCAGCCAAATCTCTCCATTTTTGAGCGTACTCTTTGAACCCTTCACCCGTTCCTAGAGACATACCCTGAAGTTGGGTACGCGTGGGAGCGAGATCAGAATTGTATTGGTATTGTCTGTAGAATGCGGTTGCCAAATCTTCCCAGTGTTGGATGCTAGCTCCATCCAATTGGTAAAACCATTCAAGCTGTGACCCCGAAAGGCTATTTTGGAAGAAGTGAATCCAGAGGTTCTTATCTGCCGTGTAAGGTTGGATTTTCCTTACGTACGACCTTAGATGTAGCTTTGGACCGGAGACCCCATCATACTTAGCGAAGGCAGGCGCCTTAAACTTGTGTGGAATTACTACTCCAGAAGATAACCCCAAATCTCCGAAATCCAGTCCCGGCACATTCTGAATTTCCATGGCGCTCAAGCGGTCCTCCAATTGCTTGTATCTGTCAGCAGCAGGTGGGTATTGTTCGTCATTATAGTCCGTCTCGTTGTCGGAGACTGCGGGACTAGGAGCCCCTCCCCCCTTGGGGACTGTTTTTCTCAGCAGAAGAAGTAGTTGGATCAGCTTCATTGTGGAGTGTGTTCCCAAATCTGCGTCCGGTGTTGAACAATGCAGTCCTCTTTTTCTTCTTCTTCTTCAGGAGTAGAGTCTTCAACTCTTGCTGACCTTGGGCTAGGCTTAGGACCATCTCTTGAAACTGTGCACTTTGGGCCTGAAGGGCCTTGATTGCTTGCTCACTAGAGGAGTCTGGATTCATGATGACTGTTCACACAAACAGCGAAGAAAATTAAGCAACCTGTGAAATAGGGTACCTGCTATGCATATGGTGCAATGGAATGCGTATGTTTTATGTTTTCAAAGACAAACAGGATTCAACTTTGTAGACAAAAAAGGGAACACACTTCATTAGATTAAAATTTCAATTGTTCAACAACTTGCCCTTAGGCATTACAGGAATGAAAAATACTGAAAAAGGAAATAAAACTACAAAAGGAAACATCCAAAGCTCATCAATGCTCCCATGGCCTCCTCTTTTCAGTGCTGATGTAGTTGTTCAGGACCCGTTCTTCCTCCAATTGCTTAGTCAGCCTCTGGATCTTCCGTTCCTGCTCGTTGAACTTCTCCCGATAGAAATCCCGTTCTTCCTTTAGCTGCGCCCAAGATCTCTTCATGGTGTCAAAATTAGTAGGCATCTGAGGAGGGAGGACAGTTGGAGGAACCCCATCTTCATCAGGAGATTCAAGGACGATTGGTCTGACAGCTTCGTAGGGCATACCTAACTTCTGAGCACGGATGCGGACCCATTTGCAATAGGGCTTCAATGGCAGAGAAGTTTTTGGTCCCAACTCATGTGGGCTGGCTTTGTGGATTCTGTCCCAAGCTCTAATGAATCCCTGGCGTAGTTTGTCACTGTCTGCCTGAAACTCAAAATGGAAGTGAGGAACCAGCATTTCATGAGGACCATCTCCTCTGGCTCTCCCAAACTGTCGGAGAGCTAAACATGGATTGTAAGAGATTCCTCCTTGGATACCAATCAACGGAACATTAGGGTATTCCCCGCAGCGGTCAATAACAGCTACCTCATCCAAACCTCTGAGAGTCCAAGTGATGTCACTATCAGTGAGAGACATTAACCTCTGAGCCCAACCTTTTCCTTCTTCATTCTTCAGCACGAACTTAGGAAGGTGCGAAATAAACCACCTTACTAGCAAAGGAGCACAACACCATGGAGTCCCCCGTTTTCGAGCAGTACGAGCATAGAGTTGTTGTAGAATATCACCCAAAAGAGTGGGTACCGGATTCCGAGACATGAAGATCCTTATGACATGGATACTGATAAAGGTGTCAGGGTTGGGAAACAACACCAGACCATAGATCAAAAGAGCTAGAATATCCTCATATGCCTTGAAGTCCAAGTCATTCCAGAAATCATTAGCCTTGCCAACCAGAAATTTGACCAAAAAGCCCTTGATCCCATTTCTAGTTTCCCAGTTGGACAAAACCTCTTCCTTGGTCAAGGGGAGAGTTGCAGCAATCTCCTCAGGCCTAGGAGTCTTTTCCAAACCAGTGAATGGAGTTTGTTCCAAGACAGGGATCCCAAGCAAATAAGAAAATTCTTCCAGGGTGGGAACCAGCTGGAAGTCTTGAAAGGTGAAGCAATGATACAGAGGGTCATAAAATTGGGTCAGAACACTTATCAGTTGTTGGTCCCATTTTGCAGTGATCAAGCCAAGGAGAGAACCATGTCTGTTGATGAAGGAAGAAGTGTTTGGAATCCTTCCAACCAAATCCTTGAGTAAAACTGGTGGTTGAACAAAGTTGAGCCGGACAGTATTTCTACACACGGGCATCATGATGTCCTACAAAACAGAGCAAAGATGAAACCTTTTTGTCTTTGAAATGGGTTAGCCTTTTATACAGGATGCATGCAATGGTATGATGGCATGATGCTATGATGAAGCACATCACAAGTATTCACACAGGCAAATAAGGCACACAAGTCACACAAGACACCCTTAGGTTTCAGGCCAGCATGAGTTTCAGGTACTACCCTCTTTTGGTTTTGTCGGTTAAAAACCTGTCCTATCAAAAGTAACCGGGTTCTAGAGGATCTCAAATCATTGGCTACCCTCAATCGGTCATAACTCCAGCATCGCAATCTTTTCTCGCGGCCAGAACCATCTCGAGAGTTTAGCCTCAATGAGTGTAGCATACTGCTACTGTCCTAATAGCCAAGTTGGTCAATTTAGGGTTATAAGGTTGGTTGGTGTTTAATGACCCCTTAGAAGACCTATATTCTCCCCGTTACAACACAAGGGATATAGGTACAGACTAAGATGCCACACCAACGTAGCCACTGCTTCACCCATGTCGGTCTACGCCGGACAGGTCCCTCACAAATTATGCTACCTAAAAAGGGTATATCCCAGATCCGGGTTAGGATCTATGAACTCCGATGCAAAGCCCGCAAATATAAAAGCAAACAAAGCAAGCAATTGAAAACAAAGGTGATCTAAGCCCTAAGGTTACTCCACTTTTAAAAGTTGTCCCCAGCAGAGTCGCCAGTTCTGTGATACGGTGGGAGAACTGACTTGAGGTTTTGCGTTTGTTTTCACAAATGTTTCGGTTGAGCAAGAGTCGCCACCGACTTTTTATTTTATCCTAAGGAAAGGTTAAAAAGCACAACAAAAACCTTTTGAGATGTTTTCTTGGGTTCGGGGAGTAGATTATAGAAAGGGAAGGTATTAGCACCCTTTCTATCCATGGTTATCCATGGGCTCTTAGTTACTTGCTTAGATCACTTGCCTTTTGTTTTCAATTGTTTTAAATGGTGCTTGAGTGTGTGGGTTTGAAAATGTTTTGAAAAGAGGCCAATGTGGTGGCAACCTTTGTAATGATCCATGTGGGGATGTATACAAAGATGTATGTCTTTTGAAAAAAATTTCATTTGTTTTTTTGAAAGTTGTTTTGAAAGTGTAGTGATGTGTGATTTTGAAATTAGGCAAGTGTTTTGTTTTGCAAGTTTGATTCAAGTAACTAAGAGGTTATCTACTCCTAAATTTCTCAAAAGATTATTGTTATGCTTTTAACCCTTTTAACAAGTTTGTTCCACCATTGTATTTGGTGGACAACCTTGTGTTAGGATGTGAAAGGGACGGGCGCGGGTCATCGTTTAGACCATAATTGTAACGACGTTAAATGTCTTTGGGCAATTTCTTTAAGGGACTTGATCATTTGTTTTTGTTTGCTTTGAAAAGTTTTGTCGAGGGACTATGATCATTCAAATTGTTTGCTTTGCCCAAAGAAGTTCAACATACAATATGGCCCATTTATTTGAAGGCAACAAGTGGAATACCCTAGGGGTGCAAGTGTGAGATGTGTTGTTTATTTTCATGCTCATTTGTCTTGTATTAGGTCAAACTATTTTTTTCGTTTTTTCGCATACAAACCCTAATTCTAACATGTTATCATTAGAAAGCAATAAAGTGCAAAATTAAATTTACTAAGCTATTACAAAACCAAATATGGGAAGGGGGGTACAAATGTTCAAATGGGGATATTGACAAGAATTTAAATCTAAATTATTACATCATTTTGAATATTTGCAATTTAATCAATGTACAAAAATTAAATAACAATGCAAGATGCAAAAGAATGTTTTATATGTATGAAAAAAAATATTATTTAAGTAAAAGAGAAAAGAAAATAAAAATTATATTATTTTTTGGAGTATTTTGAATTTAGGGCAAAAACCCTAATTTTTAAAAGAAAATGCATTATTATCTAATTTAATACAACTATTTATTTATTATTTATAAAAATAAAATAAAATGAAGTATATTATGAAAAAAGTATTTTTGTATCAAATATTAATAAAATGAAAAATTCAAGTATTTTTATATTTTATCTTAAATATATTAATAAACATATATATATACATATATTAATTTCTTAAATATGCATTATACACAAAATAAATATTTATTTAAGATTTTAATAAGACAAATAAAAAGAGTATTTTTTATGTGAAATATTTTCAGAAGGTAAATAAAAAAAAATGTATTTACACTATTTTTCTATTTATTCTAATAATAGTATATATATAATATTTATATGCAAACAAAAGAAATAAATCAAATAAATATGCCATATATTCAAAAAATGATGGAAAAAATATTTTTAATTTTTTAATGCCATGAGAAAAAATAAACAAAGTCAACCAAAAAAGAAAAAGTCAAAAAGAGTCAAAAATGAAGCAAATGGGCTCAGGGGGTGTAAACATGGAAATAGGGTGTGAAAAGAAAATAGTTCCAGGCCCAGCCCAGACCACTCCTTCTTCAACCTCTGTACAACATTCTTCAAGCAAAACACGCGTTTTTTATCTCTGGATTCCTGGACTTTCAAGCAAAACTCATAACATGAAAAGTGTAGAGCATTAAGAGACGGTTTCAACCATATAAAGAACTTGACCTATCTCTCTAAGATGAGGGAGAATTTCTCCTCCCCCAATTTCTGACCTAACTTTTCATCAATGTTCAGACATGAAATTCTCTAAGCACACGAAATATAAATGAAATCTAATCATATGAGCATGTTCAGGGCTATGATTGTGACATGTTTTCTTCAAAAACCTAAAGCTAACAATGCCTAATAAGGGAGATAGAACTCCATGAATATACCTGTTCAGTTGGAATCGAGCTTTGCAATGGAGGATGTTTCAGGGTGAAATGATGACTTGTATAGCTTCCTTGAAGTGTAAGGATGCTTTTCCAAGTCCTACTTTGTCTTGAAACTCCCTGAATCGAGCTAGTGAACTCCAACTGCAAAACAGAAATTTAAAAATGGTGAAGTGGCTTGGAGGTGTTACAGGTCAGGTTTCAGGACATGGTTAGCTTGCATATGTTGTAAGGAAGGTAGAGGAACAAGTTTGGACAAGAATGCTCGAAGGGATTGAGAGATAGCACTCAATCTGCAGGGCTTGCTCTGTTTGAGCAGTTTTGTGGTGTTTCTGAGATGGAGAGTGCTTGAGAGGCAAATGGCTCGTGCAAAAGCTTGGTTGGGTAATTTGGAATGTGTTTGATAGCTTTTGTGTTGTGTCCCTATGCTGAGATGAGAGTTGTGATAAGTTATGCAATGTTACTTGAAAATGAAGCAAGCAATGGTCACTTTGTGTTTTAGGTCAGTAGGGGCCTCTAATCCTGCTGCATAAGCCTCTCTTGATCAGAGCAATTTGCCTATAATCTTGTGCCAAAAGGATTTTGCTTGTACCTTCTTGGATTTCAATTTGACATAAAGCTAATCTTTTCAAAAATGGAAAGTTCACTTTATCTAGTTTAGGATTAATCCACTATGCAATGTTAGAACACAAAGAACATGGCCTTAACACATTGAATATGCATTAAATTATTGAGTATGGAATGGTTCAAGGACCTGTAATCAAGCATAAAGCAAGCTAAGTTCAGATTTGCAAAGTTATGAACATGTTTTGATGAAGAACAAAAGTGAATTTTTGCCAACTTGTGAAATTCGAAACTCTCAAGTTATGAGGTTGTTTGATGAGTTCTTGGACATTTTGGAAAGCTTGGAATGTGTACTACAATCCATCTTTGAAGTGAAAATCAAAATTCCAAGTGGAAGGGTATGAAAAGTGGCCTTGAAGTGGGGTAGAAAACCTTGTCAAAATAGGTTAAAATTTCACTAAGTTAAAAATGGTTTAGTGCCCTTATTCAAAAAATTGTAACTTGAGATACAAGCTTCAAATGAGAAAACTTTGTGAATAAAAGTTGTAGATTATGCAACAAGCTACAACTTTCATGTTTTGACTTTTGTTTGAATCCAAATGGATCTTGGTGAAAAGATGGGGCAAAGTTGGGGAAAAATTAGGGTTTTCCATAACTTAGAAAAATTCTAAGTTATGAAAAATTCCATTTTCAAACCCTAATTTGCATTTTGTGATTTCTTGGTGAACAAGTTTCATGATTTGGCATGTTTTGATGAAAAATGAATCTTGACTCTTGATTTTGACCAAAAAGTCAAAGTTTGACTTTTCAGTATACAGTCAAAATTGATCAATTGACTGGGAAATTCAACTGTCAATCTTGTGCACTTGGGATCTTTTGAGCTTGATGAATGTGTCAAGAACATTTCATTGAGTCCTTGAGCCCATATGTGAACTTGGTTTGCCATTGGTTAGGTCAAACAGTAAAAAATTGCCTTTGTGCAGTCAAAACCCTAAAAATGACCATTTTGCCCTTTTGGTGATCTGATCAAATTTCTTGTGGAATTGTGATCCAAACTTGATCAAATGGTTCATGTGAGTTCATAATGTTGATGTGGATCAAATTTCATGAGGTTTGACTGTCAATTGGCCACAGTTGACTTTTTCCCCAATACAGCTGATTTCTAGGTCAACTGTCCAATTGACTGGGCAAAACTTGGAATCAAGACTTGAAACTTGGTATGGGTAAACTTGGGAGTCCAACATGAAGCATGAAAGTCATCTTAGGCATTTTATGTCAAAACATCCTCAGGCAAACACAAACCCTAATTTGAGTCCACAGTGCAAGGAGAAGTCTTGAGCAGAGGAAACCCTAACTGGATCTTGATCTTCAAAGGTCTTGTGATGAGAAAATGTTGAGGAAATGGGAGGGAAAATTTTGGGGTACAACAGTGACCGTAAGTCCCTAAATTCGAATTGACCCTCAAACTCCAACGACGGTGCTACCTACTCATCAATAGTAGGATAGAATTGTCTAAAGGAAGATAGCATAGAATGATTCCTTTTTTCGAGTAGGTAGATGGTTCTTAGATACTTGCTCTTTCAAAAACAAAAACTTTTCACACTTACACTTTTCGAACAAAGCTTTCAAAAACACTTCATACGCTCTTGAGGACAGAAGCAAGAGTTAAATCAAAGTTTCAAAACAAAAACTTTTTCAAAACCCACAAGCACAAAGAAAGCAATATTTTGAAAACAATATGAGCAAGTACCTAAGAGCCCATGGGTAACCACGAATAGAAAGGGTGCTAACACCTTCCCTTTCTATAATCTACCTCCCGAACCCGAGAAATATCTCGAAAAAGGAATTTTTCTGTGCTTTTTTCCTTTCCTTGTTGGATAAAATAAAAGTCGGTGGCGACTCTTGCTTACCGCGACATTTTGCGAAAACAAATGCAAAACGCAAACCAGCATTCCAAAAAAACAGTCAGTTCTCTCCCACCGTATCACAGAACTGGCGACTCTGCTAGGGATGCTTAATAAGTGGGGTGTACCTTAGGAATAGTTCATAATGTTTTCAATTGCTTGACTTGTATGCTTTATATTTGTGGGCTTGTATCGGAGTTACTATAGATCCTAACCCGGATCTGGGGGATACCCTTTAGGTAATTAGCAATAAACTGCGAGGGAACTATACAGCGTAGACCGATACAGTTGAAACCGTAGCTACGTTGGTGTGGCACTTTAATTTATACCGATATCCCTTGTGTTGGAACGAGAATAATATGGGTCTTCTAAGGGGTCATTAAGCACCAACTGACCTTAGAACCTTTAAATTGACCAACTTGGCTATAGAATAGTAGCAGTATGCTACGCTCATTGAGACTAAACTCTCGCGATGATTCTGGTCGCAAGAAAAGGTTGCTAAATTAGAATTATGATCGATCGAGGGTAGTTAGTGATATTGAGATCCTCTAGAACCTGGTTACTATTTTTAGGACAGGTTTAAACCAACTGAACTGAAAGAGGGTAGTACCTAAGCTCCTTGCCAGCCTGAAATCTAAGGGCTCTCTGTTTGACTTGTGTGCCTTTACCATGTTTGCTATTTGTGGATACTTGTGGTGTGTTTTCTATCATGACATCATGACATCATAACATTGCATGCATCTTGCATTGGACTAACCCATTTCAAAAACAGGAGGGATTCATCTTTGTTCTATTTTGTAGGTCATGGCACCTATGCGTAGGAATACCATCCGGATCAACTTTGTCCAAGTTCCCACTATGCTTAAAGAGTTGGTTGCCAAGATGTCAGATACTACTTCCTTCATCAGAAGACATGGGCATCTTCTTAGTTTGGTCACCTCCAAATTGGACGAGCAGATGATGAGTGTCCTAGTCCAGTTCTTTGATCCACTATACCATTGCTTTACTTTTCAGGACTACCAGTTGGTCCCCATATTGGAAGAGTTCTCCGATCTGCTTGGTATCTCTATTCTGGAGCAGACCCCATTTACAGGTTGGGAGAAGATCCTTAGGCCAGAAGAGATTGCTTCAGCCCTTCATATGACAAAGGATGAGGTAATGGCTAATTGGGAAACTCGTAGTGGAGCAAAGGGCTTTCTGACTAAGTTCTTGGTTGGTAAGGCTAATCACTTCTGGGATAGTCTAGACTTCCAGGCATTCTAAGATATTCTGCCTCTTCTGATATATGGCTTGGTATTGTTTCCTAACTCTGACTCCTTTGTTGATGTGAATGCGGTAAAAATCTTCATCTCTGGTAATCTTGTACCCACTCTCTTGGGTGACATTCTTCATGAGCTTTATGCCCGTACTGCTCAGAGGCGGGGAACCTTGATGTGCTGTGCTCCGTTATTGGCGAGGTGGTTTATTTCTCACCTCCCCAAATCAGTTTTAAAGAACAAGGAAGGCATGGGCTAGGCTTATAGGGTTATGTCTCTCTCTCACAATGACATCATTTGGACTATTAAGGGTATGGACGAGGTGGCCGTTATTGATCGCTGTGGGGAATACCCCAATGTTCCACTGATCGAAACCAATGGAGGAATTACTTATAATCCGTGCTTGGCCTTACGTAAGTTTGGGCGAGCCAGAAGGGAAGGACCTCATGAGCTGCTAATGCCTAATATAGTCTTTGATTTTCAAGGGGATAGTGACGAGTAACGCCGCAGATTCATCAGAGCTTGGGATAGAGTTCACAGGTCGGATCCACACGAGCTGGGTGCAAAGACTTCTCTACCAATGGAACCATATCTCCGATGGGTTCGCATACGTGCCCAAAAGCTGGGAATGCCCTATGAAGTCGTCTTTCCTATTATTGTTGAGGTTGCTGATGAGGAAGGGGTTCCTCCTACTATCTTACACCCTTACATGCCTACTAACATTGGGGCATTGAAGAGGTCCTGGATGCAACTGAGAGAAGAACGAGATACTTACCGAGAAAAGTATCACGAGCAAGAGCGAAAGATCCAGAAGTTGACAAGGCAGTTGGAGAATGAGCAGATCATCAACGACTATGTCAGCACCAAAGGGAAACGACCATGGGAGCGCTGATTGTCTTTTGATTATTTCTAGCCTTGGTTTACTTTTCAGTATTTCCTTTCTTGTAACGCCTTAAAAGGCATCTGTTGAACAATTTGAATTTCAAGTTTATCTAATAAAAGTGTGCTTCATTTCTTGTTTACGAATTTGAATCTCTCGATGTCTTTGAAATCATATCATACGTATTTCATTCCATGCACCTCATAACAGGTACCCTTACAGGCTTTTCTCATCTTCTTCGCTGTTTATTTCAGCATCATGTCTTCTGAACCATCAACTGAACAAGCAATCAAGGCTCTACAGGCCCAAAATGCCCAGTTCCAAGAATTGTTCATGAATCTAGCTAAGGGTCAGCAAGATCTGAAGGCCCTTATCTTGAAAGAGAAGAAGAAGAAGAAGAAGAAGAAGAAGAAGAAGAAGAAGAAGAAGAAGACGATCCTGTTTAACATGGGCCACAGGTTTGGAAACAGGCTACGAGATGAAGTTAATTTGAACATCTCATCTGGAGGGAAAGATAGTCAGGAAGAAATGAGGGCTCCTAGCCCTGTGGTTTCAGACAACGAGACATATTTCGACGAAGACCAGTATCCTCCGGCTGAGGATAGATACAAACAACTGGAAGACCGGTTGAGTGCGATGGAAGTACAGAAAGTGCCTGGTATGGACTTTGGTGATTTAGGCCTGTCATCTAGGGTGGTGATTCCCTAAAAGTTCAAAGCACCAGCCTTTGCTAAGTACGACGAAGTTTCTTGTCCGAAACTGCATCTCCGTTCGTATGTTAGGAAGATTCAGCCGTACATCGCTGACAAGAATCTCTGGATCCACTTCTTTCAAGACAGTCTCTCAGGGACTCAGCTTGAATGGTTTTACCAGCTGGAAGGAACTAGCATCCATAATTGGGAAGATTTGGCTGCTGCTTTCTACAAGCAGTACTAATACAATGCCGACCTCGCTCCCACGCGTACCCAACTCGAGGGTATGTCAATGGGTGCGGGCGAAGGTTTCAAAGATTATGCTCAGAAGTGGAGGGACCTCGCTGGAAGAGTGCAACCACCCTTGGCTGATAGGGAGTTAGTTGATATGTTTCTGGGGACCTTGTCTGGTCCGTATTTCAACCATCTGATTGGAAGTTCTTCGTCCGGGTTTACAGAGCTGATCATGTCCGGGGAAAGGATTGAGGCTGGTATCAAATCTGGTAAAATGCAGAAGGGTGCTTCATCAGGCACCGAGAAGAAGCCTTTTAAGAAGGAGTCCAGTGCTGTTTACAGTTCGAAAAGCCAGAATAGACCTGAACACCGCCAAGCTGTTAATGCGGTTGTTATTTCAAGACCTGCTGGTGCTCCTCAGCACAACAATCAGCCAAAGGGCGAGAGACCGCGAAGGCAATTCACTCAGCTCAACATGAATTTATCTCAGATTCTGCCACAATTATTGAAAACCAATCTAGTGATTCCAAGGGAAGCCCCGAAGAATCCAAACACTACATCACCAAAGTACAACCCTAATGCCCGTTGTGCTTTTCACTCTGATAGCCCGAGGTATGACACGGATGATTGTTGGGTTTTGAAGAACAAAGTACAAGACTTAATTGATGCGAAGGAGATTGAGTTCGAAGCACCTAAAAGACCTAATGTTGTAACTGCTCCTATACCCAAGCATGGAGTAAATGCTGTAAATGAAGACTCGTTTGTGGTTTCTGTGAACGACATTATTACCCCTTTGATGATTGTGAAGAAGAACCTTTTGTTAGTCGGTTTATTTCCGAGTTGTGGCGAAGGTTGCCGTATGTGTTCTGTCCTACCTACCGGTTGCCATCTTTTGAAGTCAGGTGTCCAACGCCTGATGGACAATAAGGAAATCCTGTTTGAGAAGACTGTTGTTCCTTTAGTTAATACTGAAGAAGTTGCCATTATCACCATTTTCGAAAATTCTTCCAAGGCTTCCTCGAGAAAGCCTGATAGAACTACATATGTTCCAAGGATCACACCGTTGATCATCACTGTTCCTGGGCCTATCCCCTATACATCTGATAAAGTTGTCCCTTGGCACTACGGGGCTGATGTTTATTATCACAAAGTGAAACAAGATTTGGATGCTGATACTGATGTCAACAATATTGTTGGACCTGCCAAAGTCACCCGCAGCGGAAGACTTTTCTCCCCTAATATCTCTCCACCAACTGCCCGGAAACCTGTTGTTATTACACCTGCCAGTGTACCTGCTGCTATTCCTGTTCAAGTTCCCATTCTTACCCCTGTTGTCGAGTCGTCCGACACTCGGGGCAAAGGGACCACTGATGAGCCTGCCCGGACGGAGGAACCAAAGAAAATTACTGTTGAAGCCTCTAGACAAGAGATGGAGGAAATTTTGAAGATCA
This sequence comes from Vicia faba, assembly GCA_948472305.1. Taxonomy (NCBI): domain Eukaryota; kingdom Viridiplantae; phylum Streptophyta; class Magnoliopsida; order Fabales; family Fabaceae; genus Vicia; species Vicia faba. Next base: position 415,118,930 of record OX451738.1, read on the forward strand.
TTAAAAAGAGCGACTACAACGTAGTCGAGCAGCTGGGGCAAACCCCATCCAAAATCTCCATGTTATCACTGTTGCTATGCTCAGAGGCCCATGCCAAGGCTCTGATTGCATTCCTGAAGACTACACACATACCTCAAGAAACATCAGCTGATCAGTTTAAAGATTGCGTGGCTAGTCTGACTGCTGATAATGGGTTGGGTTTCTCTGACGCCGACTTGACTGTTAAGGGGAAGAATCACAACGATGCCCTGTATGTCTCCATTAAATGCAGGGGCACTACTCTTGCTCATGTATTGGTGGATATTGGTTCCTCATTAAACGTTCTGCCTAAGAAAGCTCTAGACCGGTTGGACTGTGAAGGGTTGGAGCTGAAACCAAGCAACATTGTTGTCAGGGCCTTTGATGGGTCTAAGAGAATGGTGCATGGAGAAGTGGATGTTCCGATTAAGGTTGGTTCTCAGGTTTTCGCCTCTACATTCTATGTGATGGACATTCGACCATCTTATTCATGTTTGCTGGGTCGTCCGTGGATCCACAAAGCTGGGGAAGTGACATCTACGCTCAACCAGAAGCTAAAGTACCCGGTGAAAGTGAAAATTGTGACAGTACAAGGAGAAGAGGAGTACATGATGAGCCACCTCAACTCTTTCCGATATGTAGAGATGGATGGGGAGTTCATTGAGACCCCATTACAACATTTTGAAGAGGTTCCCCAGACGCTGGCGTCAATTGAGACTGTGGTTGAAGATCCTCCAATGAAGATGGCTTCCTTCAAGGATGCCCGGGCTGTTGTCGAGAAAGGTGGGTGTGAAAATTAGGGCCAACTCCCTGATTTTGCACAGAAGACTAACAAGTTTGGTTTGGGTTTCACTGCAGAAGCTCAAAAGGCTATTTGGAATGCACGAATTGGAAGACCTCCCTTGTTCATTAGCAATTCAGGAGTGAATGCCATTGAAGACGACGTTGAAGAGTTTGAGTTTGAAATTTGGATCTACCCAACGACCGACAGTGGACTAAGAAACTGGACAAAAAAGGACTTCATCCCAATTTCTTTTGTTACCCAGTAATGAGACTTTTTGTTTTGAATTTGTAACAGACAATGTTTTAAACTCTACGGCCCGGTGTCTTACCCGGGGCACCATGGCTTCATTTGTGAGGGCTTTATGTGTGTCATCTACATATATCATTAATAAAAGCATTGGACATTTTCTACCATTTTAAATTCTGCGCTCCTTGTTTTTATTTTATTATATATTGCAAAACAGCTATTTTACACACACTCACATATACAGGTCTACATCCACTCTGGATCTCACTGGTAAAGACTCTGCTACTGCCAGTTATAACTTCGAAAGTCCGATCAACTTAGCCGAAGACGAAGGTGAAGATGATTGCGAAGTGCCTGGTGAACTTGCGAGACTGCTACTCCAAGAAGAGAGGGATATACAGCTGTTGTACCCCAAAATTTGCCCTCCCATATTCTTCAAAGTTTGTCAAGATCAATCTTCAAATGGTTCAAGATTTCTCAAGGGTTGCACAGTCAAACCATCCTCCTAAGCCAGTCAAAATTAGGGTTTTGGTTCTTGCAAGGAAGTTGAGGTTTTCAAGGGTCCAATCAAGTCCCATAGGCCTATATACATTGTCAAGCATCTACATGTCAAGTTTCAAGGCTCACAAGGTCAAGTTGCACAGTCAAAAGCCCTAATTGCTCCACAATCAACTGTAGGGGTAAAATGGTCATTTCGCAGTCAAAAGTCAAAAAAATTTGTCAACATCTTATTTTGAGCACACAATCATCATTTGATCAAGTCTTGATCATGATTCCACAAGCATGGCTTAAAAATCATCAAGATGCAAAAGTTTCAATTTTTGGACAGTTGAAAAGTCAACTGTAACTTGACCAAAGCATAACGTTTTCATGGTTCATCAGAAAAATCCCATCCAATGCTCATCTTGAAGGGGAGGACATTTCCTACAACTCATCTTCACATTCCAAGTCCAAGAAATGCTCTCACAAAAATTTATCAATTTCAACATTATAGGTCATTTTCAAAAGTCAACAAAAAGGCACTTTAAGTCAAAGACCATAACTTTAGATTGGTAAATCAAAATGACATGGGACCAAAGGCATTGGTTAGAGGACTTCAATACCTTTCCAAAATGTCCAAGAACATGTTCATATGATCAAAATTGAGCAAGATATGCATTGGGGAAGTTGGGAAATATTTGTGAAATGGCCAAAGTCAACTATCCTTGAAATTTCATTTTTGACAAAAAGGGCCCACTTTTTCCACTTGGTTCAGCTTTGCCCTGCCTCCCACGTGTCCCATGATTTATTTCAAGATTAAAAATTAATTTTTCTATTTTTATTTAATTTTATTTGGTTTAATTCATTTTAAATCTTTAAAATTCAAATAAAAATCAAGAAAATTAATTAAGGGATATCTTTTGGTTTGAATAACTTTGATACACCATAATTCACATGCCAATTTCGTGTACACCCTATTTCAAGCATAAAAATTCAAATTTGGAGCAAAAATGGCAAGTTGTTTAATGGTGGTCATGGCAAAATCTCAAACTTGATTGCAAGGGTTAAAGGTGCATTATTGTGATTGATACTCATTCAAGGATACATATGAAGCCTCTCATACAGTATACACAACCTAGAGACACCTAGAACGGTAACCCTAATTCTCTCAAATTTTCCACAAAATTGACAAATTCGGATTCAATTTTTTAGCAAGTTTCAAGGAGTTCTAAGGATTCAATCGTGTTCCTGGGCATAGCAGCAATCATTCCCAACCCTTACACAAAGCCAAATCATCCCAGATCATGCTCCCTAGTTCTCATTGGTTTGTTAAAATTCTTGAATTCGTTTTTCATATTTCATGCATTATTAATTGTTTTTGATAGTTTGTGTGAACTCAGGACACTCATTAGAATGCATTTGATGCATAGCATGCAAGCTTTTACGCATGAGTAAGGACTTGCCATTGCTAGGGCCGTTTTGGTTATCTTCTTCGAAACTCCCTGTACAGTCGTTTTCAGGCCAAAACAATGGCACCATTGAATCCGCAGGGGTCGAATTAGGGTGACTAGGTCCTTCTTTTTCTTTGATTTTTCCTATTTTGCAGGATCGGCCATGGTGCTCGCCGGAGAAGACGACCGGAGCTAGGGCTCCGGCGTCGTTGACTGGCGTGGACTCAGGCGTGGCTGGCGTGGCACGATAGCTCAATCTGATTCGCTTCCATGTTACACTTGGGCCCCACGCGTGTTGACTGTGTTTAAAATTCAAACATGACACGTTTTCACTTTTAACCAATTAATTGCAGAGTATTGACAACAAAGACAATTAGCTCAGTTGGCAACGCGTTAGTGGATTTCTCCAGAGGGCATGAGTTCGAATCCTGGTCCTGGCATTTCTCTTTACCTTTTTCATAATTAACATGCTTTCTATGTTTTCTATTTTTTTTAATATTTTCATCTTAATTTAGTTTATCTTTAAATAATTTTTCTCATGCATTTAAAAAAATCACAAAAATATTTTCCTTTTGCATTTTAATCAGAAAAATGTTTATTTAATTTTTGACATTAAAATTAATATTTTTGCATGCATATTTTAATTAATTGTTAAATAATCATTAAATTGACTTTTAATTGCTTTTAATTATCAAGATTGATCCAGAAAATTACCAAAAAAATTATTCTATCATTAAATTAACATAACTAACCTTTTTTCATAAAAAAAATCAAAAAATCAACATTATTATTATTATTATTATTATATTATTTTTGTAAATAAAATATTAACAAATAAATAGTTTAATTAGGTCAACTTTAATTTCTTTTTCTTTACAATTAAAATAATTTAGAATTAGGTTAACTTAGAATTTTAATTCTTTTATTTCATTTCATAAAAATATAAAAAACACAAAAAATATTTTCTTTTTATAAATTAATTAATTAGTTTAATTATTAGTTATTAATTGCATTTAATCACAAAAAAGACAAAAAAATTCATTTCTTTTCTTAAAAGGGCCAAAACTTTTAGAACATTCCCGATTAATTTTTATTCGCACACATTTACTTTATTTTGATTATTATGTAATTGCTTCCAAGAATGTAATAGTAATTAGGTTTACCGCTTTATTTAATTTCTCGTACTTATTTACCAAAACGGGTCTTTGTATTTTTGGCGATGTATAGACCCGCGCCTTGTAATAGCGTAGAATTTATATTTCCGCAATTTACTTTCTGCACCCCCTAACTGTTAAATGCATGAAAGAATGTATTTAAATAAAATTAATCCGTAGCTCACAAATAACATGTACAAAAACATTAACTGAAAAACAACACACAAAGCACATGCCACTCCTAGGGTACGCTTCACTCGTTGCCTCGAAACGTGGTCATCAAGTATAGGACGTCTTAGAGGTCACCCTTTGTCTAAAGATCCAGTTGCCTCGAAACGGTTGCCTCGGATAAAAGGATCTAAGACATTAGGGTTACTTCTAAGGTGTCCTACCATTGCTTCGGTGACCACACTGTCCCGATAATCGAATTGACCCGAACAACTCCAACGATGGTGCTACCTACCTCTCAATGGTGGGATAACACTATCTAAAGGACTCTTACACAGCTTAATTCCTTAGGGTAGGTAGATTTCTCTTAAGTACTTGCTCTTTTCAAAAACAAACAAAACATCTTTTCACACCTCACACTTTCAAAAGTTTTCAAACAAATTTTTCATACACTCTTGAGGACAGATACAAGAGTTACTTAGAAATTTTTCAAACGAAACTTTTTCAAACCCACACACACTTGAAAAGCAAACAAATTTTGAAAACATAAGAGCAAGTACCTAAGAGCCCGTGGATAACCACAGATAGAAAGGGTGCTAACACCTTCCCTTTCTATAAATCTACCTCCCGAACCGAGAAACATTCTCATAAGGAATTTTGCTGTGCTTTTGTCCTTTCCATGTTGGAGAAAATAAAAGACGGTGGCGACTCTTGCTTACCGCGACATTTCGCGAAACCAGCTAAAAAATAGTCAGTTCTATTCCCACCAATCACAGAACTGGCGACTCTACTGGGGACTATAAAAGTGAGGTGTACCTTAGGATTAGATCATACTTATGTTTTCAATTTCTTTGCTTTGATTGCTTTATATTTGTTGGATTTGCATCGGAGTTTCATGGATCCTAACCCGGATCTGGGGATATCCTTTTAGGTAGCATAAGCTGTGAGGGACCTGTCCGGCGTAGACCGACACGGGTGAAGCAGTGGCTACATTGGTGTGGCACCTTGGTCTGTACCGATATCCCTTGTGTTGCAACGAGGAGAATATGGGTCTTCTGAGGAGTCATTAAGCACCAACCGACCTTAGAACCCTAATGTGACCCAACTTGGCCATAGAACAGTAGCAGTATGCTACACCCATTGAGGCTAAACTCTCGCGATGGTTCTGGCTGCAAGAAAAGATTGCGACGTTGGAGTTATGACCGATTGAGGGTAGTCAGTGATATTGGGATCCTCTAGAACCCGGTTAATTTTGATAGGACAGGTCTTAACCAACGAAACCGAAAGAGGGTAGTACCTGAACTTCATGCTGGCCTAAACTCTAAGCTCTCTGTGTGACTTGTGTGCCTTCAAACTTGACTACTTGCATGCTTGTTATCTGACACATGAGTTTCTTACAGGGTTTGTTTACGCTCCTTAATCTGGACTCATAACAGGGTTCACTTACATCACTCCATGCATAGCATAACATCATACCATTGCATACATCCTACATAAGGACTAATCCATTTCAAGGATCTCAAGGGTCTGTGATGCAGGTCATGATGAACCAACATGTCTAGCAAGGGGCAAAGGGGATTTATTTTCCTCTAGCCAAGGTTGATAGCTTGAGTCAGGGGCTATGACCCACTCGATATGGTGAGCCTTGACTCTTGAAGAAGGACTCTCAGCAACATGAAGTTCCTTCAATCAAGCTACCCAAATTCAAATTCTAACAAGTTTCTCTGTTTACCCCGCGAGATCCTTAAAAACATCGCATGCATACATACATATCATTGCATTACAGGTACTCTGTTCTACAGGTTGCTTAATCTTCTTCGTTGTTTATTTCAGCCATCATCATGAATCCTGAATCATCCAATGAACAAGCTATCAAGGCCCTCCAGGCCCAGAACGCCCAGTTCCAGGAGCTGGTCATGAGCTTAGCCCAAGGACAACAGGAATTGAAGACTCTTCTTTTAAAGAAAAAGAAGAAGAGGACTGTTTTGTTCAACCCTAGACACAGATCTGGGAATACACTGCAGAATGAAGCTGAGCGGACTACTCCATCTGTTGGGGAAGGCAGTCACCAAGAGGGAAGGGTTCCTAGTCCTGTAGTCTCTGACACCGAGACAGATTTCAATGATGAACAGTACCCTCCTGCTGAGGACAGGTACAAACAGCTGGAAGACCGGTTAAATGCTATGGAGATTCAACAAGTGCCCGGGTTGGACTTTGGAGACCTAGGCTTATCTTCTGGGGTGGTGATCCCTCACAAATTCAAGGCACCTTCTTTTGTAAAATACGACGGGGCCTCCTGTCCTAAGCTGCATCTCAGATCATACATAAGGAGGATCCAGCCCTACACGGCTGACAAGAATTTGTGGATTCACTTCTTTCGGGATAGTCTGTCGGGGACTCAACTCGAGTGGTTCTATCAGCTGGATGGAGCCAGTATCCGCAACTGGGAGGACCTTGCTACTGCCTTTTACAAGCAGTATCGGTATAATTCCGACCTCGCTCCTACGCGTACCCAACTCCAGGGTATGTCACTTGGGACGGGTGAAGGATTAAAGGAATATGCTCAAAAGTGGAGAGACCTTGCTGGAAGGGTGCAACCACCTCTGACTGACCGCGAGCTTGTGGATATGTTCCCGGGGACCCTATCTGGTCCATTCTTCAACCATCTGATTGAAAATTCTTTTGCTGGGTTTACAGACCTAATCTTGACTGGGGAAAGAATTGAAGCCGGTATCAAGTCGGGGAAGATACAGAATAGTGATTCCTCGAACATTGAGAAGAAACCGTCCAAGAAAGAATCTAGTGCTGTCAATGCAGTAGTTATCTCAAAACCGACCGGTGCTCCTCAACATCGCAACCAACAAAGGGAAGAGAGACCTAAAAGGCAATTCACTCCCCTCAGCATGACCTTGTCCCAGATATTGCCACAGCTGCTGGAGATCAAGTTGGTAACTCTAAGGGACCCTCCTAAGAATCCCAACAGGACACCTTCAAGGTATAACCCCAATGTTCGCTGCGCTTATCATTCTGACAGCCCGGGGCATGCTACAGATGATTGTTGGACTTTGAGAAACAAGGTTCAGGATCTGATCGACGCAAAGGAAGTCCAGTTCGACTCTCCAGAGACTCCCAATGTGATCACTTCTCCCTTTCTAAAACGTGGCTAGGATTAGAAATTTTTTGTTCATTCGAATGTTCAAGTTGTATTTTTTCTTTGATTGTTCAAACATTGTATTCATGTCAAACGTTGTTATTTCATTAATGCATTACACATGTCTGTTTTGAAGTAATTATTTCGTATTCACTATACGCAAACTGTTTTCATATTTTTGTGATGATCGACTCTTGATTGAAAAATTCTAAGCCTCTTGAGGGAGGATGACGAAAACGATACCACGATCTTTACAGACGATCTTTACATTATGCTTTTGAACAGACCCCGCTGATGAGGTGCAGGCATTGTTTCAATTCCTAAACACTAGAGTTATAAGGCAGATAATCCCTAGTCAACCCCTTCGGGCCAAAGAAGTAGGAGTTTTTCTTTTCGAAAATTAAAACCCTTAATCATAACCTGGGGCATGGTAGTTCTCTCAGTTGATCCAAGTGCATAACGAACGACATCAAAAGAGGTCCTTCTGAAACAAAAGACGGTGATGGTTTCCTATAATCATAAAAACAGGCAGTCATTATCTATCAAAATAAAAAGCCCAATAAGTCAAAACCTACGAAGGAGACTTACAAAACTGGGGCATCCCGCTGACTGTAATCACAAAAGAAACAGTTCAGGAAAAAAACAGGGATAACAGATCAAAAAGAAAGAGGTCCTACAAACCCTCAACAAAAAAAATGACTGTCTATTCAAAATAAACTGTCAAAATCCGAACCATCACTGGAATATCAGAGCAAAGACCCGAACAAGGTCTAACACACGATCAGCTGAGTTTAGGTTTGAAGAACATCACGAAGAATGGGTGGGTACAAATAAATTTGAGCCTTTATCCTCTGTTTCTTAAACCGTGAACCAGGCCACGTTATAACCCTTAAAAGTCCTAGCTGAAGCATGGGTTAGTTCGAAAGCATACTGTTATCAAAGGTATCCTGACTCCTTAAGGCTTGCGGTAAAATAACGAGTTGACATCACAGTTTACAAAATTCACTTGTTTTTACTGAAAAATACATTTGCAAAAAAACTTCGAGACAGACGTAAACTTTGCATTTTTAATATAACATTGTTTGCATATGACTATTTGTTTGAACAGCATAGAAGTTCGCACGACGAAGGTCTAATGAACAAAAGCACCTCCAACCAAGGGGCAGACGTGATCATTGTCCGTCATCTGGGGCAGTTAAGTCAAGATTCGGAGAATCTCTCAAATGCCAAATAACCAGGGGAAAACCTCCCTCTGAGTCACTTGGGGCATTGGACATGAATTCCAGCTGCGAATCTTGCACGATCAAACATCTTCTGGTGGTATGGCAACACAATGCTACTAACGGTGACAACTCCCTGCATTCTGAGGGCGCGGACATAGTCGAAAAAAATACGCAAAATCAAAGACCCGCTAGGTTGACACACCTAGGCAAAAATAAGGGCTTCCCGGCGAATCAAAAGGGTTCGGGCAAAAATAAGGGATGAAATGAAAAAATCTGTACACCCGGCAAGTCGAAAACCTGAAAAGGCGACTTGGGCAAAAATGGGTATCTCGGTGGATTGAAAACCCGAAAGGGCGGTCCAGGCAAAATTTAGGGATCAAAGCGTACGACTATGTCCCATCATCTCGTCACTCGCCTACCAGAAGAAGATTTGTCGAATCGGCAGTTGTCTAACACCTCACAAGGTATCTTCTTCTCCCACATCAGAAACAAGGGCAATAATGAGTTGTCCAAGCGATCTAGTTGCTCTGTCAACCAAGGTACCAAGGTAGGTTCGGCTGAAGAACATAACCAAGAGGCCCCCACTCCCCGGGAGTAAGACAAGGTTCAACAATACTCTTCCCCGAGCATAGTTGGTCTCCCATCAACCCTGAAAAGGCACAACATCTCCAGCAAGTCAGCAACACTCTCCCCAAGCAGAGTTAGCCTACAGTCAACCTTAAGGAAGTTGGGTATCTCCAGAAAATCTCAATATTCCCCAACGGAGTATACAGATTATTCCTCAGCAAGCATCCCCGGCAGTCTTAATATAAGATTGTTCCCCGGCGGAATACAGACATCCAGTGGGGCCATTCCCCAGTACAGTCCAAAAGTCTCCCCAGGAAAGTTGAATCAATCTCCCCAGTAGATTCTGGAAGCTTATCCCCAGTAGATTCTGGAAGCTAATCCCCTGTAGAGTGCAAAAGCATCTCCCCGGCTTTATTCAAAGGTCGTTCTCCACCAGAGCCTATAACTGGGTTATCCTCAGCTAATTACCACGGAAAGATCGTCCTCGACGAAGTTCTTCCTATCCTCAGCGGAGTTCATCAAATTCCCCAACAAAATTTATCAACGGGAATCCCCAGCGAAGTTATCACCAAATATCAGCGAAGTATCTCTTCCCACAGAGTAATTCCCCGCAGAGTAATCTCTTCAACAAGTTTATTCCCCAACTGAGTCGTCTTCTCCTACCGGTTTATTCTTGTAATCATCATCCCCAGCAGAAACGAAGAACTCTGTTCTTCAACATCAGCCCAGGATTTAACTTCCCAGCATGCGTCAAGGATTTACTTTCCCAGACGAAGATACATTCATAAACATCACATCATGCATATGCGCATCATGTCATACAATCTCATTTATGTCAAGAACATCATTGCTTGATCCATATCATGCATTGCATACGACTGACCTTTACCTTTCAGGAAGGATACAGTTAAATAATCAGCTATGTCAAAGTAGACAAATACAGTCAAAAGAGACCAATCCAGTCAAAAAAGACAAATCCAGTCAAAGAAGACAAATCCAGTCAAAGAAGACAAGTCCAGTTAAATCCCAAAGGTTTTTCTGATGCTCATCCAGTCAAAGAAGACAGGTCCAGTTAAATTACTTCCTAAAGTCAAAGAAGACAACCCGTCAGTATAGACACCCGTCATTGAAGACATCCCGTCATTGAAGACAACTCGTCATTTAAGACAACTCGTCATTGAAGACAACTCGTCATTTAAGACAACTCGTCATTTAAGACAACTCGTCTTTGGAGACAACTCGTCATTGAAGACAACCCGTCAGTATAGACACCCGTCATTGAAGACAACTCGTCATTTAAGACAACTCGTCATTGAAGACAACTCGTCATTTAAGACAACTCGTCATTGAATACAACTCGTCATTGAAGACAACTCGTCATTTAAGACAACTCGTCATTGAAGACAACTCGTCATTAAAGACAACTCGTCATTGAAGACAACTCATCATTGAAGACAACTCGTCATTAAAGACAACCCGTTGTTATAGACACCTGTCATTATAGACAACTCGTCATTTAAGACAACTCGTCATTGAAGACAACTCGTCATTGAAGACAACTTGTCATTGAAGACAACTCGTCATTGAAGACAACTCGTCATTTAAGACAACTCGTCATTGAAGACAACTCTTCATTTAAGACAACTCGTCATTGAAGACAACTTGTCATTGAAGACAACTCGTCATTGAAGATAACTCGTCATTGAAGACAACTCGTCATTGAAGACAACTCGTCATTGAAGACAACTCGTCATTTAAGACAACTCGTCATTGAAGACAACTCATCATTGAAGACAACTCGTCATTGAAGACAACTCGTCATTAAAGACAACTCGTCATTTAAGACAACTCGTCATTGAAGACAACTCGTCATTGAAGATAACTCGTCATTGAAGACAACTCGTCATTGAAGACAACTCGTCATTGAAGACAACTCGTCATTGAAGACAACTCGTCATTGAAGACGACTCGTCATTGAAGATCACTCGTCGTTGAAGACAACCCGTCCATGAAGACAACCCGTCCAAAGAGACAACTCGTCAAGAAAGACAAAACCTCATCTAGTTCAGTTAAATCCTAAAGATTTTTCTGAGATAACATGTCAGTAGAGACAACCCATCAACCTTTTGAAGTTCCAGATTCGATACCTGTATCTAGCCAGGGCATGTCTGTGAGCGACTGAGTGAGGATCAACACCTGTAACAGGCCAGTAAATTATCTTTCTCAGGTACGCAAGTTCTCGCTAAGGAATCTCTTACGCGATCGACACCTAGATGGCATCCATAAGCCCATCCACATACCAACAGTCTCCAAATGGCATCTATAAGCCCATTCCCGACAAGGTTCTGTCACAGCTCCAGATGGTATCTATAAGCCCATCCTCCTATCCACCATCTCTCCAAATGGCATCTGTAAGCCCATTCCCGACATCACACTGCTGATACTCTACTATGTGAGTGCAAATTTCTGGGCACTCTAGTGTTCAATCATCTTCCACCTTCGGATCACGAAGGGCACGCAAGCCAATCTACATCCTCAGGTCTAAGAAGATTGAACAGGGGCAACTGTTGTACCCCAAAATTTGCCCTCCCATATTCTTCAAAGTTTGTCAAGATCAATCTTCAAATGGTTCAAGATTTCTCAAGGGTTGCACAGTCAAACCATCCTCCTAAGCCAGTCAAAATTAGGGTTTTGGTTCTTGCAAGGAAGTTGAGGTTTTCAAGGGTCCAATCAAGTCCCATAGGCCTATATACATTGTCAAGCATCTACATGTCAAGTTTCAAGGCTCACAAGGTCAAGTTGCACAATCAAAAGCCCTAATTGCTCCACAATCAACTGTAGGGGTAAAATGGTCATTTGGCAGTCAAAAGTCAAAATTTTTTGTCAACATCTTATTTTGAGCACACAATCATCATTTCATCAAGTCTTGATCATGATTCCACAAGCATGGCTTAAAAATCATCAAGATGCAAAAGTTTCCATTTTTGGACAGCTGAAAAGTCAACTGTAACTTGACCAAAGCATAACGTTTTCATGGTTCATCAGAAAAATCCCATCCAATGATCATCTTGAAGGGGAGGACATTTCCTACAACTCATCTTCACATTCCAAGTCCAAGAAATGCTCTCACAAAAAGTTATCAATTTCAACATTATAGGTCATTTTCAAAAGTCAACAAAAGGCACTTTAAGTCAAAGACCATAACTTGAGATTGGTAAATCAAAATGACATGGGACCAAAGGCATTGGTTAGAGGACTTCAAGACCTTACCAAAATGTCCAAGAACATGTTCATATGATCAAAATTGAGCAAGATATGCATTGGGGAAGTTGGGAAATTTTTGTGAAATGGCCAAAGTCAACTATCCTTGAAATTTCATTTTTGACAAAAATGGCCCACTTTTTCCACTTGGTTCAGCTTTGCCCTGCCGCCCACGTGTCCCATGATTTATTTCAAGATTAAAAATTATTTTTTCTATTTTAATTTAATTTTATTTGGTTTAATTCATTTTAAATCTTTAAAATTCAAATAAAAATCAAGAAAATTAATTAAGGGATATCTTTTGGTTTGAATAACTTTGATACACCATAATTCACATGCCAATTTCGTGTACACCCTATTTCAAGCATAAAAATTCAAATTTGGAGCAAAAATGGCAAGTTGTTTAATGGTGGTCATGGCAAAATCTCAAACTTGATTGCAAGGGTTAAAGGTGCATTATTGTGACTGATACTCATTCAAGGATACATATGAAGCCTCTCATACAGTATACACAACCTAGAGACACCTAGAACGACAACCCTAATTCTCTCAAATTTTCCACAAAATTGACAAATTCGGATTCAATTTTTTAGCAAGTTTCAAGGAGTTCTAAGGATTCAATCGTGTTCCTGGGCATATCAGCAATCATTCCCAACCCTTACACAAAGCCAAATCATCCCAGATCGTGATCCCTAGTTCTCATTGGTTTGTTAAAATTCTTGAATTCGTTTTTCATATTTCATGCATTATTAATTGTTTTTGATGGTTTGTGTGAACTCAGGACACTCATTAGAATGCATTTGATGCATAGCATGCAAGCTTTTACGCAGGAGTAAGGATTTACCATTGCTAGGGCCATTTTGGTTATCTTCTTCGAAACTCCCTGTACAGTCGTTTTCAGGCCAAAACAATGGCACCATTGAATCCGCAGGGGTCGAATTAGGGTGACTAGGTCCTTCTTTTTCTTTGATTTTTCCTATTTTGCAGGATCGGCCATGGTGCTCGCCGGAGAAGACGACCGGAGCTAGGGCTTCGGCGTCGTTGACTAGCGTGGACTCAGACGTGGCTGGCGTGGCACGATAGCTCAATCTGATTCGCTTCCATGTTACACTTGGGCCCCACGCGTGTTGACTGTGTTTAAAATTCAAACATGACACGTTTTCACTTTTAACCAATTAATTGCAGAGTATTGACAACAAAGACAATTAGCTCAGTTGGCAACGCGTTAGTGGATTTCTCCAGAGGGCATGAGTTCGAATCCTGGTCCTGGCATTTCTCTTTACCTTTTTCATAATTAACATGCTTTCTATGTTTTCTATTTTTTTTTTAATATTTTCATCTTAATTTAGTTTATCTTTAAATAATTTTTCTCATGCATTTAAAAAAATCACAAAAATATTTTCCTTTTGCATTTTAATCAGAAATATGTTTATTTAATTTTTGACATTAAAATTAATATTTTTGCATGCATATTTTAATTAATTGTTAAATAATCATTAAATTGACTTTTAATTGCTTTTAATTATCAAGATTGATCCAAAAAATTACCAAAAAAATTATTCTATCATTAAATTAACATAACTAACCTTTTTTCATAAAAAAATCAAAAAATTAACATTATTATTATTATATTATTTTTGTAAATAAAATATTAACAAATAAATAGTTTAATTAGGTCAACTTTAATTTCTTTTTCTTTACAATTAAAATAATTTAGAATTAGGTTAACTTAGAATTTTAATTCTTTTATTTCATTTCATAAAAATATAAAAAACACAAAAAATATTTTCTTTTTATAAATTAATTAATTAGTTTAATTATTAGTTATTAATTGCATTTAATCACAAAAAAGACAAAAAAATTCATTTCTTTTCTTAAAAGGGCCAAAACCCTTAGAACATTCCCGATTAATTTTTATTCGCGCGCATTTACTTTATTTTGATTATTATGTAATTGCTTCCAAGAATGTAATAGTAATTAGGTTTACCGCTTTATTTAATTTCTCGTACTTATTTACCAAAACGGGTCTTTGTATTTTTGGCGATGTATAGACCCGCGCCTTGTAATAGCGTAGAATTTATATTTCCGCAATTTACTTTCCGCACCCCCTAACTGTTAAATGCATGAAAGAATGTATGTAAATAAAATTAATCTGTAGCTCACAAATAACATGTACAAAAACATTAACTGAAAAACAACACACAAAGCACATGCCACTCCTAGGGTACGCTTCACTCGTTGCCTCGAAACGTGGTCATCAAGTATAGGACGTCTTAGAGGTCACCCTTTGTCTAAAGATCCAGTTGCCTCGAAACAGTTGCCTCGGATAAAAGGATCTAAGACATTAGGGTTACTTCTAAGGTGTCCTACCATTGCTTCGGTGACCACACTGTCCCGATAATCAAATTGACCCGAACAACTCCAACGATGGTGCTACCTACCTCTCAATGGTGGGATAGCACTATCTAAAGGACTCTTACACAGCTTAATTCCTTAGGGTAGGTAGATTTATCTTAAGTACTTGCTCTTTTAAAAAACAAACAAAACATCTTTTCACACCTCACACTTTCAAAAGTTTTCAAACAAATTTTTCATACACTCTTGAGGACAGATACAAGAGTTATTTAGAAATTTTTCAAACGAAACTTTTTCAAACCCACACACACTTGAAAAGCAAACAAAATTTGAAAACATAAGAGCAAGTACATAAGAGCCCGTGGATAACCACGGATAGAAAGGGTGCTAACACCCTCCCTTTCTATAAATCTACCTCTCGAACCGAGAAACATTCTCATAAGGAATTTTGCTGTGCTTTTGTCCTTTCCATGTTGGAGAAAATAAAAGACGGTGGCGACTCTTGCTTACCGCGACATTTCGCGAAACCAGCTAAAAAACAGTCAGTTCTATTCCCACCGATCACAACAGCCACATGAAGAGCCAGTGGAAACAGTGAATTTGGGCACAAAGGTAAACAAAAAAGAGGTCAAGATCGGGGTAAATCTGGAGCTTAGTGTGAAGCAATGGTTGATTCAGATGTTGCGTGACTACGTTGAGATATTTGCCTGGTCTTATGAAGATATGCCTGGGTTGGATACCGATATTGTGGTTCACCGATTGCCTACCAAGGAAGATTGTCCTCCAGTGAAACAAAAAGTCCGTCGAATGGGCCCGGATATGTCTGAGAAAATCAAGGCTGAAGTGATGAAACAGTTTGACGCCGGTTTTCTAGCAGTTACTTCTTACCCACAGTGGATGGCCAACGTGGTTCCTGTGCCCAAGAAGGATGGTAAGGTTCTAATGTGTGTCGACTATAGGGATCTGAATAGGGCAAGTCCTAAGGATGATTTCCCTCTACCTCATATCGACGTTCTGGTTGACAACACCGCTCAGCATAAGGTCTTCTCCTTTATGGATGGTTTCTCCGGTTATAATCAGATTAAAATGGCTCCCGAAGACATGGAGAAGACAACTTTTGTTACTCAGTGGGGTACCTTTTGCTACAAGGTCATGCCTTTTGGACTGAAGAATGTTGGGGCAACGTATCAGCGCGCCATGGTTGCTTTGTTTCATGACATGATCCATCATGAGATTGAGGTATACGTCGATGATATGATTGCAAGGTCCCAGACTGAGGAGGAACACCTTGACCATCTGCAGAAGTTATTTGACAGGTTGAAGTTGTACAAGTTGAGGTTAAACCCGAACAAGTGCACCTTCGGGGTGAGATCTGGTAAGCTGCTGGGTTTCGTCGTAAGCGATAAAGGTATTAAAGTGGATCCTGCAAAGGTGAAAGCTATACAGGAAATGCCAGTTCCCCAAACAGAGAAAGAAGTCAGAGGCTTTCTGGGACGTCTGAACTACATTGTTCGATTCATCTCACACCTGACTGCTACTTATGAACCGATCTTCAAGTTACTGAAGAAAGATCAAGTAGTACATTGGAACGATGAATGCCAGACCACTTTCGAAAGGATCAAAGAGTATCTCCAAGAGCCACCTATTCTGATGCCGCCAGTTGAGGGGAGACCTTTGATCTTATACTTGACAGTACTCGACAACTCAATGGGGTGTGTGCTGGGGCAGCATGGCGAGTCTGGCCGAAAAGAGCATGCTATTTATTACCTTAGCAAAAAGTTTACCGACTGCGAGACCCGATACTCATTGCTCGAGAAAACTTGATGCGCTTTGGCATGGGCTGCTCGCCGGCTGAGACAGTATATGCTGACTCACACTACTCTATTGATATCAAAGATGGATCCAATCAAGTATATCTTCGAAAAGCCTGCCTTGTCCGGAAGAATAGCAAGATGGCAAATGATCTTGACTGAGTATGACATCCAATACACAACCCAAAAGGCAATCAAAGGAAGTGTGTTGGCAGACCATTTGGCACATCAGGCAGTGGATGATTACCAGTCTATGAACTTTGAATTTCTGGATGAGAATATCATGTTAGTAACTGACTGTGAGGAACCTGGACCGGATGAAGGACCTGAGGAAGGATACCGATGGTCTATGTACTTTGATGGAGCTTCGAACGCTTTTAGATAACGGCATTGGCACCGTGATCATATCTCCTAAAGGCTCTCATACTCCATTCACCGCCCGACTATGTTTCAACTGCACCAACAACATGGCGGAGTATGAAGCGTGCATTATGGGTCTTCGAGCAGCAATTGACCTAAGGGTTAAATTTCTAAGTGTCTTCGGAGATTCCGCTCTCGTGATCAGTCAGATCAAAGGCGAGTGGGATACGAAACACCCAAATCTTATTCCTTACAAGGAGTATGTGTTGACATTGCTTCCCCGCTTCGAGGAGATAAACTTTGAACACTTCCCAAGAGAGGAGAATCAGTTGGCGGACGCGCTAGCTACGATGTCTTCTATGTTCAAAGTCAATTGGGACAATGAAGCTCCCCGGATTATCATTGAAAGATTGGACGAACCTGCACATTGCTGTGACATTGATACTAAAGACGTAGCAGATAAACCCTGGTTTCATGAGGTGAAGAGGTATCTCGAGGCTCAGGAATACCCCAAGGGTGCATATGTTAATGATAAGAAGTTTCTGAGGAGGTTCGCGGCGAAGTTCTTCATCAGCAATGGCATTCTTTACAAGCGTAAGCATGATTTGAACTTACTACGATGTGTGGATAAGAACGGGGCAGACAAAATCATGACAGAGTTACATGAAGGTACTTTCGGAACTCATTCCAGTGGACATACCATGGCAAAGAAAATCCTTCGGGCAGGATATTACTGGTCCACTATGGAAGCCGACTATTATCAGCATTCTCAGACCTGTCACAAGTGCCAGGTCTATGCTGATAAGGTGCACATACCTCCAGTTCCCATGAACGTCTTGACAGCTCCTTGGCCTTTTGCAATGTGGGGCATCGATATGATCGGCGAGATTAGACCTGTAACATCTAACGGACATCGTTTCATCTTGGTAGCAATCGATTACTTTATGAAGTGGGTTGAAGCAGCTTCCTTTGCTACTGTAACCAAGAACGTTGTGGCACGGTTTATTCGGCACAATCTGATCTGTCGATACGGTGTACCAGAGAGGATCATTATGGACAATGGTACCAATCTCATCAATAAGATGATCACCGAACTCTGTAAGCAGTTCAAGATACAGCATCACAACTCTTCTCCCTACCGGGCGAAGATGAATGAGGCTGTAGAAGCAGCTAATAATATTAAGAAGATTGTGCAGAAGATGACAGTGACATACAAAGACTAGCACGAGATGTTACCATTTGCTCTTCATGGGTACCGTACCTCAGCACGGATGTCAACAGGGGCAACACCCTATTCCTTGGTTTATGGCATGGAGGCAGTCTTGCCCGTCGAAGTTCAGATACCCTCTCTTCGGATTATGAAGGATGCAGATTTGAGCGAAGATGAATGGATTCAGACCCAGCTTGATCAGCTAAACTTAATTGACGAGAAAAGACTTACTGCTATTTGTCATGGTCAGACGTACCAAAAACGGATGATCAAGGCATTTAACAAGAAAGTCAGACGACAAGAGTATCAAGTTGGGGACCTGGTTATCAAGCTCATCATACTGCCACAAGGTGATTCCAGGGGCAAATGGACCCCTACTTATGAAGGGCCATTTGTGGTTAAGAACATTTTCTCAGGAGGAGCTATGATTCTAACCACCATGGATGGTGACGACCTTCTTCACCCCGTCAATGCAGACATAGTGAAAAGATACTACACATAATCAAAGACCCGCTAGGTTGATTGGCCTAGGAAAAAATAAGGGCTTCCCGGAGAACCAAAAGGTTTCGGGCAAAAATAAGGGATGAAAATGAAAAGAAACTATACACCCGGCAAGTCGAAAACCTGAAAAGGAGGCTTGGGCAAAAATGGGTATCCCGGTGGACAGAAAACCCAAAAGGGCGGTCCAGGAAAAAAATTAGGGATCAAAGCGTAACACTATGTCTCATTGGATCACCTTGCAACCAGACTTAAGTATCAACCATCAAGCTCGGACGACAATAATCAATCTGATCTACCTTCAACCAAGTGGCAAAGTGATGAGATGCTCGAGGACATAAAGGCAATAACAGAGTTGGAACCCAGTGGGATCATTCACATAGCTGTTTTGTTTAGTCTTTTCACAAATTGTATAAATTCTATTTGTTCGGCGGCGTTCTCTTACTAGGACGTCAGCCTCTTGTACAAAAACGCCTATTTACAGGCCAAACTTCAAAATCAATACAATTCATTTTCAAAGAAATTTCAAACTGTTTTTCCTTTATCTGTTTTGTTTTGCAAAGAACGTCCAATGTTCATTGTTGATATATGCACTTGACATTAATCGCCGCTCATAAATATTTGCATGCGAAACAAAAATATGATTACTGGTAATATCAGAAGCAGGGGAAAATAAGAATTGTTCAAACTGTACAGTTGCTCTATCCACCAGGTACGAAGGTATATTCAGCTGAAGAATACGGATAAAGTATATTCACTCCCCGCAGAGTAAGACAGTAATGATAGCTCTCCCCAGCTGAGACTTGCAACTGTGAATGATTGAATCGGTAATATTCTCCCCCAAGTAGAGTTTATCTATCGTCAACACTGAAAAGGCTTAATATCCCCGGCAGTCTTAATATTCCCCAACGGAGTATAAGAATATTCCCCGGCAGAATACAAGATATCCCCAGTGGATTTAAAATCTTCCCAGCGAAGTCTGAAAAAGCTTCCCTGGTGGAGTTGAAGAATCATCCCCAGTAGACTCTGGAAGTTTGTCCCCGACAGAGTATAAAAATAAATATCCCCAGCCGAGTTCAAAGGAAGATTGTCCCCAGCAAAGCTCAAAGGATTATCCCAATTAGAGCCTAAAAGGTTATCCCCAGTGAAGTCGCAACTGAAAGATCATCCCCAGCGGAGTTCTTTCCTTTCACAAACAAGAATTCAATCCCCAACAGGATTCAGTATCATCAACAATGGTAATTCATCCCCAACGGAATTTATCGGTGGAGTCCTCAGTAGAAGATCTCTTCCCCACAGAGTAATCTCCTCATTAGTTTATTCTCCAACGGAGTTATTCTCTCTTACAAGTTTTTCTCGCAATCATCTTCGTTCCCTGTCTCCAGCGGAAATGAAGAATTCAACTCTTTTCTCCAGCAGTTATCCGGGATTTATTTTCCCCAGCTAAAACATTACATTTCCATACATCATAATACATGCATATAGGCATCATACAACACAATCTCAATTATTTTGAGAACATCATTGCTTGATATATATCATGCATCGTATACGAATGACCTTTAATTTTCAGGAAAGATACAGTTAATGTTCTCAGCCATGTCGAAGACCTGACCGGTTCTTAAATCTCAACTGAATTATCCTTGGTTGAATTTCAGATAAGGTTCTCAATCTCGACAATTTTCCTCCGTCATAGTGTGGACGAGTTCTACAATCTCAACGGTATACTATGTTGAAGACCAAACAATTCCTAGATCTTGATGAAGATGTTTCCCTCCGTCATAGTGTGGACGAGTTCTATAATCTCAACGGTATACTACGTTGAAGACCAGACAGTTCCTAGATCTTGACGAATATGTTTCCCTCTGTCATAGTGTGGACGAGTTCTATAATCTCAACGGTATACTACATTGACGACCAGACAGTTTCTAGATCTTGATGAAGATGTTTCCCTCCATCATAGTGTGGACGAGTTCTATAATCTCAACGGTATACTACGTTGAAGACCAGACAGTTCCTAGATCTTGATGTTTTCCTCCGTCATAGTGTGGAAGAGTTCTACAATCTCAACGGTATACTACGTTGAAGACCAGACAGTTCCTAGATCTTGATGAAGATGTTTCCCTCCGTCATAGTGTGGACGAGTTCTACAATCTCAACGGTATACTACGTTGAAGACTAGACAATTTCTAGATCTTGATGTTTTCCTCCGTCATAGTGTGGACGAGTTCTACAATCTCAACGGTATACTACGTTAAAGACCAGACAGTTCTTAGATCTTGATGAAGATGTTTACCTTCGTCATAGTGTGGACGAGTTCTGCAATCTCAACGGTATACTACGTTGAAGACCAGACAGTTCCTAGATCATGATGTTTTCCTCCATCATAGTGTAGACGAGTTCTACAACTCAACGGTATACTACGTTGAAGACCAGACAGTTCCTAGATCTTGATGAAGATGTTTCCTTCCGTCATAGTGTAGATGAGTTCTGCAATCTCAACGGTATACTACGTTGAAGACCAGGCAGTTCCTAGATCATGATGTTTTCTTCCGTCATAGTGTGGACGAGTTCTACAATCTCAACGGTATACTACGTTGAAGACCAGACAGTTCCTAGATCTTGATGAAGATGTTTCCCTCCGTCATAGTGTGGACGAGTTCTACAATCTCAACGGTATACTACGTTGAAAACTAGACAGTTCCTAGATCTTGATGAAGATGTTTCCCTCCGTCATAGTGTGGACGAGTTCTACAATCTCAGCGGTATACTACGTTGAAGACCAAACAGTTCCTAGATCTTGATGAAGATGTTTCCCTCCGTCATAGCATGGACGAGTTCTACAATCTCAACGGTATACTATGTTGGAGACCAGACAGTCCTAGATCTTGATGAAGATGTTTCCCCCCAGTTGAATTAGGAACAAGTTCTTAAAACTCAGCAGAGATGTTCCCTCAGTTGAAGTACATGCAAGTTCCTAAATCTCAACAAAGATCAGACTTCCCAAGCGGAATCTTCTACCACAACAGGTATGCGAGTTCTCGCTAAGGAATCTCTTATGCGATCGACGCTCCTGCAGATGGCATCTATAAGCCTATCCTCCTACCAACAATCTCCAAATGTCATCTGTAAGCCCATTCCTGACATCACAAGGCTGATACCACTTCATGCGAGTGCAAATTTCTAGGCACTCTAGTGTTCAATCATCTTCCACCTTCGGATCACGAAAGGCACGAAAGCCAATATACATCCCCATGTTTAAGAAGATTGAATAGGGGAAGCTGTTGTACCCCAAAATTTGGCCTCTCATATTTCTCAAGACATTGCAAGAAAAATCTCCAAGTGGCTCAAGATTGCTCAAGAGTTGGACAGTCAAGCTATCTCCTAAGGCAGTCAACCCCCAAATTAGGGTTTTGTGTTGCATCAAGATCTTTGAGTCCAAATTACCTCAAGTGCTCCCAAATGTCCTAATATATTCTCAAGATCACCCATGTCGAATTTCAAGCCTTGCAGAGGAAGTTTGCTCAGTCAATTGCTCAAAGGGTCCAAAAATCGACTGTGCTAGGGCAAAAGTCAACTGTGACCTATAAACAGTCAAACTTCAAGATTTTTTGTCAAAATTCTCATTTTGAAGGATATTTCATCATTTGATCAAGGGTTGATCATGATTCATCAAGGATTACTCAAAATTCATCAAGACTCAAAATTTGCTAAATTAGGGTTTTGTAGGAAAAGTCAACTCAACTTTGACCAAGCATAACTTTCTCATACCTTATGAGAAATGACCCATACAAATATCATTTTGAAGAGGATTAAATTTCCTACAATCCATATTCATACCCCAAGATCATAAAATGCACTCACAAGAAGTTATAAATTTGGACATTATAGGTCATTTTTTAAAGTCAACAAAAACACCTTTTTTGTCAAAGCTTATAACTTATGAATGGAATGTCAAAATGCGATGATACCAAAAGTGTTGGTTATATGACATCTCAAGCTTTCTAAAAAGTCCAAGAACACCTCCAAAGGTTCGAAATTGAAGAAGTTATGCATTGTTGAAGTTGGGCATTTTTGTAAAATTGCCAAAAGTCAACTATCCCCAAAACATCAAATTTTGTCAAATGGGCCCATTCTTTTTCACTTGATTTGAGTTTGCCCCATTGCACACGTGTCCTAGCTTCAACCTTGAGATCACATTTCTTTTTTATTATTTTATTTGATTTTTTATTGAATTATTTCATTTTAAATCAAATTAAATCCAATAAAATCCAAATATTAATTACTTGATATCTTTTTGGCTATTTCAGGACTGAATCATCATCATTAAGGATATCAAACTCGTATCAAGCAATCCATGTGCAAAAAGATTGAGTTTTGACAATTTTGGAAGGTTTAGTAATGGTGAATCAAATCAAATTTCATAGCATTGATGTGGAAGGATTCAATCCATAATTCTTAACCTAATGCATTCCACAATACAAAAGGAAGCTTAAGGCACGATTACAAGGGTTAGAGGCTGCAGAAATAAGCAAAACAAAACTTGCAAAATTCATTAAAAAGTGTGAAACCAAAATCATACTTTGAGGCGTTTTCAGAAGCAGGGGTTGATACCAATCGATTGCTGGGTGTTTACTCAACCTTCTAGGATCCAAAGCACACATTTTTCAACCTCCTAGAGTACTGTAAGTGTCACGCGACCCCCCTCTGAATTTGATTTCGTATTTCAAAAATCATGCATTATTACAAAGAATCAATGGCATATTTGTAACCACCAGATCATTTCCAAGCTTTCTATATTATTTGATTTTGTTTATCTGCTCTGTGGTGCAAAATGCCATTGTTAGGGTTTTTCCTCTTGGATTAGGGTTTTTTATTACAGGTAAAATTAGCCCCAATGATGGCCATGGACATGACCGGAAGAGGAAGACGAACTCAACCATGGTTTTGGGAGGAATTTATATGGCTTGAGATGAATTTTGGGAATGACCTAGGCATTTAGCTGTGGATTCAAATCCGCAGGTAACTTCGTTACAGGCCTGAGGACAGGGACAACCTCGTGTCCTCCTCTGATTGGCCCTTTTCAAATTTTCGCGCATTTTTTATTTATTTTCTGGCACATTAACGCGTTTTCTCTTATTACTTTAATTGTTTAATATATTAACAACTAAAGCACATTGGCCTAGTGGCGAAGCGAGCAATCCAAGCATCCACAGGACCTGGGTTCGAATCCCAGGTCCCCCATATTCTTTGTTATATTTTTCTTCAGGTAATCCGGTGCAAACCAAGCATTGTAGCATACCATGCGCCTCCACATATCCAACAGCCAGATGGCCAAAGGCCAGATCTGGTGATCCAGATTGAGAGTCCACCATGGAGTCAAGTCAGCATACGCGCAGGGGATCCAAAAAGTCAACAAGGCCAGCGCCTAGTGGGCCTCAGAATTGCTCCTCCAACCACCCTTTTCAGGCCCAAACCCTCTATCTCTCTATATTTTATTTTATTTTGTTTTAATTATTTATTTATTATTTCTATTTAATGACTAACCAATCATTTTTTTCCTTTATAAAATTAAAACCAAAAAAATATTTTCTTTATTAAATTAAATTTTAGTATTTTTTTTAACAAATCTATTAATTAATTTAGGCCATTAATTAGAATTAACTTTAATATATTTTTTGCAATAATTAAAATCAATTAGACTTAATTAGGTTTTTACTAACATTGATTGACTTTTATTTTCTTTCTTTAAATACCAAAAGTCCAAAAAATATTTATTTTTATTAATTAATTAATTAATTTATTAATTTAACGATTAACTTAGATTAATCTCTTTCTTAAATAAAAAAAACAACAAAAAAGATACTTTTCTCTCAAAAAAGGGTCAAAACCCTATTTGCGCTCGATTTAATTTCTCGCACGCGATTTCATTTTCATTTATTCAATATTGTACTTGTTCCCGGAATGTAATAGATAATTAGGACCATTTAATTATTTTTATCGTTTTTTTTATTTTTCCGCATTTAAATTTCAAAGGGTTGCTTTTGGCGATGTAAATACCCGACGCCTTGTAATTTAATTTCCGCAATTTATTTTCCGCAAATTATAACTGTTAGATGTTTGATAATAGAAATGCATGACAAGAATGAATGTTTAACCTAAAATCAACTTAGATAACCATTAACATGTACAAAGATAAAATAAATTGAAAATGACACACTCGCACATGCGCACTCTTAGGGTACACCCCACTTGGTTGCCTTCGTAATGCGGTCATTGAGTATAGGTCACTTTAGAGGTCGCCCTCTTGTCCAAAGATCATAGTCGCCTCGAAATGGTTGCCTCGGATGTTGTTGTCTCAAAACAAATGATCTAAGACATTAGGGTTACTGCTAATGTGTCCTACCATTGCTTTGGTGACTGTAAGTCCCTAAATTCGAATTGACCCTCAAACTCCAACGACGGTGCTACCTACTTGTGGTACGGTGGGAGAACTGACTTGAGGTTTTGCGTTTGTTTTCGCAAATGTTTCGGTTGAGCAAGAGTCGCCACCGACTTTTTATTTTATCCTAAAGAAAGGTTAAAAAGCACAGCAAAAACCTTTGAGATGTTTTCTTGGGTTCGGGGAGTAGATTATAGAAAGGGAAGGTATTAGCACCCTTTCTATCCATGGTTATCCATGGGCTCTTAGTTACTTGCTTAGATCAACTTGTCTTAATTTTCAATTGTTTGAAATGGTGCTTTGTGTGTGGATTTTGAAAATGTTTTGAAAAGAGGCCAATGTGGTGGCAACCTTTGTAATGATCCATGTTGGGATGTATACAAAGGTGTATGTCTTTTGAAAAGGTTTTCAATGTTTTTGAAAGTTGTTTTGAAAGTGTAGTGATGTGTGGTTAAAAAATAGGCAAGTGTTTTTGTTTTGCAAGGGGGCAAGTAACCAAGAGCTATCTACCCTACATTTCTCAAATATCTTTGCTATGTTTTAACCCTTTTAACAATTTTGTTCCACCATTGTATTTGGTGGACAATCTTATGTTAGGATGTGAAAGGGACGGGCGTGGGTCATCATTTAGACCATAATTGCAATGGTGCCAAGTATCTTTGGGCAATTTTCTTTAAGGGACTTGATCATTTTTAGGCAACTTTCGAAAGCGTCATCGAGGGACTATGATCATTTGAATTGTGTTGTTTTGCCCAAAGAGACCTAACATGCAATATGGCCCATTATTGAAGGCAACAAGTGGAATACCCTAGGGGTGCAAGTGTGATTAGTGTTATCCATTTTCATGCTTGTTTATCTTGAAGTTAGGTCAAACTATTTTTGGTTAATTGATTTGCATACAAACCCTAATTCTAGCATGGCATATTTAGAAAGCTTTTAAATGCGAAAATTAAAAGGTCCTAAGTTATTACAACACAATATATGGGATGGGGGGTACAAATGTTCAAATGGGGATGTTTTAGCAAAAATTAAACCCTAAACTATTACAATCCACATGGAATTTACAAGGTATTTAGTTGCACAATATTCAAATAAAATAAATATGCAAGATGCAAAAATGATTTTTATATGTATGTGAAAAAGTATTTTTTATATGTCAAATAAACAAAAATAAAATTAATTAATTTTTGGGATTTTTATGCATTTAGGGCAAAACCCTAATTCTACTAAATAAAATATATTTATTATATAACATATACAATATTTATTAACTATGTACAAAAAATAAATAAAAAAAGAAAGTATGTAAAAAAGTAACTTTTAAGTTAAATATTAGTAAAAATAAAAATGTATTATTTTATTATGTTTTTAACCTAAATGTATTAATAAATACATAAATATTTATAATATTTACTAAATACTAAATATATGTATAAAAATAATAATATTTAATATTTACAAAAAAATGTATTTTTATAAAAGTTTTTTAAAGGTAAAATAAAACAAAAGTCAGAAAATGAAAAGGTATTTATATTATTTTAGTATTTTTAAATAAAAGAGTATTTATGTATTATTTATGTGTACAAATTTTAATTTAAACCAATAAATGCCTAATAAATACAAAAATGGTTTGAAAAATATTTTTTTATATTTTTAATATTATGAGAAAAAATAAATAAGTCAGAAATAACAAGAAAAAGTCAAAAAATGTTTCAAATAAGCACAATGGGCCAAGGGGGTTCAAAAGTAAACATATGGTGCAAATAAGAAGTCAACTCAGGCCCAGCCCAAGAAGACTTTGTCTTCAACCTCTGAACCTGCTTGAACAACAACAACACGCGTTTTCCTATCTCCAGATTCCCTGATTTTTAGCACAAACTTACAACACAAGAAATGTAGAGCATCAAGCCACGATTCTGGACATATAAAGAACTCATCCTAACTCTCAAAAATGAGGGAGAATTTCTCCCTCCCTAATTCTTAACCTAACTTTTTATCAATGTTCAGACCTCAAATTCTCATAGCATACGCAAAATAAATGGAAAGTAAAGATATGTATAGCTTCAGGGACATGAGCATGACATTTTTTATTCACAAACTTAGAGCTAATTCTTCCTACATTGAGAGATAGAAGTCCAAAGATTTACCTGTTCAGTTGGAATCGTATGCAACAATGGAGATGCTTACAAGGCAAGGTAATGATTTGTATAGCTTGCTTGATGTCCAAGGATGCTATTCCAATGCTTGGTGTGCTTTGAAACCAAGTGAATCGTGTTATGGCACTCCAACTGCAAAACAGAAAATATGAAAATGGTGATGTTGGTTAGGGGTGTTACAGGTCGTGTTTAGGGCTTGGAACAGTTTCAAGGGATGATGTGGGATGTGTTTGAAGTGTTCTTGGCCAAGGTGCACGATGGAAATGAGCTAGCCAAGTCTAAGTGCAGAATACCCTGTTTTTGT
The DNA here is from genome assembly GCA_948472305.1 of Vicia faba. Lineage (NCBI taxonomy): Eukaryota > Viridiplantae > Streptophyta > Magnoliopsida > Fabales > Fabaceae > Vicia > Vicia faba. The sequence goes on from OX451738.1 coordinate 415,146,569, forward strand.
GCAGTTTAATGGTGATTCTGTGTTTGAGGATGTTTGGAAATTGGTTGGCTTGTGTTTCAGGTCAGGGTTAGTGTTTAGAATGTGTACAATAACTTTGCTTAAGGTTGCTCTTGCTGGAATGAGAGTTGGTAGTTGTTATGTCAAGTTTCTTCACCTTTAAGCAACAAAATGCCAAGTTGTTTTCTAGACTGATGGAGGCCCCTCTAATGTGCTGCTAAGCCTGCCCTTGATCAGTGGGATTAGCTCAAAAACTTGTTCCAAAGAGATTTGCTGTGTACCTCTTGATTTGCAAATTGACATAAAGTTTCACTTTTCAAAAATGGACATAATGCTTTTTCTATTTTAGGACTAAACCTTCATGTAATGCTTAAACACATAATGCAATCCTTGAACACAAGGGGTTTGCATTAAATTTATGAGTGCAAATGGGATATAGGACCTGTAATCAAGGAATGCAAGCTGAGTTCAAAATTGCCTAAGTGTATGAACATGTAAATTGGCCATAAACAAAGTGACTTTTTCCCAACTTGTCAAATTCGATTCTCCCTAACCATGAGGTTGTTTGATGAGTTCTTGGACATTTTGGAAAGCTTGGAATGTGTACTACAATCCATATTTGTAATGCAAATTGAAATTCCAAGTGGAAGTATGTGAAAAGTGGTCTTGAAGTTAGGCAAAAATCTTGCCTAAAATAGGTCAAAATTTCTCTAAGTTAAGAATGGTTTGGTACCCTTGTTCCAAAAATTGTAACTTGAGCTACAAGCTTCTTTTGAGGAAACTTTGTGATTCAAAGTTGTAGATTTTGCAATGGACTACAACTTTCATGTTTTGACTTTTCCTTGAATCCAAATGCAACTTGATGAGAAAGTGGGACAAAGTTAGGAAAAAATTAGGGTTTTTCATAACTTAGAAAAATTCTAAGTTATGAAAAATCTTCATTTCAAACCCTAATTTGTGATTTTTGATTTCTTGATGAACAAGTTTCATGATTTGGCATGTTTTGATGAAAAATGAAACTTGACACTTGATTTTGACACAAAAGTCAAAGTTTGACTTTTCAATATACAGTCAAAAATTGATCAATTGACTGGAAAATTCAACTGTCAATCTTGTGCATTTGGAATCTTTTGAACTTGTTGAGTATGTCAAGACAATTCCATGGGGTACTTGAGTCCATATGTGAGTTTGGTTTGCCATTGGCTAGGTCAAACAGTCAAAAATTGCCTTTGTGCAGTCAAAACCCTAAAAATGACCATTTTGCCCTTTTGGTGATCTGATCAAATTTCTTGTGGAATTGTGATCCAAACTTGATCAAATGGTCCATATGAGTTTATAATGTTGATGTGGGTCAATTTTCATGAGGTTTGACTGTCAATTGGCCACAGTTGACTTTTTCCCCAATACAACTGATTTCTAGGTCAACTGTCCAATTGACTGGGCAAAGGTTGGAATCAAGGCTTGAAACTTGGTATGGATAAACTTGTGAGTCCAACATGAAGCATGAAAGTCATTTTGGGAATTTTAGGTCAAAACATCTTTGTGCAAACACAAACCCTAATTTGAGTCAACAGTGCTAGGAGAAGTCTTGCAGAGGAAACCCTAACTGGATCTTGAGCTCCAAGGGCCTTGTTGTTGTACCCCAAAATTTTCCCTCCCATATTCTTCAAGAATTGCAAAGAGCATGCTTCAAAATCTCCCCAAGGGTTGCACAGTTCAAGGGCCTCATAACAATAAAAAATTAGGGTTTTGGTTCTGACAAAGAAAATGAAGTTTCCAAGGGTCCAATCAAATCCCACATGCCTACAAACATGGTCAAGCATCCTCATACCAAGTTTCAAGACTTACAGCACAAAATTGCACAGTCAAAAACCCTAATTGCTCAACAATCAACTGTAGGGGCAAAATGGTCATTTGATAGTCAAAAGTTCAAATTTTTGGTCAACATCTCATTTTGAAGCCACAAACATCATTTGATCAATTCTTGATCATGATTTTCAAGGCATGGCTCAAAAAGTCTCAAGATGCAAAAGTTTCCATATTTGGACAGTTGAAAAAGTCAACTGTAACTTGACCAAGGCATAACTTCCACATGGTTTATCAGAAAAATTCCATCCAAAGCTCATTTTGAAGAGAAAGACATTTCCTACAACTCCTCTTCACACTTCAAGTCCAAGAAATGCTCTCACAAAAAGTTATCAATTTTAACATTATAGGTCATTTTCAAAAGTCAACAAAAAGGGACTTTAAGTCAAAGACCATAACTTGAGATTGGTAAATCAAAATGACATGGCACCAAAGGCATTGGTTAGAGGACTTCAAGACCTTTCCAAAATGTCCAAGAACATGATCAAAGCTTAAAAAGTGAGCAAGATATGCCTTTTGGAAGTTGGGAAATTTTTGGGAATTTTGAAAAGTCAACTTTACTTCAAATGCCTCAAAATTGCTAATGGGCCACATTTTCTTCCAAGAATCATCATCCAAAGCACATGCACGACCATTTGGCCCAAAGGGGATTTATTCATCATTTTTATTTATTTATTTGAATTTTTAATTGCTATTAATTCATTTAATAAAATAAAATATGTGGAAAAAAATACTAAAACAAGCTTTTCAAATCTTTTTATGCTTGGAATACCTTCAAGATTTCGTGTCCTATCTAATATGGAAAGAATCAAGGTGATTTGATCATAATTGGCACCAAAAGCACATGAAAAGATTTGGAAGATATGCCATGAAAATCAAATATCTTATACATCAATGCAAGGAGTTTTGGATCCAAATTTCAACCCTAATCTGATCCCATACTTATACTGATGCAAACCCTAGTGCAAGAGACCTGGAAGCTGCGCCAAAATCCATAAGCAACTTTGCACTTTTTGTGAAATTTTTCAAAACTGAAACCACGATTCTAAGGCGTTTCAAGGCCAAATAACTATCCCATTGCATTCCTGAGGCTTCAAGGAACGTATACTGATCAAAACCATTGTCCCTAACGCAGGAAATTGGTAGAACGATCTTGTCCTATTCATGCTTTTTTTCGTATTCTTGTATCATAATTCATGCATTGTTTGCAATTTATAATGTTTGATTTGTATTTAGTGGATCATTCTGAAGCTAACCATATTGTTTAATTGAGTTTTTCTTGCCTATACGCGAAATCACCATTGAAGCTCGCTAGGGTTTTCAAACTGCAAAATTGGGGCTTTACGTTTAAAGAAAAATTGGGACATGAGACTTAGGCCATTAAAATCAGGAGCTTCAGACGAATGCAATGCATAACTCGCGATCAATTTATGATCAAAGGATTTCTATTCGCTATTTTTTCATACATCATATAGTGGGGGTTTAAAACCCCCGCAATCTTGTTTATGTTTTTTCAGGCAAACGCAGGACACTTGGAGAAGAAGGTGAGGTGTAAGCAGGGGATTGGCGCATTTGAAATTCGCGCGAAAACATCCCACTAACCCTTGTTTTATCTCATATTGATTATTTGTCATATAATAAACAAAGCGCGTAGTTGGATCAAGTGGCAAAGCGTTGAGTTGGTAACCTCTGGGACCTGGGTTCGAATCCCAGGTCCCCCTCCCTTTCTCTATCTTATTTTTCTAACCATGTTCCTATACAGCGCATACTCCAGGGGTTCATTATACACCCATGATCCAAACGTGCCACATGGCCATTGAGGGAAATCCAAAGGCCAATGTTTGAAGAGTACCATGTGCGTTGGTCAACGAATCTACACGTGATCACCTGAGGTCAACAAGGCCAGGAATTCAATGGGCCTAATTACTGGGACCAAACCTCCAAATTGGGACAACAAACCCCCCATGTTTGCATTCTTCTCTCTTTTTATTTTTCTCTTATTTCTTTTAATTATATTATTTGTTCTATTTTAATTCTTTAAATTAATATGTTCATAATATAAAAATAATAAAAAAAATCAGAAAGTCACAAAAAAAATATATTTTATTTTAATATCTTTGTAAATAAATTGTATCAATTAATTTAGTTTTTAAATTCTAGGATTAATTTTAACATTTTCTCAATAAACTTAAAAAATTGTAGAATTAGGGTTTTGATTATTTTTATCCTTTTGCCGTTTTCACCATAGTAGTTATTAATTATTATTTTTGTAAATAAAATTGTATTAATTAATTAGGTTAATTTTAGGTTTAACTTTAACATGTTTTTTTAATAAATTAAAAATAGCTAGAATTAGGTTTTAAATTCCATTTAATTCTTATTAAAAATCCATAAATACAAAAAACTCCAAAAAAAATCTTTTCTTTTTATTTTAATTTAATTAATTGGTTAATCGTGATTTTAATTTCATTAAAAAAAAAGGGTCCAACGCCCTCGCTTTCAATCATCAGTTCGTTTCGCGCATTTATTTCCTTTCTTATAATATTCATGTAATTCTCCCAAAGCCATGTAAATCAGACATTTATCTTTTCCGCACTTTATTTTATTTTAAATCGGGTCCTGGATTTAATTTGGCGATGTGGACCCGCGCCTTTGTAATAGCGTAGGAATTTTAATTCTCGCATCTTTTTAACTGTTAATAAATTTGCATGCAAGAATGAATGTTAAAATAAAAACAAAAGCGTAGATCACCTATGACATGAACAAGATAAATGCAAATGAACATGACACACAAATCACACACCACCCCTAGGGTACGCCTCACTATTGCCTTGCCCCTCGAAAGGTGATCGTCGAGTAGAGGATGTTTTAGTAAGTCCTCATGATCCAGGAACCTGGCATGAGGGTAGCTTCTAAGGTGTCTTCCCATTGCTCCGGTGATCACCATGTCCCGAACCTTCGAATTGACCCGAACACCTCCAACGGTGGTGCTACCTACCTCTCAATGGTGGGATGGCACTACTTTAAGGACATTTACACAGCCTAATTCCTTAGGGTAGGTAGACGACTCTAGATACTTGCTCTAATTTCAAAAACAAATCAAAAATACTTTTCACACCGACACCTTTTCAAAAAGCTTTCGAAAGCAACTTTTCAAACACTCTTGAGGACTGATACAAGAGTCGAACTGAAATTTTCAAAGAAACTTTTTAAAACCCAGAGTTGAAAAGCAAACAAACCTTTTGAAAACACAATGAGCAAGTATCTAAGAGCCCATGGATAACCATGGATAGAAAGGGTGCTAACACCTTCCCTTTCTATAATCTACCTCCCGAACCGAGAGCAATCTCTATAAGGAATTTTTCTGTGCTTTTGTCCTTTCCCTTTGGAGAAAATAAAAGACGATGGCGACTCTTGCTTCCGCGACATTTCGCGAACCAGCGTTAAACAGTCAGTTCCAGATCCACCGATCACACTTGTGATGAGAAAATATTGAGAAAATGGGAGGGCAAATTTTGGGGTACAACAGTTGCCCCTGTTCAATCTTCTTGAACCTGAAGAGTTAGATTGGCAAGTTTGCCTTTCGTGGCTCGAGGGTAAAAGGAGATTGGACACTAGAGTGCCCTGAAATTTGCACTCGCATGCTGGAGTATTAGCAATGTGATGTCGGGAATGGGCTTATAGATGCCATTTGGAGAGATGGTGGATAGGGAGATGGGCTTATAGATGCCATCTGAAGGCGTGACAGAACCTTATCGGGAATGGGCTTATAGATGCCATCTGGAAGTGTTGGTCGCATAAGAGATTCCTTAGCGAGAACTTGCACACTTTGAGAAAGACTGATGTTTTCCTGGCTTGTTACAGGTGTTGATCTTAAATCTCTTCATGCAGACATGCCCTGGCTAGATACAGGTGTCGAGTCTACAATCGGTTTCTCTCAGATATGCCCTGGCTGGATACAAGTATCGAATCTGGAATTGTCGTCAACAGATATGCCCTGGCTGGATACAGGAATCGAATCTTCAAACTTTTCAGATGTGCCCTGGCTGGATACAGGAATCGAATCTGGAATTAGTCGTCAACCGATATGCCCTGGCTAGATACAGGAATCGAATCTTCAAACTCTTCAGATGTGCCCTGGCTGGATACAGGAATCGAATCTGGAATTGTCGTCTACAGATATGCCCTGGCTGGATACAGGAATCGAATCTGGAATTGTCGTCTACAGATATGCCCTGGCTGGATACAGGAATCAAATCTTCAAACTCTTCAGATGTGCCCTGGCTGGATACAGGAATCGAATCTGGAATTGTCGTTTACAGATATGCCCTGGCTGGATACATGAATCGAATCTGGAATTGTGACAGTTGAAGGTAGTCGTCTTTTGGATTGTCTTTTTCCCTGAAAAGGCAAAACATCAGTTGCATGCGATGTCATGATGTATGAAATGCATGATGTCATGATGTTCAAAATGAGATAGTGTTGTATGCACTTTATCATGTATGTAAGCAAGATGTATGAAATGTGAAATGTTTATGAATGCATTTTCGTCTAGGAAAATAAATCCTCGACGACCGGCCGGGGAATTAAATCCTGGGCTGACGTTGAAAAGTAGAGTTCTTCGTTTCCGCTAGGGATGATGGTTGCAAGAATACACCGGTAGGAGAAGATGACTCCGTTGGGGAATAAACTTGTTGGAGAGATTACTCTGAGGGGAATACTCTGTGGGAAGAGAGACTTCGCTGAAGTTATGACGAGAGCTCCGCTGAGGATTTCAATGATAGACTCCGCTGGGGATAACAATGATAAACTCCGCTGGGGATTCTGTTGATAAGTTATGTTGGGGAATTTTGATGAACTCCACTGGGGATAGGAAGAACTTCGCCGAGGGCGATCTTCTGTGGTAATTAGCTGAGGATAACCCAGTTATAAGCCCTTGTGAGGAATAACTTTTGAATGAAAACGGGGAGGGACGTTCGTATTCTGCGAGGAATAAGCTTCCAGAGTCTACCGGGGATAAGCTCCAAGACCTGCTGGGGATATGGATTCCAATTTTCCTGGGGAGTTGAGGTAACTTGGTTACATTCTTCAGTTGAATCTACTTTGGTACCTTGCCGGACAGAGCAACTAGACTTCCTGGACGACTTTACATTGCCCCTGTTTCTGATGTCACCTGTAATCAGTCCTTTGTTTCGCATGCAAGTATTTATGAATTAGCAATTTAATGTCAAATGCATATATCAAAAATGAACATTGGACGTTCTTCGCAAGACAAAACAGAAAAAGGAAAAACAATTGGTAATTTGTTTGGAAAAGTGAATTTGTATTGATTTTGAAATTTTCCTGTAAATATGCGTTTTTGTACAAGAGGCTGACGTCCTAGTAAGAGAACGCCGCCGAATAACATAAAGTTTATACAATTTTGAAAAGGAAACAAAACATCTATGTGAACAATATTCCCACTGGGTTCCAACTCTGCTATTGCCTTTATGTCTTCAAGCGTCTCATCACTTTGCTGCTTAGTTGAAGATGAAACTGATTGATCGATGCCGAAGTCTGAGCCCGATAGTTGATGCCGAATTCTGGATGCAAGGTGATCCAATGAGACATAGTGTTACGTTTTATCCCTAACTTTTGCCTGGACCGTCCCTTCGGGTTTTCAGTCCACCGGGATACCCATTTTTGCCCAAGCCGCCTTTTCAGGTTTTCGACTTGCCGGGTGTACAGATTTTTTTTATTTTCATCCCTTATTTTTGCCCGAACCCTTTTGGTTCGCCGGGAAGCCCTTATTTTTGCCTAGGTATGTCAACCTATCGGGTCTTTTATTCATGCGTAGTATCTTTTTACTATGTCTGCATTGGCGGGGTGAGGAAGGTCGTCGCCATCCATGGTGGTTAGAATCATGGCTCCTCATGAGAACACATGTTTAACCACAAATGGCCCTTCGTACGTAGGGGTCCATTTGCCCCTGGGATCACTTTGAGGAAGGATGATGCGTTTGATTACCAGGTCCCCCACTTGATACTCTTGTGGTCTGACTTTCTTGTTAAATGCCCTGATCATCCGTTTTTGGTACGTCTGACCATGACAGATAGCGGTGAGTCTCTTTTCGTCAATTAGGTTTAATTGATCAAGTCGAGTCTGGATCCAGTCATCTTCACTCAATTCTGCATCCTTCATTATCCAGAGAGAAGGTATCTGGACTTCAATTGGCAAGACTGCCTCCATGCCATAGACCTAGGAAAAAGGAGTTGCCCCGGTTGACGTCCTTGCTGAGGTACGGTACCCATGTAGAGCAAACGGTAACATCTCGTGCCAATCTTTATAGGTCACTGTCATCTTCTGCACGATTTTCTTGATATTCTTATTCGCTGCTTCTACAGCCCCATTCATCTTCGGCCGGTAGGGAGAAGAGTTGTGGTGATGTATCTTGAATTGCTCGCAGAGCTCAGTGATCATCTTGTTATTAAGATTGGTATCGTTGTCCGTAATGATTATTTCAGGGACGCCGTACCGACAGATCAGATTGTGCCGAATGAACCGTGCCACAACATTCTTGGTTACAGTGGCGTAAGAAGCTGCTTCGACCCACTTTGTAAAGTAATCGATTGCCACCAGGATGAAGCGATGCCCATTGGATGCCGTAGGTTTAATCTCACCGATCATATCAATGCCCCACATTGCAAAAGGCCAAGGTGCAGTCAAGACATTCAGAGGGACTGGAGGAACATGCACCTTATCTGCATAAATCTGGCATTTATGACATGTCCGAGAATGTTGGTAACAGTCGGCTTCCATGGTGGACCAGTAATATCCTGCCCTAAGGATTTTCTTTTCCATGGTGTGTCCGCTGGAATGTGTTCCGAAGGTACCTTCATGTAACTCTGCCATGATCCTTTCTGCTTCAGTCTTATCCACACAACGCAGTAAGGTCGAATCATGGTTTCGCTTGTATAGAATGCCGTTGCTGAGGAAGAACTTCGCTGCGAACCTTCTCAGAAACTTCTTATCATTGACAGACACACCTTCAGGGTATTCCTGAGCTTCCAAGTATCTCTTCACCTCATGATACCAGGGTTTTTCGGTCACCTCTTCGGCCTCAAGATCGCAACAGTATGCAGGTTCGTCCAACTTCCAGATAATGATCTGGGGAGCCTCGTTGTCCCATTTGACTTTGAACATTGAAGACATCGTAGCTAGTGCGTCCGCTAACTGATTCTCCTCTCTTGGGAAGTGTTCAAAAGTTATCTCTTCAAAGTGGGGAAGCAAAGTCAACACATACTCCTTGTAAGGAATAATATTTGGGTGTTTCGTATCCCACTCACCTTTGATCTGATTGATCACGAGAGCGGAATCTACGAAGACACTCAGAAACTTGATCCTTAAGTCGATTGCAGCTTGAAGACCCATGATACACGCCTCATATTCTGCCATGTTGTTGGTGCAGTTGAAACACAGCCGGGCGGTGAGTGGAGTATGAGTACCTTTAGGGGATATAATCACAGCGCTGATGCCGTTACCCAAAGCGTTCGAGGCTCCGTCAAAATGCATAGACCACCGGGATCCTTCCTCAGGTCCTTCATCCGGTCCAGGTACTTCACAATCAGTTACTACCATGATATCTTCGTCTGAAAATTCGAAGTTCAATGATTGGTAATCATCCACAGGTTGGTGTGCCAAATGGTCTGCCAATACACTTCCCTTGATTGCTTTTTGAGTTGTGTACTGGATGTCATATTCTGTCAAGATCATTTGCCATCTTGCTATTCTTCCAGACAGAGCAGGCTTTTCGAATATGTACTTGATTGGATCCATTTTTGAAATCAATAGAGTAGTGTGAGTCAGCATATACTGTCTCAGCCGGCGAGCAGCCCATACCAGAGCGCAACAAGTTTTCTTGAGCAGTGAGTACCGAGTCTCACAGTCGGTAAACTTTTTGCTCAGGTAATAAATGGCGTGCTCTTTTCGGCCAGACTCGTCATGCTGCCCTAACACACACCCCATTGAGTTGTCAAGTACTGTCAAGTATAGTATTAGAGGTCTCCCTTCAACCAGAGGCATAAGAATGGGTGGTTCTTGGAGATACTCCTTTATCTTTTCGAAAGCGGCCTGACATTCATCGTTCCAATGTACTACTTGATCTTTCTTCAGCAATTTGAAGATTGGCTCACAGGTAGCAGTTAGATGTGAGATGAATCTGGCAATATAGTTCAGTCGTCCTAGAAAGCCTCTGACTTCTTTCTCTGTCTTGGGAGTCGGCATCTCTTGTATGGCTTTCACCTTGGCAGGGTCCACTTGAATACCTTTATCGCTTACAATGAAACCTAGCAATTTTCCAGACCTCACCCCAAAGGTGCATTTGTTTGGGTTCAACCTTAGCTTGTACAACTTCAGTCGGTCAAACAGCTTCCGCAGATGGTCAAGGTGTTCCTCCTCAGTTTGGGACCTTGCAATCATATCATCGACGTATACTTCAATCTCATGGTGGATCATGTCATGAAATAAAGCAACCATGGCGCGTTGGTAGGTTGCCCCAGCATTTTTCAACCCGAATGGCATGACCTTGTAGAAGAAGGTGCCCCACTGAGTAACAAAGGTAGTCTTTTCCATATCTTCAGGAGCCATCTTGATCTGATTATACCCTGAAAAACCATCCATGAAGGAGAACACCTTGTGTTGAGCAGTATTGTCAACAAGAACGTCGATGTGAGGCAGAGGGAAATCGTCCTTAGGGCTGGCCCTGTTCAAATCCCTGTAGTCAACACACATTCTGACTTTACCATCTTTCTTTGGCACTGGAACCACGTTGGCCACCCACTGAGGATAAGAAGTCACTGCTAGAAACCCGACATCAAATTGTTTCATAACCTCGGCTTTGATTTTCTCGGACATCTCTAGGCGCATGCGGCGGACCTTCTCTTTTGCCGGAGGGCAGTCTTCCTTGGTAGGCAGGTGATGAACCACAATGTCGGCATCCAAACCAGGCATGTCTTCGTAAGACCAAGCAAAGATTTCCATGTAATCATGCAGCATCTGAATCAACCATTGTTTCACACTGAGCTCTAGATTGGCACCAATCTTGACTTCTTTTCTATCTGTCTCCGTACCCAGATTTACCGTCTCCACTGGCTCTTCATGCGGCTGAATGGCCCTCTCTTCCTGGAGTAGCAGTCTTGCGATTTCACCAGGAACTTCGCAATCATCTTCACCCTCATCTTCGGCTAAGTTGATCGGATTTCCGAAGTCATAACTGGCAGTAGCAGAGTCGTTACCAGTGAGATCCAGAGTGGATTGGAACCTGTATAAGTGAGTGTGTGTAAATATAGCTGTTTTGCAATATATAACAAAGAAAGAAAAAGAGCACAAGATTTGAAATTCAACAAACGTCCAATGTTTTGATTAATGATATATGGAAATGTCATACAAAAAGCCCTCACAAGTGGAGCCACGGTGCCCCGGGTAGGACACCGAGCCAATAAAAGTTTCAACATATTGTTTGTTACAAATTGAAAACAAAAGAGTTCATTACTGAGTCACAAAAGTAATAGGTGTAAAATATTTTGCCGTCCAGTTGTTTGGTCCATTGCTGGTTGTCGGGTAGATCCAGCTATCAAATTCCGCTTCCTCTACGTCATCCTCAATAGCATTCACTCCTGGGTTGGTGATGAACACCGGAGGCTTTCTGATCCTTTCTTTGCGAACAACCCTCTGAGCCTCTGCAGTGAAGCCCAACCCAAACTTGTCGGTCTTTTGAGTGAAGTCAGGAAGTCGACCCCAGTTTGCGCACTTGCCTTTCTCAATCACTGCCCGGGCATCCTTCAAGGAAGCCATCTTCAAAGGAAAGTCTTCTTCAATCACTGTCTCAGCTGACGCCAATGTTGGAGGTACCTCTTCAAAATGTTGAAAGGGGGTTTCAATGAACTCCCCGTCCATCTCGATATACCGAAATGAATTCAGGTGACTAACCATGTATTCTTCCTCCCCTTGCACAGTAACAATCTTCCCTCTGACAGGGTATTTGAGCTTCTGGTGTAGAGTGGATGTTACGGCCCCAGCCTTGTGAATCCAAGGTCGACCCAGCAAACAGGAATAAGATGGACGAATATCCATCACGTAGAACGTTGAGTCAAAGACTTGGGAACCCACACGAATAGGAATGTCTACCTCACCATGCACCATCCTCTTAGAACCGTCGAAGGCTCTAACAATGATGTTACTAGGCTTCTATTCCAGGCCCTCACAATCCAACCGATCTAAGGCCTTCTTGGGCAATACATTCAGGGAAGAACCGGTGTCCACCAACACGTGTGCAAGAGTAGTGCCCCTGCATTCTATGGAAACATGCAGGGCATCATTATGGTTTTTTCCCTTGGCGGTCAGATCGGCATCCGAGAAACCCAAACCATTGTCAGCGGTTAAATTAACCACACAGTCAGTGAATTGATCTGCAGATGTCTCTTGTGGCACATGGGCCGTTTTCAGAAATGAAATCAGGGCCTTGGTGTGGGCCTCTGAGCACAGCAACAATGATAGCATCGAGATATTGGAGGGGGTATGCCCCAGCTGTTCAACGACATTGAAGTCACTCTTTTTAATGATTTTAAGGATTTCCTCCATCTCTTGCTGGGAGGCTTCAACAACGGTCTTTTCTGGTGCCTCCGTCCAGGCAGGCAAATCGGTAGTAACTCCTTTGCCCCGAGCATCAGAGGACTCGGCGGCAGTGGTAGACACAGGAACTTGATTTGGAAGGGAAACATGCACACTTACGGGTGTGATGATAAGAGGTTTTCGGATTACTTGTGGTGCAATGTCAGGCGAGAAGAGCCTTCCACTGCGAGTAATTTTGGCGGGACCAATGATTTTACTGATACTGGTACCGGTGTTGAACTCCTGCTTCACTCCAAGCACATACACATCTGCCCCATAGTGCCATGGGACAGCCTTGTCAGATTCATAGGGGAGGGGCCCCGGAACAGTAATAATAATGGGTGCAACAGACATAATTTTGACTGGCTTCCTCGGGGGAGCCTTGGTAGGATTGTTGAAAATTGTGACGACAGATACTTCTTCAGCGGGAACAAAAGGAACAGCGGTCTTCTTGAACAGAATCTCCTTGCTATCCATCAGGCATTGGATGCCTGACTTCAGCAGCGGACAACCGGTAGGGGTAACAACACACAAGAGGCAACCCTTGCTACAACCCGGAAATAAACCGGCTAGCAGTAGGTTCCTCTTAACAGTCAATAGAGGGGTAGCAACATCATTCACAGAAACTGCATACAAGTCTTCATCAACAGCATTTACTCCATGCTGGGGCATAGGAGCAGTCACAACGTTAGGCCTTTTAGGCGCCTCAAACTGTATTTCCTTGGCATCGATAAGGTCTTGAACCTTATTTCTTAGGGCCCAACAATCATCTGTAGTATGTCCGGGGCTATCAGAGTGATAAGCACAACAGGCATTTGGGTTATACTTAGGAGATGCAGTATTCACGACCTTCGGAGCCTCTCTGATGGTCACCAAGTTGGTTGATAGCAGTTGCGGCAAGATTTGTGACAAGGTTATACTCAGTCGAGTGTACTGCCTTTTGGGTCTCTCACCCCTTTGTTGATTGTACTGCTGAGGAGCAGCAACAGGCTTTGAAATAATCAATGCATTGACGGCTTGGCGGCGTTCTGGCTTAACTTGTCTTCTAGGGCCATAAACAGCACTAGCTTCCTTCTTGAAAGGCTTCTTCTCAGTACTCGCGGAGGCACTTTTATGTATCTTTCCTGACTTGATGCCAGCTTCTATCCTTTCACCCGTCAGGATCAAATCTGTAAACCCAGCGGAAGAATTACCAATCAGATGATTGAAGAATGGACCAGACAAGGTCCCTAGAAACATGTCAACAAGTTCACGGTCAGTCAAAGGAGGCTGCACCCTGCCAGCCAAATCTCTCCATTTTTGCGCATATTCTTTGAATCCTTCGCCCGTTCCCAGTGACATACCCTGAAGTTGGGTACGCGTAGGAGCGAGGTCAGAATTGTACTGATATTGTCTATAAAATGCGGTAGCCAAATCCTCCCAATGTCGGATACTGGTTCCATCCAGCTGATAGAACCACTCAAGTTGTGACCCCGAAAGGCTATCTTGGAAGAAATGGATCCAAAGGTTCTTGTCTGCCGTGTAAGGTTGGATCTTCCTTACGTACGATCTGAGATGCAGCTTAGGACAGGAAGCCCCGTCGTATTTTGCAAAGGCATGCGCCTTGAACTTGTGTGGGATTACCACCCCAGAAGATAAACCTAAATCTCCGAAATCCAGCCCCGACACATTTTGAATCTCCATGGCACTTAAACGGTCCTCTAGCTGTTTGTATCTGTCTGCAGCAGGAGGGTACTGTTCATCATTGTAATCCGTCTCGTTGTCAGAGACTGCAGGACTAGGAACCCTTACCCCTTGGGGACTGTCTTTCTCTGCAGAGGAAGTAGCTTGATCAGCCTCATTATGGAGTGTATTCCCAAACCTGCGTCCAGTGTTGAACAACGCAGTCCTCTTCTTCTTCTTCTTCTTTAGGAGCAGAGCCTTCAACTCTTGTTGACCTTGGGCCAAGCTCATGACCATCTCTTGAAACTGGGCGTTCTGGGCCTGGAGGGCCTTGATAGCTTGTTCACTGGATGATTCAGGATTCATGATGACTGTTCCAAATAAACAGCGAAGAAGATTAAGCAACCTGTAGAAAAAGGGTACCTGTTTATGCACATGATGCATGAGATGCTATTTATGCAATGCATTCAAGGATTTTAGAAATTCACAATTGTTGCAGACAAAAAAGAACGCACGTCATATTAATAAGAAGAAATTTGTTAGTACATAAATGCCCCATGGGCCAAATATTACAAAACAACTTCTCAAGGTAAAAAGACGTTGCGCATCCTCTTTGGTGCGATGTAGGTGTTGAAGGTCTCTTGCTCATGGAGTCGGCGGGTGAGCTCTATAACCTTCTTCTCGCTGGCGTAAAAGCTGGCTTCAAAAGTGTTCCGTTCCTCCTTGAGTTGGATCCAACTCTTCTGCATCTCCTCCCACGATGTAGGCATGTCAGGATGTAGGATGGTGTAGGGAACCTCTCCTTCCTTAACGGGCTCTTTAATCACAGGGAGAACATGAGGATAAGGCATCATTAGACTCTGGGCTCGGGTTCGTACCCACTTGAGATAAGGCTCAAGAGGGATGGAATTCTTGTGTCCCAGTGTCTTGCTGTCAACCTTGTTAGGCATCCTCCAAGCTCTGATGAATCTTTGGCGAAGTCCTTGCGCATCGTTGTCGAAGTCAAAAACTAGGTCAGGAATCAACATGTCGTGAGGGCCATCTCTTCGTGCATACCCAAATTGTCTCAAAGCTAGACAAGGGTTATAGGTGATGCCTCCTCTGATTCCAAGTAAAGGAACATTAGGAAACTCTCCACAATGATCGATGCTGATGACATTTTCTCTGGACCGAGAACACCAATGTACATCAGAATGAGTGAGGGTCATCAACCGTTGCGACCGCCTCAAGCCTTGGTCATCCTTCAAGACAGATTGTGGAAGGTGAGAAATAAACCACCTTGCAAGGAGAGGAGTAAAACACATGAGAACACCTCTCTTTCTCATTGTTCGTGTGTAAAATTAGTGAAGGATGTCCCCAAGCAATGTTGGTATTGGATTTCTGGACAAGAATATTTTGACGGTGTTGACCTCTACAAGCTGGTCAGGATTTGGGAACAGGACCAACCCATAGATAAGGAGTGCCACAATTTCTTCAAAGGCTTATAGGTCCAGTGAATTCCAACACTCTTGTGCCTTTTCAAACAAGAATTTTACTAAGAAGCCTTTGACACCGCTTCTAGTTTCCCAATGCCCCTTGATGTCAGATGGCTGTAGATGTAGTGCTCGAGCAACATCTTCAGGCTTTGGTTCCTTTTCCGTACCGTTGAAAGGTAGTTGATTCAGGATAGGAATTCTCAGGAGTTGAGAAAATTCCTCCAAAGTGGGCACCAACTGGTAGTCGGGGAAAGTGAAACAGTGGTGAAGAGGGTCAAAGAACTGGAATAGCATTTTCATCATGTCCTCTTCAAAGTTGGTGTTGACTAAGCTGAGCAGTCTACCATGTCTTTCACTGAAGGGAGAGCTTTCTGGAATTCTTGATGTGAGCTCCTTGAGTTGAGGAGGGATTCTCACAAGGTTGACTTGGATGGTTTTTCTGCGAGGAATTTCCATGACCTACAAAACAAGAACAAAGATGAAGATATAAACCCTTGAAGTGGTTAGTAAATGCACATGATGATTTATGATGTTCATGATGTATGCACAAACATATGTATAAGCAATTCACGCCATACCCTAGTTTCAGGCTTTGCATGGGGTTTCATAGGTAAGTACCCTCTTGAGTGTAGTTGGCTTAAAAACCTGTCCTATAAATAGTAACCGGGTTCTAAGGAGCTCAATATCACTGGATTGTTTTCATTGTTCATTGTTTTGGTTTAGTCACTTAACTAGCGACCAAAATATTCCAAGAAAACAACCCTCAATGAGTGTAGTATCGAGTATCTACCAACTTCGGACTGCACCAAAGCCGGTCATCTCACTACCCCTAATGAAAGGCCAAGATGGTCAAGTAAGGTTCTAGGTCATTAGTGCTTAGTGACATCACTCAGCGGCCTTGTACTCTCCTTGACTGAACTCAAGGGTTACCGGTACTCACAAATATATCGCACTAATATAGCTATTGCTTCGACCGTGTCGGTATACCCCGCACAGTTTCCACAATGTATTGCTATCTATGAATGTTTCCCAAAATACGGGTGTAGGATTGTAACCCAAACAAGAGAGCCAAGATATAAAGCAATCAAGACAAACAATTAGTCATGCAAGAGGGTGATCTAAGCCCTAAGGTTACTCCACTTTAAAGTAATCCCCAGCAGAGTCGCCAGTTCTGTGGTACGGTGGGAGAACTGACTTGAGGTTTTGCGTTTGTTTTTGCAAATGTTTCGGTTGAGCAAGAGTCGCCACCGACTTTTTATTTTATCCTAAAGAAAGGTTAAAAAGCACAACAAAAACCTTTGAGATGTTTTCTTGGGTTCGGGGAGTAGATTATAGAAAGGGAAGGTATTAGCACCCTTTCTATCCATGGTTATCCATGGGCTCTTAGTTACTTGCTTAGATCAAGTTGCCTTAATTTTCAATTGTTTGAAATGGTGATTTGTGTGTGGATTTTGAAAATGTTTTGAAAAGAGGCCAATGTGGTGGCAACCTTTGTAATGATCCATGTTGGGATGTATACAAAGGTGTATGTCTTTTGAAAAGGTTTTCAATGTTTTTGAAAGTTGTTTTGAAAGTGTAGTGATGTGTGGTTAAAAAATAGGCAAGTGTTTTTGTTTTGCAAGGGGGCAAGTAACCAAGAGCTATCTACCATACATTTCTCAAAGATATTTGCTATGTTTTAACCCTTTTAACAATTTTGTTCCACCATTGTATTTGGTGGACAATCTTGTGTTAGGATGTGAAAGGGACGGGCGTGGGTCATCGTTTAGACCATAATTGCAATGGTGCCAAGTATCTTTGGGCAATTTTCTTTAAGGGACTTGATCATTTTTAGGCAACTTTCGAAAGCGTCATCGAGGGACTATGATCATTTGAATTGTGTTGTTTTGCCCAAAGAGACCTAACATGCAATATGACCCATTATTGAAGGCAACAAGTGGAATACCCTAGGGGTGCAAGTGTGATTAGTGTTATCCATTTTCATGCTTGTTTATCTTGAAGTTAGGTCAAACTATTTTTGGTTAATTGATTTGCATACAAACCCTAATTCTAGCATGGCATATTTAGAAAGCTTTTAAATGCGAAAATTAAAAGGTCCTAAGTTATTACCACACAATATATGGGATGGGGGGTACAAATGTTCAAATGGGGATGTTTTAGCAAAAATTAAACCCTAAACTATTACAATCCACATGGAATTTACAAGGTATTTAGTTGCACAATATTCAAATAAAATAAATATGCAAGATGCAAAAATGATTTTTATATGTATGTGAAAAAGTATTTTTTATATGTCAAATAAACAAAAATAAAATTAATTAATTTTTTGGATTTTTATGCATTTAGGGCAAAACCCTAATTCTACTAAATAAAATATATTTATTATATAACATATACAATATTTATTAACTATGTACAAAAAATAAATAAAAAAAGAAAGTATGTAAAAAAGTAACTTTTAAGTTAAATATTAGTAAAAATAAAAATGTATTATTTTATTATGTTTTTAACCTAAATGTATTAATAAATACATAAATATTTATAATATTTACTAAATACTAAATATATGTATAAAAATAATAATATTTAATATTTACAAAAAAATGTATTTTTATAAAAGTTTTTTAAAGGTAAAATAAAACAAAAGTCAGAAAATGAAAAGGTATTTATATTATTTTAGTATTTTTAAATAAAAGAGTATTTATGTATTATTTATGTGTACAAATTTTAATTTAAACCAATAAATGCCTAATAAATACAAAAATGGTTTGAAAAATATTTTTTTATATTTTTAATATTATGAGAAAAAATAAATAAGTCAGAAATAATAAGAAAAAGTCAAAAAATGTTTCAAATAAGCACAATGGGTCAAGGGGGTTCAAAAGTAAACATATGGTGCAAATAAGAAGTCAACTCAGGCCCAGCCCAAGAAGACTTTGTCTTCAACCTCTGAACCTGCTTGAACAACAACAACACGCGTTTTCCTATCTCCAGATTCCCTGATTTTTAGCACAAACTTACAACACAAGAAATGTAGAGCATCAAGCCACGATTCTGGACATATAAAGAACTCATCCTAACTCTCAGAAATGAGGGAGAATTTCTCCCTCCCTAATTCTTAACCTAACTTTTTATCAATGTTCAGACCTCAAATTCTCATAGCATACGCAAAATAAATGGAAAGTAAAGATATGTATAGCTTCAGGGACATGAGCATGACATTTTTTATTCACAAACTTAGAGCTAATTCTTCCTACATTGAGAGATAGAAGTCCAAAGATTTACCTGTTCAGTTGGAATCGTGTGCAACAATGGAGATGCTTACAAGGCAAGGTAATGATTTGTATAGCTTGCTTGATGTCCAAGGATGCTATTCCAATGCTTGGTGTGCTTTGAAACCAAGTGAATCGTGTTATGGCACTCCAACTGCAAAACAGAAAATATGAAAATGGTGATGTTGGTTAGGGGTGTTACAGGTCGTGTTTAGGGCTTGGAACAGTTTCAAGGGATGATGTGGGATGTGTTTGAAGTGTTCTTGGCCAAGGTGCACGATGGAAATGAGCTAGCCAAGTCCAAGTGCAGAATACCCTGTTTTTGTACAGTTTAATGGTGATTCTGTGTTTGAGGATGTTTAGAAATTGGTTGGCTTGTGTTTCAGGTCAGGGTTAGTGTTTAGAATGTGTATAATAACTTTGCTTAAGGTTGCTCTTGCTGGAATGAGAGTTGGTAGTTGTTATGTCAAGTTTCTTCACCTTTAAGCAACAAAATGCCAAGTTGTTTTCTAGACTGATGGAGGCCTCTCTAATGTGCTGTTAAGCCTGCCCTTGATCAGTGGGATTAGCTCAAAAACTTGTGCCAAAGAGATTTGCTGTGTACCTCTTGATTTGCAAATTGACATAAAGTTTCACTTTTCAAAAATGGACATAATGCTTTTTCTATTTTAGGACTAAACCTTCATGTAATGCTTAAACACATAATGCAAGCCTTGAACACAAGGGGTTTGCATTAAATTTATGAGTGCAAATGGGATATAGGACCTGTAATCAAGGAATGCAAGCTGAGTTCAAAATTGCCTAAGTGTATGAACATGTAAATTGGCCATAAACAAAGTGACTTTTTCCCAACTTGTCAAATTCGATTCTCCCTAACCATGAGGTTGTTTGATGAGTTCTTGGAAATTTTGGAAAGCTTGGAATGTGTACTACAATCCATCTTAGTAATGCAAATTGAAATTCCAAGTGGAAGTATGTGAAAAGTGGTCTTGAAGTTAGGCAAAAATCTTGCCTAAAATAGGTCAAAATTTCTCTAAGTTAAGAATGGTTTGGTACCCTTGTTCCAAAAATTGCAACTTGAGCTACAAGCTTCTTTTGAGGAAACTTTGTGAATCAAAGTTGTAGATTTTGCAATGGACTACAACTTTCATGTTTTGACTTTTCCTTGAATCCAAATGCATCTTGATGAGAAAGTGGGACAAAGTTAGGAAAAAATTAGGGTTTTTCATAACTTAGAAAAATTCTAAGTTATGAAAAATCTTCATTTCAAACCCTAATTTGTGATTTTTGATTTCTTGATGAACAAGTTTCATGATTTAGCATGTTTTGATGAAAAATGAAACTTGACACTTGATTTTGACCAAAAAGTCAAAGTTTGACTTTTCAGTATACAGTCAAAAATTGATCAATTGACTGGAAAATTCAATTGTCAATCTTGTGCATTTGGGATCTTTTGAACTTGTTGAGTATGTCAAGACAATTCCATGGGGTCCTTGAGTCCATATGTGAGTTTGGTTTGCCATTGGCTAGGTCAAACAGTCAAAAATTGCCTTTGTGCAGTCAAAACCCTAAAAATGACCATTTTGCCCTTTTGGTGATCTGATCAAATTTCTTGTGGAATTGTGATCCAAACTTGATCAAATGGTCCATATGAGTTCATAATGTTGATGTGGGTCAATTTTCATGAGGTTTGACTGTCAATTGGCCACAGTTGACTTTTCCCTCAATACAACTGATTTCTAGGTCAACTGTCCAATTGACTGGGCAAAGGTTGGAATCAAGGCTTGAAACTTGGTATGGATAAACTTGTGAGTCCAACATGAAGCATGAAAGTCATTTTGGGCATTTTAGGTCAAAACATCTTTGTGCAAACACAAACCCTAATTTGAGTCAACAGTGCTAGGAGAAGTCTTGCAGAGGAAACCCTAACTGAATCTTGAGCTCCAAGGGCCTTGTGATGAGAAAATGTTGAGAAAATGGGAGGGCAAATTTTGGGGTACAACACTACTCATCAATAGTAGGATAGAATTGTCTAAAGGAAGATAACATAGAATGATTCCTTTTTTCGAGTAGGTAGATGGTTCTTAGATACTTGCTCTTTCAAAAACAAAAACTTTTCACACTTACACTTTTCGAACAAAGCTTTCAAAAACACTTCATACGCTCTTGAGGACAGAAGAAAGAGTTAAATCGAAGTTTCAAAACAAAAACTTTTTCAAAACCCACAAGCACAAAGAAAGCAATATTTTGAAAACAATATGAGCAAGTACCTAAGAGCCCATGGGTAACCACGAATAGAAAGGGTGCTAACACCTTCCCTTTCTATAATCTACCTCCCGAACCCGAGAAATATCTCGAAAAAGGAATTTTTCTGTGCTTTTTTCCTTTCCTTGTTGGATAAAATAAAAGTCGGTGGCGACTCTTGCTTACCGCGACATTTTGCGAAAACAAACACAAAACGTAAACCAGCATTCCAAAAAAACAGTCAGTTCTCTCCTACCGTATCACAGAACTGGCAACTCTGCTAGGGACACTTAATAAGTGGGGTGTACCTTAGGAATAATTCATAATGTTTTCAATTGCTTGACTTGTATGCTTTATATTTGTGGGCTTGTATCAGAGTTACTATAAATCCTAACCCGGATCTGGGGGATACCCTTTAGGCAAGTAGCAATAAACTGTGAGGGGACTGTACGGCGTAGACCGATACGGTTGAAACCGTAGCTACGTTAGTGTGGCATTTTAGTTTATAACGATATCCCTTGTGTTAGAACGAGGAGAATATGGATCTTCTAAGGGGTCATTAAGCACCAACTGACCTTAGAACCTTTAAATTGACCAACTTGGCCATAGAATAGTAGCAGTATGCTACGCTCATTGAGACTAAACTCTCGCAATGATTCCGGCCGCAAGAAAAGGTTGCTAAACTGGAATTATGACCGATCGAGGGTAGTCAGTGATATTAAGATCCTCTAGAACCAGGTTACTATTTTTAGGACAGGTTTAAACCAACTGAACTGAAAGAGGGTAGTACCTAAGCTCCTTGCCAGTCTGAAATCTAAGGGCTCTCTGTGTGACTTGTGTGCCTTTACCATGTTTGCTATTTGTGGATACTTGTGGTGTGTTTTCTATCATGACATCATGACATCATAACATTGCATGCATCTTGCATTGGACCAACCCATTTCAAAAACAGGAGGGATTCATCTTTGTTCTGTTTTGTAGGTCATGGCACCTATGCATAGGAATACCATCTGGATCAACTTTGTCCAGGTTCCCACTATGCTTAAAGAGTTGGTTGCCAAGATGTTAGATACTACTTCCTTCATCAGAAGACATGGGCATCTTCTTAGTTTGGTCACCTCCAAATTGGACGAGCAGATGATGAGTGTCCTAGTCCAGTTCTTTGATCCACTATACCATTACTTTACTTTTCAGGACTACCAGTTGGTCCCCACATTGGAAGAGTTCTCCGATCTGCTTGGTATCTCTATTCTGGAGCAGACCCCATTTACAGGTTGGGAGAAGATCCTTAGGCCAGAAGAGATTGCTTCAGCCCTTCATATGACAAAGGATGAGGTAATGGCTGATTGGGAAACTCATAGTGGAGCAAAGGGCTTTCTGACTAAGTTCTTGGTTGGTAAGGCTGATCACTTCTGGGATAGTCTAGACTTCTAGGCATTCGAAGATATTCTGCCTCTTCTGATATATGGCTTGGTATTGTTTCCTAACTCTGACTCCTTTGTTGATGTGAATACGGTAAAAATCTTCATCTCTGGTAATCCTGTACCTACTCTCTTGGGTGACATTCTTCATCAGCTTTATGCCCGTACTGCTCGGAGGCGGGGAACCTTGATGTGCTGTGCTCCGTTATTGGCGAGGTGGTTTATTTCTCACCTCCCCAAATCAGTTTTAAAGAACAAGGAAGGCATGGGCTAGGCTTATAGGGTTATGTCTCTCTCTCACAATGACATCATTTGGACTATTAAGGGTATGGACGAGGTGGCCGTTATTGATCGCTGTGGGGAATACCCCAATGTTCCACTGATCGAAACCAATGAGGAATTACTTATAATCCGTGCTTGGCCTTACGTAAGTTTGGGAGAGCCAGAAGGGAAGGACCTCATGAGCTGCTAATGCCTAGTATAGTCTTTGATTTTCAAGGGGATAGTGACGAGCAACGCCGCAGATTCATCAGAGCTTGGGATAGAGTTCACAGGTCGGATCCACACGAGCTGGGTGCAAAGACTTCTCTACCAATGGAACCATATCTCCTATGGGTTCGCATACGTGCCCAAAAGCTGGGAATTCCCTATGAAGTCGTCTTGCCTATTATTGTTGAGGTTGTTGATGAGGAAGGGGTTCCTCCTACTATCTTACACCCTTACATGCCTACTGACATTGGGGCATTGAAGAGGTCCTGGATGCAACTGAGAGAAGAACGAGATACTTACCGAGAAAAGTATCACGAGCAAGAGAGAAAGATCCAGAAGTTGACAAGGCAGTTGGAGAATGAGCAGATCATCAACGACTATGTCAGCACCAAAGGGAAACGACCATGGGAGCGCTGATTGTCTTTTGATTATTTCTAGCCTTGGTTTACTTTTCAGTATTTCCTTTCTTGTAACGCCTTAAAAGGCATCTGTTGAACAATTTGAATTTCAAGTTTATCTAATAAAAGTGTGCTTCATTTCTTGTTTACGAATTTGAATCTCTCGATGTCTTGAAATCATATCATACGCATTTCATTCCATGCACCTCATAACAGGTACCCTTACAGGCTTTTCTCATCTTCTTCGCTGTTTATTTCAGCATCATGTCTTCTGAACCATCAACTGAACAAGAAATCAAGGCTCTACAGGCCCAAAACGCCCAGTTCTAAGAATTGTTCATGAATCTAGCTAAGGGTCAGCAAGATCTGAAGGCCCTTATCTTGAAAGAGAAGAAGAAGAAGAAGAAGAAGACGGTCCTGTTTAACATGGGCCACAGGTTTGGAAACAGGCTACGAGATGAAGTTAATTTGACCATCTCATCTGGAGGGAAAGATAGTCAGGAAGAAAGGAGGGCTCCTAGCCCCGTGGTTTCAGACAACGAGACATATTTCGACGAAGACCAGTATCCTCCGACTGAGGATAGATACAAACAACTGGAAGACCGGTTGAGTGCGATGGAAGTACATAAAGTGCCTGGTCTGGACTTTGGTGATTTAGGTCTGTCATCTAGGGTGGTGATTCCCCACAAGTTCAAAGCACCAGCCTTTGCTAAGTACGACGAAGTTTCTTGTCCGAAACTGCACCTCCGTTCGTATGTTAGGAAGATTCAGTCGTACATCGCTGACAAGAATCTCTGGATCCACTTCTTTCAAGACAGTCTCTCAGGGACTCAGCTTGAATGGTTTTACCAGCTGGAAGGAACTAGCATCCGTAATTGGGAAGATTTGGCCGCTGCTTTCTACAAGCAGTACTAATACAATGCCGACCTTGCTCCCACGCGTACCCAACTCGAGGGTATGTCAATGGGTGCGGGCGAAGGTTTCAAAGATTATGCTCAGAAGTGGAGGGACCTCGCTGGAAGAGTGCAACCACCCTTGGCTGATAGGGAGTTAGTTGATATGTTTCTGGGGACCTTGTCTGGTCCGTATTTCAACCATCTGATTGGAAGTTCTTCGTCCGGGTTTACAGAGCTGATCATGACCGGGGAAAGGATTGAGGCTGGTATCAAATCTGGTAAAATACAGAAGGGTGCTTCATCAGGCACCGAAAAGAAGCCTTTTAAGAAGGAGTCCAGTGCTGTTTACAGTTCGAAAAGCCAGAATAGACCTGAACACCGCCAAGCTGTTAATGTGGTTGTTATTTCAAGACCTTCTGGTGCTCCTCAGCACAACAATCAGCCAAAGGGCGAGAGACCGCGAAGGCAATTCACTCAGCCCAACATGACTTTATCTCAGATTCTGCCACAGTTATTAAAAACCAATCTAGTGATTCCAAGGGAAGCCCTGAAGAATCCAAACACTACATCACCAAAGTACAACCCTAATTCCCGCTGTGCTTTTCACTCTGATAGCCGGGGCATGACACAGATGATTGTTGGGTTTTGAAGAACAAAGTACATGACTTAATTGATGCAAAGGAGATTGAGTTCAAAGCACCTGAAAGACCTAATGTTGTAACTGCTCCTATGCCCAAGCATGGAGTAAATGTTGTAAATGAAGACTCGTTTGTGGTTTCTGTGAACGACATTGTTACCCCTTTGATGACTGTGAAGAAGAACCTTTTGTTAGCCGGTTTATTTCCGAGCTGTAACGAAGGTTGCCGTATGTGTTCTGTCCTACCTACCGGTTGCTATCTTTTGAAGTCAGGTGTCCAACGCCTGATGGACAATAAGGAAATCCAGTTTGAGAAGACTGTTGTTCCTTTAATTAATACTGAAGAAGTTACCATTATCACCATTTTCGACAATTCTTCCAAGGCTTCCTCGAGAAAGCCTGTTAGAATTACATCTGTTCCAAGGATCACACCGTTGATCATCACTGTTCCTGGGCCTATCCCCTATACATCTGATAAAGTTGTCCCTTGGCACTACGGGGCTGATGTTTATTATCACGGAGTGAAACAAGATTTGGATGCTGATACTGATGTCAACAATATTGTTGGACCTGCCAAAGTCACCCGCAGCGGAAGACTTTTCTCCCCTAATATCTCTCCACCAACTGCCCGGAAACCTGTTGTTATTACACCTGCCAGTGTACATGCTACTATTCCTGTTCAAGTTCCCATTCTTACCCATGTTGCCGAGTCGTCCGACAATCGGGGCAAAGGGACCACTGATGAGCCTGCCCGAACGGAGGAACCAAAGAAAATTACTGTTGAAGCCTCTAGACAAGAGATGGAGGAAATTTTGAAGATCATTAAAAAGAGCGACTACAACGTAGTCGAGCAGCTGGGGCAAACCCCATCCAAAATCTCCATGTTATCACTGTTGCTATGCTCAGAGGCCCATGCCAAGGCTCTGATCGCATTCCTGAAGACTGCACACGTTCCTCAAGAAACATCAGCTGATCAGTTTAAAGATTGCGTGGCTAGTCTGACTGTTGATAATGGGTTGGGTTTCTCTGACGCTGAATTGACTGTTAAGGGGAAGAATCACAACGATGCCCTGTATGTCTCCATTGAATGCAGGGGCACTACTCTTGCTCATGTATTGGTGGATAATGGTTCCTCATTAAACGTTCTGCCTAAGAAAGCTCTAGACCAGTTGGACTGTGAAGGGTTGGAGCTGAAACCAAGCAACATTGTTGTCAGGGCCTTTGATGGGTCTAAGAGAATGGTGCATGGAGAAGTGGATGTTTCGATTAAGGTTGGTTCTCAGGTTTTCGCCTCTACATTCTATGTGATGGACATTCGACCATCTTATTCATGTTTGCTGGGTCGTCCGTGGATCCACAAAGCTGGGGCAGTGACATCTACGCTCCACCAGAAGCTAAAGTACCCGGTGAAAGTGAAAATTGTGACAGTACAAGGAGAAGAGGAGTACATGATGAGCCACCTCAACTCTTTCCGATATGTAGAGATGGATGGGGAGTTCATTGAGACCCCATTCCAACATTTTGAAGAGGTTCCCCAGACGCTGGCGTCAACTGAGACTGTGGTTGAAGATCCTCCAATGAAGATGGCTTCCTTCAAGGATGCCCGGGCTGTTGTCGAGAAAGGTGGGTGTGAAAATTAGGGCCAACTCCCTGATTTCGCACAGAAGACTAACAAGTTTGGTTTGGGTTTCACTGCAGAAGCTCAAAAGGCTGTTTGGAATGCACAAATTGGAAGACCTCCCTTGTTCATTAGCAATTCAGGAGTGAATGCCATTGAAGACGACGTTGAAGAGTCTGAGTTTGAAATTTGGATCTACCCAACGACCGACAGTGGACTAAGCAACTGGACAAAAAAGGACTTCATCCCAATTTCTTTTGTTACCCAGTAATGAGACTTTTTGTTTTGAATTTGTAACAGACAATGTTTTAAACTCTACGGCCCGGTGTCTTACCCGGGGCACCATGGCTTCATTTGTGAGGGCTTTATGTGTGTCATCTACATATATCATTAATAAAAGCATTGGACATTTTCTTGCATTTTAAATTCTGTGCTCCTTGTTTTTATTTTATTATATATTGCAAAACAGCTATTTTACACACACTCACATATACAGGTCTACATCCACTCTGGATCTCACTGGTAACGACTCTGCTACTGCCAGTTATAACTTCGAAAGTCCGATCAACTTAGCCGAAGACGAAGTTGAAGATGATTGCGAAGTGCCTGGTGAACTTGCGAGACTGCTACTCCAAGAAGAGAGGGCTATACAGCCACATGAAGAGCCAGTGGAAATAGTGAATTTGGGCACAAAGGTAAACAAAAAAGAGGTCAAGATCGGGGTAAATATGGAGCTTAGTATGAAGCAACGGTTGATTCAGATGTTGCGTGACTATGTTGAGATATTTTCCTGGTCTTATGAAGATATGCCTGGGTTAGATACCGATATTGTGGTTCACCGATTGCCTACCAAGGAAGACTGTCCTCCAGTGAAACAAAAAGTCCGTCGAATGGGCCCAGATATGTCTGAGAAAATCAAGGCTGGAGTGATGAAACAGTTTGACACCGGTTTTCTAGCAGTTACTTCTTACCCACAGTGGGTGGCCAACGTGGTTCCTGTGCCCAAGAAGGATGGTAAGGTTCTAATGTGTGTCGACTATAGGGATCTGAATAGGACAAGTCCTAAGGATGATTTCCCTCTACCTCATATCGACGTTCTGGTTGACAACACCGCTCAGCATAAGGTCTTCTCCTTTATGGATGGTTTCTCCGGTTATAATCAGATTAAAATGGCTCCCGAAGACATGGAGAAGACAACTTTTGTTACTCAGTGGGGTACCTTTTGCTACAAGGTCATGCCTTTTGGACTGAAGAATGCTGGGGCAACGTATCAGCGCGCCATGGTTGCTTTGTTTCATGACATGATCCATCATGAGATTGAGGTATACGTCGATGATATGATTGCAAGGTCCCAGACTGAGGAGGAACACCTTGACCATCTGCAGAAGTTATTTGACAGGTTGAAGTTGTACAAGTTGAGGTTAAACCCGAACAAGTGAACCTTCGGGGTGAGATCTGGTAAGCTGCTGGGTTTCGTCGTAAGCGATAAAGGTATTAAAGTGGATCCTGCAAAGGTGAAAGCTATACAGGAAATGCCAGTTCCCCAAACAGAGAAAGAAGTCAGAGGCTTTCTGGGACGTCTGAACTACATTGCTCGATTCATCTCGCACCTGACTGCTACTTATGAACCAATCTTCAAGTTACTGAAGAAAGATCAAGTAGTACGTTGGAACGATGAATTCCAGACCACTTTCGAAAGGATCAAAGAGTATCTCCAAGAGCCACCTATTCTGATGCCGCCAGTTGAGGGGAGACCTTTGATCTTATACTTGACAGTACTCGACAACTCAATGGGGTGTGTGCTGGGGCAGCATGGCGAGTCTGGCCGAAAAGATCATGCTATTTATTACCTTAGCAAAAAGTTTACCGACTGCGAGACCCGATACTCGTTGCTCGAGAAAACTTGATGCGCTTTGGCATTGGCTGCTCGCCGGCTGAGACAGTATATGCTGACTCACACTACTCTATTTATATCAAAGATGGATCCAATCAAGTATATCTTCGAAAAGCCTGCCTTGTCCGGAAGAATAGCAAGATGGCAGATGATCTTGACTAAGTATAACATCCAATACACAACCCAAAAGGCAATCAAAGGAAGTGTGTTGGCAGACCATTTGTCACATCAGGCAGTGGATGATTACCAGTCTATGAACTTTGAATTTCCGGATGAGAATATCATGCTAGTAACTGACTGTGAGGAACCCGAACCAGATGAAGGACCTGAGGAAGGATACCGATGGTCTATGTACTTTGATAGAGCTTCGAACGCTTAGATAACGGCATTGGCACCGTGATCATATCTCCTAAAGGCTCTCATACTCCATTCACCGCCCGACTATGTTTCAACTGCACCAACAACATGGTGGAGTATGAAGCGTGCATTATGGGTCTTCGAGCAGCAATTGACCTAAGGATTAAGTTTCTAAGTGTCTTCGGATATTCCGCTCTCGTGATCAGTCAGATCAAAGGCGAGTGGGATACGAAACACCCAAATCTTATTCCTTACAAGGAGTATGTATTGACATTGCTTCCCCATTTTGAGGAGATAACCTTTGAACACTTCCCTAGAGAGGAGAATCAGTTGGCGGACGCGCTAGCTACGATGTCTTCTATGTTCAAAGTCAATTGGGACAACGAAGCTCCCCGGATTATCATTGAAAGATTGGACGAACCTGCACATTGTTGTGATCTTGAGACTGAAGAGGTAACAGAAAAGCCCTGGTATCATGAGGTGAAGAGGTACCTTGAAGCTCAAGAATACCCCGAGGGTGCATCTGTTAATGACACGAAGTTTCTGAGGAGGTTTGCAGCCAAGTTCTTCATCAGCAATGGCATTCTTTACAAGCGTAAGCATGATTCGAACTTACTACGATGTGTGGATAAGAACGGGGCAGACAAAATCATGACAGAGTTACATGAAGTTACTTTCGGAACTCATTCTAGTGGACATATCATGGCAAAGAAAATCCTTCGGGCATGATATTACTGGTCCACTATGGAAGCCAACTGTTATCAGCATTCTCGGACCTGTCACAAGTGCCAGGTCTATGCTGATAAGGTGCACATACCTCCAGTTCCCCTGAACGTCTTGACAGCTCCTTGGCCTTTTGCAATGTGGGGCATCGATATGATCGGCGAGATCAGACCTGCAACATCTAACGGACATCGTTTCATCTTGGTAGTAATCGATTACTTTACGAAGTGGGTTGAAGCAGCTTCCTTTGCTACTGTAACCAAGAACGTCGTGGCACGGTTTATTCGGCACAATCTGATCTATCGATACTGTGAACCAGAGAGGATCATTATGGACAATGGTACCAATATCAACAATAAGATGATCACCGAACTCTGTAAGAAGTTCAAGATACAGCATCACAACTCTTCTCCCTACCGGGCGAAGATGAATGGGGCTGTAGAAGCAGATAATAAGAATATTAAGAAGATTGTGCAGAAGATGACAATGACATATAAAGACTGGTACGAGATGTTACCATTTGCTCTTCATGGGTACCGTACCTCAGCACGGACGTCAACAGGGGCAACACCCTATTCCTTGGTTTATGGCATGGAGGCAGTCTTGCCCGTCGAAGTTCAGATACCCTCTCTTCGGATTATGAAGGATGCAAATTTGAGCGAAGATGAATGGATTCAGACCCGGCTTGATCAGCTAAACTTAATTGACGAGAAGAGACTTACTGCTATTTGTCATGGTCAGACGTACCAAAAACGGATGATCAAGGCATTTAACAAGAAAGTCAGACGACAAGAGTATCAAGTTGGGGACCTGGTTATCAAGCGCATCATACTGCCACAAGGTGATCCCAGGGGCAAATGGACCCCTACTTATGAAGGGCCATTTGTGGTTAATAACATTTTCTCAGGAGGAGCTATGATTCTAACCACCATGGATGGTGACGACCTTCCTCACCCCGTCAATGCAGACATAGTGAAAAGATACTACACATAATCAAAGACCCGCTAGGTTGATTGGCCTAGGAAAAAATAAGGGCTTCCCAGAGAACCAAAAGGGTTCGGGCAAAAATAAGGGATGAAAATGAAAATAAACTGTACACCCGGCAAGTCGAAAACCTGAAAAGGCAGCTTGGGCAAAAATGTGTATCCCGGTGGACAGAAAACCCAAAAGGGCGGTCCAGGAAAAAATTAGGGCTCGAAGCGTAACACTATGTCTCATTGGATCACCTTGCAACCAGACTTAAGTATCAACCATCAAGCTCGGACGACACTAATCAATCTGATCTACCTTCAACCAAGTGGCAAAGTGATGAGATGCTCGAGGACATAAAGGCAATAGCAGAGTTGGAACCCAGTGGGATCATTCACATAGCTGTTTTGTTTAGTCTTTTCACAAATTGTATAAATTCTATTTGTTCGGCGGCGTTCTCTTACTAGGACGTCAGCCTCTTGTACAAAAACGCCTATTTACAGGCCAAACTTCGAAATCAATACAATTCATTTTCAAAGAAATTTCAAACTGTTTTTCCTTTATCTGTTTTGTTTTGTAAAGAACGTCCAATGTTCATTGTTGATATATGCACTTGACATTAATCGCCGCTCATAAATATTTGCATGCGAAACAAAAATATGATTACTGGTAATATCAGAAGCAGGGGCAAATAAGAATTGTCCAAACTGTACAGTTGCTCTATCCACCAGGTACGAAGGTATATTCAGCTGAAGAATACGGCTAAAGTATATTCACTCCCCGCGGAGTAAGACAGTAATGATAGCTCTCCCCAGCTGAGACTTGCAACTGTGAATGATTGAATCGGTAATATTCGCCCCCAAGCAGAGTTTATCTATCGTCAACACTGAAAAGGCTTAATATCCCCGACAGTCTTAATATTCCCCAACAGAGTATAAGAATATTCCCCGGCAGAATACAAGATATCCCCAGTGGATTTAAAATCTTCCCAGCGAAGTCTGAAAATGCTTCCCCAGTGGAGTTGAAGAATCATCCCCAGTAGACTCTGGAAGTTTGTCCCTGACAGAGTATAAAAATAAATATCCCCAGCCGAGTTCAAAGGAAGATTGTCCCCAGCAAAGCTCAAAGGATTATCCCCATTAGAGCCTAAAAGGTTATCCCCAGTGAAGTCGCAACTGAAAGATCATCCCCAACAGAGTTCTTTCCTTTCACAAACAGGAATTCAATCCCAAACAGGATTCAGTATCATCAACAACGGTAATTCATCCCCAACGGAATTTATTGGTGGAATCCTCAGTAGAAGATCTCTTCCCCACAGAGTAATCTCCTCATCAGTTTATTCTCCAACGGAGTTATTCTCTCTTACAGGTTTTTCTCGCAATCATCTTCGTTCCCTGTCTCCAGCGGAAATGAAGAATTCAACTCTTTTCTCCAGCAGCTATCCGAGATTTATTTTCCCCAGCTAAAACATTACATTTCCATACATCATAATACATGCATATACGCATCATACAACATAATCTCAATTATTTTGAGAACATCATTGCTTGATATATATCATGCATCGCATACGACTGACCTTTACTTTTCAGGAAAGATACAATTAATGTTCTCAGCCATGTCGAAGACCCGACCGGTTCTTAAATCTCAAATGAATTATCCTTGGTTGAATTTCAGATAAGGTTCTCAATCTCGACAATTTTCCTCCGTCATAGTGTGGACGAGTTCTACAATCTCAACGGTATACTACGTTGAAGACCAGACAGTTCCTAGATCTTGATGAAGATGTTTCCCTCCGTCATAGTGTGGACGAGTTCTACAATCTCAACGGTATACTATGTTGAAGACCAAACATTTCCTAGATCTTGATGGAGATGTTTCCCTCCGTCATAGTGTGGACGAGTTCTACAATCTCAATGGTATACTCCGTTGAAGACTAGATAGTTCATAGATCTTGATGTTTTCCTCCGTCATAGTGTGGACGAGTTCTACAATCTCAACGGTATACTACGTTGAAGACCAGACAGTTCCTAGATCTTGATGAAGATGTTTTCCTCCGTCATAGTGTGGACGAGTTCTATAATCTCAAAGGTATACTACGTTGAAGACCAGACAGTTCCTAGATCTTGATGAAGATATTTCCCTCCGTCATAGTGTGGACGAGTTCTACAATCTCAACGATATACTATGTTGAAGACCAGACAGTTCCTAGATCTTGATGAAGATGTTTCCCTCCGTCATAGTGTGGACGAGTTCTATAATCTCAATGGTATACTACGTTGAAGACCAGACAGTTCCTAGATCTTGACGAATATGTTTCCCTCCGTCATAGTGTGGACGAGCTCTATAATCTCAACGGTATACTACGTTGAAGACCAGACAGTTCCTAGATCTTGATGAAGATGTTTCCCTCCATCATAGTGTGGACGAGTTCTATAATCTCAACGATATACTACGTTGAAGACCAGACAGTTCCTAGATCTTGATGTTTTCCTCCGTCATAGTGTGGAAGAGTTCTACAATCTCAACGGTATACTACGTTGAAGACCAGACAGTTCCTAGATCTTGATGAAGATGTTTCCCTCCATCATAGTGTGGACGAGTTCTACAATCTCAACGGTATACTACGTTGAAGACCAGACAATTCCTAGATCTTGATGTTTTCCTCCGTCATAGTGTGGACGAGTTCTATAATCTCAACGGTATACTACATTAAAGACCAGACAGTTCTTAGATCTTGATGAAGATGTTTCCCTCCGTCATAGTGTGGACGAGTTCTGCAATCTCAACGGTATACTACATTGAAGACCAGACAGTTCCTAGATCATGATGTTTTCCTCCGTCATAGTGTGGACGAGTTCTACAATCTCAACGGTATACTATGTTGAAGACCAGACAGTTCCTAGATCTTGATGAAGATGTTTCCCTCTGTCATAGTGTGGATGAGTTCTGCAATCTCAACGGTATACTACGTTGAAGACCAGGCAGTTCCTAGATCATGATGTTTTCCTCCGTCATAGTGTGGACGAGTTCTACAATCTCAACGATATACTACGTTGAAGACCAGACAGTTCCTAGATCTTGATGAAGATGTTTCCCTCTGTCATAGTGTGGACGAGTTCTACAATCTCAACGGTATACTACGTTGAAAACCAGACAGTTCCTAGATCTTGATGAAGATGTTTCCCTCCGTCATAGTGTGGACGAGTTCTACAATCTCAACGGTATACTACGTTGAAGACCAGACAGTTCCTAGATCTTGATGAAGATGTTTCCCTCCATCATAGCGTGGACGAGTTCTACAATCTCAACGGTATACTACGTTAGAGACCAGACAGTCCTAGATCTTGATGAAGATGTTTCCCCCCATTCGAATTAGGAACAAGTTCTTAAAACTCAGCAGAGATGTTCCCTCAGTTGAAGTAGATGCAAGTTCCTAAATCTCAACAAAGATCAGACTTCCCCAGCAGAATCTTCTACCACAACAGGTATGCGAGTTCTCGCTAAGGAATCTCTTATGCGATCGACGCTCCTGCAGATGGCATCTATAAGCCCATCCTCCTACAAACAATCTCCAAATGGCATCTGTAAGCCCATTCCCGACATCACAAGGCTGATACCACTTCATGCGAGTGCAAATTTCTAGGCACTCTAGTGTTCAATCATCTTCCACCTTCGGATCACGAAAGGCCCGAAAGCCAATCTACATCCCCAGGTTTAAGAAGATTGAACAGGGGCAGCTGTTGTACCCCAAAACTTTCCCTCTCATATTTCTCAAGACATTGCAAGAAAAATCTCCAAGTGGCTCAAGATTGCTCAAGAGTTAGACAGTCAAGCTATCTCCTAAGGCAGTCAACCCCCAAATTAGGGTTTTGTGTTGCATCAAGATCTTTGGGTCCAAATGACCTCAAGTGCTCCCCAATGTCCTAATATGTTCTCAAGATCACCCATGTCGAATTTCAAGCCTTGCAGAGGAAGTTTGCTCAGTCAATTGCTCAAAGGGTCCAAAAATCGATTGTGCTAGGGCAAAAGTCAACTGTGACCTATAAACAGTCAAACTTCAACATTTTTTGTCAACATTCTCATTTTGAAGGATATTTCATCATTTGATCAAGGTTTGATCATGATTCATCAAGGATTGCTCAAAGTTCATCAAGACTCAAAAGTTGCTAAATTAGGGTTTTGTAGGAAAAGTCAACTCAACTTTGAGCAAGCATAACTTTCTCATACTTTATGAGAAATGACCTATCCAAATCTCATTTTGAAGAGGAATCAATTTCCTACAATCCATATTCATATCCCAAGATCATAAATTGCACTCACAAGAAGTTATAAATTTGGACATTATAGGTTATTTTTTAAAGTCAACAAAAACACCTTTATTGTCAAAGCTTATAACTTGAGAATGGAATGTCAAAATGCGATGAGACCAACAGTGTTGGTTAGAGGACATCTCAAGCTTTCTAAAAAGTCTAAGAACACCTCCAAAGGTTCGAAATTGAAGAAGTTATGCATTGTTGAAGTTGGGCATTTTTGCAAAATTGCCAAAAGTCAACTATCCCCAAAACATCAAATTTTGTCAAATGGGCCCATTCTTTTTCACTTGATTTGAGCTTGCCCCATTGCACACGTGTCCTAGCTTCAGCCTTGAGATCACATTTCTTTTTTATAATTTTATTTGATTTTTTATTGAATTATTTCATTTTAAATCAAATTAAATCCAATAAAATCCAAATATTGATTACTTGATATCTTTTTGGCTATTTCAGGACTGAATCATCATCATTAAGGATATCAAACTCGTATCAAGCAATCCATGTGCAAAAAGATTGAGTTTTGACAATTTTGGAAGGTTTAGTAATGGTGAATCAAATCAAATTTCATGGCATTGATGTGGAAGGATTCAATCCATAATTCTTAACCTAATGCATTCCACAATACAAAAGGAAGCTTAAGGCACGATTACAAGGGTTAGAGGCTGCAAAAATAAGCAAAACAAAACTTGCAAAATTCATTAAAAAGTGTGAAACCAAAATCATACTTTGAGGCGTTTTCAGAAGCAGGGGTTGATACCAATCGATTGCTGGGTGTTTACTCAACCTTCTAGGATCCAAAGCACGCATTTTTCAACCTCCTAGAGTACTGTAAGTGTCACGCGATCCCCCTCTGAATTTGATTTCGTATTTCAAAAATCATGCATTATTACAAAGAATCAATGGCATATTTGTAACCACCAGATCATTTCCAAGCTTTCTATATTATTTGATTTTGTTTATCTGCTCTGTGGTGCAAAATGCCATTGTTAGGGTTTTTCCTCTTGGATTAGGGTTTTTTATTACAGGTAAAATTAGCCCCAATGATGGCCATGGACATGACCGGAAGAGGAAGACGAACTCAACCATGGTTTTGGGAGGAATTTATATGGCTTGAGATGAATTTTGGGAATGACCTAGGCATTTAGCTGTGGATTCAAATCCGCAGGTAACTTCGTTACAGGCCTGAGGACAGGGACAACCTCGTGTCCTCCTGTGATTGGCCCTTTTCAAATTTTCGCGCATTTTTTTTATTTTCTGGCACATTAACGCGTTTTCTCTTATTACTTTAATTGTTTAATATATTAACAACTAAAGCACATTGGCCTAGTGGCGAAGCGAGCAATCCAAGCATCCACATGACCTGGGTTCGAATCCCAGGTCCCCCATATTCTTTGTTATATTTTTCTTCAGGTAATCTGGTGCAAATCAAGCATTGTAGCATACCATGCGCCTCCACATCTCCAACAGCCAGATGGCCAAAGGCCAGATCTGGTGATCCAGATTGAGAGTCCACCATGGAGTCAAGTCAGCATACGCGCAGGGGATCCAAAAAGTCAACAAGGCCAACGCCTAGTGGGCCTCAGAATTGCTCCTCCAACCACCCTTTTCAGGCCCAAACCCTCTATCTCTCTATATTTTATTTTATTTTGTTTTAATTATTTATTTATTATTTCTATTTAATAACTAACCAATCATTTTTTTTCCTTTATAAAATTAAAACCAAAAAAATATTTTCTTTATTAAATTAAATTTTAGTATTTTTTTTAACAAATCTATTAATTAATTTAGGCCATTAATTAGAATTAACTTTAATATATTTTTTGCAATAATTAAAATCAATTAGACTTAATTAAGTTTTTACTAACATTGATTGACTTTTATTTTCTTTCTTTAAATACCAAAAATCCAAAAAATATTTATTTTTATTAATTAATTAATTTTTTTTATTAATTTAACGATTAACTTAGATTAATCTCTTCCTTAAATTAAAAAAAAAACAACAAAAAAGATACTTTTCTCTCAAAAAAGGGTCAAAACCCTATTTGCGCTCGATTTAATTTCTCGCACGCGATTTCATTTTCATTTATTCAATATTGTACTTGTTCCCGGAATGTAATAGATAATTAGGACCATTTAATTATTTTTATCGCTTTATTTATTTTTCCGCATTTAAATTTCAAAGGGTTGCTTTTGGCGATGTAAATATCTGACGCCTTGTAATTTAATTTCCGCAATTTATTTCCCACAAATTATAACGGTTAGATGTTTGATAATAGGAATGCATGACAAGAATGAATGTTTAACCTAAAATCAACTTAGATAACCATTAACATGTACAAAGATAAAATAAATTGAAAACGACACACTCGCACATGCGCACTCTTAGGGTACACCCCACTTGGTTGCCTTCGTAACGCGGTCATTGAGTATAGGTCACTTTAGAGGTCGCCCTCTTGTCCAAAGATCATAGTCGCCTCGAAATGGTTGCCTAGAATATTGTTGCCTCAAAACAAATGATCTAAGACATTAGGGTTACCGCTAAGGCGTCCTACCATTGCTTTGGTGACCGTAAGTCCCTAAATTCGAATTGACCCTCAAACTCCAACGATGGTGCTACCTACTCATAAATAGTAGGATAACATTGTCTAAAGGAAGATAGCATAGAACGATTCCTTTTTTCGAGTAGGTAGATGGTTCTTATATACTTTCTCTTTCAAAAACAAAAACTTTTCACACTTACACTTTTCGAACAAAGCTTTCAAAAACACTTCATACGCTCTTTAGGACAGAAGCAAGAGTTAAATCGAAGTTTCAAAACAAAAACTTTTTCAAAACCCACAAGCACAAAGAAAGCAATATTTTGAAAACAATATGAGCAAGTACCTAAGAGCCCGTGGGTAACCACGGATAGAAAGGGTGCTAACACCTTCCCTTTCTATAATCTACCCCCCGAACCCGAGAAATATCTCGAAAAATGAATTTTTCTGTGCTTTTTTCCTTTCCTTGTTGGATAAAATAAAAGTCGGTGGCGAATCTTGCTTACTGTGACATTTTGCAAAAACAAACACAAAACGCAAACCAGCATTCCAAAAAAACAGTCAGTTCTCTCCCACTGTATCACAGAACTGGGGACTCTGCTAGGGACGCTTAATAAGTGGGGTGTACCTTAGGAATAGTTTATAATGTTTTCAATTGCTTGACTTGTATGCTTTATATTTGTGGGCTTGTATCAGAGTTACTATAGATCCTAACCCGAATCTAGGGGATACCCTTTAGGTAA
The DNA here is from genome assembly GCA_948472305.1 of Vicia faba. Taxonomy (NCBI): domain Eukaryota; kingdom Viridiplantae; phylum Streptophyta; class Magnoliopsida; order Fabales; family Fabaceae; genus Vicia; species Vicia faba. The sequence goes on from OX451738.1 coordinate 415,184,730, forward strand.
GTAGCAATAAACTGAGAGGGAACTGTACGACGTAGACCGATACGGTTGAAACAGTAGCTACGTTGGTGTGGCACTTTAGTTTATACCGATATCCCTTGTGTTGGAACGAGGAGAATATGGGTCTTCTAAGGGGTCATTAAGCACCAACTGACCTTAGAACCTTTAAATTGACCAACTTGGCCATAGAACAGTAGCAGTATGCTACGCTCATTGAGACTAAACTCTCGCGATGATTCCGGCTGCAAGAAAAGGTTGCTAAACTGGAATTATGACCGATTGAGGGTAGTCAGTGATATTGAGATCCTCTAGAACCCGGTTACTATTTTTAGGACAGGTTTAAACCAACTGAACTGAAAGAGGGTAGTACCTAAGCTCCTTGCTAGCCTGAAATCTAAGGGCTCTCTGTGTGACTTGTGTGCCTTTACCATGTTTGCTATTTGTGGATACTTGTGGTGTGTTTTCTATCATGACATCATGACATCATAACATTGCATGCATATTGTATTGGACTAACCCATTTCAAAAACAGGAGGGATTCATCTTTGTTCTGTTTTGTAGGTCATGGCACCTATGCGTAGGAATACCATTCAGATCAACTTTGTCCAGGTTCTCACTATGCTTAAAGAGTTGGTTTCCAAGATGTCAGATACTACTTCCTTCATCAGAAGACATGGGCATCTTCTTAGTTTGGTCACCTCCAAATTGGACGAGCAGATGATGAGTGTCCTAGTCCAGTTCTTTGATCCACTATACCATTGCTTTACTTTTCAGGACTACCAGTTGATCCCCATATTGGAAGAGTTCTCCGATCTGCTTGGTATCTCTATTCTGGAGCAGACCTTGTTTACAGGTTGGGAGAAGATCCTTAGGCCAGAAGAGTTTGCTTCAGCCCTTTGTATGACAAAGGATGAGGTAATGGCTAATTGGGAAACTCATAGTGGAGCAAAGGGCTTTCTGACTAAGTTCTTGGTTGGTAAGTGTGATATGGTGGGAAAACTGACTTGGTGTTTTGCGTTTGTGTTTGCAAATGTTTTGGTTTAGCAAGAGTCGCCACCGACTTTTTATTTTATCCTAAGGAAAGGTCAAAAAGCACAGGAAAGACCTTTGAGATGTTTTCTTGGGTTCGGGGAGTAGATTATAGAAAGGGAAGGTGTTATCACCCTTTCTATCCATGGTTATCCATGAGCTCTTAGTTACTTGCTTAGATCACTTGCTTTGATTTTCAATTGTTTGAAATGGTGCTTTTCAATTGTTTGAAATGGTGCTTTGTGTGTGGTTTTGAAAGATGTTTTGAAAAGAGGCCATTGTCGTGGCAACCTTTGTAATGATTCTTGTTTGAATGTATACAAAGGTTTTTTTGTCTTTTGAAAAGGTTTTCAATATTTTGAAAGTTGGATTTTGAAATTGTGTTGTGAAGTGTGTTTTGAAGATAGCAAGGATGTTTTTGCAAGTTTGATCAAGTAACGAAGAGTTATCTACCCTATTTTACTCAAAGATCTTTCTTATGTTTTTAACCCTTTTAACAGTGTTATTTCACCATTGTGTTTGGTGAACAACCTTGTGTTAGGATGTAAACAGGACAGGCGCGGGTCATCGTATAGACCATGATAGCAATAGTGTCAAGTATCTTTGGCAATTTTCTTGAGGGACTTGATCATTTTGTTTAGGCAACTCAGATAGCGTCATCGAGGGACTATGATCTTTTGTTTTGTTTTTGTTTTACCAAAGTACTTGACATGCATACCATGGCCCATTTTTGAAGGAAACAAGTGGATTGTAATCCTAGGGGTGCAAGTGTGCATTGTGTTTGTTTTTTCATGCATTTTCATCTTGGATTAGGTCAAGCTATTTGTTAATTTGATTTTGCATACAAACCCTAGGTCTAATCATGGCATAATTGAAAGAATTTAAAGGTGCGAGAATTTAAATTCTACACTATTACAACATGATATAGGGAGGGGGGTGCAAGTTTGAATTGGGGATATTTGACAAGGAAATAAATTCTAAGTTATTACAACCATATCGAATGTACAAGTGATATTTAAATGTATAACAATTGAATATGGTACAATAAATAAATGTCAAATAAATGATATTATGCACAAAATGATTTTTATGTATGTGAAAAAGATATTTTTTAATGTGAAACATAAACAAAATAAAAAAAAAGGTCAAATTTTAATTATTTATTGGTTATTTTAGGGCAAAACCCTATTTTTCAAGTGAATGGCAATATTTATTAATTATATACAATATATATTAATTTATGCAAAAATAAAAGTATATTGTAAAAAAAAAAGTATTTTTGGTGTCAAATATTAATAAAAATAAAAATGTATTATTTTGTATTTTTTTGTCCTAATTATCTAATAAAATAAAGTATATATATATATATATGTATGTATATATATATATATATATATATATATATATATATATATATATATATATATATATATATATATATATATATATATATATATATATATATATATATATATATATATATATATATATATATATATATATATATATATATATATATATATATATATATATATATATATAATATATATATATATATATATATATATATATATATATATATATATATATATATATATATATATATATATATATATATATATATATATATATATATATATATATATATATATATATATATATATATATATATATATATATATATATATATATATATATATATATATATATATATATATATATATTAAACATATTAAACATATAAAAATAAAATTATTTATTTACAAAAAATAGTGTATATTCAAGAAAATATTTCCAAAATGTAAATAAAAATAATAACTAAAAAAGTATATTTTTTGTATTATTTTTAAGTTTTATTAAAAGAAAAAAAGGTTTATTTATACATATATGCCTAAATAAAATAAATAAATATCAAATAAATGTGAAAAAATATGGAAAATTATTTTTGGAATTTTTTATATTTGAATAAAAAAATATAAAGTCAGAATAAAAAATAAAAACATGAAAATGACAAATATTCAATCAAATGGGCCAGGGGGGTGCAAACTGAACAAAGGGGTGCTAAAAGCAAGAATGACTCAGGCCCAGCCCAAGCCATCATCTTCAACCTCCAGCATTTGTCAAACGCGCACGCTTCTTGGTTCAAAAGCTAACTCCTGATTCTTTGATCCTTTGACAAAACTTAAAACATGAAACTTGTAGAGAATTTAAACACGAATCTAACCATATAAAGCATTAAATCTAACTCTCAAAGACCAGAGAGAATTTCTTTGGCCCTAAAATCTGACCTAACTTTTTTCACATGTTCATGGATGAAATTCTCTCAGCACGATTAATGTAAATGAAAACTAAGCATATGTATGGCTTCAGGGCTATGAGTACAACATATTTCATTCACAAACCTAAGCCTAACCATTCCTAAATAGAGAGATAGAAGTCTATGAAATACCTATTTCAGCTTGAATCGAGTTGGGCAATGCAGCAACCTTCAATGGTGTTTGAGCTTCTGTTGAGCTTGCCTGAGGTCCAAGGAAGCTTCTCCAATGCTTGGCTTGCTTTGAAGCACCTTGAATCATGCTGTAGAACTCCAGCTGTAAAGCTTGGGAATGAAAATGGAAAAGGGTGTTAGAGGTGTTACAGCTTGCAATGGATGATCAGGATAGCTCAGGTGGATGGTATGGAAGGTGTTTGAACAGGTTTGGGCAAAAGCGCACGAGCAAATTGTGTTGTGGAACTCAATCTGCAGGGGGAGTGCCCTGTTTTGCAGCAAAACAGGGATTTTGTGTATTAGGAGGTATGAGGGATGGAAGGGTCGTGCCTTAGGTCTGTTTTGATGTATGGAACTTGTTCACAAAGTTTGTTTTTGCTTGTGTTAACAGAAAATGAGAGTTGGTGTATGTTTTGTAATGTTTCTTCTACTTGAAGCAAGAAAATGCAAATGATGTTATAGCCCTGTCCAAGCCTGCCTATCATGCTGCATCTTTGGTTCTTGGTAAATGGAATTTGTGTACTTGATCTTGCCTCAAAGATCTGGCCCCATATCTCAAGGATTTAGTATTTGACATAAAGTAACTTTAGGCAAAAATGGCAATTCACCTTTTACTACTTAAGGCTTAAAATTGCATGTAATGCCCAAATGAACAAAATAATCCCTCAACTCAATGGTTATGCATTCAATTAAGGTGTGTAAACTGGTTTTGAGGCCTTCAAGCTAGCATTACACAAGCTGATTTGAAAATGCAAGTTGCTATGAACATGCCTTGGCCATGAACAAAAGTGAGTTTTTGCCAACTTTGTGAATTCGATTCTCTCTAACCACAAGGGTGTTTGAGGAGTTCCTCGACAATTTGGAAAGCTTGGAACATGTAATAAAATCCATCTTTGTAATTCAAATTGAAACTCCAATTGGAATCATGTGAAAAATGGCCAAGAAGATGGGTCAAATCCTGCCTAGATTAGGGCAAATTTTCTCTAAGTTAAAAGTTTTAGATGCCCTTGTTCCAAAAATCATAACTTGAGATACAAGCTTCTTTTGAGAAAACTTTGTGAATCAAAGTTGTAGACTTTGTGATGGACTACAACTTTCATGTTTCAAGTTTTGTTTGAATCCATTTTCATCTTGGTGAAAAAATGGGACAAAGTTAGGAAAAAATAGGAAAATTTCATAACTTAGAAAATTTCTAAGTTATGAAAAATTTTCATTTCAAACCCTAATTTGCAATTTTGGGTTTCTTGATGAACAAATTTCATAATTTGACATGTCTTGATGAAAAACGACTCTCGGCACTTGATTTTGACCAAAAAGTCAAAGTTTGATTTTTCAGTGTACAGTCAAATTTTAATCAGTTGACTGAAAAATTCATTTGTCAATCCTATACATTTGAGATATTTTGAACTTGTTGAATGGGTCAAGACAATGTCATTGAGTCCTTGAGTCCATATGTGAGCTTGGTTTTCCATTGGTTAGGTCAAACAGTCAAAAATTGCCTTTGTGCAGTCAAAACCCTAAAAATGACCATTTTGCCCTTTTGGTGATCTGATCAAACTTCTTGTGGAATTGTGATCCAAACTTGATCAAATGGTTCATATGAGTTCATAATGTTGATGTGGGTCAAATTTCATGAGGTTTGACTGTCAATTGGCCACAATTGACTTTTTCCCCAATACAGCTGATTTCTAGGTCAACTGTCCAACTGACTGGGCAAAGATTTGAATCAAAGGTTGAAACATGGTATGGGCAAACTTGTGAACCCATCATGAAGTATTAAAGTCAATTTGGGCATTGTAGGTCAAAACATCCTTGTGCAAACTCAAACCCTAATTTGGGTCAACAGTGCTAGGAGAGGTCTTGAGCAGAGCAAACCCTAGCTTGATCTTGAGTTCCAAGAGTTTTGTGATGAGAAAAGGTTGATGAAATGAGAGGGAAAATTTTGGGGTACAACAGTTGCCCCTGTTCAATCTTCTTGAACCTGAAGAGTTAGATTGGCAGGCTTGTCTTTCGCGACTCGAAGGTAAAAGAGGATTGGACACTAGAGTGCCCGTAAATTTGCACTCGTCAAAACATAGGTGCGGGAATGGGCTTAAAGATGCCATTTGGAGATGGCAGAATCTTGCTGGAGATGGGCTTAAAGATGCCATCCAAGAGTGTTTGTTGAACTGCGATGTTGTAGGTCAGGAGAATGAGCATCAAATGGTATCCGCGTCTGGAATGCATTTGAACTATATCTGGAGACTGAGTTTGTATGAGCAAAAGAATGACGTCCGTGTCTGGGGCGTATCTAAGTTGTAACTGTATTTGAATATTGAATTAATATCAGAATGACCGCCGTGTCTGGAGTGTATCTGAATGGTATCCGGGTAACAGAGAAATATCTGTGTATAGAGCAACTGTGTGCTGGGGATAAATTTTGAATGAGTGATAGAATGGCAACCGTGTCTGGAGCATATATGGACTGTATCTGAAGTTGATATCTGTATGAGTAGCAGAATGACTTCCTTGGCGACTGCACTGAGGGAATCAAACTGCTGATGTAAGGGTCAGAATGGTATCCGTGTTTGGAATGCATATCTGAACTTGATAATTCAATCTGAATGAGAGATAGAATGGCCGCCGTGTCTGGAGCGTATCTAGCCTGTATTGGATAATTGTTAATGATAGCCTTTTGATCTTATCCTGAAAAGGGTAAATTGTTAGCTAAACACAAAGTTATATTGCATGATATGTATGATGCAATGAATTGTATTTCATCAATGTTTATGATTATATGAATGTAATGATTATGCATGTAAGCTGAGTAGCCGTCTTGCTGAGGAAGATAAATCCTAGTAGTTGGGGATAACAGAATCTTTGACTGCTGCCAGGGAAAATAAATCCATGACCGAAGCTGGGGATTCAAAAATCTTTGATTACTGAAGATGAGAAATCCTTGCTGATTTCTGACTGCTTGGGGAATAAGGAAAACTTTGAAAATCTCTACTGGGAAGCTAAAACCTGGGAGACTTATGCTGGAGAAGTGAGACTGAGAATCTTCAATCTGCTGGGAAGTATCTCTGTGGGGAGAATGTTCACTGTTCTGGTTCCGCTGGGGATAGGATTTTCAGGGTTTTTGGGCTCCACTGGGGATCTTGACTCTGAGGGGAATTAAGTTTTGGAATGCACTTTAGATGGGGAATCCAGCTTTAGAAAGCTTTTGCTCTGCTGAGGATCTTGAAGTTTAACTCCGCTGGGGAAATATACTCCAAATTTAGCCTTAATGAGGATCTGAATGATGTATCATAGGGGATTTCTTCTGAAATGTCATAAAGATATCTTACTACGCCTTCAACCTATTAGCAATCATCTTTTCTCAATTTCGTTTTACTTGTAAGCAATGATTATGTTCAAATGCATATGCCTATTTAACAAAACATTGGACGTTTTTCAAATAAAACATAAGTATAAAAAGAAAAGGAAGGCAAGCAAAGTTCTGCACTTGGAAGTGTATTTGTATTAATTTTTATGAGTATCTTTGTAAAAGGAGACAGACATCCTAGTAAGAGAATGTTGTCGTAAAAATTGAAAAAATTTATACAAAAGAAAGATGGCTATGTGTAACAATTCCATGGGATTCCCATTCTGCTATAGCCTTCACAACTCTGAATATTTTGTCCATTCACTGCTTCGTCCGCTGATGACTACGTTGATCAGAAGCTCGGAGCTTGTTGATGAAGAGATTGTTCTTTAAAGTGATCCGACGAGACACAATCATACGCTTTAATTCCCTCACTTTTGCCTGAATCGCCCTTTCGGGTTTTTGATCCACCGGGAAACCCTTTTTTGCCCAAGTCTCCCTTTCGGATTTTCAACTTGCCAGGTGTACAGATTTTTTTTGTTTTATCCCTAATTTTTGCCTGAACCGCCCTTTCGGGTTTTCGGTTCACCGGGATGCCCATTTTTGCCCAAGTCTCCCTTTCGGGTTTTCGACTTGTCGGGTTATTTCATGCGTAGTATCTTTTGACTATGTTCGTGTTCGCAGGGTGCGGTAAGTCGTCGCCATCCATGGTGGTCAGAATCATTGCCCCACCAGAAAATATGCTCTTGATCATAAATGACCCTTCATAAGTAGGAGTCCACTTGCCCCTGGGATCACTTTGCGGTAAGATGATCCGCTTGATTACAAGAACCCCGACTTGATATATCTGACGCCTGACTTTCTTGTTGAAAGCCTTAATCATCCGTTTTTGGTACGCCTGACCATGGCAAACAACAGCAAGTCGCTTCTCGTCGATCAAATTGAGTTGATCAAGCCGGGTATGAATCCAATCGTCTTCACTCAAACTGGCGTCCTTCATAATCCTTAAGGAAGGAATCTGAACTTCCATGGGTAGGACAACTTCCATGCCATACACCAAAGAGAAAGGGGTTGCCCCTGTTGAAGTATGTGCCGTGGTACGATATCCATGCAGAGCAAACGGTAACATCTCATGCCAGTCCTTGTAGGTAACTGTCATTTTTTGAATGATCTTCTTGATATTTTTGTTCGCAGCTTCAACAACACCGTTCATCTTCGGCCGATAGGGAGATGAATTGTGATGATAAATCTTGAACTGTTCGCATAGAGCAGTGATCATAGTATTGTTAAAATTTATACCGTTGTCTGTGATGATCCTGTCGGGGACACCATACCGGCATATGAGATTCTGCTTGATGAAGCGGGCAACCACATTCTTTGTAACAGAGGCAAAGGAAGCTGCTTCGACCCACTTGGTAAAATAGTCAATAGCGACCAAGATGAAGCGATGTCCATTGGACGCTGTGGGCTTGATCTCTCCAATCATATCAATGCCCCACATTGCGAATGGCCAAGGAGCTGTCAGAACATTGAGAGGAACAAGAGGAATATGTACCTTGTCGGTGTAGACTTGGCATTTGTGGCAAGTACGAGAATGTTGATGACAATCAGCTTCCATGGTAGACCAGTAGTAGCCTGCTCTCAGAATCTTCTTTGCCATTGTATGCCCGCTCAAATGGGTGCCAAATGTGCCGCTGTGTATCTCAGTCATGATCAACTCTGCTTCAGCTTTGTCCACACATCGAAGTAAAACACAATCATGGCTGCGCTTATAAAGGATGCCATTGCTTAGGAAGAACTTGGCAGCAAATCTCCTTAAGAACTTTTTGTCATTGACGGAAGCTCCTTCGGGATATTCTCTAGTCTGGAGATACCTTTTGATTTCATGAAACCAGGGTTGTTCCACTACTTCTTCGGTATTAATCTCATGACAGTGCGCAGGTTCGTCCATTCGCTCGATGGTAATTTTGGTAGCCGCGTTATCCCAGTTGAGTTTAAACATGGAAGACATTGTAGCCAGAGCATATGCTAGCTGATTCTCTTCTCGCGGGAAATGCTCGAAAGTAATCTGCTCGAAATGAGGTAACAAAGTCAGGACATGTTCTTTGTATGGGATAAGATTAGGATGTTTGGTGTCCCACTCTCCTTTGACTTGACTGATAACCAAAGCCGAGTCCCCAAATACGACCAAAGATTTGATCTCTAGGTCTATAGCAGCCTTGAGACCAAAGATGCAAGCTTCATATTCAGCCATGTTATTGGTACAGTTGAAACAAAGTCGGGCAGTGAAGGGTGTATGGCAACCCTCTGGAGAAATGAGTACCGCGCTGATACCGTTGCCAAGTGCATTTGAAGCACCGTCAAAGTACAGGGTCCATCGGGATCCTTGTTCAGGTTCGTCATACGGTCCGTTACCCTTGATGCTGTCCAAAGTCATGATGTCTTCGTCAGGGAAGTCGAATCTCATGGATTGATAATCTTCGACAGCTTGATGAGCTAGATGGTCAGCTAGTACACTCCCTTTTATAGCTTTTTGGGTAGTATACTGGATGTCATACTCAGTCAGGATCATTTTCCATCTAGCGATTCTTCCAGATAAAGCAGGCTTCTCGAAGATATACTTGATCGGGTCCATCTTGGAGATCAACAAAGTGGTATGAGTCAACATATACTGCCTTAGTCGGTGAGCAGCCCATATCAAAGCGCATCAAGTTTTCTCGAGCAGTGAGTAGCGAGTCTCACAGTCGGTAAACTTTTTGCTAAGGTAATAAATGGCATGCTCTTTTCGACCAGACTCGTCATGTTGGCCCAACACGCACCCCATTGAGTTATCCAAAACAGTCAGATACATGATCAGTGGCCTTCCTTCGACGGGTGGGATCAGGATAGGAGGTTCTAGTAAGTATTCCTTGATTTTGTCAAAATCAACTTGGCAATCGTTGTTCCATTCCACTACCTGATCCTTCTTCAACAGTTTGAAAATCGGCTCACAGGTAGACGTCAGGTGAGAGATGAACCTGGCGATATAGTTCAAGCGTCCCAAGAATCCTCTAACCTCTTTTTAAGTATGGGGAGCAGGCATTTCTTGTATAGCCTTCACTTTAGCAGGATCAACCTCAATACCCTTGTTGCTGACAATAAATCCAAAGAGCTTACCAGACCTAACTCCAAAATTGCACTTGCTTGGATTCAGTCTGAGTTTATACTCCTTCAGTCTGGCAAACAGCTTTTGCAAATGACTAAGGTGTTCTTCTTCTGTTTGTGATCGAGCTATCATGTCGTCTACGTAAACTTCGATCTCGTGATGTATCATATCATGAAACAAAGCTACCATGGCGCGTTGATAGGTTGCCCCTGCGTTCTTCAGTCCGAACGGCATCACTTTGTAGCAGAAGGTACCCCATTGCGTGACAAAGGTAGTTTTCTCCATGTCCTCGGGGGCCATTTTAATCTGGTTGTAGCCCGAGAATCCGTCCATGAAGGAAAAAACCTTGTGTTGAGCTGTGTTGTCAACCAAGATGTCGATATGCGGTAGTGGGGGATCGTCTTTGGGGCTGGCCCTGTTCAAATCCCGATAGTCCACACACATTCTGACCTTGCCGTCTTTCTTAGGCACGGGCACAATGTTAGCAACACATTGTGGATAGGTTGTAACAGCCAGAAAGCCAACGTTGAATTGCTTCATTACTTCAGCCTTGATTTTCACGGACATGTCAGGTCTCATTCGGCGAACCTTTTGCTTGACCGGTGGACAATCCTCTCTTGTAGGGAGACGGTGAACCACAATATCTATGTATAACCATGGCATGTCTTCATAAGACCAAGCGAAGATTTCAACATACTCATTCAATAACTTCACTAGACGCTCTTTGATACATGGCTCCAGGTTGGCACCCACTTTTACTTCTTTCCTGTCCTCCTCTGTCCCCAAGTTGATGGTTTCTAACAACTCCTCGTGAGGCAGAATAGCCCGCTCTTCCTGTTGTAAAAGTCTGGCTAACTCTCCCGGTACCTCACAATCTTCGTCAACTTCGTACTCAGCGCGATTAACCAAATCCTCAGAGTTATCGAAGGCTAAAACAGAATAGTCACCCACGGAATCCGGAGTGGATGGGTACCTGCATTTGTGTGTGTGTGTAAGGGATAACCATCCTTAAACAAACAAAAATGTAAAAAGGAAAGAAAATGAACAGTTTATAGATGAAAAAAACGTCCAATGATTCATTAAAACATGGCATATGATTATGAAGGAAATCAAACCCTTACAAATGGACCTTCATGCCCCGGGCAAGGCATGAGGTGAAAATAGTGTGCGAATTGTTTTAGTTGTTACAGACCATAAAAATGGGAAATTATTCAAAGATAAAATTACTGGTTGATAAAGGTGATAGGAACGAAATCCTTTGCTTCCCAATTGCTCAAACCCCCTTCGACAGTCAGAAAAATCCAGTCTTCAAAGTGGCTCTCCTCATCTTCATCCTCTACAGCATTGATTCCATGGTGAGAAATCTTGACAGGTGATCTTCCAATCTTAGAGCGACGCATAGCCTTTTGTCCTACAGCAGTAAACCCTAAACCAAACTTGTCCATCTTATAGGGAAAGTCAGGCAACTGTCACCATACTGTGCTCTTCCCCTCCTTAATCACAGCCTCTGCATCCTTGAGAGATGCCATCTTAGCCACATGCTTGGGAATGATAGGTACCTCGAGCGCTGTCTTTGCAACTGCTATCTCGGGAGAAACTTCCTCGAAATGTGGAAAAGGTGTTTCGATGAACTCGCCGTCTAACTCCACATATCGAAAGGAATTGAGATGACTAATCATGTACTCTTCCTCGCCATGCACAATTTTGATTTTACCCTTAACAGGATACTTCAGCATCTGGTGCAAAGAGGATGTAACTGCCCCGGCATAATGGATCCATGGTCTCCCCAGCAAACATGAGTACGACGGACGGATGTCCATCACGTAGAAGGTGGAGTTGAACACTTCGGTGCCTACCTTGATGGGAATATCAACCTCTCCATGAACCATTCTTTTGGAACCATCGAAAGCTCTGACGAAGATGTTACTAGGTTTGAGGGTCAAACCTTCGCAATCCAAACAGTCTAAGGCCTTCTTTGGCAGCACATTCAGGGAAGAACCAGTATCAACCAAGACATGGGCGAGGGTGGTTCCTCGGCATTCAACTGAAATATGTAACACATCATTGTGTTTCCTTCCTTTGGGAGTCAGATCAGCATCGGAAAAGCCCAGGCCATTGTCAGCAGTAAGACTGGCCACACAATTTTGGAATTGGTCAGCCGAGGTCTCTTGGGGGACATGTGTCGTCTTCAAGAATTTAATCAGAGCCTTAGCATGGGCCTCTGAACAAAGCAGGAGAGCTAACATTGAAATCTTAGAAGGGGTTTGCCCTAATTGTTCCATAACATCGTAGTCACTTTTTCTGATTATTTTTAGGATCTCATCCATCTCCTTCTGAGTGGTTTCGGGGATAACCACAGCATGAGCCTTCGTCCTGACAGGCATTTCCGGTATCCCCTTACCTTTGTCGGTGTTATCAGCGGATGGTCTTTCTTCAGGAGTGTTTAAATCTTCAATCACTGGGCCTTGCACAGAGGGTCCAACAGGTGCAGAAGCTTTTAAGGGTCCGAAGACTGCTCGGGGAGGAGCAATCTCCGGAGAAAAGATCCAGCCACTGCGGGTGATTTTGCTTGTACCTGCGATATTTCCTATATCAGGGTCTTCTTCAGAGATTTCTTGGACTGTTTCGATTTGTTTGATGCCGTGGTAGAATATTTCTCCCTCATAGTTCCACGGTATCATTTTGCTTGATTGGTACGGGACAGGTCTCGACATTGTGATCTTTAGAGGTACACATTCAGAGTTGGGTGTAATCCTGACAGGCCTTTTGCAAGCCTTGGGAGGATTGTCGGAAATGGTTATGATGGCAATATCGTTGGCTGAGGTATCACAAGTATCAGGAGTAATCAGATTGGAAGTGTTAACAGGAGTTTTCTGGAAAAGTATTTCTTGAGTATCCATCAGGCGTTGTACACCTGACTTCAATATTGGACAATCATCTTGAATATTCAAACAAAAATAGCAATCTTTATCACAACCAGGAAAGATCCCGACTCTCAACAAATTTTCTTTTATCACTAACAATGGAGTCAACAGATCGGAAATATCAGTAACATGGAGATTTTCCGAAACAGCATGCACATTGTGGCCGTGCTTGGGCATTGGCGCAAATATAACATTAGGCTTTTCAGGAGTGTCAAATTCGACCTCTTTGGCGTCAATTAAATCCTGAATTTTGTTCTTGAGTGCCCAACAATTATTGGTATCGTGCCCAATACTGTCGGAATGTGTGATACGGTGGGAGAACTGACTATGGTTTTGCGTTTGTTTTCGCAAATGTTTCGGTTGAGCAAGAGTCGCCACCGAATTTTTATTTTATCCTAAGGAAAGGTTTAAAAAGCACAGCAAAAACCTTTGAGATCTTTCTTGGGTTCGGGGAGTAGATTATAGAAAGGGAAGGTATTAGCACCCTTTCTATCCATGGTTATCCATGGGCTCTTAGGTACTTGCTTAGATCAACTTGCCTTGGTTTTCAATTGTTTGAAATGGTGCTTTGTGTGTGACTTTTGAAAAGGTTTTGAAAAAGATGCCTTGTATAGGCTACCCTTGTAACAATTCTTTACTCGAATGTTTTACAAAAGGTGTTTGTCTTTTTTAAAGATGTTTCAAGGTTTTTTGAAAGTTTGTTTTGAAAGTGTTTGTGAAGTGTGGTTTGAAAATAGGCAAGCGTTTTCTTTTACAAATTGACAAGTACCTAAGAGTTATCTACCCTAAAGTTCTCAAAGATTTTTGTTATGTTTTAAACCTTTTGACAATTTTGTTCCACCATTGCATTTGGTGGACAATCTTGTATTAGGAGGCGAAAGGGACGGGCGCGGGTCATCGTTTTAGACCATAATTGCAATAGTGCTAAGTGTCTTTGGGCAATTTCTCTTTGGAAGGGACTTGATCATTTTAGGAAACTTTTCGAAAGCGTCATCGAGGGACTATGATCATTTGATTGTTTGTTTTTACCCAAAGAAACCTAACATGCAATATGGCCCAATTATTTGAAGGCAACAAGTGGAATACCCTAGGGGTGCAAGTGTGATATGTGTTGTCCATATTTCATGCTCATTTATCTTGAAATTAGGTCAAGCTATTTTGTTCTTTTTATTTGCATACAAACCCTAACTCTAGCATGGGGTATATTTAGAAAGCGATAAAGTGCGAAAATTAAAATTCCTACACTATTACAACACCATATGGGAAGGGGGATACAAATGTTCAAATGGGGGGTATTTAGACAAAGAAATTAAACCTAGCTATTACATCATTTTTGGCATATTTACAAGTAATTGATTGCATAAATTAAATGGAAAATAAAATAAAGATGCAAAAATGCAAAAAAAAGGTTTTTATGTGTATGAAAAAAGGTATTATTTATGTTAAATAAATAAAATGAAAAAAGTATTATTTTTGGGGTTTTTTTTGTATTTTAAGGGTAAAACCCTAATTTTTATTAAATAAATATATTAACTATTTAATATGTATAATATTTAATAATTATATACAAAAATAAAATAAAATGGAGTATATTCATAAAAAAAAGTATTTTCCATATCAAATATTAATAAAATAAAAATGTATGTATTTTAGTATTTTTGCCCTAAGTATATTAATATATATATATATATATATATATATATATATATATATATATATATATATATATATATATATATATATATATATATATATATATATATATATATATATATATATATATATATATATATATATATATATATATATATATATATATATATATATATATATATATATATATATATATATATATATATATATATATATATATATATATATATATATATATATATATATATATATATATCTTTATTATTTATTATTTATTAAATAAATACTATATATATAAAATAATAATATTTAATATTTATATATAAAAAAAAGTATATTTTGTATAAAATATTTTCAAAAGGGAAAATGTAATAAAATCAGAAAAGAAAGTATATTTGCATTATTTTTCCTATTTATTCTAAATAATATATATATATGTATTTATGTACAAATAACTTAAACTAAACAAATAAATGCCTATAAATTCAAAAATGGTGAGAAAAATACTTTTTATATTTTTTATATTATAAGCAAAAATAAATGAGTCAAAATGAAAAAAGAAAAATCAAAAAATCATGCAAATACACAAAATGGGCTCAGGGGGTGTCAAAGTGAAAAGAGTGTGTGAAAAGAAAATACAAAACAAGCCCAACCCAGATAACCTTTCTTCAACCTCTGGCCAGAAAATATCAAAATAACGCGCGCCTATTCTTCCAATTCAAACAGCTGGATTCTTTGATTTTTTTGCACAAACTTCCAACATAAGAAATGTTAAGCATTGAATCACGATTCTAAATATATAAGAAACCCATCCTAACTCTCAGAAATGAGAGAGAATTTTGACATTCCCAAATCCTGACCTAAGTTTTCTGCCATGTTCAGACTCAAAATTCTTGCAGCACACATAATATAAATGAAATCTAATTACATGGGCATGTTCAGGGCTATGAATGTGACATATTATCTTCACAAACCTAAAGCTAACAATACCTAATAAGAGAGATACGAGTTCATGAATTTACCTGTTCAGTTGAGGTTCTATCTGGCAATGGAGGAACTTTCAGTGCAAGGTGATGATTGGTATAGCTTCCTTGATGTCCAGGGATGCTATTTCAAGCTTTACTTTGTCTTGAAACCTTTTGAATCATGCTAGAGCTCTTCACCTGCAAATCAGAAAAGTGAAAATGGCCAAAAGGGTTAGAGGAGTTACAGGTTTCTTCTAATGCTTTGGGTAGTTTGGATTGATGGTAGGGAAGGTGTCTGAAGTGATTTGGGCAAGAATGCTTGAAAGGATTGAGAGTTGGAACTCAATCTGCAGAGGTTGCTCTGTTTGAGCAGTTTGATGGTGGTTCTGAGTTTGTGGAGGTATTGGAGGTATTGGAGTCGTGTTTTAGCTTGTGCTTGATGATTAGGAAGTGTACACAACAAATGCTTAAGTGTTCTAATGCTGAGATGGGAGTTATGTTATGTTATGGGATGTTTCTTAACACTTAAGCCAACAAAAGCCAAGTTGTGTTCTAGGCAGGTAGAGGGCCCCTAATCATGCTGCAAAACTCCTTCTTGATCAGTGTGTTATGCTCATAATCTTGTGCCCATTAGATTTGATCTATACTTGTTGGATTTTCAATTGGACATAAAGCTTGCTTTTGCAAAAATGGCCATTTTGGTTTTTCCATAAATGGATTAAACTTGTATGTAATGCTTGAACTCATAGAACAACACTTTAACACAATGAACATGCATTAAATTATTGAGTGTTGGATGGTTTAAGGACCTGTAATGTAACACAAACTAAGCTGACTTGAAAATGGCATAAGTTATGAACATGTACATGACCAATTCAAAAGTGAGTTTTTGCCATATTGTGAAATTCGAATCTCTCAAGTTATGAGGTTGTTTGATGAGTTCTTGGACATTTTGGAAAGCTTGGAATGTGTACTACAATCCATCTTTGAAATGCAAATTGAAATTCCAAGTGGAAGTGCATGGAAAATGGACTTGAAGTTAGGTAGAAAACCTTGCCAAAATAGGTTAAAATTTCACTAAGTTAAGAATGGTTTAGTACCCTTATTCCAAAAATTGTAACTTGAGATACAAGCTTCATTTGGGAAAACTTTGTGAATCAAAGTTGTAGATTATGCAACAAGCTACAACTTTCATGTTTTGACTTTTGTTTGACTCCAAATGAATCTTGGTGAGAAAGTGGGGCAAAGTTGGGGAAAAATTAGGGTTTTTCATAACTTAGAAAAATTCTAAGTTATGAAAAATTCTCATTTCTAACCCTAATTTGCATTTTTTGATTTCTTGGTGAACAAGTTTCATGATTTGGCATGTTTTGATGAAAAAAGGATCTTGACTCTTGATTTTGACCAAAAAGTCAAAGTTTGACTTTTCAGTATACAGTCAAAATTGATCAATTGACTGGGAAATTCAACTGTCAATCTTGTGCATTTGGGATCTTTTGAACTTGTTGAGCATGTCAAGATAAATCCATGGGGTCCTTGAGTCCATATGTGAACTTGGTTTTCCATTGGCTAGGTCAAACAGTCAAAAAATTGCCTTTGTGCAGTCAAAACCCTAAAAATGACCATTTTGCCCTTTTGGTGATCTGATCAAATTTCTTGTGGAATTGTGATCCAAACTTGACCAAATGGTTCATATGAGTTCATAATGTTGATGTGGGTCAATTTTCATGAGGTTTGACTGTCAATTGGCCACAGTTGACTTTTTCCCCAATACAGTTGATTTCTAGGTCAACTGTCCAATTGACTGGGCAAAACTTGGAATCAAGGCTTGAAACTTGATATGGATAAACTTGGGAGTCCCATATGAAGCAAGAAAGTCATCTTAGGCATTTTAGGTCAAAACATCTTTGTGCAAACACAAACCCTAATTTGGGTCAACAGTGCAAGGAGAAGTCTTGAACAAATGAAACCCTAACTGGATCTTGATCTTTAAGGGCTTTGTGGTGAGAAATCAATGAGAAATGGGAGGGCAAATTTTGGGGTACAACAGTTGCCCCTGTTCAATCTTCTTGAATCCGAAGAGTTAGATTGGCAAGTTTGCCTTTCGTGGCTCGAGGGTAAAAGGAGATTGGACACTAGAGTGCCCTTAAATTTGCACTCGTCAAAGCAATGGATGCGGGAATGGGCTTAGAGATGCCATTTGGAAATGGGCTTAGAGATGCCATCTGGAGGGGTGACAGAATCTTGTCGGGGATGGGCTTAAAGATGCCATCTGGAATGAGTATCAGGAAGGCGTCCAAGCTTTGGACCATCTCTGAACTGGGGGTCTGAATAAGCAATAGATTGACATCCGTTGTTGGGAGGAATCCGTAAGCTGTTTTCAAACAAAATCCTGAGAAGAAACTGAACAAGTGATAGGTTAACATCCGTTACTTGGAGAACCCGTGAACTGTTTTCAGAAATCTTGAAGTTGAATAAGCAATAGAGCAGCATCCGTTGTTGGGAAGCATCCGTAAACTGTTTTCAAAGGTTGCATCTGAACAAGTCGGTAGATTAACATCCGTTGTTGGGAAGAATCCATAGACTGTTTTCAGAATTCTGGAGAAGAATCTGAACAAGCGATAGGTTAACATCCGTTACTTGGAGAACCCATGAACTGTTTTCAGAAATCTTGAAGTTGAATAAGCAATAGAGCAGCATCCGTTGTTGGGAAGCGTCCGTAAACTGTTTTCAAAGGTTACATCTGAACAAGTCGGTAGATTAACATCCGTTGTTGGGAAGAATCCGTAGACTGTTTTCAGAAGTCTGGAGAAGAATCTGAACAAGCGATAGGTTAACATCCGTTACTTGGAGAACCCGTGAACTGTTTTCAGAAATCTTGAGGAGGAACCGGTGTAGGGCTTCCTGATGATGAGCTCGTGTAAAACTGCATCTGGATAAATTTGGAATAAGCATTAGAATGTTGCCGTGTCCGGGTCATATCTGAACTATTCCTGGAAAGAATCTCGGAAGATAATGATCTTAGTCTTTCGACTGATTTTACCTGAAAAGGTAAAGAGTTAGTTATATGCAATGTTATGATGCATGACACAATGTATGCTATATGACATGAATGTAAATGAATGCGTATGCAAGCTGGAAAGCTGTCTTGCAACGGATAGATGAATCCGAGATGGCTGAAGGTGACAGTATCTCGACCGCTGCCGGGAAGAATAATTCCTGGTTGTTGCTGGGGAATAAAGAGCTTGGGTTGTATACCAATCTTCTGGGGAATTCCTGATGACTTTTACTGGGGAGCTCCAATCTAATAGACTCATGCTGGGGAGGTAAGACTGAGAATCCTCAGCCTGGAGGGAAGTATCTCTGGTGACTTCACTGGGGAACTCAAGATTTTCCTTCCTAAAACTCTGTGGGGAAAAGGTTCATTAGTCTGGCTCCGCTGGGGATACTGAAACTTAAACTCTGAGGGGAAGTGAGTTCTGGAGGATCCTCTGGCCGGGGATGTACAAAGACAACCTCCTCTGGGGATTGTATTGATAAGTTATGTTCAGGAACTCTGAGGAACTCCGCTGGGGATAGGAAGAATTTTGGCGAGTGCGATCTTCCGTGGCAATAAGATGAGGATAACCCAGTTATAAGCCCTGGTGAGGAATAACTTTGAATAAAACTCGGGAGAGACGTCGGTGCTCTGCAGGGGATAAGCTTCCAAAATCTACTGGGGATCAGCTTCAGGGTTTGCTGGGATATGGATTCCAAATCTCTTGGGGGTTTCCTTTGAAAGGGTATCGAGACATCCAATTGTTCCTTTGACCTATCAGTAATCATCTTTCTTGATTCATAAGGAAATGATTATGTTCAAATGCATATGCCTATTTAACAAAACATTGGACGTTTCTCAAAGTAAACAATTAGTGCAAAAGAACGGGAAAGACACAAATTTCTGGGAAAAGTATTTGTATTAACTTTTTATGAGTATATTTGTACAAAGGAGACAATCATCCTGGTAAGAGGATTCTGTCGTAAACATTGAAAGATTTATACAAAATAAAGGATGGCTATGTGAAATAATTCCATGGGATTCCATTCTGCTATAGCTTTCCCAACTCTGGATATCTGTCCATTCAATGCTCCGTTTGCCGATGACTGGATTGATCAGAAGCCTGGAACTGGTTGATGAAGAGATTGTCTTTTGAAGTGATCCGACGAGACATAGTCATACGCTTTAATTCCCTAACTTTTGCCTGAATCGCCCTTTCGGGTTTTCGATCCACCGGGAAACCCCTTTTTGCCCAAGCCGCCCTTTCGGGTTTTCGACTTGCCGGGTGTACAGATTTTTTTGTTTTTATCCCTAACTTTTGCCTGAACCGCCCTTTCGGGTTTTCGGTCCACCGGGATGCCCATTTTTGCCCAAGCCGCCCTTTCGGGTTTTCGACTTGTCGGGTTATTTTATGCGTAGTATCTTTTGACTATGTCTGCGTTTGCAGGGTGTGGCAAGTCGTCGCCGTCCATGGTGGTCAGAATCATTGCACCATCAGAAAATATGCTCTTGATCACAAATGGTCCTTCATATGTAGGAGTCCATTTTCCCCTGGGATCACTTTGCGGCAAGATAATCCGCTTGATTACGAGATCTCCGACTTGATACACTTGACGTCTGACTTTCTTATTGAAGGCCTTGATCATTCGCTTTTGATACGCCTGACCATGGCATATAGCAGCGAGTCGTTTTTCATCGATCAGATTGAGTTGATCAAGTCGGGTCTGCATCCAATCATCTTCATTCAAACCTGCATCCTTCATAATCCTTAGAGAAGGAATCTGAACTTCCATAGGCAAAACAGCTTCCATGCCATAAACCAAAGAAAATGGGGTTGCCCCAGTTAAAGTACGTGCCGTCGTACGATATCCATGCAGAGCAAACGGTAACATCTCATGCCAGTCTTTGTAAGTGACTGTCATTTTCTGAATGATCTTCTTAATGTTTTTGTTCGCAGCTTCAACAACACCGTTCATCTTCGACCGATAGGGAGATGAATTGTGATGATAAATCTTCAATTGTTCGCACAATGCGGTGATTATCGTGTCATTCAGATTTATACCGTTGTCTGTGATGATCCTGTCCGGAACACCATACCGACATATGAGATTTTGCTTGATAAAGCGGGCAACCACATTTTTAGTAACAGAGGCGAAGGAAGCTGCTTCGACCCATTTGGTGAAATAGTCAATGGCAACCAGGATGAAGCGATGTCCGTTGGAAGCCGTGGGCTTGATCTCTCCAATCATATCAATGCCCCACATTGCAAAGGGCCACGGAGCAGTCAGAACGTTGAGAGGGACCGGAGGGATATGAACTTTGTCAGCGTAGACCTGACATTTGTGGCAAGTACGGGAATGTTGATGGCAGTCAGCTTCCATGGTAGACCAGTAATAGCCTGCCCTTAGGATCTTCTTAGCCATTGTATGCCTGCTCAAGTGAGTGCCAAATGTGCCGCTGTGTATATCAGTCATGATCAACTCTGCTTCAGCTTTATCTACGCATCGGAGTAATACACAATCATGGCTTCGTTTGTAAAGGATGCCATTGCTCAGGAAGAACTTAGCAACGAATTTCCTTAAGAACTTCTTGTCATTTACGGAAGCTCCTTCAGGATAATCTCTGGTCTCGAGATACCTTTTGATTTCATGGAACCAAGGTTGTTCCACTACTTCTTCGGTATTAATCTCGTGACAATGCGCAGGTTCGTCCATTCGCTCGATGGTGATTTGGGGAGCCTCGTTATCCCAGTTGAGTTTAAACATGGAGGACATTGTGGCTAGAGCATCTGCTAGCTGATTCTCTTCTCGCGGGAAATGCTCGAAGGTAATTTGCTCGAAATGAGGCAACAATGTCAGGACATGTTCTTTGTACGGGATAAGATTAGGATGCTTGGTATCCCATTCTCCTTTGATTTGACTGATAACCAAAGCCGAATCCCCAAATACGATCAAAGATTTGATCCCCAAGTCTATAGCAGCCTTGAGACCAAAGATGCAAGCTTCATATTCAGCCATGTTATTTGTGCAGCTGAAGCAAAGTCGGGCTGTGAAAGGTGTGTGACAACCTTCCGGAGAAATGAGTACCGCGCCAATACCGTTTCCAAGTGCATTTGAAGCACCATCAAAGTACAGGGTCCATCGGGATCCCTTTTCGGGTCCGTCATACGGTCTGTTACCTTCAATGTTGTCCAAATTCATGATGTCCTCGTCTGGGAAGTCAAATCTCATGGGTTGATAATCTTCGATAGCCTGATGAGCCAGATGGTCAGCTAGTACACTCCCTTTTATAGCTTTTTGGGTGGTGTACTGGATGTCATACTCAGTTAAGATCATTTTCCATCTAGCTATCCTTCCAGATAAAGCGGGCTTTTCGAAAATATACTTGATAGGGTCCATTTTGGAAATCAACAAGGTAGTATGAGTCAACATATACTGTCATAGTCGGCGAGCAGCCCATACCAAAGCACAACAAGTTTTCTCGAGCAGTGAGTAGCGAGTCTCACAGTCGGTAAACTTTTTGCCAAGGTAATAAATAGCATGCTCTTTTCGACCAGACTCGTCATGCTGGCCCAAAACACACCCCATTGAGTTTTCCAAGACGGTCAAATACATGATCAATGGTCTTCCTTCGAAAGGTGGCATTAGAATAGGAGGTTCTAGCAAATACTCCTTGATCCTATCAAAAGCAGCTTGACAATCGTCGTTCCATTCAACTACCTGATCTTTTTTCAAGAGTTTGAAAATTGGCTCACAGGTAGAAGTCAGATGCGAGATGAATCTGGAAATATAGTTCAAACGCCCCAAGAACCCTCTAACCTCCTTTTCAGTACGGGGAGCAGGCATCTCTTGTATTGCTTTTACTTTTGCTGGATCGACTTTAATGCCTTTATTGCTTACAATGAATCCCAGGAGTTTACCAGACCTAACTCCAAAAGTGCATTTACTTGGATTCAGCCTGAGCTTGTATTCTTTCAACCTGACAAACAGCTTCTCCAGATGTTCAAGGTGCTCTTCCTCTGTTTGTGACCGAGCTATTATATCGTCTACGTAAACTTCAATCTCATGATGTATCATATCATGAAATAAAGCTACCATGGCGCGTTGATAAGTTGCTCCTGCGTTCTTCAGCCCGAACGGCATCACCTTGTAACAGAAAGTTCCCCATTGTGTGACAAAAGTTAATTTCTCCATGTCCTCGGGGGCCATTTTGATTTGATTGTAGCCCGAGAACCCATCCATGAAGGAAAACACTTTGTGCTGAGTTGTATTGTCGATCAAGATGTCAATATGAGGTAGCGGGAAATCATCTTTGGGGCTGGCCCTATTCAAATCCCGGTAGTCCACACACATCCTGACTTTGCCATCTTTCTTAGGTACTGGCACGATGTTAGCGACCCATTGAGGATAGGACATAACAGCCAGAAAGCCAGCGTCAAATTGCTTCATTACTTCTGCTTTGATCTTTTCAGACATATCAGGCCTCATTCGGCGAACTTTTTGCTTGATCGGTGGACAATCCTCTCTTGTGGGGAGACGGTGAACCACGATGTCTGTGTCTAAACCCAGCATGTCTTCATAAGACCAAGCGAAGATTTCAACATGCTCATTCAACAACTGTATCAGGCTTTCCTTGACACTCGGTTTCAGATTGGCACCCACTTGCACCTCCTTCCGGTCTTCCTCGGTCCCCAAGTTGACAGTTTCCAATGACTCTTCGTGCGGTAGGATGGCCCTTTCCTCTTGTTGTAGAAGTCTGGCTAGTTCCCCTGGTACTTCACAACCTTCGTCATCTTCATACTCGACTTGATTGACCAGATCTTCAGAATTATTGAAAGATACAACAGAATAGTCACTCATGGAATCCGGAGTGGATGGGTACCTGCATTGGTGAGTGTGGGTGTGTGTAAGGGATAGCCATCCTTAAACAAAAATGCAAAAGGAAAGAAAATGAACACAAGCAGTTTATCAAATGAAAAACGTCCAATGAATCATTAAACATGGCATATGGATATGAAAAATAATCAAAACCCTTACAAATGGACCTACATGCCCTGGGCAAGGCATGAGGTGAAAAGATAGTGTACGGATTGTTTGAAAATATTACAGACCAAATAGGAAATGTTTAACAGATAAATTACTGATGAATAAAAGTGATGGGGACAAAGTCTTTTGCCTCCCAGTTGCTCAATCCTCCTTTGACAGTTGGATAAATCCACTCTTCAATGTTGCTTTCTTTGTCCTCGTCCTCCAAGGCGTTGATTCCGTAGGGAGAAATTTTGACTGGCTCCCTTTCAATCTTCGAACGACGCATAGCTTTCTGGCCTGCGGCTGTGAACCCTAACCCAAATTTGTCTGTCTTATGCGGGATGTCAGGTAACTGCCCCCATGCTGAATTTTTCCCCTCCTTTATTGCGGCCCTTGCGTCCTCCAGAGATGCCATCCTGGCCATCTGCCTCGGTGTCTCAGCTGCCAACTTCGCTACTGCTATTTCAGGAAGGACTTCTTCGAAATGCTGAAAAGGCGTTTCAATGAATTCCCCTTCAACCTCCACATATCGGAAAGAATTCAAGTGGCTAATCATGTACTCTTCTTCACCATGGACAGTAATGATCTTTCCCTTGACAGGATACTTCAACATCTGATGCAAGGAGGAGGTGACTGCCCCAGCATGGTGTATCCAAGGCCTACCCAACAAGCAAGAGTATGATGGACGGATGTCCATCACATAGAAAGTGGATTTAAACACCTCAGTGCCTATCTTGATGAGAATTTCAACCTCCACATGGACCATTCTCTTCGAACCATCGAAAGCTCTGACAACAATATCACTCGGCTTCAACTCCAACCCTTCACAATCTAGTCGGTCCAAGGCCTTTTTAGGCAATACATTCAGCGACGAACCAGTGTCGACCAAGACGTGTGCGAGAGTGGTTCCTCGGCACTCGACTGAAATGTGCAAAGCATCATTGTGGTTTCTACCTTTAGGAGTTAGGTCGGCATCGGAAAACCCTAATCCATTTTCCGCAGTAAGGCTAGCCACGCAATTCTGAAATTGATCTGCAGAGGTTTCCTGGGGCACATGGGCTGCCTTCAGGAACTTTATCAGAGCTTTAGCGTGCGCTTCTGAGCAAAGTAGTAGTGCCAGCATGGAGATCTTTGAGGGGGTTTGCCCCAGTTGTTCTACCACATCGTAATCACTTCTTTTGATTATCCTCAAAATCTCATCCATTTCCTTCTTGGAGGTTTCCGGGATGACCAAGGGTTGAGCCCTCGTCCTGACGAGCTCATCTTGGATTCCCTTACCTTTGTCAGCAGTGGTAGGAGGGACAGCACTAGGAACAACAACATCTTCAATCAAAGGGGTTCTAGCAGAGAGTTTTATTGGTGTCGGGATGACCTTGTCGGCAGATGAGGGTCCAAAGATTGCTCTTGGAGGGGCAATCTCTGGAGAAAATATTCTCCCGCTCCTGGTGATTTTACTCGTGCCTGCAATGTTACTAATGCTGGCTTCTTCATCATCCGAACTTTCTTCAATTATTTCAATTTGTTTGATACCATGGTAGTAGACGTCACCGCCATATTTCCAAGGTATCGACTTCTCAGAAACATAGGGAACGGGCCCTGGCATTGTTATCTTCAAAGGAACAGATTTCGTAGCTGGTGTAATCTTAACAGGCTTTTTGACGGCCTTGGAAAGATTGGCGTGAATGGTTATGATTGAGACATCTTCAGTATGAACTGGAACAGCAGAAACTTTTTCAAACAAAATTTGTCGACTATCCATAAGGCCTTGGATGCCTTTCTTCAATAACGGACAATCAAACGGCAAAGAGTAACAACAATAGCAGTCTTCTTTACATCCCGGGAAGATCCCGGCCCTTAACAAATTCAACTTGATGGTTAGCAATGGAGTTACCAGATCATTGACATCAACAACATACAAATCCTCTTCAATGGCATTGACATTTCGGCCGTGCTTCGGCATGGGAGCAGATATCACATTAGGCTTCTCCGGAGCGTCAAACTCCACCTCCTTCGCCTCTATCAGGTCTTGGATTTTATGCTTGAGTGCCCAACAATCATTGGTGTCGTGTCCAACACTGTCAGAATGGTAGGCGCATTTAGCATTAGCATGATAATGCGGAGAGGACGTATTCACATTCTTTGGTGCCTCCTTGATGGTGGCGAGATTCAACTTCAATAGATGGGGAAGCACTTGCGCTGGAGTCATATTAATGCGGGTGAACTGCCGTTGTGGCTGTTCCACCCGTTGCTGATTTGGTCTGGACTGGTTGTAGCGAGGCTGCTCACTTGGAGTATTTTGAATCATTACGCCCCCCACAGTTCGTCGGCGTTCAGTCTTCCCTGCTCTTCTCTGAGAATATACCACAGCTGTTTCCTTCTTAAAAGACTTCTTCTCGACACTTGCAGCAACACCCTTCTGAATCTTTCCTGACTTGATGCCAGCTTCTATTCTTTCGCCTGTTAAGATCAAATCGGTAAACCCCGCGGAAGAGTTACCAATTAGATGATTGAAAAATGGCCCAGATAGGGTCCCTAGAAACATATCAACGATTTCTCGGTCGGTTAAAGGAGGCTGCACCCTGCCAGCCAAATCCCTCCATTTTTGTGCATATTCTTTGAATCCTTCGCCTGTTCCTAACGACATACCCTGAAGTTGGGTACGAGTAGGAGCAAGGTCAGAATTATACTGGTATTGTTTGTAAAAAGCGGTGGCCAAATCTTCCCAATTTCGGACGCTGGTTCCCTCTAGCTGATAAAACCACTCCAACTGAGCTCCAGAAAGGCTGTCTTGAAAGAAATGAATCCAAAGGTTTTTATCTGCCGTATAGGGTTGAATCTTTCTCACGTAGGACCTGAGATGCATTTTTGGACAGGACAGCCCATCATACCTCACAAACACCGGCACCTTGAACTTTGGGGGAATCACAATCCCGACAACCAAACCCAAGTCTTCAAAGTCCAAACCCGGCACTCTTTGTAATTCCATGGCGGCCAATCTGTCTTCTAAACCCTTGTATTTATCATCAGCTGGAGGGTATTGTTGATCAGAATAATCTTCATCCTCTTCGACCTCCTCTTCTTCCACATCGGACTCGGAAGGTACCGCAGCCCCACCTCCTTTGCTGGTTCCTTCATCAGAAGTAGGAGGAAATTCAAGCACTCTCCGAGCTTCTCCGTCAAATCTTCTCCCTAAAGTAGCCACCCCGAGTCTCTTTTTCTTCTTTTTCACTGGGTCTTTATTCCCCAGCAAGGTCTTGAGATCCTTCTGACCTTTAGCCAAGGTTGTCAGGAGTTGCTGAAACTGTGCATTTTGAGCTTGCAGGTCTTTGACTGTTTGCTCGAGATCCATCCTACTGAAATAAACAGTAGACAGATAAGGAAACCTGGCGTGAGACCTGCTTATGCACATGATGAATGATATGCTTATGTATGCAATGCATTCAAGGATTTTGGAACATTCAAAATTGTTGTAGACAAAAAGAACGCACATCATATTAATAAGAAGAAATTTGTTAGTACATAAATGCCCCATGGGCCAAATATTACAAAAAAAACTTCTCAAGGTAAAAAGACATTGCGCATCCTTTTTGGTGCGATGTAGGTGTTGAGGGCCTCTTGCTCATGGAGTCGGCGGGTAAGCTCTAGAACCTTCTTCTCACTAGCGTAGAAGCTGGCTTAAAAAGTGTTTCGTTCCTCCTTGAGCTGAATCCAACTTTTCTGCATTTCCTCCCACGATGTAGGCATGTCAGGATGTAGGATGGTGTAGGGAACCTCTCCTTCCTTGACGGGCTCTTTAATCACAGGGAGCACATGAGGATAAGGCATCATTAGACTTTGGGCTCAGGCTCGTACCCACTTGAGATAAGGCTCAAGAGGGATGGAGTTCTTGTGTCCCAGAGTCTTGCTATCAACCTTGTTGGGCCTCCCCCAAGCTCTGATGAATCTTTGGTAAAGTCCTTGCGCATCGTTGTCGAAGTCAAAAACTAGGTCAGGAATCAACATGTCATGAGGGCCATCCCTCCGTGCATATCCAAATTGCCTCAAAGCTAGACAAGGGTTGTAGGTGATACCTTCTCTGATTCCAAGTAAAGGAACATTAGGAAACTCTCCACAACGATCGACGATGATGACATTTTCTCTGGACCGAGAACACCAATGTACATCAGAGTGAGTAAGAGTCATCAACCGTTGGGACCACCTTGAGCCTTGGTCATTCTTCAAGACAGATTGTGGAAGGTGCGAAATAAACCACCTTGCAAGGAGAGGAGTACAGCACATGAGAACACCCCTCTTTCTCATTGTTCGTGTGTAAAATGAGTGAAGAATGTCCCCAAGCAATGTTGGTATTGGATTTCTGGACAAGAAGATTTTGACAGCGTTGACATCTACCAATTAGTCAGGATTTGGGAACAAGACCAACCCATAGATAAGGAGTGCCACAATCTCTTCAAAGGCTTGTAGGTCCAATGAGTTCCAACATTCTTGTGCCTTCTCAAATAAGAATTTTGCTAAGAATCCTCTGACGCCGCTTCTGGTTTCCCAATGCCCCTTGATGTCGGATGGTTGTAGATGTAATGCTCGAGCAACATCTTCCGGCTTTGGTTCCTTTTCCGTACCGTTGAAGGGTAGTTGATTAAGGATAGGAATTCTCAGGAGTTGAGAAAACTCCTCCAAAGTGGGCACCAACTGGTAATCAGGGAAAGTGAAACAGTGGTGAAGAGGGTCAAAGAACTGGAATAGAACTTTCATCATGTCTTCTTCAATGTTGGTGTTGACTAAGCTGAGCAGTCTACCATGTCTTTCACTGAAGGATGAATTTTCCGGAATTCTTGAGGTGAGCTCCTTGAGTTGAGGAGAAATTCTCACAAGGTTGACTTGAATGGTATTTCTGCGAGGAATTTCCATGTCCTACAAAACAGGAACAAAGATGAAGATCCAAACCCTTGAAATGGTTAGTGAATGCATATGATGTTTTATGATGTTTATGATGCATGCACAAAACATATGCACAAGCAAATCACACCAAACCCTAGTTTCAGGCTTGCATGGGGTTTCATAGGTAAGTACCCTCTTGAGTGTAGTTGGCTTAAAAACCTGTCCTATAAATAGTAACCGGGTTCTAAGGAGCTCAATATCATTGGATTGTTTTCAATGTTCATTGTTTTGGTTTAGCCACTTAACTAGTGACCAAAATATTCCAAGAAAACAACCCTCAATGAGTGTAGTATCGAGTATCTACCAACTTCGGACTGTACCAAAGCCGGTCATCTCACTACTCCTAATAAAAGGCCAAGATGGTCAAGTAAGGTTCTAGGTTATTAGTGCTTAGTGACATCACTCAGCGGCCCCGTACTCTCCTTGATTGAACTCAAGGGTTACCGGTACTCACAAATATGTCGCACTAATATAGCTATCGCTTCGACCGTGTCGGTATACCCCGCACAGTTTCCACAACGTATTGCTATCTATGAATGTTTCCCAAAATCCGGGTGTAGGATTGCAAACCCAAACAATAGAGCCAAGATATAAAGCAAACAATTCAAACAATTAGTCATGCAAGAGGGTGATCTAAGCCCTAAGGTTACTCCACTTTTAAAAAATTTCCCCAG
Organism: Vicia faba; assembly: GCA_948472305.1. Taxonomy (NCBI): domain Eukaryota; kingdom Viridiplantae; phylum Streptophyta; class Magnoliopsida; order Fabales; family Fabaceae; genus Vicia; species Vicia faba. Next base: position 415,213,947 of record OX451738.1, read on the forward strand.
CAGAGTCGCCAGTTCTGTGATACGGTGGGAGAACTGACTATGGTTTTGCGTTTGTTTTCGCAAATGTTTCGGTTGAGCAAGAGTCGCCACCGACTTTTTATTTTATCCTAAGGAAAGGTTTAAAAAGCACAGCAAAAACCTTTGAGATCTTTCTTGGGTTCGGGGAGTAGATTATAGAAAGGGAAGGTATTAGCACCCTTTCTATCCATGGTTATCCATGGGCTCTTAGGTACTTGCTTAGATCAACTTGCCTTGGTTTTCAATTGTTTGAAATGGTGCTTTGTGTGTGACTTTTGAAAAGGTTTTGAAAAAGATGCCTTGTATAGGCTACCCTTGTAACAATTCTTTACTCGAATGTTTTACAAAAGGTGTTTGTCTTTTTTAAAGATGTTTCAAGGTTTTTTGAAAGTTTGTTTTGAAAGTGTTTGTGAAGTGTGGTTTGAAAATAGGCAAGCGTTTTCTTTTACAAATTGACAAGTACCTAAGAGTTATCTACCCTAAAGTTCTCAAAGATTTTTCTTATGTTTTAAACCTTTTGACAATTTTGTTCCACCATTGCATTTGGTGGACAATCTTGTATTAGGAGGCGAAAGGGACGGGCGCGGGTCATCGTTTTAGACCATAATTGCAATAGTGCTAAGTGTCTTTGGGCAATTTCTCTTTGGAAGGGACTTGATCATTTTAGGCAACTTTTCGAAAGCGTCATCGAGGGACTATGATCATTTGATTGTTTGTTTTTACCCAAAGAAACCTAACATGCAATATGGCCCAATTATTTGAAGGCAACAAGTGGAATACCCTAGGGGTGCAAGTGTGATATGTGTTGTCCATATTTCATGCTCATTTATCTTGAAATTAGGTCAAGCTATTTTGTTCTTTTTATTTGCATACAAACCCTAACTCTAGCATGGTATATTTAGAAAGTGATAAAGTGCAAAAATTAAAATTCCTACACTATTACAACACCATATGGGAAGGGGGGTACAAATGTTCAAATGGGGGGTATTTAGACAAAGAAATTAAACCTAGCTATTACATCATTTTTGGCATATTTACAAGTAATTGATTGCATAAATTAAATGGAAAATAAAATAAAGATGCAAAAATGCAAAAAAAAGGTTTTTATGTGTATGAAAAAAGGTATTATTTATGTTAAATAAATAAAATGAAAAAAGTATTATTTTTGGGGTTTTTTTTGTATTTTAAGGGTAAAACCCTAATTTTTATTAAATAAATATATTAACTATTTAATATGTATAATATTTAATAATTATATACAAAAATAAAATAAAATGGAGTATATTCATAAAAAAAAGTATTTTCCATATCAAATATTAATAAAATAAAAATGTATGTATTTTAGTATTTTTGCCCTAAGTATATTAATATATTTTTGCCCATATATATATATATATATATATTATTTATTAAATAAATACTATATATATAAAATAATAATATTTAATATTTATATATAAAAAAAAGTATATTTTGTATAAAATATTTTCAAAAGGGAAAATGTAATAAAATCAGAAAAGAAAGTATATTTGCATTATTTTTCCTATTTATTCTAAATAATATATATATGTATTTATGTACAAATAACTTAAACTAAACAAATAAATGCCTATAAATTCAAAAATGGTGAGAAAAATACTTTTTATATTTTTTATATTATAAGCAAAAATAAATGAGTCAAAATGAAAAAAGAAAAATCAAAAAATCATGCAAATACACAAAATGGGCTCAGGGGGTGTCAAAGTGAAAAGAGTGTGTGAAAAGAAAATACAAAACAAGCCCAGCCCAGATAACCTTTCTTCAACCTCTGGCCAGAAAATATCAAAAAAACGCGCGCCTATTCTTCCAATTCAAACACCTGGATTCTTTGATTTTTTGCACAAACTTCCAACATAAGAAATGTTAAGCATTGAATCACGATTCTAAATATATAAGAAACTCATCCTAACTCTCAGAAATGAGAGAGAATTTTGACATTCCCAAATCCTGACCTAAGTTTTCTGCCATGTTCAGACTCAAAATTCTTGCAGCACACATAATATAAATGAAATCTAATTATATGGGCATGTTCAGGGCTATGAATGTGACATATTATCTTCACAAACCTAAAGCTAACAATGCCTAATAAGAGAGATACGAGTTCATGAATTTACCTGTTCAGTTGAGGTTCTATCTGGCAATGGAGGAACTTTCAGTGCAAGGTGATGATTGGTATAGCTTCCTTGATGTCCAGGGATGCTATTCCAAGCTTTACTTTGTCTTGAAACCTTTTGAATCGTGCTAGAGCTCTTCACCTGCAAATCAGAAAAGTGAAAATGGCCAAAAGGGTTAGAGGAGTTACAGGTTGCTTCTAATGCTTTGGGTAGTTTGGATTGATGGTAGGGAAGGTGTCTGAAGTGATTTGGGCAAGAATGCTTGAAAGGATTGAGAGTTGGAACTCAATCTGCAGAGGTTGCTCTGTTTGAGCAGTTTGATGGTGGTTCTGAGTTTGTGGAGGTATTGGAGGTATTGGAGTCGTGTTCTAGCTTGTGCTTGATGATTAGGAAGTGTACACAACAAATGCTTAAGTGTTCTAATGCTGAGATGGGAGTTATGTTATGTTATGGGATATTTCTTAACACTTAAGCCAACAAAAGCCAAGTTGTGTTCTAGGCAGGTAGAGGGCCCCTAATCATGCTGCAAAACTCCTCCTTGATCAGTGTGTTATGCTCATAATCTTGTGCCCATTAGATTTGATCTGTACTTGTTGGATTTTCAATTAGACATAAAGCTTGCTTTTGCAAAAATGGCCATTTTGCTTTTTCCATAAATGGATTAAACTTGTATGTAATGCTTGAACTCATAGAACAACACTTTAACACAATGAACATGCATTAAATTATTGAGTGTTGGATGGTTTAAGGACCTGTAATATAACACAAACTAAGCTGACTTGAAAATGGCATAAGTTATGAACATGTACATGACCAATTCAAAAGTGAGTTTTTGCCATATTGTGAAATTCGAATCTCTCAAGTTATGAGGTTGCTTGATGAGTTCTTGGACATTTTGGAAAGCTTGGAATGTGTACTACAATCCATCTTTGAAATGCAAATTGAAATTCCAAGTGGAAGTGCATGGAAAATGGACTTGAAGTTAGGTAGAAAACCTTGCCAAAATAGGTTAAAATTTCACTAAGTTAAGAATGGTTTAGTACTCTTATTCCAAAAATTGTAACTTGAGATACAAGCTTCATTTGGGAAAACTTTGTGAATCAAAGTTGTAGATTATGCAACAAGCTACAACTTTCATGTTTTGACTTTTGTTTGAATTCAAATGAATCTTGGTGAGAAAGTGGGGCAAAGTTGGGAAAAAATTAGGGTTTTTCATAACTTAGAAAAATTCTAAGTTATGAAAAATTCTCATTTCTAACCCTAATTTGCATTTTTTGATTTCTTGGTGAACAAGTTTCATGATTTGGCATGTTTTGATGAAAAAGGGATCTTGACTCTTGATTTTGACCAAAAAGTCAAAGTTTGACTTTTCAGTATACAGTCAAAATTGATCAATTGACTGGGAAATTCAACTGTCAATCTTGTGCATTTGGGATCTTTTGAACTTGTTGAGCATGTCAAGATAAATCCATGGGGTCCTTGAGTCTAGATGTGAACTTGGTTTGCCATTGGCTAGGTCAAACAGTCAAAAAAATGCCTTTGTGCAGTCAAAACCCTAAAAATGACCATTTTGCCCTTTTGGTGATCTGATCAAATTTCTTGTGGAATTGTGATCCAAACTTGACCAAATGGTTCATATGAGTTCATAATGTTGATGTGGGTCAATTTTCATGAGGTTTGACTGTCAACTGGCCACAGTTGACTTTTTCCCCAATACAGTTGATTTCTAGGTCAACTGTCCAATTGACTGGGCAAAACTTGGAATCAAGGCTTGAAACTTGATATGGATAAACTTGGGAGTCCCATATGAAGCAAGAAAGTCATCTTAGGCATTTTAGGTCAAAACATCTTTGTGCAAACACAAACCCTAATTTGGGTCAACAGTGCAAGGAGAAGTCTTGAACAGATGAAACCCTAACTGGATCTTGATCTTCAAGGGCTTTGTGGTGAGAAATCAATGAGAAATGGGAGGGCAAATTTTGGGGTACAACAGAATGGTAAGCACACTTGGCTTTTGAGTTGTAAGATGGAGAGGTGGTATTTACATTCTTTGGCGCCTCTTTTAAATTAGCAAGATTCAACTTCAGGAGATGTGGAAGGATTTGAGCAGGTGTCATATTTACTGGAGTAAACTGCCGTGGTGGCCTTTGCGGATAAGTTCTGGGTTGATCATTCCTTGGTTAAATGTTTCTAAGCTGGTCTAATGCGGACTTCTGTATTAATACGGCCCCCGCTATCGGCTGACGTTCCTCTCTTTCCCGATTTTTCTGAGTGTATACAGCAGATGCTTCTTTCTTGGTCGGGAAAGGTTTTCTAGCAGCTGTGGATGCGGAAGCATCCTTTTGAATCTTTCCACTTTTGATATCGGCTTCCACCCTCTCGCCAGTCAAAATCAATTCAGTAAATCCAGCAGAAGAGCTTCCGATTAGATGGTTGAAGAACGGGCCAGACAGGGTCCCCAAAAACATGTCCACTAATTCCCTATCTGATAGCGGTGGCTGCACCCTTCCATCCAGGTCGCGCCACTTCTGGGCGTACTCCTTGAACCCTTCATTTGAAGCCATCCCCATACTCTGTAGCTGAGTGCGGGTAGGTGCCAAATTAGCATTGTACTGATACTGACGATAGAAAGCGGCTGCCAAGTCTTCCCAATTGTGGACCTCTGACCTCTCGAGCTGATAAAACCAATCTAACTGAGTGCCAGACAAGCTGTCTTGAAAAAAGTGCACCCAGAGGTCTTTGTCGGATGAATGTGGCTGGATCTTTCTAACATACGACCTCAAGTGCATCTTAGGGCAAGACAGACCATCGTACTTGGCGAATGTTGGCACCTTGAACTTAGGAGGGATAACAATCCCAGCCACAAGCCCCAGCTCTTCAAAATCCAATCCGGGCACCCTCTGCAACTCCATAGCTGCCAATCTGTCTTCAAGGTTCTTATACTTGTCATCCGCTGGTGGATACTGTTGTTCTGAATAGTCTTCGTCTGCCTCCTCTTCCTCCTCTTCTACCTCAGATTTGGAAGGTACAGTAACTCCTTTCCCCTTGCCAATCCCTTCGTCGGACGTTGATGGAAACTCAAGAGTCCTTCTAGCATCACCCTCAAATCTTCTTCCGAAAGTAGCTACACCTGGTCTCTTTTTCTTTTTCTTCTCTTTAATCTTCTCTAGCAGAACTTTGAGATCCTCCTGACCCTTTGCCAAGGTCATGAGGAGTTACTGAAATTGTGAATTTTGTGCCTGCAGATCTTTCACCGTTTGCTCCAAATCCATCTTGTTGAAATAAACAGCAGAAAGATAAGGAAACCTAGCTTGAAGACCTGTTTATGCATATGATGAATGATATGTTATTCATGTAATGCATTCAAGGGTTCAAAAATTCAAATTTGTTGCAAACAAAAAGAACGCACGTCATATTAAGAAGAAATTTGTTAGTACATAAATGCCCCATGGGCGAAATATTACAAAAATCTTAATGTAAAAAGACGTTGCGCGTCCTCTTTAGTGCGATGTAGGTGTTGAGAGTTTCCTCCTCGTGAAGTCGGCGGGTGAGCTCTAAAACCTTCTTCTCACTGGCATAGAAGCTGGCTTCGAAAGTATCTCGTTCTTCTTTGAGTTGGATCCAACTCTTTTGAATTTCCTCCCATGATGTTGGCATGTCAGGATGTAGGATGGTGTATGGAACCTCTCCTTCCTTAACAGGCTCTTTAATCAAGGGGAGAATGTGAGGATATGGCATCATAAGATTCTGGGAGCGGGTTCATACCCACTTAAGGTAAGGCTCAAGGGGGATGGAATTCTTGTGCCCCAGTGTCTTACTATCCACCTTGTTAGGCATCCTCCAAGCTCTGATGAACCTTTGTCGAAGTCCTTGCGCATCATTGTCGAAGTCAAAAACTAGGTCAGGAATCAACATGTCATGAGGGCCATCTCTCTGAGCATATCCAAATTGTATCAAAGCTAGACAGGGATTGTAGGTAATGCCTCCTCTAATGCCAAGTAATGGGACATTAGGGAATTCACCACAACGATCAATGATGATGACATTTTCTATGGACCGAGAACACCAATGTACATCAGAATGTGTGAGGGTCATTGTTGTACCCCAAAATTTGCCCTCTCAATTCTCAAGGCCTTTCTTACAAGGATTTTCAAGGTTCAAGCTTGAACAAGTGCATTTGGATTTTCCAATACCAAAATTAAAAGGAGACTATCAAAAAGGGAGAAAACACATAAAAATAACATTTTGACAAATTTGGAGGAAAACATGTCTCTTTCGATTTAGCATCCTTCGATTGACTCTTGGCCTCCTTCGATTGCTCAAAATGGCTACTAGCGTGCCTCTTTCGCCTGGGCCTGTAACTTCTCGTTACAGGCTTCGTTTGTGCCTTTTGCTGCCTGTGTGCTTGCAATTGAAGGCCATGACCTACTGGCCACACATGCCCCCTGCAAGGAAACCCTTTTCGATTCACCAAACATGTTGCCTACAAGCCTGCTTCGACTGGACAAGTTTGCTGCCTGCATGCTTGCTTTGTTTGGACAAGTTTCAATGGGACAAGGAACACCATTCGATTCAGAAGCCAGGAACTTCCCTCACGCTAAAAGGCAGTGACTCCCTTTATGTTTGTTTCGATCCACATGCTTCGATTGGACAACATTGCTTCCTCCGAACACGGGCTTTCGATTGGGTAACATATTTATTTCGATCCAAGATTCGACTGGGCATTAGCTTGTTTCAACCACAAGCTTCGACTGAGGGAAAGGATTCCTTTTGGTTTTCTTCAATTCAAAAGTCAATAATCTTCTAAAAGCTTCTTTCGATTCAGAAGTTAATAACCTTCTGAAAAGGGCCATTCGAAGAACACACAGTTGGTCCATTCGAAGGACACACAACTGGTGAAAACGAATGCCGTGTTGTCCTAGTCTGGTCGAAAGGTGTAGAAGGATGGAGGATTCGACTCAAAAGATCAAGTTGAACATTTAGACCCATAGGCTAGGCCACGTGTCTTCCCTTTTTAGGCCTTTACCCATTTGTTGTCTAAGACCACTTGCACTTAATAGCACAGTACTACCTTTTAGAAAAGTTTGTCTTGAGCCTTGCGCCTATTTTCCTTCAGAAGGAAGCAACCCCATCTGAACCATTCATCTTGCTTTTGTGGCACAAGTGGACATTTACTTTCCAGCTGGGCCTTATTTTATTATTTTCTGCACCCCAACTGCCAGGGGGCCCCCACATGTACTTTCACGTTACATTATTTTATCATTTATTTGCAAGGCTGGCTTTGGACAACATGTCCATTCTTTCTCTATAAATAGAGGAATTTTTGCAAAGCTAAGGGAGGACTTTTGGACCAGAGGAACGAATCCCCCAAATTTTCTCAAACACAAATAAAACTCTCAAGTTCATCAACACTTGAGAAATCAAAAAAACCCAGAATCCCAAACACTCACCTCTTTGATTCTGAAGAACACCCCACACATAGAAGTTTGTTCAAACTCAAAGGCAACCTTATGTGACAACTCTTCGAACCAAAAGCAAACCCCCTGTGACTACTCTTCGAATTCCAGAAACGTCCAGGTAGCAATTCAAGTTCGAATCCCACATCCATTCAAGGCCTGAAGCAAGGTAAGTCACTCTTACCCCTGAACCTTTCGTTTCATGGCATAGTATGTGAATAATCTTCCCTTTCATTTCAAAACATGTACATAGCACTTTGGTTCTTTTCGTTTCCACCTACTTAATATGTTTTCAGAGCTAACCCCTTTCGTTTTGCTACTTGTTTACTTAAATATGCATTAAGTATTAACTGATTGTAAGGCAATACTAGCATGGCCTTATGCCATGTTGCTGTTCAAAAAGTTCAAACGAAAGAAACAGGAGACAAGAGTATGAAACGAAGCCTTTGGTTTCCACACTGACTTCCAGGCCCAGCCAGAGACACGCTCACACTGATTTCACTGGCCCAATTGAAGAAGGCAACAAGGCTGAAAGGCCCAGCCAGAGGCACACTTGCACTAAGTCCAGGCTCAGACGAAAGGCACTCCCATGCTGGTGCCAGCCTCCAATTGAAGTACATGACCTGACTGGTGCCAAAGCCCAATAGAAGGCCATGACCTCACTGGCGAGAACTCCCAATCTAAGGAAGCCTAGAAATGAAAATCGAAGGCTGCTCCTGCCCAAATCGAAGGAGCTCATTTTTTCTTCTTTTTTATCTTATTTTTTCCTTTATATTCTTCTGCACTTTAATATGGTTGTAATAGTGTAGGATATTTATTTGCTACATTTTTATTGCTTTATACAAATGCTAGTAAATAGGTGTGTATGGAAAGATAAAACCAACAAGTAGGAAACCCCTAATCAAGACAAAATGCATGCAAATCAAACACACTATTCACACATGCACCCTTAGGGTATCTCCACTTGGTTGCCTAAACAAATGGGCCATGTTATGCATGTCAAGTATTTTGGCAAAACAAAAACAATCAAAATGACCATAGTCCCTCGATGACACTATCTGAGTTGCCTAAACAAAATGATCAAGTCCCTCAAGAAAATTGCCAAAGATACTTGACACTATTGCTATCACGGTCTATACGATGACCCGCGCCTGTCCCGTTAACATCCTAACACAAGGTTGTTCATCAAACACAATGGTGAAACAACACTGTTAAAAGGGTTAAAAACATAAGAAAGATCTTTGAGTAAAATAGGGTAGACAACTCTTAGTTACTTGATCAAAAATCTTGAAAAACATCTTTGCCATTTTTCAAAACACACTCCACAACACAATTCCAAAACAACTTTCAAAACATTGAATTATCTTTTCAAAAAGACGCACACCTTTGTATATATTCAAACAAAGAATCATTACAAAGGTTGCCTAGACAAGGCATCTTTTTCAAAACATTTTCAAAACCACACACACAAAACACCATTTCAAGCAATTGAAAAGCAAAGGCAAGTGATCTAAAACAAGTAACTAAGAGCCCATGGATAACCATGGATGAAAAGGGTGCTAGCACCTTCCCTTTTCATAATCTACCCCCCGAACCCACAAAAACATCTCAAAGGTCTTTCCTGTGCTTTTTGACCTTTCCTTAGGATAAAATAAAAAGTCGGTGGCAACTCTTGCTAAACCGAAACATTTGCAAACACAAATGCAAAATCCCAAGTCAGTTCTCCCACCGTATCACAGAACTGGCGACTCTGCTGGGGACATTTCTAAAAGTGGGGTTACCTTAGGGTTTTAGATCACCTTTACATGCTTACCTTGTTTGCTTTGATTGCTTTAATTTTTGGGTTCCTTGCTTGGGTTTGTTTTAAATCCTACACCCGGATTTGGGGGCACCTTTTAGGTAAGTAGCAATAAACTGTGAGGGAACTATGCGGGGTATACCGACATGGTTGAAGCAGTAGCTACGTTAGTGTGGAATATTTATGGGTACCGGTAGCCCTTGAGTAGTCAAGGAGAATACGGGGCCGCTGAGTGATGTCATGAAGCACTAACGAACTCTTAGAACCTTACTTGACCATCTTGGCCTTTTTTAGGGGTAGTGAGATGACCGACTTTGGTGCAGTCCGAAGTTGGTAGATACTCGATACTACACTCATTGAGGATTGTTTTCTTGGGATATTTTGGTTGCCAGTTAAGTGGCTAAACTAAAACAATGAACATAGAAAATAATCCAGTGATATTGAGCTCCTTAGAACCCGGTTTCTATTTTAGGATAGGTTGAGCCAACTAACTTCAAAAGGGTACTTACCTACAAACCCCATGCAAGCCTAAACCTAAGGACTTGTCTGCTTTGTGTGAATATGATTACCTGTATATACACTTGCTTACTTCTGCATACATGTACATAACATCATAACATCATACCATAGCATTTTCAATAACCATTCCAAGGATCTCGAGGGTCTTTTGATGCAGGGTCACGTTGAACCAGACGTCTACCAAAGGGCAAGAGGTTTCATTTTCCTCTAAACAAACACCGTCAAAGATAAAGTGCAACAACTTGAATCAGGGGCTATGACCCACTTGACATGGTGAGCTTGATTCTCGTGGAAAGACATCCACCGATACAAAGTTCTCCAATCAAAGATGTTGATCAAAATTCGACCTCTAACATTTTCTTGTGTTTACCCCGCGAGATTCTTGAAAACATGCATTCACATATCATGCATTGCATCATGACAGGTTTTCCTTTTCAGGTTTCCTTATTCTCCTACTGTTCATTTCAGTAGAGATGGCTCTAGAGAAGACTATCAAGGACATCCAGGCTCAAAACTCTCAACTTCAAGAGATGTTCTTGAACCTATCCAAGGGACAAGAAGAGGTCAAGGCGCTCCTCACCAGGGGCATGATCATGGGAAATCCTGATGGAAACAAAGATGACCAGTTGGAAAGGCTACAAAATGAGATAGCCATAATGAAGGGACAGTTGGTGGGCCAGATGGCTCTTATCCAAAATCTGGCTCAAGGACAAGAAGAGCTGAGGGTCCTCATCAACAAGCTTCGTCGGGATGGATGTAACCAAATGGGGAAAACATCTAGGATTGGGGATCAAATCATCATTTAGCCTCCCTTAAGACAAGAAGACGAGAGTGCACCTTTCCATTTTGCCTCCGTGTCATGAGCTCAACAGCAACCTCGCCAACAATAATAGGGTAATCGGCGTAGGCGGAATACATCTGAAAGACGCTTCACCGAAATTGAAATGTCATTATCTCAAGCACTGCAACACCTGTTGGAAGCCAAGCTGGTTGTATTAAGGGACCCCCCTCAGAATCCCAACACAGCCTCTCCTAGGTACAATCCAAATGCAAGATGTGCGTACCACTCCAACAGTCCTGGACATGACACCGATAGCTGTTGGACATTGAGAAATAAAATTCAAGATCTAATTGAAGAAGGAACGCTGGAGTTCACACAAGATGGCCAGACTGAATTCTTCTGTCGTCCCTCAAAGGCTCACCACCTAAAGTGACAAGTTCAGACAAAGAGGCTTCTGTTCATTTTGAATTTTCAATTGTAATTTCTTTTGTTATTAAAACAATTATCTATTAATGTCAAACTTTGTTTCATTAATGCATTGCATATGTTTGTCTTGAATTCATCCTTTCATTTTCACTATAATTATGCTTTCTTTATGACGTTCAACTCTTGCTAAAAGTTACAAGCCTTTAGAGGGAGGATGACGAAACAATGCCATAATCTCATACAATATGCTTTTGGACAGACCTTGCTGACGATGTACAGGCGTTTCTTTCAAATCCTAAACACTGGAGTTATAAGGAAGATAATCCCTAGTCAACCCCTTCGAGCCAAAGAAGTAGGAGTGTTCTGTTTTAAACACAAATTTAAACCTTTAATTTAAACCTGGGGCAGGGTAGTCTCTCAGTTAATTCAAAAGATGCACATTAAAGTCGCAAAACTCTCAGTTCATAATACAACGAACGACATCAAAAGCATTCCTCTGGAATCAAAAGACAGTGGTGGTTCCTTATCTCATAGGCAGTCAATCTCTCAAAAAAGAAAAACCCACTGAGCCAAAACCTATAAAGGAGGCTTAAGAAAGCTGGGGCATCCCGCTGACTGTAATCTCGAAAAAGGAACAGTCAGACAAAAGTTAGGGATAACAAATCAAAAGAACGAGGTCGCTACAAATCCTCAACAACATGAAAAATGTTGCAAAAATGACTGCCTTCCAACAAATTCAACTTGTGTGAACCATCACCAAAAACGTCGTTCCAGACTTATTTGGAGTTCAAGTGCACAATTAACTGAGTTTAGGATTGAAGAACATCACGAAGAGCGGGTGGGTACAAATATACTTTGAGCCTTTATCCTTTGTTTCTTAAACCGTGAACCAAGCCACGTTACAACCCTTCAAAAGTCCTAATTGAAGCATGGGTTAGTTCGAAAGCATACTGTTACAAAAGGTATCCTGACTCCTGTAAGGCTTAGCCCTAAATCTTGTGTTGAATTTGTCTTATAAAAAACGCATTTTTCAAAACTTCGAGACAAGCATAAACTTTGCACTACTTGAATATCATTGTTTGCATATGGCCATTTGTTTAACAGCGGAGAAATTCACACAATGAATATCCAGTGAACAAAAGCTCTCTCAGTGAACAAAATCAATTCAAGAAGGATGACACTTCCATTGACGAATATCCTATCAACAGGGGGACTTAACATGTCACTATCCAGCACACCTGGGGCAGTCCAGTCAAGATTCCAGAAATCTATGAAGAAGTGCAGAGTAACCAGGGGCAAGTCTCCATCTCTGTCACTTGGGGCATTGAACGTCAACCCCAACAAAGGGTTACATACAGTCAAACGTTTTCAGGCAGTGCCACAAACACTCGCTGCTAGGGGCAGTGACAAATCTCCCCAAAATCCTTCTCATAAGATGATTCCCCAACAAGAGTATAATCTCTGACCCCCTTTTCCCAACTGAATCAACCTCAAGAATCCTCGAGGATTTCCCCCAACGAAGATGTCACCTCTCTAGCAGACTGACGACAAGGTTTATTTCCCCAACAACACTAGGATTCCCCAGCTTGAGTTTGCCTCTCCGACTACTACAAATCAAAGGACCACAACTCCTCTTCACCAGTAGACTACTCTACAATCCCCAGCAAGTTACTGCGAAACCTGGACCCGACCAGATATCAGTTCAACTTCGACTCCCCAGTAGAGCAACAGACGACTAAGACTCCTAAACTCCTTTTCCAAGCAGAAATAAACATACTCCCCACAGAGTTTTCAACTTCCCCAGCGGAGTTCTCCTCAAACAACAAAACAGGAATCCATTGGAAATATTCTAAGCAAAATTTTAAGACACACATACTCTTCAACAGCAGTCCAGGATTTAATGACTCCCCAGCTTTTGTCAAGGATTTATTTTCCCAGACAAAAATACATTCATTAACATTTCACATTTCATACATCCTATTTACATACATGATAAGGGCATACAACATAATCTCATTTACTTTTGAGAACATCATGACATTATGCATCATGACATTGCATACAACTAATGTTTTACCTTTTCAGGAAAAGGTCAATCAACAGATGGCTACCATCAACCTTTTCAAGTTCCGGATTAATACCTGTAGCAAGCCAGGAAAACTATCTACATGAAGAGATTGAAGATTAACACCTGTAACAAGCCAGGAAACTATCTTTCTTTCTCAGGGCAGAGATTAATACCTGAAACCAGACAGGACAACTATCTCATCAGCCAACCTTTTCAAGTTCCGGATTAATACCTGTAGTAAGCTAGGAAAACTATCTGTGGATGACTGATTATAGATTAATACCTGTAACAAGCCAAGAAAACTATCTACATGAAGAGATTGAAGATTAACACCTGTAACAAGCCAGGAAACTATCTTTCTTTCTCAGGTCAGAGATTAATACCTGAAACCAGACAGGACAACTATCTCATCAGCCAACCTTTTCAAGTTCCGGATTAATACCTGTAGCAAGCTAGGAAAACTATCTGTGGACGACTGATTGTAGATTAATACCTGTAACAAGCCAGGAAAACTATCTACATGAAGAGATTGAAGATTAACACCTGTAACAAGCCAGGAAACTATCTTTCTTTCTCAGGGTAGAGATTAATACCTGAAACCAGACAGGACAACTATCTCATCGGCCAACCTTTTCAAGTTCCGGATTAATACCTGTAGCAAGCCAGGAAAACTATCTGTGGACGACTGATTGTAGATTAATACCTGTAACAAGCCAGGAAACCTATCTAAATGAAGAGATTGAAGATTAACACCTGTAACAAGCCAGGAAACTATCTTTCTTTCTCAGGGCAGAGATTAATACCTGAAACCAGACAGGACAACTATCTCATCGGCCAACCTTTTCAAGTTCCGGATTAATACCTGTAGCAAGCCAGGAAAACTATCTGTGGACGACTGATTGTAGATTAATACCTGTAACAAGCCAGGAAAACTATCTACATGAAGAGATTGAAGATTAACACCTGTAACAAGCCAAGAAAACTATCTTTCTTTCTCAGGTCAGAGATTAATACCTGAAACCACACAGGACAACTATCTACTCGACCAGCTCAAACAACCCAACTTTCCAATACAGTTCAGAGGCGCTCCAGACAAGGACGCCATGCTGGCAATCATCCAGTTCCAACTTATAGATACAGTCTAGCATTCACCTCTGGATGGCATCTTTAATCCCATCTCCACAACTATCCATTACATCTCCAGATGGCATCTTTAAGCCCATCCCCGACAAGATTCTGTCACACCTTCGGATGGCATCTTTAAGCCCATCTCCAACAACTTTCTATCATCTCTCCAAATGGCATCTCTAAGCCCATTCCCTACATAATCAACTAACACATCTTCGAGTGCAAATTTTCTGGGCACTCTAGTGTTCAATCATCTTCCACCTTCAAGTCACGAATGGTAGAATTACCAATCTAACTCTTCAGGTGTAAGAAGTTTGAACAGGGGCAGCTGTTGTACCCCAAAATTTGCACTCTCAATTCTCAAGGCCTTTCTTACAAGGACTTTCAAGGTTCAAGCTTGAACAAGTGCATTTGGATTTTCCAATACCAAAATTAAAAGGAGACTGTCAAAAAGGGAGAAAACAGATAAAAATAACATTTTGACAAATTTGGAGGAAAACATGTCTCTTTCGATTTAGCATCCTTCGATTGACTCTTGGCCTCCTTCGATTGCTCAAAATGGCTACTAGCGTGCCTCTTTCGCCTGGGCCTGTAACTTCTCGTTGCAGGCTTCATTTGTGCCTTTTGATGCCTGCGTGCTTGCAATTGAAGGCCATGACCTACTGGACACACATGCCCCCTGCAAGGAAACCCTTTTCGATTCACCAAACGTGCTACCTACAAGCCTGCTTCGACTGGACAAGTTTGCTGCCTGCATGCTTGCTTTGTTTGGACAAGTTTCAATGGGACAAGGAACACCATTCGATTCAGAAGCCAGGAACTTCCCTCACGCTAAAAGGCAGTGACTCCCTTTATGTTTGTTTCGATCCACATGCTTCGATTGGACAACATTGCTTCCTTCAAACACGAGCTTTCGATTGGGCAACATATTTATTTCGATCCAAGATTCGACTGGGCATTAGCTTGTTTCAACCATAAGCTTCAACTGAGGGAAAGGCTTCCTTTTGGTTTTCTTCAATTCAAAAGTCAATAATCTTCTAAAAGCTTATTTCGATTCAGAAGTTAATAACCTTCTGAAAAGGGCCATTCGAAGAACACACAGTTGGTCCATTCGAAGGACACACAACTGGTGAAAACGAATGTTGTGTTGTCCTAGTCTGGTCGAAAGGTGTAGAAGGATGGAGGATTCGACTCAAAAGATCAAGTTGAACATTTAGACCCATAGGCTATGCCACGTGTCTTCCTTTTTTAGGCCTTTACCCATTTGTTGTCTAAGACCACTTGCACTTAATAACACAGTACTACCTTTTAGAAAAGTTTGTCTTGAGCCTTGCGCCTTGTGATCGGTGGAAATAGAACTGACTGTTTTGGAATGCTGGTTCGCGTTTGCGTTTTGCAAAATGTCGCGGTAAGCAAGAGTCGCCACCGTCTTTTATTTTCTCCAACAAGGAAAGGACAAAAGCACAGCAAAATTCCTTTTCGAGATGTTTCTCGGGTTCGGGAGGTAGATTATAGAAAGGGAAGGTATTAGCACCCTTTCTATCCGTGGTTATCCACGGGCTCTTAGGTACTTGCTCACTATGTTTTCAAAAATGTTTTGCTTTTCTTGTGTTTGTGGGTTTTGAAAAAGTTTTGTTTGAAAACTTTGATTTAACTCTCGTGTCTGTCCTCAAGAATGTATGAAGTGTTGTTTGAAAAATTTTGTCAGAAAAGTGTAGGTGCGAAAAGTATTTTTGTTTTGAAAGAGCAAGTACCTGAGAACCTCTACCTACTCAAAAGAAATTAAGCTGTGTAAATATCCTTTAGACAGTATTATCCCACTATTGAGAAGTAGGTAGCACCGTCGTTGGAGTTTTTGGGTCAATTCGATTAATGGGACATGTGGTCACCAAAGCAATAGTAGGACGCCTTAGCGGTAACCCTAATGTCTTAGATCATTTTTTATCCGAGGCAACCGTTTCGAGGCAACTTGATCTTTAGACATGAGGGCGACCTCTAAAACTTCCTATACTCAATGACCACGATCGAGGCAACCAAGTGAGGCGTACCCTAAGAGTGGCATGTGCGAGTGTGTCAGGTTTCAGTCATGTTATCTTTGTACATGTTATGGTGAGCTACGATTGATTTTATTTTAAGGGAGATCTTGTCATGCATAGCCTAGTTAGCATACATCTAGCAGTTAATATTTGCGAAAAATAAACTAAACTATTACAAGGCGTCGGGTATTTACATCGCCAAAAAACAAACCCTTGAAAAGTAAATTGCGGGAAATAAATGAAAGCGATAAAAAGTCCTAATTAAAGCTATTACATCCTCGGAGCAAATACAATTATATGATGAAAAATAATAGGAATCAAAAATCACACGCGCGAAAAGATTGAATCGGGGAGTTTTTAGGGTTTTGACCCTTTTTTGAGAAAGAAGGAAGTTTTTATTATTTATGAATTAAATTAAATTACACCTAAAACTAATTAATTAATAAAAAGAAATATTTTTGGTTTTTTAATGTCTCAAGGAAATAAATAAAAAAAATGATTAAAAGTTGTCAAGAACCCTAATTCTATGTTGATTTTAAATTATTGCAAAAAAGTTAGAATTATCCTAATTAAACTAAATTAGTTAATTATATTTATTTACAAAAATAATAAAAGGGTGAAATTAATTTTAATAACTAATAAAAATAATATTATTTTTAGTTTTCTGATTTTATTATGAAAAAAATTAATTTGGTTAGTTAAATAATAATAATAATAATTAATAATAAAAATAATTAAATGAAAAAATATAAAGGAAAAAGAATAAACCCAGGGGGTGATGGGCCAGCTTTGGAGGTGTTTCTGGAATTCTCAAGGCCCAATTATGCTCAAGCATGTTTGACTTTTGTGATCATCTACACGCCTGCCGACTAGGGAGTATGATAGTCTTTCAATCCTGGCCTTCAGATTTGGCCAGGAGCCACTTGGCATGCTGAGATTTGAAGCACGTGGTAGAACCTCTTTTGAAACCTGCATGTGATTATGTGAAGCAAAATAGGATAAACGTTTTGGGGGACCTGGGATTCGAACCCAGGTCCTAATGCTTCCAGGCCAGCGCGCTTACCACTCAACCACCTGCATTCTTTTATTATTTGGATAATGAACAATTATTATATATACAAACAATTCAAGATGCTGTAAATAAAAATAAAATGCGCACTTTTTCAAACACGCGAATCAGCTGCCCACACGTCATCGTCTTCTTCGTTTTTCTGTATGTTTTAGAATCAGATAGCGGGGGTTTTTAACCCCCACTAATTCCTGCAATAGAAAATAGCGATTAGAAGCACAGTGCATATAAATATTCTGCGAGGTGTGATTCTTGTTCATCTTGTTCTCACGATTTCACTCATATATCTCACTGGTCCCAATTTTTCTTGGTTCAAAAAGCCCTAATTGAAAACTCAAGAACCCTAGAATTGTGATCATGGCATCTTTTGATTCAGGGCGTTATAGCTTAATTAAATTATGCCATTAGCTTCGTATGGTTCCTAGCAATGCAAAACAATCAAAGAAACGTGTTAAATGCGCATGAATCAAGCAATACGATTTTGAATAAAAAAGCCAAACCGTGAAACTGTAAGCGATGATTCTTTGAGCTTTAGGGTCTGAGTTTGATTGCAAAACACTCCTGAGAACTCCTGCAAGGTATTTGAATCAACAAAAACCCTTGAATCGCCCTAGAATGTAAGAACAGGTTTTTGATTTTCTTGGAAATTCTTGGTTTTGACAGGGTGGTTTTCTGCAGCTTTCTCACGTCCTTTTGATCAGGGTTTGCTTGCTTATGTATAAGGCAATTGAATTAGGTCAAAAAATTGGATCCAACCCATGTGCATTGATGATTGAATCCTTGATTGGAAATCAAATATTTTTTATTCTTCATGATTGAACAAAGTTGCCAATTTTGGATTTTTTGATATCTTTGACTTGTGCACGAATTTGCCAGCATGTTTAGGTCATATTTGCTTCACAAGTTGATTGAAAAAATCAAATCTTCTATTTTCCTACAATTTAAATTAATTAAATGAATTAATACTAATTAAAAATCTAATTAATCAATAAAAATAAGAAAATAAATCCAATTAATCTTGATGGGTCGTGCATAAGTCATGGGTGAAGTTTCAAGAAGAGATTTGAGGCCCATTAGCAAAAATAAGGTGTTTTGAGCAAAGTTGACTTTTGCAAATTCATGAAAATTTCCCAACTTCTCCAATGCACAACTTGCTCAATTTTGATCATATGACCATGTTCTTGGACATTTTGGAAAGCTCTTGAAGTCCTCTAACCAATGCCTTTGATGCCATGTCATTTGGATTTACCAATCTCAAGTTATGGCCTTTGACTCAAAGTGCACTTTTGTTGACTTTTGAATTTGACCTATAATGTAAAAATTGATAACTTCTTGTGAGAGCATTTATTGAACTTGGAGTGTGAAGATGGATTGTAGGAAATTGCATCCCCTTCAAAATGAGCATTGGATGGAATTTTTCTGACAAACCATGAAAAAGTTATACCCTGGTCAAGATATAGTTGACTTTTCTACTGTCCAAAAATAGTAACTTTTTGCACCTTGATGACTTTTGAGCTATCCTTGTGGAATCATGATCAAGACTTGATCAAATGATGATTGTGGACTCAAAATAAGATGTTGACCCAAAATTCTGACTTTTGACTGCAAAATGACCATTTTGCCCCTGGCAGTTGATTGTAGATCAAATGAGGCTTTTAATTGTGCAAATTGGCACTGTGAGTCTTGAGACTTGGCATGTAGGTGCTTGAGAATGTATATAGGCATATGAGACTTGATTGAACCATTGAAAACCCCAAATTCCTTGAAAGAACCAAAACCCTAATTTCAGCTGTCTTAGGAGGTGGTTTGACTGTCTACCTCTTGAGCCATCTTGAGTAATTTGAGGATCATTTTTGACAAATCTTGAGGAACATGGGAGGGAAAATTTTGGGGTACAATAGTTGCCCCTGTTCAATCTTCTTAAACCTGAGGATGTAGATTGGCTTGCGTGCCTTTCGTGATCCGAAGGTGGAAGATGATTGAACACTAAAGTGCCCAGAAATTTGCACTCACATGGTGTAGTATCAGCAATGTGATGTCGGGAATGGGCTTACATATGCCATTTGGAGAGAAGATGGATAGGGGGATGGGCTTACAGATGCCACCTGGAGATTGTTGGTAGGTAGTTTTGTCTTCATTGACAGGTTGTCTTCATTGACGGGTTGTCTTTATTGACGGGTGTTGTCTCTATTGACGGGCTGTCTCTGTTGACAAGTTGTCTCTGTTGACGGGTTGTCTTCATTGACGGGTTGTCTTCATTGACGGGTTGTCTTCATTGACAGGTTGTCTCTGTTGACGGGTTGTCTTCATTGACGGGTTTGGCCACAGAAAAATCTTTAGGAATCAACTTAACTGGTTTTGTCTCCATTGACCGGCTTTGCCTCAGAAAAATATTTAGGAATCGATTTAAATGGTTTTGTCTCCATTGAATGTCTTCAGAAAAATATTTAGGAATCGATTTAACTGGTTTTGTCTCCATTGTCTGTCTTCAGAAAAATCTTTAGGAATCAATTTAACTGATTTTGTCTCCATTGACTGAATTCATAAAAATCTTTAGGAATCGATTTAACTGATGTTGTCTCCATTGAATGAATGCATCAGAAACGTGGGTGACAGAATGACATCCGAATCTGGATCGTATCTGGACTTTATTTGAAAGAGTGGCAGAATGACATCCGAATCTGGATCGTATCTGAACTATATTTGAAATTGAAATCTGTATGAGTAGCAAAATGAATTCCGTGTCTGGAACGTATCTGTGCTGTAACTGGAATCTGGATGAGTGACAGAATGACTTTCGTGTCTGGAGTGTATCTGCACTTGAAGTTGATAATTGAATCTGAATGAGAAATAGAATGGCTTCCGTGTCTGGAGCGTATCTAGTCTCTATCTAATTGCTGACGTCTGAATGAGTAGTAGAATGACCGCCGTGTCTGGGGTATATCCATACTGTATCTGAATGAGTGACAGAATGACATCCGAATCTGGATCGTATCTGGACTGTCTCTTGAATGAATCTGGAATAAGTATCAGAATGTCACCATATCTGGGTCACATTTGAACTGTCTCTGGAAGGAATCTGGAATAAGTATCAGAATGTCGCCATGCTTGGGTCACATCTGAACCATCTCTAGAAGGAATCTGGAATAAGTGTCAGAATGTCGCCATGTCTGGGTCACATCTGAACTATCTCTTGCTCAATGGAGTAAACCGCTGAGGTTATAGAACTGGTCCGTACGATGACGAAGGAGAACATCAAGATCTAGGAACTGACTCGTGCTCAATGGAGTATACCGTTGAGGTTATAGTACTTGTCCACCCTATGATGTAGAGAAACTGTCGAGATTGAGATTCTTATCTGAAATTCAATCGAGGATAATCCGATTGAGATTTAAGAACTGGTCAGATCTTTGACTGAGTTGAGAACTTAACTGCATCTTTCCTAAAAGGTAAAGGTCAGTTGTATGCAATGCATGATATGGACCAAGCAATGATGCTTTCAACATAAATGAGATCGTATGATATGATGCGTATGTGCATGTATCATGATGTATGAAGATGTGATGTTTTAGCTGGGGAAAATAAATCCCAGAGCTGCTGGAGAATAGAGTTGAATTCTTCGTTTCCACTGGGGATGATGAACGAAGATGATTGTGTGAATAAACTTGTAGGAGAAGATGACTCTGTTTGGGAATAAACTTGATGAAAGAGATTACTCTGCGGGGAATTACTCTGTGGGAAGAGATGCTTTGCTGAGATTTTAACGATAACTCCGCTGGGGATTCCGTTGATAAGCTCTGTTGGGGATAGAAAGAACTTCGCTGGGGATGATCTTTCAGTTGCAACTTTCTGAGGATAACCCAGTTAGACCCTTGTGAGGATAACCTCTGAATATGGCTGGGGAGATACATTTGTATTCTGCAGGGGACAAGCTTCCAGAGTCTATTGGGGAAGATGATTCAACTCTGGCGGGGAAGCTTTTTAGACTGCGTTGGGAAATGGCTCTACTGGGGGTATCTTGTGTTCCGCCGGGGAACATTCTTATACTCTGTTGAGGAATATTAAGACTGCCGGGGATGCTCTTTACACTTGTTGGGGAATATCTTTATACTCCGCTGGGGAATATTAAGACCTTCTGGGGATACCCAACTTCTTAGGGCTGACGGTAGACTAACTCTGCTTGGGGGAGAGTATTGCTGATTCCTTTGTAGTTGCAAGTCTCAGTGGGGAGAGCTTCCATTACTGTCTTACTCTGCGGGGAGTGAAGGTATCTTGGTCATATTCTTCAGCTGAATCTACCTTGTACCTGGGGGATAGAGCAGCTTGTACAGTTCGGACAATTCTTATTGCCCCGGTTTCTGCGAGAGAAGAAAGCCTATGAGGTGCTTGATAACTGTCGATTGAGGTAGGCAAGTGACGAGATGACGGGACATAGTCGTACGCTTTGATCCCTAATTTTTTCCTGGACCGCCCTTTCGGGTTTTCAGTCCATCTGGATACCCTTTTTTGCCCAAGTCGCCTTTTCAGGTTTTCGACTTGCCGGGTGTACATATTTTTTTCATTTTCATCCCTCATTTTGCCCGAACCCTTTTGGTTCGCCGGGAAGCCCTTATTTTTGCCTAGGCCAGTCGACCTAACGGGTCTTTGATTATGCGTAGTACTTTTTTGACTATGTCCATGCTCTCAGGATGTAGGGAGTTGTCACTGTCAGTAGCGTTGTGTCTCCGTACTACCAGAAGATGTTTGATCGTGCAAGATTCGTCGCTGGAATTCATGTCCAATGCCCTAAGTGACTCGGACGGAGATCTGCCCCTGGCTGTTTGGAATTTTGAGAGACTCCTTGAATCTTGACTTGACTGCCCCAGATGATGGACAATGATCATGTCTGCCCCTGGATTGGAAGTGTTTTTCCACTTGATGTGATCCTTTTTGTTGAGAAGGTTTTTGTTCACTAGATATTCTTCGTGCGAACTTCTCTGCTGTTTGAACAAATAGTCATATGAAAACAATGTTATTTTAAAAATGCAAAGCTTATGTCTGTCTTGAAGTTTTTTTTTGAAAATGCAGTTTTCAATAAAACAAGTGAATTTTTGTAAAATGTGATGTCAACTCAGGATTTTACAGCGAGCCTTACAGGAGTCAGGATACCTTTTGTAACAGTATGTCTTCGAACTAACCCATGCTTCAGCTAGGACTTTTAAGGGTTATAACGTGGCCTAGTTCACGGTTTAAGAAACAAAGGATAAAGGCTCAAATTTTATTTGTACCCACCCGTTCTTCGTGATGTTCTTCGATCCTAAACTCATCTAATCGTGCATTTAGATCATGTTTGAATCTTTGCTCTGATATTCCGGTGATGGTTCGGATACTGAAAGTTTATTTTGAACAGGAAGTCATTTTGCTGAGAGTCTGTAGGACCTCTTTCTTTTTGATTTTATTATCCCTGTCTTTTTTCCCGAACTGTTTCTTTTGTGATTACAGTCAGCGGGATGCCCCAGTTTTGTAAGTCTCCTTCATAGGTTTTGACTTGATTGGCTTTTGTTTTGATAGATAATGACTGCCCGTCCTTACAATTATAGGGAACCATCACTGTATTTTGTTTCGGAAGGACTCCTTTGATGCCATTCATTGTGCACCTGGATCAACTGAGAGAACTACCCTGCCCCAGGTTATGATTAAGGGTTTTAATTTTTTTTTTGAAAAGAAAAACTCCAACTTCTTTGGCTCAAAGGGGTTGACTAGGGATTATCTTCCTTATAACTCCACTGTTTAGGATTTGAAACAATGCCTGTACCTCATCAGCGGGGTCTATTCAAAAGCATACTGTAAAGATCGTGGTATCGTTTTCGTCATCCTCCCTCAAAAGGCTTAGAATTTTTAATCGAGAGCTGAACATCACAAGAAATGAAAGCAATTTGAATATAGTGAATACGAATGGATTGATTCAAAACAGACATATGCAATGCATTGATGAAATAAAAAAGTTTGCCATGACAATAATTGTTTGAATAAGCAAAGAAAAATACAACTTGAAAATTCAAATAAAACAAAAGCCTTCAATGATTTGGCATAGGAGCAGTGATTATGTTTGGAGTCTCTGAAGGGTCAAACTGGATTTCTTTGGCATCAATCATGTCTTGGACCTTGTTCTTCAGGGCCCAACAATTGTTTGTGTCATGCCCCGGACTGTCAGAGTGGTATGCACACCTTTCATTGGGATGATAGGTAGGAGTGGAAGTGTTTGGATTCCGGAGAGGAGCCCTTAATGTAATCAGCCATGCCTTCAACATTTGTTATAGCGCTTGAGTCAGTGACATGTTGATCTTGGTGAACTGTCTTTTAGGTGCGACCTCCTTACGTTGATGCCCCTGTCTTTGTTGAGCAGGCGTAGGATTAGAGATCAAGATTTCTCCTACGCGTTGGTCATGACGACTCTTTTGACCATACACAGCATTGGACTCTTTCTTCCCATTGTAGGGCTTTTTCTGAGCATCAGAAGGTGTAGCTTCTTGAATCTTCCCGCTTTTCATGCCAGCTTCAATTCTTTCACCAGTCAAGATAAGGTCTGTGAACCCGGCTGAAGAGTTTCCAATCAAATGGTTAAAGAATGGACCAGACAGGGTCCCCAGAAACATATCAACAAGTTCACGATCAGTTAAAGGTGGTTGCACCCTTCCGGCAAGGTCTCTCCACCTTTGAGCATATTCTTTAAATCCTTCACCCGTCCCTATTGACATACCCCAGAGTTGGGTACGCGTAGGAGCGAGGTCGGAATTATATTGATACTGCTTATAGAACGCAGTAGCCAAGTCCTCCCAGTTACGGATACTGGCTCCATCCAGCTGATAGAACCACTCGAGTTGAGTCCCTGAAAGGCTATCCTGGAAGAAATGGATCCACAAATTCTTGTCAGCAGTGTAAGGTTGGATCTTCCTTACATACGGCCGGAGGTGCAACTTTGGGCAGGAGGCTCCGTCATTTTTGGCAAAAGCAGGTGCCTTGAACTTATGGGGAATCACCACCCCAGAGGATAAGCCTAGGTCTCCAAAGTCCAACCGGGCACATTCTGTATCTCCATAGCACTTAAACGGTCCTCCAGCTGTTTATACCTATCCTCAGCAGGAGGGTACTGTTCTTCATCATAATCTATCTCGTTGTCGGAGACTACGGGACTAGGAACCTTTCTCTCTTGTGGGCTGTCTTTCCCTACAAATGAAGTAGTCAGATCAACCTCATTCTGTAATCCATTCCCAAATCTGCGTCCAGTGTTGAACAAGACGGTCCTCTTCTTCTTCTTCTTCAGAATCAGAGTCTTCAACTCCTGTTGACCCTTGGCTAGGCTCATAACCAACTCTTGGAATTGGGCGTTCTGGGCCTGGAGGGCCTTGATAGCTTGTTCAGTGGTGGGTTCAGTAGACATGATGATTGCTAAAATAAACACCGAAGAAGATAAGTGACCTGTAAAAAGGGTACCTGTTATGCATATGATGCAATGAAATGCGTATCATTTATGTTTTCAAAGACAATCGGGATTCAACTTTGTAGACAAAAAGGAAACACACTTTATTAGATTTAACTTCGGAATTTAAATTGTTCAACAAATTGCCCTTAGGCGTTACAGGAATAGAAATACTGAAAAATAAAACCATAAAAGGAATCATCCAAGGTCCATCAATGCTCCCATGGCCTCTTCTTCTCAGTGCGGATTAGTCATTCAGGATCCGTTCGTTCTCCAGTTTCTTAGTCAGCTTCTGGAGTT
The DNA here is from genome assembly GCA_948472305.1 of Vicia faba. Classification (NCBI taxonomy): domain Eukaryota; kingdom Viridiplantae; phylum Streptophyta; class Magnoliopsida; order Fabales; family Fabaceae; genus Vicia; species Vicia faba. The sequence goes on from OX451738.1 coordinate 415,239,158, forward strand.
TCTGTTCTTGTTCGTTGAACCTTTCCCGATAAGAATCCCGTTCTTCCTGCAGTTGCGCCCAGGACCTCTTCAGTGTGTCAACATCAGTGGGCACATGAGGACGGAGAATAGTTGGAGGAACCCCTTCTTTATCAGCAACTTCAAGAATAATAGGCCTGACAGATTCGTATGGCATACCCAACTTCTGAGCACGGATGCGGACCCATCTGAAATATGACTCCATAGGCAGAGAAGTTTTTGGTCCCAACTCATGTGGGTCAGCTTTATGAATTCTATCCCAAGCCCTGATGAATCTACGACGCAGCTCGTCACTATCTACCTGAAAATCAAAGACGATATGAGGTATCAACATCTTATGAGGCCCTTCTCTTCTGGCTCTTCCAAACTGACGGAGAGCTAAGCACGGGTTATAAGAGATTCCACCACGGGTTCCGATCAATGGAACATTAGGATATTCTCCACAACGATCAATGACGGCCACCTCATCTAAGCCTGAGAGTCCAAATAATGTCTTTATCAGTAAGAGACATTATCCTATGAGCCCATCCCCTTCCTTCTTTGTTCTTCAGTACGAACTTAGGGAGGTGCGAAATAAACCACCTCGCCAATAAAGGAGCACAACACCACAAAGTTCCCCGTCTTCGAGCAGTACGAGCATAGAGCTGATAAAGGATATCACCCAAGAGAGTGGGTACAGGGTTCCGAGAGATGAAGATCCTTATGGCATTAGCATCAACAAAGGTGTCAGGATTTGGAAACAATACTAGACCATAGATTAAGAGAGCCAGAATGTCCTCGTACGCCCTGAAGTCTAAGTCATTCCAGAAACTATTAGCTTTGCCAACCAGAAACTTAGCCAAAAAGCCCTTAACTCCACTTCTAGTCTCCCAGTTAGCCATTACTTCCTCTTTGGTCAAGTGAAGGGCTGCAGCAATCTCTTCATGCCTGAGAGTCTTTTCCCAACCAGTGAATGGAATCTGTTCCAAAACAGGGATACCAAGCAACTCAGAGAATTCTTCCAGGGTAAGGACCAGCTGGAAGTCTTGAAAGGTGAAGCAATGGTATAGCGGATCATAAAACTGGACCAGGACACTCATCAACTGTAAGTCCCACTTTGAGGTGACTAAACCGAGAAGAGAACCATGCCTCTTGATGAAGGAAGTAGTGTTTGGAATCCTTTCAACCAATTCTGTAAGCAAAGCTGGTGGTTGAACAAAGTTGAGCCGGATAGTGTTCCTACGCATGGGCATCATAATGTCCTACAAAACAGAGCAAAGATGAAACCCTCTTGTCTTTGAAATGGGTTAGTCCTTATGCAAGATGTATGCAATGTTATGATGTTATGATGTTATGATAAAGGCACACCATAAGTATTCACAAAAGGAAAACATGGTAAAGTCACACAAGTCACACAAAAGAGCCCTTAGATTTCAGGTTGGCATGAAGTTTAGGTACTACCCTCTTTCAGTTTCAGTTGGTTAAGACCTGTCCTAAAAATAGTAACCGGGTTCTAGAGGATCTCAATATCACTGACTACCCTCGATCAGTCATAATTCCAGTTTGGCAACCTTTTATTGCGGCCGGAACCATCGCGAGAGTTTAGTCTCAATGAGTGTAGCATACTGCTACTGTTCTATGGCCAAGTTGGTCAATTTAAGGTTCTAAGGTCCGTTGGTGCTTAATGACTCCTCAGAAGACCCATATTCTCCTCGTTCCAACACAAGGGATATCGGTACAGACCAAGGTGTCACACCAACGTAGCTACTGCTTCACCCGTGTCGGTCTACACCGGACAGGTCCCTCACAGTTTATTGCTACTTACCTAAAGGGTATTCCCCAGATCCGGGTTAGGATCTATGAAACTCCGATACAAGCCCACAAAATTAAAGCATACAATGCATACAATTGAAAACATAGAATGATCTAATCCTAAGGTACACCTCACTTATTATTCCCCAGCAGAGTCGCCAGTTCTGTGATCGGTGGAAATAGAACTGACTGTTTTGGAATGCTGGTTCGCGTTTGCGTTTTGCAAAATGTCGCGGTAAGCAAGAGTCGCCACCGTATTTTATTTTCTCCAACAAGGAAAGGACAAAAGCACAGCAAAATTCCTTTTCGAGATGTTTCTCGGGTTCAGGAGGTAGATTATAGAAAGGGAAGGTATTAACACCCTTTCTATCTGTGGTTATCCACGGGATCTTAGGTACTTGCTCACTATGTTTTCAAAAATGTTTTGCTTTTCTTGTGTTTGTGGGTTTTGAAAAAGTTTTGTTTGAAAACTTCGATTTAACTCTCGTGTCTGTCCTCAAGAGTGTATGAAGTGTTATTTGAAAAATTTTGTCAGAAAAGTGTAGGTGCGAAAAGTATTTTTGTTTTGAAAGAGCAACTACCTGAGAACCTCTACCTACTCAAAAGAAATTAAGCTGTGTAAATGTCCTTTAGACAGTACTATCCCACTATTGAGAAGTAGGTAGCACCGTCGTTGGAGTTTTCAGGTCAATTCGATTAATGGGACATGTGGTCACCAAAGCAATAGTAGGACGCCTTAGCGGTAACCCTAATGTCTTAGATCATTTTTTTATCCGAGGCAACCGTTTCGAGGCAACTTGATCTTTAGACGGGAGGGCGACCTCTAAAACTTCCTATACTCAATGACCACGTTCGAGGCAACCAAGTGAAGCGTACCCTAAGAGTGGCATGTGCGAGTGTGTCAGGTTTCAGTCATGTTATCTTTGTACATGTTATGGTGAGCTATGATTGATTTTATTTTAAGGGAGATATTGTCATGCATAGCCTAGTTAGCATACATCTAGCAGTTAATATTTGCGAAAAATAAACTAAACTATTACAAGGCGTCGGGTATTTACATCGCCAAAAAACAAACCCTTGAAAAGTAAATTGCGGGAAATAAATGAAAGCGATAAAAAGTCCTAATTAAAGCTATTACATCCTCGGAGCAAATACAATTATATGATGAAAAATAATAGGAATCAAAAATCACACGCGCGAAAAGATTGAATCGGGGAGTTTTTAGGGTTTTGACCCTTTTTTGAGAAAGAAGGAAGTTTTTATTATTTATGAATTAAATTAAATTACACCTAAAACTAATTAATTAATAAAAAGAAATATTTTTGGTTTTTTAATGTCTCAAGGAAATAAAAAAAAAAGATTAAAAGTTGTCAAGAACCCTAATTCTATGTTGATTTTAAATTATTGCAAAAAAGTTAGAATTATCCTAAATAAACTAAATTAGTTAATTATATTTATTTACAAAAATAATAAAAGGGTGAAATTAATTTTAATAACTAATAAAAATAATATTATTTTTAGTTTTCTGATTTTATTATGAAAAAAATTAATTTGGTTAGTTAAATAATAATAATAATAATTAATAATCAAAACAATTAAATGAAAAAATATAAAGGAAAAAGAATAAACCCAGGGGGTGATGGGCCAACTTTGGAGGTGTTTCTGGAATCCTCAAGGCCCAATTGTGCTCAAGCTTGTTTGACTTTTGTGATCATCTACACGCCTGCCAACTAGGGAGTATGATAGTCTTTCAATCATGGCCTTCAGATTTGGCCAGGAGCCACTTGGCATGCTGAGATTTGAAGCACATGGTAGAACCTCTTTTGAAACCTGCATGTGATTATGTGAAGCAAAATAGGATAAACGTTTTGGGGGACCTAGGATTCGAACCCAGGTCCCAATGCTTCCAGGCCAGCGCGCTTACCACTCAACCACCTGCATTCTTTTATTATTTGGATAATGAACAATTATTATATATACAAACAATTCAAGATGCTGTAAATAAAAATAAAACGCGCGCTTTTTCAAACACGCGAATCAGCTGCCCACACGTCATCGTCTTCTTCGTTTTTCTGTATGTTTTAGAATCAGATAGCGGGGGTTTTTAACCCCCACTAATTCCTGCAATAGAAAATAGCGATTAGAAGCACAGTGCATATAAATATTTCGCGAGGTGTGATTCTTGTTCGTCTTGTTCTCACGATTTCACTCATATATCTCACTGGTCCCAATTTTTCTTGGTTCAGAAAGCCCTAATTGAAAACTCAAGAACCCTAGAATTTTGATCATGGCATCTTTTGATTTAGGGCGTTATAGCTCAATTAAATTATGCCATTAGCTTCGTATTCCTAGCAATGCAAAACAATCAAAGAAACGTGTTAAATGCGCATGAATCAAGCAATACGATTTTGAATAAAAAAAGCCAAACCGTGAAACTGTAAGCGACGATTCTTTGAGCTTTAGGGTCTGAGTTTGATTGCAAAACACTCCTGAGAACTCCTGCAAGGTATTTGAATCAACAAAAACCCTTGAATCGCCCTAGAATGTTAGAACAGGTTTTTGATTTTCTTGGAAATTCTTGGTTTTGACAGGGTGGTTTTCTGCAGCTTTCTCACGTCCTTTTGATCAGGGTTTGCTTGCTTATGTATAAGGCAATTGAATTAGGTCAAAAAATTGGATCCAACCCATGTGCATTGATGATTGAATCCTTGATTGGAAATCAAATATTTTTTATTCTTCATGATTGAACAAAGTTGCCAATTTTGGATTTTTTTGATATCTTTGACTTGTGCACGAATTTGCCAGCATGTTTAGGTCATATTTGCTTCACAAGTTGATTTAAAAAAATCAAATCTTCTATTTTCCTACAATTTAAATTAATTAAATGAATTAATACTAATTAAAAATCCAATTAATCAATAAAAATAAGAAAATAAATCCAATTAATCTTGATGGGTCGTGCATAAGTCATGGGTGAAGTTTCAAGAAGAGATTTGAGGCCCATTAGCAAAAATAAGGTGTTTTGAGCAAAGTTGACTTTTGCAAATTCATGAAAATTTCCCAACTTCTCCAATGCACAACTTGCTCAATTTTGATCATATGACCATGTTCTTGGACATTTTGGAAAGCTCTTGAAGTCCTCTAACCAATGCCTTTCGTCCCATGTCATTTGGATTTACCAATCTCAAGTTATGGCCTTTGACTCAAAGTGCACTTTTGTTGACTTTTGAATTTGACCTATAATGTAAAAATTGATAACTTCTTGTGAGATCATTTATTGAACTTGGAGTGTGAAGATGGATTGTAGGAAATTGCATCCCCTTCAAAATGAGCATTGGATGGAATTTTTCTGACAAACCATGAAAAAGTTATGCCCTGGTCCAGATACAGTTGACTTTTCTACTGTCCAAAAATAGTAACTTTTTGCACCTTGATGATTTTTGAGCTATCCTTGTGGAATCATGATCAAGACTTGATCAAATGATGATTGTGGACTCAAAATAATATGTTGACCCAAAATTCTGACTTTTGACTGCAAAATGACCATTTTGCCCCTGGCAGTTGACTGTAGATCAAATGAGGCTTTTGACTGTGCAAATTGGCACTGTGAGTCTTGAGACTTGGCATGTAGGTTCTTGAGAATGTATATAAGCATATGAGACTTGATTGAACCATTGAAAACCCCAAATTCCTTGAAAGAACCAAAACCCTAATTTCAGCTGTCTTAGGAGGTGGTTTGACTGTCTACCTCTTGAGCCATCTTGAGTAATTTGAGGATCATTTTTGACAAATCTTGAGGAATATGAGAGGGCAAATTTTGGGGTACAACACGCCTATTTTCCTTCAGAAGGAAGCAACCCCATCTGAACCATTCATCTTACTTTTGTGGCACAAGTGGACATTTACTTTCCAGTTGCGCCTTATTTTATTATTTTCTGCACCCCAACTGCCAGGGGGGCCCCACATGTACTTTCACGTTACATTATTTTATCATTTATTTGCAAGGCTGGCTTTGGACAACATGTCCATTCTTTCTCTATAAATAGAGGAATTTTTGCAAAGCTAAGGGAGGACTTTTGGACCAGAGGAACGAATCCCCCAAATTTTCTCAAACACAAATAAAACTCTCAAGTTCATCAACACTTGAGAAATCAAAAAAACCCAGAATCCCAAACACTCACCTCTTTGATTCTGAAGAACACCACACACATAAAAGTTTGTTCAAACTCAAAGGCAACCTTCTGTGACAACTCTTCGAACCAAAAGCAAACCCCCTGTGACTACTCTTTGAATTCCAGAAACGTCCAGGTAGCAGTTCAAGTTCGAATCCCACATCCATTCAAGGCCTGAAGCAAGGTAAGTCACTCTTACCCCTGAACCTTTCGTTTCATGGCATAGTATGTGAATAATCTTCCCTTTCATTTCAAAACATGTACATAACACTTTGGTTCTTTTCGTTTCCACCTACTTAATATGCTTTCAGAGCTAACCCCTTTCGTTTTGCTGCTTGTTTACTTAAATATGCATTAAGTATTAACTGATTGTAAGGCAATACTAGCATGGCCTTATGCCATGTTGCTGTTCAAAAAGTTCAAATGAAAGAAACAGGAGACAAGAGTATGAAACGAAGCCTTTGGTTTCCACACTGACTTCCAGGCCCAGCCAGAGACACGCTCACACTGATTTCACTGGCCCAATCGAAGAAGGCAATAAGGCAGAAAGGCCCAGCCAGAGGCACACTTTCACTAAGTCCAGACTCAGACGAAAGGCACTCCCATGCTGGTGCCAACCTCCAATCGAAGTACATGACCTGACTGGTGCCAAAGCCCAATCGAAGGCCATGACCTCACTGGTGCGAACTCCCAATCGAAGGAAGCCTAGAAATGAAAATCGAAGGCTGCTCCTGCCCAAATCGAAGGAGCTCATTTTTTCTTCTTTTTATCTTATTTTTTCCTTTATATTCTTCTGCACTTCAATATGGTTGTAATAGTGTAGGATATTTATTTGCTACATTTTTATTGCTTTATACAAATGCTAGTAAATAGGTGTGTATGGAAAGATAAAACCAACAAGTAGGAAACCCTTAATCAAGACAAAATGCATGCAAATCAAACACACTATTCACACATGCACCCTTAGGGTATCTCCACTTGGTTGCCTAAACAAATGGGCCATGTTATGCATGTCAAGTATTTTGGAAAAACAAAAACAATCAAAATGATCATAGTCCCTCGATGACGCTATCTGAGTTGCCTAAACAAAATGATCAAGTCCCTCAAGAAAATTGCCAAAGATACTTGACACTATTGCTATCATGGTCTATACGATGACCCGCACCTGTCCCGTTAACATCCTAACACAAGGTTGTTCATCAAACACAATGGTGAAACAACACTGTTAAAAGGGTTAAATAGATAAGAAAGATCTTTGAGTAAAATAGGGTAGACAACTCTTAGTTACTTGATCAAAAATCTTGCAAAACATCCTTGCCATTTTTCAAAGCACACTCCACAACACAATTCCAAAACAACTTTCAAAACATTGAATTATCTTTTCAAAAAGACGCACACCTTTGTATATATTCAAACAAAGAATCATTACAAAGGTTGCCTAGACAAGGCATCTTTTTCAAAACATTTTCAAAACCACACACACAAAACACCATTTCAAGCAATTGAAAAGCAAAGGCAAGTGATATAAAACAAGTAACTAAGAGCCCATGGATAACCATGGATGAAAAGGGTGCTAGCACCTTCCCTTTTCATAATCTACCCCCCGAACCCACGAAAACATCTCAAAGGTCTTTCCTGTGGTTTTTGACCTTTCCTTAGGATAAAATAAAAAGTTGGTGGCGACTCTTGCTAAACCGAAACATTTGCAAACACAAACGCAAAATCCCAAGTCAGTTCTCCCACCGTATCACAGTCATCAATCGTTGTGACCACCTTAAGCCCTACTCATTATTCAAAACTGACTGTGGAAGGTGAGAAATAAACCACCTTGCTAGGAGAGGAGTACAGCACATGTGAACGCCTCTTTTCCTCATTGTTCGTGTGTAAAATGAGTGTAGAATGTCCCCAAGCAATGTAGGTATGGGATTCCTGGACATGAAAATCTTGACAGTATTCACATCTATGAGTTGATCGGGATTTGGGAACAAGACCAACCCATAAATAAGGAGTGCCATAATCTCTTCAAAGGCTTGCAGATCCAGGGAATTCCAACACTCTTGTGCCTTCTCAAACAAGAACTTTGCCAAGAAGCCCTTGACACCACTTCTGGTTTCCCAATGCCCCTTGATGTCATATGGTTGCAAGTGTAATGCTTGAGCAACATCTTCAGGCTTTGGTTCTTTTTCCGTACCGTTGTAGGGTAGTTGATTAAGAATAGGAATTCTCAGGAGTTGAGAAAATTCCTCTAAAGTAGGCACCAATTTGTAATCAGGGAATGTGAAACAGTGGTGTAGGGGTTCAAAGAACTGGAAAAGCACTTTCACCATGTCTTCTTCAATGCTGGTGTTGACTAAGTTGAGGAGTCTACCATGTCTTTCAGTGAAGAGAGAATTCTCCAGAATCTTGGAAGTAAGTTCTTTGAGTTGAGGAGGAATCCTCACAAGGTTGACTTGAATTGTTTTCCTGCGAAGAGATTCCATGACCTACAAAACAAGAACAAAGATGAAGATCCAAACCCTTGAAATGGTTAGTGGATGCATATGATGCTTTATAATGTTCATGATGTATGCACAAACACATGTACAAGCAAGTCACACAAAACCCTAGTTTCAGGCTTGCATGAGGTTTCATAGGTAAGTACCCTCTTGAGTTTAGTTGGATCAAAACTTGTCCTATAAATAGTAACCGGGTTCTAAGGAGCTCAATATCATTGGATTGTTTTCTATGTTCATTGTTTTGGTTTAGCCACTTAACTAGCGGCCAAAATATTCCAATAAAACAACCCTCAATGAGTGTAGTATCGAGTATCTACCAACTTCGGACTGCACCAATGTCGGTCATCTCACTACCCCTAATAAAAGGCCAAGATGGTCAAGTAAGGTTCTAGTTCATTAGTGCTTAATGACATCACTCAGCGGCCCCGTATTCTCTTTGATTGACTCAAAGGCTACCGGTACTCACAAATATGTCGCACTAATATAGCTATTGCTTCAATCGTGTCGGTATACCCCGCACAGTTTCCACAACGTATTGCTATCTATGAATGTTTCCCAAATCCGGGTGGAGGATTTCAAGCCCAAACAAGAGAACCAAAATGTAAAGCAATCAAAGCAAACAATAATCATGCAAAGAGTGTTCTAAGCCCTAAGGTTACTCCACTTTTAAAGTTTTCCCCAGCAGAGTCGCCAGTTCTGTGATACGGTGGGAGAACTGACTTGGTGTTTTGCGTTTGTGTTCGCAAATGTTTCGGTTTAGCAAGAGTCGCCACCGACTTTTTATTTTATCCTAAGGAAAGGTCAAAAAGCACAGGAAAGACCTTTGAGATGTTTTCTTGGGTTCGGGGAGTAGATTATAGAAAGGGAAGGTGTTAGCACCCTTTCTATCCATGGTTATCCATGAGCTCTTAGTTACTTGCTTAGATCACTTGCTTTGATTTTCAATTGTTTGAAATGGTGCTTTTCAATTGTTTGAAATGGTGCTTTGTGTGTGGTTTTGAATGATGTTTTGAAAAGAGGCCATTGTCGTGGAAACCTTTGTAATGATTCTTGTTTGAATGTATACAAAGGTGTTTTTGTATTTTGAAAAGGTTTTCAATGTTTTGAAAGTTGGATTTTGAAATTGTGTTGTGAAGTGTGTTTTGAAGATAGCAAGGATGTTTTTGTAAGTTTGATCAAGTAACGAAGAGTTATCTACCCTATTTTACTCAAAGATCTTTCTTATGTTTTTAACCCTTTTAACAGTGTTGTTTCACCATTGTGTTTGGTGAACAACCTTGTGTTAGGATGTAAACGGGACAGGCGCGGGTCATCGTATAGACCATGATAGCAATAGTGTCAAGTATCTTTGGCAATTTTCTTGAGGGACTTGATCATTTTGTTTAGGCAACTCAGATAGCGTCATCGAGGGACTATGATCTTTTGTTTTGTTTTTGTTTTGCCAAAGTACTTGACATGCATACCATGGCCCATTTTTGAAGGCAACAAGTGGATTATAATCCTAGGGGTGCAAGTGTGCATTGTGTTTGTTTTTTCATGCATTTTTATCTTGGATTAGGTCAAGCTATTTGTTAATTTGATTTTGCATACAAACCCTAGGTCTAATCATGGCATAATTGAAAGAATTTAAAGGTGCGAGAATTTAAATTCTACACTATTACAACATGATATAGGGAGGGGGGTGCAAGTTTGAATTGGGGATATTTGACAAGGAAATAAATTCTAAGTTATTACAACCATATCAAATGTACAAGTGATATTTAAATGTATAACAATTGAATATGGTACAATAAATAAATGTCAAATAAATGATATTATGCACAAAATGATTTTTATGTATGTGAAAAAGATATTTTTTAATGTGAAACATAAACAAAATAAAAAAAAGTCAAATTTTAATTATTTATTGGTTATTTTAGGGCAAAACCCTAATTTTCAAATGAATGACAATATTTATTAATTATATACAATATATATTAATTTATGCAAAAATAAAAGTATATTGTAAAAAAAAGTATTTTTGGTGTCAAATATTAATAAAAATAAAAATGTATTATTTTGTATTTTTTTGTCCTAATTATCTAATAAAATAAAGTATATAAGTATATATATATATATATATATATATATATATATATATATATATATATATATATATATATATATATATATATATATATATATATATATATATATATATATATATATATATATATATATATATATATATATATATATATATATATATATATATATATATATATATATATATATATATATATATATATATATATATATATATATATATATATATATATATATATATATATATATATATATATATATATATATATATATATATATATATATATATATATATATATATATTAAACATATTAAACATATAAAAATAAAATTATTTATTTACAAAAAAAAGTGTATATTCAAGAAAATATTTCCAAAATGTAAATAAAAATAATAACTAAAAAAAGTATATTTTTTGTATTATTTTTAAGTTTTATTAAAAGAAAAAAAGGTTTATTTATACATATATGCCTAAATAAAATAAATAAATATCAAATAAATGTGAAAAAATATGGAAAATTATTTTTGGCATTTTTTATATTTGAATAAAAAAAACATAAAGTCAGAATAAAAAATAAAAACATGAAAATGACAAATATTCAATCAAATGGGCCAGGGGGGTGCAAACTGAACAAAGGGGTGCTAAAAGCAAGAATGACTCAGGCCCAGCCCAAGCCATCATCTTCAACCTCTAGCATTTGTCAAATGCGCACGCTTCTTGGTTCAAAAGCTAACTCCTGATTCTTTGATCCTTTGACAAAACTTAAAACATGAAACTTGTAGAGAATTTAAACACGAATCTAACCATATAAAGTATTAAATCTAACTCTCAAAGACCAGAGAGAATTTCTTTGGCCCTAAAATCTGACCTAACTTTTTTCACATGTTCATGGATGAAACTCTCTCAGCACGATTAATGTATGAAAACTAAGCATATGTATGGCTTCAGGGCTATGAGTACAACATATTTCATTCACAAACCTAAGCCTAACCATTCCTAAATAGAGAGATAGAAGTCCATGAAATACCTGTTTCAGCTTGAATCGAGTATGGAAATGCAGCAACCTTCAATGGTGTTTGAGCTTCTGTTGAGCTTGCCTGAGGTCCAAGGAAGCTTCTCCAATGGTTGGCTTGCTTTGAAGCACCTCGAATCGTGCTGTAGAACTCCACCTGCAAAGCTTGGAAACGAAAATGGAAAAGCGTGTTAGAGGTGTTACAGCTTGCAATGGATGATCAGGATAGCTCAGGTGGATGGTATGGAAGGTGTTTGAACAGGTTTGGGCAAAAACGCACGAGCAAATTGTGTTGTGGAACTCAATCTGCAGGGAGTGCCCTGTTTTGCAGCAAAACAGGGATTTTGTGTATTAGGAGGTATGAGGGATGGAAGGGTCGTGCCTTAGGTCTGTTTTGATGTATGGAACTTGTTCACAAAGTTTGTTTTTGCTTGTGTTAACAGAAAATGAGAGTTGGTGCATGTTTTGCAATGTTTCTTCTACTTGAAGCAAGAAAATGCAAATGATGTTATAGCCCTGTCCAAGCCTGCATATCATGCTGCATCTTTGGTTCTTGGTAAATGGAATTTGTGTACTTGATCTTGCCTCAAAGATCTGGCCCCATATCTCAAAGATTTAGTATTTGACATAAAGCAACTTTAGGCAAAAATGGCAATTCACCTTTTACTACTTAAGGCTTAAACTTGCATGTAATGCCCAAATGAACAAAATAATCCCTCAACTCAATGGTTATGCATTAAATTAAGGTGTGTAAACTGGTTTTGAGGCCTGCAAGCTAGCATTACATAAGCTGATTTGAAAATGCAAGTTGCTATGAACATGCCTTGGCCATGAACAAAAGTGAGTTTTTGCCAACTTTGTGAATTCGATTCTCTCTAACCACAAGGGTGTTTGATGAGTTCTTGGATAATTTGGAAAGCTTGGAACATGTACTACAATCCATCTTTGTAATTCAAATTGAAACTCCAAGTGGAACCATGTGAAAAATGGCCAAGAAGATGGGTCAAAATCCTGCCTAGACTAGGGCAAATTTTCTCTAAGTTAAAAGTTTTAGATGCCCTTGTTCCAAAAATCATAACTTAAGATACATGCTTCTTTTTAGAAAACTTTGTGAATCAAAGTTGTAGACTTTGTGATGGACTACAACTTTAATGTTTCAAGTTTTGTTTGAATCCATTTGCATCTTGGTGAAAAAATGGGACAAAGTTAGGAAAAAATAGGAAAATTTCATAACTTAGAAAATTTCTAAGTTATGAAATTTTTTCATTTCAAACCCTAATTTGCAATTTTGGGTTTCTTGATGAACAAATTTCATAATTTGACATGTCTTGATGAAAAATGAATCTTGGCACTTGATTTTGACCAAAAAGTCAAAGTTTGACTTTTCAGTGTACAGTCAAATTTTAATCAGTTGACTGGAAAATTCATCTGTCAATCCTATGCATTTGAGATCTTTTGAAATTGTTGAATGGGTCAAGACAATGTAATTGAGTCCTTGAGTCCATATGTGAGCTTGGTTTTCCATTGGTTAGGTCAAAGAGTCAAAAATTGCCTTTGTGCAGTCAAAACCCTAAAAATGACCATTTTGCCCTTTTGGTGATCTGATCAAATTTCTTGTGGAATTGTGATCCAAATTTGATCAAATGGTTCATATGATTTCATAATGTTGATGTGGGTCAAATTTCATGAGGTTTGACTGTCAATTGGCCACAGTTGACTTTTTACCCAATACAACTGATTTCTAGGTCAACTGTCCAACTGACTGGGCAAAGATTTGAATCAAAGGTTGAAACTTGGTATGGGCAAACTTGTGAACCCATCATGAAGTATGAAAGTCAATTTGGGCATTGTAGGTCAAAACATCCTTGTGCAAACTCAAACCCTAATTTGGGTCAACAGTGCAAGGAGGGGTCTTGAGCAGAGCAAACTCTAGCTTGATCTTGAGTTCCAAGAGTTTTGTGATGAGAAAAGGTTGATGAAATGAGAGGGAAAATTTTGGGGTACAACAGTAAGGCTAATCACTTCTGGGATAGTCTAGACTTCCAGGCACTCGAAGATATTCTTCCTCTTCTGATATATGGCTTGGTATTGTTTCCTAACTCTGACTCCTTTATTGATGTGAATGCGGTAAAAATCTTCATCTCTGGTAATCCTGTACCCACTCTCTTGGGTGACATTATTCATCAGCTTTATACCCGTACTTCTCGGAGGCGAAGAACCTTGATGTGCTGTGCTCCGTTATTGGCGAGGTGGTTTATTTCTCACCTCCCCAAATCAGTTTTAAAGAACAAGGAAGGCATGGGCTGGGCTTATAGGGTTATGTCTCTCTCTCACAATGACATCATTTGGACTATTAAGGGTATGGACGAGGTGGCCGTTATTGATCTCTATGGGGAATACCCCAATGTTCCACTGATCGGAACCAATGGAGGAATTACTTATAATCCATGCTTGGCCTTACGTCAGTTTGGGCGAGCCAGAAGGGAAGGACCTCATGAGCTGCTAATGCCTAATGTAGTCTTTGATTTTCAAGGGGATAGTGACGAGCAACGCCGCAGATTCATCAGAGCTTGGGATAGAGTTCACAGGTCGGATCCACACGAGTTGGGTGCAAAGACTTCTCTACCAATGGAACCATATCTCCGGTGGGTTCGCATACATGCCTAAAAGCTGGGAATGCCCTATGAAGCCTTCATGCCTATTATTGTTGAGGTTGCTGATGAGGAAGGGGTTCCTCCTACTATCTTACACCCTTACATGCCTACTGACATTGGGGCATTGAAGAGGTCATGGATGCAACTGAGAGAAGAACAGGATACTTACCGAGAAAAGTATCACGAGCAAGAGCGAAAGATCCAGAAGTTGACAAGGTAGTTGGAGAATGAGCAGATCATCAACGACTATGTCAACACCAAAGGGAAACGACCATGGGAGCGCTGATTGTCTTTTGATTATTTCTAGCCTTGGTTTACTTTTCAGTATTTCCTTTCTTGTAACGCCTTAAAAGGCATTTGTTGAACAATTTGAATTTCAAGTTTATCTAATAAAAGTGTGCTTTATTTCTTGTTTACGAATTTGAATCTCTCGATGTATTTGAAATCATATCATATGCATTTCATTCCATGCACCTCATAATAGGTACCCTTACAGGCTTTTCTCATCTTCTTCGCTGTTTATTTCAGCATCATGTCTTCTGAACCATCAACTGAACAAGCAATCAAGGCTCTACAGGCCCAAAACACCCAGTTCCAAGAATTGTTCATGAATCTAGCTAAGGGTCAGCAAGATCTGAAGGCCCTTATCTCGAAAGAGAAGAAGAAGAAGAAGAAGACGGTCCTATTTAACATGGGCCACAGGTTTGGAAACAGGCTACGAGATGAAGTTGATTTGACCACCTCATCTAGAGGGAAAGATAGTCAGAAAGAAAGGAGGGCTCCTAGCCCTATGGTTTCAGACAACGAGACAAATTTCGATGAAGACTAGTATCCTTTGACTGAGGATAGATACAAATAACTGGAAGACCGGTTGAGTGCGATGGAAGTACAGAAAGTACCTAGTCTGGACTTTGGTGATTTAGGTCTGTCATCTGGGGTGGTGATTCCCCACAAGTTCAAAGCACCAGCCTTTGCTAAGTACGACGGAGTTTCTTGTCCAAAATTGCACCTCCGTTCGTATGTTAGGAAGATTCAGCCGTACACCGCTGACAAGAATCTCTGGATCCACTTCTTTCAAGACAGTCTCTCAGGGACTCAGCTTGAATGGTTTTACCAGCTGGAAGGAACTAGCATCCGTAATTGGGAAGATTTGGCCGCTGCTTTCTACAAGCAGTACTAATACAATGACGACCTCGCTCCCACGCGTACCCAACTCCAGGGTATGTCAATGGGTGTGAGCGACGGTTTCAAAGATTATGCTCAGAAGTGGAGGGACCTCGCTAGAAGAGTGCAACCACCCTTGGCTGATAAGGAGTTAGTTGATATGTTTCTGGGGACCTTGTCTGGTCTGTATTTCAACCATCTGATTGGAAGTTCTTCGTCCAGGTTTACAGAGCTGATCATGACCGGGGAAAGGATTGAGGCTGGTATCAAATCTGGTAAAATACAGAAGGGTGCTTCATCAGGCATCGAGAAGAAGCCTTTTAAGAAGGAGTCCAGTGCTGTTTACAGTTCGAAAAGCCAGAATAGACCTGAACACTGCCAAGTTGTTAATGCGGTTGTTATTTCAAGACCTGTTGGTGCTCCGCAGCACAACAATCAGCCAAAGGCCGAGAGATCGCGAAGGCAATTCACTCAGCTCAACATGACTTTATCTCAGATTCTGTCGCAGTTATTGAAAACCAATCTAGTGATTCCAAGGGAAGCCCCGAAGAATCCCAACACTACATCACCAAAGTACAACCCTAATGCCCGCTGTGCTTTTCACTCCGATAGCCCGGGGCATGACACAGATGATTGTTGGGTTTTGAAGAACAAAGTACAGGACTTAATTGATGCGAAGGATATTGAGTTCGAAGCACCTGAAAGATCTAATGTTGTAACTGCTCCTATGCCCAAGCATGGAGTAAATGCTGTAAATGAAGACTCGTTTGTGGTTTCTGTGAACGACATTGTTACCCCTTTGATGACTGTGAAGAAGAACCTTTTGTTAGCCGGTTTATTTCCGGGTTATGACGAAGGTTGCCGTATGTGTTCTATCCTACCTACCGGTTGCCATATTTTGAAGTCAGGTGTCCAACACCTGATGGACAATAAGGAAATCCTGTTTGAGAAGACTGTTGTTCCTTTAGTTAATACTGAAGAAGTTTCCATTATCACCATTTTCGACAATTCTTCCAAGGCTTCCTCGAGAAAGCCTGTTAGAATTACATTTGTTCCAAGGATCACACCGTTGATCATCACTGTTCCTGGGCCTATCCCCTATACATCTGATAAAGTTGTCCCTTGGCACTACGGGGCTGATGTTTATTATCACGGAGTGAAACAAGATTTGGATTTTGATACTGATGTCAGCAATATTGTTGGACCTGCCAAAGTCACCCGCAGCGGAAGACTTTTCTCCCCTGATATATCTCCACCAACTGCCCGCAAACCTATTGTTATTACACCTGCAAGTGTACCTGCTGCTATTCCTGTTCAAGTTCCCATTCTTACCCCTGTTGCCGAGTCGTCCGACACTCGGGGCAAAGGGACCACTGATGAGCCTGCCCGGATGGAGGCACCAAAGAAAATTACTGTTGAAGCCTCTAGACAAGAGATGGAGGAAATTTTGAAGATCATCAAAAAGAGCGACTACAACGTAGTCGAGCAGCTGGGGCATACCCCATCCAAAATCTCCATGTTATCACTGTTTTTATGCTCAGAGGCCCATGCCAAGGCTCTGATTGCATTCCTGAAGACTGCACACGTACCTCAAGAAACATCAGCTGATCCGTTTAAAGATTGTGTGGCTAGTCTGACTGCTGATAATGGGTTGGGTTTCTCTGACGCCAACTTGATTGTTAAGGGGAAGAATCACAACGATGCCCTGCATGTCTCCATTGAATGCAGGGGCACTACTCTTACTCATGTATTGGTGGATACTGGTTCCTCATTAAACGTTCTGCCTAAGAAAGCTCTAGACCGGTTGGACTGTGAAGGGTTGGAGCTGAAACCAAGCAACATTGTTGTCAGGGCCTTTGATGGGTCTAAGAGAATGGTGCATGGAGAAGTGGATGTTCCTATTAAGGTTGGTTCTCAGGTTTTCGCCTCTACATTCTATGTGATGGACATCCGACCATCTTATTCATGTTTGTTGGGTCGTCCGTGGATCGACAAAGCTGGGGCAGTGACGTCTACGCTCCACCAGAAGCTAAAGTACCCGATGAAAGGGAAATTGTGACAGTACAAGGAGAAGAGGAGTACATGGTGAGCCACCTCAACTCTTTTCGATATGTAGAGATGGATGGGGAGTTCATTGAGACCCATTCCAACATTTTGAAGAGGTTCCCCAGACGCTGGCATCAACTGAGATTGTGGTTGAAGATCCTCCAATGAAGATGGCTTCCTTCAAGGATGCCCGGGTTATTGTCGAGAAAGGTGGGTGTGCAAATTGAGGCCAACTCCCTGATTTCGCACAGAAGACTAACAAGTTTGATTTGGGTTTCACTGTAGAAGCTCAAAAGGCTGTTCGGAATGCACGGATCAGAAGACCTCCCTTGTTCATTAGCAATTCAGGAGTGAATGCCATTGAAGATGACGTTGAAGAGTCTGAGTTTGACAGTTGGATCTACCCAATGACCGACAGTGGACTAAGCAACTGGACAGCAAAGGACTTCATCCCAATTTCTTTTGTTACCCAGTAATGAGACTTTTTGTTTTGAATTTGTAACAGACAATGTTTTAAACTCTACGGCCCGGTGTCTTACCCGGGGCACCGTGGCTTCATTTGTGAGTGCTTTATGTGTGTCATCTACATATATCATTAATAAAAGCATTGGACGTTTTCTTGCATTTCAAATTTTGCGCTCCTTGTTTTTCTTTTATTATATATTGCAAAACAACTATTTTACACACACTCACATATACAGGTCTACATCTACTCTGGATCTCACTGGTAACGACTCTGCTACTGCCAGTTATAACTTCGAAAGTCCGATCAACTTAGCCGAAGATGAAGGTGAAGATGATTGCGAAGTGCCTGGTGAAATTGTGAGACTGCTACTCCAAGAAGAGAGGGCTATACAGCCACATGAAGAGCCAGTGGAAACAGTGAATCTGGGTACAGAGGTAAACAAAAAAGAGGTCAAGATCGGGGTAAATCTGGAGCTTAGTGTGAAGCAACAGATGATTCAGATATTGTGTGACTACGTTGAGATATTTGCCTGGTCTTATGAAGATATGCCTGGGTTGGATACTGATATTGTGGTTCACCGATTTCCTACCAAGGAAGATTGTCCTCCAGTGAAACAGAAAGTCCGTCGAATGCGCCCGAATATGTCTGAGAAAATCAAGGCTGAAGTGATGAAACAGTTTGACGTCGGTTTTCTAGCAGTTACTTCTTACCCACAGTGGGTGGCCAACGTGGTTCATGTGCCGAAGAAGGATGGTAAGGTTCGAATGTGTGTCGACTATAGGGATCTGAATAGGGAAAGTCCTAAGGATGATTTCCCTCTACCTCGTATCGACGTTCTGGTTGACAACACCGCTCAGCATAAGGTCTTCTCCTTTATGGATGGTTTCTCCGGTTATAATCAGATTAAAATGGCTACCTAAGACATGGAGAAGACAACTTTTGTTACTCAGTGGGGTACCTTTTGCTACAAGGTCATGCCTTTTGGACTGAAGAATGTTGGGGCAATGTATCAGTGCGCCATGGTTGCTTTGTTTCATGACATGATCCATCATGAGATTGAGGTATACATCAATGATATGATTGCAAGGTCCCAGACGGAGGAGGAACACCTTGACCATCTGCAGAAGTTATTTGACAGGTTGAAGTTGTACAAGTTGAGGTTAAACCCGAACAAATGCACCTTCGGGGTGAGATCTGGTAAGCTGCTGGGTTTCGTCGTAAGCGATAAAGGTATTCAAGTGGATCCTGCAAAGGTGAAAGTTATACAGGAAATTCCAGTTCCCCAAACAGAGAAAGAAGTTAAAGGCTTTTTGGGACGTCTGAACTACATTGCCCGATTCATCTCACACCTGACTGCTACTTGTGAACCAATCTTCAAGTTACTGAAGAAAGATCAAGTAGTACGTTGGAACGATGAATGCCAGACCACTTTCGAAAGGATAAAAAAGTATCTCTAAGAGCCACCTATTCTGATGTCGCCAGTTGAGGGGAGACCTTTGATCTTATACTTGACAGTACTCGACAACTCAATGGGGTGTGTGCTGGGGCAGCATGACGAGTCTGGCCAAAAAGAGCATGCTATTTATTACCTTAGCAAAAAGTTTACCGACTGCGAGACCCGATACTTGTTGCTCGAGAAAACTTGTTGCGCTTTGGCATGGGCTGCTCGCCGGCTGAGACAGTATATGCTGACTCACACTACTCTATTGATATCAAAGATGGATCCAATCAAGTATATCTTCGAAAAGCCTGCCTTGTCCGGAAGAATAGCAAGATGGCAGATGATCTTGACTGAGTATGACATCCAATACACAACCCAAAAGGCAATCAAAGGAAATGTGTTGGCAGACCATATGGCACATCAGGCAGTGGATGATTACCAGTCTATGAACTTTGAATTTCCGGATGAGAATATCATGCTAGTAACTGACTGTGAGGAACCTGGACCGGATGAAGGACCTGAGGAAGGATCCCGGTGGTCTATGTACTTTGATGGAGCTTCGAACGCTTTGGGTAACGGCATTGGCGCCGTGATCATATCTTCTAAGTGTCTTCGGAGATTCCTCTCTCGTGATCAGTCAGATCAAAGGCGAGTGGGATACGAAACACCCAAATCTTATTCCTTACAAGGAGTATGTGTTGACATTGCTTTCCCGCTTCAAGGAGATAACCTTTGAACACTTCCCAAGAGAGGAGAATCAGTTGGCGGACGTGCTAGCTACGATGTATTCTATGTTCAAAGTTGTGATACGGTGGGAGAACTGACTTAAGGTTTTGCGTTTATATTCGCACTTGTTCGGTTTAGCAAGAGTCGCCACCGACTTTTTATTTTATCCTAAAGGAAAGGTTAAAAAGCACAGGAAAAACCTTTGAGATGTTTCGTGGGTTCGGGGGGTAGGTTATGAAAAGGGAAGGTATTAGCACCCTTTTCATCCATGGTTATCCATGGGATCTTAGTTACTTGTTTTAGATCACTTTCTTTGATTTTCGATTGCTTGAAATGGTGGTGTGTGTGTGTTTGAAAATGTTTTGAAAAAGATGCCTTGTCTAGGCAACCGTTGTAACAATTCTTTACTCGAATGTTTTATAAAGGTGTTTGTCTTTTCGAAAAGATGTTTCAAATGTTTTTGAAAGTTGTTTTTTGAAAGTGTGTTGTGGAGTGTGTTTTGAAAAGTAGGCAAGTGTGTTTTGCAAGTTTGATCAAGTAACTAAGAGTTGTCTACCCCTAAATTTACTCAAAGATTTTTCTCATGTTTTAACCCTTTTAACAGTATTGTTCCACCATTGTATTTGGTGGACAATCTTGTGTTAGGATGTTAACGGGACGGGCGCGGGTCATCGTATGGACCATGAATGCAATGGTGCCAAGTGTCTTTGGAAATTTTGCTTGAGGGACTATGATCATTTTGTTTAGGCAACTTCGAAAGCGTCATCGAGGGACTATGATCATTTGATTTGTTTTGTTTTGCCAAAGAAACTCAACATGCAAGCATGGTCCATTTTGGAAGGCAACGAGCGGGATTACCCTAGGGGTGCAAGTGTGAATTGTGTATTGATTGTCATGCATTTGTCTTGTATTAGGTTATCTAGCGGTTGATTTTATTTACATACAAACCCTAGGTCTAAACATGGTATAATTGAAAGCGATAAATTGCAGGAATTTAAAGTCTACGCTATTACAAATAAGTATCCGGGAGTGGGGGTACAAATATTTACAAATGGGGATGAGACTTAATAGGAGAGTAGTGTCCAAATATATTTACAACCAAATTGAATCGCAATCTCAATGTAAAATGTAGCAATGTGCAAGAATAAAAGATAAGCAAATGTATTGGTGAAAGTGTATGTGAATGTTTACAAGTGATGCAAGATGTTAACTTAATATATTATTAAGTATTTTATGATTTTTTTGGATTTTTATTGATTATGCACAAACAAAAGATTTAATAAAAGAAAAGAAAATGCCTAAGAAATTCTATTTTTATGTATTAATGTTAATGTTTTATATACAAAAGTTTAAATTAAGCAAAAATGCTAAACTTAATAAACCTAGGTTTTATGCTTTTTTTTAATTGTTCTAAAATAAAATATAAAACAATCTAGAAAATTTTGTATGTATATATAAAAAGGTTAAAGTGTTATTTTTTATTTACAAAATTCAATTATGTTATAAAAAGAAAATAAAAGAGTATTGTTGTACCCCAAAATTTGCCCTCCCATTTTCTTCAAGGTTTGCTAAGAGCATGCTTCAAAATCTCCCAAGGGTTGCACAGTCCAATGGCCTCCTAGCAGTCAAAAATTAGGGTTTTGGTTCTGGAAAAGAAATTGAAGTTTCCAAGGGTCCAAACAAGTCCCACATGCCCATAAACATTGTCAAGCATCCTTATGTCAAGTTTCAAGACTCACAACACCAAATTGCACAGTCAAAAACCCTAATTGCTTCACAAGTCAACTGTAGGGGCAAAATGGTCATTTGACAGTCAAAAGCCCAAATTTTTGGTCAACATCTTATTTTGAAGCCACAAACATCATTTGATCAATTATTGATCATGATTCTCAAAGCATGACTCAAAAAGTCTCAAGATGCAAAAGTTTCTATTTTTGGACAGTTGGAAAAGTCAACTGCAAATTGACCAAGGCATAACTTCCACATGGCTTATCATAAAAATCCCATCCAACACTCATTTTGAAGAGAATGACATTTCCTACAACTCATCTTCACACTTCAAGTCCAAGAAATGCCCTCACAAAAAGTTATCAATCTCAACATTATAGGTCATTTTCAAAAGTCAACAAAAAGGCACTTTAAGTCAAAGACCATAACTTGATATTGGTAAATCAAAATGACATGGGACCAAAGACATTGGTTAGAGGACTTCAAGACATTTCCAAAATGTCCAAGAACATGATCAAAGCTTAAAAATTGAGCAAGATATGCCTTGTGGAAGTTGGGAAATTTTTGGGAATTTTGAAAAGTCAACTTTGCTTCAAATGCCTCAAAATTGCTAATGGGCCTCAATTTCTTCCATGAATCATCACCCAAAAGCTATGCATGACCCATTAAGCTAAAAGGGAGTTATTTTCTTATTTTTAATTAATTAATTGAATTTTTAATCCTATTAATTCATTTAATTAAAATTAATTATGAGAAAAATACTAAAACATGTTTTCCAAATCTTTTTGTGCAGCATATTCTCCCATTAAGACCTAAATATTTCGTGTACCACATCAAGGGACAAAATCTTCCATAATTGGCAATGATTGGCATGAAAAAGATTTGGAAAAAGATGTTTGAAAATCAAATATCAAAAACATCAATGCATGGATTATGGGCCAGTTTTCTTGACCTAATTCACTCACATACATATGCACATTGAAAACCTAATGCATTGGACAAGCAAGCGGCGCAGAAACTCATAGAACAAGGTTGCACTTTTTTCACAAAATATCAAAAACTGTTTTCATAGTTGCAGTGTGATTCAAAGCTCAAAAAATATTCCAAACTCTTGCTGGGACCTTCCTGAACGTGTCTCAATACCTTTCCAGTCTCCATACTCAAGGAATTGGTAGAACCACGTTGCATTTGTTCATAAAATGTTCATAATCGTGTTTTGATTTCTAGACATTATCCATGCATTTTTATTGTTGATTTATACTAACATGACTGCTCTGAAGCTAATGGTACCACCCAATTGAAGAATGGTTGCCTGTACAATAATCCACCATGAACGCATGTTAGGGTTTCATAAACCTTGATTTAGGGCTTTACACATATGGAACAATTGGACATTCAAACCAGTACCATTGAGATCGTGACCTTCAAACAAATAGAAACCACCCATCGCGCCCTTTTTCTTTTTGACTATATGCTAATCGCTATTATTGCAGGTCTGGCTTAGTGGGGGTTTAAAACCCCCGCTATCTGTTTTGTAAATACAGGGAAAACGTGAAGAAGATGAACGTGTCTCAGGATGACTGGCTCGTTTGAATTTTTGGCGCGTGGTGTACCATAAGCGTGTTTTTCTTTTATATTATTCACATCCCATTGATATTACAAATGCGTTCAATGGCTCAATTGGAAAATGCGCTGGCTTGCAGGTATTGGGACCTAGGTTCGATTCCCAGGTCCCCCATATTTCTTCATAATTTTGTTTGTAACATGATCAGGTGGTACTTCGCTCCAGTGGTCCACCAAACGCCCAATACCTGCGCCTGCCACATGTCCCCGTGGATCAATCCAAAGGCCATCATGTGGACTCCATCATGCACACTAGTCAACCATGCCATACACAATGCTGGAAAGTCAAAAAAGGGCCTGAATCTGTTGGGCCTAATTGCTTCAAAAACTCCCTTTGGGTCCAGACACCCCCAGGGTTTGCTCATTCTTTTAATTCCTTTCTTTCTTTATTTTTTTCTTTTATTCTTTTAATTGTTATTTTGATTAACTGCTTTTATTTAATTCACAAAATAATTTTTATAACACCAAAAAATCAGAAATCATAAAAATAAAATATGTTTCTTTAATTTTTAATTCTTTAAATAGTTTTGTAAATAAATTTTAATAATCAAATTAGTTTAATTTTAGGTCTTCAACTTTAATGTTTTTTTCTTAAATAAACTAAAAAATGTAGAAATTAGGGTTTGTCACATTTTCATCCTTTTTCTTAAATAAATAAATAATTCCTATCATTATTATTATTAACTATTAATTATTTTGTAAATAAATATGTCATTAAATAATTAGTGTAAATTAGGTCAAAACTTAAATATTTTTTTAAATAATTAAAAATAATTTAGAACTAGGGTTTTGTTTAATTTCTAATTTTAATTAATCCTCTTTATTTCATACAATACCAAAAAACCAAAAAAATAACTTCTTTTCTTATTAAATAATTAATTACCCTTTTTAATTCAATTTAATTTCTTTAAAGGGTCCAACGCCCTCGCACATTCGATTATAATTCCTTTTCGCGCGTTTGTTCTTATGTTTTCTTTTTTAATATTATGTAATTGCCCAAAGCCTTGTAATAGTAATTAGGTTTAACTTTTCACATTTACTTTTCGCATTTTATTAAAAAAACGGGTCTTTGTTAATTTGGCGATGTATAGACCCGCGCCTTGTAATAGCGTAGGACCTTTATTTTCTGCACTTTAATTTCCGCACCTTTAAACTGCTAATCACATGAAAGAATGAATGGCCCAAATAAAATCAAATCGTAGCTCACCCAATGCATGACAAGATAAAATATAACTGAAAATGACACACAATTCACACACCACTCTTAGGGTACGCCTCACTGTTGCCTTGCCCCTCGAAACGTGGTCGTCGAGTATAGGACGTCCTAGTGAGTCCTTATGTTCCATTGATCTAGTTGCCTCGAAACGGTTGCCTCGGAACAGTTGCCTCGAAACGGTTGCCTCAGAATAGTTGCCTCGGAATAAAAAGATCAATGGCATAAGGGTAGCTTCTAAGGTGTCTTACGGTTGCTCGGTGACCACACTGTCCCTATAAACGAATTGACCCGAACACCTCCAACGGTGGTGCTACCTACCTCTCAATGGTGGGATGGCACTACCTTAAGGACATTTACACAGCCTAATTCCTTAGGGTAGGTAGATGACTCGTAGATACTTGCTCTAATTCAAAACAAATCAAAAACTTCTTTTCACACCGACACTTTTCAAAAAGCTTTCAAAAACAATTTTTCAAACACTCTTGAGGACTGATACAAGAGTCGAACTGAAATTTTAAATGAAACTTTTTCAAACTCACTCACAATTGAAAAGCAAACATTTTGAAAACACAAATGAGCAAGTATCTAAGAGCCCATGGATAACCATGGATAGAAAGGGTGTTAACACCTTCCCTTTCTATAAATCTACCTCCCGAACCGAGAGACAATCTCATAAGGAATTTTGTTGTGCTTTTGTCCTGTCCATGTTGGAAAAAATAAAAGACGGTGGCGACTCTTGCTTCCGCGACATTTCGTGAATCAGCGTTAAACAGTCAGTTCCAGATCCACCGATCACAGAACTGGCGACTCTGCTGGGGATAATTTTAAAGTGAGGTGTACCTTAGGACTAAGATCACTTGTGTTTTCAATTGTCTGAATTGTTTGCTTTAAATTGTGGGACTGTCTCGGGAGTTCTATAGATCCTAACCCGGATCTGGGGGATACCTTCTTAGAAAATAGCAACAAGGCTGTGAGGGAACTGTGCGGGGTATACCGGCATGGTTGAAGCAGTCTGCTACGTTGATGTGGCACTTTGGTGTGTACCGATAACCCTTGAGTTCAATCAAGGAGAGTACGGGGCCTCCGCGTGGTGTCGTGAAGCATCAACTGACCTTAGGAACCTTAATTGAACCATCTTGGCCTCTTTAGGGTAGTGAGATAACTGACTTTGGTGCAGTCCGAGGTTGGTTGATACTCGATGCTACACTCAATTGAGGGTTCTTTTCTTGGAATATTTCGGTCGCCAGTTCAGTGGATAAATCAAAACGATGAACAATGAAAGCAATCCAATGATATTGGGACCCTTAGAACCCGGTTACTTCTGATAGGACAGGTTTGGAGCCCACTAACTTCAAAAGGGTAGTACCCCAAACTTCATGCTGGCCTAAACTTTAAGGGATCTTTGTGTGACTTGTGTGCTTTCGTATTTGACTACTTGCATGCTTGTTATCTGACACTTGAGTTTCTTGTAGGTTTTGTTTACAGTCCTTAATCTGGACTCATAACAGGGTTACTCATATCACCCCATGCATAACATGACATCATACCATCATACTGTTGCATATATCCTATCCTACCTAAGGACTAACCCATTTCAATGATCTCAAGGGCTTGTGATGCAGGTCATGATGGACCAACATGTCTAGCAAGGGGCAAAGGGGATTTATTTTCCTCTAGCCAAGGTTGTCAGGGGCTATGACCCACTTGATATGATGAGCCTTGACTCTTGAAGAAGGACTCTCAACAAAATGAAGTTCCTTCAATCAAGCTACCGGACCCAAACTCTAACAATTTTCTTGTTTACCCCGCGAGATCCTTGAAAGCATTGCATGCATATCATACATTGCACTACAGGTACCCTTTTGACAGGTCACTTACCTTCTTCGCTGTTTATTTCAGCCGATCGTCATGAATCCTGAAGCATCTACTGAGCAATCCATCCAGGCCCTCCAGGCCCAGAATGCCCAATTCCAGGAGTTGATTAAGAGTCTAGCCCAGGGCCAGCAGGATTTGAAGACTCTGCTCCTGAAGAAGAAGAAGAAGAGGACGGTGATGTTCAACCCTAGATGCAAATCTGGGCATGGGTCACAAAATGAAGATGAACTGACTACCCCATCTGTTGGGAAAGACAGTCCCCATGAGAGAGAAGTTCCTAGCCCAGTGGTCTCCGACAACGAGACTGATTTTAATGATGAGCAGTACCCTCCAGCTGAGGACCAGTACAAACAACTAGAGGATCGTCTGAATGCCATGGAAATTCAACAAGTGCCTGGGTTGGATTTCGGGGACCTGGGTCTATCTTCTGGTGTGGTGATCCCACACAAATTCAAGGCACCTGACTTTGTAAAGTACGACGGGGCATCCTGTCCAAAGCTGCATCTCAGGTCATACATGAGGAGGATCCAGCCCTACACGGCCGACAAGAACTTATGGATCCACTTCTTCCAGGAGAGTCTTTCAGGGACTCAGCTCGACTGGTTCTATCAACTGAATGGAGCCAACATCCGTAGCTGGGAGGACTTGGCCACTGCTTTCTACAAGCAGTACCAGTACAATGCCGACCTTGCTCCCACGCGCACTCAACTTCAGGGAATGTCTATGGGTGCAGGTGAAGGTTTCAAAGAATATGCTCAAAAATGGAGGGACCTTGATGGAAGGGTACAACTACCTCTGACTGACCGCGAGCTTGTCGACATGTTCTTAGGGACCCTGTCCGGTCCATTCTTCAACCACCTGATTGGGAATTCTGCTGCTGGGTTTACAGATTTGGTCTTGACCGGGGAAAGAATAGAAGCTGGCATCAAGTCGGGGGAAATACAGAATGGTGACTCCTCGAACACTGAGAAGAAACCATCCAAGAGAGAATCTAGTGCTGTCAACGCAGTAGCTATTGCAAAGCCGGCCGGTGCTCCTCAGCGTCACCATCAGCAAAGGGAAGAGAGACCTAAGAGGCAATTTACTCCCCTCGGCATGACCTTGTCACAGATATTTCCACAGCTGTTGGAAACCAAGTTGGTAACTCTCATGGATCCCCCGAAGAATCCTAACAGGACACCTTCAAGGTACAACCCCAATGCTCGATGCGCCTATCATTCTGACAGCCCGGGGCATGATACAGATGACTGTTGGACTTTGAGAAACAGGGTTCAAGATCTGATTGACGCCAAGGAAGTCCAGCTCGACTCTCCAGAGACTCCCAATGTGATCACTGCTCCCTTGCCGAGACATGGCTAGGATTGGATCTTTGTTCATTCGAATGTTCAATTTGTAATTTTCTTTTAATTGTTCAAACATTTTGTTTCATGTCAAACTTGGTTATTTCATTAATGCATTACACTTGTCTGTTTTGAAGTAATTATGTTTATTATGCTTAAGACTGCTTTCATTTTTTGATGTCAACTCTCAATTAATAATTCTGAGCCTCTTGAGGGAGGATGACGAAAACGATACCACGACACTTACAGTATGCTTTTGAACAGACCCCGCTGATGAGGTACAGGCATTGTTTCAATTCCTAAACACTGGAGTTATAAGGAAGATAATCCCTCGTCAACCCCTCTGAGCCAAATAAGTAGGAGTTTTTCTTTTCGAAATTTAAAACCCTTAATCATAACCAGGGGCAGGGTAGTCTCTCAGTTGATCCAAGTGCATAACAAATGGAACCAAAAGAAGTCCTTACAAAACAAAGGACAGTGATGGTTCCGAATGATCATAAAGACAGGAAGTCGTTATCTATCAAAACTAAAGCCCAATAAGTCAAAACCTATGAAGGAGACTTACAAAACTGGGGCATCCCGCTGACTGTAATTCCAAAAAAGGAAACAGTTCAGGCAAAAAAACAGGGATAACAAAATCAAAAAGAAAGAGGTCATACAAACCCTCAACAAAAAAGGAAATGACCGCCTAATCAAAATAAATCGTCAGTATCCGAACCATCACTGGTATATCAAAGCAAAGACGCAACAAGGTCTAACGCACGATTAGCTGAGTTTAGGATTGAAGAACATCACGAAGAACGGGTGGGTACAAATAAATTTGAGCCTTTATCCTTTGTTTCTTGAACTGTGAACCAGGCCACGTTATAACCCTTAAAAGTCCTAGTTGAAGCATGGGTTAGTTCGAAAGCATATTGTTACGAAAGGTATCCTGACTCCTTAAGGCTTGCGGTAAAATAACGAATTGACATCACAGTTTACAAAAAAACTCACTTGTTTTTATAAAAAACTGCATTTTCAAAAACTTCAAGACAGACATAAGCTTTGCATTTTTAACATAACTTTGTTTGCATATGACTTTTTGTTCGAACAGCAAAGAAATTCGCACGAAGAATATCTAGTGAACAAAAGCACTTCCAACCAAAGGGGCACGGCATGATCATTGTCCATCATCTGGGGCAGTCCAGCCGAGATTCGGAGAACCTCTCAAAAGACCAACCAGCTTGGGGCAAATCTCCATCTGGATCACCTGGGGCATTCCAACAACGAATCTTGCCTTATCAGACATCTTCTAGTGGTACGGCAATGCAATACTACTGACAGTGACAACTCCCTGCATCCTGAGAGCATGGATATAGTCGAAAAATACTATGCAAAATCAAAGACCCGCTAGGTTGACACACCTAGGCAAAAATAAGGGCTTCCCGGCGAACCAAAAGGGTTCGGGCAAAAGTAAGGGATGAAATGAAAAAATCTGTACACCCGACAAGTCGAAAACCTGAAAAGGCGGCTTGGGCAAAAAAGGGTTATCCCGATGGACTGAAAACCCGAAAGGGCGGTCCAAGCAAAAGTTAGGGATCACAGCGTACGACTATGTCCCGGCATCTCATCACTTGCCTGCCAGAGGAAGATGTGTCAATCGGCAGTCATCAAGCACCTCCACAGGTACCTTCTACCACAGAAACTGGGGCAATAAGAATGGTCTGAACGATCAAGCTGCTCTATCCTCCAGGCACCAAGGTAAGGTCAGCTGAAGAACGTAACCAAGATACCTTAATTCCCCAGAGAGTGAGACAAGACCCAACAATTCTCCCCAAGCAGAGTAGGTCTCCAATCAGCCCTGAGAAGGCCCATACCTCCAGCAAGTCGGCAACACTCTCCCCAAGCAGAGTTAGCTTACTGTCAGCCTTAAGGAAGTTGGATTATTCCCCGGAGATCTCAACATTCCCCAGCGGAGTGTACAAACATTCCTAACAAGCATCCCCAGCAATCTTGATCTAAGATTTTTCCCCGGCGGAATACCGCACATCCAGTGGAGCCACTTCCCCAATACAGTCTCAAAAGCCTCCCCAGGAAAGTTGAATCAATCTCCCCAGTAGGAAGCTTATCCCCAGTAGATTCTGGAAGCTTATCACCTGCAGAGTACGAACGCTCTCCCCCGGCTTTATTCAAAGGTTATTTCCCTACCAGGATATAACTGGGTTATCCTCAGCCAATGACCACGGAAAGATCGTCCTCGGCGAAGTCTTCCTATCCCCAGCGGAGTTCATCAGATCTTCCAACAAAGCCCGACAATGGTATCCCCAACGGAGTATCATCAATATCTCAGCAAAGTGCCTCTCCTTCCCCACAGAGTTCACTCCCCGCAGAGTAATTTATTCGCCAAGTTTATTCCCCAACGGAGTCATCTTCTCCTACCGGTATTCTCGCAACATCAGCCCAGGATTCAACAAGCTCCCGGCATCCGTCAAGGATTTATTTTCCTAGACGAACATACATTCATAAACATCACATTTTCATACATCATGATACATGCATATACGCATCATGTCATACAATCTCATTTATTCCGTTGTTTGATCCATATCATGCACTGCATATGACTGACCTTTACCTTTCGGGAAGGATACAGTTAAATGATCAGCTATGTCAGAATAGACAAATACAGTCAGAATAGACAAATATAGTCAGAAAAGACAAATCCAGTCAAAAAGACAAGTGTAGTTAAATCCCAAAGGTTTTTTCTGATGCTCATCCAGTCAAAGAATACAAATCCAGTTAAATCAATGCCTAAAGATTTCTCTGATACAACTCGTCATTATAGACACTCGTCGTCATAGACACTCGTCGTTATAGACACTCGTCGTTATAGACACTCGTCGTCATAGACACTCGTCGTCATAGACACTCGTCGTTATAGACACTCGTTGTTATAGACCCTCGTCGTCATAGACACTCGTCGTCATAGACACTCGTCGTCATAGACACTCGTCGTTATAGACACTCGTCGTTATAGACACTCGTCGTTATAGACACTCGTCGTCATAGACACTCGTCGTTATAGACACTCGTCGTTATAGACACTCGTCGTTATAGACACTCGTCGTTACAGACACTCGTCGTCATAGACACTCGTCGTCATAGACACTCGTCGTCATAGACACTCGTCGTTATAGACACTCGTCGTTATAGACACTCGTCGTTATAGACACTCGTCGTTATAGACACTCGTCGTCATAGACACTCGTCGTCATAGACACTCGTCGTTATAGACACTCGTCGTTATAGACACTCGTCGTCATAGACACTCGTCGTCATAGACACTCGTCGTTATAGACACTCGTCGTTATAGATACTCGTCGTTATAGACACTCGTCGTCATAAACACTCGTCGTTAAAGACCACCCGTCCATGGAAATAACCTGTCAGTAAAGACAACTAACCAACCTTTCTGAATACCAGACTCGATTCCTGTATCTTGCCAGGGTGCGTCTAAAGAGTTCGAAGATCCGATTCCTGTATCTTGCCAGGGTGTATCTGTTGACGACTATATTCTCTAGACTCGATTCCTGTACCTCGCCAGGGCACGTCTGAAGAGTTTAAAGATTCGATTCCTGTAACCAGCCAGGGCGCATCTACATTAGAATTTGAAGACCAACTCCTGTAACAGGCCAGGTAGTTATCTTTCTTTTTCAGGTACGTAAATTCTCGCTAAGGAATCTCTTACGCGATCGACAACCTCCCGATGGCATCTATAAGCCCATCTCTCCTATCCATCATTCTCCAAATGGCATTGTTGTACCCCAAAATTTGCCCTCCCATATTCTTTAAATTTTGCCAAGTCAAGGCTTCAAAATTCCCCAAGGGTTGCACAGTTCAAGGGCCTCCTAACAGTCAAAAATTAGGGTTTTGGTTCTGACAAAGAAAATGAAGTTTCCAAGGGTCCAATCAAGTCCCACATGCCTATAAACATGGTCAAGCATCCTTATACCAAGTTTCAAGACTTACAGCACAAAATTGCACAGTCAAAAACCCTAATTGCACTACAGTCAACTGTAGGGGCAAAATGGTCATTTGACAGTCAAAAGTTCAAATTTTTGGTCAACATCTCATTTTGAAGCCACAAACATCATTTGATCAATGCTTGATCATGATTCTCAAAGTTTGGCTCAAAAAGTCTCAAGATGCAAAAGTTTCCATATTTGGACAGTTGAAAAAGTCAACTGTAACTTGACCAAGGCATAACTTCCACATGGATTATCAGAAAAATTCCATCCAAAGCTCATTTTGAAGAGAAAGACATTTCCTACAACTCCTCTTCACACTTCAAGTACAAGAAATGCTCTCACAAAAAGTTATCAATCTCAACATTATAGGTCATTTTCAAAAGTCAACAAAAAGGGACTTTAAGTCAAAGACCATAACTTGAGATTGGTAAATAAAAATGACATGGGACCAAATACATTGGTTAGAGGACTCAAAGACCTTTCCAAAATGTCCAAGAACATGAGCAAAGCTTAAAAATTGAGCAAGTTATGCCTTGTGGAAGTTGGGAAATTTTTGGATATTTTGAAAAGTCAACATTGCTTCAAATGACCTAAAAATGCTAATGGGCCTCCTTTTCTTCCACAATTCATCATCCAAGGCATGGGCACGACCATTTGGCCCAAAGGGAAGTTTTTTATCATTTTTATTTATTTATTTGGATTTTTAATTATTAATAATTCATTTAATTAAATTAAATATGTGGAAAATACTAAACTTAGGTTTTTAAATCTTTTTGTGCATGGAATAGGCTTAAGATTTCGTGCACAATCAGATATAGAAAGAATTATGGCAATTGGATATGATTGGCATAAAAAACATGTGAAAAAGATTGAAAAATTATGGCTTGAAAATCAAATATTTTCCACATCAATGCAAGGATCCTTTGGCTCTGAATTCTTACCCTAATCATTCCATACATAAGTGCAAAGCTAACCCTATTCAAAAAGACCACAAAGCTGCGCAGAAATCCATAGCCAAACTTGCAATTTTCTCAAAAAAGTCCAATACTGAAAACTAGGTTCTAGGGCGATTCAGGCCAAAATAATTGTTCCATTGGCTTGTTGAGACTTCAAGGAAGGAGACTGAATCAATATCATAGCCTGAAACCTTGAGAATTGGTAGTTACAAGTCAAACTGTTTTCACTTTTATGCATAATCGTGTTTTAATATTCAAGCATGTTCATTGCATTTTTTTTATGGATTTGTACTAATTGCATGATTTTGAAGCTAACCACATAGTTTGATTGAGTTTTTATACACCATACGCGATTTCACCATTAAAGGATGTTAGGGTTCTTCAACTTTCAAATTAGGGGTTTTTGAATACGGTAAAATTAGAACATCACAATACCATGGTTGAAACCAGCATGCTTGGACGATTCTAAAGCACCCTTCGCGCTTAATTTATATAATCACATGGCCTAATCGCTATTTTGAAATATGGTGTATTTTGGGGGG
Organism: Vicia faba; assembly: GCA_948472305.1. Lineage (NCBI taxonomy): Eukaryota > Viridiplantae > Streptophyta > Magnoliopsida > Fabales > Fabaceae > Vicia > Vicia faba. The sequence goes on from OX451738.1 coordinate 415,272,516, forward strand.
GTTCAAAACCCCCGTTAACCTTTTTTTATTTCAGGAACGAGGAAGACGATGACTCTGTGGCAAGCTGTGAGTGGTTGGTTTGAATTTTCGCGCTAGAATCCCACTAACTCTTATTTTCCATTATATTATTTGTCTTCCATAGAATAATCAAAAGGCGTAAGTGGAGCAGTTGGCAAGGCAGTTGATTGGTAACCTCCAGGACCTGGGTTCGAACCCCAGGTCCCCACTCTCTTCCAATATTTTTTCTATAAAACTAATCCCATGCAGATTCAACCCTGAAGACCACCATACAACCCCTGATCCAACTATGCCACGCGCCCACTGGAGACAATCTGAAGGCCCAGATCTGAAGAACATGATAAACCTCAGTCAACACACATGCATGCCAGCGCAAAAGTCAACCAGGCCAAAGACAAGTGGGCCTGAATTACTGGACTCTACCTCCCAATTTGGGGACAGACCCCCCTAGGTTTGCAATTTCTTTTATATATTTTCCATTTTTTTATTTGATTCAACTATTTCTTTTTTAATTAATTTCTTTAATTTAGTTTATTTTCATAAAAACATAAAAACAATCTAAAAATCAGAAAAAGACAAAAAATAAGTATTTTTATTTAATGTTATTTTTTGTAAATAAATATCATTAATTGATTTTAGTTTTTAATTTAGGTTTAAATCTTAATATTTTTCTAATAAACTTAAAATTTGTAGAATTAGGGTTTGTATTAATTTTTTATCCTTTTTCTTTTCTTTTCACTAATAATTAAATATTATTTATTTTTATAAATCAAATTGCATGTAAATAATTAGATTAATTTTAGGTTTGATTTTAACATGTTTTTCTTAATAAATAAAAAAAATTAGAATTAGGGTTAATTTCTCAATTTCATTTAATTTTCATAAATCCAAAAAATACCAAAAATCTCAGAATTATTTCTTTTTTCATTTTTATTTAATTAATTTGCTCAATATAATTTCATTAAAAAGGGTCCAACGCCCTCGCTTGCGATTTTTTATTCTCTTTGCGCATTTTATTTATTTCCTTGTAAATATTTATGTAATTCTCCCAAAGCCGTGTAAACTTAATTTCTCGCACTTTACTTTATTTATTTATTTACTTTATGTCAAATCGGGTCCTGGATTTTAATTTTGGCGATGTGGACCCGCGCCTTTGTAATAGTTTAGAACTTTTAATTTCTGCATCTTTTAGCTGTTAAATAAATGCATGCAAGAATGAATGGCCTAAAATAAAAACAAACGCATAGATCACTTTGACATGACAAGACAAAAGTAAATGAATCTGACACACAAAATCACACACCACCCCTAGGGTACGCCTCACTGTTGCCTTGCCTCGAAAGGTGATCGTCGAGTAGAGGACGTCTTAGTAAGTCCTCATGATCCGGGAACCTGGCATGAGGGTAGCTTCTAAGGTGTCTTCCCATTGCTCTGGTGATCACCATGTCCCGAACCTCGAATTGACCCGAACACCCCCAACGGTGGTGCTACCTACCTCTCAATGGTGGGATGGCACTACTTTAAGGACATCTACACAGGCGAATTCCTTAGGGTAGGTAGACAACTCTAAGATACTTGCTCTAATCTCAAAACAAATCAAAAAAATACTTTTCACACCGACACCTTTTCAAAAAGCTTTCGAAAGCAAATTTTCAAACACTCTTGAGGACCGATACAAGAGTCGAACTGGAATTTTCAAAGAAACTTTTTAAAACCCACAGTTGAAAAGCAAACAAACCTTTTGGAAAACACAAGTGAGCAAGTATCTAAGAGCCCATGGATAACCATGGATAGAAAGGGTGCTAACACCTTCCCTTTCTATAAATCTACCTCCCGAACCGAGAGCAATCTCTATAAGGAATTTTTCTGTGCTTTTGTCCTTTCCATTTGGAGAAAATAAAAGACGATGGCGACTCTTGCTTCCGCGACATTTCGCGAACCAGCATTAAACAGTCAGTTCCAGATCCACCGATCACAGAACTGGCGACTCTGCTGGGGACTTATCTATAAAGTGAGGTGTACCTTAGGGCTAGTTCATAACTGTGTTTTCAATTGTATTGATTTGCTTGCTTTAAATTGTGGGACTGTCTTGGGAGTTCTATAGATCCTAACCCGAATCTGGGGGATACCTTCTTAGAAAGTAGCAACAAGACTGTGAGGGAACTGTGCGGGGTATACCGACATGGTTGAAACAGTCTGCTACGTTGATGTGGCACTTTGGTGTGTACCAGTAACCCTTGAGTTCAGTCAAGGAGAGTACGGGGCCTCCGCGTGGTGTCGTGAAGCATCAACAGACCTTAGGAACCTTAATTGAACTATCTTGGCCTCTTTAGGGTAGTGAGATAACTGACTTTGGTGCAGTCCGAGGTTGGTTGATACTCGATACTACACTCAATTGAGGGTTGCTTTCCTGGAATATTTCGGTCGCCAGTTCAGTGGCTAAATCGAAACGATGAACAATGAAAGCAATCCCGTGATATTGGGACCCTTAGAACCCGGTCACTTCTAATAGGACAGGTTGAACCCACCAACTTCAAGAGGGTACTACCCAGACCCCATGCTGGCCTTAAACCCTAAGGGCTTGTCTTGTGTGCCTTGTGTGCCTTACATGTTTGTCTTTGTAAATATTTGTGGTGTGTTTAATCATAGCATCATGACATCATCCAGCATCATATGCATTGACTAACCATTTCAGGGGTTCGAATCTTCATCTTTGTTCTTGTTTTGTAGGACATGGAAACTGTTCGCAGAAAGACAATTCAAATCAGCCTTGTAAGGATCCCTCCTCAGCTTAAGGAACTTATATCCAGGATTCCCGAGAGCTCTTCATTCAGTGAAAGACATGGAAGACTCATCAGCTTGGTCAATACCAACATTGAGGAAGACATGATAAAGGTCCTGTTCCAATTCTTTGACCCTCTGCATCACTGTTTCACCTTCTTGGACTATCAGCTGGTACCTACATTGGAGGAGTTCTCCCGGCTCCTGAAGATCCCTATCCTTGATCAACTACCCTACAACGGTACGGAAAAGGAACCCAAGCTTGAAGAGATTGCTAAAGCCTTGCACCTACAGTCATCTGACCTCAAGGGACATTGGGAAGTTAGAAGTGGTATCAAAGGGTTCTTAGCCAGGTTTCTGTTTGAGAAGGCCCATGAATGTTGGAACTCCCTTGACTTACAAGCTTTTGAAGAAGTTGTGGCCCTCCTTGTCTATGGTTTGGTGTTGTTCCCTAACCCAGATCAGCTTATAGATATCAGTGCTGTCCAGATCTTCATGTCCAGGAATCCTATACCTACGTTGCTGGGGGACATCCTTCACTCATGTTACACTCGAACCATGAGAAAAAGAGGTGTCCTTATGTGTTGCACTCCTCTCCTGGGAAGGTGGTTTATTTCGCACCTTCCACAATCAGTTTTGAAGAACGAGCGGGGTTTGAGATGGTCACAACGGTTGATGACTCTTACACATGCAGATATACATTGGTGCCCTCGGTCCAGAGAGGATGTCATTATCATTGATCGTTGCGGGGAGTACCCTAATGTTCCTTTACTTGGAATCAGAGGAGGTATCACTTACAACCCATGCCTGGCTTGGAGACAGTTTGGTTATGCTCAGAGGGATGGCCCTCATGACATGTTAATTCCTGACATAGTTTTTGACTTCGACAACGATGCACAAGGACTTCGCCAGAGATTTATCAGAGCTTGGAGGATGCCAATTAGGATAGACAACAAGACACTGGGGCACAGGAATTCCATACCATTGGAACCTTATCTCAAGTGGGTACGGGCCCGCTCCCAGAAGTTAGTAATGCCTTATCCATATATGCTCCCAGTAATCAAAGAGCCAGTCTTGGAAGGAGAAGTGTCCTACACTATTCAACATCCTGACATGCCCACATCCTGGGAAGAGATGCATAAGAGCTGGATCCAGCTTAAGGAAGAACGGAATTCTCTTAAGACCAGTCTACATGCTAGTGAAAAGAAGGTCTTGGAGCTCACCCGCCTATTGCATGAGGAGAGGAATCTCAACACCTACATAGCTCCAAAGAGGATGCGTAGTGTCTTTTGGGATTGATTTGCTTTGTAATTTGGGCCCATGAGGCTTTGATGTATTGAACAATTATTCCCTTAATGATAACGTGTGTTCCTTTTTGTCTACAACAAATTTGAACTTTCGGACCCTTGAGTGCATTGCATAAACACATATCATTCATCATGTGCATAGCAGGTTTTCTTCTTTTCAGGTTGCTTACCGTTCTTCGCTGTTTATTTCAGCAGCATGAATCCTGACTCATCATCAACTGAGATGTCCATCAAGGCTCTTCAGGCGCAGAATGCGCAATTTCAGGAACTAATCATGGGTTTGGCTCAGGGCCAAGAAGAGCTGAAGGCTCTGCTCCTGAAGAAGGAAAAGAAGAAGAAGAGAAGAATTGTTCTTTTCAACTCGGGCCGAAGGTTTGGCAATACTCTACAAAATGAAGAGGCTGGTTCTTCTATAGGCAAGGGTGGTCCTCAAGAAGAAAAAGGTCCAAGTCCGGTAGTCTCCGACAACGAGACTGATTTTGATGAAGAGCAATATCCTCCTGCAGAAGACAGATATAAGCAGTTGGAGGACAGATTGAATGCTATGGAGATCCAACAAGTGCCTGGGCTGGATTTCGGAGATTTGGGTTTGTCTACTGGTGTGATTATTCCTCATAAGTTCAAAGCACCATCTTTTACCAAGTATGACGGGGCATCCTGTCCCAAGCTACACCTCAGGTCTTATGTACGGAAGATTCAGCCGTACTCAGTGGACAAGAACTTGTGGATCCACTTCTTCCAGGAGAGTCTTTCAGGGACTCATCTCGAATGGTTCTATCAGCTGGATGGGACCAAGGTTCGTAACTGGGAGGAGTTGGCTACTGCTTCTATAAGCAGTATCAATATAATGCCGACCTTGCCCCTACACGTACCCAACTCCAGGGTATGTCGTTAGGTTCAAGTGAAGGTTTTAAAGAGTACGCTCAGAAGTGGAGGGATCTGGCTGGCAGGGTGCAGCCTCCGTTGACTGACCGGGAGTTGGTAGACATGTTCCTGGGGACCCTATCTGGGCCATTTTTCAACCATCTTATCGGTAACTCGTCTGCAGGGTTTACTGATCTTATTCTGACTGGAGAGAGAATTAAGGCTGGGTTGAAGTCTGGTAAGATTCCGAAGGGTGCATCTTCGAGTTCTGAGAAGAAACCCTTCAAAAAAGAGGCCAGTGCTGTATATGGCTCCAGGAGACAAGAGAAATCTGAACGCCGCCAATCTGTCAGTGCGGTAATGATTGCTAAGCCTGCTGCCGCTCCTCGGCAAACCAATCCACCAAGGGCTGAAAGACCCCGGAGAGAGTTCACCCGTTTGAGCATGACCCTATCACAGATTTTGCCGCAGTTGCTGTCCACCAATCTAGTGACTGTCAGGGAGGCCCCAAAGGTTGTAAACACTGCTTCCCCCAAATACAATCCAAATGCCCGCTGTGCTTATCACTCCGATAGCCCGGGGCATTCCACTGATGACTGTTGGGCATTAAGGAATAAGGTGCAAGACCTTATTGACGCAAAAGAGATACAGTTTGAAGCGCCTGAGAGGCCAAATGTGGTAATTGCTCCTATGCCCCAGCATGGAGTAAATGCGGTTGATGAAGATGTTTATGTTGTTTCTGTGAATGATCTAGCCACTCCCTTAATGACTGTCAAGAGGAACCTACTGCTGGCCGGTTTATTTCCGGGTTGTAGTGAGGGTTGCCTGTTCTGTGCTGTTTCTCTCTCTGGTTGTCCTTTACTAAAGTTGGGCATCCAAAGCCTAATGGATAGCAAGGAGATTCAGTTCAAGAAGTCCGCTGTTCAGTTGGTTCCAGTAGAAGAAGTTTCTGTGGTTACAATCTATAATAATCCAATCAAGGCTCACCCAAGGAAGCCTGTTCAAATTATGACTGTCGCGCCTGTTGTCATCACTGTTCCGGGGCCTCTCCCCTACGTATCTGATAAGGCTGTCCCCTGGCACTATGGGGCAGACGTATATGTGAATGGAATCAAGCAAGAATTCAACACTGGCACCAGTATCAACAATATTACTGGTCCAGCCAAGGTTACCCGCAGTGGCAGGCTCTTCTCGCCTGACATTGCACCGCCCGCTATTCGAAGACCCCTTACAATAACACCTACAAGTATACCTGTTCCTGTTTCTGACCAAGTTGTTTCCCCTGCTGCCGAGTCATCCAATGCTCGAAGCAAAGGGATTGAAGATGAGCCTGCCCGGATGGAGGCACCAATACCTATAAATGCTGAGGCCTCCCAACAAGAGATGGAGGAAATTCTAAAAATAATAAGGAAGAGTGACTTTAATGTTGTGGAACAGCTGGGGCATACGCCCTCCAAGATCTCAATGCTCTCCTTATTACTATGCTCCGAGGCCCATGCTAAGGCCTTAATCTCATTTCTCAAGACGGCCCATGTGCCACAGGAGACATCTGCCATCCAGTTCACTGATTGCGTAGCAAATCTGACAGCGGACAATGGTTTGGGTTTTTCGGATGCTGACCTTACTGCAAAAGGAAGGGACCACAATGATGCCCTGCATGTCTCTATTGAATGCAGGGGCACTACTCTTGCGCACGTGTTGGTGGACACTGGTTCTTCCCTAAATGTGCTACCTAAGAAGGCCTTAGACCGTTTGGATTGTGAGGGCCTGGAGCTGAAACCTAACAATATCATCGTCAGAGCCTTCGAAGGTTCCAAGAGGATGGTTCATGGAGAGGTAGACATTCCTATCCGGGTGGGTTCTCAGGTGTTCGACTCTACTTTCTATGTGATGGATATCCGTCCATCGTATTCTTGTCTACTGGGTCGATCTTGGATCCATAAAGCTGGGGCAGTGACTTCTACCTTGCACCAGAAGCTAAAATACCCTGTCAGAGGGAAGATCGTCACTGTGCAGGGAGAGGAGGAGTATATGGTGAGCCATTTGAATTCCTTCAGGTATATTGAGATGGACGGGGAGTTCATTGAAACCCCCTTTCAGCATTTCGAGGAGGTACTTCCAATTTCAGCAGCAGCAGAAACAGCGGTCAAAGAGGAGGTTCCTTTGAAGATGGCTTCCCTAAAGGATGCCCGGGCTGTGGTTCAGAAAGGTGAATGTACTAACTGGGGCAGGCTCCCTGATTTTACACAGAAAACTGACAAATTTGGACTGGGTTTTACTGCAGAGGGACAGAAAGCTATGCGGAAGGCAAAGACCAGAAGACCTCCTGTGCTCATTACCAATCCAGGAGTGAATGCTGTTGGGGAGGATAATGAAGTGGATGAAGCTGAGTTCAATAGTTGGATCTACCCGACAACTGATGGCGGATTGACCAATTGGATTGCCAAAGACCATACTCCTGTTACTTTTGTTACGCAGTAATAAACTTCTTTGTTTCGCTATTTGTAATAAACAATAAATTAAAACTCTATGGCCCGGTGTCTTACCCGGGGCACCGTTGGCTTCATTTGTGAGGGCATATAAATTGTCATTTCATATATCATAAATAAAAATCTTAGACGTTTTCTCGCATTTCAAATCTTATGCTCCTTTTCTGTCTTTCCTTCCTTTATATATATTTCAAAACAGCTGTATTTACACACACTCACTCATACAGGTTCGAATCCACTCTGGATCCCACTGGTAACGACTCTGCTACTGCCAGTTATGACTTCGAAAATCCGATCAACTTAGCCGAAGACGAAGGTGAAGATGATTGCGAAGTGCCTGGCGAGCTTGCAAGACTGTTACTCCAGGAAGAGAGGGCAATTTAACCACATGAAGAGCCAGTGGAAACAATAAATCTGGGTACTGAGGCAGATAAAAAGGAGGTAAAGATTGGTGCCAACCTAGAGCTCAGCGTAAAGCAACGGTTGACTAAGATGCTACATGATTATATGGAGATATATGCCTGGTCCTACGAAGACATGCCCGGGTTGGATACCGATATTGTGGTCCATCACTTGCCAACTAAGGAAGACTGCCCTCCGGTTAAGCAAAAGGTCCGCCGTATGCGTCCAGAGATGTCTGAGAAGATCAAAGCCGAGGTTATGAAACAGTTTGATGCTGGGTTCCTTGCAGTAACTTCTTACCCTCAGTGGGTTGCTAATGTGGTGCCGGTACCTAAGAAAGATGGAAAGGTCAGAATGTGTGTCGATTACAGGGATCTGAATAGGGCCAGCCCCAAAGATGACTTCCCTCTACCTCACATTGATGTCCTTGTTGACAATACAGCTCAGCATAAGGTGTTCTCTTTCATGGATGGTTTTTCAGGCTACAATCAGATCAAGATGGCACCTGAAGACATGGAGAAGACTACCTTTGTTACTCAGTGGGGCACCTTCTGCTACAAGGTCATGCCTTTTGGACTAAAGAACGCTGGGGCAACCTACCAACGTGCCATGGTTGCTTTATTTCATGATATGATCCATCATGAGATAGAAGTGTATGTTGACGACATGATCGCAAGGTCCCAAACTGAGGAAGAACACCTAGATCATCTGCAGAAGTTGTTTGACCGTTTGAAACTGTATAAGCTGAGGTTGAACCCGAACAAGTGCACCTTCGGGGTAAGATTCGGGAAGTTGTTAGGCTTTGTTGTCAGTGATAAGGGTATTCAAGTGGACCCTGCCAAGGTTAAAGCCATTCAAGAGATGCCAGTTCCTAAGACAGAGAAAGAGGTTAGAGGCTTTTTAGGACGCCTGAATTACATTGCTAGGTTCATCTCGCACCTAACTGCTACTTGTGAACCAATCTTCAAGCTGCTGAAGAAAGATCAGGTAGTACGTTGGAACGATGAATGTCAGGCTGCCTTTGACAGAATCAAAGAGTATCTCCAAGAACCACCCATCCTTATGCCACCGTTGAAGGGAGACCTCTGATACTATACCTGACAGTACTTGACAACTCAATGGGGTGTGTGCTAGGGCAGCATGACGAGTCCGGCCGAAAAGAGCATGCCATTTATTATCTTAGCAAAAAGTTTACCGACTGTGAGACCCGATACTCACTGCTTGAGAAAACTTGCTGCGCTTTGGTATGGGCTACTAGCCGGCTGAGACAGTATATGCTAACTCACACTACCTTGTTGATCTCAAAGATGGATCCGATAAAGTACATATTTGAAAAGCCTGCTCTGTCTGGGAGAATAGCGAGATGGCAAATGATCTTGACAGAATACGACATCCAGTACACGACTCAGAAAGCCATCAAAGGAAGTGTATTGGCAGACCACTTGGCACATCAGGCAGTCGATGACTATCAGTCAATGAACTTCGAGTTTCCGGACGAGAGCATCATGATTGTGACTGATTGTGAAGTACCTGGACCGGATGAAGGACCTGAGGAAGGATCCCGATGGTCTATGCACTTTGACGGAGCCTCCAATGCTTTGGGTAACGGTATCGGCGCTGTAATCATATCACCTCAAGGCACTCATACTCCACTCACTGCCCGGCTATGTTTCTACTGTACCAACAACATGGCGGAGTATGAGGCGTGCATCATGGGTCTTCAAGCTGCGATCGACCTAAGGATCAAGTTTCTGAGTGTCTTCGGAGATTCCGCTCTCGTGATCAATCAGATCAAAGGAGAGTGGGATACGAAACATCCGAATCTTATCCCTTACAAGAATGTGTGTTGACATTGATCCCTCACTTCACGAAGATAACTTTTGAACATTTCCCGAGAGAGGAGAATCAGTTAGCGGACGCGTTAGCTACGATGTCTTCTATGTTCAAGGTCAAATGGGATAATGAGGCTCCCCGGATCATCATCTGGAAACTGGATGAACCGGCATACTGTTGTGATCTCGAGACTGAATTGGTGACTGAGAAGCCTTGGTACTATGAGGTGAAGAGATATCTGGAAACTCAGGAATACCCTGAAGGTGCATCTGTCAATGATAAAAAGTTCTTGAGAAGGTTCGCAGCAAAATTCTTCCTTAGCAACGGCGTCTTGTACAAGCGAAACCATGATTCGACCTTACTGCGTTGTGTGGACAAGACTGAAGCAGAAAGGATTATGGAAGAGCTACATGAAGGGACCTTTGGTACACATTCCAGTGGACACACTATGGCAAAGAAAATCCTTCGGGCAGGGTATTTCTGGTCCACAATGGAAGCCGACTGCTACCAACACTCCCGGACATGCCACAAATGCCAGATATACGCAGACAAGGTGCATGTTCCTCCAGTTCCTTTGAATGTTCTGACTGCGCCTTGGCCGTTTGCAATGTGGGGCATAGATATGATCGGTGAGATTAAACCTACGGCATCTAACGGGCATCGCTTCATCCTGGTAGCGATTGATTACTTTACGAAGTGGGTCGAAGCAGCTTCCTACGCTACGGTAACCAAGACTGTTGTGGCACGGTTCATTCGGCATAACCTGATCTGTCGATACGGCATCCCAGAAAGAATTATTACAAACAACGGTACCAATCTCAATAACAAGATGATTACTGAGCTCTGCGAGCAGTTTAAGATACAGCACCACAATTCTTCTCCTTACAGACCGAAGATGAATGGGGCTGTAGAAGCAGCAAATAAAAACATTAAGAAAATTGTGTAGAAGATGACAGTGACTTATAAAGATTGGCACGAGATGTTACCGTTCGCTCTACATGGGTACCGTACCTCAGCCAGGACGTCAACCGGGGCGACTCCTTTCTCCTTGGTCTATGGCATGGAGGCAGTCTTACCGATCGAAGTGCAAATACCCTCTCTCCGGATAATGAAGGATGCAAATCTGAATGAAGATGATTGGATCCAGACACGACTTGATCAGCTAAACCTCATTGATAAAAAGAGACTTGCTGCTATCTGTCATGGTCAGACGTATCAAAAACGGATGATCAGGGCATTTAACAAAAAGGTCAGACCACAGGAATATCAAGTTGGGGATCTGGTGATCAAGCGAATCATCCTTCCTCAGAGTGATCCAAGGGGCAAATGGACCCCTACGTACGAAGGGCCATTTGTGGTTAAACATGTGTTCTCAGGAGGAGCCGTGATTCTAACCAACATGGATGGTGACGACCTTCCTCACCCCGCCAATGCAGACATAGTAAAAAGATACTACGCATAAAAAAGACCCGCTAGGCTGACATGCCTAGGCAAAAATTAGGGCTTCCCGGCGAACCAAAAGGGTTCGGGAAAAATGAAGGGATGAAATGAAAAAAATCTGTACACCCGGCAAGTCGAAAACCTGAAAAGGCGGCTTGGGAAAAATGGGTATCCCGGTGGACCGAAAACCCGAAAGGGCGGTCCAGGCAAAAGTTAGGGATAAAGCGTAATACTATGTCTCATTGGATCACTTTGCATCCAGAATCCGGTATCTACATCAAGGTCAGACGGCACCGATCAGTCAGCTTCATCTTCAACTAAGGTCATCAAGTGATGAGACGCTCGGAGTTATAAAGACAATAGCAGAGTTGAAACCCAGTGAGATCATTCATTTCACACAGCTGTTTTATTCTCTCTTGTACAAAATTTGTATAAACTCTTTTGTTCGGCGGCGTTCTCTTACTAGGACGTCAGCCTCTTGTACACAAACGCCTATTTACAGGCAAATTCAAAATCAATACAAAAAATATGCTTTTCAGTTAAAATTGCCAATTGTTTTTCCTTTTCTGTTTTGTTTTGCGAAGAACGTCCAAGGTTCAATTTGTGATATATGCATTGACAATAATTTGCTAACTCATGAATATTTGCATACGAAACAAAGGATTAATTACAGGTAACATTAGAAACAGGGGCAATAAAGAGTTGTCTAAGCAATCTAATTGTTCTGTCCTCCAAGGTATCAAGGTGAATTCAGCTGAAGAACATAACCAGTACATCTTAATCCCCCAGAGAGTAAGCCAACAAGTCAGTGCACTCTCCCCGAGCAAAGTTACAATCAATCTTAAAGAAGTTGGGTATCCTCCCGCAGAGCTCAACATTCCCCAGCAGTATATATGCATTCTTAACAAGCATCCCCGACAGCCTTGGTCTAAAGATTGTTCCCCGGCGGTATATCAAACATTCAATGGAGTCAATTCCCCGATACAGCTCAAAACTTCCCCAGGAGAGTCCAATCCAGTTTCCTCAGGAAAGGTGGAATCCATCTCCCCAAGCAGTAAGCTTATCCCCAGTAGATTCTGGAAGCTTATCCCTCGCAGAGCACGAATGCGTCGCCCGGCTTTATTCAAAGAGTTATTTCCCTACCAGGATATAACTGGGTTATCCTCAGCCAAAAGCCATGGAAAGAGCGTCCTCGACAAAGTCTTCTTATCCCCAGCGAAGTCTATCAACACTTCCGACACAGCAAGGGTATCCCTAGCAAGTTATTATCAACAACTCAACAAAGTCTCTCCCTCCCCACAGAGTATTGCTCCCCAGCAAGATCGTTAGAGTACTTTTCTCCCCGCAGGGTAATCTATTCGCCAAGTTTATTCCCCAACGGAGTTATCTTCTCCTACCGGTATTCTTGCAACCATCATCCCCAGCAGAGGCAAAAGTCTATTCTTTCAACATCAGCCCAGGAGTGACTTCCCGGCACCCGTCAAGGATTTACTTTCCTAGACGACAAAGATACATTCATAAACATCACATACATCATTATAGCATGCATATACGCATCATATCTTGCAAATCTCATTTATGTTGAGGACATCATTGCTTGCTCCATATCATGCATTGAGTATAACTGACCTTTACCTTTCAGGAAGAATTCAGTTAAGTTCCCAGCTGTTGTACCCCAAAATTTTCCCTCCCATATTCTTCAAGAAATTGCCAAGCCAAGTCACAAAATTCCCCAAGGGTTGCACAGTGCAAAGGTCTCCTATACAGTCAAAACTAGGGTTTGTGTTCTGATCAAAGAAATGAAGTTTTCAAAGGCCCAATCAAGTCTCACATGCCTACAAATATGGTCAAGCATCCTCATATCAAGTTTCAAGGCATTCAGCACAAAATTGCACAGTCAAAACCCTAAATTGCACTACAGTCAACTGTAGGGGCAAAATGGTCATTTGACAGTCAAAAGTTCAAATTTTTGGTCAACATATCATTTTGAAGCCACAAACATCATTTGATCAATGCTTGATCATGATTCTCAAAGTTTGGCTCAGAAAATCATCAAGATGCAAAAGTTTCCTTATTTGGACAGTTGAAAAAGTCAACTGAAATTGACCAGGGCATAACTTTCACATGGATTATCATAAAAATTCCATCCAAAGCTCATTTTGAAGAGAAAGACATTTCCTACAACTCATCTTCATACTTCAAGTCCAAGAAATGCTCTCACAAAAAGTTATCAATTTCAACATTATAGGTCATTTTCAAAAGTCAACAAAAAGGGACTTTAAGTCAAAGGCCATAACTTGATATTGGTAAATCAAAATGACATGGGACCAAAGGCATTGGTTAGAGGACTCAAAGACCTTTCCAAAATGTCCAAGAACATGAGAAAAGCTTAAAAATTGAGCAAGTTATGCCTTGTAGAAGTTGGGAAATTTTTGGATATTTTGAAAAGTCAACATTGATTCAAATGACCTAAAATTGCTAATGGGCCCATTTTTCTTCCATGATTCATCATTCTAAGCATGTGCACGACCACTTGGCCCAAAGGGAAGTATTTTCTCATTTTTTATTTATTTATTTGAATTTTTATTTATATTAATTCATTTAAATCATTTAAATATATGAAAAATATTTAATTCACCCTAACCAATCTTTTTATACATGTTTTAGACTCAATATTTCGTGCATATGCAAATGTGGAAAGATTTGGAGTGATTTGATCTTAATTGATACAAAAACATGTGAAAAATATTTGGAAAATAAAGCTAGAAAATCAAATCTCCAAAACAATAAAAGCAATGGATTTGATTGAGTTTTTTGACCTAATGCTCTCACTACATATGCCTGAACACAACCCTAATCATGCTAGGCAAAAAGCTGCGCAAGAGAGCTCTCCAAAAACTTGAAATTTTTCTCCATAAACTCAATTCTGAAAACAAGGTTAGAGGGCGATTAAAGACCTAATTTTCATTCCAATAGCTTCCTCAAGGATTACTGATCACATTCCAATCAGAAACATCCATTCAGACTCCAAGAATTGGTAACATGAACGCAAGCTGTGTCAAGAAAATTTCATAATCGTATATCCCATTCCATGCATTATTTGTGAAATTTATTCGTTGATTCATGTTCATTATGATGTTTTGAAGCTAACCAATATATTCAATTGCTTTTTTCTGTGATATACGCGATTTTGCCATGTTTATTTTCTAGGGTTTACAGGATGTGAATTTGGGGATTTCAAGACAAGGAAAAATTGGAACACATGAGTTACACCATTCAACTCAGCGCATGAAGACGATCTTGAACCACCCATCGCGCCCAATTTATGAACGCTTGAGAGCTAATCGCTATTTTTCAATAGCGGGCCTAAGAAAACGCGTCTAAAACCGTTGCTTTATATCCTTGTTTCAGAAAAAAAACAAAACACACGAAGAAGACGATGTGTTGTCCAAACGTGATAGGCCGGTTTGAATTTTCGCGCTTTAATCCACTAACCCTTTGTTTTATTCTTATAATGATTGTTAGTTATTTATATAACAAATGCGCTGTAGTGGCTCAGCTGGCAAGCGTTGATTGTGTTGACGTCCAAGACCTGGGTTCGAACCCCAGGTCTGTATTATCTCCATATTATTTTTCCATATGTGTTCCCATGCAGCGCCTATGCCAAGACGCACCATACACCTCAAGAATCTCTCCTTCCACGCGTCCAGCTGCTTCAGATCAAAGGCTCAACATTGATGAACACCATAAACGCTGGTCAACATGTCAGTAGGCCATCTGGAAAGTCAAACGGACCCAGGGTTTTTGGGCCAGATTATTCAAAATCATACCTCCAATTTGGGACTTCCACCCCCCCTGGTTTGCAATTTTCCATATTTTTCTTATTTTATTTTCCATTGTTATTTTATTTTCTTTATTGTTCTAATTTAATTAATTATTTTTTTTACAAAATGCAAAAACCTCATAAAAATCAGAAAAGATAAAAAAAAATATAATAAATACTTTATTTTAATTATTTTCATAAACAAATTGCATGTAATTAAATTTAGTTTAAATTAGGGTTTGCAATATTAATTCTTTTCATAAAAAATCTAAAAAGTGTAGAAATAGGTTTAATTATTGTTTTTATTTCTTTTAATTTTCCCTTTTATAATAATATTACTTATTTTATTTATTTTCATAATTAAATTTGTATGTAAAAATTAGGTTAATTTAGGTTAAATTCTAATGTTTTCTTAAATAAATTAAAATAAAGTAGAACTAGGGTTGGTAATTAATTTTAATTAATTCTTTCTTTTTTCTATTAAATCTTAAAAAACATAAAAATACCAAAAAAAAAAACAAGTCTTTCTTTAATTAATTAATTAATTTCACTATAAAATTTTAATTTTTTGCAAAAGGGTCCAACGCCCATGTTCTTAATTGTTTAATTTCGCGTATTTATTTTATTTTGCTTAAATAATTATGTACCTCTCCCGAAGCCTTGTAACGTTTTAATTACTTCTCGTACTTTACTTTATTTGCTTTATTTATTTTCCGTCAAATCGGGTCCTGGTTAATTTTGGCGATGTGGACCCGCGCCATTTGTAATAGCTTAGAATTTACTTTTCCCGCAAATATCTTAACTGTTAAACAAAGCATGCAAGACTGAATGGCCTTAAATAAAATCAAGCGTAGAACACCAATAAACATGACAAGACAAATATAAATGAAAACGACACACAGTTCACACACACCACCCCTAGGGTACGCCTCACTGTTGCCTTGCCTCGAAAGGTGATCGTCGAGTAGAGGATGTCTTAGTAAGTCCTCATGATCCAGGAACCTGGCATGAGGGTAGCTTCTAAGGTGTCTTCCCATTGCTCTGGTGATCACCATGTCCCGAACCTCGAATTGACCCGAACACCTCCAACGGTGGTGCTACCTACCTCTCAATGGTGGGATGGCACTACTTTAAAGGACATTTACACAGACGAATTCCTTAGGGTAGGTAGGTTCTCGTAGATACTTGCTCTAATTTCAAAACAAATCAAAAATACTTTTCACACCAACACATTTTCAAAAAGCTTTCGAAAGCATTTTTTCAAACACTCTTGAGGACCGATACAAGAGTCGAACTGGAATTTTCAAAGAAACTTTTTAAAACCCACAGTTGAAAAGCAAACAAACCATTTTTGAAAACACAAGTGAGCAAGTATCTAAGAGCCCATGGATAACCATGGATAGAAAGGGTGCTAACACCTTCCTTTTCTATAATCTACCTCCCGAACCGAGAGCAATCTCTTTAAGGAATTTTTCTGTGCTTTTGTCCTTTCCATTTGGAAAAAATAAAAGACGGTGGCGACTCTTGCTTCCGCGACATTTCGCGAACCAACGTTAAACAGTCAGTTCCAGATCCACCGATCACAGAACTGGCGACTCTGCTGGGGACTCTTATAAAGTGAGGTGTACCTTAGGGTTAGTTCATAACTGTGTTTTCAATTGTATTGCTTTGCTTGCTTTAATTTGTGGGTTGCATGGGAGTTACATAGATCCTAACCCGGATCTGGGGATACCCTGTTTAGGTAGCATAAGCTGTGAGGGACCTGTCCGGCGTAGACCGACATGGGTGAAGCAGTGGCTACGTTGGTGTGGCACCTTGGTCTGTACCGATATCCCTTGTGTTGCAACGAGGAGAATATGGGTCTTCTAAGGAGTCGTTAAGCACCAACAACCTTAGAACCTTAATTGACACAACTTAGCCATTAGAACAGTAGCAGTATGCTACGCCCATTGAGGCTAAACTCTCGCGATGGTTCTGGCCGCAAGAAAAGATTGTGATGCTGGAGTTATGACCGATCGAGGGTAGTCAATGATATTGGGATCCTCTAAGAACCCGGTTATTTTGATAGGACAGGTATGAACCAACAAACTGAAAGAGGGTAATACCTAGACCTCATGCTGGCATAAACTCTAAGGGCACTTTTGTGTGACTTGTGTGCCTTTGTACTTGCCTACTTGCATGCTTGTTATCTGACGCTTGAGTTTCTCGCAGGTTTTGTTTGTAGTCCTTAATTAGGACTCATAACAAGGTTTACCAGGTTTTCTCGCAGGTTTTGTTTGTAGTCCTTAATTGGGACTCATAACAAAGTATACTGAATTTCTTGCAGGGTTTGTCTATAGTCCTTAATAAGGACTCATAACAGGGTTGCTAGCATTACCCCATGCATACCATAACATCATACCATTGCATACATCTTAACCCATTTCAAGGATCTCAAGGGCTTGTGATGCAGGTAACGGTGAATCAACTACCCCAGCAAGGGGCAAAGAGGATTTATTTTCCTCTAGACAAAGTTGTCAGGGGATATGACCCACTGGATATGGTGAGCCTTTGACCCTTGACGAAGGACTCTCAACAACATGAAGTACCTTCAATCAAGTTACCGGTTTTCAACTCTAACAAGTTTCTCTGTTTACCCTGCGAGATCCTTGAAATCATTGCATGCATATCATACATATCATCGCATAACAGGTACCCTTTCTCTGCAGGTTACTTACCTTCTTCGCTGTTTATTTCAGCATCATGAATCCTGAATCCTCAACCGAGCACACTATCAAGGCCCTCCAGGCTCAGAACGCCCAGTTCCAAGGGCTGATCATGAACTTGACCCAGGGGCAACAAGATCTAAAAGCTCTGCTCTTGAAGAAGGAAAAGAAGAAGAAGAGGACTGTTTTGTTCAGCCCTAGACGCAGATCTGGGAACACACTGCAGACGGAAACTGAGAGGACTACCCCATCTGTGAGGAAAAGAAGTTACCATGAGGAAAGGGTTCCCAGTCCAGTGGTCTCCGACAACGAGACAGATTTCAACGACGAACAATACCCTCCTGCCGAAGACAAGTACAAACAGTTGGAGGATAGGCTGAATGCTATGGAGATCCAACAGGTACCTGGGCTGGATTTTGGAGATCTGGGTTTGTCAACTGGTGTGATTATTCCTCGGAAATTCAAAGCACCATCCTTTACCAAGTATGACGGGGCGTCTTGTCCCAAGTTACATCTCAGGTCCTATGTTCGGAAGATTCAACCATATACGGTGGACAAGAATTTGTGGATCCACTTCTTCCAGGAGAGTCTTTCAGGGACTCATCTCGAATGGTTCTATCAGCTAGATGGGACCAAGGTTCGTAACTGGGAGGAGTTGGCTACTGCTTTCTACAAGCAGTATCAATATAATGCCGACCTTGCTCCTACGCGTACCCAACTCCAGGGTATGTCGTTAGGATCAAGTGAAGGTTTTAAAGAATATGCACAGAAATGGAGGGATCTTGCTGGAAGGGTACAACCACCTCTGATTGATCGGGAACTTGTCGATATGTTCTTGGGGACCCTGTCTGGTCCGTTCTACAACCACCTAATTGGGAATTCGTCTGCTGGATTCACAGATCTTATCTTGACTGGAGAGCGAATAGAAGCTGGCATCCGGTCTGGGAAAATTCAAGAGGCTGCACCTTCTGATAAAAAGCCTCATCATGGAAATAAAGAATCCAATGCTGTGCACGGTAAAAATAGCCGTCATGAGGTAGGGGCAATCCAGATCTCCAATCCTGGACCTGCTCAACAAGGACAGGGGCAGCAGCGCAAGGAAAAACGACAGTACACCAAAATCAACATGTCGCTGGATCAAGCACTGCAACAAATGTTGAAGGCAGGGCTGATCACCTTAAGGGCTCCTCTTCGGAATCCGAACACTTCTGCTCCCAACTATCATCCCAATGATAGGTGCGCATATCATTCTGATAGCCCGGGGCATACTACGGACAACTGCTGGCCTCTCAAGAACAAGATTCAAGACATGATCGACGCCGGGGAGATTCAGTTTGAAGTGCCTGAGACTCCGAACATAATCACTGCTCCGTTTCCCAATCATTGAAGCCTTTTGTTTATTTGAATTTTTGAGTTGTATTTTTCTTTGCTTATACAAACAATTAATGTCATAGCAAACTCTTTTATTCTATCAATGCATCGCATACGTCTGTTTTGGGAATTAATACAATTGTTTTCATTATGTTCAAATTCCTTTTCATATTTTTTCTGATGTCAACTCTGGATCTAAAATTCTAAGCCTCTTGAGGGAGGATGACGAAAACGATACCATAATCTACAGTATGCTTTTGAACAGACCCCACTGATGAGGTACAGGCATTGTTTCAATCCCTAAACACTGGAGTTATAAGGATGATAATCCCTCGTCAACCCCTCTGAGCCAAAGAAGTAGGAGTTTTTCTTTTTGAAATTTAAAACCCTTTATCATAACCTGGGGCAGGGTAGTTCTCTCAGTTGATCCAAGTGCATAACAAATGGCACCAAAGGAGTCCTTACAAAACAAAAGACAGTGATGGTTCTGAATAAATCACAAGGACAGGCAGTCATTATCTCAAAAAATGAAAAACCCATTAAGTCAAAACCCATGAAGGAGACTTACGAAACTGGGGCATCCCGCTGACGGTAATCCCAAAAAAGGAAATAGCTCAGGCAAAAAACAGGGATAACAAAATCAAAAAGAAAGAGGTCCTACAAACCCTCAACAGAAAAGGAATGACTGCCTATTCAAAATGAACTGTCAACATCTGAATCATCATTGGAAAATCAAAGCAAAGACTCAAACCAGGTCTAACGTATGATCAACTGAGTTTAGGTTTGGAGAACATCACGAAGAGCGGGTGGGTACAAATAATTTGAGCCTTTATCCTTTGTTTCTTAAACCGTGAACCAGGCCACGTTATAACCCTCAAAAGTCCTAGCTGAAGCATGGGTTAGCTCGAAAGCATATTGTCACGAAAGGTATCCTGACTCCTTAAGGCCTACGGTAAATACGGAGTTGACATCACGTTTTACAAACATTCACTTGTTTTATGAAAAAAGAATGCATTTTCAAAATTTTCAAGACAGACATAGGCTTTGCATTTTTAACGTAACTTTGTTTGCATATGACTTTTTGTTTGAACAGCAGGGAAATTCGCACGAGAAATACCTAGTGAACAAAAGCACTTCCAACCAAGGGGCAGACATGATCATGGTCCATCATCTGGGGCAATCCAATCAAGATTCGGAGAATCTCTCAAAGGTCAAAAAGCTTGGGGCAAATCTCCACCCGAGTCACTTGGGGGCATTCCAGCAACAAAACTTGCACGATCAAAAATCTTCTGGTGGCATGACAAAACACTTCTAACAGGGGCAACTCCTTACATTCTGAAATCACAGACATAGTCGGAAAAAAATACTACGCATAATCAAAGACCCGCTAGGTTGACACACCTAGGCAAAAATAAGGGCTTCCCGGCGAACCAAAAGGGTTCGGGCAAAATGAAGGGATGAAATGAAAAAATCTGTACACCCGGCAAGTCGAAAACCTGAAAAGGAGGCTTGAGCAAAAATGGGTATCCCGGTGGACTGAAAACCCGAAAGGGCGGTCCAGGCAAAAGTTAGGGATTAAAGCGTACGACTATGTCCTGCCATCTGTCTACCAGAAGAAGGTTTGTCCATCAACAACTATCAGCACCCCACAAGTGCCTCCCCCATAGAAACAGGGGCAATAAAGAGTGGTCTAAGCAATCTGATTGGTCTATCCTCCAAGGTATCAGGGTAGGTTCCGTTGAAGAACATAACCAATACAGTTCAATACTTCCCCAGGAGAGTCCAATCCAGCTTCCCCAGGAAAGTTGGAATCCATCTCCCCAAGCAGTAAGCTTATCCCCAGTTGATTTTGGAAGCTTATCCTCGCAGAGCACGAATGCGTCTCCCGGCTTTATTCAAAGAGTTATTTCCCTAACAGGATATAATTGGGTTATCCTCACCCAAAAGCCACGGAGAGATCGTCCTCGGCGAAGTCTTCTTATCCCCAGCGAAGTTTATCAACACTTCCAACACAACAAGGGTATCTCCAGCAAGTTATCATAAACATTTCAGCAAAGTACCTCTCTCCCCACAGAGTATTGCATCCCCAGCAAGATTACTAGAGTACTTTCCTCCCCGTAGAGTAATCCATTCGCCAAGTTCATTCCCCGACGGAGTTATCGTCTCCTATCGGAATTCTTGCAACTATCATCCCCGGCGGAAGCAAAACCTATTCTTCAACATCAGCCCAGGAGTGACTTCCCGGCACCCGTCAAGGATTTATTTTCTTAGACAAAAATACATTCATAAACATCACATCTTCATACATTATAGCATGCATATGCATCATACTACACGAATCTCATTAACTTTGAAGACATACAGTTCATGCATCATGATTTTGCATACAATTATGTTTTGCCTTTTCAGGAAAAAGATCAATACCAAAATGATTACTATCAACTATCACAATTCTTTCTAGATATAGTTTCAGATATGACCCAGATATGGCGACGTTCTGATGCTGCTTCCAGAGTTCCTTCTAGATATAGTTTCAGATGTAAACCAGATATGGTGACGTTTTGATACTGCTTCCAGATTTCCTTCTAGATATAGTTTCATATATGACCCAGATATGGTGACGTTCTGATGCTGCTTCCAGATTTCCTTCCAGATATAGTTTCAGATGTAAACCAGATATGGTGACGTTCTGATACTGCTTCCAGATTTCCTTCCAGATATAGTTTCAGATGTAAACCAGATATGGTGACGTTCTGATGCTGCTTCCAGATTTCCTTCCAGATATAGTTTCAGATATAAACCAGATATGGTGACGTTCTGATGCTGCTTCCAGATTTCCTTCCAGATATAGTCAAGATATAAACCAGATATGGCGACGTTCTGACACTTATTCCAGTTGAAGACATTTCAAGACCTAGACCGGTTCAGTTAATCGACCCTAAGATTTTCCTGATGCTTATCCAGTCAAAGGCCTTCTCTGGTTCAGTCAGATCGACCCTAAGATCTCCCTGATTCTTATCCCAGTAGAAGACATCCAGGATTTTTCTCAACGAGCGTTGTTGAAGTTAAAGTCGCCCAAGGTTCTCTTACCATTCATGCTAAGGCAGTAACCATCCCTGGTTCATTCATCGCCGTTTGAAGCTCCAGACTCAGCTCCTGTAACCAGTCAGGACACATCTATACCAAGCATCTGAAAACCAGCTCCTGCAATGTGTCAGGTACTCATTTGTTTTTTGCAGGTATGCAGGTTCTCGCTAAGGAATCTCCTACGCGATCAACATCCAGATGGCATCTATAAGCCCATCATCCTATTTCATCAACCTCTAAATGGCATCTATAAGCCCATTCCATCAACACTGCCACTGTGTGAGCGCAAATTTCTGGGCACTCTAGTGTCCAATCATCTTCCACCTTCGGATTACGAAAGGCACGTCAGCCAATCTGCATCCTCAGGTCTAAGAAGATTGAACAGGGGCAACTGTTGTACCCCAAAATTTGCCCTCCCATATTCTTCAAGAAATTGCCAAGCCAAGTCACAAAATTCCCCAAGGGTTGCACAGTGCAAAGGTCTCCTATACAGTCAAAACTAGGGTTTGTGTTCTGATCAAAGAAATGAAGTTTTCAAAGGCCCAATCAAGTCTCACATGCCTACAAATATGGTCAAGCATCCTCATATCAAGTTTCAAGGCATTCAGCACAAAATTGCACAGTCAAAACCCTAAATTGCACTACAGTCAACTGTAGGGGCAAAATGGTCATTTGACAGTCAAAAATTCAAATTTTTGGTCAACATATCATTTTGAAGCCACAAACATCATTTGATCAATGCTTGATCATGATTCTCAAAGTTTGGCTCAGAAAATCATCAAGATGCAAAAGTTTCCTTATTTGGACAGTTGAAAAAGTCAACTGAAATTGACCAGGGCATAACTTTCACGTGGATTATCAGAAAAATTCCATCCAAAGCTCATTTTGAAGAGAAAGACATTTCCTACAACTCATCTTCATACTTCAAGTCCAAGAAATGCTCTCACAAAAAGTTATCAATTTCAACATTATAGGTCATTTTCAAAAGTCAACAAAAAGGGACTTTAAGTCAAAGGCCATAACTTGAGATTGGTAAATCAAAATGACATGGGACCAAAGGCATTGGTTAGAGGTCTCAAAGACCTTTCCAAAATGTCCAAGAACATGAGAAAAGCTTAAAAATTGAGCAAGTTATGCCTTGTAGAAGTTGGGAAATTTTTGGATATTTTGAAAAGTCAACATTGATTCAAATGACCTAAAATTGCTAATGGGCCCATTTTTCTTCCATGATTCATCATTCTAAGCATGTGCACGACCACTTGGCCCAAAGGGAAGTATTTTCTCATTTTTTATTTATTTATTTGAATTTTTATTTATATTAATTCATTTAAATCATTTAAATATATGAAAAATATTTAATTCACCCTAACCAATCTTTTTATACATGTTTTAGACTCAATATTTCGTGCATATGCAAATGTGGAAAGATTTGGAGTGATTTGATCTTAATTGATACAAAAACATGTGAAAAATATTTGGAAAATAAAGCTAGAAAATCAAATCTCCAAAACAATAAAAGCAATGGATTTGATTGAGTTTTTTGACCTAATGCTCTCACTACATATGCCTGAACACAACCCTAATCATGCTAGGCAAAAAGCTGCGCAAGAGAGCTCTCCAAAAACTTGAAATTTTTCTCCATAAACGCAATTCTGAAAACAAGGTTAGAGGGCGATTAAAGACCTAATTTTCATTCCAATAGCTTCCTCAAGGATTACTGATCACATTCCAATCAGAAACATCCATTCAGACTCCAAGAATTGGTAACATGAACGCAAGCTGTGTCAAGAAAATTTCATAATCGTATATCCCATTCCATGCATTATTTGTGAAATTTATTCGTTGATTCATGTTCATTATGATGTTTTGAAGCTAACCAATATATTCAATTGCTTTTTTCTGTGCTATACGCAATTTTGCCATGTTTATTTTCTAGGGTTTACAGGATGTGAATTTGGGGATTTCAAGACAAGGAAAAATTGGAACACATGAGTTACACCATTCAACTCAGCGCATGAAGACGATCTTGAACCACCCATCGCGCCCAATTTATGAACGCTTGAGAGCTAATCGCTATTTTTCAATAGCGGGCCTAAGAAAACGCGTCTAAAATCGTTGCTTTATATCCTTGTTTCAGAAAAAAAACAAAACACACGAAGAAGACGATGTGTTGTCCAAACGTGATAGGCCGGTTTGAATTTTCGCGCTTTAATCCACTAACCCTTTGTTTTATTCTTATAATGATTGTTAGTTATTTATATAACAAATGCGCTGTAGTGGCTCAGCTGGCAAGCGTTGATTGTGTTGACGTCCAAGACCTGGGTTCGAACCCCAGGTCTGTATTATCTCCATATTATTTTTCCATATGTGTTCCCATGCAGCGCCTATGCCAAGACGCACCATACACCTCAAGAATCTCTCCTTCCACGCGTCCAGCTGCTTCAGATCAAAGGCTCAAGATTGATGAACACCATAAACGTTGGTCAACATGTCAGTAGGCCATCTGGAAAGTCAAACGGACCCAGGGTTTTTGGGCCAGATTATTCAAAATCATACCTCCAATTTGGGACTTCCACCCCCCCTGGTTTGCAATTTTCCATATTTTTCTTATTTTATTTTCCATTGTTATTTTATTTTCTTTATTGTTCTAATTTAATTAATTATTTTTTTTACAAAATGCAAAAACCTCATAAAAATCAGAAAAGATAAAAAAAAATATAATAAATACTTTATTTTAATTATTTTCATAAACAAATTGCATGTAATTAAATTTAGTTTAAATTAGGGTTTGCAATATTAATTCTTTTCATAAAAAATCTAAAAAATGTAGAAATAGGTTTAATTATTGTTTTTATTTCTTTTAATTTTCCCTTTTATAATAATATTACTTATTTTATTTATTTTCATAATTAAATTTGTATGTAAAAATTAGGTTAATTTAGGTTAAATTCTAATGTTTTCTTAAATAAATTAAAATAAAGTAGAACTAGGGTTGGTAATTAATTTTAATTAATTCTTTCTTTTTTCTATTAAATCTTAAAAAACATAAAAATACCAAAAAAAAAACAAGTCTTTCTTTAATTAATTAATTAATTTCACTATGTAATTTTAATTTTTTGCAAAAGGGTCCAACGCCCATGTTCTTAATTGTTTAATTTCGCGTATTTATTTTATTTTGCTTAAATAATTATGTACCTCTCCCGAAGCCTTGTAACGTTTTAATTACTTCTCGTACTTTACTTTATTTGCTTTATTTATTTTCCGTCAAATCGGGTCCTGGTTAATTTTGGCGATGTGGACCCGCGCCATTTGTAATAGCTTAGAATTTACTTTTCCCGCAAATATCTTAACTGTTAAACAAAGCATGCAAGACTGAATGGCCTTAAATAAAATCAAGCGTAGAACACCAATAAACATGACAAGACAAATACAAATGAAAACGACACACAGTTCGCACACACCACCCCTAGGGTACGCCTCACTGTTGCCTTGCCTCGAAAGGTGATCGTCGAGTAGAGGATGTCTTAGTAAGTCCTCATGATCCGGGAACCTGGCATGAGGGTAGCTTCTAAGGTGTCTTCCCATTGCTCTGGTGATCACCATGTCCCGAACCTCGAATTGACCCGAACACCTCCAACGGTGGTGCTACCTACCTCTCAATGGTGGGATGGCACTACTTTAAAGGACATTTACACAGACGAATTCCTTAGGGTAGGTAGGTTCTCGTAGATACTTACTCTAATTTCAAAACAAATCAAAAATACTTTTCACACCAACACATTTTCAAAAAGCTTTCGAAAGCATTTTTTCAAACACTCTTGAGGACCGATACAAGAGTCGAACTGGAATTTTCAAAGAAACTTTTTAAAACCCACAGTTGAAAAGCAAACAAACCATTTTTGAAAACACAAGTGAGCAAGTATCTAAGAGCCCATGGATAACCATGGATAGAAAGGGTGCTAACACCTTCCTTTTCTATAATCTACCTCCCGAACCGAGAGCAATCTCTTTAAGGAATTTTTCTGTGCTTTTGTCCTTTCCATTTGGAAAAAATAAAAGACGGTGGCGACTCTTGCTTCCGCGACATTTCGCGAACCAGCGTTAAACAGTCAGTTCCAGATCCACCGATCACACCAGCTATATTCAAGACCTTGACCGGTTCAGTTAAGTCGACCCTAAGACTTTTCTGTTTCTTATCCAGTCAAAGGCCTTCTCTGGTTCAGTCAGATCGATCCTAAGATCTCCCTGTTTCTTATCCAGTTGAAGACATTTCAAGACCTAGACCGGTTCAGTTAAATCGACCCTAAGATTTTTCTGTTTCTTATCCAGTCAAAGGCCTTCTCTGGTTCAGTCAGATCGATCCTAAGATCTCCCTGTTTCTTATCCAGTTGAAGACATTTCAAGACCTAGACCAGTTCAGTTAAATCGACCCTAAGATTTTTCTGTTTCTTATCCAGTCAAAGGCCTTCTCTGGTTCAGTCAGATCGATCCTAAGATCTCCCTGTTTCTTATCCAGTTGAAGACATTTCAAGACCTAGACCGGTTCAGTTAAATCGACCCTAAGATCTTTCTGTTTCTTATCCAGTCAAAGGCCTTCTCTGGTTCAGTCAGATCGACCCTAAGATCTCCCTGTTTCTTATCCAGTTGAAGATTTCAAGACCTAGACCGGTTCAGTTAAATCGACCCTAAGATTTTCCTGTTTCTTATCCAGTCAAAGGCCTTCTCTAGTCTAGCTAAATCGACCCCTAACAGATTTTCCTGATAAAGACTCAGTAGAAGATATCCAAGATTCTCTCAGCGTTACTGTTGAGGTTGTAGTCGCCTATGGTTCTCTCCCCGTTACTGCGGAGGTAGTAATCATCCCAAGATTCTCTCAATGATTACTGTTGAGGTTGAAGTCGCCCAAGATTCTCTCAATGATTACTGTTGAGGTTGAAGTCGCCCAAGATTCTCTCAGCGTTACTGTTGAGGTTGAAGTCGCCCAAGATTCTCTCAGCGTTCCTGTTGAGGTAGTAATCGTCCCAAGGTTCTCTCAGCGTTCCTGTTGAGGTAGTAATCGTCCCAAGGTTCTCTCAGCGTTCCTGTTGAGGTAATAATCATCTAAGGTTCTCTCGGCGTTCCTGTTGAGGTAGTAACCATCCCTGGTTCATTCATCACCTTTTGAAGATCCAGATCCAGCTCCTGTAACCAGTCAGGACACATCTACACAAAGAATTTGAAGACCAGCTCCTGCAACAGGCCAGGTACTCATTTTTCTTTTTTGCAGGTACGCAAGATTTCGCTAAGGAATCTCTTACGCGATCAACATTCAGATGGCATCTATAAGCCCATCCACCTATCCATCACCTCTTAGCATGGCATCTATAAGCCCATCATCCTATCCATCAATCTCCAAATGGCATCTATAAGCCCATTCCTCACCATCACCGTTACTATGTGAGCGCAAATTTCTGGGCACTCTAGTGTTCAATCATCTTCCACCTTCGGATTACGAAAGGCACGTCAGCCAATCTGCATCCTCAGGTCTAAGAAGATTGAACAGGGGCAACTGTTGTACCCCAAAATTTGCCCTCCCATATTCTTTAAAATTTTCCAAGTCAAGGCTTCAAAATTCCCCAAGGGTTGCACAGTTCAAGGGCCTCCTAACAGTCAAAAATTAGGGTTTTGGTTCTGACAAAGAAAATGAAGTTTCCAAGGGTCCAATCAAGTCCCACATGCCTATAAACATGGTCAAGCATCCTTATACCAAGTTTCAAGACTTACATCACAAAATTGCACAGTCAAAAACCCTAATTGCACTACAGTCAACTGTAGGGGCAAAATGGTCATTTGACAGTCAAAAGTTCAAATTTTGGTCAACATCTCATTTTGAAGCCACAAACATCATTTGATCAATGCTTGATCATGATTCTCAAAGTTTGGCTCAAAAAGTCTCAAGATGCAAAAGTTTCCATATTTGGACAGTTGAAAAAGTCAACTGTAACTTGACCAAGGCATAACTTCCACATGGATTATCAGAAAAATTCCATCCAAAGCTCATTTTGAATAGAAAGACATTTCCTACAACTCTTCTTTACACTTCAAGTACAAGAAATGCTCTCACAAAAAGTTATCAATCTCAACATTATAGGTCATTTTCAAAAGTCAACAAAAAGGGACTTTAAGTCAAAGACCATAACTTGAGATTGGTAAATCAAAATGACATGGGACCAAAGAAATTGGTTAGAGGACTCAAAGACCTTTCCAAAATGTCAGAGAACATGAGCAAAGCTTAAAAATTGAGCAAGTTATGCCTTGTGGAAGTTGGGAAATTTTTGGATATTTTGAAAAGTCAACATTGCTTCAAATGACCTAAAAATGCTAATGGGCCTCCTTTTCTTCCACAATTCATCATCCAAGGCATGGGCACGACCATTTGGCCCAAAGGGAAGTTTTTATCATTTTTATTTATTTATTTAGATTTTTAATTATTAATAATTCATTTAATTAAATTAAATATGTGGAAAATACTAAACTTAGGTTTTTAAATCTTTTTGTGCATGGAATAGGCTTAAGATTTCGTGCACAATCAGATATAGAAAGAATCATGGCAATTGGATATGATTGGCATCAAAAACATGTGAAAAAGATTGAAAAATTATGGCTTGAAAATCAAATATTTTCCACATCAATGCAAGGATCCTTTGGCTCTGAATTCTTACCCTAATCATTCCATACATAAGTGCAAAGCTAACCCTATTCAAAAAGACCACAAAGCTGCGCAGAAATCCATAGCCAAACTTGCAATTTTCTTTAAAAAGTCCAATACTGAAAACTAGGTTCTAGGGCGATTCAGGCCAAAATAATTGTTCCATTGGCTTGCTGAGACTTCAAGGAAGGAGACTGAATCAATATCATAGCCTGAAACCTTGAGAATTGGTAGTTACAAGTCAAACTGTTTTCACTTTTATGCATAATCGTGTTTTAATATTCAAGCATGTTCATTGCATTTTTTTTATGGATTTGTACTAATTGCATGATTCTGAAGCTAACCACATAGTTTGATTGAGTTTTTATACACCATACGCGATTTCACCATTAAAGGATGTTAGGGTTCTTCAACTTTCAAATTAGGGGTTTTTGAATACGGTAAAATTAGAACATCACAATACCATGGTTGAAACCAGCATGCTTGGACGATTCTAAAGCACCATTCGCGCTTAATTTATATAATCACATGGCCTAATCGCTATTTTGAAATATGGTGTATTTTGGGGGGGTTCAAAACCCCCGTTAACCTTTTTTTATTTCAGGAACGAGGAAGACGATGACTCTGTGGCAAGCTGTGAGTGGTTGGTTTGAATTTTCGCGCTAGAATCCCACTAACTCTTATTTTCCATTATATTATTTGTCTTCCATAGAATAATCAAAAGGCGTAAGTGGAGCAGTTGGCAAGGCAGTTGATTGGTAACCTCCAGGACCTGGGTTCGAACCCCAGGTCCCCACTCTCTTCCAATATTTTTTCTATAAAACTAATCCCAT
Source organism: Vicia faba (assembly GCA_948472305.1). Lineage (NCBI taxonomy): Eukaryota > Viridiplantae > Streptophyta > Magnoliopsida > Fabales > Fabaceae > Vicia > Vicia faba. The sequence continues at coordinate 415,302,157 of OX451738.1, forward strand.
GCAGATTCAACCCTGAAGACCACCATACAACCCCTGATCCAACTATGCCACGCGCCCACTGGAGACAATCTGAAGGCCCAGATCTGAAGAACATGATAAACCTCAGTCAACACACATGCATGCCAGCGCAAAAGTCAACCAGGCCAAAGACAAGTGGGCCTGAATTACTGGACTCTACCTCCCAATTTGGGGACAGACCCCCCTAGGTTTGCAATTTCTTTTATATATTTTCCATTTTTTTATTTGATTCAACTATTTCTTTTTTAATTAATTTCTTTAATTTAGTTTATTTTCATAAAAACATAAAAACAATCTAAAAATCAGAAAAAGACAAAAAATAAGTATTTTTATTTAATGTTATTTTTTGTAAATAAATATCATTAATTGATTTTAGTTTTTAATTTAGGTTTAAATCTTAATATTTTTCTAATAAACTTAAATTTTGTAGAATTAGGGTTTGTATTAATTTTTTATCCTTTTTCTTTTCTTTTCACTAATAATTAAATATTATTTATTTTTATAAATCAAATTGCATGTAAATAATTAGATTAATTTTAGGTTTGATTTTAACATGTTTTTCTTAATAAATAAAAAAAATTAGAATTAGGGTTAATTTCTCAATTTCATTTAATTTTCATAAATCCAAAAAATACCAAAAATCTCAGAATTATTTCTTTTTTCATTTTTATTTAATTAATTTGCTCAATATAATTTCATTAAAAAGGGTCCAACGCCCTCGCTTGCGATTTTTTATTCTCTTTGCGCATTTTATTTATTTCCTTCTTGTAAATATTTATGTAATTCTCCCAAAGCCGTGTAAACTTAATTTCTCGCACTTTACTTTATTTCTTTATTTACTTTCTGTCAAATCGGGTCCTGGATTTTAATTTTGGCGATGTGGACCCGCGCCTTTGTAATAGTTTAGAACTTTTAATTTCCGCATCTTTTAGCTGTTAAATAAATGCATGCAAGAATGAATGGCCTAAAATAAAAACAAACGCATAGATCACTTTGACATGACAAGACAAAAGTAAATGAATCTGACACACAAAATCACACACCACCCCTAGGGTACGCCTCACAGTTGCCTTGCCTCGAAAGGTGATCGTCGAGTAGAGGACGTCTTAGTAAGTCCTCATGATCCGGGAACCTGGCATGAGGGTAGCTTCTAAGGTGTCTTCCCATTACTCTGGTGATCACCATGTCCCGAACCTCGAATTGACCCGAACACCCCCAACAGTGGTGCTACCTACCTCTCAATGGTGGGATGGCACTACTTTAAGGACATCTACACAGACGAATTCCTTAGGGTAGGTAGACAACTCTAAGATACTTGCTCTAATCTCAAAACAAATCAAAAAAATACTTTTCACACCGACACCTTTTCAAAAAGCTTTCGAAAGCAAATTTTCAAACACTCTTGAGGACCGATACAAGAGTCGAACTGGAATTTTCAAAGAAACTTTTTAAAACCCACAGTTGAAAAGCAAACAAACCTTTTGGAAAACACAAGTGAGCAAGTGTTATACCCCAAAATTTGCCCTCCCATATTCCTCAAGAAATTGCCAAGCCAAGCTACAAAATTCCCCAAGGGTTTTGCAGTGCAACAGTCTCCCATACAGTCAAAATTAGGGTTTCAAGTCTGATCAAGAAAAGGAAGTTTTCAAGGGCTCAATCAAGTCTCATATGCTTACAAACATGGTCAAGCATCCTCATATCAAGTTTCAAGGCATTCAGCTCAAGATTGCACAGTCAAAACCCTAAATTGCACTACAGTCAACTGTAGGGGCAAAATGGTCATTTGGCAGTCAAAAGTTCAAATTTTTGGTCAACATATCATTTTGAAGCCACAAACATCATTTGATCAATGCTTGATCATGATTCTCAAAATTTGGCTCAGAAATCATCAAAGATGCAAAAGTTGCTATATTTGGACAGCTGAAAAAGTCAACTGAAATTGACCAGGGCATAACTTTCACATGGATTATCAGAAAAATTCCATCCAAAGCTCATTTTGGAGAGAAAGACATTTCCTACAACTCATCTTCATACTTCAAGTCCAAGAAATGCTCTCACAAAAAGTTATCAATTTCAACATTATAGGTCATTTTCAAAAGTCAACAAAAAGGGACTTTAAGTCAAAGGCCATAACTTGAGATTGGTAAATCAAAATGACATGGGACCAAAGGCATTGGTTAAAGGACTCAAAGACCTTTCCAAAATGTCCAAGAACATGTGAAAAGCTTAAAAATTGAGCAAGTTATGCCTTGTAGAAGTTGGGAAATTTTTGTGAAATGGCAAAAGTCAACTATCCTTGAAAATCCAATTTTGACAAAAGGGCCCCATTTTTCTCACTTTGTTCATCCTTGTCATGCCACACACGTGTTCCATGGTTGATTTCAAGACCAAATATTGATTTTTTTATTTTATTTAATTTTTGATGATTTAATTCATTTTAATTCTTTGAAAATTCAAATAAAATTTAAAAACCAATGAAATGGTGTCAAATGAACTTGGACAATTCCTATGTATCATGAACCAACTCAAGAAATCAGGCTAGGGTTCATTTGCATACTAGGTCTAGGTTTTGGCTAAAAAGAAGGAAAATGGTTAATGGAAGAAACCCTAAGACCAATTCTTTCCCAAGCATGGATTAAGGTCAAATAGCAAGCCTATTCCATTCTATGATGATCACTGAGTCCAACCCTAACTAGAACATAGCAAAAGACTCGCTGAAAAAGCCATTGGACATTTGAAATTTTGGCCATATAATGCAAAACTGAAATCAGTGCTAGGGATCTTTTCAAGCCTTAATTTTTGTACCAATAGCTTCCTGAGACAATTCTGAACGTATCCCAATTCTTAACATCAATCAAAACTCCCTCAGCTGGTACCTCTAAGTCAAACTGCATCTCAAAAATTTGGAAATCATATAGCACGATTCAAGCACATTCTTGCAGTTTTTTTTAGATATTCATACTCATGATGATGTTTCTGAACTAACCCTTGCGTTTAATTTCATTTTTGTGCCATGAATAAGAACTTGCCATTTTCGAATCCTAGGGTTACAGTTTTTTTAATTTAGGGGTTTTCAGTCCAGGAACAATTAGCCCATGAAAGTCACACCATTGCATTCCTGGCATCTGGACGAAGAGAATGAGATGCTCGCGCCTAATTTCTGATCACCACAGCCCTATTCGTTATTTCTCCATAGCCACCCTAACGCCATGGTTGAAAAACCGTGGCCAATGTGTTTTGCTTTTTACAGGGATGAAGATGATGATGCGTTGTCAACCATTGGTTCGCTAATTCAAACTTGCGCGCGTGTAATCTTTATGCGTTGGTTTTATTTTATATTGTTTATTAACTATTATATGTTAAATGAAATCAAGTGGCTCAGCTGGCAGGGACGCGCACTAGGGACTCTCATGACCTGGGTTCAAACCCCAGGTCTCACACATTTCTCATATTGTTTTTTCATTTGAATTCACATGCAGCGCTCACATTGATGCTCACCATACTCCATCAGAATTCAACCTCCACGTGTCCCAGGGCCTCAGATCCATGGCCAATGTTCAAGATGCACCATACATCAAGTCAACAAGCATCACATATGATTAGAAAAGTCAACAAATTGCCAGCAAATGGGCCAGGCTTTTCAGGCTTGCACCTCCAAATTTGAGACCACACCTCCCTGGTTCTATCTTTTTTTCTTTTTTTCTAATTTTCTTTATATTCTATTATTTTTAAATTTACTTGTGTTTTATTTTCTGATTTAATTAATTCTTACAAAAATAAAAAAAAAACATTAAAAATACAGAAAGGACAAAAAAATATAATTAATTTTGATTACTTTTATAAATAAATTAAAATGTAACTCATTTAGTTTAATTAGGTTTTAATTTTAATTTTAATTCTTTTTTCATAATAAAAATCCAAAAAAATGTAGAATTAGGTTAATTATTAATTTTTTATATCCTTTTTAATTTTTCCTTTTTTCTCACAATATTATTATTTATTATTTATTTTCTATAAATCAAAAATTGTACATAAATTAGTTTAAAATTTAATTAGGTTAGAAATTAAATCTCTTTCTTAAAAACTTAAAAAACATTAGAACTAGGGTTTAACACTTTAATTTTAATTAATTTTTTTTCTTTTTTCTTTCAAATCTAAAAAACACAAAAAAATATCATTCTCATTTAATTTTAAATTCCTTGATTAATTTTAATTGTTTGTAAAAGGGTCCAACGCCCAAATTTTGTTTAATCTCTTTATTTCGCGCATCTATTTTATATTGTTTAGATACCTCTGTATATGCCCCAAAGCCATGTAATTTAAAACTCTCGAACTTTTATTTATTCGCTTTATTTTACTTTCAGTCAAATCGGGTTCGGTTTTTTTGGCGATGTGGACCCGCGCCAGTTGTAATAGTTAGATTTATCTTCTCGCAAATATATAACTGTTAATAAATATGCATGAAAGAATGAATGCCCAAAAATAAAATCGAATCGTTAGATCACCATTGCATGACAAGACAAACAATAAACTGAAAATGACGCACAATTCGCACACACCACCCCTAGGGTACGCTTCACTGTTGCCTTTCGAAAGGTGATCGTCGAGTAGAGGACGTCTTAGTAAGTCCTCATGATCCGGGAACCTGGCATGAGGGTAGCTTCTAAGGTGTCTTCCCATTGCTCTGGTGATCACCATGTCCCTATAAACTCGAATTGACCCGAACACCTCCAACGGTGGTGCTACCTACCCCTCAATGGTGGGATGGCACTACTTCAAAGGACATTTACACAGACGAATTCCTTAGGGTAGGTAGGTTCTCAAGGGTACTTGCTCTAATTTCAAAACAAAAATCAAAACATCTTTTCACCAACACCTTTCAAAAACTTACAAAACAAACTTTTCAAAACACTCTGACGTACGAGTTAAACTGAAACTTTTCAAAGAATATTTTTGAAACCCACATTGAAAAGCAAACAAACAATTTTGAAAACACATTGAGCAAGTACCTAAGAGCCCATGGATAACCATGGATAGAAAGGGTGCTAACACCTTCCCTTTCTATAACCTACCTCCCGAACCGAGAGCAATCTCTTTAAAGGAATTTTTCTGTGCTTTTGTCCTTTCCAATTGGAGAAAATAAAAGACGGTGGCGACTCTTGCTTATCGCGACATTTCGCGAACCAGCTTTAAAACAGTCAGTTCCAGATCCACCGATCACAGAACTGGCGACTCTGCTGGGGACAAACTTAAAGTGAGGTGTACCTTAGGACTAAGATCATTGTGTTTTCAATTGCTTTCCTTGTATGCTTTAAAATTGTGGGACCGTCTTGGGAGTTCTATAGATCCTAACCCGGATCTGGGGGATACCCTTTTAGAAAGTAGCAACAAGGCTGTGAGGGAACTGTGCGGGGTATACCGACATGGTTGAAGCAGTCTGCTACGTTGATGTGGCATTTTGGTGTGTACCGGTAACCCTTGAGTCAGTCAAGGAGAGTACGGGGCCTCCATGTGGTGTCATGAAGCATCAACAGACCTTAGGAACCTTAATTGAACCATCTTGGCCTCTTTAGGGTAGTGAGATAACTGACTTTGGTGCAGTCCGAGGTTGGTTGATACTCGATACTACACTCAATTGAGGGTTGCTTTCCTGGAATATTTCGGTCGCCAGTTCAGTGGCTAAATCGAAACGATGAACAATGAAAGCAATCCCGTGATATTGGGAACCTTAGAACCCGGTTACTTTGATTAGGACAGGATGAACCCACCAACTTCAAGAGGGTACTACCCAAACCTCATGCTGGCCTTAAACCTTAAGGGCCTGTCTTGTGTGCCTTGTGTGCCTTACATGTTTGTCTTTGTACATATCTGTGGTGTGTTTAATCATAGCATCATGACATCATCCAGCATCATAGGCATTAACTAACCATTTCAGGGGTTCGAATTTTCATCTTTGTTCTTGTTTTGTAGGACATGGAAACTGTTCGTAGAAAGACAATTCCAATCAGTCTTGTAAGGATCCCTCCTCAGCTTAAGGAGCTTATATCCAGGATTCCTGAGAACTCTTCATTCAGTGAAAGGCATGGAAGCCTCATCAGCTTGGTCAACACCAACATTGAGGAAGATATGATAAAAGTCCTGTTCCAGTTCTTTGATCCTCTGCATCACTGCTTTACCTTCTTGGACTATCAGTTGGTACCTACATTGGAGGAGTTCTCCCGACTCCTGAAGATCCCTATCCTTGATCAGCTACCCTTCAACGGTACAGAAAAGGAACCTAAGCTTGAAGAGATTGCTAAAGCCTTGCACCTACAGTCATCTGACCTCAAGGGACATTGGGAAGTTAGAAGTGGTATCAAAGGGTTCTTAGCCAGGTTTCTGTTTGAAAAGGCCTATGACTGTTGGAACTCCCTTGACTTGCAAGCTTTTGAAGAGGTTGTGGCCCTCCTTGTTTATGGTTTGGTGTTGTTCCCTAACCCAGACCAGCTCATTGATATCAGTGCCGTCCAGATCTTTATGTCCAGGAATCCTATACCTACGTTGCTAGGGGACATCCTTCACTCATGTTACACTCGAACCATGAGAAAAAGAGGTGTCCTAATGTGTTGCACTCCTCTCCTGGGAAAGTGGTTTATTTCGCACCTTCCACAATCAGTCCTGAAGAACGAGCGGGGTTTGAGATGGTCACAACGGTTGATGACTCTTACACATGCAGATATACATTGGTGCCCTAGGTCCAGGGAAGATGTCACTATCATTGATCGTTGCGGGGAGTATCCTAATGTTCCTTTACTTGGAATCAGAGGGGGTATTACTTATAGTCCATGCCTGGCTTGGAGACAATTTGGTTATGCTCGGAGGGATGGTCCTCATGACATGTTGATTCCTGACATAGTTTTTGACTTCGACAACGATACTCAAGGACTTCGCCAGAGGTTTATCAGAGCTTGGAGGATGCCTAGTAGGATAGACAGCAAGACACTGGGGCACAGGAACTCCATCCCTTTGGAGCCTTACCTCAAGTGGGTACGAGCCCGCTCTCAGAAATTAGTGATGCCTTATCCTCACATGCTTCCAGTAATCAAAGAGCCTGCCTTGGAAGGAGAGGTGTCTCATGTTATTCAGCACCCTGATATGCCCACATCCTGGGAAGAGATGCAGAAGAGTTGGATCCAGCTTAAGGAAGAGCGGAATTCTCTTGAGACTAGTTTACATGCCAGTGAAAGGAAGGTCTTGGAGCTCACCCGCCTGTTGCACGAGGAAAGGAATCTCAACACTTACATAGCTCCAAAGAAGATGCGCAACATATTTTGGATGTGATTTGATCTTTTTGTACTTTTGCCCACGAGGCTTTGATGTATTAAACAATGATTTTCTTAATAATAACGTGTGTTCCTTTTGGTCTACAACAAACTTGAATTTTCGAACTCTTGAATGCATTGCATAAACACATATCATTCATCATGTGCATCATAGGTACTTTTCTTTTCAGGTTGTTTACCGTTCTTCGCTGTTTATTTCAGCATCATGAACCCTCCTGAATCATCAACCGATGCGGCTATCAAGGCTCTTCAGGCGCAAAACGTCCAGTTTCAGGCGCAAAACGCCCAATTTCAGGAGCTGATCAAGGGCTTGTCTCAGGGTCAACAAGAGTTAAAGACCATGCTGTTGAAGAAGACTAAGAAGAAGAGGAGGACTGTGCTATTTAACACTGGGCGCAGACTCGGGAACACTTTGGTTGTTGAAGCTGAAAGGACTCCTCCATCTGTGACGGAAGGTAGTCACCATGAAAGGGAGGTCACTACTCCTGTGGGCTCTGATACTGAAACAGACTTCAATGACGACCAGTACCCTCCTGCTGAAGACCGGTACAAACAGCTGGAAGACAGATTAAAGGCTGTGGAAGTTCAACGGGTACCTGGATTGGATTTCGGAGACTTGGGGTTATCTACTGGAGTGGTGATCCCGCACAAATTCAAAACACCTGCCTTCGTGAAGTATGATGGGGCTTCCTGTCCCAAGATGCACCTCCGTTCTTATGTAAGGAAGATCCAGCCTTACACAGCAGACAAGAACCTTTGGATCCACTTCTTCCAGGAGAGTCTTTCAGGGACTCACCTCGATTGGTTCTATCAGCTAGATGGAATCAGCATTCGTAACTGGGAGGATCTGGCCACTGCTTTTTACAAGCAGTATCAGTATAATGCCGACCTCGCTCCTACGCGTACCCAGCTCCAGGGTATGTCGCTAGGGTCGGGTGAAGGTTTTAAGGAGTACGCTCAGAAATGGAGAGACCTGGCTGGCAGGGTGCAGCCACCATTGACGGATCGGGAGCTGGTAGATATGTTCTTGGGGACCTTATCTGGTCCATTTTTCAATCATCTCATTGGTAATTCCTCTGCTGGGTTTACCGATCTAATCCTGACTGGTGAAAGGATTGAGGCCGGTATAAAATCGGGGAAGATACAGAAAGTTGCCTCCTCCAGTACTGAGAAGAAACCCTTCAAAAAGGAGGCTAGTGCTGTATATAACTCCCGGAGAACAGAGCGACCTGAACACCGCCAATCTGTCAGTGCGGTAATGATTGCCAAACCTGCTGCCGCTCCTCGGCCAACTAATCCTCAAAAGTTTGAAAGACCCCGGAGAGAGTTTACCCGGTTAAGCATGACCTTATCACAGATCCTGCCACAGTTGCTATCCACCAATTTAGTGACTGTCAAGGAGGCTCCAAAGTTTCCCAACACTGCGTCTCCCAAGTTCAATCCAAATGCTCGCTGTGCTTATCACTCTGATAGCCCGGGGCATAACACAGATGACTGTTGGGCCCTAAGAAATAAGGTTCAAGATCTCATTGATGCAAAGGAGATACAGTTTGAGGCGCCCGAGAAGCCGAATGTTGTAACTGCTCCCATGCCCCCGCATGGAGTGAATGCTGTTGAGGAGAATTTGTATGTAGCTTCGGTGGATGATGTTGCTACTCCGTTGCTGATGGTCAAGAGGAATCTGTTGCTAGCCGGTTTATTTCCGGGATGTGGCGAAAGTTGCCCTCTATGTGTTGCTTCCCCTGCTGGTTGTTCTCTGTTGAAGTCAGGCATTCAAAACCTGATAGATAGTAGAGAGATTTTGTTCGAAAAGACTATTGTTCCTGCTGCTCCTGTTGAAGAAGTGTCGATCGTTACCATCTTCAACAACTATTCCGAGGCTCCTTCAAAGAAGCCTATACAAGTTTTGTCAGTTCACAAGAATGTTCCCATCACCATTACTGTTCCGGGGCCTATACCCTACAAATCTGATAAGGCTGTCCCATGGCACTATGGGGCGGATGTTTATGTTCTGGGTGTGAAACAAGAGTGCAACATTGATACTGGTGTCTCCAACATCACCGGGCCTGCTAAGGTCACTCGTAGTGGAAGACTGTTCTCGCCAGACATTGCTCCTCCAGCAATTCATAGGCCTTTGATCTTCACACCTGCCAGAGTGCCTATTTCGCCTTCTGACCAAGTATCCACCCCTGCTGCTGAGTCATCTGATACTCGGGGCAAGGGAATTGCTGCTGATGTGCCTGCCAGGACGGAGGCACCAAAGACCATTGTTGAGGCTTCCAAGCAGGAAATGGAAGAAATTCTCAAGATAATAAAGAAAAGTGATTTCAATGTTGTGGAACAGCTGGGGCACACCCCCTCTAAAATCTCCATGTTGTCACTGCTGCTGTGTTCAGAGGCCCATGCAAAGGCTCTGATTGCTTTCTTAAAGACTGCCCATGTACCCCAAGATACGACTGCTGACCAGTTCACCGATTGTGTGGCCAACCTAACTGCTGATAATGGCCTGGGTTTCTCTGATGCCGATCTGACAGCAAAGGGGAAGAACCATAATGATGCCCTGCATGTCTCCATTGAATGCAGGGGCACTACTCTTGCTCATGTGCTGGTTGACACAGGTTCCTCATTGAACGTGCTGCCCAAGAAGGCTCTGGATAGGCTGGATTGTGAAGGTCTAGAGCTCAAACCAAGTAGCATTGTTGTCCGGGCCTTTGACGGGTCCAAAAGAATGGTGCATGGTGAAGTGGACATCCCAATCAGGGTTGGGTCACAAGTATTTGATTCAAAATTTTATGTGATGGACATCCATCCGTCCTATTCTTGTTTGCTGGGTCGCCCATGGATCCATAAGGCTGGAGCGGTGACCTCCACATTGCATCAGAAGCTCAAGTACCCGGTCAGGGGGAGGATCGTGACAGTGCAAGGGGAGGAGGAATACATGGTCAGCCACCTCAACTCTTTCAGATACGTGGAAATGGATGGGGAGTTCATTGAAACCCCCTTTCAACATTTTGAGGAGGTACCACCAACCTTGGCAACAGCAGAAGATGAAGAGGTTTCTCCTATGAAGATGGCCTCCTTAAAGGACGCCCGGGCTGTGATCGAAAAAGGCGAATGTGCAAATTGGGGCAAGCTCCCTGATCTTACTCCTAAGACTAACAAGTTTGGGCTGGGTTTCACCACGGAAGCTCAGAAAGCGGTGCGCAAGGCAAGAATTGGAAGACCTCCGTTGCTCATCACTCAGCATGGAGTGAATGCTATTGGAGAGGAAGATGAAGTGGGAGAGTCAGAGTTCGATAGCTGGATCTACCCAACGGCCGACGGTGGATTGACCAATTGGACTGCTAAAGATTTTACTCCCATAACTTTTGTTCCCCAGTAATGAATTTCTTTGTTTTTGATTTGTAATAAACAATAATTTGAGACTATATGGCCCGGTGTCTTACCCGGGGCACCGTGGTTTTATTTATGAGGGCTTTTTGTTTGTCACCATCATATATCATGAATAAAAGCATTGGACGTTTTTCACAATTCAAATTTTGCGCTCCTTTTCTTTCCTTTCTTTACATATTGCAAAACAGCTGTATTTACACACACACTCACTCATACAGGTTTCAATCCACTCTGGATCTCACTGGTAACGACTCTGCTACTGCCAGTTATGACTTCGAAAATCCGATCAACTTGGCCGCAGACGAAGGTGAAGATGATTGCGAAGTGCCTGGTGAACTTGCAAGACTGTTACAACAGGAGGAGAGGGCAATTCAACCCCATGAAGAGCCAGTGGAAATAATAAACTTGGGTACTGAGGAAGACAAGAAAGAGGTGAAGATTGGTGCCAACCTAGAGCTCAGCGTGAAGCAACGGTTGACTCAGATGCTGCATGACTATAAAGAAATCTTTGCCTGGTCCTACGAAGATATGCCCGGATTGGATACCGACATTGTGGTCCATCACTTACCAACTAAAGAAGATTTCCCTCCGGTTAAGCAAAAAGTCCGCCGTATGCGTCCAGAGATGTCTGAGAAGATTAAAGCCGAGGTTATGAAGCAGTTTGATGCCGGATTTCTTGCTGTGACTTCTTACCCTCAGTGGGTTGCTAATGTGGTGCCGGTACCTAAGAAGGACGGTAAGGTCAGGATGTGTGTCGATTATAGGGACCTGAATAGGGCCAGCCCCAAGGATGACTTCCCTCTACCCCACATTGATGTCCTTGTTGATAATACCGCTCAGCATAAAGTGTTCTCTTTTATGGATGGCTTTTCAGGCTACAATCAGATCAAGATGGCACCTGAAGACATGGAAAAGACTACCTTTGTTACTCAGTGGGGCACCTTCTGTTACAAGGTCATGCCGTTCGGGTTAAAGAATGCTGGGGCAACCTACCAACGGGCCATGGTTACCTTATTTCATGATATGATCCATCATGAGATAGAAGTGTATGTGGACGACATGATCGCTAGGTCCCAGACTGAGGAAGAACACCTTGATCATTTGCAGAAACTGTTTGACCGGTTGAAATTGTACAAGCTGAGATTGAACCCGAACAAGTGCACCTTCGGGGTAAGATCGGGAAAGTTGCTAGGCTTCGTGGTCAGTGATAAAGGTATTCAAGTGGACCCTGCTAAGGTCAAAGCTATTCAAGAGATGCCGGTTCCTAAAACAGAGAAGGAAGTCAGAGGCTTTCTAGGACGTCTGAATTACATTGCTCGGTTCATCTCACATTTAACTGCTACCTGTGAACCAATCTTCAAGCTGTTGAAGAAAGATCAGGTAGTACGTTGGAATGATGAATGCCAGGCTGCTTTTGACAGAATCAAAGAATATCTCCAAGAACCACCCATCCTTATGCCACCAGTTGAAGGGAGACCTTTGATACTTTACCTGACAGTGCTTGATAATGCAATGGGGTGTGTGCTGGGGCAGCATGACGAGTCTGGCCGAAAAGAGCATGCCATTTATTACCTTAGCAAAAAGTTTACCGACTGTGAGACCCGATACTCACTGCTTGAGAAAACTTGCTGCGCTTTGGTATGGGCTGCTCGCCGGTTGAGACAGTATATGCTGACTCACACTACTTTGTTAATCTCAAAAATGGACCCTATAAAGTACATATTCGAAAAGCCTGCTCTGTCTGGGAGAATTGCAAGATGGCAGATGATCTTGACGGAATACGACATTCAGTATACGACCCAAAAAGCCATCAAGGGAAGTGTATTGGCAGACCACCTAGCACATCAAGCTGTGGATGACTACCAATCAATGAACTTCGAGTTTCCAGATGAAAGCATTATGATAGTAACTGACTGTGAAATACCTGGACCGGATGAAGGACCTGAACCAGGATCCCGATGGTCTATGCACTTTGACGGAGCCTCCAATGCTTTGGGAAATGGTATCGGCGCTATAATCGTATCTCCACAAGGCACTCATACTCCACTCACCGCCCGGCTGTGTTTCAACTGTACCAACAACATGGCAGAGTATGAAGCGTGTATTATGGGTCTTCAAGCTGCGATCGACCTGAGGATCAAATTTCTGAGTGTCTTCGGAGATTCCGCTCTTGTGATCAATCAGATCAAAGGAGAGTGGGATACGAAACACCCAAACTTGATTCCTTACAGAGAATGTGTGTTGGCCCTGATCCCCCACTTCACAGAGATAACATTTGAGCACTTTCCAAGAGAAGAGAATCAGTTGGCGGACGCGTTAGCTACAATGTCTTCAATGTTCAAGGTTAAATGGGATAATGAAGCTCCCCGGATCACCATCTGGAAACTGGACGAACCGGCATACTGTTGTGATCTCGAAACTGAATTGGTAACTGAGAAGCCCTGGTACCACGAAGTGAAGAGATATCTGGAAGCACAGGAATACCCTGAAGGAGCATCTGTCAATGATAAGAAATTCCTGAGGAGGTTTGCAGCCAAGTTCTTTCTTAGCAATGGCATCTTGTACAAGCGAAACCAGGATTCGACCCTACTGCGTTGTGTAGATAAGCCTGAAGCGGAAAGAATCATGGAAGAGCTACATGATGGGACCTTTGGTACACACTCCAGTGGACATACCATGGCCAAGAAGATTCTACGGGCAGGGTATTACTGGTCCACCATGGAAGCTGATTGCTACCAACATTCTAGGACATGCCATAAATGCCAGATCTACGCAGATAAAGTGCATGTTCCTCCGGTTCCCCTGAATGTTCTGACTGCGCCTTGGCCGTTTGCAATGTGGGGCATAGACATGATCGGCGAGATTAAACCTACGGCATCCAATGGACATCGCTTCATCCTAGTGGCGATTGATTATTTTACGAAGTGGGTTGAGGCAGCATCCTATGCTACGGTAACCAAGACTGTTGTGGCACGGTTCATTCGGCATAACCTGATCTGTCGATACGGCGTCCCTGAGAGAATTATTACAGACAACGGTACCAATCTAAACAATAAGATGATCGCTGAGCTCTGCGAACAGTTCAAGATACAGCACCACAACTCTTCTCCTTACCGACCGAAGATGAATGGGGCTGTAGAAGCAGCAAATAAGAACATCAAGAAGATCGTGCAGAAGATGACAGTAACGTATAAAGATTGGCACGAGATGTTACCGTTCGCTCTGCATGGGTATCGTACCTCAGCTAGGACGTCAACCGGGGCAACTCCTTTCTCTCTGGTTTATGGCATGGAGGCAGTCTTGCCGATCGAAGTACAAATTCCTTCTCTCCGGATAATGAAGGATGCAAATCTGAATGAAGATGATTGGATACAGGCACGACTTGATCAGCTCAACCTTATTGACGAAAAGAGGCTTGCTGCTATCTGCCATGGTCAGACGTATCAGAAACGAATGATCAGGGCATTTAACAAAAAGGTCAGACCACAGGAATATCAAGTCGGGGATCTGGTGATCAAGCGAATCATCCTTCCTCAGAGTGATCCAAGGGGCAAATGGACCCCTACGTACGAAGGGCCATTTGTGGTTAAGCATGTGTTCTCAGGAGGAGCAATGATATTAACCAACATGGATGGTGACGACCTTCCTCACCCCGCCAATGCAGACATAGTTAAAAAATACTACGCATAAAAAAATGACCCGCTAGGCTGACATGCCTAGGCAAAAATAAGGGCTTCCCGTCGAACCAAAAGGGTTCGGGCAAAATGAAGGGATGAAAATGAAAAAATCTGTACACCCGGCAAGTCGAAAACCTGAAAAGGCGGCTTGGGCAAAAATGGGTATCCCGGTGGACTGAAAACCCGAAAGGGCAGTCCAGGCAAAAATTAGGGATAAAAGCGTAATACTATGTCTCATTAGATCACGTTGCATCCGGAATCCGGTATCTACATCAGACGGCATCGATCAATCAGCTTCACTTTCAACCAAGGTCATCAAGTGACGAGACGCACAGAGTATAAAGGCAATAGCAGAATTGAAACCCAGTGGATCATTCATCTTTCACACAGCTGTTTTATTTTCTTTTGTATAAAGTTTGTAATAAACTCTTTTGCTCGGCGACGTTCCTCTTACTAGGACGTCAGCCTCTTGTACACAAAGCGCCTATTTTCAGGCTATTCAAAATCAATACAAATATACTTTTCAGTTAAACGTGCCAAGTGTTTTTCTTTTTGTTTTGCGAAGAACGTCCAAAGTTCAATTTGTGATATATGCATTGACAATAATTTGCTAGCTCATAAATATTTGCATACGAAACAAAGAATCAATTGCAGGTGACACCAGAAACAGGGGCAATGAAGAATTGTCTGAGCAGTCTAATTGTTCTATCCTCTAAGGTACCAAGGTAGGTTCAGTTAAAGAACCTAACCAGGCATCTTAAGTTCCCCAGAGAGTGAGACAGCAAGTCAGTGCATTCTTCCCCGGCATATCAAAACTTCCCCAGGAGAGTCCCATCCAGGTTCCCCAGGAAAGATGGGATTCATCTCCCCAATCAGTAAGCTTATCCCCAGTAAATTCTGGAAGCTTATCCCCTCACAGGACACGAACGCGTCGTCCGGCTTGATTTAAAGAGTTATTTCCTTAACAGGATATAACTGGGTTATCCTCAGCCAAAAGCCAAGGGAAGGTCGTCGTCAACGTAGTTCTTTCCTATCCCCAGCGAAGTCAATTCACACTTCCAATACAACAACGGTATCCCAACAGAGTTACTATCAACATTCAGCAAGGCATCACTCTTCCCACAGAGTATGGCTTTCCAGCATGATCGCTAGAGTATCTTTTCTCCCCGCAGAATCTTCCATTCGCCAAGTTTATTCCGCAACGGAGTCATCTTCTCCTACCGGTATCCTTGCAGTTATCATCCCCAGCGGACGCAAAATCTATCCTTCGACATCAGCCCAGGATACGATTTCCCGGCACCCGTCAAGGATTTACTTTCCTAGACAAAAACATACATAAAACGTCACATACATCATTATAGCATGCATAACGCACTGCATCATACAAATCTCATTTATGTTGAGAACATCATTGCTTGATCCATATCATGCATTGCATATGACTGACTTTTACCTTTCAGGGAAGATCCAGTTAAATTCTCAATCATCTTTCAAGACCTAGACTGGTTCAGTCAAAGGCCTTCTCTGGTTCAGTTAAATCGTCCCAAGATTTTCCTGATGCTTATCCCTTTGAAGACATTTCAAGACCTAGACTGGTTCAGTCAAAGGCCTTCTCTGGTTCAGTTAAATCGTCCCAAGATTTTCCTGATGCTTATCCCTTTGAAGACATTTCAAGACCTAGACTGGTTCAGTCAAAGGCCTTCTCTGGTTCAGTTAAATCGTCCCAAGATTTTCCTGATGCTTATCCCTTTGAAGACATTTCAAGACCTAGACTGGTTCAGTCAAAGGCCTTCTCTGGTTCAGTTAAATCGTCCCAAGATTTTCCTGATGCTTATCCCTTTGAAGACATTTCAAGACCTAGACTGGTTCAGTCAAAGGCCTTCTCTGGTTCAGTTAAATCGTCCCAAGATTTTCCTGATTGCTTATCCAGTTGAAGACATTTCAAGACCTAGACCGGTTCAGTTAAATCGCCCCAAGATTTTCCTGATTGCTTATCCAGTCAAAGGCCTCTCTGGTTCAGTCAGATCGACCCTAAGATCTCCCTGATTCTTATCCCAGTAGAAGACACCCCAGATTTTTCTCAACGAGCGTTGTTGAAGTTAAAGTCGCCCAAGGCTCTCTTACCATTCATGCTAAGGTAGTAATCATCCCTGGTTCTTGCATCGACGTTTGAAGCTCCCGACTCAGCTCCTGTAACCAGTCAGGACACATCTATACCAGGCATCTAAAAATCAGCTCCTGCAACGTGTCAGGTACTCATTTTCTGTTTTGCAGGTATGCAGGTTCTAGCGAAGGAATCTCTTATGCAATCAAAACATCCAGATGGCATCTATAAGCCCATTCCACCCTCATTGCTAACATGTGAGCGCAAATTTCCGGGCACTCTAGTGTCCAATCATCTTCTACCCTCGGATTACGAAAGGCACGTCAGCCAATCTGCATCCTCAGGTCTAAGAAGATTGAACAGGGGCAACTGTTATACCCCAAAATTTGCCCTCCCATATTCCTCAAGAAATTGCCAAGCCAAGCTACAAAATTCCCCAAGGGTTGTGCAGTGCAACAGTCTCCCATACAGTCAAAATTAGGGTTTCAAGTCTGATCAAGAAAAGGAAGTTTTCAAGGGCTCAATCAAGTCTCATATGCTTACAAACATGGTCAAGCATCCTCATATCAAGTTTCAAGGCATTCAGCTCAAGATTGCACAGTCAAAACCCTAAATTGCACTACAGTCAACTGTAGGGGCAAAATGGTCATTTGGCAGTCAAAAGTTCAAATTTTTGGTCAACATATCATTTTGAAGCCACAAACATCATTTGATCAATGCTTGATCATGATTCTCAAAATTTGGCTCAGAAATCATCAAAGATGCAAAAGTTGCTATATTTGGACAGCTGAAAAAGTCAACTGAAATTGACCAGGGCATAACTTTCACATGGATTATCAGAAAAATTCCATCCAAAGCTCATTTTGGAGAGAAAGACATTTCCTACAACTCATCTTCATACTTCAAGTCCAAGAAATGCTCTCACAAAAAGTTATCAATTTCAACATTATAGGTCATTTTCAAAAGTCAACAAAAAGGGACTTTAAGTCAAAGGCCATAACTTGAGATTGGTAAATCAAAATGACATGGGACCAAAGGCATTGGTTAAAGGACTCAAAGACCTTTCCAAAATGTCCAAGAACATGTGAAAAGCTTAAAAATTGAGCAAGTTATGCCTTGTAGAAGTTGGGAAATTTTTGTGAAATGGCAAAAGTCAACTATCCTTGAAAATCCAATTTTGACAAAAGGGCCCCATTTTTCTCACTTTGTTCATCCTTGTCATGCCACACACGTGTTCCATGGTTGATTTCAAGACCAAATATTGATTTTTTTATTTTATTTAATTTTTGATGATTTAATTCATTTTAATTCTTTGAAAATTCAAATAAAATTTAAAAACCAATGAAATGGTGTCAAATGAACTTGGACAATTCCTATGTATCATGAACCAACTCAAGAAATCAGGCTAGGGTTCATTTGCATACTAGGTCTAGGTTTTGGCTAAAAAGAAGGAAAATGGTTAATGGAAGAAACCCTAAGACCAATTCTTTCCCAAGCATGGATTAAGGTCAAATAGCAAGCCTATTCCATTCTATGATGATCACTGAGTCCAACCCTAACTAGAACATAGCAAAAGACTCGCTGAAAAAGCCATTGGACATTTGAAATTTTGGCCATATAATGCAAAACTGAAATCAGTGCTAGGGATCTTTTCAAGCCTTAATTTTTGTACCAATAGCTTCCTGAGACAATTCTGAACGTATCCCAATTCTTAACATCAATCAAAACTCCCTCAGCTGGTACCTCTAAGTCAAACTGCATCTCAAAAATTTGGAAATCATATAGCACGATTCAAGCACATTCTTGCAGTTTTTTTTAGATATTCATACTCATGATGATGTTTCTGAACTAACCCTTGCGTTTAATTTCATTTTTGTGCCATGAATAAGAACTTGCCATTTTCGAATCCTAGGGTTACAGTTTTTTTAATTTAGGGGTTTTCAGTCCAGGAACAATTAGCCCATGAAAGTCACACCATTGCATTCCTGGCATCTGGACGAAGAGAATGAGATGCTCGCGCCTAATTTCTGATCACCACAGCCCTATTCGTTATTTCTCCATAGCCACCCTAACGCCATGGTTGAAAAACCGTGGCCAATGTGTTTTGCTTTTTACAGGGATGAAGATGATGATGCGTTGTCAACCATTGGTTCGCTAATTCAAACTTGCGCGCGTGTAATCTTTATGCGTTGGTTTTATTTTATATTGTTTATTAACTATTATATGTTAAATGAAATCAAGTGGCTCAGCTGGCAGGGACGCGCACTAGGGACTCTCATGACCTGGGTTCAAACCCCAGGTCTCACACATTTCTCATATTGTTTTTTCATTTGAATTCACATGCAGCGCTCACATTGATGCTCACCATACTCCATCAGAATTCAACCTCCACGTGTCCCAGGGCCTCAGATCCATGGCCAATGTTCAAGATGCACCATACATCAAGTCAACAGGCATCACATATGATTAGAAAAGTCAACAAATTGCCAGCAAATGGGCCAGGCTTTTCAGGCTTGCACCTCCAAATTTGAGACCACACCTCCCTGGTTCTATCTTTTTTTCTTTTTTTCTAATTTTCTTTATATTCTATTATTTTTAAATTTACTTGTGTTTTATTTTCTGATTTAATTAATTCTTACAAAAATAAAAAAAAAAACATTAAAAATACAGAAAGGACAAAAAAATATAATTAATTTTGATTACTTTTATAAATAAATTAAAATGTAACTCATTTAGTTTAATTAGGTTTTAATTTTAATTTTAATTCTTTTTTCATAATAAAAATCCAAAAAAATGTAGAATTAGGTTAATTATTAATTTTTTATATCCTTTTTAATTTTTCCTTTTTTCTCACAATATTATTATTTATTATTTATTTTCTATAAATCAAAAATTGTACATAAATTAGTTTAAAATTTAATTAGGTTAGAAATTAAATCTCTTTCTTAAAAACTTAAAAAACATTAGAACTAGGGTTTAACACTTTAATTTTAATTAATTTTTTTTCTTTTTTCTTTCAAATCTAAAAAACACAAAAAAATATCATTCTCATTTAATTTTAAATTCCTTGATTAATTTTAATTGTTTGTAAAAGGGTCCAACGCCCAAATTTTGTTTAATCTCTTTATTTCGCGCATCTATTTTATATTGTTTAAATACCTCTGTATATGCCCCAAAGCCATGTAATTTAAAACTCTCGAACTTTTATTTATTCGCTTTATTTTACTTTCAGTCAAATCGGGTTCGGTTTTTTTGGCGATGTGGACCCGCGCCAGTTGTAATAGTTAGATTTATCTTCTCGCAAATATATAACTGTTAATAAATATGCATGAAAGAATGAATGCCCAAAAATAAAATCGAATCGTTAGATCACCATTGCATGACAAGACAAACAATAAACTGAAAATGACGCACAATTCGCACACACCACCCCTAGGGTACGCTTCACTGTTGCCTTTCGAAAGGTGATCGTCGAGTAGAGGACGTCTTAGTAAGTCCTCATGATCCGGGAACCTGGCATGAGGGTAGCTTCTAAGGTGTCTTCCCATTGCTCTGGTGATCACCATGTCCCTATAAACTCGAATTGACCCGAACACCTCCAACGGTGGTGCTACCTACCCCTCAATGGTGGGATGGCACTACTTCAAAGGACATTTACACAGACGAATTCCTTAGGGTAGGTAGGTTCTCAAGGGTACTTGCTCTAATTTCAAAACAAAAATCAAAACATCTTTTCACCAACACCTTTCAAAAACTTACAAAACAAACTTTTCAAAACACTCTGACGTACGAGTTAAACTGAAACTTTTCAAAGAATATTTTTGAAACCCACATTGAAAAGCAAACAAACAATTTTGAAAACACATTGAGCAAGTACCTAAGAGCCCATGGATAACCATGGATAGAAAGGGTGCTAACACCTTCCCTTTCTATAACCTACCTCCCGAACCGAGAGCAATCTCTTTAAAGGAATTTTTCTGTGCTTTTGTCCTTTCCAATTGGAGAAAATAAAAGACGGTGGCGACTCTTGCTTATCGCGACATTTCGCGAACCAGCTTTAAAACAGTCAGTTCCAGATCCACCGATCACAGCAAGTATCTAAGAGCCCATGGATAACCATGGATAGAAAGGGTGCTAACACCTTCCCTTTCTATAAATCTACCTCCCGAACCGAGAGCAATCTCTATAAGGAATTTTTCTGTGCTTTTGTCCTTTCCATTTGGAGAAAATAAAAGACGGTGGCGACTCTTGCTTCCGCGACATTTCACGAACCAGCGTTAAACAGTCAGTTCCAGATCCACCGATCACAGGCATCTATAAGCCCATTCCCACCATCACACTGCTAACATATGAGCGCAAATTTCTGGGCACTCTAGTGTTCAATCATCTTCCACCTTCGGATTACAAAAGGCACGTCAGCCAATCTACATCCTCAGGTCTAAGAAGATTGAACAGGGGCAACTGTTGTACCCCAAAATTTTCCCTCCCATATTCTTCAAGGTTTGCTAAGAGCATGCTTCAAAATCTCCTAAGGGTTGCACAGTCCAATGGCCTCCTAGCAGTCAAAAATTAGGGTTTTAGTTCTGGCAAAGAAATTGAAGTTTCCAAGGGTCCAAACAAGTCCCACATGCCCATAAACATTGTCAAGCATCCTTATGTCAAGTTTCAAAACTCACAGCACCAAATTGCACAGTCAAAAACCCTAATTGCTTCACAAGTCAACTGTAGGGGCAAAATGGTCATTTGACAGTCAAAAGCCCAAATTTTTGGTCAACATCTTATTTTGAAGCCACAAACATCATTTGATCAATTATTGATCATGATTCTCAAAGCATGACTCAAAAAGTCTCAAGATGCAAAAGTTTCTATTTTTGGACAGTTGGAAAAGTCAACTGCAAATTGACCAAGGCATAACTTCCACATGGCTTATCATAAAAATCCCATCCAAAGCTCATTTTGAATAGAATGACATTTCCTACAACTCATCTTCACACTTCAAGTCCAAGAAATGCCCTCACAAAAAGTTATCAATCTCAACATTATAGGTCATTTTCAAAAGTCAACAAAAAGGCACTTTAAGTCAAAGACCATAACTTGAGATTGGTAAATCAAAATGACATGGGACCAAAGAAATTGGTTAGAGGACTTCAATACCTTTCCAAAATGTCAAAGAACATGATCAAAGCTTAAACATTGAGCAATATATGCCTTGTGGAAGTTGGGAAATTTTTGGGAATTTTGAAAAGTCAACTTTGCTTCAAATGCCTCAAAATTGCTAATGGGCCTCAATTTCTTCCATGAATCATCACCCAAAAGCTATGCATGACCCATTAAGCTAAAAGGGAGTTATTTTCTTATTTTTAATTAATTAATTGAATTTTTAATCCTATTAATTCATTTAATTAAAATTAATTATGAGAAAAATACTAAAACATGTTTTCCAAATCTTTTTGTGCAGCATATTCTCCCATTAAGACCTAAATATTTCGTGTACCACATCAAGGGACAAAATCTTCCATAATTGGCAATGATTGGCATGAAAAAGATTTGGAAAAAGATGCTTGAAAATCAAATATCAAAAACATCAATGCATGGATTATGGGCCAGTTTTCTTGACCTAATTCACTCACATACATATGCACATTGAAAACCTAATGCATTAGACAAGCAAGCGGCGCAGAAACTCATAGAACAAGGTTGCACTTTTTTCACAAAATATCAAAAACTGTTTTCATAGTTGCAGTGTGATTCAAAGCTCAAAAAATATTCCAAACGCTTGCTGGGACCTTCCTGAACGTGTCTCAATACCTTTCCAGTCTCCATACTCAAGGAATTGGTAGAACCACGTTGCATTTGTTCATAAAATGTTCATAATCGTGTTTTGATTTCTAGACATTATCCATGCATTTTTATTGTTGATTTATACTAACATGACTGCTCTGAAGCTAATGGTACCACCCAATTGAAGAATGGCTGCCTGTACAATAATCCACCATGAACGCATGTTAGGGTTTCAGAAACCTTGATTTAGGGCTTTACACATATGGAACAATTGGACATTCAAACCAGTACCATTGAGATCGTGACCTTCAAACAAATAGAAACCACCCATCGCGCCCTTTTTCTTTTTGACTATATGCTAATCGCTATTATTGTAGGTCTGGCTTAGTGGGGGTTTAAAACCCCCGCTATCTGTTTTGTAAATACAGGGAAAACATGAAGAAGATGAACGTGTCTCAGGATGACTGGCTCGTTTGAATTTTTGGCGCGTGGTGTACCATAAGCGTGTTTTTCTTTTATATTATTCACATCCCATTGATATTACAAATGCGTTCAATGTCTCAATTGGAAAATGCGTTGGCTTGCAGGTATTGGGACCTGGGTTCGATTCCCAGGTCCCCCATATTTCTTCATAATTTTGTTTGTAACATGATCAGGTGGTACTTCGCTCCAGTGGTCCACCAAACGCCCAATACCTGCGCCTGCCACATGTCCCCAGGGATCAATCCAAAGGCCATCATGTGGACTCCATCATGCACACTAGTCAACCATGCCATACGCAATGCTGGAAAGTCAAAAAAGGGCCTGAATCTGTTGGGCCTAATTGCTTCAAAAACTCCCTATGGGTCCAGACACCCCCAGGGTTTGCTCATTCTTTTAATTCCTTTCTTTCTTTATTTTTTTCTTTTATTCTTTTAATTGTTATTTTGATTAACTGCTTTTATTTAATTCATAAAATAATTTTTATAACACCAAAAAATCAGAAATCATAAAAATAAAATATGTTTCTTTAATTTTTAATTCTTTAAATAGTTTTGTAAATAAATTTTAATAATCAAATTAGTTTAATTTTAGGTCTTCAACTTTAATGTTTTTTTCTTAAATAAACTAAAAAATGTAGAAATTAGGGTTTATCACATTTTCATCCTTTTTCTTAAATAAATAAATAATTCCTATCATTATTATTATTAACGATTAATTATTTTGTAAATAAATATGTCATTAAATAATTAGTGTAAATTAGGTCAAAACTTAAATATTTTTTTAAATAATTAAAAATAATTTAGAACTAGGGTTTTGTTTAATTTCTAATTTTAATTAATCCTCTTTATTTCATGCAATACCAAAAAACCAAAAAAATAACTTCTTTTCTTATTAAATAATTAATTACCCTTTTTAATTCAATTTAATTTCTTTAAAGGGTCCAACGCCCTCGCACATTCGATTATAATTCCTTTTCGCGCGTTTGTTCTTATGTTTTCTTTTTTAATATTATGTAATTGCCCAAAGCCTTGTAATAGTAATTAGGTTTAACTTTTCGCATTTACTTTTCGCATTTTATTAAAAAAACGGGTCTTTGTTAATTTGGCAATGTATAGACCCGCGCCTTGTAATAGCGTAGGACCTTTATTTTCTGCACTTTAATTTCCGCACCTTTAAACTGCTAATCACATGAAAGAATGAATGGCCCAAATAAAATCAAAGCGTAGCTCACCCAATGCATGACAAGATAAAATATAACTGAAAATGACACACAATTCACACACCACTCTTAGGGTACGCCTCACTGTTGCCTTGCCCCTCGAAACGTGGTCGTCGAGTATAGGACGTCCTAGTGAGTCCTTATGTTCCATTGATCTAGTTGCCTCGAAACGGTTGCCTCGGAACAGTTGCCTCGAAACGGTTGCCTCGGAATAGTTGCCTCGGAATAAAAAGATCAATGGCATAAGGGTAGCTTCTAAGGTGTCTTACGGTTTCTCGGTGACCACACTGTCCCTATAAACGAATTGACCCGAACACCTCCAACGGTGGTGCTACCTACCTCTCAATGGTAGGATGGCACTACCTTAAGGACATTTACACAGCCTAATTCCTTAGGGTAGGTAGATGACTCGTAGATACTTGCTCTAATTCAAAACAAATCAAAAACTTCTTTTCACACCGACACTTTTCAAAAAGCTTTCAAAAACAATTTTTCAAACACTCTTGAGGACTGATACAAGAGTCGAACTGAAATTTTAAACGAAACTTTTTCAAACTCACTCACAATTGAAAAGCAAACATTTTGAAAACACAAATGAGCAAGTATCTAAGAGCCCATGGATAACCATGGATAGAAAGGGTGCTAACACCTTCCCTTTCTATAAATCTACCTCCCGAACCGAGAGACAATCTCATAAGGAATTTTGCTGTGCTTTTGTCCTGTCCATGTTGGAGAAAATAAAAGACGGTGGCGACTCTTGCTTCCGCGACATTTCACGAATCAGCGTTAAACAGTCAGTTCCAGATCCACCGATCACAAGTATTATTAATAAAATTTAATGTAAAAAAAATTAGTATGTTAATTTATTTAACAAAAAAAAGATATGATGTGACAAAAAAAAGTATTAGTTAAAAAAAATTAAAATGGGCTTAAGGGGAATTTGTACTTGGCCCAAAACAAATAATCAGAAGGAGAAATGGGGGGGGGGGGGGGGGGGTGCACGCCAGTTTTGGGCTTAAGTCGTTTGCTCCAAGAGTCAGGCCCATTGCGTTTTTGGAAACATTTGTTTTAGGGTTTCATTCATTTTGTTTATTTCTGGATTTAGGGTTTGTTGAGTTACAGAGGCGCCGTTTCTCACTTTGCTTCCTTCGTCTTCATCCTTTGAGCCAAGTCCTGAACGAACTTCCATGTCTGGTTATCATGCGCCACCTCCAATTCCTCTCTCTCCATGGATATACCAAGTGGTGACAAGAAAAGGTATGGTCCTGTTTCTCCTTCATGCGTGTTGAGGTTTCAAGTTTTGCATGTTTTATTTTGTGTTCTGATCTTTGTGTATTATTTATGTTGGTGTGAGGCGTGAGAAGAAAAAAGGAAAAGGAGATCATACCTTTTGGAGAGGAGACGGAGGAGGACGGCGGCGCTTCCGGTGGACAAGGCGAAGGAGCGCGATGTTGAGCTTGCTCTGTGGACAACTGGTACTTTGTATTTGCTTTTTATGGTTTGATGATGAATGTCTCTGAAAACCCTAGCCTTAATCGCTTCTTTTCCTCTTCTGCTTCCTTGGACGCTTGCCTCTGAATACTTATTGTTGAGATATTGAGATTGTTGAACCTTGTTTTGATATCTAAGTTGTTTGCCTTTGCTTTTTTGTTAGACCCTGTGATGAGCCTAGCTCTGAGGGCTTTGTTGGTTTGAATACTATTCTGATTATGAGTTGCCTCTTGTTTCACTTCTGGCTGCTTGAATGCTTTGCCTTATTCTGACTTTGAGTATTGTTTTTGAACCCTGTGATGAGCCTAGCTCTTAGGGTTTTGTTGGTTTGGATACTTTGAGTTTGGATATTTGGTTAGGGCTTCAGCAGGTTACTGACTTCAGGCTTCAAGGCTTATCAGTTTGCTGGCTTTTGGTTTGTTTGAATTTTGCTTGGATAAAGGCTTATGCAGGTTGAAGCTTTAGGCTTGTGTTTGAGATCTATGCAAGCTTTTAGGTTTGATATGCTTTAGGCTGAGTCTTGAAGGGCTTGAACAGGCTTGAAACAGGTTGTATGGCTTTTTCTGGTGTAGGCTTGTGTTACAGGTTTATGCAGGTGAAGGCTTGTTTTTGAAAGGGCTTCTGTTTGAGGCTTGATAGGCTTGAACAGGTTTGGGGCTTTTTGAGTTGAAACAGGTTTTTTGCTATGTGTTTGATGTAGATTTAGGCTTTGAGGTGTTTTGACACAGTTTGGGAGGTTTGTGGCTTATGTTTAGTTTGATGCAGGTTTAGGCTTGTGGTATTCTAAGTTGTTTGAAGCAGGTTAAGGCTTGAGGCTTGTATGCTTCTGGTTTTGAGGTTTGAAGCTTGTACGCTTCTGGTTTTGAGGTTTGAAGCTTGTAGAGGCAGGCCGTTTGTTGATACAGTTTGTGGCTTCTATATATTTTATGATATTCTGCCTCTTTTTTACTGTGTTCTGATATGTCTTGTTTATATCTTTTTCTAAGCCTCAAGCCTGCTGTAAGCCTTTTCTCTCTCTCTCTTTTCTCTCTCCACAGATAAAAACATATTATATTGTTTAAATCTGTATTTTCTGAAAAAGGGCTGGCTGGAAAGTGATGTGAATTTGAAATAAGCTTGCATTGTCTCTTTCCTCTGTGTACTTTCAAGATTTTCTGCATATCTCTTGACAGCTTTTTGTACTTGTTGACAGCATGATATCTTTTGATATCTTTGGACAGTTTGGTTGACATCTTTGGCTTAGTTTGCTATGTGCAGTTCAGTTTGGACTTTGGTTTGGATTTGTTTCTTTGACAGTTTGTTTGCCAATGCAGCTTGTTTGCCCATTTTCAATTGATTTGCCTCTTTGGTTGAAAATTTGAAATTAGGCAGCCTGTTTGACAATTTTGAATTTGTGCAATATTGTAGCTTTGTGCATTTCATATTTTTGCAAACATATTTCTATCCCTCTTTGTGAACCAAGAATTTCTTGTGATTTGCAGAGAGGGTGAATAAACTGATTCCGGCCAGTTACTTTTAATGATGAGCTTTTTAAATTAACTGTCTGCTTTTTTTTTATTTCATCTGCATTTGACTTCTACCTTTTCTTGTTTTTGCAGATAAAATCAATTGAGCAAAGGAGCATCAGTAGAAGACTTAGGAAATTTTAGGATGTAAGTTTATTTCATTTTAATTATTTGTAATAATATTAATGTAAATGACTGTAAATGAATTTACAGTATTCAAATAATATCTGTAACAAACAATTCAAAATGAATAAACAAATCTCTTTCCTGTCAGATCACTCTTTTAATTCCTCTTTAAATGTTTATTTAATTATTTATAATTCTTAAATTATAATAACTGGAAATAAATCCCAATTATTCTAACTTAGAATAAATAATTAATTAATAAACACTGTAGTCTCGCCACTTAGCATTAATCAATAATAAACCCGGCGCTCCAATTAACCATAGCAATGCACAGTTAATCAAACAAACGTCCACATGTCTTTTCTTTTACTGATTATACCAACCACTGCAAGTTCTCAATTCAAATGCCTCATCCCATATTCCAGAGTAAATTGAAAAGAACTGTAGAATTAATTCTTTCTGAGAATGCGCGCACAAAACCCTGATTCTTGATTTAATGTCGAAGAAGCGCCTGCCTGATCAAACCCTGAGCCAAACTCAACCAAACCCTAATAATCTGCTTGAACTGTTCCATAGTCCATGAAAACCCTAATTTGGACAGACTGCTAAGAAAAAGTCTGTTTGACTGATTCTTACGCCAATCTGAAAAGTCAGGAGAAGCCCGAAGCTGTGATTTCTTGAAAAAAGAGGAGGGCAAATTTTGGGGTACAACAGTTGCCCCTGTTTAATCTTCTTGAACCTGAAGAGTTAGATTGGAAAGCTTGCCTTTCGCTACTCGAAGGTAAAAGGAGATTGGACACTAGAGTGCCCAAAAAATTTGCACTCGGTGATGTGATGGTAGAGGGAATGGGCTTAAAGATGCCATTTGGTGATGGGCTTAGAGATGCCATCTAGGGATGTGACCGAATCTTGTCGGGGGATGGGCTTAGAGATGCTATCTGGAAGTTGCTGGTAGGAGGATGGGCTTAGAGATGCCATCTGGAAATGTTTGTTGAACTGTATGTCATTGATGAGTGAGTATCAGAAAGGCATCCATGTTTTGGAAAATCTCTGAACTGAGGGTCTGAATAAGCAATAGATTGACATCCGTATCTGGAAGCATCCGTAAACTGTTTTCAGGAGTTGAAGTTGAATAAGAAATAGATCAGCATCCATGTTGGGAAGCGTCCGTGAACTGTTTTCAAAAGTTGAGTCTGAACAAGCGATAGATTAACCTCCGTGTTTGGAGAATCCGTAAACTGTTTTCAGAAGTTGAAGAATCTGAACAAGCGATAGGTTAACATCCGTTACTGGAGAACCCGTGAACTGTTTTCAGAAGTCTTGAAGTGGAGAAGGAACCGATGTAGGGTTTCCTGATGATGAGTCCGTGTAAACTACATCTGAATGAATCTGGAATAAGTATCAGAATGTCGCCATGTCTGGGTCATATCTGAACTATTTCTAGAAAGAATCTCGGAAGATGATGATCTTTGTTTGTTGACTGATCTTTCCTGAAAAGGTAAAGAGTTAGTTGTATGCAATGTCATGATGCATGATGCAATGTATGTTATATCAATGTTTATGATATGAATGTGATGAATGCGCATGTAAGATGATGAGATGTCTTGCTGAGGCTAGATGAATCCTGGATGGCTGGAGACAAAAGAATCTTGACTGCTTCCGGGGAAAATAATTCCTTGATTGCTGCTGGGGAGGGCAAGAATCTTTTGATTGTTGAGGATGAGAAGTCCTGGGACCACTGTTGGGGAATCAGGAGCTTGGGTTGTATACCAATTTACTGGGGATTCCTGTCTTAAGGAGATCTTCACTGGGGAATATTTGAATATCCTGTGAGGAACTGAGAATGAGAGTCTTCATTCTGCTTGGGGATTGATAGTTGGAAGTTTTAGCTCCGCTGGGGATCTTGAAACTTGACTCTGAGGGGAATTAGATTCTGTAAGGCTCTCTGGCTGGGGAAATCATCTTTGAGAAAGCTCTTGTTCTGATGAGGATCCTGAAGTTAAACTCTGTTTGGGGAATTGAGAACTCGGGTTATATGCCACTTTGAGAATGAGAATCTTCATTCTGTTGGGGGTCAGAAATTGGGAGTGTACCAACCTTCTGAGGTGATGAGAATCTTCATGATGTTAACGGTCAGAAACTGGGAGTATACCAATCTTCTGAGGTTTTAAGGATGAGAGTCTTCATTCTTGAGAGAAACAGATTTTTCAGTTGTCTGTTATCTTGTTGGTGGTTGTAATTTCTAGCAGGTGATGAAGGAAATTTTGAACGTTCTTGAATTCCAGCAGGTGATGAAGGAATTTGATGATTACTACTCCAAAAGATGAAGGAATCTTTGATGACTACTACTCCAAAAGATGAAGGAATCTTTGACGACTACTACTCCAAAAGATGAAGGAATCTTTGACGACTACTACTCCAAAAGATGAAGGAATCTTTGACGACTACTACTCCAAAAGATGAAGGGATCTTTGACGACTACTACTCCAAAAGATGAAGGAATCTTTGACGACTACTACTCCAAAAGATGAAGGAATCTTTGACGACTACTACTCCAAAAGATGAAGGAATCTTTGACGACTACTACTCCAAAAGATGAAGGAATCTTTGACGACTACTACTCCAAAAGATGAAGGAATCTTTGACGACTACTACTCCAAAAGATGAAGGAATCTTTGACGACTACTACTCCAAAAGATGAAGGAATCTTTGACGACTACTACTCCAAAAGATGAAGGAATCTTTGACGACTACTACTCCAAAAGATGAAGGAATCTTTGACGACTACTACTCCAAAAGATGAAGGAATCTTTGACGACTACTACTCCAAAAGATGAAGGAATCTGTCGATCAGACTGCATATCTTAAGAATGCCGTTGAAATGTAATTTGCTTTGGAGAATAAATCCTTGACAAATGTTGGGGAAATAAACCCATGATTGCTGGTCTGCTAGAGAGGTGTCACCACTGCCCCTAGTATCAGATGCTTGTGACATTGCCAGGGAACTTGGACTGTTTGTAACCCCTTGAGATTTACATTCGAATGCCCCAAGTGATGGTGACGGAGACTTGCCCCAGGTTAATCTGCAATTTGAGAGATTTTGTTGAAATCTTGACTGGACTGCCCCAGGTTAACTGAACTTTGAAAGATCTGTTGAAACCTTGACTGGACTGCCCCAGGTTAATTGAAATTTGAAAGATCTGTTGAAACCTTGACTGGACTGCCCCAGGTTAACTGAACTTTGAAAGGTTTGTTGAAATCTTGACTGGACTGCCCCAGGTTAACTGGATGGTGACATGTCAAGCCCCCTTGTTGATAGGAGATTTGTCAATGGAAGTGTCATCCTTCTGGAATTGATTTTATTCACTGAGAGAGCTTTCGTTCATCGGATATTCATTGTGTGAATTTCTCCGCTGTCAAACAAATAACCATGTGCAAACAATGATATTCAAGCAATGCAAAGTTTATGTTTATCTCGAAGTTTTGAAAAATGCGTTTTTTAGCAGAAAACTTTTCATAAGACAAAATCAACACAACATTTAGAGCAAAGCCTTACAGGAGTCAGGATACCTTTTGTAACAGTATGCTTTCGAACTAACCCATGCTTCAATTAGGACTTTTGAAGGGTTGTAATGTGGCTTGGTTCACCGTTTAAGAAACAAAGGATAAAGGCTCAAAGTATATTTGTACCCACCCGTTCTTCGTGATGTCCTTCAATCCTAGACTCAGTTAATTGTGCGTCAAACTCTTTTCGAATTTGGAACGACTTTTAGGTGATGGTTCACACAAGTTGAATTTTGGTAGGCAGTCATCATCTCCTTTTTCTTTTGCAACATTTTTTATGTTGTTGAGGATTTGTAATGACCTCTTTCTTTTGATTTGTTATCCCTAACTTTTGCCTGACTGTTCCTGTTTTCGGGATTACAGTCAGCGAGATGCCCCAGCTCCGTTAAGCTTCCTTTGTAGGTTTTAGCTTAGTGGGCTTTTCTCTTCTGAGAGGTAATGACTTCCTATGAGATAAGAGACCATCACTGTCTTTTGATTCCAAATGAACGTTTTTCTTTTTTGATATCGTTCGTTGTATTACGAACTGAGATATTGCGACTTTAGTGCGCATCCTTTTTTTTGAATTAACTGAGATACTACCCTGCCCCAGGTTTATATCAAAGGTTTTGATTTGTTTAGAAAAGAAAACTCCTACTTCTTTGGCTCGAAGGGGTTGACTAGGGATTATCTTCCTTATAACTCCAGTGTTTGGGAATTGAAAGAAATGTTTGTACATCATCAGCAAGGTCTGTTCAAAAGCATACTGTATGAGAATATGGTATTGTTTCGTCATCCTCCCTCTAAAGGCTTGCAGCTTTTTATCAAGAGT
Organism: Vicia faba; assembly: GCA_948472305.1. Lineage (NCBI taxonomy): Eukaryota > Viridiplantae > Streptophyta > Magnoliopsida > Fabales > Fabaceae > Vicia > Vicia faba. The sequence goes on from OX451738.1 coordinate 415,333,651, forward strand.
CAAATATCATAAAGAAAGTAGAAAGCATAGTTCAAGTGTAATGAAAATGAGTGGATCAAATCAAGACAAACATATGCAATGCATTAATGAAACAAAGTTTGACATTAATAGATAATTGTTTGAATAACAAAGAGATTACAACTTGAAAATTCAAATGAAACAAAGGCGCTCTCAATGATTCGTCAAAGGAGCAGTGATTATGCTAGAGTCTCTGGAGGGTCAAACTCGATCTCTTTGGCATCAATCATGTCTTGGACCCTATTCTTCAAAGCCCAACAGTTGTTTGTGTCATGCCCTGGGCTATCACAGTGGTAAGCACATCTTGCATCCGGGTTGTAGTTCAGAGAAGAAATCTTAGGATTTGGGTGAGGAGCCTTTAATGTAATCAGCTCTTTCTCCAGCATGTGTTGTAGCGCTTGAGACAGCGGCATGTGGATGTTGGTGAACTGTCTTTTAGGCTCGTCTGGCCTTTGTTGATTTCCCTTTGGCTGTTGTGGGCGTGACGTAGAACCAGAGATCAGGACTTCCCCTGGGACAGGTTCAAGAACATTTCCTGAATCTGAGCATTTTGATCCTGGATATCCTTGACAGTCCTCTCTAGAGCCATCTCTTACTGAAATAAAAAGTAGGAGAGTAAGGAAACCTGAAAAGGAAAAATTGTTATGATGCAATGCATGATATGCGGATGCATGTTTTCAAGGATTTCTTGGGGTAAACACAAGAAAATGTTAGAGGTTGAACTTTGATCTTTGATTGGAGAACTTTGCACCGGTGGATGTCTTTCCACGAGAATCAAGCTCACCATGTCAAGTGGGTCATAGCCCCTGATTCAAGTTGTTGCACTTGATCTTTGATGGCATTTGTCTAGAGGAGAAACCTATTGCCCCTTGATAGACGTCTGGTTCAACGTGACCCTGCATCAAAAGACCCTCGAGATCCTTGAAGTGGTTATTGAAAAAATGCTATGGTATGATGTTATGTACATGTATGCAAAAACAAGCAAGTGTATATACAGGTAATCATATTCACACAAAGCAAACAAGTCCTTAGGTTTAGGCTTGCATGGGGTTGTAGGTAAGTACCCTCTTGAAGTTAGTTGGCTCATCCTGTCCTATAATAGAAACCGGGTTCTAAGGAGCTCAATATCACTAGATTGTTTTCTATGTTCATTGTTTTAGTTTAGCCACTTAACTGGCGACCAAAATATTCCAAGAAAACAACCCTCAATGAGTGTAGTATCGAGTATCTACCAACTTCGGACTGCACCAAAGTCGGTCATCTCACTACCCCTAAAAAGGCTAAGATGGTCAAGTAAGGTTCTAAGAGTTCGTTAGTGCTTCACGACATCACTCAGCGGCCCCGTACTCTCCTTGATTGAACTCAAGGGTTACTGGTACTCATAAATTTGTCGCGCTAACATAGCTTATTGCTTCAACCATGTCGGTATACCCCGCACAGTTCCCTCACAGTTTTATTGCTATTTACCTAAGAAGGTGCCCCAAATCCGGGTGTAGGATTTACAACAAACCCAAACAAGGACCCAAAGAGTAAAGCAATCAAGGCAATCAAAGCAAGTATGTAAAGGTGATCTAAACCCTAAGGTAACCCCACTTTTAAATTTATCCCCAGCAGAGTCGCCAGTTCTGTGATACGGTGGGAGAACTGACTTGAGGTTTTGCGTTTGTATTCGCACTTGTTCGGTTTAGCAAGAGTCGCCACCGACTTTTTATTTTATCCTAAAGGAAAGGTTAAAAAGCACAGGAAAAACCTTTGAGATGTTTCGTGGGTTCGGGGGGTAGGTTGTGAAAAGGGAAGGTATTAGCACCCTTTTCATCCATGGTTATCCATGGGCTCTTAGTTACTTGTTTTAGATCACTTGCCTTGATTTTTGATTGCTTGAAATGGTGGTGTGTATGTGTTTGAAAATGTTTTGAAAAAGATGCCTTGTCTAGGCAACCGTTGTAACAATTCTTTACTCGAATGTTTTACAAAGGTGTTTGTCTTTTCGAAAAGATGTTTCAAATGTTTTTGAAAGTTGTTTTTTGAAAGTGCGTTGTGGAGTGTGTTTTGAAAAGTAGGCAAGTGTGTTTTGCAAGTTTGATCAAGTAACTAAGAGTTGTCTACCCCTAAATTTACTCAAATATTTTTCTCATGTTTTAACCCTTTTAACAGTATTGTTCCACCATTGTATTTGGTGGACAATCTTGTGTTAGGATGTTAACGGGACGGGCGCGGGTCATCGTATGGACCATGAATGCAATGGTGCCAAGTGTCTTTGGTAATTTTGCTTGAGGGACTATGATCATTTTGTTTAGGCAACTTCGAAAGCGTCATCGAGGGACTGTGATCATTTGATTTGTTTTGTTTTGCCAAAGAAACTCAACATGCAAGCATGGCCCATTTTGGAAGGCAACGAGCGGGATTACCCTAGGGGTGAAAGTGTGAATTGTGTATTGATTGTCATGCATTTGTCTTGTATTAGGTTATCTAGCGGTTGATTTTATTTACATACAAACCCTAGGTCTAAACATGGTATAATTGAAAGCGATAAATTGCGGGAATTTAAAGTCTACGCTATTATAAATAAGTATCCGGGAGTGGGGGTACAAATATTTACAAATGGGGATGAGACTTAATAGGAGAGTAGTGTCCAAATATATTTACAACCAAATTGAATCGCAATCTCAATGTAAAATGTAGCAATGTGCAAGAATAAAAGATAAGCAAATGTATTGGTGAAAGTGTATGTGAGTGTTTACAAGTGATGCAAGATGTTAACTTAATATATTATTAAGTATTTTATGATTTTTTTGGATTTTTGTTGATTATGCACAAACAAAAGATTTAACAAAAGAAAATAAAATGCCTAAGAAATTCTATTTTTATGTATTAATGTTAATGTTTTATATACAAAAGTTTAAATTAAGCAAAAATGCTAAACTTAATAAACCTAGGTTTTATGCTTTTTTTTAATTGTTCTAAAATAAAATATAAAACAATCTAGAAAATTTTGTATGTATATATAAAAAGGTTAAAGTGTTATCTTTTTATTTACAAAATTCAATTATGTTATAAAAAGAAAATAAAAGAGTATTGTTAATAAAATTTAATGTAAAAAAAAATTAGTATGTTAATTTATTTAACAAAAAAAAGATATGATGTGACAAAAAAAAGTATTAGTTAAAAAAAATTAAAATGGGCTTAAGGGGAATTTGTACTTGGCCCAAAACAAATAATCAGAAGGAGAAATGGGGGGGGGGGGGGGGGGTGCACGCCAGTTTTGGGCTTAAGTCGTTTGCTCCAAGATTCAGGCCCATTGCATTTTGGGAAACATTTGTTTTAGGGTTTCATTCATTTTGTTTCATTTCTGGATTTAGGGTTTGTTGAGTTACATAGGCGCCGTTTCTCACTTTGCTTCCTTCGTCTTCATCCTTTGAGCCAAGTCCTGAACGAACTTCCATGCCTAGTTATCATGCGCCACCTCCACTTCCTCTCTCTCCATGGATATACCAAGTGGTGACAAGAAAAGGTATGGTCCTGTTTCTCCTTCATGCGTGTTGAGGTTTCAAGTTTTGCATGTTTTATTTTGTGTTCTGATCTTTGTGTATTATTTATGTTGGTGTGAGACGTGAGAAGAAAAAAGGAAAAGGAGATCATACCTTTGGAGAGGAGACGGAGGAGGACGGCGGCGCTTCCGGTGGCCAAGGCGAAGGAGCGCGATGTTGAGCTTGCTCTGTGGACAACTGGTACTTTGTATTTGCTTTTTATGGTTTGATGATGAATGTCTCTGAAAACCCTATCCTTAATCGCTTCTTTTCCTCTTCTGCTTCCTTGGACGCTTGCCTCAGAATACTTATTGTTGAGATATTGAGATTGTTGAACCTTGTTTTGATATCTGAGTTGTTTGCCTTTGTTTTTTTGTTAGACCCTGTGATGAGCCTAGCTCTGAGGGCTTTGTTGGTTTGAATACTATTCTGATTATGAGTTGCCTCTTGTTTCACTTCTGGCTGCTTGAATGCTTTGCCTTATTCTGACTTTGAGTATTGTTTTTGAACCCTGTGATGAGCCTAGCTCTTAGGGTTTTGTTGGTTTAGATACTTTGAGTTTGGATATTTGGTTAGGGCTTCAGCAGGTTACTGACTTCAGGCTTCAAGGCTTATCAGTTTGCTGGCTTTTGGTTTGTTTGAATTTTGCTTGGATAAAGGCTTATGCAGGTTGAAGCTTTAGGCTTGTGTTTGAGATCTATGCAAGCTTTTAGGTTTGATATGCTTCAGGCTGAGTCTTGAAGGGCTTGAACAGGCTTGAAACAGGTTGTATGGCTTTTTCTGGTGTAAGCTTGTGTTACAGGTTTATGCAGGTGAAGGCTTGTTTTTGAAAGGGCTTCTGTTTGAGGCTTGATAGGCTTGAATAGGTTTGGGGCTTTTTGAGTTAAAACAGGTTTTTTGCTATGTGTTTGATGTAGATTTAGGCTTTGAGGTGTTTTGACACAGTTTGGGAGGTTTGTGGCTTATGTTTAGTTTGATGCAGGTTTAGGCTTGTGGTATTCTGAGTTGTTTGAAGCAGGTTAAGGCTTGAGGCTTGTATGCTTCTGGTTTTGAGGTTTGAAGCTTGTTTGCTTCTGGTTTTAAGGTTTGAAGCTTGTGGAGGCAGGCCGTTTGTTGATACAGTTTGTGGCTTCTATATTTTTTATGATATTCTGCCTCTTTTTTACTGTGTTCTGATATGTCTTGTTTATATCTTTTTCTAAGCCTCAAGCCTGCTGTAAGCCTTTTCTCTCTCTCTTTTCTCTCTCCACAGATAAAAACATATTATATTGTTTAAATCTGTATTTTCTGAAAAAGGGCTGGCTGGAAAGTGATGTGAATTTGAAATAAGCTTGCATTGTCTCTTTCCTCTGTGTACTTTCAAGATTTTCTGCATATCTCTTGACAGCTTTTTGTACTTGTTGACAGCTTGATATCTTTTGATATCTTTGGACAGTTTTGTTGACATCTTTGGCTTAGTTTTCTATGTGCAGTTCAGTTTGGACTTTGGTTTGGATTTGTTTCTTTGACAGTTTGTTTGCCAATGCAGCTTGTTTGCCCATTTTCAATTGATTTGCCTCTTTGGTTGAAAATTTGAAATTAGGCAGCCTGTTTGACAATTTTGAATTTGTGCAATATTGTAGCTTTGTGCATTTCATATTTTTGCAAACATATTTCTATCCCTCTTTGTGAACCAAGAATTTCTTGTGATTTACAGAGAGGGTGAATAAACTGATTCCAACCAGTTACTTTTAATGATGAGCTTTTTAAATTAACTGTCTGCTTTTTTTTTATTTCATCTGCATTTGACTTCTACCTTTTCTTGTTTTTGCAGATAAAATCAATTGAGCAAAGGAGCATCAGTAGAAGACTTAGGAAATTTTAGGATGTAAGTTTATTTCATTTTAATTATTTGTAATAATATTAATGTAAATGATTGTAGATGAATTTACAGTATTCAAATAATATCTGTAACAAACAATTCAAAATGAATAAACAAATCTCTTTCCTGGCAGATCACTCTTTTAATTCCTCTTCAAATGTTTATTTAATTATTTATAATTCTTAAATTATAATAACTGGAAATAAATTACAACTATTCTAACTTAGAATAAATAATTAATTAATAAACATTGTAGTCTCGCCACTTAGCATTAATCAATAATAAACCCGGCGCTCCAATTAACCATAGCAATGCACAGTTAATCAAACAAACGTCCACATGTCTTTTCTTTTACTGATTATACCAACCACTGCAAGTTCTCAATTCAAATGCCTCATCCCATATTCCAGAGTAAATTGAAAAGAACTGTAGAGTTAATTCTTTCTGAGAATGCGCGCATAAAACCCTGATTCTTGATTTAATGTCGAAGAAGCGCCTGCCTGATCAAACCCTGAGCCAAACTCAACCAAACCCTAATAATCTGCTTGAACTGTTCCAGAGTCCATGAAAACCCTAATTTGGACAGACTGCTAAGAAAAAGTCTGTTTGACTGATTCTTACGCCAATCTGAAAAGTCAGAAGAAGCCCGAAGCTGTGATTTCTTGAAAAAAGAGGAGGGAAAATTTTGGGGTACAACAAAAGTCAATTGGGACAATGAAGCTCCCCGGATTATCATTGAAAGATTGGATGAACCTGCACATTGCTGTGACATTGAGACTGAAGACGTAGCAGATAAACCCTGGTTTCATGAGGTGAAGAGGTATCTCGAGGCTCAGGAATACCCCGAGGGTGCATCTGTTAATGATAAGAAGTTTTTGAGGAGGTTCGCGGCGAAGTTCTTCATCAGCAATGGCATTCTTTATAAGCATAACCATGATTCGACCTTACTGCGATGTGTGGATAAGAACGAGGCAGACAGAATCATGACAGAGTTACATCAAGGTACTTTCGGAACTCATTCCAGTGGACATACCATGGCAAAGAAAATCCTTCGGGCAGGATATTACTGGTCCACTATGGAAGCCGACTGTTATCAGCATTCTCGGACCTGTCACAAGTGCCAGGTCTATGCTGATAAGATGCACATACCTCCAGTTCCCCTGAACGTCTTGACAGCTCCTTGGCCTTTTGCAATGTGGGACATCGATATGATCGGCGAGATCAGACCTACAACATCTAACGGACATCGTTTCATCTTGGTAGCAATCGATTACTTTACGAAGTGGGTTGAAGCAGCTTCCTTTGCTACTGTAACCAAGAACATCGTGGCACGGTTTATTCGGCATAATCTGATATGTCGATACGGTGTACCCGAGAGGATCATTATGGACAATGGTACCAATCTCAACAATAAGATGATCACCGAACTCTACAAGCAGTTCAAGATACAACATCACAACTCTTCTCCCTACCGGCCGAAGATGAATGGGGCTGTAGAAGCAGCTAATAAGAATATTAAGAAGATTGTGCAGAAGATGACAGTGACATATAAAGACTGGAACAAGATGTTACCATTTGCTCTTCATGGGTACCGTACCTCAGCACGGACGTCAACAGGGGCAACACCCTATTCCTTGGTTTATGGCATGGAGGCAGTCTTGCCCATCAAAGTTCAGATACCCTCTCTTCGGATTATGAAGGATGTAGATTTGAGCGAAGATGAATGGATTCAGACCCGACTTGATCAGCTAAACTTAATTGACGAGAAGAGACTTACTGCTATTTGTCATGGTCAGACATACCAAAAACGGATGATCAAGGCATTTAACAAGAAAGTCAGACGACAAGAGTATCAAGTTGGGGACCTGGTTATCAAGCGCATCATACTGCCACAAGGTGATCCCAGGGGAAAATGGACCCCTACTTATGAAGGGCCATTTGTGGTTAAGAACATTTTCTCAGGAGGAGCTATGATTCTAACCACCATGGATGGTGACGACCTTCCTCACCCTGTCAATGCAGACATAGTGAAAAGATACTATGCATAATCAAAGACCCGCTAGGTTGACTGACCTAGGCAAAAATAAGGGCTTCCCGACGAACCAAAAGGGTTCGGGCAAAAATAATGGATGAAAATGAAAAGAAACTGTACACCCGACAAGTCGAAAACCTGAAAAGGAGGCTTGGGAAAAAATGGGTATCACGGTGGACTGAAAACCCGAAAGGGAGGTCCAATCAAAAATTAGGGATCAAAGCGTAACACTATGTCTCATTGGATCACCTTGCAACTAGACTTCGGTATCAACCATCAAGCTCGGACGACACTAATCAATCTGATCTACCTTCAACCAAGTGGCAAAGTGATGAGATGCTCGAGGACATAAAGGCAATAACAGAGTTGGAACCCAGTGGGATCGTTCACATAGCTGTTTTGTTTAGTCTTTTCACAAATTGTATAAATTCTATTTGTTCGGCGGCGTTCTCTTACTAGGACGTCGGCCTCTTGTACAAAAACGCCTATTTACAGGCCAAACTTCAAAATCAATACAATTCATTTTCAAAGAAATTTCAAACTGTTTTTCCTTTATATGTTTTGTTTTGCAAAGAACGTCCAATGTTCATTGTTGATATATGCACTTGACATTAATCGCCGCTCATAAATATTTGCATGCGAAACAAAAATATGATTACTGGTAATATCAGAAGTAGGGGCAAATAAGAATTATCCAAACTGTACAGTTGCTCTATCCACCAGGTACGAAGGTATATTCAGCTGAAGAATACGACTAAAGTATATTCACTCCCCGCAGAGTAAGACAGTAATGATAGCTCTCCCCAGCTGAGACTTGCAACTGTGAATGATTGAATCGGTAATATTCTCCCCCAAGCAGAGTTTATCTATCGTCAACACTGAAAAGGCTTAATATCCCCGGCAGTCTTAATATTCCCCAACGGAGTATAAGAATATTCCCCGACAGAATACAAGATATCCCCAGTGGATTTAAAATCTTCCCAGCGCAGTCTGAAAAAGCTTCCCCGGTGGAGTTGAAGAATCATCCCCAATAGACTCTGGAAGTTTGTCCCCGGCAGAGTATAAAAATAAATATCCCCATCCGAGTTCAAAGGAAGATTGTCCCCAGCAAATCTCAAAGGATTATCCCCATTAGAGCCTAAAAGGTTATCCCCAGTGAAGTCGCAACTGAAAGATCATCCCCAGCGGAGTTCTTTCCTTTCACAAACAAGAATTCAATCCCCAACAGGATTCAGTATCATCAGCAATGGTAATTCATCCCCAACGGAATTTATCGGTGGAATCCTCAGCAGAAGATCTCTTACCCACAGAGTAATCTCCTCATCAGTTTATTCTCCAATGGAGTTATTCTCTCCTACAGGTTTTTCTCGCAATCTTCTTCGTTCCCTGTCTCCAGCGGAAATGAAGAATTCAACTCTTTTCTCCAGCAGCTATCCGGGATTTATTTTCCCTAGCTAAAACATTAAATTTCCATACATCATAATACATGCATATACGCATCATACAACACAATATCATTTGTTTTTATAACATCATTGCTTGATATATTTCATGCATCGCATACGACTGACCTTTACTTTTCAAGAAAGATACAGTTAATGTTCTCAGCCATGTCGAAGATCTGACCGGTTCTTAAATCTCAACTGAATTATCCTCGGTTGAATTTCAGATAAGGTTCTCAATCTCGACAATTTTCCTCCGTCATAGTGTGGACGAGTTCTACAATCTCAATGGTATACTACGTTGAAGACCAGACAGTTCCTAGATCTTGATGAAGATGTTTCCCTCCGACATAGTGTGGACGAGTTCTACAATATCAACGGTATACTACGTTGAAGACCAGACATTTCCTAGATCTTGATGAAGATGTTTCCCTCCGTCATAGTGTGGATGAGTTCTACAATCTCAATGGTATACTCCGTTGAAGACCAGACAGTTCCTAGATCTTGATGTTTTCCTCTGTCATAGTGTGGACGAGTTCTACAATCTCAACGGTATACTACATTGAAGACCAGACAGTTCCTAGATCTTGATGAAGATGTTTTCCTCCGTCATAGTGTGGATGAGTTCTATAATCTCAACGGTATACTACGTTGAAGACCAGACAGTTCCTAGATCTTGATGAAGATATTTCCCTCCGTCATAGTGTGGATGAGTTCTACAATCTCAACGATATACTACGTTGAAGACCAGACAGTTCCTAGATCTTGATGAAGATGTTTCCCTCCGTCATAGTGTGGATGAGTTCTATAATCTCAACGGTATACTACGTTGAAGACCAGACAATTCCTAGATCTTGATGAAGATGTTTCCCTTCATCATAGTGTGGACGAGTTCTATAATCTCAACGGTATACTACGTTGAAGACCAGACAGTTCCTAGATTGTGATGAAGATGTTTCCCTCCTTCATAGTGTGGACGAGTTCTATAATCTCAACGATATACTACGTTGAAGACCAGACAGTTCCTAGATATTGATGTTTTCCTTCGTCATAGTGTGGATGAGTTCTACAATCTCAACGGTATACTATGTTGAAGACCAGACAGTTCCTAGATCTTGATGAAGATGTTTCCCTCCGTCATAGTGTGGACGAGTTCTACAATCTCAATGGTATACTACGTTGAAGACCAGACAGTTCCTAGATCTTGATGTTTTCCTCTGTCATAGTGTGGACGAGTTCTACAATATCAACGGTATACTACTGTGATCGGTGGGAATGAGAACTGACTGTTTTTTTGGAATGCTGGTTCGCGTTTTGCGTTTGTTTTCGCAAAATGTCGCGGCAAGCAAGAGTCACCACCGTCTTTTATTTTATCCAACAAGGAAAGGACAAAAGCACAGAAAAATTCCTTTTTGAGATATTTCTCGGATTCGGGAGGTAGATTATAGAAAGGGAAGGTGTTAGCACCCTTTCTATCTGTGGTTATCCACGGGCTCTTAGGTACTTGCTCATTGTGTTTTCAAAATTTGCTTTTCTTTGTGTTTGTGGGTTTGAAAAGAGTTTTTGTTTTGAAAGGAGTGTAAGTGTGAAAATTTTTGTTTTGTTTTAAAAGGAGCAAGTACTTAAGAACATCTACCTACTCAAAAAAGGAATTAAACTGTACAAGTGTCCTTTAGACAATGCTAGCCCACTATGAATGAGTAGGTAGCACCGTCGTTGGAGTTTAAGGGTCAATTCGATTAAGGGACGTGTGGCCACTAAAGCAATGTTAGGACGCCTTAGTGGTAACCCTAATGTCTTAGATCATTTTATCCGAGGCAACCGTTTCGAGGCAACTTATGATCTTTGGACAAGAGGGCGACCTCTAAAACTTCCTATACTCAATGACCACGTTCGAGACAACCAAGTGAGGTGTACCCTAAGAGTGCGCATGTGCGAGTGTGTTGTTTTTCAGTTATTTATCTTTGTACATGTTAATGGTGAGCTACTATTGATTTTAGGTTAAAGATTTATCTTGTCATGCAATGCCTATTTATCAAACATCTAACAGTTAATAGTTGCGGAATGTAAATTGTGGAAAATAAATCTAAGCTATTACAAGGCGTCGGGTATTTACATCGCCAAAAACAAACCCTTAAAAATTAAATTGCGAAAAGTAAACAAAAGCGATAAATAAATAAATAAAGTCCTAAGTTAAAAACTATTACATTCTCGAAGCAGTTACAATATTGAAATATGGATCAAAAATTATTCGCGCACGAGAAAATTAAATCGGAGTGTCTTAGGGTTTTGACCCTTTTTTTTATTAAATAAAGCATATTTTTTGTTATTTTGAATTAAAAATTAGTCTAAATTAATAATTGAATTAATTAATTAAATGAAAATATTTCTTTTGTGTTTTTATTTTAATTAAGGAAATAAAATAAGAATGGTTAAAAATATTTAAAAAAACCTAATTCTAAATTAATTTTAATTTATTGCAAAAGATATTAATGTTAAACATATTTAAACTAAATTAATTAATTAATTGTTATTTACAAAAATAAATAATAAAATTAATGGAATTAAAAAATAAATAAAAATTTGTTTTCTGATTTTATGAAATAAAAGTTAAATGGTTAATTTTTTAATTAGGAATAACAAAATAAAATAAATAAATAAAGAAAATGTTAAAGAAAAGAAATAACCAAAAGGGGGGTTTGGGCCTGAAGAGGGTGTTTGAATTGCAATTTCAAAGGCCCAATTGTGAGCAGCCTCGTTGACCCTTTCAATCCAGTATGCGCCTTTGACTTGAGAATATGGTGAGGACCCCATTCTGGCCATTGGATCTAGTCTACAGGCCATCTGGACGAGATCTGGATGAAGGCATATGATGCACTGCAAAGCCTGAAACACACGCAATTGCTTGGAGAAAAACAAGACAAATAATATTGGGGGACCCGCGATTCGAACCCAGGTCCCAATGGTATCACGCACTAATGCCTTGCCAGCTGAGCCATTGGTGTTTCTTGTTAATAGGATAATCAATAAACATTATATGCGCAACAATCAACTATGCCTGAAATAAAAAAATAAAAGCGCGTAATTTTAAATGGGCCAATGGGAGGGCGACGTCTGGTCGTCTTCTCCAAAATAACTCTGGTTATTTACCTGCGGATTTTTATCCGCATGAAGATTCGTGGGGTGATTCAAAAACTCATTCTAGGCCATAACAAACCCCTCCAAGCACATGGACGTGATCGCCCCTTCCTCCTAAGTTCAACCATGGCCAAGATTCGTCCTAATTGTCCCTGAAAAACGAAACCCCAAATGGAAACCTCCAAAACCCTAGGTTCGGGTAGGGAGGTATAGGCTACAAAAAAACAATTGAATGATGCAGAAGGACTGGAAATTTAAGGGCAAGCATGATTATACAAAATATTGGCAAGAGGATGCAAGGAAATAGTTTCATGATATCATGTTCAGAGCAAGGTTCGTGGAGACTTACAGTGCAATTTAGGCAATGAGAAGGCTTGGTTTTGATTGGTATTGCTTCAGGGGATGTCAGGGAAGAGAGCTACGTCAAGCTTTTTGATTGAATCCAGCTCCAATGTTGTTTTTGATCTCAAACTTTTTCACACTTTTTCCAAACTTGTTCTGGCCGTTTCAGCAATGTCTTGTGCGTATTTGTTGTCTGCCTCTCTTGTATGCATATAATAGAATGAATTTAGGTCAACACTTGGGCATTAAACCATATGCATTGAAGAATCAAGATTTGCTTTTGATCACCATAATCAAGTTGCCATATTTGCATCAAATCTGAGATTTTGTGCCTGTTTTGACTTGGCACGAGTTTGATTGAGTATCACAGGATATTTGCAAGCTGTAATGATCACAAGAATCCCCTTACATCAATTTTTAGATTTTATTTGATTTAATATTGATTTAAAATGAATTAAATCAATAAAAAATTAAATAAAATAGAAAAATAAATAAATGGCCATGAAATCAAATATGGGACACGTGTGTGGCATGATAAGACTATATCAAGTGGAAAAAAGTGGGCCCTTTTGTCAAAAATTGGAGTTTTGAGGATAGTTGACTTTTGGCAAATTTGGAAAAATGCCCAACTTCAACAATGCATAACTTCTTCAATTTTGAACTTTTGGAAGTGTTCTTAGACTTTTTAGAAACCTTGAGATGTCTTCTAATCAACCTTTTTGGTCTCATCTCATTTTGATGTTCCATGCTCAAGGTATAAGCTTTGGCAAAAAAAGTGTCTTTGTTGACTTTCAAAAATTACCTATAATGTCCAAATTTGTAACTTTTTGTGAGAGCATTTCTTGATCTTGGGGTGTGAATATGGATTGTAGGAAATTGCATCCTCTTCAAAGTTGAGTTGACTTTTCCTGCAAATCCCTAATTTAGCAACTTTTGAATCTTGATGAAACTTGAGCAATCCTTGATGAATCATGATCAACCCTTGATAAAATGATGAATTATCCTTCAAAATAATAATGTTGACAAAAAATCTTGAGGTTTGACTGTTTGTAGGTCACAGTTGACTTTTTCCCTAACACAGTCCATTTTTGGACTTCTTGAGCAATTGACTGACCAAACTTTCTCTCCAAGGCTTGAAATTTGACATGGATGAACTTAAGAACATATTAAGACATTGGGAAGCACTTGAGGCCATTTGTATATGAGGACCTTAATGCAACACAAAACCCTAATTTGAGTTTGACTGCCTTAGGAGGTGATTTGACTGTCCAACTCTTGAGTCATCTTGAGCAACTTGAAGATCATTCTTGACAAATCTTGAGGAATATGGGAGGGCAAATTTTGGGGTACAACAGTTACCCCTGTTCAATTTTCTTAAACCTGAGGATATAGATTGGCTTTCGAGCCTGTTGTACCCCAAAATTTGCCCTCCCATTTTCTCAACATCTCTCATCACAAAGCCCTTGGAGATCAAGATCCAGTTAGGGTTTCATCTACTCAAGACTTCTCCTTGCACTGTTGACCCAAATTAGGGTTTGTGTTTGCACAAAGACGTTTTGACCTAAAATGCCTAAGATGACTTTCATGCTTCATATTGGACTCCCAAGTTTATCCACATCAAGTTTCAAGCCTTGATTCCAAGTTTTGCCCAGTCAATTGGACAGTTGACCTAGAAATCAGCTGTATTGGGGAAAAAGTCAACTATGGCCAATTGACAGTCAAATCTCATAAAAAATGACCCACATCAACATTATGAACTCACATGGACCATTTGATCAAGTTTGGATCACAATTCCACAAGAAATTTGATCAGAAGGGCAAAATGGTCATTTTTAGGGTTTTGACTGTACAAAGGCAATTTTTGACTGTTTGACCTAGCCAATGGCAAACCAAGCTCACATATGGACTCAAGGACCCCATGGAATTGTCTTGACATGCTCAACAAGCTCAAAAGATCCCAAATACACAAGATTGACAGTTGAATTTCCCAGTCAATTGATCAATTTTGACTGTATACTGAAAAGTCAAACTTTGACTTTTTGGTCAAAATCAAGAGTCAAGATTCATTTTACATCAAAACATGCCAAATCATGAAACTTGTTCATCAAGAAATCAAGAAATGCAAATTAGGGTTTGAAATGAAGATTTTTCATAACTTAGAATTTTTCTAAGTTATGAAAAACCCTAATTTTTTCCTAACTTTGCCCCACTTTCTCACCAAGATTCAATTTGATTCAAGCAAAAGTCAAAACATGAAAGTTGTAGCCTATTGCATAATATACAACTTTGATTCACAAAGTTTTCCCAAAAGAATCTTGTAGCTCAAGTTACAATTTTTGGAACAAGGGTACCAAACCATTCTTAACTTAGAGAAAATTTGACCTATTTTAGGCAAGGTTTTTACCTAACTTCAAGACCATTTTTCATACACTTCCACTTTGAATTTCAATTTGCATTTCAAAGATGGATTGTATTAAACATTCCAAGATTTCCAAAATGTCCAAGAACTCATCAAACAACCTCATGGTTAGGGAGAATCGAATTTGGCAAGTTGGGCAAAAGTCACTTTTGTTCTTGACCAAGACATGTTCATACACATTGCCATTTTCAAGTCAGCTTGGTTTATGCTACATTACAGGCCTCTAATCCCATTTACACTCAATAATTTAATGCATACTCATTGTGCCAAAGCCTTATTTTGTGTGTCCAAACATTATTTGCAAGATTAAGCTATTTTTAGATAAAGCATAATATCCATTTTTGAAAAGTTAAACTTTATGTCAAAGTTGCAAATCAGCAAGTAAATTGAAAATCTCTTTGGCACAAGTTTAGGACTAATCACACTGATCAATGCCAAGGTTTGCAGCACATTAGGGGGGCCTCTAGCTATCTAAAACTCAAGTGGACATTTGCTTGCTTAAGTGTGAAGAAAGCTAGCATAACACAACACAACTTTCATCTCAGCACAAAAAAGCTTAAGCAAATACTTTGTACACTTCCTAAACATCCATCCTAAGCTAGAACACGAGCTAACCAAGTCCCAAACACTCTCACTCACAAAATCACCATTGAACTGCACAAAAACAGGGCCTGCTGCAGTTTGAGTTCTATAGCTCAAACCTTCCATGCATTCTTGCTAAAAACTTGTCAAACACATCCCATAACATCCCTTGAAGCTAATCAAAACCTCAAACACGACCTGTAACACTCCCAGGCAAGATCACCATTTTCATTTTCTTGTTTTGCAGCTGAAGTTCCATAGCACGATTCAAAAGGTTTCAAGACAAAGTAAAGCTTGGAATAGCATCCCTGGACATCAAGGAAGCTATACCAATCATCACCTTGCTATGAAAGTACCTCCATCATCAGATACAACTTCGACTGAACAGGTATATTCTTGAACTTCTATCTCTCAATGTAGACATCATTAGCTCTAAGTTTGTGAATAAGAAGTGTTCTACTCATGCCCCTGAAACTGTACATACCTTTATTTTTCATTTATTTTGCATATGCTGTGAGAATTTAAGGTCTGAATATGGATAAAAAATTAGGTTAAGATTTGGGAATGATGAAATTCTCTCTCATTTTTTAGAGTTAAATCAAGTTTTTGGTATATTTGGATTCGTTGTTTGATGCTGAACATTTTTGATGTTATGAGTTTCCATTGAAAAGCCAGGAATCAGGATGTTTGAATTATGGTACAAGCGCGCGTTTTTTGTCACAATTCTGGCCAGAGGTTGAAGAAGGATCTATTGGGCTGGGCTTGTTCTATTATTTCTCTTCACACCATGTTATTACTTCTGCACCCCCTGAGCCCATTTTGTTCATTTTAATGATTTTTTTTTACTTTTCTTTTTTATTCTGGCTTATTTATTTTTTATTATAATATTAAAAATATAAAAATAATTTTTTAAAACCTTTTTTAATTTATTAGACATTTATTTGTTTGAATTAGTATTTGTGCATAAATAAATAAATAGATTCACTTTTTATTAAAAATACTAAAAATAGTGCAAACCCATTTTTATTCCATTTTTATTTTATTTTATCTTCTGAAAATATTTGATATAAAATATACTTTTTTATAAATATTGAATATTATTATTTTTGTATATATAATATATATTTAGTAAATGATGCAAATATTTATATATATATTAGTATATTTAGGTTAAAATACAAACTATACACATTTTTATTTTTTATTAATATTTAATATAAAAAATACCCTTTTGACAAATATACTTCACTTTTATTTTATTTTGTATATAATTGATAAATATTTGTACATATTAAATAATTAATATATTTACCTAATAAATTAGGGTTTTGCCCTAAAAGCATGGAAAATACTCAAAAAAATAATACTTTTCATTTTATTTTATTTTGACATGTAAAAATACTTCTTTCATATACATAAAAATATTTTTTGGGCATCTTGCATATTTATCTTATTTCTATTTAATTTGTGCAATTGATTATCTTGTAAATAATTCCAAATTGATGTAATAGCTAGGTTTACATTTCTTGTCAAAAACCCCCATTTGAACATTTGTACCCCCTTCCCATATTGTGTTGTAATAGCTTAGGAAATTTAATTTTCACACTTTAATGCTTTCTAATTATACCATGCTAGAATTAGGGTTTGTATGCAAATAAAAACAACAAAATAGTTTGACCTAATTTCAAGATAATCAAGCATGAAAATGGACAACACATATCACACTTGCACCCTCTAGGGTACTCCACTTGTTGCCTTCAATAATGGGTCATATTGCATGTTAGGTCTCTTTGGGCAAAAACAAAACAAACAATCAAATGATCATAGTCCCTCGATGACGCTTTCGAAAGTTGCCTAAAAATGATCAAGTCCCTTAAAGAAAATTGCCCAAAGATACTTAGCACCATTGCAATTATGGTCTAAACGATGACCCGCGCCCGTCCCTTTCACATCCTAACACAAGATTGTCCACCAAATGCAATGGTGGAACAAAATTGTTAAAAGAGTTAAAACATAACAAAAATCTTTGAGAACTTTAGGGTAGATAGCTCTTAAGTACTTGTCAAAACTTGCAAAACAAAGAAACACTTGCCTATTTTTCAAACCACACTTCACAAACACTTTCAAAACAAACTTTCAAAAACCTTGAAACATCTTTTCAAAAAGACAAACACCTTTTGTAAAACATTCGAGTAAAGAATTGTTACAAGGGTAGCCTAGACAAGGCATCTTTTTCAAAACATTTTCAAAACCACACACAAAGCACCATTTCAAACAATTGAAAACCAAGGCAAGTTGATCTAAGCAAGTACCTAAGAGCCCATGGATAACCATGGATAGAAAGGGTGCTAATACCTTCCCTTTCTATAATCTACTCCTCGAACCCAAGAAAATATCTCAAAGGTTTTTGTTGTACTTTTTAAACCTTTCCTTAGGATAAAATAAAAAGTCGGTGGCGACTCTTGCTCAACCGAAACATTTGCGAAAACAAACGCAAAACCATAGTCAGTTCTCCCACCGTACCACAGAGCCTTTCGTGATCCGAAGGTGGAAGATAATTGAACACTAGAGTACCCAGAAATTTGCACTCGCATGGTGTAGTATCAGCATTGTGATGTCGGGAATGGGCTTACAGATGCCATTTGGAGATTGTTGGTAGGAGGATGGGCTTACAGATGCCATTTGTAGGAGTGTCGATCACGTAAGATATTCCTTAGCGAGAACTTGCATACCTGTTGTTGTAAAAGATTCCACTGGGGAAGTCTAAACTTTGTTGAGATTTAGGAATCTGGCCTGTACTTCAACTGAAAGAATGCCTCAGCTGAGTCTTAAGAACATGTCCATAATTCAATTGGGGGGAAACATCTTCATCAAGATCTAGGAATTGTCTCGTGCTCAACGTAGTATACCATTGAGGTTATAGAACTTGTCCATACTATGATGGAGGAAAACATCAAGATCTAGGAACTGACTCGTGCTCAATGGAGTATACCGTTGAGGTTATAGTACTCGTCCATACTATGACGGAGGAAAAAATCAAGATCTAGGAACTGACTCGTGCTCAATGGAGTATACCGTTGAGGTTATATTACTCGTCCACACTATGACGTAGGGAAACATCTTCATCAAGATCTAGGAACTGTCTCGTGCTCAATGGAGTATACTGTTGAGGTTATAGAACTTGTCCACATTATAATGGAGGAAAACATCACGATCTAGGAACTGACTCGTGCTCAATGGAGTATACCTTTGAGGTTATAGTACTCGTCCATACTATGACGTAGGGAAACATCTTCATCAAGATCTAGGAACTGTCTCGTGCTCAATGGAGTATACCGTTGAGGTTATAGAACTTGTCCACACTATGACGGAGGAAAACATCAAGATCTAGGAACTGACTCGTGCTCAATGGAGTATACCGTTGAGGTTATAGTACTCGTCCATACTATGATGTAGGGAAACATCTTCATCAAGATCTAGGAACTGTCTCGTGCTCAACGTAGTATACCACTGAGGTTATAGAACTTGTCCACACTATGACGGAGGAAAACATCAAGATCTAGGAACTGACTCGTGCTCAATGGAGTATACCGTTGAGGTTATAGTACTCGTCCACACTATGACATAGAGAAACTGTCGAGATTGAGAACCTTATCTGAAATTCAACCCAGGATAAATCAATTGAGATTTTAAGAACCGGTCAGGTCTTCGACGTAATTGAGAACTTTGATTGTATCTTTCCTAAAAGGTAAAGGTCAGTCATATGCAATGCATGATATGGATCAGGCAATGATGTTCTCAAAATAAATGAGATTGTATGGTATGATGCGTATATGCATGTATCATGATGTATGGGAATATGATGCTTTAGCTGGGGTAAATAAATCCCGGAGCTGCTGGAGAATAGAGTTGAGTTCTTCGCTTCCGCTGGGGATGATGAACGAATATGATAAACTGTAGGAGAGAAAAAACTCCGTTGGGGGAATAAATTGATGAAAAGATTACTCCGAGGGAAATTACTCTGTGGGGAAGAGATGTTTTGCTGAATATTTTAACGATAACTCCGTTGGGGATTCTGTTGATAAGCTCTGTTGGGGATTTTAATGATGAACTCCACTGGGGATAGAAAGAACTTCGCTGGGGATGATCTTTCCGTTGCAACTTGCTGAGGATAACCCAGTTAGGCTCTTATGAGGATAACCTTCTGAATTTGGCTGGGGAGACTTATTTGTGCTTCGCAGGGGATAAGCTTCCAGAATCTACTGGGTAAGATGATTCAACTCTGGCGGGGAAGCCTTTTTTAGACTGCGCTGGGGAAATGACTCCACTAGGGGTATCTTGTATTCCGCCGGAGAACATTCTTATATTCTGTTGAGGAATATTAAGACTGTCGGGGATGTTCTTATACTTGCTGGGGAATATCTTTATACTCCGCTGGGGAATATTAAGACCTTCTGGGGATACCCATCCTTTTTAGTGCTGATGGTAGATGAACTTTGCTTGGGGAGAGTATTGCTGATTCGTTCACGGTTGTGAGTCTCAGGTGGGAGAGCTACCAATACTGCCTTACTTTGCGGGGAGTGATGGTATCTTGGTCATATTCTTCAGCTGAACCTACCTTGGTACCTTGGTAGACAGAGCAACTAGACCGCTCGGACAATTCTTATTGCCCCTACTTCTGATATCACCCGTAATTCGTCCTTTGTTTCGCATGTAAATATTTATGAGCAGCAATTAATGTCAAATGCATATATCAAAAATGAACATTAGACGTTCTTTGCAAAACAAAACAGATAAAGGAAAAACAATTTGAAATTTGTCTGAAAATGAATTTGTATTGATTTTGAAGTTGGGCCTGTAAATAGGCATTTTTGTACAAGAGGCTGACGTCCTAGTAAGAGGACGCCGCCGAACAAATAGAATTTATACAATTTGTGAAAAGAAAACAAAACAGCTATGTGAATAGTCCCACTGGGTTCCAACTCTGCTATTGCCTTTATATCTTCAAGTGTCTCATCACTTTGCTGCTTAGTTGAAGATGAATATGTTTGATTGGTGTCGTCTGAGCTTGATAGTTGATATCGAAGTCTGGATGCAAGGTGATCCAATGAGACATAGTGTTACGCTTTAATCCCTAACTTTTGCCTGGACTGCCCTTTCGGGTTTTCAGTCCACCGGGATACCCATTTTTGCCCAAGCTGCCTTTTCAGGTTTTCGACTTGCCGGGTGTACAGATTTTTTCCATTTTCATCCCTTATTTTTGCCCGAACCCTTTTGGTTCGCCGGGAAGCCCTTATTTTTGCCTAGGCCAGTCAACCTAGTGGGTCTTTGATTATGCGTAGTATCTTTTTACTATGCCTGCATTGACAGGGTGTGGAAGGTCGTCACCATCCATGGTGGTTAGAGTCATCGCTCCTCCTGAGAAAATGTTCTTAACCACAAATGGCCCTTCGTAAGTAGGGGTCCATTTGCCCCTGGGATCACCTTGAGGTAGAATAATGCGCTTGATTACCAGGTCCCCAACTTGATACTCTTGTCGTCTGACTTTCTTGTTAAATGCCTTGATCATCCATTTTTGGTACGTCTGACCATGACAAACAGCAGTAAGTCTTTTTTTGTCGATTAGATTCAGTTGATCAAGTCGGGTCTGAATCCAGTCATCTTCGCTCAAACCTGCATCCTTCATGATCCGGAGAGAGGGTATCTGAACTTCGATGGGCAAGACTTCCTCTATGCTATAAACCAAGGAATAGGGTGTTGCCCCCGTTGACGTTCGTGCTGAGGTACGGTACCCGTGAAGAGCAAATGGTAACATCTCGTGCCAGTCTTTGTATGTCACTGTCATCTTCTGCACAATCTTCTTAATGTTCTTATTTTCCGCTTCGACAGCCCCATTCATCTTCAGCCGGTAGGGAGAAGAGTTGTGGTGCTGTATCTTGAATTGCTCGCAAAGCTCAGAGATCATCTTGTTATTAAGATTGGTACCATTGTTCGTAATGATCCTCTCTAGCACACCGTATCGACAGATCAGGTTATGCCGAATGAACCGTGCCACGACGTTCTTGGTTACCGTAGCAAAGGAAGCTGCTTCAACCCACTTTGTAAAGTAATCAATCGCTACCAGGATGAAACGATGCCCGTTGGATGTCGTAGGTCTGATTTTTCCAATCATATCAATGCCCCACATTGCAAAAGGCCAAGGTGCTGTCAAAACATTCAGAGGAACTGGAGGTATGTGCACCTTATCAGCATAGACTTGGCATTTGTGACATGTCCGAGAATGCTGATAACAGTCAGCTTCCATTGTGGACCAGTAATATCCTGCCCGAAGGATTTTGTTTGCCATGGTATGTCCACTGGAATGAGTTCCGAAAGTACCTTCATGCAGCTCTGTCATGATTCTTTCTGCTTCCATCTTATCCACACAACGTAGTAAGGTCGAATCATGGTTACGTTTGTAAAGAATGCCATTGCTGATGAAGAACTTGGCTGCAAACCTCCTCAGAAACTTCTTGTCATTAACAGATGCACCCTCGGGGTATTCTTGAGCTTCAAGGTACCTCTTCACCTCATGATACCAGGGCTTTTCTGTTACCTCTTCAGTCTCAAGATCACAGCAATGTGCAGGTTCGTCCAATCTTTCAATGATAATCCGGGGAGCTTCGTTGTCCCAATTGACTTTGAACATAGAAGACATCGTAGCTAGCGCGTCCGCCAACTGATTCTCCTCTCTAGGGAAGTGTTCAAAGGTTATCTCCTCAAAATGGGGAAGCAATGTCAATACATACTCCTTGTAAGGAATAAGATTTAGGTGTTTCGTATCCCACTCGCCTTTGATCTGACTGAGCACGAGAGCGGAATCTCCGAAGACACTTAGAAACTTAATCCTTAGGTCAATTGCAACTCGAAGACCCATAATGCATGCTTCATACTCCACCATATTGTTGGTGCAGTTGAAACATAATCGGGCGGTGAATGGAGTATGGGAGCCTTTAGGAGATATGATCACGGCTCCAATGCCATTGCCCAAAGCGTTCGAAGCTCCATCAAAGTACATAGACCATCGGGATCCTTCCTCAGGTCCTTCATCTGGTCCAGGTGTCTCACAATCAGTTATCAACATGATATTCTCGTCCGGGAATTCAAAGTTCATAGACTGGTAATCATCCACTGCCTGATGTGCCAAATGGTCTGCCAATACACTTCCCTTAATTGCTTTTTGAGTTGTGTACTGGATGTTATACTCAGTCAAGATCATCTGCCATCTTGCTATTCTTCTGGACAAGGCAGGCTTTTCGAAGATATACTTGATTGGATCCATCTTTGAAATCAACAGAGTAGTGTGAGTCAGCACATACTGTCTCAGCCGGCGAGCAGCCCATGCCAAAGTGCAGCAAGTTTTCTCAAGCAGTACATATCGGGTCTCACAGTCGGTAAACTTTTTGCTAAGGTAATAAATAGCATGCTCTTTTCGGCCAGACTCGTCATGATGCCCCAGCACACACCCCATTGAGTTGTCAAGTACTGTCAAGTATAAGATCAGAGGTCTCCCTTCAACTGGTGGCATTAGAATAGGTGGCTCCTGGAGATACTCTTTGATTCTTTCGAAAGCAGCCTGGCATTCATCGTTCTAACGTACCACTTGATCTTTCTTCAGTAGCTTGAAGATTGGTTCACAAGTAGCAGTCAGGTGTGAGATGAATCGGGCAATGTAATTCAGTCGTCCTAGAAAGCCTCTGACCTCCTTCTCTGTCTTGGGAGCTGGCATCTCTTGTATGGCTTTCACCTTGGCAGGGTCCACTTGAATACCTTTGTCGCTTACAACAAAACCCAACAGCTTACCAGACCTTACCCCGAAGGTGAACTTGTTCGGGTTCAATCTCAGCTTGTACAACTTCAACCTATCAAACAGCTTCTGTAGATGGTCAAGGTGTTCCTCCTCAGTCTCGGACCTCACAATCATATCATCGACGTATACTTCAATCTCATGATGGATCATATCATGAAACAAAGCAACCATGGCACGCTGATACGTTGCCCCAGTATTCTTCAACCCAAAAGGCATGACCTTGTAGCAAAAGGTACCCCACTGAGTAACAAAAGTGGTTTTCTCCATGTCTTCGGGAGCCATCTTTATCTGATTATAACCGGAGAAACCATCCATAAAAGAGAATACCTTGTGCTGAACAGTATTGTCAACCAGAACGTCGATGTGAGGTAGAGGGAAGTCATCCTTGGGGATTGCCCTGTTCAAATCCCTGTAGTCAACACACATTCGGACCTTACCATCCTTCTTTGGTACTGGAACCACATTGGCCACCCACTGAGGGTAAGAAGTCACTGCTAGAAAACCGGCGTCAAACTGTTTCATAACTTCGGCCTTGATTTTCTCAGACATCTCTAGGCGCATACGGCGAACCTTCTATTTTACCGGAGGGCAGTCTTCCTTGGTAGGAAGGCGATGAACCACAATGTCAGTATCCAACCCATGCATATCTTAGTAAGACCAGGCAAATATCTCAACATAGTCATGCAGCATCTGAATCAACCGCTGCTTCACACTAAGCTCTAGATTTACACCGATCTTGACTTCCTTTTTGTCTGTCTCCGTACCCAGGTTCACTATTTCCACTGGCTCTTCATATGGCTGAATGGCCCTCTCTTCCTGGAGTAGAAGTCTTGCAAGTTCAACAGGCACTTTGCAATCATCTTCACCTTCGTTTTCGGCTAAGTTGATCAGATTTTTGAAGTCATAACTGGCAGTAGCAGAGTCGTTACCAGTGAGATCCAGAGTGGATTGAGACCTGTATATGTGAGTGTGTGTAAAATAGTTGTTTTACAACATATAATAAAGAAAAACAAGGAGCGCAAAATTTGAAATTCAAAAGACGTCCAATGCTTTTATTAATGATATATGAAAATGGCACACAAAAGCCCTCACAAATGAAGCCACGGTGCCCCGGGTAAGACACCGGGACATAAAGTTTCAAAACATTGTCTGTTACAAATTCAAAACAAAGAGTTCATTACTGGTTAACAAAAGTAATAGGGATTAAGTCCTTTGCTGTCCAGTTGTTTGGTCCATCGTCGGCCGTAGGATAGATCCAGCTGTCGAATTCAAACTCCTCCACATCATCTTCAATGGCATTTACTCCCGAGTTGCTGATGAACACGGGAGGTCTTCCGATCCTTGCATTATGAACAGCCCTTTGAGCTTCTGCAGTGAAACCCAAACCAAACTTGTTAGTCTTCTGAGTGAAATCAGGAAGTCGGCCCCAATTTTCACACTCACCCTTCTCAATAACAGCCCGGGCATCCTTTAAGGAAGCCATCTTCATAGGAGAATCTTCAACCACAGTCTCAGCTGATGCCAGTGTCTGAGGAACCTCTTCAAAATGCTGAAATGAGGTCTCAATGAACTCCCCATCCATCTCTACGTATCCGAACGAGTTGAGGTGGCTGACCATATACTCTTCCTCCCCTTGTACTGTCACAATTTTCCCTCTGACCGGGTACTTCAGCTTCTGGTGGAGCGTTGAGGTTACAGCTCCAGCTTTGTGGATCCATGGACGACCCAGCAAACAAGAATAGGATGGCCAAATGTCCATCACGTAGAATGTAGAATTGAAAACCTGAGAACCAACTTTAATTGGAATATCAACTTCACCATGCACCATCCTTTTAGACCTGTCAAAGGCCCTGACAATGATGTTACTTGGCTTTAGCTCCAACCCTTCGCAATCCAACCGGTCCAGAACTTTCTTGGGCAAGACGTTCAGTGAGGAACCAGTATCAACCAATACATGTGCAAGAGTAGTGCCTCTGCATTCAATGGAGACATGCAGGGCATCGTTGTGGTTCTTCCCTTTAGTAGTCAAATCAGCGTCGGAGAAACCCAAACTATTATCAGCCGTTAAATTAGCCACACAATCGGTAAACTGATCGGCTGATGTCTCTTGTGGCACGTGGGCAGACTTCAGGAAGGTAATCAGAGCCTTGGCATGGGCCTCTGAGCACAGCAATAGTGATAACATAGAAATCTTGGATGGGGTTTGCCCCAGCTGCTCAACTATGTTATAATCACTCTTCTTAATAATCTTCAAAATCTCTTCCATCTCCTGTTTGGAAGCTTCAACAGTAATGGTCTTCGGTGCCTCCGTCTGGGCAGGCACATCAGTGGTGATCCCTTTGCCCCGAGCGTTAGATGACTCGGCGACAGGGGTAGGACTAAGAACTTGATCAGGAATGGCAGTAGGTACACTTGCAGGTGTAATGACAACAGGTCTTCGGACAGTTGGTGGAGCAATATCAGGTGAGAAAAGTCTACCGCTGCGGGTGACTTTAGCATGTCCAGTAATGTTGCTGACGCCGGTATCAGCATCCAACTCTTGCTTAACTCCTAGAACATAAACATCTGCCCCATAGTGCCAAGGGACAGCTTTGTCAGAGGTGTAGGGGATGGGCCCCGGAACAGTGATGATTACAGGCGCGATCTTCGGAACAGATGTAATTCTAACAGGCTTCCTCGAGGGAACCTTGGAAGAATTGTCGAAAATGGTAATAATGGAAACTTCTTCAGAATGAACGGAAGGAACAACAATCTTTTCAAACAGGATATCCTTATTATCCATCAGGTTTTGGATACCTGACTTCAGAAATGGGCAACCAGTAGGTAAAACAGAACACATATGGAAACCTTCGCCACATCCCGGAAATAAACCGGCTAGCAATAGGTTCTTCTTGACAGTCATCAGAGGGGTAACAATATCATCCACGGAAACTACAAACAAGTCTTCCTCTACAGCATTTACTCCATGTTTGGGCATGGGAGCAGTCACAACATTAGGCCTCTCGGGCGCCTCAAACTCAATCTCCTTTGCATCAATTAGGTCTTGCACCCTCTTCCTTAAAACCCAACAATCATCTGTATTATGCCCCGGGCTATCAGACTGAAAAGCGCAGCGGGCATTAGGGTTGTATTTTGGTGATGTGGTACTTGGATTCTTCGGAGCTTCTTTTAGAGTCACCAGATTGGTCTTCAGCAACTGTAGCAGAATCTGAGACAAAGTCATGCTGAGACGAGTGAATTGCCTTCGAGGTCTCTCGTCCTTTTGTTGATTGTGATGCTGAGGAGCACCAGCAGGTTTTGAAATAACAACTGCATTGACAGCTTGGCAGTGTTCAGGTCTATTCTATCTTCTCGAACTGTAGACAGCACTGGACTCTTTCTTAAACGGTTTCTTCTCGGTGCTCGATGAGTCACCCTTCTGTATCTTCCCAGCCTTAATACCAGCTTCAATCCTCTCACCAGTCAAAATAAGATCTGTAAACCCAGTTGAAGAGCTTCCAATTAGATGGTTAAAGAATGGACCAAACAGGGTCCCCAAAAACATGTCAACAAGTTCACGATCAGCCAAAGGTGGTTGCACCCTTCCGGCAAGGTCTCTCCATTTCTGAGCATACTCTTTAAATCCTTCACCCATTCCTATTGACATACCCTGGAGTTGGGTACGCATAGGAGCGAGGTCGGAGTTGTACTGATACTGCCTGTAAAATGCAGTAGCCAAATCCTCCCAGCTGCGGATACTGGCTCCGTCCAACTGATAGAACCACTCAAGCTGAGTCCCTGAGAGACTGTCTTGAAAGAAATGGATCCACAAGTTCTTATCAGCAGTGTAAGGCTGGATCTTCCTCACATATGACCGGAGGTGCAGCTTTGGACAGGAAACTTCGCCATACTTGGAAAAGGCAGGTGCCTTGAATTTATGGGGAATCACCACCCCAGATGATAGACCTAGATCTCCGAAATCCAGACCGGGCACCTTCTGTATATCCATAACGCTCAAACGGTCTTCCAACTGTTTGTACTTATCCTCAGCAGGAGGATACTATTCTTCATCATAGTCCGTCTCATTGTCGGAGACCATAGGGCTAGGAGCCCTCCTTTCTTATGGACTATCTTTCCCTCCAGATGAGGTGGTCAGATCAACTTCATTCTGCAGCTCGTTTCTAAACCTGCGTCCAGTATTGAACAGGATGGTCCTCTTTTTCTTCTTCTTTTTCTCCTTCAAAATCAAGGTCTTCAGGTCCTGTTGACCCTTAGCTAGATTCATGAACAACTCTTGAAATTGGGCATTCTGGGCCTGGAGGGCCTTGATAGCTTGCTCGGTTGAAGGTTCAGCAGACATGATGATTGCTGAAATAAACAGCGAATGGGATAAGAGACCAGTAAAGGGTACCTGTTTATGAAGTGCATGGGATGAAATGCGTATGATTTATGATTTCAAAGACAATCGGGATTCAAATTTGTAAACAAGAAAGGAAACACACTTTATTAGATTTAAACTTCAAAATTTAAATTGTTCAACAAATTGCCCTTAGGCGTTACAAGAATGGAAATACTAAAAAGTAAACAAAAACTGTAAAAGAAATCATCAAAGGTCCATCAATGCTCCCATGGTCTCTTCTTCTCAGTGCGGACATAATCATTCAGGATCCGCTCGTTCTCCAGTTGCCTAGTCAGCTTCTGGATCTTCTGCTCCTGTTCATTGAACCTCTCTCAGTAGGAATCCCGTTCATCCCTCGACTGCATCCAAGACCTCTTTAGTGGCCCAATATCAGTGGGCATATAAGGGTGGAGAATAGTTGGAAGAACCCCCTCCTCATTAGCAACTTCAAGAGTAACTGGCCTGACAGCTTCATATGGCATACCTAGCTTCTGGGCACGGATGCGGACCCATATGAGATATGGCTCCATTGGCAGAGAAGTCTTTGGTCCCAACTCATGTGGATCAGATTGGTGAACTTTGTCCCAAGCCCTTATGAATCTACGACGCAGCTCGTCGCTATCTCCCTGAAAATCAAAGATGATATGAGGCATCAATATCTCATGAGGCCCTTCTCTTCTGGCTCTTCCAAACTGACGGAGAGCTAAGCATGGGTTATAAGAAATCCCTCCATGGGTTCCGATCAATGGAACATTAGGATACTCTCCACAGCGATCAATGACAGTCACCTCATCCATACCTTTGAGAGTCCAGATAATGTCATTATTAGAAAGAGACATCACCCTATAAGCCCAGCCCATTCCTTCTTTGTTCTTCAACACAGACTTAGGGAGGTGTGAAATAAACCACCTCTACAATAAAGGAACACAGCATATCAAAGTTCCCCGCTTACGGGCAGTACGAGCATAGAGCTGATGAAGTATATCACCCAAGAGAGTGGGTACCAGATTCTGAGAGATGAAGATCTTTATGGCATTAATATCAACAAAAGTATCAGGGTTCGGAAACAATACCAGACCATAAATCAAGAGAGCCAGAATGTCCTCGTACGCCTTGAAGTCTAAGCTATCCCAGAAGTAATTAGCTTTGTCAACCAAAAACTTAGTCAGAAAACCCTTAGCTCCACTTCTAGTCTCCCAGTTAGCCATTACCTTCTCCTTGGTCAAGTGAAGGGCTGCAGCAATTTCTTCGGGCTTAAGAGTCTTTTCCCAACCAGTAAATGGAGTCTGTTCCAGGACGGAGATACCGAGCAGCTCAGAGAACTCTTCTAGGGTAGGAACCAGCTGGAAGTCCTGGAAAGTAAAACAATGGTACAGTGGATCATAGAATTGGACCAGAACACTCATCATTTGCTCGTCCAATTTTGAGGTGACCAAACTGAGGAGAGAACCATGCCTTCTGATGAAGGAAGTAGTGTCTAGAATCCTGACAACCAAATCTTTAAGCAGGGTAGGTACTTGGACAAAGTTGATCCGGATAGTATTCCTACGCATGGGCATCATGATGACCTACAAAACAGAGCAAAGATGAAACCCTCTTGTCTTTGAAATAGGTTAGTCCTTATGCAAGATGTATGCAATGCTATGATGTCATGATGTCATGATAAAGGCACACCACAAGTATCCACAAAAAGCAAACATGGTAAAGGCACACAAGTCACACTGAGAGCCCTTAGATTTCAGGCTAGCATGAAGTTTAGGTACTACCCTATTTCAGTTCAGTTGGTTTAAACATGTCCTAAAAAATAGTAATCGGGTTCTAGATGATCGCAATATCACTGACTACCCTCAATCGGTCATAATTCCAGTTTAGTAACCTTTTCTTGCGGCCGGAATCATCACGAGAGTTTAGTCTCAATGAGTGTAGCATACTGCTACTGTTCTATGGCCAAGTTGGTTAATTTAAGGTTCTAAGGTCAGTTGGTGCTTAATGACTCCTTAGAAGACCCATATTCTCCTCGTTCCAACACAAGGGATATCGGTACAGACCAAGGTGCCACACCAACGTAGCTACTGCTTCATCCATATCGATCTACGCCGTACATATCCCTCACAGTTTATTGCTACTTACCTAAAGGGTATCCCCAGATCCGGGTTAGGATCTATAGTAACTCCGATACAAGCCCACAAATATAAAGCATACAAGTCAAGCAATTGAAAACATTATGAACTATTCCTAAGGTACACCCCACTTATTAAGCGTCCCTAGCAGAGTCGCCAGTTCTGTGATCGGTGGGAATGAGAACTGACTGTTTTTTTGGAATGCTGGTTCGCGTTTTGCGTTTGTTTTCGCAAAATGTCGCGGTAAGCAAAAGTCGCCACCGTCTTTTATTTTATCCAACAAGGAAAGGACAAAAGCACAGAAAAATTCCTTTTTGAGATATTTCTCGGATTCAGGAGGTAGATTATAGAAAGGGAAGGTGTTAGCACCCTTTCTATCCGTGGTTATCCACGGGCTCTTAGGTACTTGCTCATTGTGTTTTCAAAATTTGCTTTTCTTTGTGTTTGTGGGTTTGAAAAGAGTTTTTGTTTTGAAAGGAGTCTAAGTGCGAAAAATTTTGTTTTGTTTTAAAAGGAGCAAGTACTTAAGAACATCTACCTACTCAAAAAAGGAATTAAATTGTACAAGTGTCCTTTAGACAATGCTAGCCCACTATGAATGAGTAGGTAGCACCGTTGTTGGAGTTTAAGGGTCAATTCGATTAAGGGACGTATGGTCACTAAAGCAATGTTAGGACGCCTTAGTGGTAACCTTAATGTCTTAGATCATTTTATCCGAGGCAACCGTTTCGAGGCAACTTATGATCTTTGGACAAGAGGGCGACCTCTAAAACTTCATATACTCAATGACCACGTTCGAGGCAACCAAGTGAGGTGTACCTTAAGAGTGCGCATGTGCGAGTGTGTTGTTTTTCAGTTATTTATCTTTGTACATGTTAATGGTGAGCTACTATTGATTTTAGGTTAAAGATTTATCTTGTCATGCATTGCCTATTTATCAAATATCTAACAGTTAATAGTTGCGGAATGTAAATTGCGGAAAATAAATCTAAGCTATTACAAGGCATCGGGTATTTACATCGCCAAAAACAAACCCTTAAAAATTAAATTGCGAAAAGTAAACAAAAGCGATAAATAAATAAATAAAGTCCTAAGTTAAAAACTATTACATTCTTGAAGCAGTTACAATATTGAAATATGGATCAAAAATTATTCGCGCGCGAGAAAATTAAATCGGAGTGTCTTAGGGTTTTGACCCTTTTTTTATTAAATAAAGCATATTTTTTGTTATTTTGAATTAAAAATTAGTCTAAATTAATAATTGAATTAATTAATTAAATGAAAATATTTTTTTTGGGTTTTTATTTTAATTAAGGAAATAAAATAAGAATGGTTAAAAATATTAAAAAAAACCTAATTCTAAATTAATTTTAATTTATTGCAAAAGATATTAATGTTAAACCTATTTAAACTAAATAAATAAATTAATTGTTATTTACAAAAATAAATAATAAAATTAATGGAATTAAAAAATATTATTTTTTTGTTTTCTGATTTTATGAAATAAAAGTTAATTGGTTAATTTTTTAATTAGGAATAACAAAATAAAATAAATAAATAAAGAAAATGTTAAAGAAAAGAAATAACCAAAAGGGGGGTTTGGGCCTGAAGAGGGTGTTTGAATTGCAATTTCAAAGGCCCAATTGTGAGCAGCCTCGTTGACCCTTTCAATCCAGTATGCGCCTTTGACTTGAGAATATGGTGAGGACCCCATTCTGGCCATTGGATCTAGTCTACAGGCCATCTGGACGAGATCTGGATGAAGGCATATGATGCACTGCAAAGCCTGAAACACACGCAATTTCCTGGAGAAAAACAAGAAAAATAATATTGGGGGACCTGGGATTCGAACCCAAGTCCCAATGGTATCACGCGTTAATGCCTTTCCAGCTGAGCCATTGGTGTTTCTTGTTAATAGGATAATCAATAAACATTATATGCGCAACAATCAACTATGCCTGAAATAAAAAAATAAAAGCACGTAATTTTAAATGGGCCAATGGGAGGGCGACGTCTGGTCATCTTCTCCAAAATAACTCTGGTTATTTACCTGCACATTTTTATCCGCATGAAGATTCGTGGGGTGATTCAAAAACTCGTTCTAGGCCATAACAAACCCCTCCAAGCACATGGACGTGATCGCCCCTTCCTCCTGAGTTCAACCATGGCCAAGATTCGTCCTAATTGTCCCTGAAAAAAGAAAACCCAAATGGAAACCTCCAAAACCCTAGGTTCGGGTAGCGAGGTATAGGCCACAAAAAAACAATTGAATGATGCAGAACGACTGGAAATTTAAGGGCAAGCATGATTATACAAAATATTGGCAAGAGGATGCAAGGAAATAGTTTCACGATATCATGTTCAGAGCAAGGTTCGTGGAGACTTACAGTGCAATTTAGGCAATGAGAAGGCTTGGTTTTGATTGGTATTGCTTCAGGGGATGTCAGGGAAGAGAGCTACGTCAAGCTTTTTGATTGAATCCAGCTCCAATGTTGTTTTTGATCTCAAACTTTTTCACACTTTTTCCAAACTTGTTCTGGCCGTTTCAGCAGTGTCCTGTGCGTATTTTTTGTCTGCCTCTCTTGTCTGCATATAATAGAATGAATTTAGGTCAACACTTGGGCATTAAACCATATGCATTGAAGAATCAAGATTTGCTTTTGATCACCATAATCAAGTTGCCATATTTGCATCAAATCTGAGATTTTGTGCCTGTTTTGACTTGGCACGAGTTTGATTGAGTATCACAGGATATTTGCAAGCTGTAATGATCACAAGAATCCCCTTACATCAATTTTTAGATTTTATTTGATTTAATATTGATTTAAAATGAATTAAATCAATAAAAAATTAAATAAAATAGAAAAATAAATAAATGGCCATGAAATCAAATATGGGACACGTGTGTGGCATGACAAGACTATATCAAGTGGGAAAAAGTGGGGCCTTTTGTAAAAAATTGGAGTTTTGAGGATAGTTGACTTTTGGCAAATTTGGAAAAATGCCCAACTTCAACAATGCATAACTTCTTCAATTTTGAACTTTTGGAAGTGTTCTTGGACTTTTTAGAAACCTTGAGATGTATTCTAATCAACCCTTTTGGTCTCTTATCATTTTTATGTTCCATTCTCAAGTTATAAGCTTTGGAAAAAAAGGTATCTTTGTTGACTTTCAAAAATGACCTATAATGTCCAAATTTGTAACTTTTTGTGAGAGCATTTATTGATATTTGGGTGTGAAGATGGATTGTAGGAAATTGCATCCTCTTCAAAATGAAATTTGGATGGATCATTTCTAATAAAATATGAGAAAGTTATGATTGGTCAAAGTTGAGTTGACTTTTCCTGCAAAACCCTAATTTAGCAACTTTTGAATCTTGATGAAACTTGAGCAATCCTTGATGAATCATGATCAACCCTTGATAAAATTATGAATTATCCTTCAAAATGAGAATGTTGACAAAAAATCTTGAGGTTTGACTGTTTGTAGGTCACAGTTGACTTTTGCCCTAACACAGTCGATTTTTGGACTTCTTGAGCAATTGACTGACCAAACTTTCTCTGCAAGGCTTGAAATTTGACATGGATGAACTTAAGAACATATTAAGACATTGGGAAGCACTTGAGGCCATTTGGATATGAGGACCTTAATGCAACACAAAACCCTAATTTGAGGTTGATTGCCTTAGGAGGTGATTTGACTGTCCAACTCTTGAGTCATCTTGAGCAACTTGAAGATCATTCTTGACAAATCTTGAGGAGGTACTTCCCCATTTATTGAAGCTGAATCTGACCAGTTTGAAGGAGGCGCCGAAGAACCCTAACACTTCCTCTCCATACTACCATTCAAATGCCAAGTGTGCCTACCATTCCGACAGTGTTGGGCACGATACCAATAATTGTTGGGCACTTAAGAACAAAATTCAGAACTTAATTAACGCCAAAGAGGTTGAATTTGACGCTCCTGAGAAGCCCAATATTATATCTGCTCCGATGCCCAAGCACGGCCACAATGTGCATGCTGTTTTGGAAAACCTCCATGTTACTGATGTTGCCGATCTGTTGACTCCATTGTTAGTGATTAAAGAAAATTTGTTGCGAGCCGGGATCTTTCCTGGTTGTGGTAAAGACTGTTATTTTTGTTTGAACATTCAAGGTGATTGTCCAATGTTGAAGTCAGGTGTCCAACGCCTGATGGATACTCAAGAGATACTTTTCCAGAAAACCCCTGTTGACACTTTCAATCCCATTACTCCTGATACTTGTGATACTTCAACCAACGATATTGCGATCATAACCATTTCCGACAATCCTCCCAAGGCTTGCAAAAGGCCTGTCAGGATTACACCCAACTTTGAATGTGTACCTTTAAAGATCACCATGCCAGGACCTGTCCCGTACAAATCCAGCAAAATGATACCGTGGAACTATGGGGGAGAAATCTTCTACCACGGCATCAAACAAATCGAAACAGTCCAAGAGATTTCTGAGGAAGACCCTGATATAGGGAACATCACGGGTACAAGCAAGATAACCCGCAGTGGCCGGATCTTTTCTCCGGAGATTGCTCCCCCTCGAGCAGTTTTCGGACCCTTAAAAGCTTCTATACTTGTTGGACCCTCTGTGCAAGGCCCAGTGATTGAAGAATTGGATACTCCTGAAGTAAGACCATCTGCTGATAATGCCGACAAGGGTAAGGGGGTGCTGGAAATGTCTGTCAGGAAGAAGGCTCATGCTGTGATTATCCCCGAAACCACTCAGAAAGAAATGGATGAAATCTTGAAAATAATCAGAAAAAGTGATTACGACATTGTAGAACGGCTGGGGCAGACCCCCTTCTAAAATATCAATGTTGGCTCTTCTGCTCTGTTCAGAGGCCCATGCTAAGGCCCTAATCAAATTCTTGAAAGCGGCACATGTACCCCAAGAGACTTCGGCTGACCAGTTTCAAGAATGTGTGGCCAGTCTTACTGTTGATAATGGCCTTGGCTTTTCCGATGCGGACTTAACTCCCAAAGGAAGGAAACACAATGATGCGCTACATGTTTCAGTTGAATGCCGGGGAACCACTCTCGCCCATGTCTTGGTTGATACTGGTTCTTCCCTGAATGTGCTGCCAAAGAAGACCTTAGACCGTTTGGATTGCAAAGGTTTGACCCTCAAACCTAGTAACATCGTCGTTAGGGCTTTTGATGGTTCCAAAATAATGGTTCGTGGAGAGGTTGATATTCCTATCAAGATGGGAACAGAAGTGTTCAATTCCACCTTCTACATGATGGATATCCGTCCGTCATACTCGTGTTTGCTAGGAAGACCGTGGATCCATTATGCCGGGGCAGTTACCTCATCTTTGCACCAAATGCTGAAATATCCTGTGAAGGGTAAGATTACAACAGTGCACGACGAGGAAGAGTACATGATAAGTCATCTCAATTCCTTTCGATATATGGAGTTGGATGGCGAGTTCATCAAAACGCCTTTCCAACATTTTGAGGAAGTTTCTCCCGAGGTAGCAGTTGCGAAGACAATGGTTGAGGTGCCTATCGTTCCCAAGCATGTATCTAGGATGGCATCTCTCAAGGACGCAGAGGCTGCGATTAAGGAGGGGAAGAGCACAGTATGGGGGCAGTTTCCTGACTTTCCCTATAAGACAGACAAGTTTGGATTAGGGTTCACTGCTGAAGGACAAAAGGCTATGCGTCGCTCCAAGATTGGAAGACCACCCGTCAAGATCTCTCACAATGGAATCAATGTTGTAGAAGATGAAGATGAAGAGAGCCACTTTGAAGATTGGATCTTTCCGACTGTCGAAGGGGGTTTGAGCAACTGGGAAGCAAAGGATTTTGTTCCCATCACCTTTATCAACCAGTAATTTTATCTTTGAACAATTTCCCATTTTTATGGTCTGTAATAACTAAACAATTTGCACACTATTTTCACCTCATGCCTTTCCCGGGGCATGTAGGTCCATTTGTAAAGGCTTGATTTTCTTCATAATCATATGCCATGTTTTAATGAATCATTGGACGTTTTTCATCTATAAACTGTCGTGTTCATTTTCTTTCCTTTTGCATTTTTGTTTGTTTAAGGATGGTTATCCCTTACACACACCCACACTCACAAATGCAGGTACCCATCCACTCCGGATTCCATGGGTGATTATTCTGCTTTAGCCTTCGATAACTCTGAAGATTTGGTCAATCAGGCTGAGTACGAAGTTGACGAAGATTGTGAAGTGCCGGGAGAGTTAGCCAGACTTCTACAACAAGAAGAGAGGGTCATTCTGCCTCATGAAGAGCTGTTAGAAACCATCAACTTGGGGACAGAGGAAGATAGGAAGGAAGTAAAAGTGGGTGCCAACCTGGAACCAAGTGTCAAGGAGCGCTTAGTGCAGTTATTGAATGAATATGTTGAAATATTCGCTTGGTCCTATGAAGACATGTCAGGGTTAGACACATATATTGTGGTTCACCGTCTCCCTATAAGAGAGGATTGTCCACCGATCAAGCAAAAGGTCCAACGAATAAGGCCTGACATGTCTGAAAAGATTAAGGCTGAAGTAATGAAGCAATTCAATGCTGGCTTTCTGGCTGTTACCTCTTATCCACAATGGGTTGCTAACATCGTGCCCGTGCCTAATAAGGACGGCAAAGTTAGAATGTGTGTGGACTATCGGGATTTGAACAGGGCTAGCCCTAAGGACGATTTCCTGTTGCCACATATCGACATCTTGGTTGACAACACAGCTCAACACAAGGTATTTTCCTTCATGGATGGATTCTCGGGATATAACCAGATCAAAATGGCCCCCGAGGACATGGAGAAAACTACCTTTGTCACGCAATGGGGTACTTTCTGCTACAAGGTGATGCCGTTCGGACTGAAGAACGCATGGGCAACCTATCAATGCGCCATGGTAGCTTTGTTTCATGATATGATACATCATGAGATCGAAGTTTACATAGACAACATGATAGCTCGATCACAGACAGAAGAATAACACCTTGAACATTTTCAAAAGTTGTTTGCCAGGTTGAAGGAGTATAAGCTCAGACTGAACCCAAGCAAGTGCACTTTTGGAGTCAGGTCTGGTAAACTTTTGGGATTTATTGTCAGTAACAAGGGCATTGAGGTTGATCCAGCAAAAGTAAAGGCTATACAAGAAATCGCTGCCCCCCGTACTGAAAAGGAGGTTAGAGGATTCTTGGGACGCTTAAACTATATCGTCAGGTTCATCTCTCACCTGACGTCTACCTGTGAGCCAATTTTCAAACTATTGAAGAAGGATCAGGTAGTTGAATGGAACAATGATTGTCAAGTTGCTTTTGATAAAATCAAGGAGTATTTGCTGGAACCTCCTATTTTGATGCCACCCGTCGAAGGAAGGTCGTTAATCATGTATCTGACTGTATTGGATAACTCAATGGGGTGTGTGCTGGGCCAACATGACGAGTCTGGCCGAAAAGAGCATGTCATTTATTACTTTAGCAAAAAGTTTACCGACTGTGAGACTCGCTACTCACCGCTCGAGAAAACTTATTGCGCTTTGGTATGGGCTGCTCACCGGCTAAGGCAGTATATGTTGACTCATACCACTTTGCTGATTTCCAAAATGGATCCGATCAAGTATATCTTCGAGAAGCCTGCTTTATCTGGAAGAATCGCTAGATGGCAAATGATCCTGACAGAGTATGATATCCAGTATACTACCCAAAAATCTATAAAGGGGAGTGTACTAGCCGACCATCTAGCTCATCAAGCCGTCGAAGATTACCAGTCTATGAGATTCGACTTCCCTGACGAGGACATCATGACATTGGACAACATTGAAGGTAACGGGCCGTATGACGGACCTGAACAAGGATCCCGATGGACCCTGTACTTTGATGGTGCCTCAAATGCACTTGGCAACGGTATCGGTGCGATACTCATTTCTCTAGAAGGTTGCCATACGCCTTTCACTGCAAGACTCTGCTTCAGTTGTACCAACAACATGGTCGAATATGAAGCTTGCATCTTTGGTCTCAAGGCTACTATAGACTTAGGGATCAAATCTTTGATCGTATTTGGGGACTCGGCTTTGGTTATCAGTCAAGTCAAAGGAGAGTGGGACACCAAACATCCTAATCTTATCCCATACAAAGAACATGTCCTGACGTTGTTGCCTCATTTCGAGCAGATTACTTTCGAGCATTTCCCGCGAGAAGAGAATCAGCTAGCAGATGCTCTAGCTACAATTTCTTCCATGTTTAAACTCAACTGGGATAAAGAGGCTCCCCAAATCACCATCGAGCGAATGGACGAACCTGCGCACTATCATGAGATTAATACCGA
Source organism: Vicia faba (assembly GCA_948472305.1). Lineage (NCBI taxonomy): Eukaryota > Viridiplantae > Streptophyta > Magnoliopsida > Fabales > Fabaceae > Vicia > Vicia faba. The sequence goes on from OX451738.1 coordinate 415,371,692, forward strand.
AGAAGTAGTGGAACAACCTTGGTTTCATGAAATCAAAAGGTATCTCCAGACTAGAGAATATCCTGAAGGAGCTTTCGTCAATGACAAAAAGTTCTTAAGGAGATTTGCTGCCAAGTTCTTCCTAAGCAATGGCATCCTTTATAAGCGCAGCCATGATTGTGTTCTACTTCGTTGTGTGGACAAATCTGAAGCAGAATTGATCATGACTGAGATGTACAGTGGCACATTTGGCACCCACTTGAGCGGACATATGATGGCTAAGAAGATTCTAAGGGCAGACTATTACTGGTCTACCATGGAAGCTGATTGTCATCAATATTCCCATACTTGCCACAAATGCCAAGTCTACACCGACAAGGTACATATTCCTCCGGTTCCACTCAACGTTCTGACAGCTCCTTGGCAATTCGCAATGTGGGGCATTGACATGATTGGAGAGATCAAGCCCACGGCGTCCAATGGACATCGCTTCATCTTGGTCGCTATTGATTATTTTACCAAGTGGGTCGAAGCAGCTTCCTTTGCCTCTGTTACAAAGAATGTGGTTGCCCACTTCATCAAGAATCTCATATGCCGATATGGTATCCCCGACAGGATCATCACAGACAACGGTACAAATTTGAACAATACTCTGATCACCGCTCTATGCGAGCAGTTCAAGATTTATCATCACAATTTATCTCCCTACCGGCCGAAGATGAACGGTGATGTTGAAGCCGCGAACAAAAATATTAAGAAGATCATTCAAAAGATGACAGTCACCTACAAGGACTGGCATGAGATGTTACCGTTTGCTCTGCATGGATATCGTACCACGGCACGTACTTCAACAGGGGCAACTCCATTTTCTTTGGTATATGGCATGGAAGCCGTTCTGCCTATGGAAGTTCAGATTCCTTCCTTAAGGATTATGAAGGATGCCGGATTGAGTGAAGACGATTGGATTCAGACCCGACTTGATCAACTTAACTTGATCAACGAGAAGCGACTTACTGCTGTTTATCATGGTCAGACGTATCAAAAGCGGATGATTAAGGCTTTCAACAAAAAGGTTAGACGTCAGGTATATCAAGTCGGAGATCTTGTAATCAAACGGATCATCTTACCGCAAAGTGATCCCAGGGGCAAGTGGACTCCTACTTATGAAGGACCATTTGTGATCAAGAGCAACTTTTCTGGTGGGGCAATGATTTTGACCACCATGGACGGCGACGATTTGCCACACCCTGCGAATGCAGACATAGTCAAAAGATACTATGCATAAAATAACCCGACAAGTTGAAAACCCGAAAGGGCGACTTGGGCAAAAATGGGCATCCCGATGAATCGAAAACCCAAAAGGGCGGTTCAAGTAAAAATTAGGGATAAAACAAAAAAAATCTGTACACCCGGTAAGTTGAAAACCCGAAAGGGCGACTTGGGCAAAAAAGGGTTTCCCGGTGGATCGAAAACCCGAAAGGGCGGTCCAGGCAAAAGTTAGGGAATTTAAAGCGTATGACTATGTCTCGTCGGATCACTTTAAAAACAATCTCTTCACCAACAAGCTCCAAGCTTCTGATCAATCCAATCATCTACGGACGAAGCAACGAATGGACAGATACTCAGAGTTGGGAAGGCTATAGCAGAATGGAAACCCCATGGAATTATTACACATAGCCATCTTTCCTTTTGTATAAATGTTTTCTCAATTTTATGGCAACATTCCCTTAATAGGATGTCTGTCTCTGTTGTACAAAGATACTTACAAAAATTAATAACAAATATACTTCAAAGTGCAGAAATTTGCTTGTCTTTCTTTTTCTGTTTTTACACTTATGTTTTATTTGAAAACGTCTAATGTTTTGTTGAATAGGCATATGCATTTGAATATAATCACTGCTTACAAATGAAACGAAATTGGGAAAGGATAATTACTGATAGGTTGAAGTTGTAGGAAGATATCTTTATACCATTCAAGATGAGATCCCCTGCATTACTTTGATTCAGATCCTCAAACCTCGGAGTACATGTCCCCAGCGGAGGTAAGCTTCAAGATCTCTCGACAAAGCCAGTACATTCCAAACTGGACTCCCTAGCCGAGTTAAGTTTCAAAGTTCCCATCAGAGTTCAAACTCCCGATTCCCAACGGAGCCGGAATAATCTAAACCTCCTTCCCCAACGAAGTCACACTTCCAACTAATCAAGTTCCCTCGATTTCCCCAACTTCCCCAGTAGATTGGCATACAATCCAAAACTCCTGATTTCATCGGCTGAGTAAACGTTCTCCCCACAAGGTCATTTCCCAGCAGATTGAAGATTCTCAGTCTCATTTCTCCAGCAGAAGTCTCACAGGTTTTAATTCCCCAATAGAGGTCGTCAGAATTTTCCTTATCCCCCAGTCAAGTCATGAAGAATGCTCAGAAGTTGGTGAGGCTTTTGTTAAAATCCCCGCAAGTCACCAAGGATTTTCAATCCCCAGCAGTGGTCCTAGGATGTCTCATTCTCAACAATCAAAGAGCTTTAATCCCCGGCAGCAGTCAAAGATTTCATTATCTTCAGCTATCAAGGATTCATTTTCCTCAGCAAGACAGCTACTCAGCTTACATGCATAACCATTACATTCATATATCATAAACATGGATTACAATTCATTGCATCATACATATCATGCAATATAACTTCGTGTTTTAGCTAACATTTTACCCTTTTCAGGATAAGATTAAAAGGCTATCATTAACAATTATTCGGATACAGTATGGATACACCCCAGACACGACGATGATTCTATTACTCATTCAATAACTTCAAGTCAAAATACAGTACGGATACACCCTAGGCACGACGATTATTATACTACTCATTCAGACTTCAGCAATCAGATACAGACTAGATACGCTCCAGACACGGCAGCAATTCTATCTCTCATCCAGATTCAACTATCAACTACAAGTTCAGATACGCTCCAAACACGGATGCCATTCTAGCCTTTACACCAGCAGTGTGATTTCCCCAATGCAGTCGCCATGGAAATCATTCTGTCACTTATTCAGATCCCAGTTACAGTACGGATACACCCCAAACACGGAGGTCATTCTACTACTTATACAGATCTCAACGTCAGATACAGTCCAGATACGCTCCAGACACGGTTGCCATTCTGTCACTCATTTAGAATTTATACCCAGCATACAGTTGCTCCATATACAGATGATATTTTGTTACCCGGATAAAATACAGATACACTCCAGACACGGTAGTCATTCTGATATTCATTATGTAAGTGTTTGGTTATTGGCATGTATTTTTGGTAAAACCAGGTGTGTGAATGTCATGACTGATGTCATAACATTCTGGGTTACTAGGTACTTTCTGCAGAAAAAGAATGGCATACAGTAGCTGCTCATTATGAGTGTGTAGTTGATCATTATGCAATGATCACATTTATTACATTCTACCAAAATTAGTAAACAGGATTCTTGTTGTCATAACCAATGTTAAGACATCCTGTACTGATCTAACAGTTATGCAGTTTTGTTAATTCTGAGATTTTTCAGGAATATGGTTCATACATTCCATAACAGAATCTCACGTGGACTTTAGGTTAACTTGGCTTAACCCTAATCTGGTTGATAAATTCTTGTGACCAAGTCTTGAGGTTAACCCTAATTAACCCTAGCTATTTAAGTGGAAGCCCTAACTGAAGAACAGCTGCCTATATATTCAACAGGAAGGTTGTTGGTGAACTTAACTTTTTTGACAGAAGATCAACAAGGGGCTGTATAGTTTTAACTACTGTAATCCAAGCAAGTATCATTGTGATAAGTGACTTGGAGTAGGTTTTGATTGTAAGGGTTGTGTATCACTCAAAGCTTTGAAGCACGAGTGTTTGTGTCACTTGATTAAAGCTTTGAAGCAAGGTCAAGTTAGGTTTATGTATCACTCAAAGCTTTGAAGCACGAGTGTTTGTGTTACTTGATTAAAAGCTTTGAAGCACGAGTGTTTGTGTCACTTGATTAAAGCTTTGAAGCAAGGTCAAGTTAGGTTTATGTATCACTCAAAGCTTTGAAGCACGAGTGTTTGTGTTACTTGATTAAAAGCTGTGAAGCATAATCAAGTGTATGTTCTGAAGAGTGTCTTCATAATTTCATTAGTCAATTGTTTAGTATCACTGCTGTGATTGAGGGGGAGTGAGTAGGAACTCAGGTTTAAGTTGAACTTAGATTGAAGTTGCATTGGGTAGGTCTTAAGTGAAGGAGATAAACTGGTTGGTTTATTCCTGAATTAATATCTCTTATAGTGAATTTCCTCCCTGGCTTGGTAGCCCCCAGAGTAGGTGTTGTTTCACACTAAACTGGGTAAACAATTGACTGTGTTCTTTACTGCTTTTTGATTTACTGTCTTATAGAAAGTCAGATACGGTGTCATAACATTCACTGTGACATTGAGTATCTGCTGCCAGAATTTCAATTGGCATCAGAGCGGGCACCCTGCCTGTCTTACTGGGTGAGATCTAGGGATATCACTTTCTGGCGCTATGGACAAAGAAGGAGTTTTTGGAAACAGACCACCCATTCTGGATGGATCAAATTATGACTACTGGAAACCTCGTATGATTGCCTTCTTAAAATCACTGGACAAAAAGGCTTGGAGAGCTGCTGACAAAGGATGGAACCATCCCACCATAACTGAGAAAGAAATGATAATCAGTCTGAAACCTGAGGAAGAATGGAGCAAAGAAGAAGGTGAGTTAGCCCTGGGTAATTCCAAAGCATTAAATACCTTGTTCAATGGAATTGATAGAAACATATTCAGACTAGTACATCAATGTGAACTGGCCAAGGAAGTTTGGGACACTCTCAAAACTACCCATGAGGGCACATCCAAAGTAAAAATGTCAAGGCTTCAGATGCTGACTACCAAATTTGAGAACCTAAGGATGATGGAAGATGAAACCATTCATGAGTTTCACATGAACATATTGGAGATTGCCAACACCTCAGGAGCATTGGGAGAAAAGATGTCAGAAGAAAAACTGGTGAGAAAGATTCTCAGATCCTTGCCTAAAAGATTTGCAATGAAGGTAACTGCTATAGAGGAAGCCCAGGATATCAGCAATTTGAAGGTGTATGAACTCATTGGGTCTCTTCAGACCTTTGAGATGGGGATCAGTGACAATGTCGACAAGAAAAACAAGAGCATAGCACTTGTATCTAATACTGAAGATGAAAACAAGGAGGATGAAGAAGAAAATATTTCAGAAGCTATAGCCATGCTTGGAAGACAATTCAACAAACTCATCAAGAGAATGGATCCAAAGTCAAGGTCAAATGTTAAGAACATTCCTTCTGACATTAACCGATCTTATGACTCCAGCAGAAGACCAAAGTCTGAAGAGAAGGGAAATCAAAGCATAGGAATTCAATGCCATGGATGTGAAGGATATGGGCACATTTGAGATGAATGTCCTACCTTTCTTAAGAAACAAAAGAAAGGAATGTCTGTTACTTGGTCTGACTGTGATTCAGAAAGTAATTCTGAAGAAGAATCTGTCAAACTAGTTACTGCACTAACTGGTATTTGTAACTCTGATAGTAACTCTAGTGATGAGGAAGTGACATTTGAAGAACTGGCTGATTCCTACAAGAAATTATGTATCAGAAATGCTGAAGTCTGTCAGCAAAATGAGAGACAAACAAAACTCATAATAAAGTTGGAGGCTGAGAAAAAGGCAGACATTGATACTATAAGTCATCTAGAAGGGGAAGTTCAAATGCTAAACTCAAAACTGGACCAGATGACCAAATCTGTCAAGATGCTGACAAATGGAACTGACAAATTGGAAGAAATCCTTCAGGTTGGACAAAATGTGGGAAACAAGTCTGGTCTAGGATTTGTGGCAGCAAAGAAATCTTGTATAGACAAGAAGATCAGGCCTGATAAACAAATGTCAAAGCAGATGTCACAACATAGCACTCAACATCGAGAACAGAGAAATATGAAGAAAAAGTATCAAAGATGGAGATGTCATCATTGTGGGAGGTTTGGTCACATAAAGCCATTCTGCTTCAGATTATATGGATATCCCAATCAGAACCCAGGTGTCAAACCTAAGTCTAACAAGGTACCATATACTCCACAGTGGAAGAAAAAGGCTACTGCCCTGATAGCTCACACTTCCCTTAGAGTCTCTGCAAAGGAAGACTGGTACTTTGACAGTGGATGTTCTAAGCACATGACTGGAATCAAGAATCTTATCAATAATGTTAAACCTCACACCACTAGTTATGTGACCTTTGGAGATGGTGCTAGAGGAGAAATCAAAGGAGTTGGAAACTTGGACTGCCCTGGAGTTCCAAATCTAAATGAAGTATTGCTGGTAAAAGGCTTGACTGCTAATCTCATAAGTATCAGCCAATTATGCGACCTAGGATTCAAGGTCAACTTCTCCAAATCTGAATGTCTTGTAACTAATGAGAAACAAGAAGTTGTAATGAAAGGAGTCAGATCTAAAGACAACTGCTACTTGTGGGAGCCTGAGAACACTAATTACTCTACTGTGTGTTCTATTGCCAAAGAAGAAAAAGAAGTGAAATTGTGACACCAAAAACTTGGTCATCTACATCTAAGAGGAATGAAAAGGATTATATCCATGGAGGCAGTCAGAGGGATTCCAAGACTGAAAATTGATGAAGGGAGAGTCTGTGGTGAATGTCAGGTTGGTAAGCAGACTAGGATGTCACATCCAAAGTCAAGACATCTGACCACCTCTAAGGTTCTAGAACTTCTACATATGGATCTGATGGGACCAATGCAGGTGGAAAGTCTTGGTGGAAAAAGATATGCCTATGTTGTTATGGATGATTTTTCCAGATTCACTTGGATTAACTTCATTAGGGAAAAATCTGATGTATTTGAAGTTTTTAAAGAACTGTGCAAAAGAATTCAAAGAGAAAAAGAAGGGTGCATTGTCAGAATCAGAAGCGATCATGGCAAGGAATTTGAAAACAGTAAGTTTAATGAGTTCTGTTCCTCAGAAGGAATTAATCATGAATTCTCTTCACCTATAACTCCTCAACAAAATGGAGTTGTAGAAAGGAAAAACAGTACCATACAGGAATCTGCCAGAGCAATGATACATGCCAAAAGACTTCCTATTCATTTTTGGGATGAAGCTATGAATACAGCCTGTTATGTCCATAACAGGGTCACCTTGAGAAAGGGAACCTCATCCACCATTTATGAACTCTGGAAAGGAAGAAAGCCAACAGTGAAGTACTTCCATGTATTTGGTAGCAAATGCTATATTCTGGCAGATCGTGAACAAAGGAGAAAGTTGGACCCTAAAAGTGATGAAGGAATATTTCTAGGATACTCCACCAACAGCAGAGCTTATAGGGTATTCAATTCCAGGACCAAAGTCATGATGGAATCAATAAATGTCATAGTTGATGATTATCATGAGGAAAAAAATGTCCCTTGTAATGTTGAGACATTCTTTGAGACTTCAACTCAACAGAATGATCTACCTAACACTACTGCATCAGACTCTGAATCAAAGGAAGCTAACAAAAACCCTTCCATCAGAATTCAGAAAGATCATCCTAAAGAACTCATCATAGGAGATCCTAACAGTGGAGTCATTACAAGATCTAGAGAAATCATCTCAAACTCTTGCTTTGTGTCTAAAATTGAACCAAGAAATGTTAAGGAGGCTTTAACTAATGAATATTGGATTGGAGCAATGCAATATGAATTGAACCAATTCAAGCAACATGAAGTATGGGAGTTAGTTCCTAGACCAGAAGGAACAAACATCATTGGCACAAAATGGATCTACAAGAACAAATCAGATGCTGAAGGAGTTGTCACCAGGAATAAGGCAAGACTTGTTGCTCAAGGATACACTCAAGTTGAAGGGGTTGATTTTGATGAGACCTTTGCCCCTGTAGCCAGACTGGAATCAATCAGACTCCTATTGGGAATTGCTTGTCTCCTGAAGTTCAAGTTATTTCAGATGGATGTAAAAAGTGCCTTCCTAAATGGGTACTTAAATGAGGAAGTTTATGTGGAACAGCCTAAAGGATTTGTGGATCCAAACTACCCTGATCATGTCTACAAATTGAGGAAAGCTTTATATGGCCTGAAACAAGCTCCTAGAGCATGGTATGACAGGTTGACAAAATTTCTCTTTGACAAAGGATACAGAAAAGGAGGTTTGGATAAAACCCTTTTTGTCAAAAATGAAGGAGGAAAGATAATGGTAGCTCAAATCTATGTTGATGACATAGTGTTTGGGGGAATGTCAGATAAAATGGTTAAACATTTTGCTGACCAGATGCAGGCTGAATTCGAAATGAGCCTCATGGGAGAATTGACCTACTTTCTTGGACTGCAAGTCACACAGATGGAAGACTTAATGTTTCTGTCTCAAAGCAAGTATGCAAAGAACATTGTCAAGAAGTTTGGAATGGAGAATGCCAGTCACAAAAGGACTCCTGCACCTACTCATTTAAAGCTATCCAAAGATTCAAGTGGGGTTAAGGTGGACCAAAGCCTGTACAGAAGCATGATAGGAAGTCTGCTATACTTAACAGCCAGCAGACCTGACATTGCTTTTGCAGTTGGAGTATGTGCAAGATACCAAGTTGATCCCAAAGTCAGTCATATCAACCAAGTGAAGAGAATTTTGAAGTATGTAAGTGGAACTTACAACTATGGCTTGCTGTACTCTCATGGTTGTGAACCAACTCTGACTGGTTACTGTGATGCTGATTGGGCTGGAAGTGCTGATGATAGAAAGAGAACCTCTAGAGGATGTTTCTTCTTAGGAAATAATCTGGTCTCCTGGTTCAGCAAGAAACAGAACTGTGTGTCTCTCTCTACTGCTGAAGCTGAATACATAGCAGCTGGTAGTAGCTGTTCTCAAATGATCTGGATGAAACAGATGCTTACTGAGTATAATGTCACACAAGATGTTATGACATTGTACTGTGACAATCTGAGTACAATCAACATTTCCAAGAATTCTGTTCAGCATAGCAGGACCAAGCATATTTACATTAGACATCACTTTATCGGAGATCTTGTAGAGGAGAAGACGATTAAACTGGAACATGTTGCCACTGAACTACAGCTGGCTGACATTTTTACCAAGGCACTTGATGCAAATCAATTTGAAAATTTGAGGGGCAAGTTGGGTATTTGCCAACATGAGGAAATGTAGCAATTAATTTTGCTTAAAACAAGGGATGAAGGAGATTTTTGTGTTAAGTCTATTTTGATTGGGTTAATCATATGTTTCCCTATTTCTTTCAAAATTATTAAGAAGTTGAATAGACACTCATTTACCTCCTTCCTCTCTCGGCTCTGCAACAATCTCCATTCTCTCAATCAAAGATTTCACTCTCGTTGTTGTTACTGGTTTTCTAAGACTCTCAAAATGTCTCAACTATCCATGACATCATCCTCTTCAAAGACGATTGTTTCTTCCACATCCTCTGATCGAGAACCTAGGGCAATCACAACCTGCATGGATTCTGATGTTCTGGAGATTACTCCTCTTAGAGAACTAGCAGCTAACCCCTCTAAGGTTAAAAAGCTGAGAACAAGGCATGCAGGAAGGTCTCAAGCTTCTTCATCTGGTAATCCCTCTCAACCATCATCTTATGTTCCCTTAGAAATAGCAAATAGGGAAGGCTCAGCTTATGTTCATCAAGCAATAGCTAGACTTGTTACAAGAATTCTGAATGAGAACCACTCAGTACCTGGCATTTTTGTTCCTTTAAATCAAGAATCTGCTAGTCCAAATGTTGAAATGAATCCAGATGTCACTAAGAATGTTGAGACACCGGATGACAACATTCGGAAATCATCTGAAAATCTTGATGGTCTCCAGAACCCTTCAGAGAAGGATGTTGAACCCCCGGTTATTGATGTGGATGAAGAATACTCTGACAATGACCTAATTGCAAATATCAACCCTAGCATAGCTAGAAGGATGATGAACAGAAAAGGAAAGCGGGATGCTGCAAAATGTCTGACCAAAGAGAAGAATGCTGATGTTGTTCATAAGAAAACCAGGTCTGAAGACAAGACTGGTGTAGAAACTGTGAAGACTGGATTGTCCAAAGGGAAGGTGAAAACCCGAGTACCTGCTGGTAGTCTCTCAAAGCCTGTGAGGCAACCAATAGCAAAGAAAAGGAAAGAGCCTGAACCTTCTGATTCTGATGAGGAATCAGAATTTGAAGTTGATGCTGAAGACATTCCTCTCAGAAGGAAACTCCCATCAAGCAAAATGGCTAAAGTTCCTGAAGTCCCCACTGACAACATTTCTTTTCACCACCCTGAAAATGCTAACAGATGGAAGTATGTTTGTTTGAAAAGAATAGCCTTGGAAAGAGAACTGAACAATGGTGCCATGGAATGTAAGGAGATCATGGACCTAATCAAAACTGTTGGTCTAATGAATACTGTGGTAAATTTTACCAACTGCTATGAAAATCTTGTCAAAGAATTCATAGTGAATTTATCTGATGGATGTGCTGATGGAAGGTCAGCTGACTTTAAGTGTGTCTATGTGAGAGGAAGAAAGGTAAATTTCTCTCCCTCTGAAATAAACAAATTCCTAGAAAGACCAGATGAGGCTTGCCCTGAACTAGAGGTTACTGACAACCAAGTATGCCAAACCATCACTGCAAATCAAGTCAAGAGTTGGCCCTTAAAAGGAAAGCTGAATGCAAGCAAGCTAAGCATGAAATTTGCCATCCTGCACAAGATTGGTGCAGCCAACTGGGTTCCCACCAACCATAAATCAACCATCTCCACAGGATTGGGAAGATTCATTTATGCTGTTGGAACCAGGACAGAATTTGACTATGGCAGGTATATCTTTGATCAAACTTTAAAACATGTTGGAAGCTATGCTGTTAAAGGCCCTATTGCCTTTCCCTCCCTCCTATGTGGTATTGTCCTTGCTCAGTATCCTGACATTCTAGTTGAAAAAGATACTGTATGCAAAAGAGCCCCTGCTCTTGGGTTGCACTATAAGCTATTTCAGGGAACTCATGTTCCTGACATTGTCATGACATCAGCTGAGACATCAACTGTCAAAACTCAGTCCAAGAAATCTGATGTTATAGTTGTGCTGAAGGAAACCTGCAAAGAGCTGGAGACAAGGAAAAGGACTCTTGAGAACCTAATTGCTAGACTAGAACAGGAGGAGACTGAAGGACAAAGAAGGGAAGAGGATGCTGCTGAAGATCAGCTTAATGCTGAAGATAGTGCCTCCTCTGAAGATGACAGTGCTTGAAGATCACTGGAGTTGTCAAGCTTGCTGCTGGTACCTGTTGCTGCAAGTTATTTCAGATTTTTTTGTTTTTATTATTCATTTTGGATGACTGTATAACCTAAAAGTACATGTATCTTTGGCCTATTTATGGCTAAAGAGGGGGAAAAGATTTTGTGTTAATTATACTTGGTAGACATTATTATTTTTGCTGCTCTCTAATCTCTGATTGTTTAGGGGTTTTAGCCAAAAATTTGCCAAAGGGGGAGTTTGTAAGTGTTTGGTTATTGGCATGTATTTTTGGTAAAACCAGGTGTGTGTGAATGTCATGACTGATGTCATAACATTCTGGGTTACTAGGTACTTTCTGCAGAAAAAGAATGGCATACAGTAGCTGCTCATTATGAGTGTATAGTTGATCATTATGCAATGATCACATTTATTACATTCTACCAAAATCAGTAAATAGGATTCTTGTTGTCATAACCAATGTTAAGACATCCTGTACTGATCTAACAGTTATGCAGTTTTGTTAATTCTGAGATTTTTCAGGAATATGGTTCATACATTCCAGAATAGAATCTCACGTGGACTTTAGGTTAACTTGGCTTAACCCTAATATGGTTGATAAAGTCTTGTGACCAAGTCTTGAGGTTAACCCTAATTAACCCTAGCTATTTATGTGGAAGCCCTAACTGAAGAACAACTGCCTATATATTCAACAGGAAGGTTGTTGGTGAACTTAACTTTTTTGACAGAAGATCAACAAGGGGCTGTATAGTTTTAACTACTGTAATCCAAGCAAGTATCATTGTGATAAGTGACTTGGAGTAGGTTTTGATTGTAAGGGTTGTGTATCACTCAAAGCTTTGAAGCACGAGTGTTTGTGTCACTTGATTAAAGCTTTGAAGCAAGGTCAAGTTAGGTTTATGTATCACTCAAAGCTTTGAAGCACGAGTGTTTGTGTTACTTGATTAAAAGCTTTGAAGCACGAGTGTTTGTGTCACTTGATTAAAGCTTTGAAGCAAGGTCAAGTTAGGTTTATGTATCACTCAAAGCTTTGAAGCACGAGTGTTTGTGTTACTTGATTAAAAGCTGTGAAGCATAATCAAGTGTATGTTCTGAAAAGTGTCTTCATAATTTCATTAGTCAATTGTTTAGTATCACTGCTGTGATTGAGGGGGAGTGAGTAGGAACTCAGGTTTAAGTTGAACTTAGATTGAAGTTGCATTGGGTAGGTCTTAAGTGAAGGAGATAAACTGGTTGGTTTATTCCTGAATTAATATCTCTTATAGTGAATTTCCTCCCTGGCTTGGTAGCCCCCAGAGTAGGTGTTGTTTCACACTGAACTGGGTAAACAATTGACTGTGTTCTTTACTGCTTTTTGATTTACTGTCTTATAGAAAGTCAGATACGGTGTCATAACATTCATTGTGACATTGAGTATCTGCTGCCAGAATTTCACATTCAAAAACTCAAATACAGTTACAGCTCAGATACGCGCCAGACACGGACACCATTCTTTTGCTCATACAGACTCAATCTCCAGATACAGATCAATGGCGTCACAGGCACAGATACCATTTTGATGCCCATTCTCCTGACCTACAATATTACAATTCAACAAACATTCTTGGATGGCATCTTTAAGACCATCTACAGCAAGATTCTACGATCTCCAAATGGAATCTCTAAGCCCATTTTCTCAGATATTTTTTGACGAGTGCAAATTTACGGGCACTCTAGTGTCCAATCCTCTTTTACCTTCGAGTCATGAAAGGCAAACTTGCCAATCTAACTCTTCAGGTTCAAGAAGATTGAACAGGGGCAACTGTTGTACCCCGAAATTTTACCTCCCATTTCATCAACATTTTCTCATCACAAGACTCTTGGAACTGAAGATCAAGCTAGGGTTTGCTCTGCTCAAGACACTTCCTTGCACTGTTGACCTAAACTAGGGTTTAAGTTTGCACAGGGATGTTTTGACCCAAAATGCCCAAAGTGACTTTCATACTTCATGTTGGACTCACAAGTTTGTCCTTACAAAGTTTCAAGCCTTGATTCAAATCTTTGCCCAGTCAATTGGACTGTTGACCTAGAAATCAACTGTATTGGGGAAAAAGTCAATTGTGGCCAATTGACAGTCAAACCTCATGATTTTTGACCCACATCAACATAATAAACTCATATATGTCATTTGATCAATTTTGGATCACAATTCCACAAGAAATTTGATCAGATCACCAAAAGGGCAAAATGGTCATTTTTAGGGTTTTGACTGTACAAAGGCAATTTTTGACTGTTTGACCTAACCAATGGCAAATCAATCTCAACCATGGACACAAGGACTCAATGACATTGTCTTTACCCATTCAACAAGTTCAAAAGATCTCAAATGCATAGGATTGACAGATGAATTTTTCAGTCAACTGATCAAAATTTGACTGTACACTGAAAAGCCAAACTTTGACTTTTTGGTCAAAATCAAGTGCCCAGAGTTATTTTTCATCAAGACATGTCAAATTATGAAATTTGTTCATCAAGAAACCCAAAAATACAAATTAGGGTTTAAAATGGAAAAATTTCATAACTTAGAATTTTTCTAAGTTATGAAATTTTCTTATTTTTTCCTAACTTTGTCCCATTTTTTTCACCAAGATGAAATTGGATTCAAACAAAACTTGCAACATGAAAGTTGTAGTCCATCACAAAGTCTACAACTTTGATTCACAAAGTTTTCCCAAAAGAAGCTTGTATCTCAAGTTATGATTTTTTGAACAAGGGTACCTAAAACTTTTAACTTAGAGAAAATTTGCCCTAATCTAGGAAGAATTTTGACCCATCTTCTTGGCCACTTTTCACATAGTTCCACTTAGAGTTTCAAGTTTCATTTCAAATATGGATTATATTACATGTTACAAGCTTTCCAAATTGTCCAAGAACTCCTCAAACACCCTTGTGGTTAGAGAGAATCGAATGCTTGAAGTTGGCAAAAACTCACTTTTGTCCATGGCCAATGCATGTTCATACAAACTTGCATTTTCAAATCAGCATGTTTGGTGCTAGCTTGCAGACCTAAAAACCAACTTGTACTCCATAATTTAATGCCTAACCATTGAGTTAAGGTATTATCTTGTTCATATGGACATTACATGCAAAATTAAGCCCTAAATGGTAAAAGGTATATTACCATTTTTGCAAAAGTTACTTTATGTCAAAACACTAAGCATTGAGCCTTGGACAAAATCTGAGACTGCAAACCAAATCCATGAATTAGAGGGGCCAAGAGTGTTATGTGCAGGTTGATAGGAGGGCATGTACATGGCTATAACATCACTTCCATTCTTTTGCTTCAAGTAGAAGAAACTTGCAAAATACAAGCCACAACACACATCTGAGAAAACCAGCTTACAAGAACATTGTGAACAAGTTTTGTACCTCCTAATAAGCCAGAAACACGACCCCTTCATCACAAAAACCTCCTCATACTCAAAACCTCCTTTTTTTTGCAAAACAGAGTCAGTTCTGCATTTTGCAAGCCATAACCAAATTCCATCATGCGTTTTGTCCAAAGATAGTTCAAACACCTTCCGATCAACTCACCTGAACTATCTCAGGCCCCCATTGCAAGCTGTAACACCTCTAACACACTTTGCCATTTTTGTTTCAAAGCTCTGCAGGTTGAGTTCTACAACACGATTCAAGCTGTTTCAAGACAAGCCAAGCATTGGAAAAGCTTCCTTGGACCTCAGGCAAGCTCAAAAGAAGCTCAAACACCATTGAAGGTTGCTACATTGTCCAGCTCGAAGTCAACTGAAACAGGTATTTCATGGACTTTTATCTCTCTATCTAGGAATGGTTAGGCTTAGGTTTGTGAATGAAATGTGTTGTACTCATAGCCCTGAAGCCATACATATGCTTAGTTTTCATTTACATTAATCGTGCTAAGAGAATTTCACTCATGAACTTTCTGAAAAAACTAGGTTAAAAATTAGGGCCAGAGAAATTCTCTCTGGTCTTTGAGAGTTAATCCAAGTTTTTTATATGGTTGAATTCGTTGTTTAATTCTCTACATTGTTCATGTTATGAGTTTTGTCAAAAAATCAAAGAATCAAGAGTTACAGTTCTGTACATAGCACGCGCGCAGGTTGTTCAGAGGAAGAAGAAGAAGTGGATTATGGGTTGGGCTTGGTTCCTTTTGCTTTTGACACCCCTTTGTTCAGTTTACACCCCCCTGGCCCATTTGTTTGAATGTTTGTCATTTTAATATTTTCATTTTTTATTCTGACTTTTTATTTTTTTGTCTAAATATAAAAAATGCCAAAAAATTATTTTCTATATTTTTCATATTTATTTAATATTTATTTTTATTTTACTAAGTATAAATATGTAAATAAACTATTTTCTTTTTAATAAAACTCAAAAATAATACAAAAAATATACTTATTTTCATTTATTATTTCTATTTATATTTGAGAACATTTCCTTGAAAATACCCATTCTTGTAAATAATTAATTTTTATTTTTATATATTTAATGTATTTAATATATATATATATATATATATATATATATATATATATATATATATATATATATATATATATATATATATATATATATATATATATATATATATATATATATATATATATATATATATATATATATATATATATATATATATATATATATATATATATATATATATATATATATATATATATATATATATACTTTATTTTATTAAATAATTAGGTCAAAAATATAAAAATATTACATTTTTACTTTTATTAATATTTCACACCAAAAATATCTTTTTTATAATATACTTCTATTTTTTTTTGTACAAATTAATATAGTATTATGTATAATTAATAAATAATATTATTTATTTAAGAATTATGGTTTTGTCCTAAATAACAAAAAAATAAAAATTGACTTTTTTTATTTATTTACGTTTCACATTAAAAAATATACTTTTTACATAAATAAAACTTTTTTTTTACATAGTACATTTTATTTGACTTATATTTATTTTTATTTATTTCAATTATTGTACATTTAAATATTGTCTATACATTCGATTTGGTTGTAATAACTTAGAATTTAATTTCTTGTCAAATACCCCCAATTTAAATTTGTATCCCTCTCCCTATATCATGTTGTAATAGTGTAGCATTTAAATTCTCGCAAATTTAAAAACTTCCAATTATGCCATGCTTAGACCTAGGGTTTGTATGCAAATAAAATCAACAATTAGTTTGACCTAATCCATGATAAATATGCATGAAAAACAAACACAATGCACATTTGCACCCCTAGGGTTACAATCCACTTGTTGCCTTCAAAAATGGGCCATGGTTGCATGTTGAGTACTTTGGCAAAACAAAAACAAACAAAAAGATCATAGTCCCTCGATGACGCTATCTGAGTTGCCTAAACAAAATGATCAAGTCCCTCAAGAAAATTGCCAAAGATACTTGACACCATTGCTATCATGGTCAATACGATGACTCGCGCCTGTCCCGTTTAATATCCTAACACAAGGTTGTTCACCAAATACAATGGTGAAACAACACTGTTAAAAGGGTTAAAACATAAGAAAGATCTTTGAGTAAAATAGGGTAGACAAACTCTTAGTTACTTGATCAAACTTGCAAAAAACATCCTTGCTATTTTTCCAAACACACCTCACTACACAATTTCAAAACCCTACTTTCAAACATTGAAAACTTTTCAAAAGACAAAAACACCTTTGTATACATTCAAACAAGAATCATTACAAAGGTTGCCACAATGATGGCCTCTTTCCAAAACATCTTTCAAAATCACACACAAAGCACCATTTCAAACAATTGAAAAGCAAAGCAAGTGATCTAAGCAAGTAACTAAGAGCCCATGGATAACCATTGATAGAAATGGTGCTAATACCTTCCTTTTCTATAATATACTCCCCGAACCCAAGAAAATATCTCAAAGGTCTTTCCTGTTCTTTTTGACCTTTCCTTAGGATAAAATAAAAAGTCGGTGGCGACTCTTGCTAAACCGAAACATTTGCAAACACAAAACGCAAAACCTCAAGTCAGTTCTCCCACCGTATCACACTTGTACTATGCTATTGTAGAGTGGTTGAACTTTAAACAGGATTGCTTATGACTTTTAGATATTGTGTGTGCAGAAAGAACAAACGCAAAGCTCAAGACAAGTTGACTGTGCATAAAGCTTGCTTTTTCAAAATGGAAGTGGTGACTTTCTTCCTTAAATGGCAAGGTGTATTGGATAAAGCTTAAATCAGGTGGTTCACAGCTCAAAAGCTTGTGTAATCTTCTTATTAAGGATATATGCAAAAGTTAGAGGTCCTGAAAAGTGGTATTATGCAACATTTCTTAGAATTGGATCAAATGTTCATCATGAAAATGACTTGAAAAACAAGTTTGAAACCCTAACTTCTTGCCTTCGATTCTCCTAGATAAAGAATGATCTCAATGAGTTCTTGGACATTTTGAAAAGCTTGTAACATTCTCTACAACCTTTATGTTGGACATTTTTGAATAATCAATTTGTAACTAGGTGAAAAGTTTCCATGAAGTTGGTACCAAAATTCTGCCTAACTAGGGCAAAATTTCACTAAGTGTTTAAGTTTCATGAGCATGTCTTCATGAATTAATAATTTACAATCCAAGCATTTTTAGAACTTGATTCCTTCTACAAAGTTTTATATATCATTGAGATATACAACTTTTATGTTGTAAGTTTTTCTTAAATCACCTTGCATTATGATGAAAAATTGGCACAAAGTTATAAAAAAAGTAAATTTTCCAACACTTAGAAAAATTTCTAAGTCTTGGAAATTTTGACTTTTCAAAGTGAATTTTGACTTTTTGATTTCTTGATGAACAAACTTCATATTTTGACATGTCTTGATGAAATATGATTTTTGAAACTTGATTTTGATCAAAAAGTCAAAGTTTGACTTTTCAGTGTATCCGTTGATTTTTCATCAATTGACTGAATTTCAACTATCAATCAATTGATCTTTGGGGAATGTTTTAAGACATGCCATTAGGTTAAAATGATGCATTTGAATCCTTGATATCATGTCTCAAACCAACAAGTCATGTGTTAGGTCAAAAGTCAAAAATTGAACCTTCTCAGTCAAAATCCTAATTTTAACCATTTTGCCCTTTTGATGATCTAATCAAATTTCTTGAGAAGTTGTGATCCAAACTTGACCAAATGGTTCATATGAGTTTAAAATTATGATATGAATAAAAAATTATGAAGTTTGACTGTAATTTAACCATAATTGACTTTTTCCCCAATATAGTTGATTTTAGGTCAACTGATCAATTGATTGAGCAAAAATGTGATCCAAAGCTTTAAACTTGACAAGAGCAATCTTGGGAGTCCAAAATGATCCATGAAAGTCATATGAAGCATTAAAAGTCTAATTTTTCCTTGTACAAACTTAAACCCTAATTTTGAATCATCGGTTGATCAAATCGTGTGCCGTCTTGAGCCAATGGAGATCTTGTGAGAGAATTCTTGAGAAATTGAGAGGACAAATTTTGGGGTATAAAACTAAGTCTCTAGTTATGTTAGACTAAATAATTGATTGAGTCTACTATGTAATTACACAAATTCTTAATTTCCTGCTACTAAACTTAACTAAAATTCATAACTAAAATATCAATAATTTAGTAAAGATGTATTCTTATTTGGAAACTTCAACTTGCCCTACTGACAACTCTAAGCATGTCAGAATTATGCAAAACAATTAAAAATATAATTCTTAATAACCCAATGTTGTACCCCAAAATTTACCCTCTCATTTCTCAAGGATTTTCTCACAAGATCTTCTATGACATCAAGTTTGCAGCACTGATACATCAATTTAGGCTTGGAATTGGCAAAAGGGCAAAATGGTCAATTGCATACTAGAAAGTCAAACTTTGACTTTTTGGTCAACATTACATTCCAAGGATCAAATTTCATCAAGACATTCAAAAATATGAAACTTGATCATCAAGGAATCAAGAAAGTCAAAAGTCAATGTGAAAGTTCAAACCCTTCAAGACTTAGAAATTTTTCTAAGTGTTTTTTATACATGATAATCTCATTTCTTCATGCCAAATTTTCACCTTGATGCAAGATGATTCAAGAGAAGCTTACAACATGAAAGTTGTAGATCTCCATGATATCTACAACATTTCTTTACACAACTTCTCCTAAACAGGCTTGGATTTCAGGTTATAAATTCATGAAATCATGACATTTTCATTTAAACACTTAGAGAAATTTTCAGCAGTTTTGGTTAGGTTTTTATCCCAACTTCTTGCCCATTTTTCATCAAGTTCCAGTTTGATTTAAAAAAAGTGGCCAACATGAAAGTTATATAGGGTGTTTCAAGCTTTCCAAAACATCCAAGAGCATGAATTTATCATATTTGAGCTAGAAGATACAAGGATCTGAAGTTGAGCATCCATTCTTGAATTACAAGCCATTTTTGTTGAAGAACACATAATCCAATTGGCATGATGTGCTGCATAATCTCACTTTGCAGGTCTTGTGACTTGCAAATCTCAACATAATTTAATGTTTATACAAGAACTTGAGCTATTACCCAAGTGTTTGAGCCATTGTCCAAAAGATCTTTCCATTTATGGCATAAAGGAACCATTGCTACTCTTGAAAAGCAAGCCTTTTGGTACAATGTTTGTTTTGAGCCCATACCTTGCTTGTTTCTGATTTCACTCCACAATAAAACAGGTAAACCAACCCCTCTAAACCAGCAACTTTGGTACTTCACCTTGGGACCATGCAGTACTTGACATAGTTTGATACTTACATCCCAACCAAACCATAACATGTTGTGTTGTAAACATATTCAGCCTTTGTTCACAAACCTCCTGCCTATAAATAGAAGAAGCATTTGCAATACAAAAGGGGTTAGAAAAAATAGAGAGAGAGAGAACAAGGAGAACAGTCAGAAGTTTTATTGATAAACCCTTAAAATCTCTTATCCACAAAAAGCCATAACAGTCCATAAAACCTCCACTCTTGAGTTTTGAAGTCTAAACCTTTAAACCTATCACACTTTGCATATTCCATCTAAAAACCATCCAAAAATTTCATACCATACAGAGGTTGTTTAATAACCTTCAACAAAAAGGAAAGTCTAGCAGCCTATTGGAGCTTCCTTAAGGTTCATACAACATCTTGAAGGGTATTTGGATTCAAAACCTAAAGTGCAGTTTTAAGGTAAGTCATCTTTACCTTGTCTTTTCCATACATCAACTTTTCTATTTATAGGATGTAGCAATCATTATTTTTGAAGTTAATCATTTATTTGTTGTTCATGTTATTCATCCATATGTTAAAAACTAACTGATGTATGCAAAGAATGGTGCTTAAGGCAGAAAAAGGCAGTATGTATCGACACATATCCACATGTGTCGACCCATCTTAGTGAAAATACAGGGTATGAGTTGACACATAACCCTCATGCATCGATCCATACTGAGTTTAGGTCACAAAACAGAAGCTGGAAAAGACTATGAGTCGACACATACACATTTCGCGTTGATGCAAAAAGGTGTATGAGTCGATACATCCCATTATGTGTCGACTCATACTGAACAGATTTCACTAAACAGAAGTTGGAAAGGCCTATGAGTCGATACATACGCGTTTCGCGTCGATGCAGAAGGTGCGTGAGTCGACACATCCCATTATGTGTCGACCTATACTAAACTGATTTTGTTTTACAAGAGCAGGAGGAAGCTATGTGTCGATGCATAGCAACATGGGTCGACACATAGCAGTTCAAAAATGCATTTTTCCTTTATTCTACATTGTTTTCACATTCTTTTCATTATCATTCGATGTGGTTGTAATATTTTAGATCCTACTTCACCCTATTGTTAAATTGTACCCCCATCCCCCTAAAGTGATGTAATAGCTTAGATTTTACTTTCCGCTTTTTACTTGTTTTTCATATATTGCTAGTAAATAAGATGTATGGCAAGATAAAAACAACAAAATAGACAACCCTAATTAAAGACAAAACGCATGCAAATCAAACATACTATTCACACATGCACCCTTAGGGTAATCCCATCTTGTTGCCCCTTTCGGAAAATAGTCATGTCCCTCGAGCATGGGCGTTTTAGCAAAAGACCCTCGATAAAAGATCGTAGTCCCTCGATGACCCTCGATGTTGCCTTTGGTAAACGATCTAGTCCATAAAACAACATTGCTAAAACGTCTCATATGTTGCCTTCTATGACTATACAAACGTCCCAATGTCCGTCCCTTTACATCCAACGATGGGGCTTCTTACCAAATCAATGGTAAGATAGCAACATCTAAAGGAGGAGGAAAAACACATTTAAGACCTTTCGAGTAGGTAGATTCGCTCCTAGTTACTCGCTTGCTCACAACAAAAACATTTTTATATACCCACACTCTCATCTTTGAACTATTTTCGAAACAAACACTTTGTATGCGTTCTTATAGAAACGATAATCATTACGAAGTTCCATTATCAAAATACTTTCAAAAACACATCTCACAAACACACTTTTAAACTATTTTCGAAACGAACACTTTGTAGGCGTTCTTATAGAAACGAGAACCATTACGAAGTTCCATTTTCAAAATACTTTCAAAAATCACCGCCACAAGCACACATTCAAACAAAAGCAAGTGATCTAGCAAGTAACTAAGAGCCCATGGAAAACCATGGATGAAAAGGATGTTAATACCTTCCCTTTTCATAATCTACCCCCCGAACTCAAGAAAACATCTCTAAAGGTCTTTCTTGTGCTTTTTCACCTTTCCTTTTCGATAAAAGAAAAGTCGGTGGCGACTCTTACTAACCGCAACATTTGCGATAAAACGCAAAACCCTCAAGTCAGTTCTCCCACCGTATCACACCAAAAACAACTCTGACAACTCTATTGACAGCTCTATTGGCAACTCTAACAACTTTATTGACAACTCTAACAACCCTATTGACAACTCAATTGACAACTCTATTGATAATTCTAACGAAATTGAAAATAACTTAAATTATTCAATTAACTCAAATATTTAACTCCTAAATATTACACTATTAATTATTATTATTGTTATTATATAATTATTATTGTTAATGTAATTATTATATAATACTGATGTAGTAATATATATGTTAGCAAACTTAGAGAGCCTTGAAACTGCTTATCCAATTAGCTCATCATTCACGCTACAATAGTATTTATTGTATCTTACTTAACGATGCAATGGTATTACGCTGCAGTATGTCCAATAGGTTAACCACACCATAGAATATATAAGTGAATATCGCTACTGTATATACACATGCTAATGCCGCTACAATGCTAATCCCGCTTAATTTCTAAGTCTATCGCAGAGTAAACTAAATACACAGTATATGAAATATTAAATTGGGTTCTCAATTTATCCCTCAATTTCACCAATATATCAATTTCAAACACAAACAAAAATAATTTTATAACCCAATCACACATATCATTCATCACATAATCTATTATAGAGTAAGAACCTCACCCTTACCTTGGATTGAAGGTTGCTCTAACTCTCCGATTGCATCTAGTTTTTCCTCTTTGTTTGAAATTTCACGTAACCCTTTCTTCTCCAAACCCTTATTTTCTTCTACTGTCCAAACCCCTATTTATTCTTAGTGTTACTTCTCTTTCTCATTATTTCTAAATAACTAATATAATAACACCATTATCTTATTATGTCTTATTGGGCTTAAATTCCTACACCCCCTTTCTACTACTTCTAATATTAAAATAAGCCCATATCAAATAATAATATTATTCTACAACTTAATCAAATTAATTAATTCAAATAAAAACGACACAACTTAAATCAACATTTCACAACTTTGAAAATTTAATTGGAAAAATATTCGAAAATATTTAATTAAATAATTAATTAAATATTGGGCGTTACAACTCTCCTCTACTTAGAATATTTTCGTCCTCGAAAATTTACCTGATTCGAACAACTCAGGATAGGAGTTCCGCATTTTGCTCTCCAATTCCCACGTCATGCTTTCTCCGGCCGCTCCTGACCAGAGTACTTTCACCAAAGCAATCTCCCTGCCTTTTAGAGTCTTCATTTCAAGATTCACGATGCATCGTCTCCACAGTAAGATTATCTCGTACACATCATCCATATGAATTGCATGAGATGGATCTGAAATGTACTTCCAGAGTTGCGACACATGAAACACGTCATGCAAATTTGAAAGATTAGGCGGTAAAGCTACTCTATAAGAAACATTTCCAACTTTGTTTGAAACTTGATACAGATCAATAAAACGAGGAGTGAGCTTCATATGAATGATGACCGGGCTGCCCAAGATCAATATTCCAATTGAGATTTGTGAAGAGTGTGTTCAAGGGAAGCAACACAAGAATATTTTCAGCAAGGATGTAGGTTATAGGACCAAACATCATCTTGAGGTGATGTACTCTAATGTTTGTGGTCCAATGCAAGTCGACTCGTATGGTGGAAATAGGTACTTTGTCACTTTTATTAACGATTTTAGTAGAAAGCTATGGATTTATCTAATCAAGAGGAAATATGAAGTTTTTGATATGTTCAAACGCTTTAAATCCACGACGAAGCGGCAGAGTGGTCACAAGTTGAAAATTCTCAAAACCGGTGGTGGAGGCGAGTATACCTCGAGTGGGTTTGGGAATTATTGTGATGTTGAGGGTATATCGTGTAAGGTTGTACCACCTTATACGCCTCATCAAAATGGTGTTGGCGAGAGAAGAAATCATTCAACAGTGAATATGGTTCATAACATGTTGAAGGGAAAAAGACTGCTGAAGGAACTATGGGGTGAAGTTGTATTTATAGTCGCCCATTTGTTGAATAGGTGCTCTAATAAGAAGCTGAATAAAATGACACCAGAAGAGGTATGGTCTGGTCATAAATCGAGTTTGAGTCATTTGAAAGTTTTCGGTTCGGTATCATTTTGACATATTTCGGGTCAGCTTTGAAAGAAGTTGGATGACAAAGGAGAGATAATGTTTCTAGTTGTTTATCATCCTACCGGAGGCTATAAGTTGTTTGATGTGAGTAGCAAGAAGATTGTGATAAGTCGAGATATGTTCATGGACGAGTTGAGGATTTTTTACAACAAGAAAAAATCCATGACAATATTAGAAACCAGTTTCTGGGATGAGGGAAACCGATTTCCTCCACAGGTTTTGCATCTTGAAGCTACTGGGACTGAAATTCACGAAGAAGAAATCGGTTTCCCTGTTTCTGGAATCCGGTTTCCATCAGAAAATGCATAAAATCAGTATTATGCATAAACAATTCAGCAACTAGTCGAAGTTTAAAATGGTGAATCCGGTTGACATCCAACAAGGCACAAAGGTCTACCTCAAAGGCTCAGAGATTGTGAAGTATTCCATGATAATGAGATCAACAATGATGGTGATCTTATTCACTTTATGCTTATGGCCGAATATGAGCCCGTGAGCACGGATGACGCATTAAGCAATTCAAAGTGGGTGTGTGTGATAAAAGAGGAGTTGATCGATTTACCAGAACGTAAAAAGTCAATCGGTGTGAGATGAGTCTATAAAGTGAAGACAAATCCAAAAGGAAAAATTGTAAAGCATAAGGCTCGACTAGTAGCAAAGGGATTTTTGCAAAGAGAATGTATAGACTATGATGAAGTGTTTGCACTTGTGGCTAGATTGGAAACTATACGGCTGGTTGTTGGTATTGCGAATAGCAATAATTGGTCAATGTATCAAATGGATGTAAAATCTACATTTTTGAATGGTCCACTTGAGGAGGAAGTCTATGTAGAGCATCCCCCCGATTTTGTGGTGAAGAATCAAGAGGGAAGAATCTATAAATTGAAGAAGACACTATAGGGTTTGAAACAAGCACATAGAGCTTGGAAAAAACGTATAGATGCATTTCTAGTTGAGGTTGGCTTCAAGAAGTGTGTATTCTAACATGGTGTTTATGTGAAGACGGATGCAAGCAAAGAAGTGATTATACTTTGCTTATATGTGGACGACTTATTAATTACGGGCAACAATGAAGTGAATATTTCTAAGTTCAAGAGCGAGCTTATAGAAGAGTTTGAAATGAGCGACCTTGGAGTCATGACTTACTTTCTTGGCATAGAGTTCCATAAATCAAAATTGGGGCTGCTTATGCATCAAAGAAAGTATGCTCTTGAGATTTTGAAAAAAATGTGATATGGAGCATTGTAATGCTGCCATAACACCGGCTGAAGCAAGGTTGTAGATGTCCAAAAGTGAAGATGAGCAAGGTGTGGATCCAACTCAATATAAGAGGTTGATTGGATCATTGTGTTACTTGTGCAATACGTGGTCAGATTTGGCGTTTAGTGTCAGTATTGCAAGTAGATTCATGGAGAAAATAGTTAGAGAATTTTTTTTCATACATGCAAAATATTTGGTGACACAGTAGGTTGAGATGGTGTCTACTTAACTTGAAAACATTTTTAGGATGGAGCCTTTTCCCAGAACTGAACCACTACGGGCCTTCAAAACTTCTGCAGTAGATTTATATAAATGTTAGAAGGCAATTATGAGAGTAAACAAATATATGGAAGCATAACAACATAAAAGAAAAACGGTTCTCAAGCAGCCATAACATTGGTGCAAAGAAAAGTTTAGCACATTTAAAAAGGTAAAATCATTTTTCACCCATACCATCTATAGCATCCATATGAGCATTGAACATAAATTAAAAGAGAAAAAATAATGCAAAATTATATATTTAAAATGAACCTTCATCAATAACATGTACTACAGTTTATAAAAATGTGTCTTCATCCATAATTGTTCCTTTGATCCAACTATGAGAAAGTTCAATCTTTGCAGTTTTCACCATGAACAAAAATATTAAATTCTCACGTTAATTCCATAACTGTAACTCCTCTCTTTTATTTTTTTGCAAGATAACTTCCTATTCATTTGTTAGTTACCACTTACATGGAATACAACTTGAAAAGAAATGGAGAAACTGACTCTTTTATTTCTTTTCTCTATTCATCTCTATCTCAATCATGTTTAATAATTTTTCATTTTCATTCTATAATCATATACTTATTCTATTTTATATTTTGATCGATATCCTATTCCTTTAGCTATTACTAAATTTTTAAATTGTTATCTATCTTGTTTTGATGTTTGATTATAGGTGAAATTTATGAAATTGGCATTCACATAATTTTTTGTTGTAGTTTCTTACAATGTTGACTTATATTATTAATTGAAAGAAAAGATATTTACCACAGACAAAAATAGATCAAGAACTATCATTTCTTCAGTCGTAGATAGAACACAAGAGGAGGGGAAAAATAGTCGAATATTTGTAAATTATCGAAGTCAATAATAATTAAATTTTTATCATCTTTTTCTCAATATATCTTTCTCTTTTGACGAGTTATATTCTATAACATGTTTGTTTAAATATATTTAAAAATAATTAAATTAAATTATTAAAATTTTCAAAATTTGCATGTGCAGGTTTGTTTATCTTTTACAATAATGTCATCTTTCACTTGCAGATTAATTCTCTCTCTTTTACTTGCAAATTAACTTCTTTTTCTCTATCAATTCTTACATTACGCATTTATGTTTTATTTGCTTCCTTTCCACCTATATTGCATCATATAAACCACAATAGTGCTAATTGAGAAGTATGAATACATGTTTAATTTTCACTACTCAATATATTGTTTTACTTCCCACCATTTGATTTATATTTTAGTTTTTTTTTTTTTTGGGTTTATGTTTCCTTTGTTCAATCTATTTATACATGTGTTTACCTTGGTATTTGGTAAACAACCGCTGATCCTCCAAATGATTACTTATTTGGTTACTCGCAGGATCGATCAGATTGATCCTAGGACATAGGTTGATTTTGAAGTTTTGATTAAATTGGATAAGGCTTTAAATGACAATAAAATAAGAGGCTTTAAGTAAATAGCATGAAGAAAGGACTTGGTAAAATAAATAAGGCTTTAAATGAAAGGGCTTCGACAGGAATGTAAAGAAAAAGGCAAGTAAATTTCTGGAAAAGTAAATGACTTTGATTAATAAAGTTGGTGTTTCACACATACATTTCTCAACAATTCTTTCTCACACGCGGGGTACTCGAATCTATATGAGTGACTTTGTATAGAATTGTGAACACACGCGAGAACTTACATGACTACTACTATTTATACTAAAACATCCCAAGTAACCGTCGGGCAGTTACACTGCTTCGAGATGAGTCCACTTGGCACGTTCTCAACGTTCGACGCTCCAGATCTTTGCACGTTGCACTTGGTAACCGCTGGAAACCGTTTTCCCTCCAAACGCTTGAATTTCAAACTGTTCCACTCTGAACCATCGAACACTTTCGTCAAGAAGCATCTTCGACGAGAAACACCTTCGACGTCGAAGGTAACCAACTTCTCCCTTGGAAGAAATCTTCTAAGTACCTTGCCATCTTTCGACGGGCATTTCGACAGACCTAGCTAGTCGAAAACATCCTTCAGCTTTAATGGCTGACATTAATAAAACAAGGGTGTCGAATTTAGGAGCCAACAAATTGCCCCCCAAGAATGCCTTATTTCGACTCTGAAAGAAAAAGGCATTCTTTGAAACGCCATTCGACACCTGACTTTTCATGCTTAGTCACAAATTAATTTGTGCACTTTTTGTTGTCTTCTACCAATCACTGGTAATCCCAAGAAAATCATCATTTATCCGTACCTAAGACGTCATGTCAGTACGGCGTGCAGTGCCAAACGTCATTTCAGAATTTGTCATTATGACAATTCCCAAAAACGAGGACGCACGCTGCGTCTCTCTATTTCTGCAGAACGGCTAAAACAACAGGGGGATGCCACGCGTCCCACTATCTCCTGCAATAATTAAATGGCATTTAATGTCCTCGGTTTTGGGGATTTTCCCCCACTACTATAAATAGCAGTAAGTACCCCATTGTGGGACTTTTTACGCCATCTAGCCTTCAAACTTCTCTATTTTCTTACAAACTTGTTATCTTTGCAGAAACTTTTCCTCCTTCACTTCGTCTTCAACCTCATTTCAACCTCAACACTAACAATGGCATCTGGTTCCAATGCTCCTAGCGCTACCGTACCAACTGAGAACGCCAAACCTAAGGTTTTCGTCACTGCTCCAGTAGTAACCTCCACGGGCCAACGAAGGGTCCCTGAACCCTTGGACATCGCCGTTCGTGATGCTTACTCACGCCACCTTATGATCCCGGTTGGATACTCCAACCAGATCTTTGCTATGTCTGGCCCTTTGTATCCCAGTATCGCCGAGGCCATGAAAATCAAGAGTTATTTTCCGGTAGTTGAGAGACTCAAACCGGTTGCATGCGCCAAGAAAGACGCAGAAGACAGTGAAGACCCTGCGCATGAAAAAATCGACCTCCGCTTCTTCAACAGAGGTGTTAGGGCCTTCAGGTCTGGCCCTAGCCTTACTCCTGATTACGTTGCTTGGCTGGAAAAGATGGAGAAGCGCCAAGCTTCGATCTGGAAGGATATGGGGATTTTCGACCTGGTGATGCTGTCGAAGACAGGTTTGAACTATTCTCCGGAGATGTTGATAGCTTCTCTGCTTTTCTGGGACTACTCCCACTTTACTTTCCATCTTCCCTGTGGGATGTTGACTCCTACACTCTTCGATGTGGCCGCTATCACTGGCCTTCGACCCACCGGGGACTACTTCGATCCGGAGGAGATGTCGGAGGATCAAATTGGATTCTCTGACACCAAACCAACATACACCACTTTCATCAACCACTATCACGACAGGTCGACAGATGCTGTGTCGGATGTCGAACACATAGCATTTCTAGCCTTATGGCTGACTCGTTTTGTATTTTGCTCGAAGTCTTTACAGGTGACCAAAAAGATGGTCACTCTCGCCACTCAACTCCATCATCGCCAAAATATCTGTTTGGCAGAATTGATTTTGGCTAGCCTCTATGATTCGATCAGCAATGGGGCGACTCTTCTAAAAATTATCGAGAACAGGGCCAGTTTACTACTTGCTGGGCCTTTTTGGCTGCTCCAACTATGGCTCAATGCCACCTTCGAATCCTTCTTGCCTAAGAAGGTTCAAATAAACGAGCAGGCTCCAGAGATAGCGAACAGACGCGTCGAAGGAACCAGACTGGCTCTGTTGACGCCTATGGAAGATGGACTGGAGTTTCAGCAAACTTTTACCAACTTCGTTCTGATGTTTGCTCGAAGGAAAGAGTTTGCTTCGACTATGGCTCCGTTTGCTCGACGGAAGGTAGGCCCAGCATGGTTCACAAGGCCACATCCAAGGACTTCGAGTGGTCCT
Organism: Vicia faba; assembly: GCA_948472305.1. NCBI lineage: Eukaryota > Viridiplantae > Streptophyta > Magnoliopsida > Fabales > Fabaceae > Vicia > Vicia faba. The sequence goes on from OX451738.1 coordinate 415,401,371, forward strand.
AATGTTGACGAACATACAATACTGTGGGAGGCGTTCCTCACACCAAGGATCATGCCTCTTCGATTCAGGAGCTCTAAGACTCATTTGAGTCTGATTGCATACCAACCAAACCTGGTATCTCGCCAGTTTGGTATTATTCAAACCCTACCTTCTCCAATCTTTCCAAGAGAGAAGTCTATGTTGTACTTCTGCAATGATTACACCGAAGAGGCTGCTATTAAGCATATCGGAAGATATGCTGGTCGAACAGTTCTCTCGTTGTTTGACTACCAGCTCAACTTTCTTTGCTCACCATCCTTCGAGGAGTGGTGGAAAAGTTATTACGCTGAGGAGTTTTTCGACGAGAAGGACTTCGTGGATGAGCTTCAGAAATCCTTTGTCCTTGTGTTGGACAAAATAAAGAAATGTAAGTTCATCCTTTCACATTACTTTGTCTTTCTCTTTCGACCGCTAGCCTGTTAACTATTTTATTTGCTTTCAGTTGTTCGAAAGCCGGTAGCCAAGAAGGCTATAGAAAGCCAACAGGGAGGGGGCCCCTCAACAAACCCTCCACCGCCGGTGAAGACCATAGCGCCGGCGAAGACTACAACCAACCAACAGGGGGAAGGCCCTTCGAAGAAGCCTTCTGTATCGGTAACCAGACTTTCATTATTTTCTTCTGGCTTTCGATTTTTGACTTTCGATGCAATTGCTAAATCGAATTCCCATTGGTTTTTTAGGCACCTTCGCCCAAGAAACGGCCAGCACTGGTGGTCGAATCTGGGAGCGATGAAGAAGGTGATTCTCCTCCTGCTCCTCTAAAAAGGCGAAAGCTGACGAAGGACGCTCCTGTTCCTGCTCCTGCTCCTGAGGGTCGAACATTTAGAATAAAGGTTGCTGGGAGAAAGCCCAGGCCACCTCCAGTGATCATTGAGGAGCCAACGGAGGAGGAACTAAACGTTCTTCTCAACAAGCCTGTCGAAAGCGACAATTCCAGCCCTGGGGCTGAAGCTAACTTACAGGTAATCTTTTAAACCTTTTTATGACTTAGGTGTAGATACCTATATTCGATTATGTCTCTTTCGATTTCTGAAGATTCTTCTTCTTTCCTTTTTCAGGACACCACTGAAAGTTCTCCGCCAAGGACCTCTGAAACACTGGAGTCTGCTGAACTCAGCATGCCACAAGAAAAAGGCTTGGAAAATGACGAAGCCCATACTGAAATAAATGAGGCCAATGCTGAGACGGTAGAAAAACCAGCAGAAGAACCTCAAACGGAAGAACAACAGCCAGAAGCGGTTCAGGTGGTGGATCTGTCGGAAGAGAATCGTGAAGAAGGGGACCAAGGCGATGCTGGCGAAGAAAACCAAGGTGCCGCTGGCGAAGAGAACCAAGGTGACACTGGCGAAGGGCACCAAGGTGACGCTAGCGAAGAGCACCAAGATGACGCTGGTACTGCCCCAGTCCGAGTCGAAGGGAATCAAGTCGAGGCACTCATCACTCAACAGCCTCAAACCCAAGACAATGTTGTTGCAAGGGCTGCTACCTCAACGAAGCACAGGTCGAAAGAGGACTTAGAACTCTTGAAACAAACTGACCCTGTTAGCTATCTCAATGCAATCATCGAGAGTAAGAGTTCGTCCGATGCTTGTCAGGAGGTTCCTACCCTGTCGGGGAAGTCCACTGAAACCTCTCCTCTCGATGAAGCTTTGGCGAAGGTTAAGGCTCAGTTTTTCAAGAAGGACTTGATGAAGGCTTTAGAGGGGGACCCCACTGCTCCATCATACTTGAGGGATGTTCTGAATTCTGTCGACTTGTTAGCTGTAGCTCCAGAAGTTTCAGGCTTGATCATGGAGTTACACTCCATGATTGATCAAGTCTCAGCAGATTATAGGCGCCAAAGGGGTTTTAATAGTCAGCTTGAGGTGTTATATGGCAAAAGCTCTTCTGCGTGGACTGCTGTTTCGGAGACGACTTCTCGAATTGCGGAGTTGTCGAAGCAAAAAGCATCTACGCAGGAAGAAGTTGATGCCATCGATCGAGAGAATGCTTCCTTCAGGGCACAAATCGAAGAAATAGAGGCTAAGATAAATGCCAACACTAAACGCAAGGAGGAACTTCTTTCGACCATCCCAGACACCGAGAGTCAAACTGAAATCAAACAAGGCCTGGAATTTGCTGAGAAGGCCCAAGGCTTCGACGCTCAGATTGCCAAGCTTGTACAGGAGAACGCCTGGTGCAAGAAAAGATTGGAGCTGCAATAAGCCAAATACCTTCGACTCAAAGACTCTGTTCCCTTCTGATTGATTCAGCTTTTGTAACCATATTTTGTAATCTACATTCGACAACATTGCCATCTTGGCTAAATAAAAAATTTCCATTTTGGCTTTTTATGGTTAATTTAGTCTTGTTATTATTATTTTATTTTTATCTCTTGGAGTGTAGGTTTGTATTTTTTCAAATATTTACCATTTACTCTCAAAAGCCTTTTATCTTCACCTAACTCTTCGACTTCATAGGCTCCACCAGAAAAAGTTTGGATGACTCTGAATGGTCCTTCCCATTTGGGTGACCATTTCCCCATGCTTCGATCCCTTCGATCCATGGGAAGAATTACCTTCCAAACTAGTTCTTCAGGCAAAAATACCTTAGGTTTTACCTTCTTATTATAAGAGTCTTCTACTCTTCTCTTCTGAAGCCTGAGTAGGTCAAGAGCGCGCAATCTCTCTTCGTCTAAATCCACCAGTTCGTCTAGCATCATGTTCCAATAAATCTCAGAGGGAATATCATAATGCCTCTGAACCCTTGCAGATTGAAGACAAATTTCTGCTGGCAACACTGCATCATGGCCAAAAGTTAGCCTATATGGTGTTGTACCTGTGGCTTCTTTTGGGGACGTTCGACAAGCCCATAAAATCTGGTCTAACGTCTTGTGCCAATTCTTTGGTTTCTTCCCAACATGCTTTTTTATCAAGCCAATCACTACTTTGTTAGCTGCTTCGACTTGACCATTTGCCTGTGCATAATAAGGCGTTGATGTTAGGAGTTTGAAACCTGTTTCCTGAGCAAATTCCTGCATCTTTCGACCAGTGAAAACTGATCCTTGATCAGTTGTTATTGTCTCAGGGATTCCATACCTAAAGATAATGTTCTTTTGAATAAATTCAATGACATTTTCTTGGTCTACATTGACTAAAGGGATAGCTTCGATCCACTTAGTAAAGTAATCAATGCCTACCAGTATGTATTTCTGACTCTTTGATGATGCTGGTCGAATCTCTCCAATGAGGTCCAACGCCCATCCTCTAAAGGGCCAAGGCTTCACTATCGAGTGAAGTTCGCTTGCTGGTACATGTTGGATGCCTGTATGGACTTGACACTCTTGACAACCTTTGGCGAACTCAACACAATCTTTCAGCATGGTGGGCCAATATAGTCCTTGTCGAAACAACAACCATTTCATCTTATGGCCTGCTTGGTGAGCCCCACATGCCCCATCATGCGTAGTCGAAAGGGCTATGTATGCTTGAGTTTCACTTAAACATTTCAGCAATACCCCTTCAGGCGTCTTCTTGAATAACTCATTACCCATGAGTACATAACTCAACGCCCTGTATTTTGTTTTTCGCTCTGTCGAAGCTCCTGGATTTTGAAGATAGTCCACAATGGGTTTCCTCCAATCTTGCTCTGACAAATTATCTATGAACGAAATTTCGAAGTTACTTTGATCAGCATATCCTAGTCTCGTCGATTCCAAGTCTGTTGGTGATAGACAAGTTGCTTTTATCTTTTCTCGAACTTCGATTGCTCTTTGTAATCTCGTTTTTGAAATCTTATACCCAGATGCAATCTGTGCCAAGTCGTTGGCTATTTGATTTTCGACTCTGGGTATGTGTCGAATATTGACCGTTTCGAATTTTTTCAATAAACGATTTGCTATCACAAAGTACATAATGAGATTTTCTCTTATGCATTTATATTCCTTTGTGACTTGCTTAATGACTAACTCTGAGTCTCCCATTATTTCGACTCGAGTTGCCCCCAATTCCAACAATATCTCAAGGCCAGTAATTAGAGCTTCATACTCAGCCTCATTGTTCGAACAAGAACCTGATATTTTGTACTTGAATGTTGTTGGAATTTTTTCTGGAGAAATAATCAAGACTCCCACCCATGTTCCATCTTTATGGCTGGAACCATCGAAGTAGAATTTCCAAGGCTCTATCTCCACATAATTAATATCCTCAACTTGAATTGAGTGGTCGACTATAAAGTCTGCAACCACTTGTCCTTTTACTGCCTTAAGAGGCATAAAGGTCAAGGAGTATTCAGTTAATGCTAATGCCCACTTGCCAATTCGACTATGCAAGATAGGTTTCGACAACATATACTTGAAAACATCAAAATGAGACGAAACATACACATCAACTGGTTTTATATATTGCTTGAGTTTTGTACAAGAGAAATACAGACATAGACACAATTTTTCAACTTCGCTATATCTAGTTTCTGCATCGTTCAAAACTCTACTGAGATAGTAAATGGGTCTTTCGACTCCATTCTCATCTTCTTGGGCTAACATGCTTCCCAAAGTTTTGTCGGATGCAGCTATGTACAATCTCATACTCCTATTGCTACAAGGAGGCACCAAAATAGGTGGCTTAGTGAGGTACCCTTTGATTTTGTCGAAGGCTTCTTGTTGCTCTTGCCCCCATTCGAACCCCTCTTTATTCAGTCGAAGTAAGGGTGAGAAGGCCTGAGCTTTCCCACTTAGATTAGATATGAATCTCCTTAAGAAATTTATCTTGCCTAACAGAGATTGCAGTTCCTTCTTATTCGATGGCGCTTTCGCTTCCAGAATCGCCTTCGTCTTGTTCTGGTTTATTTCGATTCCTTTCTTGTGGACAACGAAGCCCAAGAAATCTCCAGCTTTCACACAGAATGCACACTTCAAAGGGTTCATCTTCAGACCATGTTCTCTCATTCTTTCGAATGATTGTCGAAGGTGGTCAATATGATTCTTCCTGGAAACAGATTTTATAACAATGTCATCAATGTATACTTGCATAAAAGTGTTAATAAAATCATGGAAGATAATATTCATTGCTCGCTGGTACGTTGCCCCAGCGTTCTTTAGGCCAAAAGGCATCACTACCCATTCGTAAGTGCCTAAGGCCCCAGGGCATCGAAAAGCTGTTTTCGACACATCCTCTTCAGCAATGAATATTTGATTATATCCTGAATAACCATCGAGCATACTCAGGTATTCATAGCCAGCGGCAGAATCGACTAGCATTTCCGCCACAGGCATAGGATATTCATCTTTGGGTGTAGCAGCATTCAAATCTCTGAAATCTATACACACCCTTAATGTACCATTTTTCTTAATTACTGGCACAATGTTTGCAATCCATTCGACATACCTTGTAACGCGTATGAATTTGCATTTCAGAAGTCTTTCGACTTCCGTTTTGATCTTCGACAGTATTTCTGGAGCGAAGCGCCTTGGATTTTGCTTGATTGGCTTCTTCCCAGGTTTGATCGGCAACTGAAGTTCTACCAATCCTCTGTCGAGACCAGGCATTTCGTCATAATCCCATGCGAAACAGTCCTTGAACTCTTTCAGCAATTGGATTACTTCCAACCTAAGTTCTGGATCAATTTTGGCGCTGATGTAAGTTGGCCTTTTCTCTGACCCTTCGCCTAAGCTGATTTCTTCTAAAGGATCTTGCGCTAACATTTTGATGTTGTTCGCCAAGGGGTCCTTTTCGAAGCCCAAAGGCTCATCGTCATAAATGGCGTCGAGCCTCTGTCCCTGCATTTCTTCTTGCACGATATCAGGGGGGTTTGGATCGAAATCCTTTCCTGGACCTGCAGCAGATAACTGTTGATCATTGGCCTGTGTGGCCATGTACTTCACTTTGGCTTCGAGAGCCGTTATCATCTTAGTTTCGGCTACATAAGCCGAAATTCGCTTCAAAGATTGTGACTCAGTCATTATCACTGAATTCACTTCCCCAACCAGTTGGTTGGATATCAGTTAACCCACTGAAGTCTATGTGGGACAAGTCTTCTCTGTCCTATTGGAAACCATGCTCAGGATGCAGGTATAGGGAACAAAAAGTGTTTGGCGCTGGCGCCATGTCGAAGTCAGGTGTTGGACATGGCCCTATGTGAGCCAAGTTCTTGTCGAAATCTGCCAACCCCAGGTGATTCACTTCGCCTAGGTAGTAGCTTTGATCTGCCTCTATGTTCTCGACCATCCCATCTGGACGCCATAGGAGCAGCCTCTGATGCATTGATGATGGCACAGCTCCAACACCATGAATCCATTCACGGCCCAACAAAAGATTGTAGTTAGGTTTGGCCGATATGACCATGAACATTGTTGGTCGAAGGATAGACCCTACTTTAATATCTAGCTGGATCACTCCCATAGTGGTCCCTATGCCGCCCTCATAGTTCGACAAGACCATGTTGTGAGGCTTAATGTCCTCATCCCTTTTGCCAATTTTCCTTAGCATAGAGTGAGGAATAATGTTGATGGTTGCCCCACAATCCACCAATATTTTATTCACAATAGTTTCTTCGAGTTTAGCCCTTATGAATAAAGGCTTGAGGTGATTCTTCATCGCCTCTGTAGGTGGCTCGAAGAACCCATTTTGTTCCTCAGTGGTGCCATTGTCCATAACGAAATAGCACACTGGCCTGTGTTTGGCCATTTCTTGTTCCACTTCCCAGTCACTTACTTCGACCTCCACTTGTCGGTTGAATTCTCTGGGCAGCACTGAGACTATATTCACCATTATGTCCAAAGTATCATCAGACTTAGAATCGTCTTCGTCTTCGACTTCACTTTGGTTAGGCCAAACTAGCCTGTTGGTTACTGGCTCTCTTTCTAGAGGTTTCCTTTGCTTCCTTTGAGGAACATTCGAACTAGTTTCTGCCTTTGGTTCGTTGGCAGCCTCCCTTTCAGCTTTTCGTCTCCTTTGGTATCTCCTCCATTGAGATCGAGACATGGGATTTTTACCTTTCTAGTTGCTGGATACTTGTGCAACCTTAGGTGCAGCAACCTGAGGCTCTTTCTTTTGAGTCAAAGAGGAACCCCTTGGCACGTCGAAAGAGTGCCATTTCTCCTCATTTGGCCTTTTCCGACCAGAGGTTTTGTACCAAGTATCTACTGGCACATTTGTGGGAGGCCTAAAAGTCAATGGCCTCTTTTCTTAGTTTGAACCTCTTTGGGAGGCTCTTCTGGGGTCATGTCGAAGATCAACATTTTCCCTTCTCTTATTCGCTGCTCTTACGCCTTGAATGTGCTCAGCAGCTTTTTTGTCAAAGATCGAACTGCATCTTGGACACAGCATCACCTCTGATTTCTTTTTCTGGCATCTTTGTAGGAAATCTGCCAAATTTTCATTTTCCCGAGGGAAAGCAGTCTTATTAGCTTGTTCTTGCCTCATGGCCTCTTCTGATGCTTTTGGGTCAGAAAGTTCGACCATGTTGATATTCATTGTATCTTTGTTAGCAAGAGCTAACTGCTTCATTTGTATCTCCAGATTCTCCGTCTGGCCTTGAACTGTGGCCAAGTGGGAACTGGGTTTTGGTCCAGTTTTTTGTGCTTCAGCGGCCTCCAACTTCGGGCTTTCGACCGCTTTCTGAACTGCTTCAATTGTCTTCCTGGATAAATTTCCAGAAAAACTGCCAAAGATTGGCATGTTGATATGGTCCTTTGAGACTTCGACCATTGTAATTCCTGGCTTCTTCGACTGGCTCCTGGTTGCCTCTATCACGTTCACCTCAGAGGGCTCAGCATAGTGGGCTTCATCCTGCAATGGATTTGAGTCGACAGCCATGGGGGTTTTGTCAGCAAACTTCAACCTCCCTTCTTCGATAGCGTCTTGCACAAGGTTCCTGAAAAGAAAACATTGAGAAGTTTTATGGCCCAAAAAATTATGATATTTGCAAAAACCTCTCTTCTTTCTTTGATCAAGAGGAGGCACTTTTACCCCTGGGGGTACTATCATTTGGCCATCTTTAACCAGCAAGTCGAATATTTCATCACATTTTGTGATGTCAAAACTATAAGTCTTTTTGGGGAACCTATCGTTGGTCCTTTCTGGACCAATGGGATTTTTCCCACTTGAGGGGACTAACAGTTTACAAGAGTATGGTGGCCCTTGTTTCAGTTCTGCTAAATCGACTTCTCCTTCTTCGACAGCTAAAGTATCGTCGAAGGATTCTGGATCTTCGTCATCCATCTCAATGTACGCTATCCTCTCTCTCTTGTGAGTTTTCGTTGCCTTTGCTTTTTCAGCCTTGAGGCGTTCTACTTGTCGAACTCTATCGGCCAGTTGGGCCATGTCTCTCAGGTATTGGGTGTCTAGCTTCTTCCTAATGGAATAATCTAAACCGCCTGCGGCTATTTCGACTAACTCATGTTCTGACACTTGTGTAAAACATCTCGCCTTAAGCAACCTAAACCTATTTAGATATTCGTCTATAGGTTCAGTGAAACGTCTCTTTACACTGGCCAATTCTTTCAGGCTTATCTTGGTTTGCCCCATGTAGAATTGTTCATGGAACAATCTTTCCAACTGGGTCCAATGATGGATCGAATTGGGGGGGGAGTTGTAAACCAAGTGAAAGCGTTCTTTGTTAAAGAACTTGGGAAGTACTTGATCCTCAGGTTTTCGTTATTCGAAATGTCACCTGCTTCGATCAAGTATCTCGCCACATGCTCGACAGTAGATTCTGTCGTGTCCCCAGAGAACTTAGTAAATTTGGGGACTTTGCATCTAGGAGGCAAGTCTGTTTGTAACACGTATTCTGACAATGGGGATGTGAAGTTGGGCCGTCGAAAGCCCATGTTCATCCCATTTTGAGTCATGATCCTTTCGATCATGGTTGCCAGATTATTTTCCAAACCCATGTTTTGGTATTGGACATGCTGAACTACTTCGTCAGCATTTTGGTTTCTGTTAACTAACCTTACCTCTGGAGTTATTACCCTAGGTTCCTCGACGGGTTGCTCCAATCGTGCCCTAAGGTTTTCTTCGACAGGCTGCTGAACCTGATTAATGGTGGTTTCTTCCTCTAAGAATATCCCCTGGTTTCCCCTTATTTGCGCCCTTTGGGGCTGTCGAATAGGTTGGGGTACTCCAAAGAAATCAGCCAAACGCGTCATTTGCGTTGTCACTTGCTGATTCGATTGAGTAGTGTTTTGTATTAGAGGGTTTAGCACTGTACTCAAAGTTTGTGCCAACATTTGCACCATATCATGGTTGCTTTCGTCCATTTGTTGCCTCAAGACTGTTGTCGAGGCATTTGTAAGGCCATGGGCTACTTGGGACGTTCCTCCTAAGAGTTGGGTCCTATTTCTATTCGCCATGCCTACTCCAGAACCTTGGAGTGGCGAAGAGGCACTCACTAAAGGGTCTGAAAAAGTGGACGTAGCATTCGTCAGGCTAGCCAATTCAGAAGTTGGCATGCCATAGAGTGGCATGAATCCTGGGGGAACAAAAGGCCTTGTGCCTAAATTTCCCCTTGGTGGGGGAGTTCCCAAAGGCGCTCTGGGGCCTGTGAACGAAAGTAATGGCCCCGTTGCTGTGACCGTTACTGCTGGTGTCGAACCAACAGTTGTCGCTTCACTTACGGTCGTATTAACCGTTGCTCCCACAGTCGTTTGTGGGATTTCGTTATTGTTTGGCGGATTCGCCATCTCTTCCCTTCTTCTGGCAGTATTGTTATTGTTAGTGTATATTCTACCACTTCTCAATAACATACAACACTCCTCGAAAAGATGAGATTATTTTCAACAATCAACACACAGTCCCACCAGGTGTGCCAATTTGTTTACCTTGGTATTTGGTAAACAACCGCTGATCCTCCAAATGGTTACTTATTTGGTTACTCGCAGGATCGATCAGATTGATCCTAGGACATAGGTTGATTTTGAAGTTTTGATTAAATTGGATAAGGCTTTAAATGACAATAAAATAAGAGGCTTTAAGTAAATAGCATGAAGAAAGGACTTGGTAAAATAAATAAGGCTTTAAATGAAAGGGCTTCGACAGGAATGTAAAGAAAAAGGCAAGTAAATTTCTGGAAAAGTAAATGACTTTGATTAATAAAGTTGGTGTTTCACACATACATTTCTCAACAATTCTTTCTCACACGCTGGGTACTCGAATCTATATGAGTGACTTTGTATAGAATTGTGAACACACGCGAGAACTTACATGACTACTACTATTTATACTAAAACATCCCAAGTAACCGTCGGGCAGTTACACTGCTTCGAGATGAGTCCACTTGGCACGTTCTCAACGTTCGACGCTCCAGATCTTTGCACGTTGCACTTGGTAACCGCTGGAAACCGTTTTCCCTCCAAACGCTTGAATTTCAAACTGTTCCACTCTGAACCATCGAACACTTTCGTCAAGAAGCATCTTCGACGAGAAACACCTTCGACGTCGAAGGTAACCAACTTCTCCCTTGGAAGAAATCTTCTAAGTACCTTGCCATCTTTCGACGGGCATTTCGACAGACCTAGCTAGTCGAAAACATCCTTCAGATTTAATGGCTGACATTAATAAAACAAGGGTGTCGAATTTAGGAGCCAACAACATGTAGGAATTATTTTTGAAAATTTCATTACACATCAACAAAACTTTTAACACTATATCAGGGGACAACTTCTCTATCCATCACAAAAAGTTAGATAGTGTACATTCTACTAATTACATCTTCTCACTATGTCAAACAAGCACATAAACAACGCTTTTTTTGAGTATAGACAATGCTTATAAGCGTTGTCTATTCCTGCGCTGCTGTAACCTTAGACAACGCTTTTAGTCTATGTGAAAGCGCTGCTTAATGTAAACCTTAGATAACGCTTTATTGAACAAGCGCTTTCTAAAGGCCCATATAGGCAGCACTTTTAACAATGTAAGCATTTTCTATAGTGTGCCTATAGCAGCGCTTTAACTTTAGACAACACTTCTTCAAGCGTTGTCTAAAGTGAAAGCGCTGCTATAGGCACACTATAGCAAAAACGCTGTCTATTGTATTATTATTATTATATTTTTTTAATATTTTAGTTAAGCGCTGTCTAATATCCCCTTTTAGGCAGCGCTTGTTATGTCATAGGCAGCGCTTTTTGGTTTAAAGCGCTGTCTAATGTTAACGAATTTTTTTAATATATTCAACTTATATTTTAAGCGCCCTGTACACATAATCACTTAAAATTTAAGCATTGTCTTTCAAATTTGCACCAGAATTTATAAATTTTTGAAACTTCAATCAAATAAATATGAACTAAATTTACATATTTATATATACAACTTTAATCTAACAATTTATATATACATAAATACAACTTAAAATGTTCAATATTGTTATCTTCTAGAGCTGATATATTCTACTATCTTCTCTACAAACAACAACAATGAAGAATCATAAATGAATCTATATATCTTCTACACATATATGCACCTACCTGAAACACAACAAATAAAGGCATATATATTAGAATCAAGCTATATATATAACACTTAAAAATCAATGTAACAAAAACAAATCAAGATTCATACAAACAAAATTCCCCGATTCATACCATGTGTGATACGGTAAGAGAACTGACTTGGGTTTTGCGTTTATTTTCGCAAATGTTTCGGTTGAGCAAGAGTCGCCACCGACTTTTTATTTTATCCTAAGGAAAGGTTAAAAAGCACAGCAAAAACCTTTGAGATGTTTTCTTGGGTTCGAGGAGTAGATTATAGAAAGGGAAGGTATTATCACCCTTTCTATCCATGGTTATCCATGGGCTCTTAGTTACTTGCTTAGATCACTTGCCTTGCATTTTCAATTGTTTGAAATGGTGCTTTCAATTGTTTGAAATGGTGCTTTGTGTGTGGGTTTGAAAATGTTTTGAAAAGAGGCCATTTGTTGTGGTAACCTTTGTAATGATCCATGTTTGAATGTATACAAAGGTGTACTTATCTTTTGAAAAGTTTTCAATGTTTTTGAAAGTTGTTTTGAAAGTGTGTTGTGATGTGTGTTTTGAAAAATGGCAAGGATTGTTTTGCAAGATTTGGTCAAGTAACCAAGAGCTATCTACCCTAAATTTCTCAAAGATCTTTCCTATGTTTTAAACCTTTTAATAGTATTGTTCCACCATTGTATTTGGTGGACAATCTTGTGTTAGGATGTTAACGGGACGGGCGCGGGTCATCGTTTAGACCATGAATGCAATAGTGCCAAGTGTCTTTGGCAATTTTTCCTTTAAGGGACTTGATCATTTTTAGGTAACTTTCGAAAGCGTAATCGAGGGACTATGATCATTTGATATTGTTTTGTTTTGCCAAAAAAGCACTCAACATGCAACATGGCCAATTATTGAAGGCAACAAGTGGAGTAACCCTAGGGGTGCAAGTGTGATTGGTGTTGTCCATTTTCATGCTTTTTTGTCTTTGAATTAGGTCAAGCTATTTGTTATTTTTGATTTGCATACAAAACCCTAAGTCTATCATGGCATATTTAGAAAGCTTTAAAGTGCGGAATTTAAAATCCTAAATTATTACAACATAATTATGGGATGGGGGGTACAAATGTTCAAATGGGGATATTTTAGCAAGAAATTTAAATCTAAGCTATTACAATCCAAATTGGATATACAAGTTATTTAATTGTACAATAATTGAATAAATACAATAAATATGCAAAATGCACAAAAATGATTTTATATGTATGTAAAAAGTGTTTTTTTATGTGACATATAAACAAAAAATAAAAAGGGTTAATTTTTTGGATATTTTCAAGGTTTAGGGCAAAACCCTAATTTGCTAAATAAAAAGTATTTATTATTTATTATATATAATATTTATTAACTATATATAAAAAATAAATAAAAAGGAAGTATTTTGTAAAAAAGTAATTTTTGAGGTTAAATATTAATAAAAAAAATGTATTATTTTTGTATTTTTTATCCTAAATATTCTAATAAATATATAAGTATTTATATTATTTACTAAATATATTAAATATGTACAAAAATAAAAAATGTTAATTATTTACAAAAAAAAAGTATATTTTTTAGAAAATATTTTCAAAAGATAAAATAAAATAAAATCAGAAAATAAAATGTATTTGTATTATTTTTTAGTATTTTAAGTAAAAGTATATATATGTTATTTATAATGTATAAATTCAAATAAAACAAATAAAATCCAAATAAAATGCAAAAATGGTTGAAAAAATGTTTTTAATATTTTTTATATTTTGACAAAAAATAATAAGTCAGAAACAAAAAGAAAAAATCAAAAATGATAAAAATAACACATAATGGGCCAAGGGGGTGTAAGTGAAAAAGTGAGGGTGCAAACAGAAAAATGAATCAGGCCCAGCCCAAAGGACTTTGTCTTCAACCTCCAACCATTTTCAAACAAAAACGCGCGCCTTCTTGTTCATCACACTAACTTCTGATTCTTTGATCTTTTGACAAATCTTAAAACATGAAACTTGTAGAGCTTGAAGCCACGATTTCAAATATATAAAAAAGTTGTTCTAACTCTCAGAAATGAGAGATAATTTATTCTCCCCCAATTTCTGACCTAACTTTTCTTCCATGTTCAGGTTCAAAATTCTCTTAGCACACACAATATAAATGAAAAGTAATTATATGGGTAGCTTCAGGGCCATGAGTAGAACACACTTTCTTCACAAACTTAAGCCTAAATATGCTTGGATAGAGAGATAGAAGTTCAAACTTTTACCTGTTCAGCTTGAATCGTGTACAACAATGGAGGTGCTTTCAATGCAGTGTGAGGACTTGTACAGCTTGCTTGAGGTCCAAGGATGCTCCTCCAATGCTTGGTGTGCCTTGAAACTAACTGAATCGAGCTATGTAACTCAACCTGCACAACTGAAAAAATGAAAATGGTGAACTTGGTTAGAGGTGTTACAGTCTGTAGCTAGGGCTTGGGATAGTTTGTATGGATGTTATGGAGTGTGTATGAACAAGCTTTGGCCAAAACGCACGAGCAAACTGAGTTGTGCAACTCAATCTGCAGGGATGCCCTGTTTTGTGCAGCAAAATGGTGTTTTGATGAATGATGAGGTTTGGAATATGGTAGGCTTGTGTTTCAGGTCAGTTGGATCAAGTGAAAAGTGTTTACAAAGTTTGCTTTGGCTAGCTGTTACAGGAATGAGAGATCGTGTTCAAAATGCAAGCTTTCTTCTTTGATAAGTAAGAAAATGTGTATTCACAATGCAGGCCCCTACTCCCTCAATATATGCTGCATAAAATCACTCTTGATCAGTGGAATTTGTTCATGAACTTGTGCCCAAAAGATCTGCTTTGGTACTTCTTTGATTTGCTTTTGACATAAAGCACTTCTTTTCCAAAATGGCAAAAATGCTTTATCCATTTAGAGGTTAATCTTTCATATAAAGACCAAATGAACAAAATAACATCTTGGCACAATGGTTTAGCATTGAATTATTGAGTGTTAATGGGATTAGAGGCCTGTAACCTAACTTGTGCAAGCTGAGTTCAAAATGCCAATGTTATGAACATGTAATTGGCTTATGAACAAAGTGACTTTTTCCCATCTTCACAAATTCGATTCTCCCTAACCACAAGGGTGTTTGAGAAGTTCTTGGACAATTTGAAAAGCTTGGAATGTGTACTACAATCCATCTTTGTAATGCAAATTGAAATTCCAAGTGGAAGCATGTGAAAAGTGGCCATGAAGTTAGGCAAAAATCCTGCCTAAAATAGGTCAAAAAATTTCTAAGTTAAGAATGTTTTACACCCTTGTTCCAAAAATCATAAATTGAGCTACAAGCTTCTTTTGAGGAAACTTTGTGAATCAAAGTTGTAGATTTTAAAATGGAATATAACTTTCATGTTTTGAGTTTTTCTTGAATCCAAATGTATCTTGATGAAAAAAAGGGACAAAGTTAGGAAAAAATTAGGAAATTTCATAACTTAGAAAATTTCTAAGTTATGAAATTTCTTCATTTCAAACCCTAATTTGTAATTTTTGATTCCTTGATGAACAAGTTTCATAATTTGACATGTTTTGATGAAAAATGAATCTTGACACTTGATTTTGACCAAAAAGTCAAAGTTTGACTTTTCAGTACACAGTCAAATTTTGATCAGTTGACTGAAAAATTCATCTGTCATTCTTGTGCATTTGGGATCTTTTGAACTTGTTGAGCATGTCAAGACAATGCCATTGAGTCCTTGAGTTCATGTGTGAGCTTGAATTGCCATTGTTTAGGTCAAACAGCCAAAAATTGCCTTTGTGCAGTCAAAACCCTAAAGATGACCATTTTGCCCTTTTGGTGATCTGATCAAATTTCTTGTGGAATTGTGATCCAAACTTGATCAAATGGTCCATATGAGTTCATAATGTTGATGTGGGTCAAAAATCATGAGGTTTGACTGTCAATTGACCACAGTTGACTTTTTCCCCAATACAACTGATTTCTAGGTCAAATGTCCAATTGACTGGGCAAAGATTGGAATCAAGGCTTGAAACTTGGTATGGATAAACTTGTGAGTCCAACATGAAGCATGAAAGTCATTTTGGGAATTTTAGGTCAAAACATCTTTGTGCAAACTCAAACCCTAATTTGGGTTAACAGTGCAAGGAGGAGTCTTGATCAGAGCAAACCCTAACTTGATCTTGAGCTCCAAGGGTCTTGTGGTGAGAAAATATTGATGAAATGGGAGGGCAAATTTTGGGGTACAACAGTTGCCCCTATTCAATCTTATTAGACCTGAGGATGTAGATTGGCTTGCGTTCCTTTCGTGATCCGAAGGTGGAAGATGATTGAACACTAAAGTGCCCAGAAATTTGCACTCGCATAGTGGAGTATCAGCAACGTGATGTCGGGAATGGGCTTATAGATGCCATTTGGAGATAGGATGGATAGGAGGATGGGCTTATAGATGCCATCTGGAGGTGTGACAGAACCTTGTCGGGAATGGGCTTATAAATGCCATTTAGGGAGATGGTGGATAGTGGTGGAGATGGGCTTAAAGATGCCATCGGGGTGTCGATCGCGTAAGAGATTCCTTAGCGAGAACTTGCGTACCTGAGAAAGAGAGATGGTTTCCTGGCTTGCTACAAGTGTTGATCTTCAGTCTCTTCATACAGATATACCCTGGCTAGATACAGGTATCGAATCTACAATCCAATGCTCACAGATATGCCCTGGCTAGATACAGGAATCGAATCCGGAACTTCAAAAGGTTGCTTACAGACGTGCCCTGGCTGGATACAGGTATCGAATCTCTAAACTAATCATGCAGATATGCCCTGTCTAGATACAGGTGTCAAATCCACAATCAAATACTCACAGATGTGCCTGGCTGGATACAGGAATCGAATCTAGAATTGGTCATCTACAGAAATGCCCTGGCTGGATACAGGAATTGAATCTCTAAACTCTTTATGCAGATATGCCCTGGCTAGATACAGGTGTCGAATCTACAATCAAATACTCACAGATATGCCCTAGCTGGATACAGGAATCGAATCTAGAATTAGTCGTCTACAGATATTCCCTGGCTGGATACAGGTATCGAATCTGGAATTTGTCGTCTACAGATATGCCCTGGCTGGATACAGGTATCGAATCTCTAAACTCTTCATGCAGGTATGCCCTGGCTGGATACAGGTATCGAATCTACAATCAATCACTCACAGATATGCCCTGGCTAGATACAGGTATCGAATCTGGAATTGCGATAGTTGATAGTAATCATCTTTGGATTGACCTTTTCCTGAAAAGGCAAGACATCAGTTGTATGCAATGTCATGATGATGTCATGATGTTCTCAAAAATAAATGAGATCGTGTGGTATGATGCGTATATGCATGCGTCATGATAATGTGATGAATGTATTTTTGTCTAGGAAAATAAATCCTTGACGACTGTCGGGAGTTTGTGGAATCCTGGGCTGATGTTGAAGAGTTGAGTTCTTCGCTTCCGCTGGGGATGATGGTTGCAAGAATAAGCCGGTAGGAGAAGATGACTCTGTTGGGGAATAAACTTGTTGGAGAGATTACTCTGCGAGGAATTACTTTGTGGGAAGAGATACTTCGTTGAGGTTTTGATGAGAGCTCTGCTGGGGATTCCACTGATATGTTATGTTGGGGAATTTGATGAACTCCGCTGGGGATAGGAAGAACTTCGCTGAGGACGATCTTTCCGTGGTAATTAGCTGAGGATAACCCAGTTATACCCTGGTGGGGAAATAACCTTTGAATAAAGTCGGGGAGAGACATATGTACTCTGCAGGGGATAAGCTTCCAGAATCTAATGGGGACAAGCTTCAGAATCTACTGGGGATATGGATTCATCTTTCCTGGGGAAACTTTTCAGACTGTACTGGGGAGTGGCTCCACTAGGGTGTCTTGTATTCCGCCGGGGAACAATCTTATATTAAGACTGTCGGGGATGCTTGCTAAGGAATGTCTATATTCTGCTGGGGAATGTTGAGATCTTCTGCGGATACCCAACTTTCTTAGGGCTGACAGTAGACTAACTCTGCTTGGGGAGAGTATCACTGACTTGCTGGAGATATTGTGCCTTTTCAGGGCTGATGGGGGACCAACTCTTCCTGGGGAGAGTATTGTTGAATCTTGTCTTACTCTGTGGGGAGTTGAGGTAACTTGGTTACATTCTTCAGCCGAACTTACCTTGGTACCTCGGTGGACAGAGCAACTAGATCGCTTAGACAATTCTTTATTGTCCCTGTTTCTGATGTCATTTGTAATTAGTCCTTTGTTTCGCATGCAAATATTCATGATTAGCAATCAATGTCAAATGCATATATCAAAAATGAACATTGGACGTTCTTCGCAAAACAAAATAGAAAAAGGAAAAACGATGGGTAATTTGTCTGAAAAATTGAACTTGTATTGATTTTGAAATTTGCCTGTAAATAGGCGCTTTATGTACAAGAGGCTGACGTCCTAGTAAGAGAACGCCGCCGAGAAAAATAGAGTTTATACAATTTTGTGAAAAGGAAACAAAATAGCTATGTGAAAAATAATCCCACTGGGTTCCAACTCTGCTATCGCCTTTATGTCTTCAAGGGTCTCATCACTTTGCTGCTTAGTTGAAGACGAAGCTGATTGATTGGCGACGTCTGAACCCGATAGTTGATGCCGAATTCTAGATGCAAGGTGATCCAATGAGACATAGTATTACGCTTTATCCCTAACTTTTGCCTGGACCGCCCTTTCGGGTTTTCAGTCCACCGGGATACCCATTTTTGCCCAAGCCGCCTTTTCAGGTTTTCGACTTGCCGGGTGTACAGATTTTTTTTCATTTCATCCCTTATTTTTGCCCGAACCCTTTTGGTTCGCCGGGAAGCCCTTATTTTTTCCTAGGTGTGTCAACCTAGCGGGTCTTTAGTTCATGCGTAGTATCTTTTTACTATGTCTGTATTGGCGGGGTGAGGAAGGTCGTCACCATCCATGGTGGTTAGAATTATAGCTCCTCCTGAGAAGATATGTTTAACCACAAATGGCCCTTCGTACGTAGGGGTCCATTTGCCCCTGGGATCACTTTGAGGAAGAATGATGCGCTTGATTACCAGATCTCCGACTTGATACTCTTGTCGTCTGACATTCTTGTTAAATGCCCTGATCATCCGTTTTTGGTACGTCTGACCATGACAAATAGCAGTGAGTCTCTTTTCGTCAATTAGGTTTAATTGATCAAGCCGAGTCTGGATCCAGTCATCTTTGCTCAAACCTGCATCCTTCATTATCCGGAGAGAGGGTATCTGGACTTCAATAGGCAAGACTTCCTCCATGCCATAGACCAAGGAAAAGGGAGTTGCCCCTGTTGACGTCCGTGCTGAGGTACGGTACCCATGAAGAGCAAATGGTAACATTTTGTGCCAATCTTTGTAAGTCACTGTCATCTTCTGCACAATCTTCTTGATGTTCTTATTCGCTGCTTCTACAGCCCCATTCATCTTCGGTCGATAGGGAGAAGAGTTGTGGTGTTGTATCTTGAATTGCTCGCAGAGCTCGGTGATCATTTTATTGTTAAGATTGGTACCATTATCCGTAATGATCCTCTCAGGTACACCGTATCGACAGATCAGGTTGTGCCGAATGAACCGTGCCACAACGTTCTTGGTTACGGTAGCATAGGAGGCTGCTTCGACCCACTTTGTGAAGTAATCAATCGCTACTAAGATGAAGTGATGCCCGTTGGATGCCGTAGGTCTGATTTCGCTGATCATATCAATGCCCCACATTGCAAAAGGCCAAGGTGCTGTCAAGACGTTCAGAGGAACCGGAGGAATGTGCACCTTATCAGTATAGATCTGGCATTTATGACAAGTTCGAGAATGCTGATAACAGTCGGCTTCCATTGTGGACCAGAAATATCCTGCCCGAAGGATTTTCTTTGCCATGGTATGTCCACTGGAATGTGTTCCGAATGTGCCTTCATGTAGTTCTGCCATGATCCTTTCTGCTTCAGTCTTATCCACACAACGCAATAAGGTTGAATCATGGTTTCGCTTGTAGAGAATGCCGTTGTTGAGGAAAAACTTTGCCGCAAACCTTCTCAGGAACTTCTTATCATTAACAGATGAGCCTTAGGGGTATTCTTGAGCTTCAAGGTACCTCTTCACTTCATGATACCAGGGTTTTTCTGTTACCTCTTCGGTCTCGAGATCACAGCAATGTGCAGGTTCATCCAACTTCCAAATAATGATCTGGGGCGCCTCGTTGTCCCATTTGACTTTGAACATAGAAGACATCGTAGCCAACGCGTCCGCTAACTGATTCTCCTCTCTTGGGAAATGTTCAAAGGTTATCTCCTCGAAGTGGGGAATCAACGTCAACATATACTCCTTGTAAGGAATAAGATTTGGGTGTTTCGTATCCCACTCGCCTTTGATCTGATTGATCACGAGAGCGAAATCTCCAAAGACACTCAGAAACTTGATCCTTAAGTCGATTGCAGCTTGAAGACCCATGATACATGCCTCATACTCTGCCATGTTGTTGGTGCAGTTGAATCATAGTCGGGCAGTAAGTGGAGTATGAGTGCCTTTAAGGGATATGATCATAGCGTCGATACCATTACCCAAAGCGTTCGAGGCTCCGTCAAAGTGCATAGACCAACGGGATCCTTCCTCAAGTCCTTCATCCGGTCCAGGTACTTCACAATCAGTCACTACCATGATATCCTCGTCTGGAAATTCAAAGTTCATCGACTGGTAATCGTCCACTGCCTGGTGTGCCAAATGGTCTGCCAATACACTTCCCTTGATTGCCTTTTGAGTCATGTACTGGATGTCATATTCCGTCAAGATCATTTTCCATCTTGCTATTCTTCCGGATAAGGCGGGCTTTTCGAAGATGTACTTGATTGGATCCATTTTTTAAATCAACAGAGTAGTGTGAGTCAACATATACTGTCTCAGTCGGCGAGCAGCCCATACCAAAGCGCAACAAGTTTTCTCGAGCAGTGATTATCGGGTCTCACAGTCGGTAAACTTTTTGCTAAGGTAATAAATGGCGTGTTCTTTTCGGCCAGACTCGTCATGCTGCCCCAGCACACACCCCATTGAGTTGTCCAGTACAGTCAAGTATAAGATTAGAGGTCTCCCTTCAACCGGTGGCATAAGAATGGGTGGTTCTTGGAGATACTCTTTGATTCTTTCGAAAGCGGCCTGACATTCATCGTTCCAACATACTACTTGATCTTTCTCCAGCAGCTTGAAGATTGGTTCACAGGTAGCAGTTAGATGCGAGATGAATTGGGCAATGTAGTTCAACCGTCCTAGAAAGCCTCTGACTTCTTTCTCTGTCTTGGGAGTTGGCATCTCTTGTATGGCTTTCACTTTGGCAGGGTCCACTTGAATGCCTTTGTCGCTTACGACGAAGCCTAGCAATTTTCCAGATCTCACCCCAAAGGTGCACTTGTTTGGGTTCAACCTCAGCTTGTACAACTTTAGATGGTCAAACAGCTTCCGTAGATGGTCAAGGTGTTCCTCCTCAGTTTGGGACCTTGCAATCATATCGTCGACGTATACTTCTATCTCGTGATGGATCATGTCATGAAATAAAGTAACCATGGCACGTTGGTAGGTTACCCCAGCATTTTTCAACCCAAAAGGCATGACCTTGTAGCAAAAGGTCCCCCACTGAGTAACAAAAGTGGTCTTCTCCATGTCTTCAGGAGCCATCTTGATCTGATTATAACCGAAGAAGCCGTCCATGAAGGAGAATACTTTATGCTGTGCAGTGTTGTCAACCAGAACGTCGATATGAGGCAGAGAGAAATCATCCTTAGGGCTGGCCCTGTTCAAATCCCTGTAATCAACACACATTCTGACCTTACCATCCTTCTTCGGCACTGGAACCACGTTGGCAATCCACTGAGGGTAAGAAGTCACTGCTAGAAACCCGGCATCAAATTGTTTCATAACCTCAACTTTGATTTTCTCGGACATTTCTGGACGCATACGGCGGACCTTCTGTTTTATCGGAGGGCATTCTTCCTTGGTAGGCAGGTGATGAACCATGATGTCGGTATCCAACCCAGGCATTTCTTCGTAAGACCAAGCAAAGATTTCCACATAGTCATGCAGCATTTGAATCAACCGTTGTTTCACACTGGGCTCTAGATTGGCACCAATCTTGACTTCCTTTCTGTCTGTCTCAGTACCCAGATTTACCGTTTCCACTGGATCTTCATGTGGCTGAATGGCCCTCTCTTCCTGGAGTAACAGTCTTGCGAGCTCACCAGGCACTTCGCAATCATCTTCACCTTCGTCTTCGGCTAAGTTGATCGGATTTTCGAAGTCATAACTGGCAGTAGTAGAGTCGTTACGAGTGAGATCCAGAGTGGATTGGAACCTGTATTGGTGAGTGTGTGTAAATATAGCTGTTTTGCAATATATAATAAAGAAAGAAAAGGAACGCAAGATTTTGAAATGCAACAAACGTCCAATGTTTTTATTGATGATATATGAAAATGACACACAAAAGCCCTCACAAATGAAGCCACGGTGCCCCGGGTAAGACACCGAGCCATAAAAGTTTCAAAATATTGTTTGTTACAAATTCAAAACAAAAGAGTTCATTACTGAGTGACAAAAGTAATAGGTGTGAAGTCTTTGGCAGTCCAGTTGCTTGGTCCACTGTCGGTTGTTGGGTAGATCCAGCTGTCGAATTCAGATTCCTCCATGTCGTCTTCAATAGCATTTACTCCCGGGTTGGTGATGAACACAGGAGGCTTTCCAATCCTTGCCTTACGAACAGCCCTCTGAGCTTCTGCAGTGAAACCCAAACCAAACTTGTCAGTCTTTGGAGTGAAATCAGGAAGTCGGCCCCAGTTTGCGCACTCACCCTTCTCAATAACAGCCCGGGCATCCTTTAAGGAAGCCATCTTCAAAGGAGGGTATTCAATCACAGTTTCAGCTGATGCCAGTGTCTGAGGCACCTCTTCAAAGTGCTGGAATGGAGTCTCAATGAATTCCCCATCCATTTCTATGTACCGGAACGAGTTGAGGTGGCTGACCATATACTCTTCCTCCCCCTGAACTGTCACAATTTTCCCTCTGACCGGGTACTTAAGCTTCTGATGTAGTGTGGAGGTCACAGCTCCAGCCTTGTGGATCCATGGACGACCCAGCAAACAAGAATAGGATGGTCGGATGTCTATCACATAGAAAGTAGAATCAAAAACTTGAGAGCCAACCCTGATTGGAATGTCAACTTCCCCATGTACCATCCTTTTCGAACCGTCAAAGGCTCGGACAACAATGTTACTAGGCTTGAGCTCCAAACCCTCACAATCCAACCTGTCTAGGGCCTTCTTGGGCAAAACATTCAATGAAGAACCGATGTCTACCAACACATGGGCAAGAGTAGTGCCCCTGCATTCAATGGAGACATGCAGAGCGTCGTTATGGTTCTTTCCTTTGGCAGTCAGATCAGCGTCAGAGAAACCCAACCCATTATCAGCAGTCAAGTTGGCCACACAATCAGTAAATTGATCAGCAGACGTTTCTTGTGGCACATGGGCCGTCTTCAGGAAGGAAATCAGGGCCTTGGCATGGGCCTCTGAACACAACAACAGTGATAGCATAGAAATCTTTGATGGGGTGTGCCCCAGCTGCTCAACTACGTTGAAATCACTCTTCTTAATGATCTTGAGAATCTCTTCCATCTCTTGCTGGGAAGCTTCAACATTGGTTGTCTTTGGTGCCTCCGTTAGGGCAGGCAAATCAGTAGCAATCCCTTTTCCCCGAGCGTCAGATGACTCGGCAGCAGGGGTAGAAACAGGAACTTGATCAGGAAGGGAAGCAGGCACACTTGCAGGTGTGATGACAAGAGGTCTCTGAATAGCTGGTGGTGCAATATCAGGTGAGAAGAGCCTACCACTGCGAGTAACTTTGGCAGGCCCGGTGATGTTACTGACGCCGGCACTAGTATCAAACTCTTGCTTAACTCCAAGCACATAAACATCTGCCCCATAGTGCCACGGGACAGCTTTGTCAGACGTATAGGGGAGGGGCCCCGGAACAGTGATGATGATAGGAGCAATCTTCTGAGTGGACATGATTTTGACAGGCTTCTTTGAAGGAGCCTTAGGAGGTTTGTTGAAAATAGTGACAATAGAAACTTCTTCGGTAGGGGTAGCAGGAACACCAACCTTCTTGAACAAGATCTCTTTGCTATCCATCAGGTTTTGGATGCCTGACTTCAGCAAGGGACAACCAGCAGGTGAAACAGCACATAAATGGCAACCTTTACTACATCCCGGAAATAAACCGGCTAGCAACAGATTCCTTTTGACAGTCAACAACGGAGTAACAATATCATCCACGGAGGCCACATATAAGTCTTCTTCCACAGCATTCACTCCATGCTGGGGCATGGGAGAAGTTACAACATTGGGCCTTTCGGGCGCCTCGAACTGTATTTCCTTAGCATCAATAAGGTCCTGAACCTTATTCCTCAGAGACCAGCAATCGTCCGTAGTATGCCCCGGGCTATCAGAGTGATAAGCGCAACGGGCGTTGGGGTTGTACTTTGGAGAAGCTGTGTTCACTACCTTCGGAGCTTCTTTGACAGTTACCAGATTGGTTGACAGTAGTTGCGGCAAAATCTGAGACAGGGTCATGCTGAGTCGAGTGTACTGTCTTTTGGGTCTCTCACCCCTTGGTTGGTTATACTGCTGAGGAGCAGCAACAGGCTTTGAAATTACCAACGCGTTGACAGCTTGGCGGTGTTCCGGTTTAATTTGTCTTCTGGGACCATAAACAACACTGGCTTCCTTCTTGAAGGGCTTCTTTTCAATACTCGCGGAGGCACCTTTCTGTATCTTCCCCGACTTGATACCAGCTTTTATCCTCTCACCGGTTAAGATCAGGTCTGTGAACCCAGCAGAATAATTACCAATCAGGTGGTTGAAGAATGGACCGGACAGGGTCCCTAAGAACATGTCGACAAGCTCACGGTCCGTCAAAGGTGGCTGCACCCTACCAGCCAGGTCTCTCCATTTTTACGCATACTCCTTGAATCCTTCGCCCGTCCCCAGTGACATACCCTAGAGTTGGGTACGCGTGGGAGCTAGGTCGGAATTGTACTGATACTGCTTATAAAATGCAGTACTCAAGTCTTCCCAGTTTCGAATACTAGCTCCATCCAGCTGATAGAACCATTCGAGTTGAGCCCCTGAAAGGCTATCCTGGAAGAAATGGATCCATAGGTTCTTGTCTGTAGTGTAAGGTTGGATCTTCCTTACATATGATCTGAGATGCATCTTTGGGCAGGACAACCCGTCATATCTTGCAAAAATTGGCACTTTGAACTTCGGGGGGATCAAAATTCCAGCAATTAATCCCAAATCTTCGAAATCTAAGCCGGGAACTCTCTGCAGCTCCATAGCTTCCAACCTGTTTTCCAAGCTTTTGTACTTATCGTCGGCGGGCGGGTATTGTTGCTCTGAGTAGTCTTCGTCTTCTTCAGCCTCTTCTTCTTAAGCTTCGGATTCGGAAGGTACCGTAGCCCCTTTTCCTTTACTGGTTCCCTCTTCAGACGTAGGGGGAAATTCAAGAACTCTTCTGGCTTCACCCTCAAACCTTCTTCCTAGGGTAGCCACCCCGACTCTTTTCTTCTTCTTTTTCACTTGCTCTTTGTTCCCCAGCAGGGCTTTTAGATCCTCCTGACCCTTTGCCAAGGTCATCAGGAGATGTTGAAACTGTGAGTTTTGAGACTGCAAATCCTTGACCGTCTGTTCGAGATCCATCTTACTGAAATAAACAGCAGAAAGATAAGGAAACCTGGTGTGGAGACCTGCTTATGCGTATGATGAATGATATGCTTATTTATGCAATGCATTCAAGGATTTAGAAAATTCAAAATTGTTGCAGACAAAAAGAACGCACGTCATATTAATAAGAAGAAATTTGTCAGTACATAAATGCCCCATGGGCCAAATATTACAAAAACTTCTCAAGGTAAAAAGACGTTGCGCATCCTCTTTGGTGCGATGTAGGTGTTGAGGGTCTCTTCCTCATGGAGTCGACGGGTAAGCTCCAAAACCTTCTTCTCACTGGCGTAGAAGCTGGCTTCAAAAGTGTTTCGTTCCTCCTTGAGTTGGATCCAACTCTTCTGCATCTCCTCCCACGATGTTGGCATGTCAGGATATAGGATGGTGTAGGGAACCTCTCCTTCCTTAACGGGCTCTTTAATCACAGGGAGAACATGAGGGTAAAGCATCATTAGACTTTGGGCTCGGGATCGTACCCACTTGAGATAAGGCTCAAGAGGGATGGATTTCTTGTGCCCCAGTGTCTTGCTGTCTACCTTGTTAGGCATCCTCCAAGCTCTGATGAATCTTTGGCGAAGTCCTTGCGCATCGTTGTCGAAGTCAAAAATTAAGTCAGGAATCAACATGTCATGAGGGCCATCCCTCCGTGCATATCCAAATTGTCTCAAAGCTAGACAAGGGTTGTAGGTAATGCCTCCTCTAATGCCAAGTAATGGAACATTAGGGAACTCTCCACAACGATCGACGATGATGACATTTTCTCTGGACCGAGAACACCAATGTACATCAGAGTGTGTGAGGGTCATCAATCGTTGTGACCACCTTAAGCCTTGGTCATTCTTCAAGACAGATTGTGGAAGGTGCGAAATAAACCACCTTGCAAGGAGAGAAGTACAGCACATGAGAACACCCCTCTTTCTCATTGTTCGTGTGTAAAATGAGTGAAGAATGTCCCCAAGAAATGTTGTTATTGGATTTCTGGATAGGAAAATCTTGACGGCGTTGACATCTATAAGCTGGTCAGGATTTGGGAACAGGACCAACCCATAAATGAGGAGTGCCACAATTTCTTCAAAGGCTTGTAGATCCAATGAAATCCAACACTCTTGTGCCTTCTCAAACAAGAATTTTGCCAAGAAGCCTTTGACACCGCTTCTAGTTTCCCAATGCCCCTTGATGTCAGATGGTTGCAAGTGTAGTGCTTGAGCAACATCTTCAGGCTTTGGTTCTTTTTCTGTACCGTTGTAGGGTAGTTGATTAAGAATAGGAATTCTCAAGAGTTGAGAAAATTCCTCCAAAGTGGGCACCAATTGATAGTCGGGGAATGTGAAACAATGGTGAAGGGGGTCAAAGAACTGGAACAACACCTTTACCATGTCCTCTTCAATGCTGGTGTTGACTAGGCTGAGCAGTCTACCATGTCTTTCACTGAAGGGAGAGCTTTCCGGAATTCTGGATGTGAGCTCTTTGAGTTGAGGAGGGATTCTCACAAGGTTGACTTGGATAGTTTTCCTGCGAAGAATTTCCATGACCTACAAAACAAGAACAAAGATGAAGATCCAAACCCTTGAAATGGTTAGTGAATGCATATGATGCTTTATGATGTTTATGATGCATGCACAAACATATGTACAAGCAATTCACACAAAACCCTAGTTTCAGGCTTGCATGGGGTTTCATAGGTAAGTACCCTCTTGAGTGTAGTTGGCTTAAAAAACTGTCCTATAAATAGTAACCGGGTTATAAGGAGCTCAATATCATTGGATTGTTTTCCATGTTCATTGTTTTGGTTTAGCCACTT